>OX346274.1:5278080-6597601 GCA_947049275.1 Epinotia bilunana
CGCGAGCTCTCTCGATTCTTCTCGCACTATACGTCTCTTTCTAAGTTTACTAGTTAGAGAGAGACGGATAGTGCGAGAAATATCGAGAGAGCTCGCGCGCCGTCTTGTAATAGCCGTGCTGTGCACACATACAATAAGGTAAGGACAGCTACGCGTTAAATATATCAAGACACAGCTTCACACATCTCTGGACATCCCCCTTTATCCTTGAACGATGTAGCCTAAACCTCCGCCGCATAATAGATAAACAGGGCAAGTCGTTAGCCTGATATCAGCGGCGTAACCCCGCACGATCATCACTCATAAACCACACGGGCTTCCCTCGGATAAGCTAAGCTTCACGTCGCCTTATCTGAACTATGGTCCTTAACTTCAACGTAAACTCGTGTATTGCGGAGATAATAATGGTCCTAAACTGTGGTGTGTGGGTCTTGAACGGGAAACAGTTCGTAAAACTCAAAAAGCCTATGTTCAATTTAAATTAAAAATTGAAAAATTTAATGCTCCGAGCCGGATTCGAACCAGCAACCACAGGCATTCATGGCCCGCCGCTACTAACCAAGTGAGCTATCGGAACAATCTGTCTCGGCCACTAAATCTTAAGTGTCTAAGTAGAATAACACGCTCAAAATGGTCTGCAGAGATCCTTATTCCAGTCCATGTATAGATCTTTTTGAGCACTAGGCTACTTCTGCTGATGCGAACTATATTTGTAGGTCTTAAAATCTAACCCTGTTATACGTAAAACTAAAAGGGGCTTTGTTAAATAAAATGTCTGCTTGTCCTTTTCACAAACACAAATATCAAAGTGACAGATAAAGACAAACGTGTTTCAGCGGTTCCGTTCGAGAGAATATTTAGCGAGAACACCACGGCATCGGCTACGAGCGTAGTGCGTAGCAAGAATTGCTACGCAGTGAATCTGTGCTCAACGGCGTAGCGCTACGAGCGTAGCGTAGCAGCGAATGAGTTACCTCTACATAAATAAATATTTTCGGACAATCTTACACAAATCAACCTAGTCCCAAACCAAGCAAAGCTTGTACTATGGGTACTAGACGACGATATACCTCCTTATATAGATAAATAAAAACTTAAATATATAGAAAACATCCATGACTCTAGCACAAAAATTCGTGCTCATCAAACAAATAAATGCCCTAACCGGGATTCGAACAAGTGTCCTAGCTTCGTAGGCCGGATCCACTACCAATAAACAAAAACACACATATCGGCAAAATAACAGTATCAGCTTCAAGGCCTTCTAGCGACAATGTTACGAAATCGTTGGCACTGAATGTACTATAACTAATTATAAGTGTGTGTTACTCATTTGTCAATGGAACGAATAAAGATGATTTGGACGAGTGGAAACCTTAAATAATGGTAAATCATGAAGCTATCTTCCGACAATCTGCGGAAAGCTTGTGGTTAGTTAAAAGTTAGCAATTATTTTCTTATTTCCTTCTTGGAACAACCTCTTTCCTATTCGATCCTGCGAAATGCCGAAATGAGATCATCGCCCACTTTCATTCTATACATACACTAGCGACCCGCTCCGGCTTCGCACGGGTACTATATAATACATATAAACCTTTCTCGTGGCTACCGTAGCTTAAAATAATATTTGGTAAAATTTGAAATACATTCTTTCAGTCACACGTTCAACACGTGGCAGCTGACTGACACTGTTACGTCCACGTAAAGCCACTGCTAACAATATCATTTCAACGCCATCTGATAAAAGCCAAGCTCTTGGCTACGAGTTTATCATATCGTGACTTGTTATGCAAGAATGAAAAAGACGATTCAACATTTTATTAGCAGCCATGATTACCTCATGACCTTAGTTCATCTTGAAGAAGAACCGGCTAGGCAGAAAGTTATTTTGGAATAATTTATTTTAATAAATATTTCAGTTTTATTCATCATTGGCGCTTCAATCTTTCAAGGCGTTTCTATTCGTTATTTTGATATTACAAAGTAATCGTAACAATATTTAAGCGGAATATGAACGGAACTTAATTTATTCCATTGCCAAAGAGATCTAAAAGAAGGCTGATTATTATTTAAATATAAAGCAGTAGAATATTAGAACGTTCTCGAAACGAACAGAAACAACTCAAAGCTAATAAGGCACTCAGTAAATCCGATATTTCTCAGAATTGTTGTTTTATTACGGTTATAGCAAGCCACTTGCATCGCAAATAGAAATTGAATTGCAGTTGAACCCGAAAGTCTATTTTTGTTCATTCTGAACCCAATGACATTCCAATGTGTATTGCGTATTGCCATTTTATTGTCTCGCTCCCACACGCACCGCGAATATTATTTTAACATCTCCTTTATCAATCGAACTTATTTATTCAAGTGATAGAGACAGAGACACACGAACAGGGGTCTACCGCCGTTCGCGGTAGCAGCCCTAAATGTGTCAGAATGACGCCTAACACATTGCGAAGTCAGGAACCAATTTAAGGCAAATGTAATCTAAATTCTGTCTCGCCCGCTCGGCAATGATAGCGAATACTTACGAAAATCGGTAAAAAAATTGTTCGTCAAAACGGACCTATTGGAAAAAGTCAACAATTATGTTTTAGGTGAGCAATCTGCAGACTGGATACAATTTGATAAATCATCTCTTCGGTAAAACTTTGTTAGATATATTTCTTGACGAATTTCCTAACCAAAAAAGAAATTCTTAACAAATCATTTCGATACACGTAATAGTCAGACGGCAAATAAATCTTGTCACATTTGGCAAAGGCAGTCTGGCGGTTTTTTAACAGCGATAAATGCGTGCTATTATTTGATACTTTCGCTACGATGAACATGAAAGGGAGCTGATTTCAAGAGAGTCTGGGCTTCTTAATAACCGTAATTTTCAGAATTTTCTCTAAGAATGGAAGCTTAAGGCTTCAATGCAGGTGTCCCTAGCGATAAAGACACATATTTCTTTAAAATCTTTATCGTGTGTTGGACACATGTCGTTCATGGTGGCATACAGACGGATGAAGAAGGCTCAGGAAGGGTATTAGGTAAAAATGTAGAGGGTTGTAAGCGAAGAGGTAGGCCAATTAAAATGTGGATGGACGGCACTAGAGAAGATTTAAACTGGAGAGATGCGAATGATGAGATGACGAGTTTCTCCACCCGCATCCAGCGGACTCCCTCGAACTTCAGGTCATCAGCCCACCTTGCGGGCCTACCCACGCTGCGCCTTTCGGTACGTGGTCGCCACTTAAGAACCTTTCCGCCCCAACGGAACTTTTTATTTATTTATTTATTTAATGAAGAAACAAACAGTCGTTTACAGAAATTAATTCTTAAACTATCGCTTACATCTTAGACCTGGAGTTTCCTTATTTTATAAATATAAGCATATTACCATATCATTATCAAAAACTTAAGTATTAGCTTCATAATAATAAATGACTTGAAAGTTTATCTTGCTGTTGTAACTAAGTAATCAAATTCTAATTTTTAATATGACAGCTTACAGTCAGATTGTGATAAACCCATTCGTAAGTATATGTACATAACAGTCAAGTGATCGATCATATTATTATATAGACCATTGTTACTGGAAAGCATGTTTTAATGACTTAATAGAACAATTAAACAGATCAATGTCTTTAAGTCTTTCATCCTGGTTAACCTTTTCACCGCCCGACGGCGAAGCAATACGCTGTGCCACTGACGCCACGGGGGTAAAATTTAAATGGGTAAAGAAATAAAACCACCATAAAAATGGTCTGTTTTTCAATAGGTATTCATCAAAAAATGTTTGTCGGCCAGCGCCGTCTCTGGCGTCGTAGTCACGATTTTGCGTTGTCGGCTATGGCCGACTGTGGCGGTGAAAGGGTTAAACAGTTTACATGCACGTCTTATAAACAGCATATTTTGTGCATAACAAGTTCGATTGCGGGGAATCTAATTTTTTTTGACATTGGCGTTGACGTCTACAAGGTACTCTTAAATTGATTTGATGTAATAGTGAGGGGACATCCAACATATTAGATATGATTTTATATAATAAAAAAGAATCTACACAATCTCTGCGGGCACAGAGTGTTTGCAATGTATGGTGAGTTAGTGAATCAGTGTAACTAGTGTACTCATAGCCAGTTCTGAAATTGAGGGCTTTAACAAAAAAAAAATGAATCCTTTCCACTATCTCGATGTGAATATTATGATAGGGTTTCCAGACAGCACAAGCGAATTCGAGATTGCTGCAAATAAAACTATTATACAGAAATTTATAAGTGAAAGGATGTTTGAAAGCTTTCCCTAGAATTAAGCCCAGTTGTTTGTATACTTTTTTTATTATTAGGTCCAAATGAGGTCCAAAGGAACTTACACTCAATGTCATGAACTAAACACGTATTCTTCTCCTTCAACTTTTATGAATGGCCTATGTTGAGATTCACTGCTGGACAAAAGCGCCTCTTTCCGCCACTCGCACCCCATATACTTTAATCACAGTGTAGGTATCTTAATCGATGAATAATCGTCACCATATCTCTGTACGATAAAACTAGCTATATCAATATAACTCACGCCGCCGCACAATCGCGCGAACATCAAAGTGTGATCGATTGACGGCACAGCGAAAGTTCCGAGACTGTGGCAAACTTGCCAACTTGTGTGACAAATTACCCTACCGCAACATCGCAGACTGGTGCTTAGACTTACTTAATGTGGACGTATCGATGTCGAGAATTATGGAGAAAATGGTCTATGTGAGTCGACGTATGGGTTCTCGGTAGCAAAATAACATACATTAAATTACCCTACCGCTGGTTCCTAGACTTACTTAATGTGGACGTATCGATATATGGTTTATACCTCTTGACGTATGGGTATTTGTAGCGAAATTACATTTGATCTGACAGGTTCGGTTTGGGGCACGTGGAAGTGAGCGTGCGAAAAATGGGATTTGTCACCCATTGCGTATGTGACTCGCCGGCCTGCTGCACCGCGGCGTAGAAATTGTGGCGCACGGCGAACCCAACCCGCTTGGGTGTAAAATGGTTGTCAAGGATTGTTACTAGATCTTCAGAAGGCACACTTTCCAGGTGTTTTGGAAGAACTAAATCAGCTGCGAGCTTGTACGTTCCTTCCTTGATTGCAGTTAATAAGATGGCCCGTCTTTTTATTCCTTGCGCGTCTTTCGAATTAACTATATCGTTAACGATAAAATACTGTTGCAATCGACCTTTGTAGCTATTCCAACTTTGGATATTATGGTCAAAAGTATCTAAAACTCCAAAATTAGCACCAGCCATTTTTATCACTAAACACGCGGCTAGAACGCGGATCGTCGCCAGTGATGGGTAAGACGCGAGTGAAACCACAGGCTACTCTTATCGCACTAAACGCCGGGTATGGTGGGCGCAGCCACGCACACAACATGATGTCAAACCAATACATCGAGTCAATTAGAACTCTAGGTGAATCCTCTAGATTGGACTAATTCATAACCTAACTACAAGACTAATGTCCTTTACTAATTACGAAGCGATCTGGTTTGCTGCATAGCACGTTTATGTGTCTCGTTGGGTTAATTGTATTTTGACAAAGTGCTAGCAATATATCAATACAATGACTTATTAATCACCCAATATAGATAACTAGCTTCTACCCGCGACTCCGTCCGCGTGGAACTCGTTTATATCGTAGCTCGATACAAACTTTCATCCCCCATTTCACCCCCTCAGGGGGTGATTTCCGGGATCCTATGTCCTTCCCCGTGATTCAAACTATCTCCATACCAAATTTCATCTCAATCGGTTCAGCGGCTTAAGCGTGAAGAGGTAACAGACAGACAGACGGACACATTATCGCATTTATAATATTAGTATGGATTATCTACACGTATCTGCTTTTTTGCCAGTTTTATATGGTATAATGTGATTGAAATAAGTTTGTACTACAATAACCATCGATTGTTTATTTATGGAACAATGTTGTCCGAAGAAAAACCTTATTGACCCTAATACAGCCGTTATTAACTAAAAGTTGATTCATCGGATATCGGAGTAAATACTAATAAACCCGTCGCTACCTTTACTTATAGGTACACAACAAATCGAGTTGAAAACTCCATCAAAACGTTATTGGATTTTTCAAGTGGAAATTCCGAGGCCTGTCTACGTGAAGGAAAAACATGTAAAAAAAATGCAATATCACGGATCAAACTCCCGGCAAGTCTATTAAAAAGCATTCACGACTCTTCGAAAGAAAGAAGTCGAATAAAACGGTTTTTAATCCGAATGAAAGAAGCTGCGCTATGAAAACTGATATAAAACTTGGGAATCACAATGAAATTAGTCAACAGTACGTTGAATCTAACCACGCAGTTGCCATGGTAACAAGATGGCTTCGTATGCATAATGCATCGGAGCGGCGAGAAGTCAATTGAGTCAGAAGTGCAAGCGAATGCGGCTGTATTTGAATTGCTTTTAATATGATCTACAGGGGTAATGTCGTGTGGTTGTGAAGTGGAATATTTTGCATGTGACGTAATGCAACATCTTTGTGGTAGGATGTGTGATTCATACTTTCCACACTATAAAATAAAAATAAAATAAAAATCTTTATTTCAGACCGGTTGAGTCATAGTATGTTAGAGCCGTAGAATGCTGTTGGCGCTTGCTCTCACCCTGCCTAATAGCGAGGCTATCTTTTTGCGCATGATCGCCTGGAACCCGTCTACACGTGCTTCGGCAAACATGCCCGAGGCACTACACCTCCTCGGCAGCCCCAGCAGCGTTCTAAACGCATTATTGTATACTATTGTAAATGCATCGCATTTGGCTACGCATACTACGAAATACAGTGGCGAGGCATCTAACAGCCGTTGGTTCTATAAAGGTTGTAAGTAGATTAGCATTTAGACTCCAATCGGTCACTCAAACAAAGAAATAGACAAATAAAAGAACAAAAATCTAAAGTCCATCGACTACTGTCTAGCGGGCGACCATTCGTCTGGAATTAGAACACTAAGAAAGAGACGAGTTAGGTTAGAAAGAGTCAGGCGCTAGTTTTTTAAAACTGCACGTGCTTTAAATGTTGTGCTTGAGTATTTTAAATATTTAATGTGTCAATTCGATCAGACATTAACAGTTTAAATAAATATTTAAAATTGAGAGGTTCTGGGCAGACGATAGAAGTTGCTGGCGTGCCTTTGCGAACGCAACTTCGGATTGGGAATGTCTGCATGCTGAAATAGCATGGCTAGCGCAAGACTCTTTCTAACCTATCTCGTCTCTTTCTTAAGTGCGATCCATCACTGGTAGTCGCCAAGTAGTCCCCACGCTGGCCCAGTGCGGATTGGGGACTTCACATACATCTTTGAATGTACAGTTACATCACCATCGTCCTCCTAGCGTTATTCGTGACAAATAGACATGTGCACGTAAAATCTTCAATAACTTGTGAGTAAAGTACTGCGGAATATTTTTATTTCGTGTTTCCGCTACGATACCCGCATAAAACTTGCTGCTGGTGGTACGTTGATGGCCGCTAACATGTCCGCTGATGGGAGTTTGAATGGCTAGCTTTATGTTGATCGGCTGATGGTTCTTAGTTTTTTAAGTAGACGTGTTAAGATGGGTTTTGTTACGAATTCACAATTTGTTTAAACTAATATTTAAGATTTTTACAGTAAAGTAAACATACAAACATAGTAACATCAACAACTATACATAAACACAATAATTACGAAGCGCGTTCACACACTCGGCTGCGCGCTAAAGCAAGTGGGAGCGCATGCACCTAGATGATTCACTTTTTTTTTATAGATTCGTTTCTACATGTCAAAAATGCCTTCCGGAATTGGGCTACTACAGGTGTCCTACTAGTCCAGTAAATGAACTGACAACTCGTATGTAAAAAATGGCAATTTTGGAAATAATTTATAATAGCTTATTTTTATGTGTAACGGATATATTATCAATTATATAGTTACCCAACGACAAAATCCGACAAAATTTCAGACATAAAAAAAATTACAAGTTAACTAACTTCTGAAAAGTCAGAAAAAATATTAATAAATATTTTTGTTTTTATTTTGGTTCATTTACATTTGCTCTATAATATTCAAGATAAATCGTATAAAAAAGACAATGCATGCTTCATTGAAATCTACATAATTACTTCCGGGTGGAAAGTTTGTCGAAATCATCTTAGAATAACAAGTTCAAATGAAATCAACAAATAAAAAACGCTATTATAAATTAATGTTTTTCAAAACCGTATTTTGCCTGGAGTATACTATGGGGGCCCGTATAGGTGTAGTCGATTGCATATATATATGTCCGTTCCCAATGGATCAAACATATCTGATATAAATAAATGTCTGTAACAAATCACCATTATGCCATTTAACATTATTGTTCACTCACATATTCATGATCACTTTCTCCGTGGACATATTTTTTGAATTCAACTGTACTATCAACAAACTTGTCCACACCATTACGCAACACTCACAACCAACTCACTGCATCTTAAACTATTCCAAAGCACCATCTCACAAAATCGAACTGCAGAAAACGCCTCACAAAGCTGTTCGTACGAAACTCCACTCACCGAACACAATCCAAGTTTACATTGGGAAAGTTGGTGTATATTTCACATTTCACGCCCTATGAGGTTCTGGGCAGACGATAAAAGTTGCTGGCGTGCCTTTGCGACCGCAACTTCGGATTGGGAATGTCTGCACGCTGATATTATCACTGTTGGAGTAGTCAGGAGGAGTTCTGTTTGGCGGCATTACACGCTATCCACCCATATCACATGCATATTGACGTGTATCACAGGATCGTGATAGTATTGCAGAAAACCCGGATAATTTTGAAATCCGCCCACAGACAAGAAATAATCTGTTACGAGTAGCGACTAAAGACAAATCCCACGATTCTGCTTGGTGGATGGTATGAGCATTACGCAGCTAAAAGATAGAGCAAGTTGGGGATATGAAAGTAGCAGAACTATAGTCTGGCCACTCTTTAACAGTGACGCGATAAATAAAGGTTCAATACTGCTACCATTCTGAGTATTGCTGCGAATATTGACAAACCAGGACCATATTTAGGTATTTAACTACCGTATACCGCCTTTGACATGGGCCAAAAGCATGCAATGTCCACATCAAATACACGATACATTACAATGCACTTAAATAAATTACAAACATTTCAAATTTATAATTCACTAGCTTCCGCCCGCGACTTCGTCCGCGTGGACCCGGGATAAAAACTATCCTATATTTTAATCCAGGCTATAAACTATCTTCGTGCAAAATTTCATTCAAATCGGTTCAGCCGTTTAAGCGTGATTGAGTAACAAACATCCAAACATCTAAACTTTCGCATTTATAATATTAGTAGGATAATACACAATAAAACAATAAATAATTGATGCTCACATGCAAGTGCAATCCTATCGAGCGCTGCAGGATGAGGCAGTCGATCCTACACAATCATGTATTACACAATGCATATTCAGCAATAAATCCGTCAGTTTGATCATTCAACGTTTCCGCTTTGGGCCCACAAAGGTGCCATCCCGGCGTCCATACGGGGTGTTAGACGGGCAGTCAATAGTCAAAGGCGGCAATCTACGCCGGTGTAGACACAGCGGATTATCGCGTATTGTTCCGAGAGACTGTGCGGTGGCGTTCCGAATCGTGCGGGCAATTGTGGCGATCTAGACAACGTCAAACTGGACAGCCTTTATGTGAAGGATGATTCGATTTAAATAGAATTCAGTTTACTACTACTACTAGCTCTACCCGCGGCTCTACTCGAGTGGAATTCGTTCATCGCCCTAACGCGCGCACTTCATTCAATACACTCTAGGTGACGTTTTCTGGGATTGTAAATCAGACATTTATGATATAATATGACATGATCCATATTAAACCAGTGTAATTGGTGTAAAACATTCTTGTTTTAGTATTAAAACAAGAATGTTCTGCCTACCCCACCGGGAAATAGGCGTAATTATATGTGTGTATGTATATACACACATATAATTACGCCTATTTCCCGGTGGGGTAGGCAGAGATCCCGGACTCCCACTTGCTACGATCTTGACAAACCTTTCTTGCTTCATTCCCTTTCATTACAATGCTTCATACATGCTCCTCGGTTTTGGGTACTCTTGATCTAAGCTTTCTTTAGGATTTCTCCGATCTGGTCTTGTTTTAATAAATAAATAATACGGAAATATCGATTAAGTGTACCTGGCAGAGAGGCGTAATTATATAAGCGTATAAGATAGATATACTTATATTTTTGTAAATATGTAAGTACTTAAATGTATTTATTTATTATATTAGGATATGTATTTTCATTAGCTTAGGTAGCTAATGAAAAATCCTTTTCATTTGTGTTTTTCTTGGTCAACTGACTGCACCTATAAGCTTTTCTGCTTAGCCCTGTGGTTGACTGGTAGAGAATGCCTTAAGGCATTATGTCCGCCATTTGTACTTCTTATTTGTGCAATAAAGTTTAAATAAATAAATAAATACTCGTATATAATGCTGCAAGTACTACCTGAGCCCATTAAAGTACTTTGCTAAATACTCCAGAGTTTGAAAACACAATAAAGGCTGGTTGGATTGATTGGATAAAGTTAGGCATTCTAACTTGAAACAATTCCTATCCCGGCAACATCGTACCTACCTACGTGATATATCTCATTATCAAAGTTCAAAGTTTTTTATTTGTGAGTATGTCAATATCTTTACTAACATTCGAAGTTTACGATTGTAAGTTGAAGTAAGAGCAGGAAAATCGTGACTTCCATCCCTTTAAAACACGGTTACTCACGAATAGGGGTGTAGACACTAAATAAAATAATCAATAATGTAATATTTTCTCGAAAAAGGATCAAATGGAGAAAAAAATCAACGCAAAAGGTTAAATAATCACGAAGTTATGTGTCCAAAGTTTTAAGATGGGGTATGTTCTGTCCCTTTTTCGCAAAACGAAACTTCATATGAAACGATGACGCTTGTAGATTGTGATGTCACTAGAAGACGGCAACGTGCCGCGCCCCGTCGACACGGCCCCCCGACAGCCTCTCGTAACGTGACGTCACACACTGTTTGCGTTTTCTATCTCTAACAAGCAATATTAAAACGGTTGTAGCTTCTTAATACTTTGAGATATCCGAATGGGATTTCCGTCACTATTCATATTTTTTTGTCTTCTTTCTTTTAGAGTAAAAATTTCGAGTCTACACCCCCATTGGTACTTGCGGCCGATCATTTACTTGTTTGAAATCAAGGCATCCCCCTAACCCATTCAGGGCAGAGAATCGCTACGCGCCACGCTCGTAGCCGATCCCGTGGTTTTCCTCGTATGTAGCGGAAAGCGACTACGGCGGTCTGACGCATTTGTGTCGTCATTGGCCCTGAATGTGTATATACATATGTGACTTACCACAGTGATAGGATAGGCGGGGTTGATGATGGTGTAGAGGAGAATGTGGTTGGGCCGCGCCGGAGGCTCCCGTTTGCGGCGCGGCTCGCCCGCCATGTAATTGTTGCCATTACTCTGTGAACAAGTTAAAGTAACTGTTTAATTTCTAGTAAAACACCCACTTAAAGGTGCGACCATACCGCTGCTCAAAATACGCTAACGCACCGTAAAACGTAGCAAAATGTATGAAGAATACGTGACGCATACGACACGTCAACGCGTATACGCAGCGTTAAGCACCGGCGTGGTCACTCCCTTATACAGGATAAAGTCAAAGTTATAAACTACAACCGGTTCGGAAGAAAAACCTCTGCCGCTAGAAGAACCGACAACGTAAAAATCATGGCGTTGTTGAAAAAAATGATACCTCGTTTTTATCTAGATAACTGTGGGATTCTGACGGGCCTCTTAATTAAAAACGAGATTAATCACTATAGTTTATTTTGTACTAAGACCTTATTTTAATCTATTATTTCTCTTAATTCACGCACGCACTCGTTCCTCGTTCAAATCGTTCTCCCCGTCCCTTTTGCACCTCTCGTCATCCTTCTCGCACACTTACGTTCCGTTTCACCCTATTCCTTTACGCTTCATTCCTACATAACAATATCTAATCTCAATATCACACTATTATTAAATTACATAATTTTAACATTTAGTGACTAAAATCGATATTTGGTGACAATCTCATACAAATCGACCTAGTCCCTAACTTATTATCCTGAGGTTTTGATTCCTCAAATCCATAAAGGCTCGGCACAAAGCATGTGACTGCTCTGGAGTCGCAGGCGTGCATGGGCTGAAGGTGAACGCTTACCATCAGACAGGCTTGTTTGCCAAGATCACGGTAAAAACAAGTTGGCACCTGTTATGGTTCATCATCATATCAGCCGAAAGACGTCCACTGCTGGACATAGGCCTCCCCCAAAGAGTGCCACAAGGACCGGTCCTGCGCCACCCGCATCCAGCGGACTCCAGCAACCTTTACCAGGTCATCAGTCCACCTTGCGGGGGGCCTACCCACGCCGCGCCTTCCGGTTCGTGGTCGCCACTCGAGAACCTTTCCGCCCCAACGGCCATCGGTTCTACGTGCTATGTGGCAACCATAGTTGACGAAATATAAATTGCACCGATTCGCCTTATAATTTGGTGGAGGAATCGTTGCAAATTATATTTCGTCATACATGTTGAGTAAAACAAAAGTCGTCTTTCCTGTGGCAAATGGGTCGTGTTTCGTTTGTTTCAGTGCATATCAAACATGTTTTTAATTGCATTAAATCACTTAGTGGCGTTTTATTAAAAGGAGACGCCACTTATGCGGATTAAGAGTTCAACCGAAAATTAGGCTTGATAGCCCTTAACTTTGGCAATGTCCACAGTAGGATGCGAAAACAAATAATCTCTGTATGAAACAATATTATCCACTACTTAAAAATAGGATTACCAACACACAACGAGTCACCTTCGCATGTTTCCCAGGTCATCAATGACCTTACGTTGAGGTCATTGGTGTCACTAGGAAATGTTGGGCCATAATAAGCAAAATTAGTAACCCTCTACGAATTGCAGTCTATATAATAATTATCTAATTAGTCATCTTATTTATGGTGCAATCTTGGTAAATATTTCGAACACCATCCTAACTAAATGTTAATGTCGTTTGTGAAATCCAGAATTCATTTAATTATTCTTTGTGTTCAATCATCAAATTGGTCAACAAAGTTTTTCTTGTTGTCATGGTGTAATGCCAAACCAAGGTATTGTTATTGTGACATTATTTTGAAATGATAATTACATAGGTACATGTTATATTTTTCCGATAAACAATGCTGTAGTAAAATACTGTAACCAATTTAGTGACAATTTTAGGGTGACTTTTTTTTTTCTCAGTCTGCCTTTTATAAATATGGTTTTTGAGAAAAACTACGTTACTCTCTAGCTAGCTTGCCGATTATGATATTTTTTATGTCAAAATTTAAAACTGGTTACGGAGGACAAGCCTTAGTCATACTTTAAAATGGAGACATAGTTTTTTGAAAAACGCAATTTGCATGATATTTGCGAAAACGTTTGCGTGGTGTACAGGCACGCCGTCAGAAAGCCAGAAAATAAATACATCACAAAAGTATGCATTCCGTGATACAAAATACCGTCACATTAAACATGCCATGTACATTTAATTGCTATGGGCGTGAGGCACTCGTGATTTACGACGTTCCATAAGTAAACTTCTATTAATAACCACCATTACGATGAAAACCGGAAAATCGGGAAAAGTCGTAATTCACTTTTTGCGTCACGGGAAATTAAACTTTGTTCCGAAATAAGGGAGTCCGAATTTCCAGGAGAGGCTACAAGTTGACGCGACAGCTAGATTTAGTTACTAAAAGCGTTTATAATTTTTGGCCTTTACACCAATTGTGACTTTATCAGCAGCGCTTAAAGTCGCATTTGCATTACAATAACTGAAACTTACTGCGTTTTATAATGCGCTCATTCTTTGCATGTCGGATGCAGTTTTAATGTTCCGATTTCAATTTTCTGCTCCTAATTTTCTCAGTGTCGTATTTCAAAAGTATTATTGCAATTTAGACTATGCTGTACTTACAATACAGTTCAGAATAAAGACAAAAGGAATGTGACATTTATAAGTTGATTTTCTGCAATAGTTCACTGATGCGTATCTTTTTACCACGAACAGAAAATGATTGAAATACGAGCTTAAGACTTCAAGGGGATTGCCAACTGAGACAGAATTATATGATGTTCTTATTTATGACAATTCTGAAAACATTTTTGTCCCTTTGATTGACTAGGTGGGATCGAAAGGATATTTTTAGAACGGGTGATGTATTGCTTTCATTTTAATAATCGTGGGTAGGCTTTCACGTATGATAAATAAATGTTTTTTTTAACAATAGAGTTTATTTCAATGGTCATTGTTCGCTTAGAACATGTAGATTGAGTTATTCTCTTTTTTGGTTGATTAAAAATTATTTGTAATTTTTTTTTTTCATGTTTAAGTAAATAATGAATTTTGAGTTTACCGAGAATCGCTCTATAAACAAATACACAAATGTTAGGTCACAACCAGACCACACATAAATATGCTTAACTTGTAATAGGCATGATGCCTCATTTTCCAATTGATAACGTATTAATGCTAAATGGATAGACAAAACATCAAATTATAGTAATCCTACTAATATTATAAATGCGAAAGTTTAGATGTTTGGATGTTTGTTACTCAATCACGCTTAAACGGCTGAACCGATTTGAATGAAATTTTGCACGAAGATAGTTTATAGCCTGGATTAAAATATAGGATAGTTTTTATCCCGGGTCCACGCGGACGAAGTCGCGGGCGGAAGCTAGTAAAGTATAAATTATACAATATAAATAAAATCATAAAAAGATATTAACCATGAAAGTTTAGAAAAGATATGCATTTTTTTGTCCAAGAGTAATTATAGTATTACTAATTAGTATTTAAAGCTACCAATAGATAGAGCTTTTATAGAAACAAAACTGTAAGACAACTATGTGCTTAAACGCAGTATTTCGCGACCGAAACAACAATTTACCTGATTTTCCATACAACAATTAGTACAAATGTCAGTTGTGACGTCATACCTGTGTGTCTATCAGTATGAAGCGTTTTGCGCTGCAGCCAGCGAGGTCAATCTTTGTCTCAAATTTTTGGGTATTTATGTTCTTTAATTGTAGTTGCTCCCATACAAACATTTGTTCCTCTCCAAAAACTGTTTCGAATGAAATCATAAAAAAATCTTAGTCATCATCCCTATTATACCACGACTTGCTGAAATTTGGGGAATATAATAAAATAGTAAATACCCCTCTCTTAAATGTGCTATTGAAATACATTTTACTGCATTCACAAAACACTGTTAAATTTAAACCGGCATAGACAATTAATTTAGTTTATATTAAAAGTTTCACATTTGGTTTAACTTTAAAACACGGAAACATCCGAATAATCCCACAATTATACTTTACTTCACAATATCTCCCAATTTAATTGACAATCATCGAAACACACACATAAACATCACAATACAGAGGCTCTAGTATAAGTTTTACCGAAACAAAACTTTACGATCGCGTTTGCGTTTTACCCCCAATTTGTATGGGATTTGACAGCTAAATGTGTGGCGACGGTACCAGTCACACATACCAAGCGAAATTCAATCTAGTCATCGTCATAAACACTAATAAGTACAAATTTTTCTCACTCAATATTCTTTCTTTCACCCTATTTTCCCGCTCTCGATATAAGAACACGCATCAACTGAAACTGTTAACGGTGCGATTTTTTTATACGCACTAGAACGAAAGTTAAACAGATATGGCGCAATTAGTACGCGCCAATAATAGGCGCGGTAGTTGGATGAGTCAGATTGGGCTTAGGAGGAAACTATTTATTCAAGCGAATACATTTCACAGAAATCCTGAACTGCGGTTAAGCTTCATATTTTATTTTTACATGGTACAGTAAACATGTTGCTCTGAACTATTCGACAGTAAAGTCTAAGTACACATATATATTCCGAAATTCCTTTGTTCTGTCGTAACCTTTGCCAAGTGGAACCTAAGATACGGCCAGTGTTTCGGGAAGTAAAAAAGGGTACTACAAATCATCCGGTTTTATTTCCTTTTTCTACGCACGAGTTTATATGTCTTAATCCTTCGTACGCTAAGGTACGGATCCGTGCCAAAGATTTCAACTTGTTTTTTTACAACTCGGTCTTCATTTGATTGGGCAATTTTGTCATTCGAATTAGAGGAGTAATTAACTTCTAGGTATTTTATAACTTTATTTTAATACCGTGTCCTCACTGGATAAACGCAATAGAAGGAAGCTGTAAAGACAGCATCGTGCTGAGTTGGGTTCGTCACTCCACATAGTTTCAATTTTTTGACGCGGCGCGGAGGCGGTACCGGTTGTAATGTTCGAGCTAATATGAAAAGGTCCGTACAGAATACCGCGCCGCGCCGCGCCGCTCTGTGCGGATCCTTTCATATTAGCTCGAACATTACAACCGGTACCGCCTCCGCGCCGCTCCGCCACCGCTGTCAGTGCGTTTCGGCCTTAAGAGATGGCCCATACAAAAAGGAGTTGAACATGACAAGAAAACTTCGCATTTGGTGAGTACAAATCCATAAAATCGCAGTTTTAAAAAGTGACCCAGGCGACGTAACCATGCCATACTATACACTATTGACAAAATAAAGTTGATTCACACTAAACTTATAATCTAGGATTTTTAGTCGTTTTCTTCAGCTCACAGAGCCACTAGTAACAGTTTTGACAACCATGGACCGGTTTTGACGTGGCATTACTACTTTCGGCTTGTTAGAGCGGTCATGATCGGTAAATGGCCAGCTTAAAAGCCGAAACGCACGCCGCTCCGCCACCGCTGTCAGTGCGTTTCGGCCTTAAGACTATGTGCAGAGTGACTGACGCGCCGTTGTCCCCTATTTCAACGGTAAAATCAAAATTTATGCAAACAATTTTTGCAGCATAGATATTAACTAACAGTTTCATTATGGCCCTATGTTCGGATTTATTTGATAACTGATTTTGTTAATGAACTAGACTCGCTTGTAAAACGCTAAAAATACACTAACTTCACCATCGCCTACAAAAGTTAATTGTACGAAAAGTGTAAAAAGCTAAACATAGACCCACTCTTTGTTAGAAAAAATATTTACATAGGGCTAAATTTGACGGAGCAAATAGGCCACACGGCTGCTCCAAATGCAATTTTTTGTATGGAGCGTGCGCCAGCCCGCATTTCCCCTTAACATCTCAGAACGGATGGAGCGCAAAAAACATAAAAACTAAATCGTGTGTCTCAGGTAGATGGGCATTTTCAATTGTTACTAATATTATAAATGCGTGTGTGTGTGTGCGTTGTTTGTCCCTCTTTTATGTCGCAACGGAGCGTCGTATTGATGTGATTTTTTGTATGGAGATAGTTTAGAAGCTGGAGAGTGACATGGGCTACTTTTTCCAGCGGGAATAAATCTAATTCTCACGGGAAAATTCAATATGTTACATTTTCCTATAACCACGCGGGCGAAGCCGCGGGCATTTCAGCTAGTAATTATATAAAAGAATAAAAATTAGCTCAGTGTCAGTTTTGTGACGAAAGTTAAATAATACAAATGATGTGAAAATGAACTTGTTTCAAATTTAAATAACGTGTATATGCATACCATTTAATAATTGAAAAGAAAAAGTTATTTTTATACAAACTGCTTAATTGTTGTCACAAACCTGACACCGAGTAAATTTTTATTAAACAACTCACGCTAATAGGGTACACGCATTATTAAAAATACACAGATACCCCCTAAATTGTTTCTTAAAGATTAATACAACTTACGCTCATTAATTCCTAGTAACACAGCCATTAGCAAGTCTAGAGCACTAATTATAGGGCACAACACACAAATATGCCGTCACGACTAATATACATTAGTGAGCAATTAGAGAAAATAATTATGACATTAATGTTATTAAATAGGTGCACGGCAATACTTTATGAGGTATTTAAATTAACCTTAAATATACTTTGGTGGCTATTAACGTTCTAAACTGCATTGGAGTCAGTTTGTTATTTGTAGCGTAACAGTATGTTCGTATTACAAACTTTGAAACTTAGGTACATTTCACAGATCTTGTACCTCGTTATTATGAGTATAGTGGGTTTATAAACCGCGCCGATATAAATATAATCAACATTTCTCGCGCCATTTCGCTACTACACCATGTAATGAGCGAGTTAGCGCGATAAATGTTGTCATCCATACTAATATTATAAATGCGAAAGTGTGTTTATCTGCTCGCTCCCTAATTAGGATGCTAAATTCAGGTGTCATAAGCCTCTTAGTATTGTCCCTTAGTAACACACGTATGTTACTAGCGCGCTTGACGGGTTAAACCGCTAAACTGATTGAGATGAAATTTGGTATGAAGATAGTTTGAATCCCGGGAAGGACATAGGATAGTTTTTATCCCGGAAATCAGCCCCTGAGGGGGTGAAATGGGGGATGAAAGTTTGTATGGAGCTGCGATAAAAACGAGTTCCACGCGGACGGAGTCGCGGGCAGAACCAGACCTTTTGACGTTTAATGTATTTGTGCATTATAAATAAATGAGTATGAGTATGAGTATAAAGCTAGTTTTTAGAATATTTTCTTCATTGGCTTCTATTTCCCCGACTCACATGGCAATCAGTTGTTGACAAGGACCTACGTGCGGTCCAAATATACCCATCAGACGACCCAGGATAGAATTTCCTGGCGAAGAATGATTAGGAGAGCCGACCTCAACTGGAATAGGATAAAACGAGGATAAAGAAGAGATTGCCTTCCATTGTCTCAGGCCCACGAGTCATAAAAATCCAAGATACAAGCTTGTCGCGTGAGAAAAGGCGAGCGTGCGGGATTAGTACAAAACCGATTTAAATTCAATATCGCTAAACCGAATAGATCCTTAGTACTTGAAATAGATGCAGTTCTGCAAGTGCCAAGTAAACGTTATGAAGTCATATACATAACTGTGGATATGACTGAAGCGGTATTCCAAGTTGCTTTTTTACATATCCCGACATCACTTACGAGATGCAGTCCGAGGGTAAATGGAACGTTGTTCGTGACGTCACCGCTTTTCGCAATACTGGCTTCATAAAAAAAAACCCCATTTCACACCCTTAGGGAACGATTTCAGGGATAAAAACTATTCTATATCCTTCCCCGGGACTCGAACTATCTCAATACAAAATTTCAAATCGGCTCAGCGGTTCAAGCGTGAAGAGGTAACAGACAGAGACACACTTTCGCATTTATAATATTAGTATGGACTGACAGACGTCTCCTTCACACTACCAACACAACTTCTTTTGACACACGCAGGACCCAGCTCATAAAACAAAACAATTAATTTATTACGTCAATAATTCTTTCCAATATTGGTATCAAACAGGCAAATCAAAACCACAAGCATATGGCGTCTACTGCACCGATAACCCTATAAAATTATGTTGTAATAAGTAATAACCACAAGTAAACCCATTCCCAGTATAAAGACTACAGACTACAGTATAAGCACATTGTTAACGTGCAGTATCGCGAGTTACGACGCCAATAATTCGCCATTCGACCCGTATATGATCACCGAGATGGTGCGATCCTTTATTGGCTAATAAATACTTGAACTATATTGGTATTGTAAAACTTGGGACGTTCGTATTGCGGTTAGTGTAAGTATTGTGAAAGAATGGATGGATTCCAATCCAATTAAATAATAGTATATATGTGAAGGAAATTATATTTTCAGCATGGCGCTATGTCGTTCGTAGTACCGACATTTAATACGTGATTTTAACCGTATTATTACTAGTATAGCACAGTCGTGGAATGAAAAGGTCCGTCACTTTTGAACCTTAATAGCATTGAAATAAGGGCGAAAAGTGGTGAACCTTTTCATTCCTCGACCTTACATGTGAAATGAAGAAAGCTGCGATCGGTAGATATTAATCCTTTTAAGAACACAATTGATTATAGAGTATGACAAGATTAGTTGTATAACGGCAAAATATTAAACCTCAGCATAGTGGGAGTTAATGTAAAGAACGATGGATTTAATGTATTCTTGCAAAATCAGAAAAAATACATACGTGAACAAAGAAATTAATTACGAAGAATTGTCGTTTATCTCCATTGCAGCAAAATTATCTTGAGCCAACATTTTTCCTCTTGGTTCAAGAGAACCATCTGAATTCAAGATGTAGGTGGTCTTCGTAATTTATTTATTTTTACGTCACACCTGGCCGTAATGCGAGTTTTACTGCACGCTGCGCGTACGGTAAAACTCGCATTTTGGCCAGATGAAGACGTAAAATTGTGTACCTACCACGGGCGGTAATTCGTAAAGCCCCAGATCGCATATTTATGGCCCTCACCTTCGGTTCAGGCCACAAACACCTGCGGTCTGGGCCATTCACGAATTCACCGCCCTAGGTACGTAATGTACTATTAACAGTGTGATTATACAAGCTGATACACAATACTAGATTACGTTTGTTTCGTTAATTCTATTCACATTTAACATCAACTTTTGTGGACATATAATGTAAATATAAATAACCCTGGGAATAAACCTCTGTATTTTTCAGCCAAAATTGGCATTCAGAAACTAAGCGGTGTCAAATAAAAAAATACAATCGTAGGTATCTTTGTATATGTAGTTTCAACTAAAAACGAAAGTAAACATGCATAACGCTACTGCTACTGCTACGAACCAGCTTTGAACTAAACACGAAAGTAAACATGCATAACGCTACTGCTACGAAACAGCTACGCGCTACGATTACGTCGTAGACGTACCAGCATTGCTACGAACCGAAACCGTAGTTAGCTACACTAAAGTTGAAATGTATCAATCGATATCACCGTTCGTTTTACTGTCAGCATCGTATAGTTAGTAGCAGCCAAATAGTATAACGTAACACATGCCTACCTACTCTTACAGTAATAAAGACGTGTACCGAAATGATTGGCTACTTTGAGTGCTACTAACTATACAAAGTGTAACAAAAATGGGGTATGAACCGATCAAGGGCTTAACAGGTATCGTGTTCTGATAAGAAAAAACAGAAAAAAAACAGTTTTTAACGCAATTTTGTTTTTACATTTCTATGGAGCTTGTCGCCCCAGTCGGCCAACGCTCCATACTAAGGTAAAAAAAATAAAGGCGTCAATTTTTTTTTGTTTTTTCTTATTCTAACACGATACCTGTTGAGCCCTTAATCGGTTCACACCCCATTTTTGGTACATCCTGTATAATGCTGACTGTGCAGCCGACGTCGAAGATATGTATATATTATCTCTTTGAAATAAGGTGCAAAAGTGTAAACATATCTTTCAAGTCCTCTGCACTACACATTCCCGACTTATGATAAATTGCATACATGAAGTTAATTTCTACAAATATTTGTAAATACTAATACTATTAAAATGGCAAGGCAAGGCTTTAGCGCCTTACAATTACGCCGAATTCAATGATTCATTTCCTAATTCAGTAGCAAAACGGTAAAAAAATTGCGTCAGTCAAATTCTAAATTGTCCTAATCTAACACAAATTATCATCTCATTAATACAAACCATTCATGCATTCAAATTAGGTATTTAAGTTATTGTTAGACGATTATTATTAGACAGATATTTAACGCAATATTCGGATAAATGTCATGTTAATTATTGAATGTAAAATAAAATGTTATGCACATGTTATCCTCGTAAGTTGGGCAATACTTATATGTAATTCAATCTAGTGTATAGTTTGTCTATAAGTTATGAATCTTTCTGTGCACACACTGTTTAGAATTGTAGTCCAGATCTAGACACTAACGGCCGTATTCATAAACGTTCTACAAGCCTATTTTAACTAAAATGCCGTTAATATTCGTTTGTCTTTATCTGTCACTTTGACATTTGTGTGCGTTAGAAAGGGACAAAGCACATTTTATTTCGCAGAGGCATTTTAACATTTATGAATAAGGGGGTAAGCTTTTAATATTACTGAATGAATTACTGTAATTTGTTGTGTGAGCCTAATAAATAAATAAATAAGTTTGATAACAATCACGCTAATATTAAAACGGTATCAACATTAATGCACAACCTTATTTTCTTCTCAATTAAGCAAGAAGCCGACTCCACACTTTGCGTAATACAGACCTGGCAACTCTTCAAATCGGATTCAATCTTGTTACTATTAAAATAGAGTTGAATTTATATTGGCTAGTAATACAGGAGATTGCCATAAGGCGCCAGTCAGGCGCGAAATTCAAATAAGGGACGATTTAAAGATGAGCTCTTAAGGCGAAGTTTGTTGAAACGTATGGATTAAACTTGGGCGGGATGGGACGATAGTAAATGTTTTGATTGCCTTGAAGTTTAGTGTGGGTTTCAAGTTAGTTCAATATATTACGCTAGATGTAATTTTAGATTCCATTTGGGAGCATTTCGTTTTAATATACCTAACTTCATTGAACGAGCGAGCGAAGCGAACGAAGTTCTCCGCTTCAGCTTGGGGCCAAAATTCTAATGTATGTCTGTTTGTCCGGCTGTTCTCCTCTAACGGGTTTCATTAATCGGGTTTCGATTCTTGTGATTTTTTATGAGCAGGTTTAATAATTATATAGTTTTTTTTGTGGATTGTTTTTTTTTCTTAACGGGATCACGACTTCTATAGCTTACAGACACAATTGTAGCTAGACGCATATGCATAGCGAATTAAATAAAAATCATTTAAACAATTCTTGAGCCGATTAGATAAAAACCGGATCACGAGTTCTGTTGCTCATAGAGACAATTGTAATTAAATTAAGCTAGACGCATATGCATAGCGAATTAATTAAAAATCATTACAAGATTTATTGAGCTAATTAGATAAAAAAAGAAAATACAAAAATAACTCTCAAAACTGTATTTTTATTTCAGACATTTGCTTTTATAATGATACTTAACCAACACGAGGAGCTGACAATCATAAATGGCATACCTGAAACAAGAAATTGATCATTAAGATTAATCATTCATTGAAATTACCCATAAAATCTTAATCGCAAATGCTTTCTCTGATGAATTAAGAAATGGGCTATTAAATAAATAAAATACTACCGCATTGCGAACCTCCTCCCTTTTTTAAGTCGGTTAAAAACGATTGTTTTTTATTTGTATACTTTGCAATATTTTCTGTCCACCCGAATCACTTTGGGACGTCAGAAACATCTTTAATTCATAAACGTTAACCCACACAAAAACCCCGTTTATATTCAATGTGTGCTTCAATTTTACGACGGCCGTTTATGTGTTTGTTAATGAGGGTTTTTACTATACTGGTAATATTTTAGGTGTACGCAAATGAGACGAAATTTCGGGGTTTTAAGTAGTAATCACCGTGTTAACAGTTACATAATACATGTTGTTTTCATTATAGTATTGTCAAAATTAACAAAATATCTGGTTTCTAGTTGAATCAAAATTATCTTTAATTTAGCTTCATTATTTTTACGAAATATTTAACTGCAAATACTCTCATAATATTCCTATTATAAAACATCCATTCAACTAAATAAGATGAATTCCTTTAGACATAATAACTTTAAGTACCTACCACTATAAAAATAAAGGGGTCAGATTTTTAAACAAAACTGGCTTTCCCTTAACTGGAAAAAATATTCGGTCGCAAAGTAATCTATGCATTATCCGGTGCCTGCAGAAATTTCGATAGATTACTTTAACTCAGAAAAATCCAATTTATACATATATACCATTACTAGCTTCCGCCCGCGACTTCGTCCGCGTGGATCCAGGTTATAAACTATCTTCGTGCAAAATTTCATTCAAATAGGTTCAGCCGTTTAAGCGTGATGGAGTAACAAACATCCAAACATCTAAACTTTCGCATTTATAATATTAGTAGGATAGTAGGATAAAGAGGAAAAGTCTGTAAGTTTGTATATGTATTGATGGTAGTTAACGGAACCACAAATCCGATTTCAAAAATGTTTTCACCGGGGTGAAGACTGGACTTTCTGGATGGTCATAGGCTATAATTTCATCCCGCAAGTTTTCCTGCGTTCTTTGCAATACGCGGACGAAGTCTTGCGAGCAGCTAGTAGTAAAGTAAGTAGGTATTTTCGTGACTTCTAAGAAAAGAAGTCAGTGGACAGCTGGACTTGAAATAATTATGTAAATTGAGTGAAAGAAATCATATTAGAGAGGTCATCTCAACGAAAGAGCTTTTACTTTTCCCAATTTGATTACATTTGAATAGGCGAGACAATACAAAGGCAATACATTACTTATTTCAATTAAACATGAAAGAGGTTCTCAATTCGTCGGCATATTTTATTTTTACTAGCTTCCGCCCGCGACTTCGTCTGCGTGAACCCGGGATAAAAATTATCCTATATTTTAATCCAGGTTATAAACTATCTTCATGCAAAATTTCATCCATATCGGTTGAGCCGTTTAAGCGTGATGGAGTAACAAACATTTAAACATCCAAACATCTAAACATCCAAACTATCGCATTTATAATATTAGTAGGATGTATATTCGTGAGGAAACCTGCATACATCTGCGAAGAAATTCAATGGTACGTAAGAAGTCCCCAACCCGCACCGGGCCAGCGTGGGGACTACTGCCCATTCCCTCTCATCCATGAGAGCAGGCCTGTGCCCAGCAGTGGGACGTAAGGAGGCTGATAATAATGATTATGATGGTGGTTTATTTCCCCCGACTACTCAAAGACGCCCGTGCCGATTAGGATAATTATATTTTGTTTAAAAGGACACTCTTTTCCAGGTGTTCCCATGCTCATGAGGTCAGAATCTGATGATGAGATCCTGGAGAAATCTGGAAATGTTGGCTTGGTGAAGTACTGAATTGAAGTCGGGAAAAAAATTGTGCATGTCAAGTTAACGTTGATTTGTGGTTTGTACGGCAATGCCAACAATTTTGTAGTTTCGAAGAAACTCCGTCACATAATTCAACAGGAACCGTTCGAACTAGGATATGTAAAATGCAATTTTCACCCCCAAAAATGTCAGTTTATATGTCCAAACGCGCGTTCAAAACGTATGCAATTACCTTGTTGGTCAAGCTTTATAAATCTGAACGTGTCAGTGTTATATTATAAGTTTTGTAGGTATATTGATATGTATGTTAGTCTATAAGGTGTTTGTAAATATCGGCTGACGCAAATAAATGAATAAAAGTGCTTTTGTTAAAGCATTCCTATGCCTTATCCATCGTGCCAACCGGAGGCCATCGGCAACATAGAGGTTCTGCTAGTCTTCCTGGCGGAACAGGTTGGCACTAATATATCAGTAGAGCCAATAACCCATACGCAAAATAGGCGCTATAACCTATTTAAAGCATTCCTTATACGTATAATCTGCAACGTTTTTGTCTGCCAGCTAGCATGATCGCGTTTATGTCCGACATATATCAACCGTCATTCTCGCACTAACTACTTGCTAGTATGGGATAAATGCGTATTTCCGACATAAAAGCAATCATGCTAGCTAGACTGATGTCTGTACTCTGTACTTCTTTCCGAGCCGGTATAGTTTATCGATATTCATAGGTGCATATATCTATTACGCCTAAAGTGAAGAATAAAAAGGTGTGACTATGTAAGGACACTCTTTCCGTGACTTGGCTTTACTGGTCGGCAAACCTTAAACTTAGGTTAATTTAGAACAGGCAATTTGTACAACAATATCAAGTTATATACAGTGATCGGAATCAGGTGAGCCAAAATACCTATTCTTCGCAAGAAGACATAATATAGAGTGGTAGCAACCGGGTAGAAAAATACACTTTTTCTTGAATACTGGGTATTCGATATATATCCGGGTACTGGTCGTAATAGTAAGCATACATGTTTTACTTACAGTGTGAGATGTTTTATGTTACTTTGTAGTAAACAGGGCTCGACTTAAGGCGTAGGTATAAGGAAGGAAGCAAAAGTTGTGAAATAGTTATCACTTTTAGATTAACATTAAACAACCCGTTCTGTAAGTAAAACATGTACATAGGTACCTATGTTGAACATTACGACTAGTATCCGGAAAAATATCTACCCTGTCGCAACCACTTTATATTATGCCCTCTTGCGAAGAATAGGTATTTTGGCTCACCTAATTCCGATCACTGGTTATATAATAAGGTTCATCCCGCTTAGCGCATATTTCGATGCCGGCCCGGTTCAGAACTGAATTAGGAGTAACTAAATTAGATCGCGGGAATAACATTCCCCATTAACCGACCGATAGTATCGTTCTGTGTATAATTGGCAGGAGACAGCGGAAAAGAAAGGGTTGGGCTTAAGTTTACTAACCATCATCCAAGGACTAACCCTGACTCCGAACATTAAAAATATAATTGAGTTGTAAGTATCGCTCTATTAAGTGCCTTTTAAGAACTTCTCGTGTGAATTAAAACGTTCGTACAAAAACAACTAGGTATAGAAATTGACAATGCATATTAATTTGTACCATATACAGGGTGAAATATTATTCAATGTTCAAATTTTTGGAGGTGATTCGGTGGGTCATCTCAATCAAAATTGATCAAATAACTTGTATCCAAATCGCGAAAAAAAAACCAGCTGTTCCATACAAAACGGTATGCTTTGGATACAACTGATTTGATCAATTTTGATCGAGATGCCAAATACAAATAGTATATTTGTTCAACATAGGTACCTACAATTGTACATAGGCACAGATCTGACCCACCGAATCAGCTCCCAAAATTTAGTGGCAGCAATGTATGGAGCAGTCTGCACTTTTGTCTCAGGCGAACCGCTTAGCACGATTGTTTCTTAGGTCAAACTAAGCTGATTTAGCGTCCCGGCCACGAGATCAATCATCCTCTGGCTAGTACTCAAAAACACCTCCCGAGGTCCGGTCTCTGCTATATTTTGGAAAAGAGTGGTTCCAAATTAATATAGGTTTGGTACCATCTTCGTATAATTTACGGATGACAAGATAATTTTTGGATTTATCTGTTTACGTGTTCATATATAAAATCGGAAAAAAAATCAATTGTTATTTTCACTACTGCACTAATTCCCCCACTATAACATTTTCTTTATTTATTTAAACTTGATTGCACAATAACAAGTTAAAAATGCAAAAGGCGAACCATACGTTTAAAAAAACAAGCAGAAATCATATAGATTGAAAGATAATTCATTGATTAAAGCTTCACATTGAACTCAAATCGCTTGTGGTGAAACGCTAACAAATGCATTCCCGCTCCCTCTACCGCTTCTCCCTTGCCCCGCACGCCCCGCATCTAGCCGCGGAGTCCCAATGATGAATATTCATACACTCGCGTCTTATTGCGTTTGTTCAGCATCATAGTTAGTTGTTTGTTACAATTAATTCTGCTGTAATAGTTGTGTTGTGTCACACGCTCTTGTGTTGCTAATTTGAGATTTGTGTGTCCTTTGATTTTAGTGTAATTGGCTGTATACAAATAGTTTTCTTTTGTTTTACACAATAATCCTCCTTACTGTTCGTTTTGGTACAGTTTTGTAATAAAGACTAGCTGCCGGGTATTACAGGAACGCAGACGGAGCCACGGGATAAAATATTATTTACATTTAAACCGACTCTAAGGTTATATACTCAATATGCTGTATAGCAAAAGACCGCGCGCGAAATACGCCATCCGTCTCTTTCTAGTAAGAACAGTTTGATGAGTACCTAGTCCCGGAGATTAGCCCATATATACAAACTTACGAAGTCACTATCTCGCAAAACATAATATTAGCAAACATTAAAGCAAGGTGGGTTAGTATAACCCAACTACCGCCACGCCATTACGCTCGTAGAGCTACGCCGTAGTATGTAGCAACTTAACACATTCCCTGCCAAGAATCGCTACGCACTACCTTTCTAGTCAATACCGTGGTTTTACCTCTCAGTAGCGGAAAGCGGCTACGGCGGGTTCCAAGCAGTGGGTGTGTTAATCCATATGTAACGAAAAGAACCCGCACGTATGTGTCATGGTTGGCGCTGAATCGTATACCAAAAAAGTCGAAAACAACGTTGACGCAGCGGGTCTCGTGCGGTCGTCCAGCAAGTGTCGGACTAAATGTGTTAATTATTATGACATTACTCCTGACATTTCCCATCGTCTCCTGCATACTCTGACATACAACTGACATACATATTAAAATTTTGACAGTACGGTCATACAGGACCGTACAGTTGGTCCTTCGAACCGGATCGCGAATTTTCAGAATCCGCCACTGCCAGTTTCGACTTGTTAAATTATAACTCAATAAGTACTTCTATTTGAACTCTTTTGGTACGAATGCTTTACAAATAACAACCTGCAGTTTTCTGTTCTGAAATTCATTTCCAGGCCCAGCAAAAAAAAACGTACGAGCGAAAAACCCAAACATTCCGAGCGTCAATTTCTCGTCTTTTGACGGCGCATTAAGTGATAATGAGTCCCATTCACGTGCCAACAACTCCGTCATTGGTGTCATCGTACACGTACACGGCTGGTTGTATTCGTAGGCGCTTTGCTCTACTTAGCGGGAAAACCACGGCATTGACTAGGAGCGTAGTGCTAGAATTTGTTGGCAGTGAATGTTGCTCGGCAATTTGCGGTCCGTAAAATATATTTATACTGCTCACTTTTCCCTCGTTCGAGTCAGTCCACAGGCTAAACAATCGCTATTAGAGAACCTGCAATTATTCGAGCTATATCGTATTATTGTCAGAAAATAAAGCGAATAACAAAAAGGTCTTAGAGGCAGAGCACTGTATTTACTTTTTTCAATATTAAAATATAAAATAGTGTTCAGCTTAGCAAAAGCTCGTTACTAAACTGTTATGCAAGTGACAGCTTGGTAGGTAATGCCCTTATTTTCAGCTCCATCGCTCGGCTTGGTCGGTCAGCGGGTTAATTTATCATAAACCTTATTGCAAGCAATTGGAGTGACTTAAGTATGTATTTATGTAGGTAGGGAGAATGCAATGTCGTGAGATTTCAGACCTAACCAAGATCTCGCGAGACCGGGCGTTTTTCAAAACATTTGGTGTATAAAATAAAAACTGCATATTGTGGTTTATAAATATATCCGATTTATTCAAAATACAACACAAATTCAGTTTATTATTATTATTTATTTAACCATCAGGTTTTTGTATACTTAATTAGAAGTTAGTACCTACGTATTTTTTTTGTCAATTAGAGTCGGTTTGAATGTCAATCAGATTAATGTGAATCAGATGTCTCAATCAGATTAAACTCATGCTGTGTTTTATACGGAAAGTTCAATCTCGCAATTTCGCGAAATCTCGTGCGATAATTGTACAGTCAAGGAATTTAATTTAGGACCCACTTAAGGTTGACAATCCTGTCGATTTGTATTGGACTACAAAGAATATTTTTGCGAAAAGGGTCGTAAATTAAATTCCTTGACTGTACGTCGTATAATATGGACGCGATCTCCCGTGACCGAGGTTGCATAATGCCTCATTTTCAAATTGATAACGTTGTGATGCTAAATGGATAGTAAACCATCAAATTATCGTAATAAAGTATACATTATAAAATATAATTAAAATCATAAAAAGATATGAACCATGAAAGTTTAGATAAAATATGCATTTTTTTTATTGTTTAAGAGTAAATTTAAAGCTACCAATAGAATCCTTACGCCTTTATAGAAACTAAATTGTATGACAACTATGTACTTAAACGCAGTATTTCGCGACCGAAACAACAATTTACCTGATTTTCCATACGATTAGTACAAATTACAATTGTAACGTCATACTTGTGTGTCTATCAGTATGAAGCGTTTTGCGCTGGCGCCAGCGAGATCAATCTTTGTCTCAAATTTTTCGGTATTTATGTTCTTGAATTGTAGTTGCTCCCATACAAACATTTGTTCCTCTCCGAAAACTGGTTCGAATGACATCATAAAAAAATCTTAGTCATCATCCCTATTCCCTAATTCGAAGCTAGTTATAGCTCTAAAGAAGTCTTATAAACCCAGTCAAGACCAAGTCATGGTGTCTTACACCCATGTCTTTTGCCGGTTAATGTGCGTTAATGTGAGGCATATCAAAAAAGTAGAAAAAAAGCCACTACCACACAAATCACCATACACTATGTGATTTGCGTGGTATTGGTTTTTTTCTGCTCGGCTTACAGTGTGCTCGGGAGTATAAACGAAAGCACACGAACTATCCAACAGAGAAAGGCATGATTTAGATGATCTCCTGCCAAGCATCATTTGAATGAAAGTACATATCGGCTAAGTTAACCGTACAACATCACTTGAACAAGCTTTTGAAGTTGTAATTCGCACAAAACTCATTTGTTGGACTTGCGACATAACATTATAAAGTTAAAAAGGGTCGAAGTCCACTGGGCTTAGGGCGAACAACAAAACACCATATTAAATATATCCCAAACCCGTTCGCTAGGGTTGCAGACGTCTTAAAGTTGACTTAAAATTTTAATAGGGATCAAGTCGAAAAGTAGATGAATTGTTAATATTATTGGATCCGGAGTCGAAGCAGTGGGCGTGATCGTACATATTATATTAGGTTTTAAGTTTGCCAACTGCGTAGAGCTCAGTTTGGTCTATTTCTCGCTAACGAATTACGGCATTTTAGCTCAAAATAAGTTTGACAGACCTTTATCATTGGGTCGCCCACTATACAACAGAATGAAAAACACAACATTTCAAGTTTTAATATAATCTATTAAAATTTTCGTTCAAAATAAATATTAATAAATATAATAAGACTAAGGGAAGTATCTCGTGACAACCCTGCTCCATAGGGCCGGAGTCCAGTAATCCGTCTTCAGCGGCATTCTGATGGGATTAGATTCTCCCTTATCGGATCCTACGTCCCGCACATTGGGAAACTAAGTTCTTGCCGTCGTCTTGTCGAATCTAATAAACGTTTGTAAAATAACTTCATTTTGTAACAACTGTACATTAAGGGAAGGTCTGTAATTTGACTGTATTTGAAGTTCCCTGGAACTCCAATATTTATGAACCAATTTTTAATGACTTTATAATTTGGAAATGAACTTATTCTGGCCAGAACTGAGAGCGATTCATGGATGGATCGCTAAGAATGAACAGAACTCCATATATATTGTATAGTAAATATAGTATTTGGTAAGCAGTATAAAAAGACGGTTGCTTCAAATCAATATATAATTTAATATTCGATTCAAAAGCGATCATCATCATCATCATATCAGCCGAAAGACGTCACAGGCCTCCCCCAAAGAGTGCCAAAGTGACTGATCCTGCGCTACTCATATCCATCGGACTCCCGCGATCCTTACCAGGTTAGGGGTCTACCTGCGCTGCGTCTTCCGGTGCGTGGTCGCCACTCGAGAACCTTTCCGCCCCAACTAAGTTTAACGATTCGGAGGGCTATTAACTAAGCGATTGATATTGGCGAGAATTACATATCTCGCATGCATACGAAGAGGTAGGCTTCCCATGTAAAGCCTAAAGCGAGGTATAGGTGAATAACTTAAGTAAGTCACCTGTTGTATGTACGAGTAGTAGTGTCGTATTCGAATAGACAAATACATGTTTAAAATTAGAACACAAACAAAACAAATGTCTATTCGCACACATTACTCACACATACAACAGGTGACTTACTAAAGTTTTTCACCTATACTAAGTCGAGGAAGATAGGCGACGAAAACTGGGTAGGCCTAGAGGATGACTTCTGACGCCTTCTTCACAATGGAGTCCGCTGAAATCAGAGGGAGAAACCCCTTACCCAGGAGCATGGCTACCAAAGCGCGCAAGACAAGATCGCGAACCGGCCTAAACAAGATATTTTGAAGAAAAGTAGTAGCCTAGTTTATGCTGCCTAGTTCAATACACACAAACAAACATAAAAATAAACAACACACATAAAAATAAACCAAAATATACCTAATCAAAGGATTAGGTGAGCGTTTCTAAAAAAAAATGCCACTATTATTAATTGTACTTCTAGGAATTTTATGTTAACTATTTCCACTCAGAATCAGGAGCTCTTTCGACCCTGGTAGGACAAAAAACTGTCCCAAAGATATTTTTCCTATTGTGTTACCATTTACCATACACTTTGTATGGTGGTAACACAATAGGAAAGTTCAAAAATGTATGAACATTTTGGGACACTTATTTTCTCCTATTGGGATGGAAAGACATCGTGATTTTGAGTAGAAATAACATAAAAGTTGCAGAAAATCTCGGAAAAAATGTAGTGGCATTTTTTTTGAGAAACGCTCAGGTATATTTTGGTTTATTTTTATGATTGTTTCTTTTTATAATCTAATAATTGTTCCTACAATTTGTTTTATTTTTAATAGTCTAAGTGTACTTCATAAGCGTATCCTTACTAATATTATAAATGCTAGTGTGTGTGTGTGTGTGTGTGTGTTTGTTTGTCCTTCTTTCACGTCGCAACGGAGCGTCGTATTAATGTGACTTTTTGCATGGAGATAGTTTAGAGGCTGGGGAGTGAAATTAGGCTACTTTTTCCAGCGGGAAAACGTCTAATTCCCACGGGAAAATTTCAACATGTTACATTTTCTTATAACCACGCGGTCGAAGCCGCGGGCATCAGCTAGTAAATAAATAAAATACACGAGAAGGCGGGACAGACAGGCACATTATGTTACCCTCGTGCTAGCCGCGCAGCAAAATATAACATAATACACATGAATAAAGGTGTATACGACTTACGGCAGCGTGTCTCGGACATCAATTTGATCTGCCGACCATTCTAACAACATCCCCTTCCCTAACTTGATCTCGTTTCCATGATTGTCGGCACAATAGTGTCCTTATTGTATACCCGGTGGTCTATTAAGGACTTTTGTTGCGCGATACTGTGGCTTAATGTGTTCTTGTTAATGGTAAGTACTAAAGCCAGTTTGGTAATGGAAAATGGATTGCTGGTTAGGCTGAAAATGGAGTGAAAGAATGTAGTGTTTCATAAATTTATATACAACGTCACGCGATCAATGTAAAGAAATTGACATAGTACCTACCTGTCTACCCAGGTGCCTCCTTAACCCTGGTCCATAATTAGCAAAAAAATGTTGTAAAGAGCGTTCATGCCCATATTTCATATAATATTTTAATCTGTAGATTCGGAACGGTGTCGCAAATAAACAACCGCCGCTTTATTACACACCTTTACAATGGCGCCCGGACAAATGGAATTAAGGCCCAAATTTGCGACACAATTTCATATTCCCGACCCTCGTTAATGAGAGAATAAAATATAAAACCGGCCAAGTGCGAGTCGGACTCGCGCACCGAGGGTTCCGTACAAACCTGTAGATATATAAGCAATAACTTCAAAATTATTAAAAATATTTTTATTATATGATGTAACTAAAAATTTACGGTTTTCGCAATTTTTCCTTTATCTGTGCCATAAGACGTTGCTTCGTACAGTCAGCATCATATTGTTAGTAGCAGTCAAAGTAGCCAAATATATCGCAACACGTCCTTATTCCTTTAGTAATAAAGACGTGTTCCGATATATTTGGCTATTTCGGTTGTTACTAACTATATGATGCTGACAGTACCAAATTTCAAGATTCTGAGTTCACGGGAATTAAGTACCCTGCAGGTTTTGATTCCCTTGCGAGTTTCGAAAATTTGCGGAAATTTGCGGCATAAACGGCTGTATCTTTTGATTGCGTTGGCTTAGAAGAATTTTAGCTTGATATCTCCACGTGTTCTTGAGAAAAAGGGTCTTGACAGACAGACGGACGGACGGACAGACGGACAGCAAAGTGATCCTGATTTTTCCTTTTGCGGTACGGAACCCTAAAAAGGCATATGTTTAACGGATCACCAGATATAGTAAAATATTTAGCCAAAAAACACTTTATACTGCCGAAAATAGTAAATGATCACCAAAATGTAATCTCCATTTTAATGTGAAAAAATAACCCAAATTATAACATCTTACTATCCTACTAAAGAAAATGCTATCCTAATAAATCATTGCTAACCCAAAAATAGTAAATGATCACCAAAATGTAATGTCCGTTTTAATGTGAAATAATAACCCAAATTATAACATCTTACTATCCTATTAAAGAAAATGTTATCCTAATAAATCATTGCTAACCCAAAAATAGTAAAATAATTTCCTAAATTCGACGGAGCCCCGCTTTCGTTTCTGGGACTCAGTCTCCCGCCCTTCGTTTCAAGTGTGCAGTTGTGCACTCGACCTACGGTCCGCTCGGGAGGTAACCGGCTCGCTTCGCTCGCCACCTTCCCCCACTCGCTTCGCTTCGGCCTCGTGCACCCCGTTCAATTCAGGACCTCCTTCGCGAGCTTCTGGCTCCGCGGGCTTTTATATACACTCTAGGGGTAGGTAGGACAGACAAGACCACGTGGAAGTGGGGTGCGCTGATTCGGGTTTTGGAAGCACTTGTAAATTTGGCATCATTATAGTTTATTTGGTAAATGCATACATTTTATGGCAATCATAGTGAAAATTTAGCGCTAAGATTTGGCGATAATTTACTAAATTTGGTCTTCGAATACAATTTAATGTGCAGTCGTTACTAAAACAGCTAGTACTATTGTAATGGTAGAATTATATTTTTTGGTGTTCAGTATATTTTTTTGGTAAGAGAGCTTAAGGTATAAAATTTTTTGGTGGTCATTATATTTAACCCCAATAAAAAATATGGAAATATATAAACGCGGCCGGGTGGGGTGATAAATTCGTGCGACAATCATAGGAATGTCATCTCGTTCTGCCACATTCTAACCCCTAATTAGTTATGATAAAAATAACATCCAGTAGTAAAATTATAATTTATATGGTAAAGAGAACAAAAAAAAACTGGTGGGTCTATAGTGGATATTACAATAAATAATATCGGTAGACATAACAATGTCTCTCTATGGGTCTAGGTTTCCCTCTAGATTGGAAGGTCAGATGGCAGTCGCTTTCGTAAAAACTAGTGCCTATGCCAAATCTTGGGAATAGGTGTCAAAGCGGACCACGGATTCCTTTAGGGCACAACCGGGAATACGCCAGGACAACATATCTGCAATACATAATGTTCGGGGCCAAAGATGTGTATTTTTTAAAATTCTTATATATGGGGGGGATTAAAAAAAGAACTTAAAATAGGTCGTATAGCTAGAAGAGTCACCATATGAAGTGTACTTGGGCATTTTTAGAAATTCGTGTACCCAATTAGCGTGAGTTGTTAAATAAAAATTAACTCGGTGTCAGTTTTGTGACGACAATTAAGCATTCCAATTATGTGAAATTGAACTTGTTTCACATGTCAATAACGTGTATATGCATAGCATTTATAAATTGAAAAGAAATAATTTGTATACAAACTGTATACTTAATTGTCGTCACAAAACTGACACTGACTTAATTTTTATTTAATGCCCACTTATAGAATAAAAGTTTTAATTTCTGATTCTGTAATCTAAAATGAGACTTGTGAAAAATGAACAGTGTGAGACGAACTTAAATTAAAAGCCCAGATTATTATATTGTCCATAAAACAATATAAAACATAAGTGTCACAATAAACAAATGATTGTAACACGACGACACGATTACGAGCGCTCGTAAGTCGACTCGCGCCTTCGACGGTGATTACAGCCGTGATTATTGCCGATTAATGAGAGTCGCATGAATTCGTCAACACCATTTAAATGCTGCATATAAAAACGACGAGTTTAAAGAGCTTAAACATGTACTAACGAGGATTGGTATAATTAAATTGATACTTCTGAATGATCTTCCTGAAAACTATTTTATGGAAATAAATTACATAGGTAATATACATTTTACTAGTTATTTATGGAATGTTATTGTGTTAATCTGTTTCTATCATCATATGCGCCGAAAGACGCCCAATGCTCAACAAAGACCTCCCCCAAAGACTGCCACAATGACCGGTACTGCGCCAACCGCGTCCAACGGACTCTCGCGACCATTACCTGGTCAGTGTTTGTTATCCCTGAATAAAGCTGAGACAGTAGGTATATTTGTAGGAACGAAAAGTGACCCAGTGCACGCACCAATGTAACGAGACGACACTATTACGAGCGCTCGTAAGTCCACTCGCGCTTCCGACAGTAATTACAGTCGTGATTATTACTGATTAATGAGCGTCCTATGAATACGTCAACACGGCCCGATTGAAAGTTTAATTAATACAAATAATAAGACTGTTGACGTTTTTAAAAAGCTTAAATACGTTTACTAACGAGGTGTGTAATCATCATTAATTTACACGTTTTGAGGCGTACAAAAAAGATTGAACGTGAGTTAAAATATCACTTTTTTGTAATGAATCATTTTATAAAATTGCCCCGTACGTGTTGTATGCGTAAAGTGTGTTCAGAAAATGATAAAATAATGATATGCTATACCTATGATATTTGCAAGCATTTACATAATTTAACTTGTGACCTTTTTCATGTATTTTTTTGTATAAGATTTTGTTTGCTTGTTCAGGTCCCGCCGGAAATTCAGCGCCTGTTTTTGAGTCGTCATTATGCTGAGGCCATTTCGTAGCTTTGAACATTTAGTTATTTTACTATAGTCAAGAATAATATATTTTTCTTTCTTGAATTTCTGTACTCTTATCAAGGTCTGATTATCGAAATCACACCTAAACGGTACGCGACACTGTAAAAACTTTTAATAAATGCATATTATGAAACGCAAAACAATCAAAAATTATCCTGTCAAACTCAACCCCTCGCGACAGAAACAAACGACCCACTTTACAGTCCGCGAAGTCGTTAGCCGAACCAAAAAATCTCCGGTGCTCCTAATTTTTACATTTTATTAAAACCCCTTGTAATTTAGATTTATTAGAGTGACAGAGCCAGAGGAACCGGAAGGGACACACTGATTTGTAGGTATGGGTGTAATCAAATTTGCGTTGGGTTGTAAAGAGTATGTATACGTGTGTGTGCCAGAAACTCATGTGTCGTTTAGGTCGTGAACGCGCGTCGAAAAAAGCGCAAAAACAAACACATAGCAAAAATAAATAAATTTATAACCCCGCGCCTCGCTTACTCATTCACTGCTAAGCTACGCTCGTAGCGCTACGCCGTAGTCCGTGGCAGTTTGACACTTTCACTGCCAGGAACTCGTCTGGAGGGTGCCTACGCCGCGTAGCGATTGTTGGCAGTGAATGTGAACACATTCACAAGCTCTTAGCCGATCCCGTGATTTTCCATATGTAGCGAAAATCGAACGTAGCACATGCGCCGTGATTTGCAGTAAATGGGGTAATGTAAGCTAGTCGCAATTTTACATTACACGGTACCAAACGATTTCCAGATCTCAAAAGTACAGTCCGCTACGTTGAGGCTTTTCTGTTCGGAAATTTATCGAGCCAACACAAAACTCTTGAGACTTCAGAAATGAATATATGTCACTTATTGCTAAATACTGCACCATTCGAAAAGAAATGGAAAATCGTAAAAATTACAGTGATATCAATTAATCGTAGAAGAAAATAATCCATACTAATATTATAAATGCGAAAGTGTGTCTGAATGTCTGTCTGTCTGTTACCTCTTCACGCTTAAACCGCTGAACCGATTTGGATGAACTTTGGTATAGATAGTTTGAATCCTGGGGAAGGACATAGTATAGTTTTTATCCCGGAAATCATCCCCCAAGGGGATGAAGTGGGGGTGAAAGTTTGTATGCAGCTACGATATAAACGAGTTCCACACGGACGGAGTCGCGGGCAGAAGCTAGTTGCAAATAAAACGCACTAGACATATAAATACGGAGGGCGCACATTTCATGCCAGATGCAACACTTTGCACTGGACACTAAATACAGAGGGGGAAAAGTCCCCTCTTTTTGTTTAATGCAGACTTTAAAATTAATCCTAGTTTTCCTATTTAATAGGCGTTGAGAGGGCTTTAAATGGAGCACGTATATCTAAATACAACATTTTGCTTTGTGACGCCATTCTAGGGGATGTATTAAGAATAGCAAAGAAAGAAGAGAAAAATTGTATTGACTAAACCATCCTCGGCGAACAGTCACGTTGAGTTAAAATTTGTTTTAAACCGATGTCCAAACGACAACACTGTTAACTGACCATCCTGCAATCTATGGCTCCTCCAATACATTGCTTGCAGCGGTGAGAGAGTGGGAAGCCAGCCCGCTGCATCAGCGATGGCGGGAGTACCACAAGCCTTACACTGCGGCCTTGGGGTAGCCGTATGTAAGGCAAATAGTCTATTTACTTTTTTTTTTTTTTGAGGTTTTTATTTTTTATTTATTATCTCTTTATTCTTATTTCTACTTAAATTGTGTAATTATATTGTTATTTAACTTAATTTGCACCTATGGACTCTGTCTGGAATAAATAATTTTAATTTCATTTCATTTCATTTATACAGAACCTTATTACAATGTTGTCGATAGTACGTTGCATATCTAGCCCCTATCGTGAATTATACATATCAAAATCAATTATTGAAAAGAATATTAGGGGGCAATCTTACACATATCGATCTAGTTACACAGTAAGCTCAATAAAAGGAGTAGGTACTAGACGAGGATATACACTTGCCCTTACAGGGATTCGAAGCCAAGACCACTCGCAAGCAAAAACACTATTAACTATTCAGGCTAACTATAGCACGTGGAACCGATGGCCGTTGGGGCGGAAAGGTTCTCGAGTGGCGACCGCGTACCGGAAGGCGCGGCGTGGGCCTACCCACGCGGGCCTAGCCCCCCACAAGGTGGACTGATGACCTGGTAAAGGTTGCTGGAGGCCGCTGGATGCGGGTGGCGGTCACTTTGGCACTCTTTGGGGGAGGCCTCTGTCCAGCAGTGGACGTCTTTCGGCTGATATGATGCTGATGATAGCCTAGTTGGTAGTGTCCCCTAGGCTTAACACTTTCACTGCTAGGAACCCGCCAAGCGGGCGCCTACGCCGTAGTCGCTTTTCGCTACATACGAGAAAATCCACGGGATCGGCTACGAGCGTAGCGCGCAGCGATTCTTGGCAGTGAATGTGTTAAGTAATTCAACGGACGAATCACCATCATATCAGCTTAAAGACGTCCACTGCTGGACATTGGACTAACGGATGAATAACCCAAATTAAATGAGAAAAAATAGCCTCAAATCATAATCCCTAACAATCTGTTGATAATGCAGACAGATTGCGTCGGCGATGTTCTCGAAGAGGAGATTAAGTCGAAAGAAAAATGCGGCCATTAGTTGGGCTCAATTATCTTTATTTACCAATTTAGTCGTAAAAGTGAAGGCGCCCTTAGGTGAAGGGGTAGGCAGCAGAGCGGAGATGAGGAAGAGGATTTTTGTATTTTAATGAAGGACTAACGGAAATGGAAGTAGAATAATAATATGATTATTTATCGTAATACGGGTGTAGACTCAAAATGTATTATTACTCCAAAAGAAAGAAGGCAAAAAATATGCCTAGTGACGAAAATCCCATTCAGATCCCAAAAATCTGATCCAACCTAGCATATATAAATTCCATTATTCCATAGAATGGGAGAATGCCTCTTAAAAGGCTTTTGGACGGCAAAATGAATATAGCGTACATACTTGTCTTAAAACCATAAGTTACTTGAGAGTCCTTTACTAAATAAAGTGCATCTCCCCTATTCCCTGCCCGAGGGCCCGCTTTGAGGAAAGTGAGGAATGCCAGATATCCGCGAGGCAACGCACCAAGGCAATAAATCTGCGAATCATCGGCATTTGTGCCTCCTATTTGACTTCTGTTATATTAAAATTGTTCCCTCCTCCTTCAGGGGAAATATGTTTGAGAAACTGGATTTCTTAGAAGCTTGCTTAGAAGGCGTATAGTTTGTCACATACCAGTGACGTCTTGTCAAATTTAATTCTACACTGAGTGCTTTCATGATCCGGAATGACCAAAAGCGAATATGAGTCTTTTTTTTTCTATTAAAGAACTGCCATCAGTCGATAACGACTATTATCAGTTTTGGTGAGTGTCTTTGTTTAAATTGGGTTTAGGAGACCATATCGCCTCGCTCAACCACTATGCAGCCCTACACAATGTGCTTTCGTTTTAGGCGTTTCACAGCTTGCGTCGTATCTAGTAACCTTATGGCCAAAGGATTTGGGTGGCCTGCAAGGCACAGGCATATGACAGTCATACTGAACAACATTTCCCTTGAGACCAACTACTAATTCGAAAAAAGAAACAGCTATTCCATACATTTACTCTCAATTAATTCACAGTTAACTCTTAATTGGCTCTTATTTTTTGCGTTCTCGTGGTTGGCCCCAAGGAAGAAGTTGTTCAGTATGACCATCTTATTTTCAGTCCCTAAAGTTACTGACATTTCCATGTCTATACATCTTCTAGTGTTGTATTTTTGTCAGAAGTAATTCGATTTTTTTTCAGCTGAGAGAGCAAAAGCGAACTTGCAACCTTCGCCCAAGGAAACCAGCGTTGGTAGTTAGTAAGAGTAAGACAGCTTTGATGCAAAAGAGTGCACTTGTAATGGCTAAATAAGTTGCCAAAAGCATGGCAGACGGCAACAATACACAAGTTTAAGTCCTTATTATTTAATTTCTTACTGTTTAAGTGTTATTATAATGTAGCGGACTACTTAAATGATCTTTAACATATGCTGAATTTAATTTATTGTACCTACATGTAATCTAGTATTAGAAATAGATATTTTATTATTAGATTGTAATTAAGAACCAATTGCTTCGTACGCCAGAAGGCACGTCTTGGCTATTCCTTAAATATTATGTTACCACCTTATGTACCTGTGATGAACGAATAAAATATTTCTTTCGGTTCTATGGACGCAACGCATCACGCCGCCATCACAAATGGGTCATTATTTCGATTATCACGTGATAATCGTAACCATAATACGCCTTTCATGGCGACTAGCAACTTTTTTTTATTGAACCAAAACAAGGATCACAACATAATTTACAATGAGACTTACGCCAAACAGCATAACAGTTTGTTGGTTTATATTTAGTAGTGTCTAGTCTATGCGTAGGCGCCATTAGCGACTAATATTATTACAATCGGTTGGTTGAACAGTGCAAACTACAACACTGTTAACTGACCATCCTGTGTTTATATAGAACCTTATTACAATGCACTTAAGGTGCACCGATGGTCAGTTAGCTGTGTTGTCGATAGTACAGTCAAGCAGACGGTTGGGTAGGCTGCAATAACGTACCGCACCGCTCCAGACAATCATAGAACATAGGTATCTATACTATAGGTACAGTAGGCAAATGTTATATACATACTTTCAATAATACGTGCGCCCAATTGGCGTGAGTTGTTAAACAATAATTAACTCCCGTGTCAGTTTTGTTACGAAAATTAAGCACAAGTACAAATTATGTGAATATAACTTGTTTCACATTTAAATAACGTGTATCATTTCAATTACAAAATAAAAAGAAAAATTGTTTTTTTATCAAAACTGAATTCTTAATCGTCGTCACAAAACAAACAAATTCTTTTTGGTTTACAACTCACGCGAATTGGGTACATGGGTTTTTGAAAAAGTCCATATGTATTTTCAAAATTCCCATCTCTAATTATGTTCCGACTGTACAAAATACCACAGGAAGAAAATATGATTTTCTAGCCCTCTAAATCATGTTCATCATCATATCATCCTAAGACTTCCACTGCTGGACAGAGGCCTCCCCCGAGGAGTGCCACAATGGCCGGTCCTGCGCCACCCGCATCTAGCGGAGTCCCGTGATCTTTACCTTTTTAGGGTTCCGTAGTCATCAAGGAGCCCTTATAGTTTCGCCGTGTCCGTCTGCCTGTCCGTCTTCGGCTTAGCTCAGTAACCATTACTACTAGAAAACTGTGATTCGGCATGCGTATATAAATCAATCACGCGGACAAATCAGTACAATAAAATCTTGAAAAGAATATCCTCTACACCTAAAGCGGGGATGTATTTTTTTCTTGTTAAACCCATGGTGCGGGGTATCGTTGGATAGCTCGTTCAAAAATATTATGGGTTTCCTATAACTATTTTCAAATAAGTGATTCGTTTACCGAGTAATAGTCGACCAACGTAATGTGTACTTGGAAAGGCGAATTTTCGTACAAATTCGGCCGACGCAACCGCACCGCACGTCGATGCAACTAAGACAGACAGGCAACTACGGAACCCTACACTGCGCGTGGCCCGACACGCACTTGGCCGGTTTTTTTAATTATGTTAAAGTATCTTAATTTACATAAACAATATATTGACATTAGAGGATGCTTCTTAGTGAATTTTAACAGCCCTTCCCTTTTCCCTCAATCACGAGACAAAATATAAACGAACCACTGGCACAAAAGCCATCAGCGAGACAAAACAACTGAAAAACACTCATAACAAAAGCCAAAACAAAACAAACCGTCCAAATCTAATGAGCCTCATAACGAGCAACGACGTGATTCGCTCTTGACCCCGTGGGGTCAGCGGGGTCGTTAAGGAAGCAGGGGTCGGAGCGGTATGGGGTATCTTAGCGTTTCTTTCCGCACTTATGATCAAGAATTTGGGAAGTGGAAACGCGAACTGCGATTCACGATGTCACATCGTACCCCTCATCACTGGTATAACGTGATCTTCAGATTCGTAACAATCACGCGTCGCAGCAGGTCAGAAGATGTGAATGGGTACTTCTGAGGCTATTGGGTAAGCATTGTGAATCAGCCCTGGTTTTGTCTGGCATTTTAAATGGATTTGTGTTTTTCCTTTTGTTTTCGCGAAACGGTCCGTTTAAATTTATTTAGCACTCTGGAAAAGGAAACATCTCTTTTAAATACCAAGACCATACAAGAATTGAAATGTAAATATATTTGTAATGGTGGTTATTTAACAAAGTAAAACCTGAAAGAAAAAAATGGCTTTGGATGAGAGAGATATACATCATCACATATCTAGCTAGATTAATTTTTTTTCCCCGTGTGGTGTCGGATTAAAGTTTCACCACCCCCTTTCTCGGGACACTTGGGACTAGGTCGATTTGTGCAAGATTGGCCGCTAATAATTATTTATTTCATATAACATTGTAGCTGGTAGATATTTCACACACACACTTTTATTTAGTCGATGACATAATGACATAAAACAACAGTGTAGTAACAATTCCATTTGTAAATTTTTTAACAAACATTTGACTGTTTTGCAGCACAAATATACGTACTCCTATCTCACTAAATATTATACTTTGACTACTATATATCATTGTCTATTAGTTTTAGTTAATCAATACTACGTTTATTACATTGCATTCTTAATGTTGTATACAGGTTTAAAGAGTTATGTATCTAAATAAAGTAAGTCAGTATTATCAATCAAAAAACCAGTTGAATAAACGTCCGCTCATTGACTGATATTTCCTACCAGTTGAAAAATATATACACTCATAAATTTAAAGCTGAACTAAATAAATGCTGTCCTCTTATTTAATCCACTAACCAAAATGCTAACGGAATCAAGCAAGCTCATCACACATTAACCACTCAAGAATTCCTCCTATCAAACTTGTATGACACATTTGAACATCGGAAAAATGAACTCAAATCCTTTTAACATACGGTCGTTTATGATAAACTAAACATACGAGCTATCGTAAGCTATGCGTAGAATGCCTGCGGTAAAACTTCACTTGGGCGAATAACAAATTAATAATTCAGTAGAGAGACATAAGTGTCAAAACAACATAGGCGTTGATGAGTTTATGGCTCGCGCGCGTAAATTGGTCAGATTATGTTTTTAATTTGGTTGTCGCCTTCGAATGAAAACGGTTAGTGGCCAGTTAGTTTGATTGCTATAGTTTGGACTTGGACCGCGTAAACAGCCCAGTTTCGTAGTTTAACGTATATCATGGTTTGTATTGCGGTAATTCGCTCGTTGAATGAATAGTTCATTTATTATACATCGCAGAGCAGCCAAAATCATAACAATCGTAGTTAAATATGTTAAATGTTGGCAGCGCGCCAAATCTTTCAGATTCCAGTTTTGCTATTTAACAAATGGTTTTAATAAACACATTCATAAAGCTCAGGTCTAAAGAAATGGAATTTCTGCAATGATATCCAATTATTCGTTCTTCATAGACCTGTAATATGCTTTTTTTTCAGTAACATTGGCCGATAAGCAATAAGCTTCGTAGTATTATTTCATGCATATATAAACTCACGCCTGTTTCCGAAAAGGGGTAGACAGAGCATAATAATATATTAAATTTCTAGTGTCAAAGAAACAGCGAACAGTGCAGTCATATTCGCACAAAAAAGAACATAAAACGGAACTCATTATCCCGAAAGTTAAGGAAACTAATAGGAGAGATCGGGAATATTATTATAGTTTTTAAAGAAGTTATTTAAAAAAAAAGGTGAACAAAAGAAACAATGGCTGATTCACCGCGCCACATGGTCTGTAATAACTACAAATTGGGTCATGCAGAGTTTAATAAATAAAAGCTCTCATTCCTGTGGTCAAGATTTAACGGTTTATGTGCATCTAATTTATATTTTTATTACACACATGGTTTTACTCAAAAGGAAACGTCTCTTATGAAACCAACCAATAATGTAGGCTTTTAGCTAGTAACTACACACAGGGCATTCGCGAACTTAAATCTCTGTAGAATCCAGCTACGTTATGTCAGTAATAAATATTCTTTCCCCGGCGATAGTAGTAACCATGCAAAACAAATGTTGTAATTTGTAAAAAGCCACAGAGCGAGCATAATTCGTCAACCGCAAAACTAGTCATTAGTGTAAAATTACACTCCTGATTTGAACCCGCAACCTCAGTCGACCTAGAAGTAGATTTAACTAAACTTATTGGATTGAAATCAAATTACATTCGCGTTACGTAATCGTATTGGATTATTTACGTGGATACATTCATTGCGTGAATGGATTTAGATCAAGCACCGTTCGCTTGATCTAAATCCATTCTTGATCAAATCGTTCAGAATGCATTGATCGTCCAATTAGTCTAAACCAGTCATTAAATCATGGTCCAATTATGATAGGACTTCGAGAAAATCATATCCATGACATGAAATCTCTTGACATCACTGTGATTCGATTGACGACCACTTTGGCCTAGTCGGCCACTGCCCACGAAGCCGGCCCCGAGTTCAAATCCCGTGAAGGGCATTTATTTGTGGGTTAAGCACGAATATTTGTTTCCGAGTCCAAGATGTTTTCTATAAATTAAAGTATTATTTACCTATATATCGCCGGCTAGTACCCGCTGTACAAGCTTTACTTAGTTTGGGACTAGCACAATTCGTGCAAGATTGCCCGCTGACTTTCATTTATTATTTATTTACTGTTGAAACTCTCGAACTATTCCAAGTCCGAGGGACCCATCGTTAAGTAATACTCAGCCAAAGTTGTCTCTGGCGCTTGTTTATCGATTTCGTTTTTAATTTGAAAGGCGTTGCAAATCAAAAACACGCGACTAATTTCAATTGAATTTCAATCCAATACGTTCTGTAAGACAGACACCCTAATGCATGTTACTCGGTTGGTTTTCGTTCATCCCGTAACTGCGGTTTAAGCTAATTTCATAAAATGTCGAATATTACTGCCCGTTAGTTGAACGTATTTGCACGCCCGTGTTGGCGTTGGCGCCATTTCGCCCAAATTGGAATGCAACGAATTACACTTTAGTTGGGCTTTGGGACAGTGGTGCGTAAACGCTTCTGGTTAGATTTACTATATTAAAAGTTAAATGTAATACCAAATTTATGCTGACACTTTGTTAGCGTTATATATTATTGTAAAGACGTGAACTATATTATATACTAGCTTCCGCCCGCGACTTCGTCTGCATGGGCCGGGGATAAAAACTATCCTATATTTTAATCCAGGCTATAAACTATCTTCGTGCAAAATTTCATCCAAATCAGTTAAGCCGTTTAGGTGTGATTGAGTAACAAACATCCAAACATCTAAACATCCAAACATCCAAACATCCAAACATCCAAACTTTCGCATTTATAATATATTATATATTATATATATATATTATATATTCTCTACCATTATATAGCATAAGGTCCCTGTGTTGTTTTTTATTTATTTCGATGACCAATAAATCACATTGGTATTGTATTGTCAGATTTCAGATTCAATTATGCGAGAAGTTTTATAAGTTTAGTATCTCATGGAAAGTAAGTGGCGGTATTTTTCTATTCAATTTGTATCAACTCTTCATACGTTTGCATAAATGTTTGGAGCCAACTCATTAGCCGAGCGGAGCTGATAACAATTGGCATTGGTGGGGTACTGTACCTTTTCTATTGCCCAGATGAATTACCTCCCTAACATACAACTGAATTTGTATGATAAATCATGAGTTAGATGGTGAACATAACGGAGAGAGCATCCTAATAATATTATTAATGCGAAAGTTTAGATGTTTAGATGTTTGTTACTCAATCACGCTTAAACGGCTGAACCGATTTGAATGAAATTTTGCACGAAGATAGTTTATAGTCTGGATTAAAATATAGGATAGTTTTTATCCCGGGTCCACGCGGACGAAGTCGCGGGCGAAAGCTAGTTTTAAATAAAGAACAACCTCATTAAAAACTAGCTGCCCGCGCCGGCGTATTACACAAACCAGACAGAGACCCGAAATAAAATATAGTCATAGCCCTGTCTATCCTGAACGTACATTATATATACTGCATGGTGAAAGACTTTACATCAGCTGATAAGAGCCGGAGATAACCCCCTAACCGCTAAATTATGGAATTTTCCTCTTTATAATATACTAGCTGATGCCCGCGGCTTCGCCCGCGTGGTTATAGGAAAATGTAACATTGATTTTTTCCCGCGGGAATTAGATGTTTTCCTGCTGGAAAAAGTAGCCTATGTCACTCTCCAGCCTCTAAATTATCTCCATACAAAAAATCACATTAATACGACACTCCGTTGCGACGTCAAAGAAGTACAAACAAACACACACACACACAGTTTCGCATTTATAATATTAGTAAGGATGTAAGTACTAGCTTCTGCCCGCGACTTCGTCCGCATGGAACTCGTTTATATCATAGCTCGATACAAACTTTCATCCCCCATTCACTCCCTCGGGGGATGATTTCCGGGATAAAAACTATCGTATGTCCTTCCCCGGGATTCAAACTATCTCCATACCAAATTTCATCTCAATCGGTTCAGCGGTTTAAGCGTGAAGAGGTAACAGACAGACAGACCGACAGACAGACAGCCGAGCCGACACATAGCCGACACTTTGATTCGCAATACATCAAAAGCGCCCCCATCAATAACCTGGTAAAGGTCGCGGGATTCTGCTGGATGCGGTTGGCGCAGGACCGGTCACTTTGGCACTCTTTGGGGGAGGCCTATGTCCAGCAGTGGACGTCCTTCGGCTGGTACGATGATGATGACATCAAAAGCGGAATAGGCATCGAGTCTTCGAGGTACTTTCCAAAAGAAAACCTAAATAAATAAAGAAAAGCCTTAAAGCAAAGTGAAAACGAGAGGATACTCATAACATTAATACAAAGCAGATAATAATAATTCAACCCCATAGTGCAGCAGGTAGCGGGATCTAGATTATTCTTTCCAAACCCTTCGCCTGCGGCCACGTGGGTGCGCGCCCGTCCCTCCGATAAGCGCGTGAGGGTTGACGTACGGAAGGCTGTGGGCGGTTGACATGTTACGTTTTTAACAAATATAACAATTATTATATCAATGATAATTTATCGAAACCAAATCTACACCAATATATATTATTATTATATTATAAAGAGGAAAGATTTGATTGGTTGTTTCTTTGTATTGAATAGGCACCGAAACTACTGGACCGATTTAAAAAAAAATACCATGAGAAGCCGACATTATCCCATTAGAAGCCCACATTATCCCTGATGAACATAGGCTACTTTTTACCGCGGGAAAATGCTTCATTCCTACGGGAAAACGGCTAATCTGTGCGTTACTAACCGTGCGAGGCCGGGCCCGGCCGGGCGGCCACTTAGTATTTAATAAAGAATGAAAGCGCCTTCAAAGGTCGCGTCGAAAAAGAACAATGCAAATCAAATTTATACGTAATCCGATTCGTCGACAATGCAGGAACCACGATTAGATTCTGTATTTTTAAAATCGTTACGAATTCATGACAATTGGGCAGGCGAGTCAACAATTCGTAGCTATTCCTTTGAAACGCAGTGTCCCCAGAAACACAAACACTGAATTAGTTACCTCTGCATTATTGGCAAAATGGCCAAAAAATTAAATTAATCAATCTTACACAATAAGGGTGTAGCCTCGAAAATTATTATTACTCCAAAAGAAAGAAGGCAAAAGAATATGCCTAGTGACGGAAATCCCATTCAGATATCTCAAAGAATTACGAAGCTACATCCGTTTTAATGTTGCTTGTTAGAGAGAAAACGCAAACAGTGTGTGATGGGATGCTGCCGGGGGGCCGCGTCGACGGCGGCGCCGAACATGATGGGCACGGCACATTGCCGTCTTCTAGCGACGTCACAACCTTCCAGTCATCGTTTCATATGAAGTTGCGTTTTGCGAAAAAGGGACAGAACACACCCCTTCTTATAACTTTGGACACCTATAACTTCGTGACTATTTTGCTTACCTTTTGCGTTGATTTTTTCTCCATCTGACTACATTTTTAATCCTTTTTCGAGAAAATATGACATTATTGATTATTTTATTTAGTGTCTACACCCTTATTCGAACTAGCTCCAGAATAGTAGTTTACATCTTGAACAAAATAATGTATTTGGATATCTTAATTTTTTGTCCTATTAAGGGATAGTTACGTTGATGATGTCTAAACCGACAGGTTAGACGTGAGTTCATCAGCTTAGTTTACCTTAAATGATACTCCCCAGTTTGAGAATCGTATCGAACTCGTGTCGTCCTTTGAAAACACGCTCACTTATCGCAGTTTCACTCCACACAAGCCGATGGTCTTACTGACTTCAAGTTGATATTCACAATGCATACCAACAACTGCTGAGAACCAGTAGGTATAAGTCTGACCCCAGATCACGCACATTGTCACTATTTTCTGTGCCAAGTTACACTAGTAATGGTGAGGTGAATAGAGACTTTTGTAAATCGCACAGCAAGACGAACATCACATGGACTGCTATAAAATATATCCACATGATAAGCCTTTCTCCGGGTTCTGTAATTTAGTAAGACAGGGTTCCGTCGTTCTATGGGCGTCATATTTAGATAAGCCCTTATCGCGGTTAGCAAAATGCATTTACGATCGTACTATTTGTGTAACGGTTTGTCTTTTATTATTTTGATACGGGTTTTATCAAAGTAACCGAGGGAATTACCGCCTCTTGTTAACCGATTTGTATGTAAAAACACGCATAAAAAGTTTAAAAAAACTGTATCGCGACTACGGAAGACTAACAAAAAAACTTTTTTTTTTTCATCCAAAAGGTACCCTGTGATACCTCATTCATCAAAATCGGTTCAGTATCTTAAACGCTACGGTGGAACACACGTAAATACAAACATAGACTGCTATAATCACATTCCTCCCTTTTGACTTTGCCGCAGTCGCCCAAATACTATTAATATTAATACTTTTCACCTCGAAAATCTCCTCTTATATGCGAATCCATGCGAAGTCACTGGCAGTACTTACAAACAAACCCAACCTAGATTGCCACCAATCTCACTACGCAAGTGGCCATTTCTTTTATACCTCGTCTTTTGGCACTTCGGCTCATTACTCCAAAGGACACGGAAAAGGAGTGTCCAAGCCCCCTTTGGACAGAAAAGGGCTCGCCAGGTGGCAATTGATGACACTGCCGTTTTTTTTACAAGGCTCGCGGATAAATGGCGGGCTTTAAGAGAAAGTTGTAAAGATAAAATTAGCTATGTGACTCGTTTTTCTTTTGTTGGTGACTTTTCACTAGGATGATGGATAGTAGCTTTTCTACCTTGAGCTTGTATGTAATAAGAGTGGATACATGATTATTCTGTGAGCATTTTATATATTTTCAATGAGACCTATATTCCGTTGCCTGTTTCTATGTCACAGGACGCATATGTTGCCAAAAACAACACATATTTATAGCTAGAACATTGATGAACAAACAGGATTAAATAAGAATTCAGAAAAATCATTTTTTTTTTGTACCTAAGCCTATTTTGTCCTCACTGCTGGACAAAGGGAGGCCTTCGTCCAGCAGTGAGGACAAAATACCCTAGACTTCCATCTATCCCGAATCATTGCCAATTCTGGCCAGTCACTTTAAAAGACGTTCAGTTCATCCCGCCATCTCCTCTTCGGCCGACACAAACAATTGTTTTTTGAAAATCGGAGTTCATTATAACTAATAAAGCGAAAAACATTTTCGAATTCAGCAAACTGCCAAGATTGCTAACATAAGAAGTAATGACGACGTTCATAATAGCACCGCTATCAAGAAAGCTGCCTCCGGATTATCACGAGATCTCATTACTGCTTATTACACTCAAACCATCTTTCAAAAATGATGCATTTATAGACCTTTTTGTTTAGGCTTTAATAGCTTCTCGAGGTTGTTTTATAATTGGTAAGACAGCAAACTTATCGGCGGTATGAATCAAGCGATTATAGTATCTGTGTCTCTGTGTTAAGGAGTTTCACTTGACGAAGAATTCAGGGGGTTCGATCAGACGTGCATGTGAAAGGCTGATTAAGATAATCAAGTAAAGTTGATTTGGATTTCTAAAGAAAACGGTTCTGGTGCAATTTTTTTTGCATGGCTATCATATAGGAATTCGGAGGGAGGGCTACGGAAGACAAGCCTTACCTAAATAAAAAAATACATATTAAGACACATAGTAGAAACTTTCTTGTAGTCTGTTCCAGATAACATGACGAAAATAACTTAAAACCAACCCTTATATACCAACATTGTTATCTTCAAGTGGGTTGCAGAACAATTACGCATAAACAATAGAAAAAATAGTAGCAACTGTACACGAGCCACACTTGGATCAGGTGTTATCTTTTCCGTTCATACTTAGCAACAAAAATAAGTTGTAAACCCCTCATTAAGTGCATTTTCGTCATTGTAAATGGAACAAACCATGCATAAATCGACTATGTAGTATAGTGTAGGTACTATCTAAGCTCAAGCAGCTTGTGGAGTACTAAAGGACGATATAAATAGGTACATAGAAAACATCCAATACCAAGATTCAAACCAAGGACCATCAGCTTCATAGGCAGGGTCACCAACAAAGCTAATCGGTCGTCAAAGTTTGTTTATTCTATTTATTACAAGCTTTTATTTAGTTTCACCTGTCCCGTTGTCTCTGTCTGTCTGTAATCAAATCTTGCAAGTTAAATTTGACCCACTTCCCGGTGACCGAGAGAGCTGAAATTTTGGGTATAAGTATAGTTTGGATGACAATTCAATACTATAGTACCATAGAGCTGATCTGATGATGGAGACGGAAGGTGGCCATGGGAATTCAGTACTTAACCGACGTAACCCCGTTGAGTCTGGGCTCGTTAGAATCGTCTCAACGAGTAGTTGATGATGGTATACAGAAAAGTACAGTCGGCAATAAAAGCTTGTACCAAAAATGACATTTTTGACAGAAACTTTTTAAACTTATTTGCGCAAATAAAGAAAGTACAGTTGGCAGACTTAATGCCTCCAAGGAAACCTGACTTCACCTGGATCATATGTCTCAAAGCGGCACTTATCAAAAACTTTTACTCTCTTGCGCACTCCTTAGGTAGCTTACGCCCTGTGTCTTACCATAAAATACGTTTTCCCTAGCTTAACCCTTCACTGTCCACCCTCATTAACGCACCTTTAGGGGTTTAAAGTAATTTCCACGTATTGTCTTAAGCACGAGCACCGCGGCAACACTTTATGAGCCCACGGGAGGATTAATTAGTTTTTGGTGACCCGGGTTAAGTATATAAGAGTGTTATAAAGTTTTTAATGAATGCTTTGTTTATAACGTTTGTTTCATTGTCTAAGGATTAAGAGTTTCGGGGTACGAAAGGTTTATGGTTTGTTAAAACTAATCTCCTTTAGAGTTTTACTTTTATTTTATTTCACTATTCATCTCAATAACTACAGCTTAGAAAAGTTGAAAAAACCCCCGACATTTTCATTTCAAAGTCCAATATCTCAAAAACGGCTAAACTGATTTTCATGAAACATAGCTAAGAACACTCAGGATCACATCAGCTTTCGAATAAAAAAACCGCATTCAAATCGGTCCATCCGTTTGGGAGCTACGATACCACAGACAGATACACAGATACACAGACACGTTAAACTTATAACACCCCTCTTTGCGTCGGGGGTTAAAAACATGGGTAATCCTATTGCGGTCTATTCAACAATCATTAGTTCATTGGTATGTTCAACCATATTATTAGGCAAGAATGATAAACTAAATATGGATGCCAACCACCATCAACATTAAAGTAACCAATGTAACTGATGTTTTAATCACCCAGCACAACTTAAATGTCCTAAAGTCCAGTATATCTCTCGCGATGATAATAGATAAATACTGCAGATGATATTATACTGAACCTCAACAAGGCTAGCTCTTTATACATCATGGTCGGAAACTAGCAACATGACGGTATGTTTGAAAAGTTTGGTTAATCGTTTAGTTGATTCGTCATCCGTCTAGTTTTAGATTTAATTAAACGAGGAGTATAGTAGTTTTTTAGCTAGGGCCCTACTGAAAATCAGCGCCACGGCTTGTCGTGGCAATATGCTCGGTGATATCAAGTCCAGATCACACAGTCGCTGTGGCCGAAATCGGTCATGACAGCATCATGGAAAGTGTGCGTGGTCGTGACGGAGGTTTGCCCCGGATTTTTCCCCGGGCTACCCTCCAAACACGCGATTCGACCGCTGTACTGTTGCTATACTAAGATGAACCCATCTTAGTATAGCAACAGTCAGGAATAAAAAAAGTATGGAAGGTAATATAAGGAAGAAAATCAGGAGACGTCAAGCAGTCGCCCTCGAGGCTTCGACATCAGGGCCACTCTCGCATTAGTACATTAAATAAATCAGTATGTATACAGTATCAATAACACGCTTACCTGAAACATAATATTGATTGTTAGAAACAACACATACCATTCATACATATAGGTATAGAACCAATAACAAAGAGGCACAGACTAATACAGACCCGCAGCGCAGTATAAAGCAAGACGATGTTTCATATAGTTGTCTCTGTCACTTCTTATGGGCAGCTGAGCTGAGTTAGGATGAAACGAATAGTACGGTATTTTGAGTCTATTTACGACTTGTCTCCAAGTACTGGGCAGTACTACCACAGTGTTAAAATAGTAAACAATACTGCCGAGACGTCAACGTCAAGTTGACACTTACAGTGTTGTAACTATTTTAAAGTTAATATTCATCGACATTTTATCGGCGCGAATTATTTATGTAGGCGAGGCGTTTGGTAATATTGAGAGACAGAGACTGGAAATATCTATTTGAGTGAGTAGGAGGTTTAATTAACTACTTCCGTATACCTACCACATTAACTTTTATATTAAGCGGAGACAAGACGTAAGAAGGCCAGGCAGATAACACAGTTCTATCCCTTTCTTACTAGTAGCGGATGCGGATGCGATTGTCAGCAACATCCCTGGTATGGACCTTTGAGATGGACATAGGCTATACTTTATCCCGGAGCTTTGCTTGCGTTCTATGTAATACGCGGGCGGGACGCGAGCGATGCTAGTAATTATTCAAATCTCAAAAAAATCCTTAAAAATAAAAACATCACGCATTGCGTGCGTCATTTCAAACACTGACGTATTTATTTGAAAAGTTTTACTTCACTACATTTTTATCAAAGGAAAACTAGGACAAATTCCACCAACACGCGGATTTCCCTCACTGTCAGCGGAATAGAAATAGTTGAATTCCTCCCGAGGGTCGCCCCTCAGAGATAAGTGTTCGGCGTTCGAGGCAGCCGAGTTTCATTTGGGAAAAATATGATTACGACTCTTACATGAACGGATGACGGTAGATCAGAGAGATATATTTAAGTAGATCACCCAAATTCAAATCGATGGCATTCGCTTAACAAGCATGTGCTCTAAATAACGTAGGTTTGTGATTGAGTTCAATCTTGTGTTTCCAGATATCCTATTAATTTTCTGATTTGACAATCGAATAGAATCGAAACGTTCTACTGTAATATATATATATATACACGGTGTCCCGCGAGGATGCCAAACAATCGAACGAGCGAGCGAAGCGAACGAAGTTCTATGCTTCAGGCCAAAAATCGTTCGTATATGTCCGGTGTCTGTCCCGCTGTCTGGCTGTTCTCCTCTACACGTCACATTTATCAACCGACTCTCGTGAAATATGGTGAGCTTCGTTAATTAAATAGTTTTTTTTGTATAAGTACTACAAAATATACAACTAAATGTCACAAAATTGAAGGACGGAAAAAACGGGAGGAAACTCATTAAATACGTCATTTTTTTGCTACGGATATAACGATCTAGAAACAAGCAAACCTTTCTGAACATAAGACACCATTTACCCTTAAATTCAGATTGCTTTTTCGTACAAACGCCAACACAGTTAACTGACCATCCTGTATTTATACTGAACCTTATTACAATGCACATAAAGTGCATGTATGGTCAGTTAGCTGTGTTGTCGATAGTACAGTGATACGTACTTACTATCTTTATGATATCCAGGAATGCTTTAGGCTATTTGACTCACCTAAGCTGGGAATAGACATCCTATCTGGCGAGATGCATTTCAATCAATCTACGTCTAATCCGTTTCGGTAATTTAATTAGTTACTTTATCAACATCGTATCGCTATTGTGTTATTCCTCAATGCGATCTTATGTCGATCGAAATAACGTACACTTTAAAGGAAATAATGTAGAGATATAGGCACTGTTGAGGAATTTAGTCATCGCATTAACAAGGCGTTACATATTAGTCGTGTCGCTTTAACATCCATGACGTGAGTTTAACCATGGTTAAACTAGTCGAAGTTTAACCATGGCGTCGGGCCTCGGGACTAAGGCCCGGTTTTATAAAGATTATTATGGATATCATATCAACCGAAAGACGTCCACTGCTGGAGTAAGGCCTTATTACCCAAAGAACGCCATAATGACCGGTTCTGCGCCACCCGCATCCAGCAGGCTCCCGCGACCTTTACCAGATCATCAGTCCTTACGATCTTATAAAGCGTTAGACAAAATGTCAGATCCACGAAAGACCAGCGTCAAAGTACTCACAATGTACCTTGACATATAGCAGAGTGGATATTGGAGATTTAAAATTCTCACTACCTGTTGTTACTACGTCGAGAATTAACTTGTTTTCTTTCTTATTTCTTATGTTCATCTACTTACGAGTTCGACTGTACCTACTAGAGAAGCGACGTACCGAGTACCGTAAGCGTCATTATTAGAAAATAAATGTGTTCTTCAGCCGGTCACAACAGGACACTAGATTATTATCAGTTCCCATGCTTGCAAAGTTCGCCTTTGTCCTGGATGTAAGGTGCACAAAATACCACTTTAATGCCCTTGCGCACAAAGTATTTTTGTACATGCTCAATAAAACTTCGTAGAATTAGCTTGTTATTTTATTTGACACTTTAATCAATTGCACCTCCGTGTTTTCTAAATATATAAGATATAAATATAAGACCAGATAAAATAGAAGTGAATTAGTATGTAAAAACGTATCGATACATTCAATTACTTGGTAGTGAGATATTTGTTCTATTCTCGCAATCGATATCAAAGCAGAGTATATATTTTATAACTGTGACATAAATTAGCTATTGCCCCTCGACTTATGTATCGACCAGATACATAGATATCTAAACGTCTCAGGTAAAATGGTTTCTTTTATGCACTTGTTGTACAATGTACTATTTCTACGCGTAACTTTTCGTTAAATTTCAATTACTTCACCAATGGCAGCAAGACAAATAGACAAGAATATGGCGTCCAAGTTGATTATAATTAAGATGTTCAGAAGTGCTTACGTCGCGTCGATATGTTACGCTTGTGTCATGCACTAATTAAAGACCGTGGGAATAAAGTACTGGATGTGACTAGTGAATGAATAAACATTTTTACTTATTTATTGTTTTTTTATATTCTTAATTATGCGCTGCCAGGGTTCATTTTGGATGGCACTGATCAGTGCTTTATGCAAATAGGTCATTCAGTGATTTAGGTACGCATCTTTCTCATGGACGTATGTAGCTTAAATGAAGCGCTATAAAATCTACTTTTTGATTGGACTCATAATGCGTAAATATTACCCGCAGCTGCGTCTCTTCTTCTATAATTGCAATGCCCGCGGGAGCATTAGGGTGACTCTGTGCGAGGTCTGCGAGAAAAAATCAGCCACTACATGGCTAAGCCTCGCTAAAGCATCTCTTCCTATTGTGGGTTTTATTTTTCTCTCAAAGCCGTCTTCTAACCAGCCTAGCTAGCATGACCTTAATGTCTGACATAAAGTATGCGTCCCTCTCGCACTTACGTACTAGCTAGTGAAGGAAGAACGCTTTATATAAACGCGATCATACTAGCTAGGCCGGTAGTGCCACCGCCGTTCCTTCCAGTTATCTACATTCACACAAAATTCGGCAAGGGTTGCAAATTGCAACCCCGACTCAGGGGTTATTAATCCCGGGGCTGGCTCTACTCAATTTGATTTGGAATTTCTACAGGGATTACACAGGCTCAAACCAGAGCGGGATGCAAAAGGACGATTGAGTCCGCTCTTCAGATGTTTCATAATTCATAATTTTGCCTTTGAAAGTGTTTAGCGGGTATGAATAATATATGCAATTAGTAAGAGTAATTAGATATTTAAAACTTGATTTGGTTTATATTGAAGATGAGCTCTCAGCCTTCAAAAGACAACAGTGAGATTATTTTTTGTCTGGCCAATCGTCTGGTTTAAAACGATCTGGAGAATGTGTGAACTGTTCTCATTAAAGAGTACACTGAAATGATCAATCCCTCTCTTTCCTAAAGTGACCCGGCCAGCGCGAAGCAGAAGGCCAGTTTCGAATAGTCACATAAAAATATAGGAATAACTGCATAAATTAAAAAGTTTGATAACAACAACCCCGATACAAAAACAGCTAAGAATCATCTCGACAGACAAGACTATCTTACCGCAAATCAGTTTATCCATAAGGGAGCCATAGAGAGACACATATACCAACAGACACAGAGAGAGACACACCTAGATACACATACATATAAACATGATAAGGATAAATCAACCCCTCGTTTGTTATGAGGGTTAAAAATGCGTTGCGCGCACTTTAAAGCGCATGCATCGAAGCGAGATTTCCTATTCGCTTCCTTTCGGAACTAGCTGAAAAGAACTAATAAGTCAGATTACCTCCAGGTCAAGACAAAACACACGAGGAATGTGGCTGGATACCCTACTAATAACATAAAAGCGAATGTTTGGATGTTTGTTACTCAATCACGCTTTAACGGCCCAACCGATTTTGATGAAATTTTGCACGAAGATAGGAAAGAAGGAAGGATAGTTTTTACCCCGGGTATCTATATTAGCTAGCTCTAGGTAGCTATATTATATAAATACGTTTCCTTCATCGCTCAATCAATGACTACTAGGCAAGCAAAGCTAACCGCCAAACTTACAAGGCAACAGCAGCAGTTCATCCCAATCAGCCATGCATACTAGCTTTCTAATTAGACACTATTTGGTCGTGAAACACTAATTGGACTCTATCTCACACACATACGAGTCAATATATATTGGCGACAATACATGCCGGGCGTAGGGGTGCTTCAATTAGTGACAGTTTCGATTAAGTTTGCACCGTGTTTCGAAAGGTATAAGAGCGCGTATTGATTGGCGAAGACGCTATCAAGAGTATGTAAAGGGAATAAGGGTAGTATTAGCTTGGCACGTTCAGTGTGAATTCAGCTGATGCAACGTTTCGTAATTAATTTCGTTAGCGAGCCGTGTCAAGAAAAGTGTCACGTGTAATTAAGAGGATGAAAAGAAGAAGTTATCTTTGGTTATTTTATTTTGTGGATGGAAGGAAGTATAACGAATCTGATTAAGACACACTCAACCATGCCATGAAATTTGCACAAATGAGCTAACACGGGAATATGCCTTCAAATAAATTGGCTAAATAACAATTTTGCAGTTGGAGACCATTAATATGGCTATATTTTCCTTTACCTCCCTCGAAGATAAATCTATTCTTACATTCCTAGTATAAGGTAATATCTATACTTATATTATAAAGAGGAAAAGTCTATGAGCTTTGTAAGTTTGTATGTAATGGATAACACGCAGAACCGCTTACCCGATTTTAAAAATTCTGTCACCTGCATGTAGAATGGATTTTCTGGATGGGTATAGGCTATATTTTATCCCGCAAGTTTGCCCGCGTTCTTTGCAATACGCGCGGGCACCTAGTATAACATACAGACAAATTGATCCAACAGTTTTGCGAGACCCAGTTAATTATTAAGTTTATGTACTCTGTTCATTGAATAAATAAAAATTTAGTAGGAACATAAAAATTCCGAGCAAATTCGTTTTTAAGAAATCTGTGCGTAATTTCTTTGCTGGCAGATCCAAGTAGACTAAAGGTTACATATTTGAAATTTCGCTTGTAAGTATGCATGTAGTATATATCTATGTATATATTTATTTGTATATGTAACTATTTATTTTATTTATGTACCTATACACGGTGTTCCCTGGAATTTCCGTTAACTTCGGCATATTGCAGAGTACATTCACAGAAACAAATTAGTATAATTATTTCTTGAATAAGAAAAAAAAATGTTCCTTTTTTATACAAAATAATTGTATGTAGCGTTAACGGTTATTGTTTTATTGTACAAGGGTATTGAAACAAATGAAATAAAAAATATATACCACCGAGTCAGTTCGTGCCTAATATTGAACGAACTCGCTTTGTAAACCTCCTTGTAGTGTATAGGAACCTTACAAAGTTTAAAAATCTGTTATGACGTCACAGTTAAGAGCCATTTACACTGGTTAAATCTGCGAAACTGATTAAATTAAAATATTGAATATCTTGATAACAAGAAGAGTTAAGATACTACTGTCTTGGAGAAATCAACTTTATTTGATCAAAACTATGCCCCATTGCAATTAACGGAAATTGTCAAAAACACGTAGTATGTATTTGTGTAAATAAGTTGTATATAGGAATGTTAGGTTAGGATGTTATTATTCTTTTCAGTTATTATTTGCACTGCCCACAATCTTTTCCGTTTTGCCTTAAAATAAGGTTTGACTGGTAGAGAATGCCATTTGGCAATAAGTCCGCCTTTTGTACGATAAGTTTTGTTTTGTGCAATAAAGTTTAAATAAATAAATAAAAACCAACCCTGTTGTTTTTCCTTTGGAAAACGTCCATCGACAGCGTCTGATTACCATGGTAGTAAAATAATGAGTAAACACACATTCGCTGCCAAGAATCGCTACGCGCTACGCTCGTAGCCGATCCCGTGGTTTTCCTCGTATGTAGCGGAAAGCGACTACGGCGTAGACGCCCGCTAGGCGGGTTCCTGGCAGTGAAAGAAACATTCCCTGTAAACATTTTTGGAGCGCTACGCGCGTAGTCCATACCGTGAGCCGCCTTGTAGCAAAAACTCGCTTGTTAGCTACTCCCCCACTAAGTGATAATATATCCTTAGAAAGAGTTTTGAACACGGAGCTAAAAAAATAGAGATGCGAGAGAAAGTTCTTCTAATCAACAATTACTTACTCAATTTATCAGATATGTCGCAGAGCCGAAAACATTAAGAAATGAATCAAACTAATTAAACACAAATGACTCAATCACCCCGACTTCCTCCCATTCAAAAACGTATAAAAGCTGTTGCAAACATACTCCCTACCATAACTTGACCTCCCTACGTATCAACTATCCACAATCGGAGGTCAATCCTACTGGTTGTATGGGTCGTTTCGTGAATACCCGCCGGGAAAACTTGGTAATAAGATCACGTCGAGGAAAAAAACGGGGATGCTCTTAATGCCCTTGATATAATTATTAGTCCGTTTTCTTACCAGCGCCATCGAGACGAGTTAGGAAAATGTTAGGTTGTTCTAACTTCATAGAATACTTGAATAATGAGATTCTACTAGTATAGTGGAAGTGAGTCAATACAGTCAGCGATAGAAGTAGCTACGCTCTTGAAGACCTCAAAATTATATTGACATAGAATAAAGACGAGTTTAGATCGTGTTGACCTATTGTAACGAGTAGCTAGTACAGCTGCTGTTGACTGGACACACATTTACCTCGTTACTAGATAAATGATATGACTGATATTGAGACACAAAATCAGAAAGCACGGCCCGGCCGACTTCAACATGGCTTTCAGACTAAACTAATCGAATCTCTATAAATTAGATTAGTTAAATCAAATCATTTTCGATATTTTACAGATTTTTAAACACGACATTTCAAATACGCCTACCTTACCTATGTAAGTATTACATTAATACTTACATAGGTAAAAAATAATGCTCGCAGTAAAAAAAAAATTGAACAAATAAATAATTGTAAAAGTATAGCACTTTAAGTGCAGAGGTGAAGTGTTCAGGCATTGTCATGTTTAGTGTATAAGTTAGTGTTTAAGATCATATGTGCCTAGTTCATATAGCATACCTAACATAGTTTTAACATAGGTACTTAACATTAGTTAAAATGAGCGCGGTCTCGCCAACAAACTGTTATCGCAGTTTGGCGAGTAACATAACATTGTTAATTGTTTTGTACTTTTGATAAATTAAAAAAAAAAATGGACGCTGTGTGACTATGGAACATTGTTACGTCAGTTTCTTATATTTCACTACAAAATTCAGACAAAGCGAGCGTATTTGACGTTTCATAAATAGTTGTTGGTATGACTATCAGGTCTACCACCTCAACACATTGATTTTGACACGATTCTCACACATTGTTAAACGCCGAGAGACCTCAGCGAGGTAAATAAATAAGTTAATTATACGCGATTAAGTCCCGTTTAGTATAAATAACCTCAATACATGACATTATAGGTAAGATGTAACACGTAACTGGATACATCAACGCCCTGAAAGTTAGTCCACGAACTTGACACAGACATGATAACTAAGTTAGACTCGTCTGGCGCAAATTGGACAGGTAGCTATGACGTCGCTGTGACGTCACGAACTCCCGCGAGATCCAGAACGGGCTGACAACGCAACGTGTGTGTGACATAACCCACTGTCATGTCGCAACGTTGTGTATGAAATGTTAAAATGTCCATTTATCTGTTCATCATCATCATATCAGCCGAAAGACGTCCACTGCTGAATATAGACCTCTCCCAAAGAGTGCCACAATGTCCGGTCCTGCGCCAACCGCATCCAGCGGACTCCCGCGACCGTTAACCTGTTGTTTGCGATAAATTAGCCTTAATTAACCAAATATACAAGCTGTAGCCAGCCTAGTCTAAACTAAAGCTGAATCGATAACTCCTAACTAACTCGGAAAGCATTCGCTAACGAAGTGTCAGCGCCAAATTTGGCTTATTAGTGTTAGTGTTGGTGCACTAAGCGTTCTGCATTTTGCGAGGCGAATGGAGCTTTGCACGTGTGTAAGTTGATTCATATCTGTTGGTAAAGTCAGTGCAGCAATATCTGCCAAAACGAAGTCGGCAAAAGTATCTGACACTTTTCATGGAATTCGATTTTACGTGTTTTGTTGTGGCAGATATGAATGCGGGTGACTGCAAAGTCAAGTCAGCCATATCAATAGCGGGACTGTGGCAAATTACTGACCAGAAGCCCATGCATAAGCCAAGAAATTCTGGAAAGGAAATGGCTATGGATTCGCCACGCACTTCGACGGTCGGATGACCACTTGTCCATGCAGGGTCTCTCTACTATCAGGATACGGCAGAGACGTCCTCGGTATACATGGAGGCGATCAGTTAAGAAAGAGGCTGTTCTGGTCTCGGCTGGAAAGAGCTAGAAGAGATCGAGCAAGATCGTGTAATGTAGAGAATTCTCTGCGAGCCCTATGTCACTGATGAGGGATAACAGGAATGCATCAAGTGAGATGGGCATAAAATCTTCTCAAACATAGGATTCGCTTCGGGAAAATGAGTATGAGTTCAGAGATTTTTTTACCGTGAAGGCAAAATTGGAACTTGTGCATTTGCCATTCCAGAGATGCTACCTCTAGATCTCACAGATCAATACATCATTAATGTCACTTAATTACTATTGTCTCCGGTTTTCGTGATTAATAATCATTAAACAAAAATAAATCCGATGTATTAAACGTTTGCGCTGCATACGAGTACATGGCATCGAATTAAAACGATTTAAATACGGATTTTATCGTGTCTATAAATGAAATAAACGAATTTTATTCTGCAAGTAGGCCGTAATGGCACTTTTACAAGTCAATCAGCTTGATTGCGTATAATGAGCCGCAACGTTTGACGAACGTCCGTGAATTGGATGAACTGTTGTAAAAAATAAAACCTACCTGTCGGTTTCATAACTACCCTGTAGTATGTATGGCAGGTGCGGTATGGTAGGACGTTGGGATCAAAAAGTATTGCAGTCAACAGACTAATGTATGATTCCCACAGAACGGGCCGGGCCGGATCGCGTGGCGCCGCATCACAACGAATGCGCGAGCACCCGCAATAGCCGACCGCGTTATGTAGACAGAGCCGGCCAGAGCCGGTCAGATGCGACACCAGCCGAGCGCAGTTGTCCATGTCCCTGTATTAAAGCTTCAAATTCCTTTGGCAACTTGTAAAATGTAACCAATGGCAACCGTTCGGTGGCAATCGTACATAAAGCGTCTGCTAGATGGTCGCCGACAAGCCTCTGACGGCGCGAGCTTCGTCGGTGGCTTGTGAGTTTTCAAACACCCCTCGTGGTCGCTTGTGCGCGCTCGACGACCATTGACGTTCGAGGGTACGAAATTTTACGTACTTACTCCTCTGGCGCAACGACCCAAAGTGTCTCTTGGCCTCCAATACGAGTGCACGCCACTGATCCCGATCTTGAGTGGTTTTTCGCCAGTCGCCAGCTTGGAGCTCGCGAAGGTCCGCATCCACCACATCGACCCACCGATATGTGGGGCGACCAACCGGGCGTCTTCCTATAGGCTTACCCTCGTAAGCTCTTTTAACTGCGCAACCATCTCCCATACGCTCTAGGTGACCGAGCCACCGAAGTCTAAGCGACACTCCGATGATGTTAGGCTCCTCAACAAGGTCCTCAATCTCAGTGTTCTTCCGAATTCTCCAACTGCCATCGGGTCACTGCGTTTGGCCGAGGATTCTGCGGAGGACCTTTCTTTTTTTCCGAAATTTTGAAGCAGTTATCTACACGGTCCGTCCGGACCAGGACCGCTCTGTCGGAGAGGCTTGTTGGCGACCATTTGGCAACTTAACGGGTCAAACCAAGATCTTTGAAGCGCATAAGCTAGTTAATTCACAAGTATAACAATATTTGCAAGTTATGAACGGCCACATTCCGCGGGTGAGGCAATGTTATCAAACAAACCTACACGTGGACGTAAAATCTGGCTAAACGCGTAATTTGGCACGTTACTCGAAACATACGGAATTAACTGATTTAGCAAATATTTAAAATTATTGTGCTCCCATTCACAAAAATGACGTAAGCGTTGGATTCAATAATGATTATTAGGGCAAGGAAAATCTGCCAGCTTCGCTCACGCATCTCTTTCTATTGGTGTTTATTCCTCGGACATTGATCCGCTACCTCGCACAGCTCAGGTGGACATTGGTCTCCGGTTGACGCCGCATACAGCGCGTGGCATCACACGTAGTTTGTATGGTAATGTTCACATTTAAATACCGTGTATCATCATCGTCACTGGCCTTTACATCTATGAAAGATGATTTCAACAGCGTCCATATTAGAGGAGCGGCACTTACGTACGTGGCTTGTAAGGCCGATACGGGAGCAACAGCCACGACCGCATAATTGGCAAGTAAATGTGCTGCCCGGAGATGAAAGCGGAAGAGCAGCGCGTTGGTATCTTAATTCGCGCCTAAAGGATAAGAGATCGAACCAAGCTTTATCGTGTTCCACCACTCCATTGCGTAGGGTCTCCCTCCATTGGTCTCGATATTGAGAATGTTCTTCCCAAGTTGTGGGGTCGATCCTAAAGGACACCATGTCCCGTTTAGCACTGTCCTTAAACCGCAACATAGGTCGCTCGACCGGTCGTTCAGCGTACGCTATTTCACTCAGGAGAGATTTTCGTGGCACCGTGTATATATGCATAGATATTATAATTTGAAAAGGAAAAGTTAGTCCTTGTACAAACAGTCCTTAATTGTCGTCACAAAACTGGCACGAGTTAATTTTAGTTTAACAACTACGCTAATTCGATACACGATTTTTTTTCAGCCCTCCTACTTAAAGTGATTTATTTGATTTAACTGTTTCAATAACCATGCATATTTTCTGTGTTATAGTTATAAACAAGCACTAAGTTAAAAAGAGTGAGTCACCCGTGCTGTACCACGGCCATTTACATTAGATTTCAAACAAACTAGATACGTAATAAACAAACACATTGAATTTCAAACTATGATCCTCTCAGCGGAAAAAGGCATTTACTCTCTTAGAACAGCCAAAAGCTTATACTCTCTCTTGCACTAGACCTTCTAAACTATGTTAGTGGGTAAATTTGGCAAGCTACTATGTTTAATGTTGGCAATGTGCATTAGAGCACCGAAAATTTGCGTTAAAGAGAATTATGCATCTAATCTTCGTGGATTCAGATGTCAGTTATCAAAGAATAATGATCCTTTCTATAAATTGTCGGGTGACTCTGCGAGTCTACGCTGACTACCTAACTTTTAAAATACATTTGTTAAATTGTATTGGATGTGGAGACTATACATCTCTCGGCAAATATGTGCATCAGATATTTGTTTCATTGTTGCTGTGTATTAAACCATTGTATTTGTAAGCACTGACATGTAGAAGAGCCCCAGCAAGTCCCTTAAAAGGATATGTTCGCCTAGTAATAACTTTTTTTTTGTTATTGGCTACATCACGTTTTATTTACAAGTACCTAAAAACAATTACAACCAAGGGAAGAGTGGTAAAGGGAGACAGACTCTTTAAAAGCAGAAACCAGCGCTCAGGTTTGACTACGGATGGCGCAAAATAGAAGGGCTTGGAGGAAGGTGGTGCAAGACGATCGTGGTAGTCACGACCCTCAGCAATGAGGAAACGACAAAGAAGAAGAGACTTTTTGAGAATTAATTACCAATTTCCAAGTTAAATAAGTTAAACAATGTTAAACAAAACAAGCAAAAACAATAGGTAACTAATAGGCAAGACGAACACACAATAGGCACACCGAAATACAATCTTGACATTATTGTGTCTGGCAAGACAAGAATCCATAACCAAAACAATCCGCAAACAATGACGGCGTTAATCTCATTTTCAACGAATCCTTGATAGCAATATTGTAAACAATATTATATCAAATACAATGAACAAGTCCAATTACAACCATCTTGGCGAAGAGTGGAGAGTTTTTGCGGTTAAAAGGTTAATATCTAATTCTAAATCTCTTTAAATCTGGGGGCACGGCAGTGCCCCCGCCAAGTCGAGCAAAACAGCGGCACGGCCGTACCATCCTTTTCTCGAAGCAGTTCAGGCCATTTTCGACCCCACTATAACTTCGTTGTGGATAAAACTAGAGGCCTGCATTTTCATTAACCAAGCACGCATTGTATAAACACGATATATTTCAAATTTCATTCAATTTGAACCAGCGGTCTAAGATTTATAACTAGCCAAAGTTTCTTAATTTTGTCACTCACTGACTGATGATCATAAAAAGTCTAAGGCACTTTAGCAGATATAGAAGCTTCAAATTTAGAATATAATAGTGTTAGTGTTTAGTGTATAAATCAAGGGGACGCTAAAAAAATTGCAATTTAAGTCCAGTTTTCTAGATACACCGACTGCAGAAATAACTTTGTAAACATATTTGATTACAAAGTTATATTTGCAGTAAATGGGACAAAAAATCAAGAATGGGATATTGACACAATAACCTACAATATGAAGTGAGATCCCATAAAAAACATTCCACGTAAAAAAGAGGCCAAGTTTCGAAACTCTTCCACCGCAAAAAGTTGTGAGATATTTGGTAGTACCAAGTCTCAGGCATTCTTCTTATTCTTTATTTGCTAACTAAATAAAATGTTGTGACTTGGCAATCACACAATAGTTACTACATAGTTTAAGGTATGCAAAAATCCATAAATGCAGTAAAGTTGTGTGATTGCCAAGTTGCAGAATTTGATTTAGCTAGCAAATAAAGAATAATAAGAATGCCTGCGACTTGGTATTATCGACAACACAGCTAACTGACCATCGGTGCACCTTAAATGCATTGTAATAAGGTTCAATATAAACACAGGATGGTCAGTTAACAGTGTTGTCGTTTGTACTACCAAATATCTCACAACTTTTTGCGGTGGAAGAGTTTCGAGACTGGCCTCTTTTTTACATGGAAAGTTTTTTATGCGATACCTATATCTTACGCAATCAAATCACAGACAAGTTCGAATCCTTCCTTGCTCTGATTATGCTGAATTCTGATGTGCCGAGATCTTTCCACCTATCTGATGTCGTTTAAAACAACTTTTATATCACTGTTATAAAGTTATCCCAAACTTAACGTCTGGATCGAGAGTACGGCATTGTCAAATCAAGCACTTATTAAAATGTGTTTAATACAAGATTCAAATTCGCAATTTCCTTCTACTCGTTTGCTTTTGCATTTTCAACTATATGTCTCCGAGCAGAGGATTGGAAATAAATACAAAGCTAAGAGGAATATGACTTTTGTGAAGACTTTATACAATATTATAAAGCCTTTTGGCTTTTAAGAGCCTCAAGTCGAACGCTTTGAATAATTTATAGCCAATTAATTCAGGCTCATACCTCTTACCTAATGTTCTGAATAAATGTTCATATTTCCGATATAACAATGGCTTGGATGCTATTTTTATTGATGTTCTTGAATATGATTGATTATAACGTCTTCTGGAAAATAAATTAGATGTGTTTTGTGTTCCAGTGTCGCAAAGGTTAAGTATCTATGTCTTTGAAACATGGAGCACATTATTTATCAAGACAGTTCATCAATCTCGCAAGGCAACAGCAATAATTACTATGCAGTATAACATGCTCAAATATCTGCCTCATTTCCTTGAGAATAATCGTGTGCCTTTTGCTTACATCAGTATAATGGAACAGTAAATAAAGAGACAACGCCTCTCGTGAAGTCGTGCCTATGTGAGCCAATACGGGATCGACACTTGCGTACATATTTGACGAATGTCTACGGTTCATATCAGGGGCACAAATATGTGATAGCATGATCATCACCATATCAGCCGAAAGACCACTGCTGGACATAAGTAGGCCTCCCCCAAAGAGTGCCAGTGATCGGACTCCTGTAACAGGTCATCAGTCCTCCTTGTAAGTAATAGCGTAGTGCACTAATATAGCTAGCAAATCCAAAGCCCTTGCTCAAATGTGACATACCATATCACACAAACATTAACGTAATTCCAAACTTAAATTATCATGTCAGAAACGACACAGATTCACATCACCACATACGACTGCTCAGAAAATTTACATTAATAAAGTTGCCAACCAAAACAATATGCGAAGAATCCTTAGAATATATGCGCTCCTAATCAAATACGCCAGAACGCCCGTCTTACTTCTCAGGCACTTACGTCGTTATCAGACGACAGCCCAGTTATATGGTACGTCTAAGTTACAAGTGTGTTCGCAACTCGTGCATCTAATATCGTCGGATAAGACCGACAAAGGAATTTAATATCACGTACTAAGAGCTTTTATGGGTGTTTCGCGGCGTCTTGGACAGACGAGTATTGCCGCGATAGACGCGTAGTTGTCTCGTAAGCGTAGTGATTAATATGAAAACGTGGCACGGGAACCACGCAATACTTACCGAGGGACAAGTATTATGCGTGTTACAAACTAAAACGCCTAGTAGCTCCGAAATAGTACATTACTTACCTAGGGCGGTAAAACAAACAATGCCTCCGATCGAAGGTATTAGATTTATTATGAATATGCGATCTGAGGCCTTCTTTACTACCGCCCGTGGTAGGTAGAAAATTTTACGTCTCGCCATGGCCAGGAAGTGGGATTCTCCGCACGGTAGGCGTGCGGTAATTCCTGCTTTAAGGCCAGGTATGACGTAAAATGTTTTATCAAAGAATTAATTCTAGTTGAGGAGCTAGTTAAAAGATGTTTATAGTTTGATGATGATGACGATGACACCTACTATACAGGTAACAGGGGCAAATAATTACATTTCTGGTGGATTATAAAGCTAATATAATCTATATCTAAATACATAATAAAATCCACAACGAAGTGTGCACGCAGCACAAATAGAGAGAGGTGGAGAAATCTCACAAAAGTCGCAGCCTAAACGGGAGAGGACAGCCGAAAGCTACGACCACTGATTAGAGTGCCCGACCGAGAAGAAGAAATGAAACTAGAATGAACTATGCCTTCTCCCTCTTCAGCTTATTTAAGAGCTAAGCTCTTGTCGGTGTAGGTCAAAATAGGCCCTCCATCTACTCCGATCCCAGGCAAACTCTTTGACATCTCGTTACGACCTAACATCAACTTATTTTCTGAGCAGCTCCTCTATGTCACTATGCCATGTGATCATTTTTCTTTAGTTGACCTTTTCGCCGTAGAGAGCATTGTAGCGGTCATAGCCTAGCGGCGCCTGCGAGTCGGAAACGATAACGCAGGTTAAGCAAGGATGGCAGCGGTCAGTCTTTGGATGGGTGACCGCCTGATGTTCGAGTGGTTAATATAAATGAGCGCTTCCGTGCTTTGGAAGGCACGCTAAGACAGTAGTCGTTAAGCCGAGTTAGACAACTTCTAACAGTCGAGTTGACCACTCGCTTGACAAAGGGGGGACAACTGTTACTCGCGTCCGCAGGAGCTACCTGCCGCAACCCTGCACGTGTCCCCTGTGGGTGGTACCTAAAAAGTGACAAACTTTAAAGGCCAAAATAATGTATGCCATACGATTAAATAAGCTAGAGAGCAAATACAAACCTTACATGAAAGACCGAAGGTTGCTTTGACATCGGACGTCATGACACATATAGGTTCTTGGCGTTGTGGGCATGACAACACGACACGATCAAGGGATTAAAATATTTATTTAATTGCGTGACTTCATTTTACTTTTTAACACCAAAAAATGTTGTATTTTTTTATACAACGACGTTGGCAAACAAGCGTACGGCCCGCCTGATGGTAAGCGGACACCGCAGCCTTGATTGCCGACCCTTGATATGGTTGAGGATTCGCCGTGTTGACAGCTGAAGGAACAAATTCCCTCGCTCTCAACACAACGCATCCTCGGGAGCTCTGGCGACCTTGCTCACCTCCAGGAACACAACAACAGAGCAAGTAGTAGTGTTATTATGGCTGTGGTTGTATTATATTAATATTGGTATCTGAATGTCACATTACAATTAAGTCAACGTTTCCGAACGCTACCTGTGCTACTTAAGGAAAGTAAAGATGGCGTCGCGCTCTCTTTCGGTACCACGAAGACACAAGAACAACTCCATTTTGTAAGAAGTAACATAAGAAAATAAATGCGTGTATCCCTCACTTCTCTGTTTAATTTATAGAACGACAAATATTACAGTGGTCTTCTGCAAGGCGGAGGTACTTCCCCAGTTGGGCTGCTCCACATTCGAGCGGGATGACATTTCACTGTTTCTACCTCACCTATAAATTATATGCGCTTGCCAAACTATCAAAAAAACATGAAGAAACTTTATATGGCACCCTAATTATAAAAAGTCGTTAATAAGTAACGACATTATACGATACAGACGCTTATAAAGGTGTTAAGCAGAGCCGCCTTAATTCACGTCACCATATAAATTTTATAACTTTATAAGCATAATAATTGCCCTCCATTTAGATTGCACCATGTTACGTAAGATCCTAGTTTCGGACGTTGTTATGTTGGCACTCACTTGTGTTCTGTATTATGTAAAATAAGCACGTGTATATAATTTAAGTCCCTGGGCGACCGAGCTCTGCTCAGGTGAAAACAGGGTAAAAAAAACACACTTCTATTGAACGTCAAACTATCAAATTGACATTGTATGTAATAAATTGAATAAATTTTCGTATCTATTATATAATTTAAGTCCGCAGTAAGCTCGGCCGAATTTCACCTTCCGATACAAACGTAGTTACGCTCTCATTTTAAAACTACGTGTTGGATTATGACGAAACTTTGCGTATACATTGACATGAGGTATATCTATGTCCTTAATTAGTTCATATGGTTCCAGTTTAAAAAACAAACAAAATACAGCAAAATCAAGTTTTGTATGAAAAACTTAAATTCGCTGTATTTTCTTTATTATGGTATCTGAAGCTACATAAACTAATTACAGACATAGATATACCTCACGTCATTGTACATGCAAAGTTTCGTTACAATCCAACAAGTAGTTTTAAAATGAGAGCGTAACTACGTTTGTATGGAGAATCGAGCTTACTGCGGACTCTTAAGAACTAAAAATTTCCCGGAGATCAGACCAAGCTAGATCGACTTTTCGTCCCCGAAACACATGTATTCAAAATTTTATTGAAATTGTTAAAGCCGTTTACGAGAACGTGATGTATAGGTATAATATTGCTTATTTAATAGTATAGGATTGATATAAGGGTACGTGTGACTGCTCACGTGTTCCTTCTTTGTTAAGTAGTTGAAATGTTTTTTACTGTATTTTTTTCTTTTCTTTTTTATGGTGCACTATTCTGTATTAGCAGTGTACATATGCCTAGTGCGATATTGTGTGCTAAGTGTGTCAAACATTTTTCTTTTTTCTATGCCATTTCTATCTGTGAGTTCCTTTAATTGGCTTTGTATTACTATGTAAGATTTATATCATGTTTTTGCAGCTGTTGGTACTCCTTAAGTATAAATAAATAAAATAAATAAATAAATAAGCATTTGTTGCTTGTACTTTTTTGCAGTCATCAACCACACGTTAACAGGTTCCAGTGAGCCCAAAAACGCCTGGTTTATGGTATTTCAGGAGTTGCCATGGCCACTTTCTGTCTCCATCATCAGACCAGCTGTATGCTACTATAGTATTGAATTGTCATCCAAACTATACTTATACCCAGAATTTCAGCTCTCTCGGTCACCGGGAAGTGGGTCAAATTTAACTTGCAAGATTTGATTACAGACAGACAGACAGACAACGGGACAGGTGAAACTAAATAAAAGCTTGTAATAAATAGAATAAACAAACTTTGACGACCGAATAGCTTTGTTGGTGACCCTGCCTATGAAGCTGATGGTCCTTGGTTTGAATCTTGGTATTGGATGTTTTCTATGTACCTATTTATATCTGCATTGTCATCCGGCTTCTGATTTAGACTGCGGGAAGTAGGTCTGACCCACACGTGCTAACGGACGATCTAACAAGGCAAGGCAAGTAAAGCTTGTGAAACGGCGGTTACATGACTGCCGCGCGGCTGTCAGCTTTTTTTTACCGTTCACTTTTACCACATTATGAACAATGTGTTTAGTGATTCTGAAACATGTTACTTTTTGTTTGATATAAATTTCATGTTTGTAAGCAAATAATAGTAATACTTAACCTTACCCCGTGTGGTGTCGGGTTAGAATTTCACCACCCCCTTTCCTCTTGTGGGTGTCGTAAAAGGCGACTAAGGGACTAGCAACCTATCACTGCAAAATCACATTTTGTCGATCTTTTATACCCACATTTATGTGTGGCACTGGAACATACGTTTCATGTGCTCTGCCTACCCCTTTTGGGAATAAAGGCATGAATGTATGTATGTATGTATGTATGTACTTAACCTTACATGTTCTAAAATAAACGTAGATAATAGATACAAGTATAAATAAATGAATAAGAGTTAGTTACATTAATCTTAAGCTACCTATTGATGAGCAGTGTCTCCCAACACAGGCAATCTTTATATTCTTACAGGGAGACTCCATCCCTTGGATCAAATACCTCATGTTAATTTTTTTTTTTTTTTTATTTGTATTGCATTTTTGTATAGGTCACCTGTCAAAGATTGAGTCGCGTTTGTAGCGCTACAAGTACAAATGACAACACTGTTAACTGACCATCCTGTGTTTATAAAGAACCTTATTACAATACACTTAAGGTGCACCGACGGTCAGTTAGCTGTGTTGTACGTTCAGGTAGAAGTACAATCGGCAAAAAATCTTTGTGGGTGGTTGCTCAAAAAATCCCCTTTTGGAATTATACCAGCGGGCGTAGCATGGTTGACATTTTATCACTTATCGCTGTCGATAAGAAATCAGTCACGTTCTCACAAGTATGCGAGTGCGAGAGTGACGCGTGTCTTATCCACATAAAATATAAAATGGCAACCGTCTTAGGCCCACAGAGTAGAATTATACTTAACAAGTCACAATAATACGCGAATGCACAGAAGGCAAAACTCGCTGTCCTGTTCTCATTTCACCTTTCATACTTTTCCCAAGACTCTCGGTCAAAATAGTGAACATTAGTATTACCCAAAGATATACAGTATATGATAATAAACACGTATGGAACCCTACTATTCAGGTCGCGAGGTAGGATTCAGGTGATTCAATAGTCTTGCAGTAAATAACAAATGGTCCGTGACTCGGTTGCGGATGGTCGTTACTCTATAGGTGTTCCGTCTTATGACGAAAACGCCTTCGGAATCTATAGTAATAATAAAAAGGTAGGTAGTCTGTGAAATGTTAGTTTGTAGGTATGTAGGGGCTAGGGTTCTCACTTCTTTGTAATACGCAGGCAGCTCATGTATAAAACAGGTACAAGTCAATCCGGTATAGGAAGTTTTTCTCCGTAACTTGCTTGAGTATCTTCTTTACTGAGCCGACCGATCCGGCGACGCAGTCACACACACTTGGTTATGTGTTTATGCATGAACCGAGATGGTTCTCCACAGATCATGTATTTAATATGTCAATAACGCGTTCTGGATTCTGGCTCACGGAGAAGGTAGACCATAATGTACTTGTTTTTTTTTATATTCGGATGGTAGCAAACAAGTTTACCGCCTACTGATGGCAAGTGGAGACCAACGCATAGTTTCAAAACCGAAGTCTACGTTGTCTCGCTCTTTTCATGTGTCAATCCTGTCAGGAAGGATCAAGATTGACACATGAAAAGAGTATACTAAATATTCACTAAACATCGCACTAAATATTAGTTATTGAAAAGACGAATCAAATTTACATATCAAAGGAAAATTTCATTTCGCTATAAAATCCTTCTAGCATCAAAGCGCACCAATTATCTCCATACTACACGCTTAATCATAACTAATTTAACGGCCGGCGTCAAAAAACCCACAACTCACGCTTTTATAAAATGCACTTTTAGATTTTTCGTACGCTTAAGTTCGCAGAGTTCAAAGCGCTGGAAACGACCATAATAATTGCATTTTCGACCTCCAGCGTTCTAAATTAATCCCGGGCATCCCTGATAATAGCTGCGACGGTAAACAAATTTTCAAGAACATGGAAAGGTGATGATTATTTTGTTTTTCATGCTGCGACTCATGATCACTACACTGATTTAAAAATAGCTAGAGCATATTTTAGTATTCCAACTAATTTGATTTAAAAATGTTCCGCGCTCTCTTTTTCTGACATCTTAGTTAGGAGCAAGTGGAAGAAAACGCGCGAAACATAATGAAATTGAATAACAATGATGATGAAACATATGCGACAAACTTTGCGTTCTAGCTGTCATTATTATTATTTTATACCTTTTGCCTATCAAGCTTATGTATTAACTTCGACACTGAGGTACGGCATAATTCAGAGCACAGAGGCTCTAGTATAAGTTTTACCGAAACAAAACGTTACGAACGCGTTCGCGTTTAGCTGTCAAATCCCATACAAATTGAGGGTAAAACGCAAACGCGATCGTAAAGTTTTGTTTCGGTAAAACTTATACTAGAGCCTCAGAAGAGATTTATTCGCTCATTATGTAGGATGCAACAATTAGACAGCTGTAAGCCCTATTTTCAGAGATAGCGAATATTAACTCTTCCCTGTCTTTATGTGTTTGAGGTTGCAATGTTTTCTAGATTGAATCTTAATTTATTACAAACTTTTAGGAGTACGCGCCTGAAACATAGAATGAATGGAACATTAACAAAAACTGCTCTATATCGGAAAAGCATACTTGGATTGGCTCCTAAAATTTACAATAAGGTATCAAAATACATTGTAGAAGTAGAAAATACGGTAGTCTTTAAACGAAAATTTGTATGCCTAACGGCCCAGCATAGTGGTTCTAAAAACTATTATTTAAGATCCTTATGTCTTACTTACCTATGTTGTTCAAATAAATCATTTCATTTCATTTCAACGTCATGTTTGTGTTGAGAAAATAAGATGTATTAAGAATGAGACAAGTTACAGAATTAGACTTAGGAAGATAGAGACATATATAGCGAACAAGACGAATAAAGAATGTGTGACGAATATAGAATGATGCGAAATACGAATTGAACGAAAAACGAATGGAACGAATTACGCTGATACCAGTTTTGTGACGACAATTAAGTACAAATATTGATTGTATGAAAATTAACTTTTTCTTCTTAATTTATAAATTATATGCATAAAAAAAACTATATTTAATTAAAAACAAAGGAACATGGTAATTAACAAAACTAAAAACATAAACATGTGCATAAACACATTCCTTCAATGTGAAACTAGTTCATTTTCACATAATTTGTATGCTTATTTTTCGTCTCAAGACTAACACTGAGCACTGAGTGAATTTTTGTTTAACAACTCGCGCTAATTGGGTAAACTATTTTTTTATGCCCATTTTCTATGACGGTTAATATGAGGCCACAAAATGTGTGAATGTGAATGTTATGCACTCATTCATTTCAAAATAATACCAGTCATAAGGTCATATCCAGTTAAATGGGGCGCACAGCCCAGCCAGAATCCAATTTATTTTATCTCCCGCCATATTCCATAAAGAGTAAAAATGACGAAGGTTAGAATGCACATCCGAAATAATGAATACTTTTTAAATATCCGGAGTGCACAAATTGGCCACAATCCAATTTGTTTCGACGCCGTCTCGTAAAGCAGCGATGAAGGTGAAATGTTGACCATTTAACAAACGAGGGTAAATAAAATAAGCTTTGTTTTTTAAGAAGAGTTTAATGGCTACATGCGCATGTTGTGTGTGTTTGCATGCACAGGAACAAAGATCGATTAAGCCACATCCAGTAAAAATTAAAGTACATTTGGTTGAAAATTATTCTTACCCGCTGGTAATGTCGAGTGAAAGAAAGAAAGGTAGGTAACACATATTAAACAATGAAATAAACAAATAAAAACACATTTATCTACACACATATCATAAGTACTCTAAGGTCGGTTCACAATTTCTACTTTCGTAACAGCAAAAAAAAACAACAAAAAATTACAACAGCTTTGGCGGCAATTCGATCTTCTGTCAAGACACTCCTCATGTCACTCATCAAATGTCGTGCGTAAATATTTTAAAAAAAAACATACTGAATTGACGTTTCGTATCGATAACTGTTTTAATATCTATGGATACTAGAATAGAAACCGACTTGAGTTTTGACAGCTGTTCCAAATTTAAACTCATAACGTTACAAAAATCTATACTGTTCAAACATTAAAGTACAGATTTTACCTACTACCACAGACAAGAAAGTTCTCATAGTAAAATCGGTTGTAATAATGCTGGTAATTTCCTACGATTTCTGAACGCATTTTAGAGCACTAATGATATGTGCGTAGATAAACAAATAAAACATGAAACAAGTGTCTCTGCGGCAGTGAATCGGACACTGGTCCAGCATTATGCTGAGATGTCAGACGCCTACAGCGCTGATTTTCAGCCAGCATGTTTGGTGCACGATATGTTGAAAGTTTAAATTAAATGCTAAACATTATCGTCCTTTTTCTTGAAACTTAACACACGTCTGTTAACTAAAATATGTTTTGTCTCTTTCTCACAAACACAAATGAAAAAGTGACGGTCAAAGACTTTAGCAGAATTTTAAGAAAACTTTCCAAATAAAAATAAATCACGAACAGCATTTGCTAGCCTCGCTTATGCATCTCTCTCAATTGGTGTAATTTTTCTCCGCACACCTCTGAATAACAAAATAACGACTATATATAATTAGTTTCAACCACGCTCCAAGCCACATCCAGTAACCGCTATGCACAGTTTGGCCAGAATCCAATTTGATTTCTTCGCCGGGGTGACTCATAAAGAGTAGTCCGCGGGACGCTCCTCTCTGCTCCGGTGGTTACAAGCCATCTAATTAATCATCGGTAAGGTTTGCGTAAAGCAAATTTATCAGTGAACGGAAAAACCATAGAAGTCTAAGTAGCGCCGCAAAATGGAACCACAAAATGATTGCCATTGCCATTAAACTGGGATGGGAACGGGATGTCAAAACGATGCCAGGCAGCCGTTTAGTTCGAACATTCGCATACCAATAGAAATTTGTAAGGAGCTGGCATTGGTGGTTTTCGTTCGCTGAAATGTATATATTATATCTATAATTTTACTTCGACGCTTAGTGACCATATCCACAGTATAGGAACAGTAGATAAACTTCGAACAAAGGTACATAGCACGGCTGCACATATGCGCGCGTGTTTGGTACGCACACACACATAGCCTTGGGGAATGATGGAGAATGCTTCAATCGGGGCCGCGCCGTTGCCGTGTTCGCTCGCTCTCACTCGCCACGTCAAAGGAAGCCGCCTCGTAGGTATGAAGACAGCGAGCCGCCAGTGCCACGATATCAAAAGGAGCCGAATAGGCTTGTAACTAAGCACCTACCAACCGAGTGCAGTTTAGCAACTATTATACTTACTAGGAAATATTTTAGGCATAGTATAGTGGTTTTAAAATATTAGATGAAGTGGGAAACTAAAAACACATACCTAGCTATCCATAATATTATTATTTTGTGTATACAATATTGTCTATTAAACTGTAACAGAAATACTTTGCATACGTGACACAGCCCTGCGCATCGAGCGAAAGTAGGTAACGAACGCTCCTAAACGGCATCTGATTAACTACTGTATAATTCTTCTATACTGTGCCATATCTCTGTGAGCACTAGAATAATTAGTACTGATAGTTTAGGACGCTCAGACCTTGTACACCATATAGCATGGTGTTTATATTTGACTAATACATAATTTTTTTGCTATAGTTGTGTTAGAATTCAAATATTTGCGCCACTTTAGAGGTATATTTTTGTACTTGGCTGTATTAGAAGTCGTCACGTGTGAATTGTAAGTTTAGTTAGAACATTTGAGAGAAGATTACGGCTTATTGCGACCATAGCCTATTCGTCATGTGTAGCATCACATCGTTGTGTGAGAAAACAAATTTACTTTTGTTGATTAGTGATGTACTAATCTCGTAAAATAAACACATAGTGTATCTCTCATACCGCTAATCTTATTTGGGATTGTTAACTACAATAATCGTTTCAAAAATCGGGAAAAATCTACAGTTACAGAATAAATATCAAACTGAAATAAAATAAAAACTGAGATTAAGAAACATCGTCATGCATCTACGAGATGGAAGGAAACTAAATGGACCGAACGATGCAAAGGCATTAAAAAAGATGTTAAATACAATGTGTACTTTGTGTGACCAACTAAACGGTCTCACCTCCAAATTATATCTGGCACAAAACGGCATTTCCTCTCTACTCCATCTCTGCCACTAAGCACACAAATTATGATGTAATTAAATTTAAAGTCCATGCTTCCGCAAACGAAATCCGTTATTAACTTACCGTTATTAAAAAATACTTACCGTTAAAAAAATACCGTTATTAACTTGTTTACGGGAACAAATCTGTTGGCACCAAGTGGAACAAGTCTCCAGGGAGGCTTTAGCAGAATTACGTCTTTTGGAGAATAGCCTAATCAATACGGTAGAGATGCAGCCATGTGTTATAATGATAAATTAAATGTTTGTAAGGCGGAGATGGCGGGATGACTTTTCAAGTAATTGGCAAGAATTGCGGGGGACAGGGACGAGTGGAGATCCAGGGGGGAGGCCTTTGCCCTAGCAAAAAAAGGCGTTTGGGTCATCCATCATCAACATCATTTTTTAAATTATACTATAGACCTTAATAGTACCTTAATCTGCATCAGTACATCGCACATTACTGGCGCAAAAAATCAAAATGGCAATATTTATCTGCTTATATAGTGTTAAATTCTTTTAAAAGTAGTTTACAAATAAGTAACGTGTAAGTAAATAATGGCGCCGTGTGTAATATGGCAGTAATGCCAACGTGAAACTACATAGCAACATTGAAAATCAGCGTAACTAGCAGCGCGAATAAAAAATATCAAATGTTCAATTAAGTGTTTATTAAACAACAATGAATTCCTCCTTTTCGGCCCGGCGTATAAAAATAAATTTTTCGCCCAACGCCCTTATAAACCGTAACAAGTACGTAATAACAAAGTTACGAGCCAGCTCCCAAGTGTATGATCGCGCGGCTAACACAATTTACCTCAGCTGTAAACGGGAAATTTAATATTATTCATTAATTAATGTTTTCTCCCTCGGGATGCAATATCGAGCTACAATAATTCGAGGACCCTTGCTCAGGGATTTAATTTGTTAATTTTGTACTTACACGGTTTTGCTCGTGGGAGATTATCATATTTGGGGGATCCCTTCGGGACCCCGGCGTCCAAGCGTAGTAATTGGAGGACGCGCTCCAGAAGTACCAAAAACAAATACAAAACTCGCGCGCCAACGAACGCGGTGCGGTTGCGTCGGTCAAATTTGTACGAAATTTGGCCTTTCTAAGTACATTTGAAGTTGGTGGTCTATAATTTTTTAACAAGATATTCAACAATACACCACACCATGGGTTTAATGAGAAAAAAAAAATCATCGCCACTTTAGGTATAGGGAAGAACTGTAAAAGATTTTTCTACTGTTTTGTCGGCGTGATCGATTTATATACCCATGCGGAATTACAGTAGTAAGGGCATACTGAGCTAAGTCGAAGACGGACGGACGGACGGACAGACACAGACGGACATGGCGAAACTATAAGGGTTGACTACGGAACCTTTAAAAACAAGGCTGGCTTTAAGGTTTGCACCAACCACCACGACGGTGGCCTGAAGCCTTCTTAGTACAGTCCAAGGCGTGTTGAAGTCATGGAGTGAAAGTTGACATTTATCTGTCGAACGCTAATGCGTTTGTTACAGTCATATATAACCTAAATCCCCAGTTTAAACACGGTTGCAACACCATAGTTCCTTCAACAATTTCCTGCATGTTTTTCCATTGCAGCGGGTGCAATTTCAAAATGTCTACACCGCCGATATTTCACGAAGGAATTTAATATCGGCCGCCTTGTTTACGACCGGAACGGATACTGTTTATCTTGCTCTGTAGCCTTTAGGTTTTCATTTAAAAATTAACCATTTTTACTGCCCGAGTGGGCTGATAACGGTTTGTTATTAAATTAATGACCAACGCTCTTTGAGCATTAAAGGGCGAAAAGCAGCAACCCTCTTGTTTTTTCAATGGCTGAAGAACCCTTTTCCGGCAGGTGTCGCGACGTCAAATTTTCGCTACATACCTGATTTAGCACGCTACGGGCTAGGACGTAAGTCGCTACGAATGTACTGCGCTAATGTTATTATAGGCCCACAGAAACAAAATGTAATCAATAGGGACGCATTCTTATCCCCGTTGCGTTTGCTGTATGATGAGCTGTATCCTCTTATTCCTCATCAGGGAAATAGGGCTCTAGAAGGGATTTCCAACTATTTCTGTCCGGCAACCTCTATCTCCTTCCAGTCAAGGCCCGTTGAGGCAGCCTCTTTGTCGACTGCGTGTCTTCAAGTGCGAGGGCGCTGCGACCTGGTTTCCTTTTCCCGGAAGCTTGCCATTTTAACCTTTGTCTGGACAGGTGGTCGTCTGGCCTACGAAGCACATCTCTTATACAGCGCCACTTCCTCAGACGTATCTCCTTGGCGATAGGATTTTAGCCGGTCAACTCCCATAGCCTGGCATTGGAGATGGTCCGGGGCCAGTAAGTTCCCAGAATTCGGCGCAAACATTTATTAACGAAGACCTAGATTCGACTGGTGAATTAATTTTTAGGGGGACTGATTGATTGATATTCCTGCACATAGTCCTCATATGAAATAGTACTAGTACTCGAGATTAATTGCAGCTGAACATTAAAAATAAGCTGAACACCAACAAACGCAACACAGAGTACCGTGTTCCCACTTAAACGTCTATAAGCACTCGAAAGTTAACGTCCTGGTTAAAATTTCACTTCGCGGCAAACGGAGCTTTAGTGCCGGTTCCGATGTTTATTATAGCTGCTACCCGTAAAGCATGCGAGGGTTATTGTAAAGAATATTACGTCCAATCTAAGGAGATGTTACATGGTCGTATACGACAAACAATCGTAGTAGAAAAAAAAAGCTGCCCGTCCCGTCTCATCCATGAGACGGCCTGTGCCCAGCAGTGGGACGTATGTAGGCTGTTTAACCACAGAAAATCGTGACGTCACTTGTTCCTTTTTCCCTACAAACTTCTCACTAACAGACGGGTTTTGACGTCTCCATATTTCATAAGAAGTGGATCTGGAGCTGGATCGAAAAAAAATGGAGAGGCGAATGCCCAACGGTGGGCGACGCGCTGAAGAAGAGAGAGAAGAGATTAGCATCAATTTTAAGAAAGCCAGGTAGTCCGATCCACTGATCAGTGCTATAGCAAGACTCCGGGACAGAAATGTACATAATTATAATCCTTCAGCATTGTCAGAGTGAAAGCTTCCGAAAGGAATACAAAAGAATGCAACAGACGTCATAGTAAATAATGAACTGACCTAACACAATAGAAGTGCTGTCAAAATTAAACGACTCTTTAACTAAAAGCGTCGTAAACATGAACGTGCAAGCCAGCAATGTATAGTGATGGGGATATACCGAGTTTACCCAGCACGTTCGTTCAGTTCTTCTCTATTACGAGCATACCTTATAGTAGCTCTCCCCGTGTATTCTCAAACCCAGCCGGAACGGCGGGATATGGGCTATGTGAACGTTGTTTTTTCTTCATGGCTCCATGTCGGGGCGTCTAACCTTCGTACAGACAGACAGATATGACTAAGACTGGCCGACAACTTGAGAGACCAATTTGAAAGTGACAGACTTTTAAATACGAGAAAGGAACTGAAAAACCGCCGACGGACACGACAGTACTCGACAGACAGCGAGACGACACAGAAGACGAATATTGTATAGACCGTACAATTTGGTCCATCGAACACTTTGAAACAGCCCCATGGAAACACGAAGTGGGAAGAAGCTGGCCGAGGCCGACACGTCCGGCCAGCCAATCGTCGACTCGACCACCAGGGCAGCCGAACCACACGCCGGGCCAAGCAGCAAATAAAAAAAGAAAAAAGTTTTAAAGCCAAATATATCACACGTCTTCATTACTACAGAAGTAAGGATGTGTTACGATATATTTGGCTACTTTGGCTGCTACCAACTGTAGGCACTGGTCCCACCGCCGGCTAGTAAGCTAGAAAAGTTGGACGAGTAGCATTACATTGCGGATCTGTAAAGGTCGATTGATCACACTGTGCCTGGTCAGCACGCAATGAACCGTTACTCGCCCAACTTTTCTAGGTTACTAGCCGGCGGTGGGACCAGTGCCATATGATGCTAACTGTACCTATAGAGCTAAAACCTCGCCGACTTTTCCTTTCCATTATTTAGTACAGATTAATACTACTATAATATTATAGTCTTATGGCTTTATTCAAAATCGTTCATCAAACCTATTTTGGCTAAAATGGCGTTAAAATTCGTTTGCCTTATCTATCTGTAACTTTAAAGTTTGAGTTTGTGAGAAAGAGGCTAAACACATGTAATTTAACAGAGGCTTATTCATTTTTATGAAGAAGGTGGTTAGATTAGAATTTATTAAGTCAAATATCCCAGCTGAAGGGCTGTTATTCGGAACGCGCTAATATGCCTCACCTCACGCCTAACCTTACGAAACTAGTTTACTTACTACGAATCACAGCATCAAACATATTTGTGGGTGAATGATGAGGTGAAGTTAAAATGAAAACAGAATACCGGAGCTGGCGTTGGGATGTCTGTCGGATTCGGGTGAATTCGGTTGACGTCTCAACTCAACGTGAAGCCGTCGATAGTCGGAGTATTTCTAAAATGGCATTTCTTCAGCTCACGGATTGTAAGCATTCCATGTTGAAGGCAGCCCTCACTCAACTTGTACCGAAAGTGCTATTGCATCTAAAAATTGTAGGCGTTAATGATATAGGGGCCCATTGCATAACTTATTATAAAAGCGAAAGTCTCTTTGTTGAAAAAGCGAGCGAAGCGTAACGAAGTTCTATTCTTCAGCTTGAGCGGAAATTCGTTCGTATGTCTTATGTCCCACTGTCCGCTTGTTGTCCTCTACTGAGGGGTAAACGCGTAACAATTCGAACTAACGTTACGATAATAGGGAAGATGCAGCATTATTCTGTAACCAAAATGTTGAAAAAACATAAAATAATAGCTACAGAAACGTTTTTACTTTAGTTTATACTAATTACATTAATAATTACGATTTGAAGTAATGTGAAACGGAACGTGTTTTAAGTCAACAATCAGCGTCTGGTGACGTCACTCCTGTCAAAAGTCAAAACTTAGGCAAGTCTATGACATCTATGGACGAACCACGTACAAACAAATATGGCGAGTGACACACATCAGTGACGTCACTGGAACTGTAGATCAGTTTAGGCGCGAAAGTTTAAATTGACAGTTTTTAACAGGAAATTTTGACTATAAATTAGTATTTTAATTTTTTTTAAACTTTCGTGGTCTATTCTACATGCGATTCTTTCAACTGTCATTTTCCCACACAAAAATTGACTTTTAGATCTACCTGACGCGCGTACAATGCGTTACGTAATCGAGCAGGTGGCATTTCTCAACCGATTTTCGTGAAATTTCGTGAGCAGGTTCGATAATAATATTGCTTTTTTTGTCGATTCAGGTTTTTGTCAATTTTTCAATATAAAAAACACTGATTTGTGAATTCAAAAGCTCACAGAGCCACAGTAATCAAAGGAGTTAAAAGGAGGTTTCCACTTTCCGCAAGTTATTATGCAATGGATTATTCAATTCCTAGTGTCTATATATGTCATACTACACGTTACACTGGGTAACAAACAGACATCACAACTTTTTATAACACGGCGGTGGCAGACTAACATAAGGCCTGCCTGATCTTAACCAGGAACCGTAGCTTATGGACGCCGGCGTATCTGAAGAATCGGAAGAGGACGGATTAGAAGAGTCACAAATGCGGTGTCGACTCATTATTGGTTTGTGGAAGTTAACTTGTAATCAACTGTGGGCTACTTGCCCATTCACACTACTCACATGTATCTACACTTATATAATACCTTACTACTAAATATTTACACACATATTTATTTATATACATTTATACATCTACATACTTACATGACCATATTACTACACACTACTCTATATTTAATTTATACATACTTAATACACGTAGTATGTTTACATTACATCCGTCAATATTCTTGACGTGCCAACAGTTCGGTGCAATGCGACCGCACACCGATAACGGTCCGTGCGAGTCGCCGGCCGCCCGAGAGTTGCTATGCGCGCGGCTAGTCGATCTCATATACTGACGCGAAGCGCATGCCGTTCTCGACCGCTATCCGCTTACGTTTTATAGCCATCGCTTGCGCTTAACTTTGTTTTATATATCCGATTCCTATTTCCGTACTATTCTCTTCTGTGTAAACTATCTTCTGACTTTGGATATACCTTCTGTGTTGTTCTTACTGACATTATATATATTGGAGAAAAGTGGGGTGTTTATATTGCCGGACAGTATCTATCGTCCCTGCACCTACGACACATGCCCGCCTACACAACTTATGCCACCTACTGCTGACACCACAAAGCCACAACCACAAAAAGATGTATCCACTTTTTCAACTTATTTCATTGTAATAAGGTGAAGAATGAATACATCTTTTTTCAATCGATTGTACAATCAATTCATATTTGCTTTTTAACTCAAATCTCTTACAAAAACTTTTATGTCCATAAATATTGTTGCTTATTTTATTTATTTTTGGTTAAAAACTCACAAAGAGAGTTAATGTTAGGTCGTATACCAAGATGTCAAAGAGGTTGAGTGGGATCGGAGTAGATGGAGTTCAAAGTAGGCCCTCCAACTACTCTACCTTACCTCTAAATGTAGGCCTTGAGCTCTTAAATAAGAGAAGAAGATTTTTATATTGCAATAAATTATTTTTCCCCTCACTGCCTCGGAAAGCCGGTTTTTATCCTTTAAAACCACTAGTGGGGAAAGTAATTTGACCCCTGGAGCGTGTTTAAGTAGCTTTTGACAGATAACAAGACGTAAAACACTCATAATACAAAAAAATCACAGATGATGTATTTCTGTTACCGCTATAACAACAAATACAAAGAAACAGAATAAAATAAATATTTAAGAACTTTAAAAAAATTGCTTGTTGCCTTCATCAGGCGCCGGGTCTCAAAATGTATGGGAAAACTAAAATCCGACTCGCACTTGACCAAAATTCTACTTGATATTACTTAACGTTATTATTACTGTAAAAAAATTTTAAAAAAAGATTATTATTTAAATTAAATAAAGTTGTTTTACATGTTGCACTATCCTCGCTACAGTGAGGTGAAAATGTATTTTACTTCTCGTGTGTTGAAACACTCGTTACGCTCAGGATTCTATTTTAGAACCACTCGCTTCGCTCGTGGTTCAACTGTAGCATCATTTCGCTTGCTCGTGTTTCAATTCCACACTCGCGGGAAAAATACAACTTTGCACCCTTGTATAACAAATAAGTATATTACTTCATACATCACGTTTACGGGGCGCTGTAAGTAATTTATTTACCTGCCCGTTTCCCGTCCCTTAGCCGCGTAAAAGTAAAACTGTTACTCATAATAGTAATAATGTTTTATTAGACCGTAGAAAGCCCTTATCCGGCCTATAAAAAAGGGACATTTTAGTGAAGTTTTACAACGAACCAATATTATTTTGGCGATAGGCCTTATAGAGAGGGTTTTTGATAAGACATGGCGTAACAGAGCAGTTACCGCGAAACGTTAATTATAGAACTTGCACATTCGAGCTACAGAGAGGGAGATATGCGCTTAAGGTGATGCCTTGATTTGAGTCGAACACGCCCCCTAGACAGAGACACACTGATTCCTTCCGCGCACGAGGAAAAGAGATGTAACACTCTTCGGGAATGGATTTTTTGGACTAATACCTAACTTAGAGACGTTTTATTTAAATTTCATAAAGTGAGATTTTAGATGAGATAAAATACTAAAGTATTAACTTGATTGTGTCGTAAAATAATGTATCGTTTGAGTAGGCTGTGAAAAAAAAGGCAAATACAGACCCAACTTTGGTTTTTTTTTTATCGAGGAAATTTTAAGCAATCATGTATCGATAAAATCAGATAAACAATCTTATAGTCAAAAATCATATATCTGAAAATCAGACCTTATTGTTTCTTTATCTAGTTTCAAAGCACGCGATAATTTCCAATGCACAGCCTTAAACTTTCACAATTCTTACACATTATTGCTTCTAAACGAGACTTAATCGCGTATGGGTACAAGGTGATTAATAAATACCAAGGGGGTTAGGTAGCCATCCATCCATCGATTATGTGCAATTCTTATGTATGAAGAATGTCATGGAAGTGAATGAAGTAAGAAAGGCTTGTCAAGATCGTAGCAAGTGGAAATCCGAGATTTCTGCCTACCGCTCCGGGAAATAGGCGTGGTTACATATGTATGTATGTATGCAATTCTTATAACAAACCCGTAGGCTGGTATCGATTTATTTCTGCAGACATGATGATTAATGATTATGGGGATAAAAGTATCCTGCGTTTTAATCCTGGTTATAAAGTGTCTCCATGGTCCATGCCAAATTTCATCTCAATCCGTTTAGCTGTTGCGTGATTGAGTAACAAACATAACACAGGAACACAGAAGTTCTATGCCGTGCTAATGTCAGCGGTATCGAAGCCTATCTAATGCGAAGGCAGCTACGACGGTCTGGTCATATCTCCCGCATGGCCCAAGAACGTTTGGCTAAGCGCATCTTTTACTCAGAGCTGCAGGAAGGCAAGCGGAAACAGGGCGGCCAGCTTCTGCGGTATAAGGATGTGTTGAAGCGCCACATGCGGAGATGTGATATTGAACCATCGCGCTGGGAGATTTTGGCTCAAGATCGGTCCAAGTGGAGGCATGCAGTGAAGGTTAATGTGGAAGCCTTCTAAGAACGAAGACGAAATGAACTCGATGCTAAGCGCGAGGAGTTAAAGGCTCGACCACCTGCGGCCATTCACTACAATTTTGTCGGAGGGGTGCCGACCTGTAGGGAATGTAGTCGCACATTCTCTGCCAAGATAGGCTACGTCAGTCACCTGCGAGCTCACGAACGACGCTCCAGTTAGCCATTTTTCCAGTCGCCTTGGTCGAAATCGGCCAGGATAGTATATATATCACAAACATAAACTAAAACTATTTGATGATAAAATGGTGCATTTCTCCCGCTCGTTGCTGAAACGAGTACATTTTACGGCCGGATAGATTAAACATGAAATTAATAGCCTCTCGCTATCGCTTTCCCACTAAAATGAACAACGATAAATAATTTATGTTTTACTGTAAAGTCTGCTCTTATTTTTTTACTCGTTCAAGCTATATCTCTAAAGGCTTTTCTGAAAGATTCGTTTTTGACACAAGTACTATTTTTATAGAAAATAGGATGGAGGTTTAGTACATGGTTTAACTATCTTCATTAGACGTAGGTTATACATTAGGCATTCTTTTTTTTATTAAATCCTTAGTATTTCTTATGGCACTCATCCTATTTTTGATATTATTCTGGCCATTGTAGCTATGCTCGTTTTGCACGGGGTCAACAGTGAAATATAAACATAAAAAAACCTTATCATTCTAAGTTCATGAAATGAGGTATTTACTTAATAAAAAAACATTAAAACCTAAAAAATCTTATCTCTGTTCTAAGAAGTACGAATGACATTTAATTCAAAAAGAGAAACACAGTCAAAAATATACAATACAATAGAAACCTAAACCTAAAATTGACTACTAATCTAAACTAAAACTAAGTAGTTCTAAGTAGGTTGTTGTCATTGCAACATCGCGGCCACAAAAAAAATGAAGGTGGTTCGACGGCCATACAAAACGTTTCTTGATTCTCAGGCTAACGGCGTTATATATAAAAAAACTTATGTAACACACTTTCATACTAGAATAATTTGAGAATAATTGTTTTCCCAAAGTATCACGTGACAAAGTAATTTCTCAAATTATTCTAGTTTATACAAGTTTATTCTAGGAAAGAGGGAATTTCGCGTAAATGAAAAACCACTTTATGAAAGATTGCTACATAAGTTTCTTAAAATATCACGGTCGTCAAACCACCTTAACTACCCTATCAAACGGGTAGTTAAGGTGGTTTGGCAATAGTTAACTACAAAAATTACAGATTTTTTAGTCATCTACTCTCATCCGTTATACCCCGATAGTTTTCCCATAGAAACCTCGACTTTCCTCTGTCGGCCGAGAAACCCGTTTCGATACAACTTCGCCCGTAATACAATCACCAATCCTAGATAGTTTGTAAGAGGCTGCAAATAGTAAAATAATATCACCCGTGAGGAGGTATCGCACACTGAGGAATACTTGCCAATCTGGTAATGTATCCGGTACAGTTCGGCTCGAAAGTGTAACATATAATTTCTGCCAACCAACATGCATGAGGTTCGCAGCCCAGCGAATGGTGGCCGACGCCAGTACTTTCCCCTTGACCGTACAGGGTCTGTTACATAGTTTATGAAAACTGTGATTTTCATACATTGAATTTTGCGGATTATTCAGTAATGCCAAATTCAAACCAAACAACATTTTGGTAGGAATATAGAAAACTTTTAAGCTACGTTACACATATCTTAATTACTTAAAAATAGTTCGCATCATAAAACTATACATAATTAAAACACTTGAACCGGCAGCAGCACATGAAAAGGGTGGTTTTGAAGCTTTAATTTGAAACACTAAATAAAAATTAAAACCTATTATCTATATTTAAAACCTTTGTTACAAAGTCCAATATTGAAATTAAAAAATAATTCGTAATTTGCAATAGAAATGAATTAATTACGTACAAAATAATATCTGTGAAAAAAATGCCAATTTCATAGGTAAGGGGACCTAATATTAACCTAACTGAAATAGGAGTCAATATCAAAGTATTACTACTTAGTAGTTACTACTTGTATTTTTTTTGGAGAAAGGTTGCTTTTTAAGGTTTTTCATTCGTTTGTTTAACTATCACGAGATTAAAATAATCAAAGACCTCAATTTTAATTTTGAATTTCACTCCAAAGTTGTTTCCTAAAACTGGCACTACAAATCTAAATTGTTTAATTAAAAGAAAACTTAACTTTTACTCTTACCGACTTTTACTCTTATTCCATTTCGGTTTGAATTAAAACCGCGTAAAACTTACGACGCCGACTGTACATAAAAGTGGTACCTAAACAATAAGTTTCCTTACACCACTTAAGTTAATAAGAGCAACTTTCGAGGAGTTTCATCATAGTGGCAGTCGTAACAGAGAGAAAATACTGAAGGTATGTTTGTTTATAAAATATACATTAAAAAGATTATCTGTTTAATTCAAAATAACGACAATTAATAAAAACAAACCTAAAACTTAAACTATAGGTAAAAAAATTGGCATAAATCGCCGTCAACGGGCAAGGTGCCCAGAAGGCTGGCCGTATTTCCTCGCTGTATAGCGATACTAACACGCTGTGCGAAATACTGGCCAGCCCTCTGGTCGCCCGAGGCTTCTATTAAGCGCGTCGCCAAAACTTTATGTAGATCAAAGATAAAGATCAATTTTTAAGTTTTATGAACTCATTAAATTTTTCGTTACAAATTATATTGCCTAAGAGAGTTAGAACTTAAACCTAGACCAAATACTTAAATAACGCAGATTTCAGTTTTTTATTTGGTAACAGAACGAATATCGACTTGATGAACTTTAGACCGAATCATTTCGCCAAATTAATGATTTGATAACCAACCCCCTTAACTATTCACAAAACCTAACAAACCTTTGTTAATACATTTTTTGTTTAGTTACCACAAATTAAAATATCAAGTGATAGATTTAACAGGATTTTCATTGATATAGAAAGTTGAATGTCTATGAATAAGTAAGTATATGCCAACTATTAAGTATAAAAGGTATTGTGTACATTCATTCAATAATGTTAAAACTAGTGGCTGTGTGAGCTGTAAAACTCTTGAGCGTGTCTCTTTTTTTAGAAAAACGGAATCGACAAATATACTTATATAAATAAAGGTGCTCACAAAAATTCACGAGATTCGGTTGAGAAATGCAACCTGTAGAAGAAACCGGACAGAATTACGAACTTTGTTAGCCTGCCCTCAATTAAACCAGAAATTGACGTACAATGTAGTAGTAGTCTGTGTACGCTTTAACCGATACCCAGAATTCAGTAAACGTACAAATTCACGAATCCTGCAATATAAATTGTTTACAAGCAACAAATTGGCTGTTAGCAAACCGTGAGTGATTCGGAGAACACAAAATGTGGAAATGCTCTTTGCAGACGGCTGAAAACCAGAAATGATGGAATCATTCCGTGAAATAGAATTCGGCCGGGCATATACAGAAAATTCGTGATTTTAATACACATACATATATTTTCTGATTTGTTTAGTATGCACGTAGTGCAGCAACCGTGTTGTTAATTATTAGACACTTTTACGAATGAATTTTGTAAAATCGTGTTATTGTTTCGGCATGTTTTTGAACATATTAATATCAACATGTACAGTTATTTCGGTTTGCCAAATCAAATAGTCTTTGTTAACAAGTTTCTGTCAAAAATTTCATACCTAACTGTATACCATCATCAACTACTCATTGAGACGATTCTAACGAGCCCAAACTTAACGGGGCTACGTCGATTAAGTACTGAATTCCCATGGCCACCTTCTGTCTCCATCATCAGATCAGCTCGATGGTACCATAATATTGAATTGTCATCCAAACTATACTTATACCCAAAATTTCAGCTCAATCGGTCACCGGGAAGTGGGTCAAATTTATCTTGCAAGATTTGATTACAGACAGACAGACAACGGGACAGGTGAAACTAAATAAAAGCTTGTAAAAACTGTAAGTAAAGTGTCTTAATTCTTTTTTTAGCCATGGATGCCATTGCTCATTATTAAAAACAGCAGAATGTCTCCATAAAACAAAATAGCTTATCTTAAATATTAATGGTTCCCCTGCGCATAGCCGTGGGACAACCTGTATATATTTCTGCAATAACAATGATAAATTTGATTTAAACTTTTACGATACCACTATTTTTTAGGGTTCCGTACCTCAAAAGGAAAAAACGGAACACTTATAGGATCACTCGTGCGTCTGTCTGTCCATCCTTCACAGCCTATTTTAATAACATTGTTTTTTAATTTCTTTGTGATTACAAATATGAGCAAATATTCATATAACCAATCTTCTTATTTGAATGAGATCTTGTCGAGGCTTCACAAAACAACACCACATACCTGTAACAAAAACAGAATGTCTTAACACGATGTCGCCTTTAGCAAATCATAAAACACAGTATTAAAATATATCTCAAGTACCAGGGGACCATAAAAGGCGGCAGATTTTGAGAGAAATACTGATGCTATTACAATTTATTGCGTTGTCAGGCGAAGGCATTAGAGGTTTTAGTGGAAAGTTCTGTTTTTGTGCGCCGAGTAAGCTATTTATTTGGCCAAAAATTGCGAAATGTGAACTAAATAAGTTCATGGGGAGTACATTGATAGAACATCTCACAAGATATTAATATCTTTGAAGAAAAGTAACAAATGAACTATTATTACTCGGGATTTCTAAAAAGTGGCTAGTCATCGTCTTTCTGCATACTCTTCATCTTAAAAGCAAGCAATCCAATAACTGCGAGTGAGATTCAATATTTTGAAAAACACTGCCAAGAAACATGAAATCAACTGCTAAACTTGATCGAAAATATTTACAATGATTATTACTGCACCAAATGTTTCTATTTTGCCCAATGATTGGTAGAGAATGCCTCATGGCATTAATGCCACCATTTGTACTTTATCTTGTTTATGCAATAAAAATTTAAATTAATAAATATGTAAATGACTAGTGTTGATCTACACTTCTCTCTGTCGTCTTCTGTAGAAACTAACATCTATACATTACGCTGAGGGTTAATTGCAGCCATCTATACTATCGTCTAAATCAACATTAACAAATATCACTTATCAAGAACGATTAGAGTAGAGCAGCAAATAACGAACGCCACTTACAACTTAGAAAAGACAGTACCTACGTAACGGTCTTCTGCTACATTCTATACATTACTGTACCGCCCAGCATTTCATACGAGCGTTCTGCTATACGTTTCACAATCTCGACTTTCCACACTTCCCTAGTAAAACTTGAGCCCCAAGATTCCTAGCCACTGTATGTATCCGGAGGTAAAGCTTATACTGGGTCCCTTGAAGGTAACCGTTCTGAATAACATTACCAACCCAGAGCTGCTGAGATGCTATTAAAGAAGACTTAGAATATCCAGCAAGTTTAAAAATGACTTATGTTCATGGAGATACTCATGTAATACGAAATTTTAACTTAGCACCTGAACCGTTATGGCGTTTAATATGAAGAGCTTCAACAGGATATACGAGGTCTCCGTCATTACTTTAAGGACTAGCTTGGAAGCTCTATTTCTGAGGTTAAGATTAAATTATGCTAGCTTGAATTTTGCTAGCTATCCACTTTACTAGTCTAAACGGAGGTAATGAAATTGAATACCTATATCATCCTCATAGCTTCATTTCGTATAAGTCAGAGGATCCGGTGCTGCTCCCCAAGTTACAGCGTGTGCTGCTTCACAATATTATTGGAAAGCGAATTTTATCTGACCAGCGGTTAGCACAAGACGGCGCGCGAGCTGTCTCGCGGCGAGATAGACTGTACGTCTCTTTCTAATTGCATCAATTAGAAAGGGACGAATAGATTTATACAGCTACAGCAAGCAACAAGTTCATTATCCCAGTCGATGGTCTGCTAGTTGGCTTCAGTAATCATAAGTTTTGCTGGGACCCGTGAATACTGTCTAGATACAGATTACATCACTCGAAACAAAATGTAGAGCCCCATACATGTACGCCATGTGCAAAATGAACCTAACCTAACCTAACTCTACTGCCACTTATTAATAAGGGGCGAGAAGGTCAATGACATTAAACTTTTCCAAAAGGCCTCTCCATGGTGCCCAGTCTAGATTCTATAAAGATATTAGAAAAAAATAACGGTTAAAACTAAGAATGTTTAAATAAATATAACAGTGCAAAAACCTCCTAAAAGCGTTTCTCTGACATTTAATTTTCATTCTCCAAGCGAACTTAACTAACCTAACCTATAGCTAAGCCTACCCATCAATTTTTTGTAAGGGAGTCCCTCTGCCAACAAACTGTCCTGCAGTTTGGCAGAAGAAAATACTGTAAAACAAGGGTTGTTTAAGTGAATAATTTTTTCTTATTCTTATTCTTATTCTTAAATAATCTCGATCGAGGTTGACAATTCAGATAGTGTTTAGCCATTTTACGTAATAAAATACCCTTTCACCCAACCTAAAGTATCTTCAAAGCACATGTACAACCATAACACGACTGAATTCAGCTATTTAGTGGCTCGAATGATTTTAATGCTATTTTATAGTTTGCGTCGTACATTATACTTTGGGGAGCTGTAAAATGAAAGGGGTAATGATAGTGTATTTGTGGGGGTATGTTTTGTCTTTATGACCACAGGCGGTACCTATGGGTAAATGACCTATAAAGCTTGAGTTTAAGATTTACTGGGTAATAGGATTTTTAAGATATAAAACTATTCCTTGGAGATTTAAAAATCCCGGGAACAAGCTATAGATTTAAAATATATTACTAACATAAAAGTAAAGATATAAAGATGTAAATGAGTAACAAAAGTTTATAATATATTTGTTTGAGGCGTCATGCTATCGACGTTTCTAAAATCGGTTGCATAATTACAAAACCAGTACGTGTAAATATTTCTACACGTTAAAGGTAAAAGCTAAATGAAAAATAATAACTTATATCGATCCAATCCGGCGATGACGCTTTTCGACCAGAAATGCTCGAATCGCTATAGAAAAAAATACAAAACGTGTGCTTATAATATTTCAAAGAGTTATTTTAACACCTCCTGGTATCCCATCGCCAAATCAGTATTGACAGCTTTCAATTACAAAAAGAAAATTCGATATTATATACAACTAACTTCCGCCCGCGACTTCGTCTGCGTGGCCCCGGGATAAAAACTATCCTATATTTTAATCCAGGCTATAAACTATCTTTGTGCAAAATTTCATCCAAATCGGTTAAGCCGTTTAGGCGTGATTGAGTAACAAACATCCAAACATCTAAACATCCAAACATCCAAACATCCAAACTTTCGCATTTATAATATTAGTAGGATACGCATATCACGAAGTTGTAAATTAAAAGAATACAATCAAATTCAAAACCTCCTACATTTTAGGAAAGCAAAGCGAAAATGAACCTTAAACTCGTGGAAATATACCGTCTTGAATACAAATGACTCCTGTATAACCATTTACAAAGCAACAAATGTCAAATTCGACTGTCGCAAACAATTCCGTCTAGGTATATTGATTCAGCCGCCTATAGGCCTAATCGCAATAAAGATGATACCAGTAGAGTAACCGCATATCGTTTTTTTGTACGGAGTGTATTATATAAGAAGAAAGCAACTAAATTTGCGCTACGAGGCTGACAAGGCATGTTACTAAATCTTCTTTTAAAAAGACGAGAGAAACTCAGAACTTAATAAATATATTTATGAGTCTATTTGGGCGTTCTCACACTGCAGTTAAAAAGGCTCTCTTCTATTCTCAAAGAAACTGAATTTCTTTCTCCACTTTCTGTTCAGGAGAACTTAGGACTATGTGATGATTTTGTACTGAATTAAAACAATAAGTATTATTTACTTTTGACATGAATTTTTTGACGTCTTGTTTTGCATACAAGCCATATTGAGTTTATCATGGGGATAGTTCGATTTATTTAAGATCATCCCCTAATAATTGTTTAATTATTTTAAAATTACGTGTAACCCGTGCGCCTTCTTCTGCGAATTGCAAAGAACGCAGGGATCCGTGGGATAAAACATAACCTATAACAATCCAGAAAACCCAGTCTACACGCAGGTGAAACATTTTTTGAAATCGGGTAAGCGGTGCCGGAAATTACCCATACAATCTAACACACTTTTCCTCTTTATAATATTGTTATAGATGAACATGCGAATTTATTTATACATGAAAGTTTAATGTAGTCACTTCTTATTTTTTTCTACTAAACAATAGTATGCATAAAAGATGGAAACGATGTTTGCTCAAAAGCCACATGTCTACCTCTCCTGAATAGTCATTATATCTTTTGTGTTTGTATGTAATATTTAATTATTTACCTACCGTGCAATAACTCTTTAGTTTCCATTGTGCATTACTGTCGCTTTGAATCGTATATTGTGTCGAAAGCAAATAATTGCTTTAACACAATAATTGTTTAATTGCCAATGACCGGTAAACAATAAAAGCAGTATTGTACAAATATGTATTGTGAGTGAATATTGCGTCATTGCGAGTTAGTAATAAATTTTCACGATAACATGTGACAAATATACACAGTTGTGTTATGGATAATATGCATTGGGACCTGGTGTTGTTTCATAATTTTAATTATATGATAAAACGACTAATCTAGTGTAAGTGTAACATGCGCTTGCAATGTTATTTATTAATGCGAGTTTTATATGATTATTTTATGAGTTTTGTGTGAGAATGTTAACATACTAATAATAATTCGAAGAAGTAGAAAAAGTAATTGGTAACCTTGACCCAAACTGTAGCTCGGGTATAGATCAAATCACAACTGTATCAAATGCATAAAACAGTATGTAATACCAAAACTAACAAAATGTATTAATAAATGCCTGGAAGATGGTACCTTTCCAGATTCGCTGAAAGTAGCCAAAGTAAGGCCAATCTTTAAATCGGGAAATAAAACGGATCCTGGAAACTACAAGCCAGTTTCACTGTTACCTATTATTTAAAAAAAAAACGAAAAGATTATCCACCGCCGTCTAGACAATTATTTTCTTTAGAGATAAATAAAGGTATTTAACCATAATTCCTGATCATCGTCATATATCAGCCGGAGATAATAGTAATTTACATATTGTATTCTGTATTTATCGATATACATATGTAAAATCGGAGCTCAAAAATGCTACGAGAATTCCGATGACTGCTAGTATAAGTATCGGCACCTAGATAGTATTCTTTTTCGTAGTCACATTCTTGCCACTCTTGACGAAACTAGACCTCTACCTACGCTTGGTTACTACGCATCGCGGTGTCAAGATATATTTGTGAGTGAGCGTTGAGGTGAGCTTAAAACAAGTCACAGAATAGGGGGGATGGGGTGGTGGCAGCATGCTTCACAATCCGTCGTCATTCGTGGAGTGCACCACTGATCTATAGCAGCGGTCGGCAACCTTTTAGCAGCCAAGGGGCACATAGTAAATAACGAAATTGATGCGGGCCAGCGGGCCAGACTGGTTGATAATTTGTCACTAATCAGGGAAAGGTTTACATACAAAACAGCCAGGGAGGCTCGCGGGCCAAATGTTGCCGACCCCTGATCTATAGTATACATACTTGCACCGCTTCACGATACGACAGAAAGCGAGTGATAATCGATTTTCAAAATTTGATTACATTGTTATTAACTTCAAATGTAACAGCAAGAGTTGTAAAAACAATATTAGCACGTATTGCCAACAATTGAGTGACTTAGGGAGCCATCTGCAGATTATCAGTGCGGCGCGCTCACGCACACTTAACTATGCGTTTACGCAAGTACCAATACGATCCAGAAGGGTACCGTAGTGCTGTCTCACTCGCACAGTGAAATCTTATCTTCAAATATAAATAAAAAAAAGGAAGGTAGAATTTTCTCGACTCAAGTCGCGCTTCACGGCGTCAGTTATGCTAGTCACATACTAGCTTCATGCTGCCCCCAATTATTGTTAGTAAAATTCAAATCAAAATATTTTGAAAATAGAGCTGATTTTTCCTTGGTTTATAATAAGAAGAAACAAAAGAAATGCCCGGAGCCTGTTTTATTTTCATTGCACTGAAATGTAGATTCTTTAGCACATTGTAAGTCAACGGATGCATACGCTCGGAATGTCAATGTTAGAATAGAACATTAGCAAAAACTGCAAAGAAAATATCTGAAGCACGTTCTGAATATGAATACCCCGAAATATAATAAATACTGTATCGGTCGCTGTTCACGGGCAAGCACCGCGAAAGCACGATTTATCCAGCAGTTATCGATATTTATGATGTCATGCATTTATTTATGCTGTTTCATGTTAAGAATAAATATATATATTTTGTACTATTACTTTCATAAGTATACATACTTCTTACGGGTGCGTTTGTTTGGGCGTTTCTTCTTGACAATATAGTTGCGATTGTTTCGGCGTTTCTTCCTGACAGTAGTCTTCTCTTTGGAAGCGCTCGTACACTTTGATTTCTAAAAGCGCAGCATCGTCGCAGTGTACCATACTCCACATAACCAGAGTCCCACTCTCGTGATTAACCCAGACAGTATCAAATGAATTCAGCAGAATATCGTTAAAGCCGGATTCAATCAAACACCATACAGAAATTATAACTTAATCTACAGCACGCAGGAACTCGCCAGCAAAATTTTTAGCCCAGCTGCCGACAATGTCGCGATTGCCTGTTCGAGCGAGGCAATAAGCGCGTGGGAGCAGGCCTGCCCAGATGATTCGCTTCCGGTTTCCCCGAAATCTCAAAAGCAGTGGGACGAGCCCCTCTGTCAATCTTCTCTTAAAGACCTCATCACCTCCGCTCAAAGCACAGCAGAGCGTGCTCGTCTCCTTGCTGTAGCGGAGCCGGAGGCGGGGCTCTGGCTTCACTCTTTGCCGTCTCCAAACCTTGGCACTCTCCTCGACAAACCAACTTTAACTTTGGCAACCGGTCTGCGACTTGGCTCCAAAACTAATGAGCCACACCGCTGCCGCTGTGGCGCCCACGTAGACTCCCTAGGTCACCACGGCTTGTCCTGCCAGAAGAGTGCTGGCCGCATCTCCCGCCACGCCTCTTTGAATGACGTCATCCGTAGGGCTCTTGCCTCCGTTAGCGTGCCGGCCATTTTAGAGCCGAACGGTATCGCACGTGACGATGGTAGGCGCCCTGACGGCATGACGCTCATTCCGTGGAAGCAGGGGAGGACTCTTGTGTGGGACGCTACTTGCGTTGATACGCTAGCCCCGTCCCATCTCCAAGCGACCTCCTCTAAAGCCGGAGCTGCGGCCACCACGGCAGAGCAACACAAGCGGCGGAAATATGCTGTCCTCGGTGAGGGCTACATGTTTGCGCCGTTTGGAGTGGAAACTCTGGGGCCGTGGGGTCCGGGCGCGAAAGCCCTATATAAGGAAATTTCGGAGCGGCTCATTCAAACATCCGGCGACCAGAGGGCTGGCAGCTATTTTGGCCAAAGGATTAGCCTAGCAATCCAAAGAGGCAACGCTGCCAGCCTTCTGGGCACCATAACCAATGACGGGGACCTGGGGGGCATTTACTTTTTATAGGTTTAGTTTATAATATAGGTTTAGTTTAGTTATATTCCGTTATAAATATATATATATATTGTTTTAGTAGATGATTGTTAATTATATTTACTAGTTAAAAAAAAAAATCTAAAGTTAAATGTCAAAATCCTTCGAACGTATTTCGGAACATCATAAGAATTGGTCGCGATATTGACACTTCGTAAAATAGCTTTGACATATGTATCGAGCTTATTAAATACGTTATCTGTGCACGCGCGAGCATCGAATACGCACAATTTACCGAGCCGTTATTGATATTTATGACGTCACGCATCTATTCGGCTTTGTTTTATGTCTTCTCAATGGTAATTGTTTGGAGAGAATTGGAAATATATTTTTCACACCTTTCATTCGGAAAAGTAATTTTGCTCCACAATGTGCGCTACTTTTCTGTTCAAGCTACTTTTTTAAATTTATTCATTGGCATTTTGCATTTACGCAATTTGCCAATTGAACACAGATCTTAATAAAGTAAAAGATTGTAAAAAAATCATCGTAATCGATTGAAAACGAACATATTTCAAGTTTTAACTTTAACAACTCTATATGAAAATTTATGATTTTTTCGTAATTTTTTAAAATGAGTAATTGAATAATTAAGAAAGCTTGTTAAAACTCGTTAAGTAATTTTAACAGGATCTTTTAAATGTCTTCATAGTCGGTGTGAAAAATAGTATGTGTCACTCGGTAGCAAAAGTATCTTCGTCTCGGGCGTTAACACTTGTATCCCTCACTCACTACGCTCAGGATCCTACGTTAGAATCCCTCGCTACGCTCATTGTAGGATCCCTCCCTACGTTCAGGGTTCAATACACCGCCCGCCGTAAATATACTATTTTGCTTCCTTGTGACACAACTATTGGGAAGCTAGTTTGTAGTAAAAAAAATGTTTACAGTATTATTGTTAACAACAAATATAGCTGCAGAACTTTTCCAAAGTCTTTCTAAACTTTACTCACATAGAGGCATTTTTAGTTCAGATGTTAGTGATGTTAGTGTATTGTTTTTCTTTTTAACTGCTTTGTTTGTGTGAGGTGTGCAATAAAGAGTATTTGTATTGTATTGTATTGTATTGTTATGTTACTACTGTCGCAAGCCACAATTTCACATCGTTTTGGCATTCAACAGAGATGCATATTCAATTAAATTCAATTATTCTTTTTTATAGTTGGGATTTTAAAATTTAATTTTATATGTTGTTGAATTTAACTAACTTTTTGTACCTAATTAAATGTGCCTATTCTACCTGTAATAAGTTGGTAAACAGAATCGTTGTACATACCCGACCTAACCTAGTATAATCCCCAGCATTTGATCATCACAAATTATTTGTCATCCATCACGTTCTCGAAAACGGCTCTAAAGTTTTCTTGACATTTGCTATAGGGTTTACTTAGGCGAAAAATCGGTCAAGCTAGGTGTCATATCCGGTAACATTACTCACCATCGTCAACATCATCATATCAGCCGAAAGACGTCCACTGCTGGACATAGGCCTCCCCCAAAGAGTGTCAAAGTGACCGTTTCTGCGCCACCCACATCAAGCGGACTCCCGCGACCTTTACCATAGGGGTGATCACATAACTATTCGAACACACGTTAGGACAACTCAACTGTCATTTTCCCATACAAAAAGTACCTAAAATGTGTTACATCGACCGGCTGGTAATCAGTCCACTTTGTATTTCTGGGAAAATTCGATGTATCTATTTTCACACTACTTTGCAATAAAAGGTGATATAACATTACATTTATGACATAATAGTAAACACATTATACATAAATGTGTACAAAATTCGATGAAATCTGCGATATAAGGGTTTACGGGGGCGAAAAATCGATCTAGCTAGGTCTCATATTCTGGTAAGTGGTTTTATTTATTTTCACACGAGCAGAGCTCAATCGCCCAGGTACTTTAATTCTTATGGCGTTCTAGTAAACACACCACACATAGTACATATCATTTAGGTATTCGTTCTATTTGCAGCGCCCGTATATCCAGCTCAGCGTGTATTAGTCGTAATGCACTAATGGCACAAATGTAACCATTATGAGGCACCGACGGTAACAAGGGCCGATGGTTCACAGGTTTATACTAAACATGGGGATTCAGCTTTATTGCAATACATTTAAGTTTACCACTGAATTTATACAAACACATAGGATATGCTGTTGAAATTCGATCCAAGTCGTTTCATAATCAGAATCAAACATTTATTCGTGACACACTACAAGACAAAACCAAAGACAAAATGACTATCATAGTAGAAAGAGTGCAAAGTACGTTATCTTCTACATACGCACCGCGCGGGGCTTGTATGTGTGCGCCATAGTATCTATGCGTCGCCGCACGCACACTCAAACAAAATTTCGACCCGTTTCTCAGTGCGCCAGTCGAGATTTTGTTTGAGTGTGCGTGCGGTGCGGCGACGCATCTAGATACTATGGCGCACACATACAAGCCGCGCGCCGTACGTTTGTATGAAGATAACCTATATGAAGATACTTTCCACTCTTTCTACTATGACTCTATTGTGTCTGGAGTTGCCAGCGTCCATGGGCTAAGGTGTCTGCTTACCGTCAGGCAGACCGGATGCTTGTTTGCCAATGTCGTAGTATAAACATAAATGTAAGCACTTTATTGTACGCAATAACAGGTTAAAGAATATACATGTCACACAATAGGTCAAAGTACAGAGGCGAACTTATCCCTACAAGGGATCTCTTCCAGCTAACCTTTGAGCAATTGAGAGGAAGGTAGGTAGAACGAGATAGGCAAACTTGTACAAAAACACAGAGAAAATGAAAACAAAACCTAATAGGTATTAATTCTAGACAAATAAAAACATGCCAATACATATATAAATATACAATATAAAATATAATACACACTATCATAAGTAATATGTATCGCAAATATACAATAAATTATATATAATAATAATATGTACCCACAATTTCGATAACGGTTTTGAAAAGTAACTTGATAAACGAAATCACATAATGTGTTTTTATTGCACTAACGAAAGTCGTAAATATTTCAGTCTCGATTCCTGACGAAGTTTATTTCGGCTACCGATATATACTGGTTGATATGCTATGATGATTACCTACATCTTGTGTCTACAAGTTAGAGATTCATTATAAACATCATTTTCTGCCTGAGTCGCCAACTGACGAGCATAGAGATTCCTATAGATTAAGGGCGTGTTGCACCAACATATGATTACAAACCGATCAACGTTAAATATGGCGCCGGCGGGAGCCTGCCGTTTTACCAAATTTATTTTGGTCAAATATCCTTTCCCAAACAAACTTTAGCAACTATTTTGTTTGCCAATGCAAACTTTGGCACAATTTTAATACGAACATTTTCATTCAGCAAAATATTATTACGAAAAATTACATTATGGAATTCGGTCTTTTAGCAAATGCTTCAATAATTGGACAATAAACATTTAGTTAAGTTAATGTTATGGCAAACTATAGACAAAATTCACATTTAATTAGGTTATGAAAGTTTACCAAAATAATATTAATAAAACGGCACGGTCCCTTAAACAAAAAATGCACGGTTAGGTAGGTCGGTAGGCAAGGGCGTTATATTAGGTTAGGGCAGCCAAAAAAGGGGACTCGGGGGGCCCCCCGCAGTAAAAAAACAAACAATCGTAGTAATTGTGTCATTTGATAGGTTAATGTAGGGTTAGCTTGTGTCCCTTAGAGCGGAAATAGGCACCCCGCGTAGCGGGGTGACGTCGACACGCTGGCGGTTAGGTTAGAATTGCGACCTCTACACAAAATCATTTATACTCCCTACCCACATAACAAAAAAAGTTGTTATTTTATTGTGTATCTTATACACCATTAAAATAAAGATGCAAATGATTTGTCATTGATGAGATTTTTTTGGGAAGTGATAATTTGTCAACCATTTTTTGGTAAAACATAGGTAACCCATGGCGCCGGCAGCTTGTCAAACTTTCCACAAATTCAGATTTTAACGAACACCGCTTAAAATTACAGACAGTTTGGTGCAACCCAGGAAATACCTGTAATTTCGCGAGCAGCATACAAGTTTTGTTCTCACAGACTCATGTTTTTAAGATCTTACATAAATTAAATGTGTTAGGAGGTAAGTTGAATAGCCGTAAGCCAGGCGTAGAGCCCGACAATAAGATTCGGAAAGTTAGTTGTTGAGGCGCGGCGCAAGTTGTCAAATAATAGCAATATTTACGTTGATTTTTGGAACTTTACACAGAAATTTAGAACCCGGAATCCAAAGCTCCTACATATCCGAAAAAATGATATAGGGGCTCTGCCACTCATATTCGTATTTAATCCGAAAATAGTTTTTTTTTTCTAAGATACCAGTCAAGATTCGAAACGTTTCAGTCTTAGGGCGACCGCTACCTTTTTTTGATGTTAATTTATTCTAAATTGACTTGTTTTTTTTATTGATTATATTTAAATGAACTTATAAATGTATAAACATATGGATGCACAATCTGAAATAAAAAACAATCTAATTTAACACATTCACTGGCAACAATTTCGTAGCGCAGCTCGTAGCGGATGCCGTGGCTTTCCCGCTAAGTGACGAGCCTACGAACAGACCTCCCGTTAGGTGCATGAATGTACCTACTGAGACCGCGTGGGCGAGTATAGGTCCCTTTGGCGTCTCCCTTATTCCTGTCCCGGCACAGGCGCCGTCTCAGTTAAAGGGTAGGCCTACGCGACCATACTTGATGTGTTGACAGTGATGAAAATTAACTGACATATTAACGTCATATGATCGTACGTATGTTCGTTAATTGTAACAAGGTTCTATGGTGGGTCATGATTCAGTTGGTTCGATAGTACAGACTATGGCGGTCTACACATTGCCGCCGCATCCGCTTCGTGCGGTGCGGTGCACACACCACCACCACACTACCGTGCGGAATTTATATACGAACTGAGGTACTTGCATAAACGCGAAAACCGCAGAGGAACGCGGGGCAATTGTGAAAACCGCCTACCCGCTTCTCGCTCTCGCGTTTGACTTATGGCCCATAAGTATGAAGAAAACGGCAAATGGGCAAGTTCCCCGAAACAAAACGTCCCAGTTTACTGGGCCAGTTTTAATTAATTCCAATATCGGGAACCCATTGGGACTGCTAAAATAGTTCTCAACTAGAAATATCGGGTAAGTTCCAAGTCTTTTGTAATATCAGTACCTATATTGAAAGGAAGTTGGGCATCCATTTTTATCGAGGCCTAATGATGCGTTTATAATATTGAATAGTTGGCGGTGAAACGTGATCTTCACAGGTCACAGTGTTCTGGCGGGGGCTGGGGCACTCGCTTAAGAACCCCAGGGAAGGTGACAATGTTCTTTGTCCTAGGACGAGCCAAATGTGGCGGGGCGCGAGGGGGGCTCCAGTGCGTTCAGCTTGAGATCCTGGAGTCCCCTGCATGAGAGAGCAGATGCAGGGCACCGTGGAATTTTTAGTGGATAGAAATACCACATAACCCAGCCATCCCCCGGTGATTGGATACCTGGATCGCTGGTTTTCTCCACAAAAAAAAAATGTGGTCCCAAAAGAGAAGACGTTTTTCCATTTCTAAATATTTTCCAATCTCAACGATTTTTTAGTACGTAGTTTTTCTTTAATACGCGGAACCCTTCATGGGCGAGTCCGACTCGCACTTGGCCGCTTTTTTTGAAGAATCGACCTTCCGCCGTACGAAATCTATCATTAAAAGGTTTCAACTGTTCTGTAAATGAACTGACTATCAACTGAAAAACTAAAGTAATAAGTCAAATTAGCACGACACAAATATGTTAATTGTACCACTTTTACACTCGGAGATGACATAAACAAAGGCTTGTCTCATCCAAATCGACACACATTTGGTCCAAATTGAAGGAGTAGAGAGACTTACTGCTGGATTATTTTTGTTTTTGCATATGCTGTTTTCGTTGCTACGGTTGCGTAGGCAAGTTAGGTATAGGTATGAAAATAAGTGAATATCATCTTTTGAATGTGAATTTCGTCTTTGTCGGTTGCCCAGGGTTTAAGATTACTTATGACAGAATAGTGTGCTAAGTTTTTACATGAGACGAGTATGTGGGTTTCATCCGGAAGGATGAAATCCACAAACATCTGAGAAAATCACATATTTTGACTGTATCCTGACAATAAAATTGCCGGAACGTATAACAAAGCCATAATTTATGTAAATAACAGGCAAGATTTATTTGGTCCGCGAGATATTGACTATTCCAACATATTTCAACTGGACCACCAGTTTAACAAGTAGCAATCTTCTTCAACTTGCGCCATACGCAACCGACCCACTCGAAACCGCGATGTCTTATTAAAACACTCCAATCAATCGATTCTCAACTTTATCACCCTCGATACAGAGACTTTACTGACTCCCGCATTCTAAAAACATCCTCATCAAACGATTTTGAACTCTATCACAATGTGACAAAGTCCACATGACTAGACATAGCATTCTATTCCTGATGCGAAACCAATAAAGTCGGAGCTTAAACAGTTTTAGTATTAATCACGGGGTTTATGGCACTTCTTTGTGGCACTAAAATAAACCGCCTACATCTGGGTCTATACGGAAAAAAGTCGTGACACATGCGCTGCGCAATCCCCTGTTGCATTAGTCCAGCACGTCTAGCACACGACGGCCGCGACATACTCTCGATTTTTATCGCACTATACCTCTTCTTCTAAGTGTTCTAATAAGAGAGAGACGGATAGTGCGAGAAAAATCGAGAGAGCTCGCGCACCGTCGCGTGCTAGCCGTGCAGAGGGGCTAGCGCAATGTGCTGCCAATAAGCGTCGCGCGCGACTCAACTACTCCTGTCTGACTCGCACTGTGCAAATTAGAAAGAGGATGATAAGATTATCTCATCTTGCGGCGCCAGTTGTGCTTACCTCGCTGTTGAACGCCAAGTTACAACGGCAGAAGAGATCTCTGTCATTCTGATTTGAAAGCGGAGATATTCGTATGATACGCTGATGACGATGAGTAGTATTCTACCTAATTTGCATAATGCCAAAATCACTAATCCACTAAATTTCAAATTGCCAATTGTCTCATTCCTAAAATGAACCAATGTGATAATGACTTTGAAATAAAACGTCACCTGTTCAAAATGCTGAAATATTGAAATGGACATTTGGTTAAAATACCAAATCACAGATACGACAAAAATTCAAAACAACAAACTGAAAACTCCAGAACGGCAAAATGTCACAGTTTCATAATGCCTAATTTTTTTTTGCAATCTTTAAAGCTTTATGTAGCAATATTTTATTCAATTTTATTTGTGTTTTTTTTATGATATAGGAGGCAAACGAGCAGTCGAATCACCTGATGGTAAGCGATAATCGACGCCCATGGACACTTACAACACCAGAAGAGTTGTAGGTGCGTTGCCGGCCTTTAAGATGGGAGTACGCTCTTTTCTTGAAGGCTTGAAGGTTATAACGGTCCGGAAATACCGCAGGCGACAGTTCATTCCAGAGTTTGGCTGTGCGAGGCAGAAAGTTGTCTAATTTGTATATTATCATATATTAAAGAAGTGAATATATCGATTTGAATAGCAATTCATAATTTGTACATATTTAAAGACGACGACTTACGTGCACTTAGTACATGAAGGTTACCTAGCCTTATTGAAATTTAGGTATTCTGGCACCTGGTTGTTTTGAACTTATGGTGTTCTGCGATGAAGGTGCTGCGAAGTTTTTCTATTTATGAAACTAAAGGTGGTTTTCCACCGTGGAGGCGAGGCGGGGCGCGCGCTCAGTGCAAATAGGTAGTAAGTCCCATACGAATTTCAATTCTCGCCCATCCACGCCCCGCCTCGCCCGTGGAAAATCACCTTGAGGCATTTTAAAATTCAGCCATATTATGGTGTTGAGAAAAAAAGTTAGGTATTCTGTGATTTAGGTATTTTGACACCAAGTTATTTTGAGATCTAGGAGTATTGGTAAAAGGGTAAAATGGAAAATAGGTGGAATAAGCCCTACTCGTGACGATGGCGTCACATTTTTGGCATCTCGAAATGGTCCCTTGATTTACGATGGAAACAAAAGGGTTACATAATTCATTTGGAGGACAAGAGTTAGATAAGGATCTGCCTGACTTACTGTCGTGTAGGCACTATAAGAGAACCATAATAGAAACAGACGGATTGACTTTGAACCTTAACATCATTCAAATAGAGTTGACATGTGCCAAACCTCAATTTACCTCGACCGTATATCCGACGTAAACTGTATAATATTTAAGCCATGACTTTACAGTAGGTATATCGTAAAAGTCAAATCATTTGTGTGTTCTTGAATTGATTTATATAAACACTAGCTGATGCCCGCGGCTTCGCCCGCGTGGTTATAGGAAAAGGTAACATATTAAATTTTCCCGTGGGAATTAGATGTTTTCCCGCTGGAAAAAGTAGTCTATGTCACTCTCCAGCTTCTAAACTATCTCCATACAAAAAATCACATCAATACGACGCGACGTGAAAGAAGGACAAACAAACACACACACTTTTGCATTTATAATGTTAGTAAGGATTTAGCAAACGCTATTAGTGTACATAGTAACACTCGTAAACACTTCATTGCATACGTTTAAATTTAGAAGTCGCGAGGTGATTCACATTGTTACTCTTACTTACTTTTCGGCTCAGTAGCATTCGATCTTGGATGTTTTTGTCGTAAATATCTTATTTGCAAATTGAACACATCCACTAAATGCCATTAAATTGGTATAATGCAATTACAGTTAAAATAAACTTTGATTCCATCGGATTACAGAGAAACTGTTGAAGGAAATTGTACTCTGTACGTAAAATAATAAGGTTTACTGTCGGTTGAGTTCTACCATTGGCAATATTTAGGTAGCTTATTAACCGTTTTATTAATGCAACATGATAATATTATTTTGCAACGATTTATGAATATTAATCCTAATGCATACAACAGCAAAGTCGCCTTTATATTAACTCTAGATTTAGATAAAAGTATTCTTGTTATTGCACATTATCGTCAGCGTAATTCCTAAACATCATATCTCTATTTGAGTTTGCTGGGGAATTTAGAACGTTATTTACATTTGCAAGCTGCTTATGTAGGCGTACAAAATTCTTGTAATGCAACATTAAATGTATTTTGTGACTTTTAGTGGGATTTGAACGCGTCTGATTCGGTGCTGCTATGATTCATACTTATGTCTAGTATATGTTGAACCCGATATTCGTAACAACTAAACGTAATCAGGGGTCAAATATACACAGGTGATGGTTGTGAGATATCAATGTTACCCACGCGCTTCTTATTGTCACTATCACTATAGTAAATTGGAAGAGTGACTAATGTATTGTATATGTACAATCTGATCTGACTGCCATAGTAACCAAACCTTTGACACATACCAGCCGAAATTAAACCTTATGTTAGTCACAAAGTTTCGAAACACCATGGCAGTTCCCGCTTTTAAACATATCTAAAGTAACGTGCTAAAGTAACCACGAAAATCAACGCAGAGCGGCTATCGCGAAACGCCTTCTTTCGTTCGTAAATCTTTGTCTCTGTCGCTCGAATATGCAAATGCGACAGAGACAGAGATATTATATTATCGCGCTTATAGCCCAGCACGTCTAGCACATGACGGCCGCGACATACTCTCGATTTTTATCGCACTATACCTCTTCTTCTAAGTGTTCTTATAAGAGAGAGACGGATGGTGCGAGAAAAATCGAGAGAGCTCGCGCGCCGTCGTGTGCTAGCCGTGCAGGTCATACGTTCGCATAGTTTACATCACGTCACCGATCTTAGCGATGCGACACAGTCGCGGTTGGGAGTTGGCTCTAAACACCTCATAAAAGCGACATAAAACGCTATTACCTGGAATTGCTCTCTGTTGAATTCTTGGAAGACTGGAAGTACTGAGTATTCGCGCGACATCCATTTTTGGGGGGCTGGGTATTTTTGGCCAAGGCTAAACTCCTATACCGAGGTATAGATATATCTACAGAGTTTAGCCTACAGTTTAATACTACTCGTAGTGTTTAACATTTTCCAGATATTAACCAGATCTTTTGCAGTGAGGTGTACTCCACAAAGAGGAATATAATGATTTAAGGAAACTGTACCTAAGCTCCAACAGAAGCGACTGAATGATGGGTTGCGTCACTTCGAAATGGCGTGACATTTTGCTTTTAGGTTTTAAGAAATAACAAACTTAAGTAGCAGTATGCGGCTCATCTGGCTCCTATAATGGATGGCCGGTGGCAAAAAGGTCCTTGAATAGCGTTCACGTAGTATCAGACGCACCACAAGGAAGAATGAACTTGTGGAAGTTCTTGACTACACGACTACGTGAAGGCAAATCGTATACGTGTGTTGGAAGGCAAACACTGTTTAGCTCTCTGATTGGGTCAGAAATGGTGAATCTACCACGCGATAGGCACATATAGAAACGCCATCACAGATCCTCAGTTCGTTTGAGACGATACTGACTTCCTGCTGTGGTGCAACAAAAAGTGGATCATGACCTCCGACGCTAAAGACAGCCAGGTTTCCCTGTCCAATGTAACTTATCCTGTCCTGTCCTGACGACCGCCGGAGTTCAATCAGTTATATTCCGTTGATGACGAGAATCATTTATGCGATGATTGCGTTGTCGATGGCGACTAAACGCGATCAGGAACACAACCACTAAACAAGATTAGTCCAGAATTCTCCACTCGCGCTCGTATTTTACAAACGGCTCGTAAAATTAACGTCCTCAGTACAAGGGGACGATAAAATATTTATAGACACTCAATACGAATTAAGTGCTGATGTTTAGGTATTTCTGGTGCTAAATGACAACGGGCAACTGTGCGGAATCGCTGGGGTGTACTTTTGGCGTTTTTCTTTTCGATGTAAAACAGACTAGACCCGGTCATAAAATGATGAGACATTTGGTTAAATATCAGACGGCTGGAAAGCCGAGTCATTAAAAGTCGTCACGTAGATATATAGAGATATAAATTGGGGCTACTGCGTACTAAAAGATAGATGATTTATCTCAAGAAGGCGGTTTGACACGTTTGTGGGTTACTATGGGACAGCACCTAGATATCGTGTGTGTGAGTAAGCTCGGAAAGCACAGTAATTACAAGGGTCAGTAGTCAAAAAACTTATGTACGAAATATCATTCGATATTTAACAGTAGCTTTACAGTGAAGGAAAAACATCGTGAGGAAACCGATCTAATCCCAATAAGGTCTAGTTTTACCTATGGGTCGGAAGGCCAGATGGCAGTTGTTTTTGTAAAACTAGTTCATACTCCCAAACTTGGAGGTAGGTATCAAAGCGGACCCCCGGGTTTCTTAAGGACACAACCGCAAAAACGGATGATGATGATAAATAAAGCCGAATAAGGATCAGCACGGCCAGCGCAATCAAACTACCCGTCTCTTTCTAGGCTGAGGGCTCCAATAAGAACGCGACGGACAGTTTAGTAGGAAAACAAACTCGCTCAAAACTAACCTGACACAAGAATCATCTGTTAAAGATTACCGTCAACCTCACTAATGTGGACAAAACTGTTCTCACACAGTGATTCATAGAAACACATGTTTGTGCGCGTGTCAAGTCAAGTGTCACGGAAGACACCAGGGGACCGATTTTTGACTATCGAGCGGTCGACTCTTTCACTCGACACGCGAAAACTGACATAAATTCACAAAATATCAATTCATAATTATTGACAGTTTGCGAGTTGTCTATTTTGAAATGACGTTAGAAAATTTAAAAACAAGTGGCATTAACCACCCGTATCAATTCTATTGGTAAAAAGTAGTGCCTGTAATTTTGACACTAAAATAGTATTTATTTACTTTTATTTAATTTTCGAGCGCTCGCAAGTCAAAAATCACCCCCCTGGGCTGGTAATCACAACGTTTACCGATAAATCAAGCTATCTACCTAGTCGGTCCCAAAGTTCTGTCACAAATGAAAATAATGATAAAAACAAAAGTAGCAATCAATTTTTAATAAATTATATACCGATTTAAAGTACATTTAATAAAGAATTAAAATTACTCAAAATTATTCAAAATGACCTCCTTTGTTTTTAATACAGGCCCTTAATCGGTGCGGCCAGTCGTCTATCGCAGCACGCACCATTTTCATATCTATCTCAGTGACTGCTTTTCTTAAAGATGACTTTAGGCTCTCCAAATTTTTATGTGGTTTAGCACAGACCTTCCCCTCTAAGACCTGCCAAATTTTATAGTCCAAAGGATTAAGGTCCGGACTAGAGGAAGGCCAATCTTCGTGTCTTATAAAGTCGATTTTTTGACGGTCAAACCAGGCTTGAGTGGTCTTGGCTTTGTGTGCTGGCGCAGAATACTGCTGGAACACAAAATTATGTCCCGAAAATAGCGTGTTGGGCAGATCTTTGACAACCTTATCCAAAACTGTCTCTTGGTATACTTTCGCACTGATTTTGACACCTTTTTCGCAAAAATGTACCTCAGTTGGCCCGTAATAAGATACACCCAACCAGACCATCACTGATGATGGATGATGCCCATGTTGCACCCGCGGAACTCTTTTTCCTGCTTCTTCAGAGCTCCTAGCGTACACTCTATCATTCTGTTTATTGTACTTCTCTTCAATATCGAAAATCTTTTCGTCTGTAAAGAGGATATCACGGTGTCGATTTTTCGCGTACCGCTTTAACAACTTCTGGGATCTTTTAAGCCTTATTGTTTTTAGACGGGCATTAAGTAAGTGCCCACGCTTTTTTTGTATGCTCGTAGACTAAGATCTTCGTTTAAAACCTTTTTGACGGTTTTTCTACTGACACCCATCTGCAAAGCCATCAATTTCTGTTTTCGGACAGGATTTCTTGCTATGCGCGCCTTGATCGCTTTGATCACTGCTGGTGTTCGTACGGAGCGAGGCCGGCCAATTCTTTTCTTGTCCTCAACACTGGAGACTTCATTGTACCTATCAATAGTACGGTACACAAACCTAAGCGTTATTTTTACATTTTTGAGCAACTTGAAAATCGTACTTGGCGAGTGCCCACAGCGGTGCAATGCTAAAACAGCTATTCGGTTTTCTTTCAATGTCCACTCCATCGTGAGAAATTGCAACGAATGACTGTTTTTTGTTTTAAAATAATTGTCAAACATTCAAAAATGGAATGCAATAAAATTTTCTTAAAATCATCTTCTAAATTTAAAAATAATATGCCAGTGACAGAACTTTGGGACCGACTACGTAGTGTAAGACCTCTTTTTTCATAGAACTTAACAATCCTCAGTCAAATAAAATGTGTTTTGTGCCCTTCCCAAAAATACAAATATCAAGCAAGGTGACAGATAAAGACAAACGTATTTTAACGACATTTTAACTGGAATAGGATTGATTAACGTTTATGAACAAGGGCAATAAACTATTATTATACGTTTGACCATGAGTAGTAGACTACTACAACTCATGGTCAAACGTATACTAGGAATAGGAGCGAGTTGCGAGATGATACAAAGAGTAGTCGTGAATGGGTTAGCTGCGGTTAACACCCGTTAACTCGTTACTTGGTTAGTTTAGAGCCATCGTACTGATAACATTTTTTCTCAAAACTAACCGCACACAATCATCTTACCGTCAACCAAACTAGTGTGAACAAAACTGTGAATCACACAGTGATTTATAGAAACACATGTTTGTGCGCGTGTCAAGTCAAGTGTCACGGAAGACAGCTGGGGCTGGTATTTACAAGTATTACCGACTACAGCTCATGCTAACCAGTATAAGACTGAACTCCGATCACGCACGGTTGTTGCTAACCTCAAGATAAACGTACCTATATCTAGAGCTCAAGTCTCAAGATGTTCTAAGGCCGAATTTAGAGATGATACAAGACCGGTCGTCAGATCGGGTAGCTAAGGGTACCCGTTGACCCTTTTCTTGGATATCAGTGCGACAATAAACACGCTCAAAACTAACCTCACACAATGATCTGTTGAAGATTACCGCTACCACACTAATGTGGAAAAAACTGTGATTTATAGGAACACATGTTGGTGCGAGTGTCAAGTCAAGTGTCAAGGAAGACAGCTGGGCTGGTATCTATAGGGAATACCGACTAAAACCCTTTGTTGCTACAATTGTTTTTATTTTTAACCGACTTCAAAAAAAGGAGGAGGTTCTCAATTCGGTTGTATATTTTTTTTTCCGTGTGACCTGTTCCATACTACATTGCTATTCAGTTGACTAATTAATTTCTAATTGTATTCGCGTAGGGGTAGAAGCTACGGAAACCTAGTGGTTCAGGCTGTTAAGCGGCGGTCGTGGGTTCGAATCCCGGCTTGTACTAATGAATTTATCGTAACTTATGTACGGAATATTTACCGTTCGTTTTTCGGTGCAAGAAAACGGTGAGGAAACCGGTCTGATTCCTATAAGATCTAGATTTCCCCCTGGGTTGGAAGGTCAGATGGCAGTTGCTTTTGTAAAACTAGTGCTTATGCCAAAACATGGGATTAGATGTCAAAGCGGACTCCGGGCTCCTTAAGGGGCACAACCGGGAGTAACGCTAGGAGGGTGATGAGTGTAGGGGTTAATTAATGAAAACATATGGTTACTTTAATAATTTAGAAACCGGCTTGTTACTTTCTAAATTATTAAATTACCCCGGTTTACTTCCCAATGCCAATTCATAGTCTACAGTAAAAATTACAAAACATAAAAATTTGTTGAAACAGGGACACTTACAAATTACTACGATCATAAATATCATAAAACCTAGCCAATAAATCATTCGGCACGCTCGCCCACCATTGAAATGAGTGGGACAAAAAATCGCATGACTTTTACGGGCCTAACGCACAAAAACGCACCTGGCGCCCGGCCAATACTCGGGATATTATGCACGACGAGCCTAATGTCACAGTGAAAGGAAGCGCAGTAGGCGTTTCATGAAAATCGACTGCACGGCTATAAGACCCACGGGTTTTATGCTAGCCGTGCAGTGCCGAGCACGCTCCCGGAAGCGACCAATGGGATCTCTGGCGTCAATGGATAGTCAATGGAGGTGTGCTCCAGGGCTATTAACAACAAAAACAAGTCCCTGCGCGAACAGTTACCGTAGACTATCCCTCTGTTTTAACTTGACCTGTTCGTTTGTTTGGGACAAATCTTGGAACTGAATTTTAAACCAGTTAACCTCGACCGATTGAGCTGAAATTTTGGGTATAAGTATAGTTTGGATGTCAATTCAATATTATGGTACCATCGAGCTGATCTGATGATGGAGACAGGAGGTGGCCATGGGAATTCAGTACTTAACCGACGTAACCCCGTTGAGTTTCGGCTCGTTAAATCGTCTCAATGAGTAGTTGATGACGGTATACAGAAAAGTAAAGTTGGCAATAAAAGCTTGTACCAAAACGTGTTTTTTTTAAATATTCTAATTCCGTTAGGGCCTATACACACCGCGTTTTTAAACGCACCGTTGACGTGCGTTTGTGTCGAAAACACGCAGCTAGAATGTAGACAACGCGCTCGCGCGGTGTATCAAGTTGTAACACTTTGCAGTCGTGTTGCGAATTACTTTATAGACTTTTAGTCCGCACCGACAGGTAGCTATTTTGATGTATTTTTACGGTTTATTCCGAACTATAATTTGTTCTAATAATGTCCTCAGACACCCGTGTACCTAGTTTAGTATACATCTCTTTAGCTGTATACGGTTAAATGGTCAAATCTTACCTTAAAGTATGACATGAATCCTAGCTGACTTGAACTTTGTTTGGCACGTTTTTCTCAAGTACTGGACGCGTTTCCCAGATGCGAGGCAGTCGTTCCATACTGGTACACATTAGTTTTCCACCTGCACTGATTATCAGACTCCAATATCACGTACATTGAGAAAAATTGTTAAATAAAACTTATTCCACTGTTGTGAGGTCTCTGAATGACAGCACCGGTGACAGTGATTAGACATATGGGGATGTGCTGTTCGAGACACGTTCAGAAACGTCATATTCGTGTCAATCCTTCGTAGTTGTTATTTTAATATTTAATGTTTAAAGACGTTTTCTTCTTCTGTTTAACAGAAATCAAATACTCATTAGTATTCGTTAGATTTATCTCCACTATTAAATGGTATAATATTAGTTGTTTCTAATTCACGATGAGGAGCCGGACGTTAGTGTTGTCATGTCAAAAAAAGTTTCATCTAGAAAACTCGATTACGCGACGTCACGGCACCGACATCACTAATTTCGCAATGGTTTGAAGCACATCGAAAAAGATAATTGTGTGGGAATCCTCGCTTTGGGTAAGTTTTTACTGCAAGAAGGGTTGCTTGTATTCTTCTTTACATTATTCTAATGTCTCGCTATATTTCTATTCCAGCCTGAGGCCAATTTTGACCTAATTTAAGATGTTTTTATAAGATGACGCTTTCGCTCGCCTAGTGAACTTTTTTCTGATTTTTGGTAAGTTTTGAACTTCTTCTGTCTATTAACAGGGCCTAGGGCTCGCTTACTTTCACTGTTGGGCTTATGATAAAGTGTGCACTTGGTTGCTGACCGTCTAAAATGAATTTTAAAATGGACTGACATTCCACGTGGCTGATTCTTCGCTAAAAAACCCGGTTTAACACGGTAAGTTTTGCATTGCTATTTACACTCACCATTACCCATGTTACTATAAAAGTGAAATAATTTTATAATTCCAAATCACTAATTACTGTGAATATTGTTCACAGGTTTTTTTTTACCCCGGACAAGACTTTAAGATAAGGTGCTAAGGCCTGATGCCAATGCCATGTACCAGTTTCACCGGTGGATGTTCACCTCAAAATTAGTGTTAAGGACCAAGAAAAGGTTCCAAGTTCTATACATAGATTTCTAACAAACACTTAATTTTGCCTGCGAGACGTCCACCTTTCAACTTTACTTCTCCGGAGGCTATGTGAGAGCCATCTTTCTGTTATCAACTGTATGTATGTTGGTTTTATTATTATCATTAATAGGAGGTGTCTAGGATAATAGTGATCCTAAACAATATTATCTTAACACCTACGGTGACCTGTTGTAGAATAAGCTTCATTTAAAACCTAAGACAAAGTGTCAATATAAAAAAGGGGAGATCGGGATAATGTGGACCCACTCTCATATTGAACGGTAATAAAATTGCAATATTAAAATTTTATAATAAGTAAGATTACCATAGTGATAGCAACCAACTAACTAAGGATAGCACTGGATTGTTAGAGTTTTTGTGACTTATAAATATAAACCTTTTAAGTGAATTCCGTATTTTATTTAAGTACATCATTCGTTTGACGGAGTATTGTCATGGCGCATTTATAAACTAAATTCTGGCAATACCTCGCTCCAAGTAGGCCTATACCCATACCTGAGATTTTCTTTACTGATTTAGCTAACCGGTTTCATCTCACTTATTTAATGTGGATAATGGGTTTATAGGGTTAATATCACGATACCATTTCGTTAGGGTATCCCAAGACCATTGCATTACAAAGTAAACGTTGATCCTGTGCTAATAGAGGAAACGATTTTGTCCATTTCAATCGTGATATGACTTACGGTTATGTTTCAAAACAAAGGATGTTATAATGAACTTTCCTACTTCCTCTATCTCTCATCTAAAACGCAAACGGCAAGCTCACAGATCATGTAAGACTAATGCACAATTGCACACGTATCGGCAAAACGAATCAATTATTCATAGTCGGGAAACCAAGTGCAATGTGTTTGTGTGTGTGTTAACTATTCGAAGGGATAAGGAGAAGGACTATGTTACTTAGGATATTAATTCATCAAACAAAGGGCTGGGATCCCTCACTCTATGTACTCTACAACGAAAGGGATGCACTGAGCGATAAGCGGGGAAATAAAACTTGTGCCAAATAATCTAACGACACTGCTACTGTTACATCATTTACTGCGACATCCCGTGTTGATTCATACTGGCTTTATTCCGTGTTTTAAAACGCGCTCCAGCTTTTGTCACATTCTAGACCAATTTAATGTAGACTTTATTGCGTCCTCGTAAAGACTAAAATAGAATAGAGCAGATAATACGGTACCAAAATGATAGCTAATGCAATCTCTATTAACGGGGATTAAGGTCGAAAATAGATTGAAGCACTTAAGTACTCAATCATTAGGTGGTATAAGCAGACTTGGCAGAGCAGACAATAAGATTCTTGTAGCACACTAAACACTAATGCATAAAGGTTTGTAATACCTATTTATATTAAAAGGGAGTTAAATTCGTTTGTATTTCACTGCTACTGTAGCATTTATACTTTAAAATTGTGTTACATGTATGTTGTTTTAACTTGTTATTGTAGACAGTAAAATGCTTATACCTCAGCCGCACCATAGTAAAAAGAGTGGAAAGTAGGTTATCTTCATACAAACGTACCGCGCGCAGCTTGTATGTGGCTCGTATAGTATCTATGCGTCGCCGCACGCACACTCAAACAAAATCACGACTCGCGCACTGAGAAACGGGTCGCGATTTTGTTTGAGTGTGCGTGCGGCGACGCATAGATACTATTGCGCACACATACAAGCCGCGCGCGGTGCATTTGTAGATGACAAAGTACTTTGCACTCTTTCTATTATGGCCACACTATGCTCCACGCGCTGCTCCACGCTCTGCTCCACGCGCGATGACGATGTCGCCCTCTGCGTGTCTATCATGCGACGGCCGCGACTTTTAGCCGCGCCTTTACTCTAGATTTGTCTCGCGTTCTAATTGTTCTAATAAGCAGAGCCCGGAATTTTCACGGCAAAACATAAGACTGTCGCAACCTTATTAGTGTTAGTATTTTGTTTTTATTGCAATTTCTTCTTCTAAATCCACGTCAGCACATAACATCATCATCATTAATTTCTCAACATTCTCTGGGAGTAAACAGACAATTTCGTTTATCACTATAAATCCATTTATATATATATACTAAAGTCGCCGTCAATGGAATTTGCTAACTTTGTAAACAAACCGCCATAGTGAAAGACAATTTTAATATGGCGGTTTGTTTACATAGCAAATTCTATTGACGGCCACTTTAAATGATCGTTCAAGTTCAACTCGACGGCAAGGAATTTGGAAAATTCATTGTAATTGGTATGTTGTTCAGGTTGAGTAAGTTTTTTTAGATATTTCGCGTATATTATTTTAAATTAACCGTCGCGAAGTATTTTCAAATATCCGATAATAATACTCGATATCGATACAAAAATGTTTCTAACACTAGTAAGATTGCGACAGTCTTTTGTTTTGCCGTGAAAATTCCGGGCTCTGCTAATAAGAAAGAGACGGATAGTGCGAGAAAAAACGAGAGAGCTCGCGCGCCGTCGCACGATAGCCGTGCTGGCCTCACACTGCTCTACTCGCAGTCCTTTGACTCGCGCCTTAAAACCGACAAAACAGGGAACGGAGGGCATGACGACGAGCAAGATGAGCGGGATAGCGAGTAAAGCGGCAATTACAATTCGTCGGTCTTATAAGTAGGCGGACAGACTAATGTGAAGACGACGTTTGTTGGCCTAAGTAGTTTAAAATGAATTCCGCGACCGCATTAGGTGAACGACGCAGTGTAATTGCCGCTTAACGTTGCCACACTGTCTCTGCCTCCTTTCCTCGCTATTTCCCAGGACGTGTGGGGGGGGGGGGGGGGCGGTATATTAAATACATACGTACGTACTGTAGATATTACATGCCACAACATGCGATAGTCAGCGATCAACGACATTTCCCTGAAGAGACTTAGCTATCAGAATCCAACTGGTGTGATGAGTTTGACGTACCTGAAACCAAACAGTAAGATAAGTCATTAATATTAATTTGGTAAGTAAATGTTTACTGAGTCGCTTTAATATGGTTTTCAGATTTTCTCCTGTAGGTAGATAGTATTGTGGTATAAGACGATTGGCAAATTTCATAGTTCTACATTCTAGGTCAACGGAAAGTACCCTAAAAATGATGATTCCCTTGAGTGTCAAAATATACGTTTTGTGCGGCATAGACGGCCGTATCTTTTTCTTACGGTAACCTAGCAGTTTTTTTTACAGAATCAAGGGACTGTAGACCTGAGTACCTATATGGTTTTACTTTCAACTCAATACCTCCACGAGTTCCCGGGATAAAGGGTCTGAAAAGACAGACAGACGGACAACAAAGTGATCCAACATGGGTTCCGTTTTTTTCTTTTGAGATACGGACTCCTAAAATTTTCTTCCCAGAAATCATCCCCTAATGGGGTGAAAGTTATTATTATAGAGCTACGATATAAACGAGTTCCACCTGGACAGTGGCGGGCAGAAGCCAGTTCTGTATAAACTCCTCTTTTTGTTACCTAACCATTTGTAACCGATCACTTCACAACGAGTTTATTTTCGCCGAACCTACGCAAGCGCTGGATCCAACTCAATCGGTATCGATCATCGTTTGTTTATTTTCTGCGCGTGAGCAATGCTATTTAAATGATCACCGTCAGTGTTTTGTTTAGCTTATTGGAGTTTAAAGAGCAACGACTTTGCTAGCCATCATGGAAGGAAAGATAAAAGGAAAGAGACGACCGGGTAGCCTAGTGGGTACTGCCTACGAAGCTGAAGGTCCTGGGTTCGAATCCCGGTAAGGGCAAATATTTGTGTGATGAGCATGAATATTTGTTTCTGAGTCTTGGATGTTTTCTATGTATTTAAGTATCTATAACTATTATATATATCGTCGTCTAGTACCCATAACACAAGCCTTACTGAGCTTACTATGGGACTAGGTCGATTTGTGTAAGATTTGTGCCCTTATATTTATATTTATTTATTTATATTTAAGAGAGGCAGGGGAAGAACGCGGCGCAGTTGCATGAGCCAAATAAAGGAAAAAGCTGGTGTCGTGTCGTATCAGCAAATCAAAAGGCTCGTGTACGACAGAGAGAAATGGAAAATACTCCCCCGACGAGAGGATAACTCTTAAATTTGTGATGTGACTTTGTTAGAAAGTGAGGCTATCTTTCAGGCTTTAAGAGTTGTTATTATTGCGTAGCCCGGAAATAGTGGAAGATTTCATTTTATTTTTAAAGCGATCGCCTAATGGTCAGTATTAACCAAAGCTGTGCGAGGTAACGGAGCAGTTTGCGAGGAAAAACTCCGAGCACAAAAGTTGACGAATCAAGAATCAAACATTTATTCGTGACACAACACACCACACAGTATTGCAAGACAAAGGAAAAAGAACAAGTTTCTGTCAAAAATTTCATTTGCCGACTGTACTTTTCTGTATACCGTCATCAACTACTCATTGAGACGATTCTAACGAGCTCAAACTCAACGGGGTTACGTCGGTTAAGTACTGAATTCCCATGGCCACCTTCTGTCTCCATCATCAGATCAGCTCGATGGTAGCATATTATTAAATTGCCATCCAAACTATACTAATACCCAAAATTTCAGCTTAACCGGTCACCGGGAAGTGGGTCAAATTTAACTTGCAAGATTTGATTACAGACAGACAGACAACGGGACAGGTGAAACTAAATAAAAGCTTGTAAAAAGTGAATCCAGCCCAACTCAGCATGATGCTGGCCTTTCTGTTTTATATCAATTTCATAAGAAAAATAATACGTTTTTTACTATCGTAAACTACCATATTATAAACAGCGACGTTGCAGCTTATCCATACTTTCCCTCTGCGCGGAGCAAATCGTGTAATAGGAAGCGTCAATGTTTAGTTACATTGAAAGTCTAAGCTTTTGCTGGATTTGCTCCTTTCGACATTTTACATAAGCCTCTGAACGACAGTTCTTCGAATCGCGATTCTAAATCAGCATACAACATAATCCTTCCTATCCGTACTGGAAACGATGCGCGGCTTTGGAAAGTTAGGTTAGTTAGTTAGTATAACAACTGTTGAGGATCGTTAGGAACAAGGGGAAGCAGGAGCAATCGCTGAGATGGTATATGTTTGATCCCCAACTTACTCCTAGCATCGTAGTTTGTATAGTACGGAATCATTAAAAAAAATGAATATAATTTGTTCGATCATTAGATTCGGATTTCAGACGAAGAGATATTCGCCAACTACGGCCCGCGTGATGATTAGCGGTTACCGCAGTACATTAAGAGTCCGCAGTAAGCTCGGCCGAATTTCACCTTCCCATACAAACGTAGTAACGCTCTCATTTTAAAACTACGTGTTGGATTGTGACGAAACTTTGCATGTACGATGACATGAGGTATATATATGTCTGTAGTTAGTTTATATGGTTCCAGTTTATAAAACAAACGAAATACAGCAAAAAAAATTTTGTATGAAAAACTTAAATTCGCTGTATTTTTTTTACTATGGTATCTGAAGCTACATAAACTAATTACAGACATAGATATACCTCATGTCATTGTACATGCAAAGTTTCGTTACACTCCAACACATAGTTTTAAAATGAGAGCGTAACTACGTTTGTATGGAGAATCGAGCTTATTGCGTACTCTTAACGCATGCAACTCTAGAAGACTCGCATGCGCGTTACATACCTCATGGTATCATATCATGCTGTAGTCCCTCGGGGAAAAACACGGCAGGGAGTTCATTCCCCAGCCACAATTGTCTTATCCACGACACTATACTGCGGGACTAGCACAATTAAGGCTTGTATACCCGCTAAAGTCCTTGAGCGTATGGGCGGAGCCGCGACCCTCTCCCCGCGCAAGTCGCACAAGTCGCCGTCGTTTATTAAGCGTTACATAGATTAAGTTACAGACGCGTCATCGCGCATCGTTACCAATGCAAGGGTGGACGTGGGTGGGTGACATTCGTCATGCTTAATTGAAACGTGATATTTGTCATACATAAATTACATAATTGATTAAGTTCAAAAATTATGTCTATACTATTATAATACTATTTACTTACGATTAGTGTAGTTCCGTCAGCACGGCTAGCACGAGACGGCCGCGACATACACTCGATTTTTCTCGCACTATCGGTCTCTCTCTTATTAGAACATTAGGAAAGAGAGGTATAGTGTGAGAAAAATCGAGAGTATGTCGCGGCCGCCTCGTACGGCTAGCACTAGCTAGATATATTTGGCTAACTTGGCTGCTACTAACTATATTATACTGACTGTACAGAAATCGGCCTCGGGTAAATATATACTTATAGATTAGTTGTACGTTAACCATACTTTGTTTCATATCAAATAATAACTCTGTATCGAACTTGGAGTTGGCATGCAACCCATAGGTAGGTAGTACTTACAATATTTGCCAAGCCCACTATTTTTATTAGAACTTATTCTATTAACACTTGACAGTCATTAATACGAGCAGATAAAACAATATTGTTAGTAGGCAATAGATATTGTAAATATATTTACTAATAAAATGTCTGGTTTTAGCGATTTCCCAATTTTGATACTGTTTAGATATTTGATACTTTGATAGAATAGGTATTTACTTGTGTAGGTATTCTTTTTCCTCTTCTCTTGTAAAATTTCTTGATATTACGTATTTTCCTCCTGCGCTTATTTAACCCCAAAGACCCAAAATAATTATTGAAAAATTTGTGAGACCTAAGCTAAGACCTACTAACTCTAGTATCGTAAGTTTGTACCTATATGTTACTAACAATCTATGGGCAAACTGGCCTGAAATAAATAATTTATTATTATTATTATATTAATAATATTATATTATTATGTATGTCTTTCCCGCTCACGGGACAATGACGTCCCGGACCTTTGGGAGGCGTGCGTGGAGCTAGGTACCTACAAAGTACCAACTGAGCCAACACGTAGAGGCCCTTTTGACAATTTAATAAAATGCAAGGAGTACACCGAGCGGATGCTGTCCCTGCCCGTGTCATGGGACGCACACAGGGACAGCACCCGCTGAGGAGTATAGGGCCTATTGATGGTTGATGGAATCTAAATGAAACGGGTTATTGGGTGAAAATGATGGACTAGTGGCTGGGCTATTGGGTGAAACATCGGACGCCTGCCTAATAAAACTGTCTCACTTTTTATCTCTGGCAGACGGTGACTCGCCAACTGCTAGATGGGCCCCTATTAATAGCGACATTAAAAAATGGCCTAAGGGCAACACCGGTCAGAAAGCTGGGGGGAAGAGAGGTGGCACTGGACTTTAAACATATAGCCAACTCGCCACTTAGGTGTCCACATCAACCCTCGAGCAACAGCTCTTGCGACTCCACTCTGAACGGCCAGTAAAGGCAAGCCAGAGACAGGGGGCCTGTCCAACCATCCACCCGGTCGGCTCAACCTGACCACAGGACACCCCCAGGAGTACTCAGGTACGTAGGGTCGCTACGCCCTAACAGCCCGCCACAAGCTGCCTTACGTTGACTGATTGCACCAGAAATCTGGTGGGCGATGGGGCCGTCACATCCCTACGCCTTTATTATTATTATTATTACCCGTGTGGTGTCGGGTTAGAATAGCACCACCCCCCTTTCTTCCCGTGGGGGTTGTAAGAGTCGACTAAGGGAACGGGGTTGAAGTGTGTTGTGGGCGATGGGCTAGCAACCTGTCACTGCTATATCACATTTTGTCGATCTTTTATACCCACATTTATGCTAACAGTGGCACTGGACACAGGTTTCATGTGCTCTGCCTACCCCTTTTAGGGATAAAGGCGTGTATGTATGTATGTATTATTGTTATTATTATTATTTCCCATCTTGAACTAAAAACAAAATCTAAACTATACCTACGTAAATGTTAATTAGGTACAAATGCCAACACAGTTAACTGACCATCCTGTATTTATACAAGAACCTTATTACAATGCACATAAAGTGCACGGATGGTCAGTCAGCTGTCTTGTCTATAGTACCTACTACTTTACAAACCACGAAATAGATTGTCCACTCTATGCAACAAAATGATCTGTCACTAAAAACTAAACTATACGCAAATATTTATTAGTTACCTACTATACGAATCACAAAACGGATTGTCCACTCTATGCAACAAATATAGTCCACAATTTCGACAAATATTTAAAAATTTCGGCGCAGCGCAAATTGACACAGGTCCGTCATGCAACGTGTCTCGTCCCGCACTCACCGTATGGACGAAAACGGGGAGGCGTAGGAACTTTGGCGGAATATTTCAGAAAACGAGATAAATTTTTAAGAAAATTAAGAAAGTAAGAAAATGATGCTCTTGTTCATTATTGTATGAAGAAAGTTATAAAATTTCATATTATTCTGATAAAAAATGGAGCAGTAAAATGGTTACAAGTGAAAAAATAGGGGTGACTTTAGATTTCTTTTTCTCTAATTTTTATTGTTAAAATGGATTTCTACGAAAACTATGACCCGTCGCATATCTTGCAGATTATGATATATTTTTTCCGACAGCAAAAATGTTACGTTATAATGTATAAAACGGTTACAAAACAACTCATTTTCACGAAAATTTCGAATGTGGAGCCTTAAGTGCGCGACCCGCGATGATGGTTTTCGGGAGTCCAGGAGGTCTAGCACAACTTGCTGCCAAGTCGAGTCGCGCGCGACTCAGCGTCTCATGTCTCGCTCGCATTGTATAAATTAGAAAGCGCAGGGTTGATTTTTCTCGTCTCGGGTGGCGTTGTGGGGTCAGTTGTGCTAGCCCCGCAGGAGCAGCTTTTGTCGCATTCGCATATAGATGCGTAGGCCTTGAATACTTATTTGTCGCGTCATAAAGATTAAAATAATGACAAGGTTTATATGATTTACATGTATGAGACTAAGAGTAATTATCTTCCGCATATTATCATAATAAATACCTCAGGGAAACTGCTTAGTATCATTAGTATGCGCTAATGAAAGCAAATGTGGTCCGGAATGACAGAAAACGTCATAAATTTACCGCAACAGTGAACGCTGTCGTTAAGCTTACGTATTAACATTCACTCAAGTACATTGACGTGAAAAGTCGAGTAATGAAGATGATGCATGTACGATGTACAAAATTACTACAAATAAGTAATCAGGAATATTTTAAAGATCGTGCCTGGGCACTTATAATATTATTAGGATACTGGTATCCTAATAATATTGTAAATGCGAAAGTTTAGATGTTTGGATGTTCGTTACTCAATCACGCTTAAACAGCTCACCCGATTTCTATGAAACTTTGCACGAAGATAGTTTGTAGCCTGGATTAAAATGTAGGATAGTTTTTATTCCGGGTCCACGCAGATGAAGTCGCGGGCAGAAAATAGTTACGTTACAGATGATAAAGTTTGAAACAGTTTTTGTTTTTCCCTGTCAGTCTTTATGACATTGACATTGACTTCTAGTCGTACCTACCAGTCAAAATGGCGTATCGTGTTCTGAATAAATCCTCTATTCATTTATAAAAAAAAGAAAACATTTATTCGTGACAAAAAACAAACAAATTGTAGAAACATACGCACATACACAGTTGCCACGAAATTGTCACAACTCAGCGTAGTGCTGGCAGGGCCAGCGCTGGTCTTTTTGTTTTAAATTGCTCCTTTTGCTCTTTAATGTGTTTGTGTAGTACTTATCGATAGGTTGTTATGCAGTGAACTAACGAATTTGAGTGCAGCTAATGAAGAATTTGTCTGGAAACGCGTATGTCCTTAGTTTGGACAACACCAGGATTGCTATCGCTTTAAAAGAAGCAAACTCCCTATAAATCCTTCCTTCTCTTTTTCACAACCATGTTATCTACTTAACTTGTTTTTGGCAGTAACATGATGATGTCCAGTATAGGTACAAAACTGTGCAAATGCAACTAATAGGTATGAAAGCCGTTCGGAATAACCATATATATTGCAAAAGATCTATTTATTACTAGCTTCCGCCCGCGACTTCGTCCGCGTGGACCCGGGATAAAAACTATCCTACATTTTAATCCAGGCTATAAACTATCTTCGTGCAAAATTTCATTCAAATCGGTTCAGCCGTTTAAGCGTGATTGAGTAACAAACATCCAAACATCCAAACATCTAAACTTTCGCATTTATAATATTAGTAGGATTGGATTTTTTGAAGTACGAAGAAGGACGCGCTGCTCTGTCTGCGTAAGCCGTTTTGAATGATGTGGATCAATAATAACTATCAAATTGGAACGATAAAATACAAATATCCTCGAATAATTATAATTACCTATATAAGATATTTTACTTTCTTTATTTTATATTCGTTATATCGCGATTAGAATCATGATAAATAACAGCAATCTCGAAACTTTGCCATCATAAGGGTGAGGACCAAATTCTTGGCCATTACTTAGCCTGGTTAATCGGTAGTAGTTAAAAAGTTCCGTTGCGACACAAAAATTAACCATACAATTGTATCGCAAATTTTTGTGTCACAACGGAACGTTTTAATTTTACAAGCGTTTATTTTCACCTGTCCCGTTGTCTGTCTGTCTGTCTGTAATCAAATCTTGCAAGTTAAATTTGATACACTTCCCGGTTTCCGATTGAGCTGAAATTTTGCACGAATATGCAAATCGCGTGACAATGCAATATAATGATGACGTGGAGCTGATCTGATGATGGAGCTGGAAGGTGACCATAGGAACTCTGTAATAAAACCACATAACCCCGTCGAGTTTGGGCTCGTTAGAATCGTCTCAATGAGTAGTTGATGACTGTATAAAGAAAAGTACAGTCGGCAATAAATGCAGGCAATCTCTAAACTGACGAAATCCTCCCGATGACCAATACCGGTAACCTAAGAAACTACTAGACGTTTCCTAACGCAACTGACCAATACTACGACAATATATCAACAACACCCACTTATCTCCGCCACTATGATATATGGCCGGGATCTAGTCGCAACATGTTAGATGTAACGATAAAATGTGGTCGTGTGAAAGGTAATACATGTTAGGTACTTTCGGTTCATATTGTCCGTGACATACAGCATTGGAATGATAAATTGCTATCCTGTTTTGCTGAAAGCCCTCGAATATATTGTAGTTTACATAGATACAATATATATAACGTTACTAGCTTCTGCCCGCGACTCCGTCCGCGTGGAACTCGTTTATATCGCAGCTCCATACAAACCTTCACCCCCCATTTCACCCCCTAAGGGGATGATTTCCGGGATAAAAACTATCCTATGTCCTTCCCGGGGACTCAAACTATCTCTATACCAAAATTCATCTAAATCGGTTCAGCGGTTTAAGCTTGAAGAGGTAACAGACAGACAGACAGACAGACACACTTTTACATTTATAATATTAGTATGGATGGATTTCTCCAGACTTAACTTAATCATACACTGAATTTAACGTAGTATATTCAGAATGTACAGAAATCTAGATCATTATGCATATATTAAGTGTCAATTTCATCGGCAATTTTCCAGGCAGTTGCTAAAATATACGACTATAAACGCTGTAATATATTCTAGTAACTGTGCTACAAATTGGCAATTCATACACAAACTTCAGACAACAAAGTCGACGTTGTTCATAATATGTTATAATATATATAAATAGGTAACATGATTGTACAAATAGTTACAATATTGTCTTGGCTTAGTTGGCTTGGCTGTAAAAATAGTAGAAAGGGTGAAGAAGAAAGATTGTGTATAAATTACCGATTTAGGCCAGCTCACCTGACACAGTCTGAATTCATACAGTAAATTCAAAAAAGGTACACCCTTTGGTAAAAAGTAAAGCAAAGTAGTGTGCCGCTTTATTTGCTCTTGAGTGATTCAGATTATAATAATCATAGTTAAAAATACCTTAAAAACGAAACGACACAATTATACAATTAAAAACGATTTAATTATTATTTAGGCGAAGAAACAGCGTGGCTCCGTTGTGTCGTCAATTATGATTCAGTGACTGAATTCCGTTCTGTGAGGCCGGCTCTAACGCATTAAAAAAAATTAATTGTCGACAATTTTCATCACTAACGAAATACTCCGCTAATGCCGACGACGTACTTTCTAATTACATAGATAGGCAGGATTTTTATGACGTCGATATTAGAAACATGTCCAACACACAATACATATTTTAGCCAAGAGCCAAGTAAAGGATAAAGTTGGTATAGAGTCGTATGAGGAAGTCAAGAGGCTGGGCAATGGACGGAGAACAGTGGCTTAAGTAATGATGATGATGGTGTCCAATACGCAATATTCCACGGGTGACTATCAAAGTTACAGTCATTGTAGAGTGTAGAGAATATTTAAGATCTAAACCTGTTGTTACCTATAGAGGTCCGCTCCAGATTTCTCATGCACGACTAGACATAGAAGACCGCTGCGTCATATGTAAGTGGTAATTATGGTGTTGTGTTTCTGGTGGCGAGTACGAAGGTTATAACACTGCCGCCGCATCTGATGCAGTGTGTGGTAGCGTGCGAAATCTATATACAAACTGAGGAACTTGCATACAACGAGAATACCGTCCGAACGCCGCAACAATGAGATAACCGAATAAGCTCGCCAGAACTCACAAGGAACGGCCGAAACGCACTGACAGCGTGCAGCGGTGGCGGTACGTGTTGTAATGTTCGAGCTAATACGAAAGGATCCGCACAGAGCGGCGCGGCGCGGCGCGGCATTCTGTGCGGGCCCTTTCATATTAGCTCGAACATTACCTACAACCGGTACCGCCTCTGCGTCGCGCCGCGCCGCTCCGCCACCGCTGTCAGTGCGTTTCGGCCTTAGGTGACCTACGTTTATTTCTCGCTGTCAACACAACGAATCATCAAATCAACGAAGATCGGCCACGTGCTTGTGCTTGTTTCGGTGTCAACTTACCATCAGGCAGAACGATTGCTAGCCACCGCAGCTATATATTAAAACACAGAAGAAACCTACTACTTTACCAGCCAACTACTTTTATTACACGATTTTCACACTACTCGTGAACGCTTGCTTCACGCATAGCACATACAATACCAGCGATAACATAATGGTTCATAATCATAACCATTCCTTGGCGATTATACAATGTTTTGCATGTCATTTGATAAAGGACGCAAACGACGACAAAAATATTTTAAAATTGTTCTTTTCTGTTCTTGCAGTGTTAGCCTACTGATAAAACAATACCAACGTGAGTGGTGAGTGTAAATCACTTATAATCAGTTTCTAGAAGTATTTTAAAGTAGGGATGTAATTAAAAATAGTCGGTTTAATATAATGAGGGCACATAAATTTGCACATTATGCGCGTGAAGCGTGGAGTGTAATTTCATATATGTAGGTCATGCAAGCGTCTATATTAATTATAAATCTATGTAAAACCCAACTTACAAGATATTGAGATGACAGAGGAGGAAACAAAATAAGATATGCGTAAGTTATTTACTAGGTATTGAGCACACGCAACTTTTGACTTTTGCTTTTTTTATCTTTGTCCAATCAAAATTGGAGTTGAGAGTGCAGTGGTTGAGAAGCTAGAAATATATATATATATATAAATAAATAAATAAATACATAAATATTAAGGGACAATCTTACACAGATCTACCTAGTCCCAAACTAAGCAAAGCTTGTACTATGCGTACTAGACGACGATAAACATACTTATATATAGATAAATAAATACTTAAATACATAGAAAACATCCATGTCCATGACTCATGAACAAATATTCGTGCTCATCACACAAATAAATGTCCTTACTGGGATTCGAACCCAGGACCTCTTGCTTCGTAGGCAGGGTCACTACCAACTAGGCTAAAGCGGTCGTCAAATATATAATAACACGTCGGTGGCAAACAAGCGTACGGCCCGGCCACCGTAGCGCATGGACGCTTGCAACGGGGTTGATTCGTGTTCCCGACCCTTTAGAAATGTAGGTATATTCTCCTTTCTTGAAGAAGCAGCAGTTTTCTTGACCGAGTTCTCAGAAATGGCGATTATTCCACCGACAAGAGCCCGGCTCTTAAGTTTATGATGGTCATGAGAAAAATCTCATACTGCAGTCCCTTAGGAAAACCTCGGCAGGGATAGGGATATATGCATATTATGCAAGAGTCAGGAAACCTCAACACAATATTCTGACAAGGTTTGGCCATCCGTATCCAAGATATCCATGCTTCTACGAACTCACTTTATACATATATTCATACATACATACATGTAATCACGCCTGTTTCCCGAAGTGGTAGGCAGAGATCACGGATTTCCACTTGCTACGTTCTTGACAAAACTTTCTTGCTTCATTCACTTTCATTACATTCTGCATACATGCTCGTCGGTTTAGGGTACTCTTGACCTGACCTTTCTTCAGGATTCCTCCGATTTGGTCCGAAATAGTTCGACGTGGTCGTCCCCTTCCAACTGTACCATCAACTCCTCCCTCATACACTCTCTTTGTTTATCTTCTTTCATCCATCCTCTCTACATGCCCTTCTAAATTTTTCAGCCCTACGTCTTCAATCACTCCACATCTCTCTTATTACACTATTTCTTATTCTATCCCTCAAACTCACTCGACACATACTTCGCAACGCTCTCATTATATATACATGAATTCACCGCTGAACAACCACGCTTGTCTAGATCTTGTAAAACACCTTTAATTATACACAGTGATATTTATCGTCAACATTAGGGATGTCACGAATGTCAGATTTATCACATTCGCGGATGCGAATATCAAGCAAACGGACAAAAACTGTCGAACTAAGGGTGTTACCACACCGATCGATCGATGGCAGTCGACGTCGATCGACAGTTTCTACTATCAGCGAAACAGGCCAAACCAATCAATCGATTGGTGTGGTTACACCCTAATCAAGTAATCACAAAACCATGGGGAACAAATGCTTCCTATTGGTCAAAAATACTAATCACGTGATATCGCTCTGCGACTGGACGGCGACGAGCGGTCGGCGCAGCGAAAACAACGCAACGTGTATGCTTTCCGCATTCCCAAAACATGGCGAATATAAATGCGCATGTCTAAAATGATGCAAACCATTCGCATATGCCAATGCGAATATTCGTAACCTTTCGTTCCGTCACTAGTGAACATTACTTAACGACACTTAATTCCCAGTACATTCGCTCGTTTCTCATAGAACACGTATTAGAAACGGTAAACAAAAGCGCCAAGAATAAACATCCTAAGAGGATTGCATTTAGACAGGCTCTATTTGCAAGTTAGATACGCTTTGTGACTATTAAGAGCAAATGTAGAGGCAAGTTTAGGTAAATCTGTATTTTCTGAAACATGAATAAGCAATTAGTAGGTACTATAAATGCACGGAAGGATTACTTGAGGATGACTCAAAACCCGATTTAGACAGGAAAATATAGCTTTCTCCCTCTATGACATGATCCTTTCGGGGTCGCTAACGTTGTCAGTTTTGTCTGAGTTAAAGTTTATGATGAAGCGACACTAGAGATTTTAAAAAAATAGCAAGGCCGCGGCAAACTATATGTTAAAGAGGCTGCCGAAATTTTAGTTGTTTTCTGTCAAAATTCGGACAAAGGTTAGTTTTCCGACACTTCATCTAAAAGTTTAATTTGACAACGTCCAGCCGGCTGGACAAAATCTTTAACGTCTGTATTATTTTTCTGACTAGAATAGTTTGGACTTCGAGTAGGTATTTAGCGTCACCTGAAATTATAATCCCTATTATTGCTTGCAGGCATTTAAATAGCGGTGACAATAAAATAAACTAATGTAAAACCCGACCAGGAAAATAAAAAACCTGCTCTGGGGGAGCTAAATTAGCAATAATTATGGCAACACTAATTAATTTCCATTGCACATACTATATGATGTACCTACCAGTCATGTTGACAACAAGGTCGGTAATGTTAGTTATAGGAATAGAGTCTAATCCTTCAGACTTCATCTCCGACAAATACTTCGTCATATTGTAAATCACTTTTCGTAAGTCACATTTAATCGTTTTCGGCGTTTTAACGCAATACAACACGTACCTCAATAACCTAACCTCAATTTGACAGCAGTTGGCACTAATGACGTCTTCAAAGTTACCGTTGCCAGTTGAAGAAATTAGTTCCAATAGTTTTCCGCAATATGGCGAAGTTTTTTTATTTTCCTGGGAGGGCTTTACTTTTTAACAAGAGGGTAAAACTGCCTGCTTGTAGGTTAAATTTAATCATTGCATTCTCGTCGACAGTCAGTTAAGACTTTTCCACAAAAGCTATAGATCAGGAGGTAAATTTGAGACATACGCAACGCATTCAGAGTTTGATTGGTTTGCGCGCTCTTTCACGCTCGCCGCGCTAACTTGTCAGACAGAGCGTAACACTTTCAAACCAAATTGGAATGCTTGTGTGCATTGTTGAATCGACCCCCGTAGTCCATTATCCACAATTCCCTTTCGGCGTTCAGTTATGACCCAAAGTTAATGAGATTAAATCGTTAATGGTGGTTTACCCAGGGGCCCCATGTCAGGACGCTGGAAAGTACTTTAGGGCTGACATAATAAACCAATAAAACGGGGCTATTTTCAGTTACTGCATATTGAGTCATCTCTTCCGGATTTGCCGAACTCGCGATATTTTTGTCTACTTAACTATATCTTTTTACGCGTCTTTTATTCATGGCTCTCCCTTGGTAGACCTAACTACTTTAGCCTTACATGCTTAATTTGAGCAAATGTTTCATTAGACCTAAGGGTGTAGGTAGTCGAAGTCGATCGACAGTTTCTACTGTCAGCCAAACCTACCACACCAATCGCTCGATATCGATCGATGCCATTCGTGTGGTAACATCCTATAATCTTAAATAAAGTGTGGACGAGACTTTAGCATGTGACGTAGTGAGTGTTGTGGGTAACCTGCAATTGAACAATGCTGAAGAAAACGAGGATAGATTCTTGCCTCCGTCGCTCTGCCTCCGCCTGCGCCCGCGCAATCCAGCCCAGCAAGCAGGGCGCGGGCCCGCAGTGCTAAACGCGCCGACAACGCTCATGACTAGGAACCGCGAAATGGTTCGAAACATGTCGAGCCATTTTCGATATAAAACACGTGAGTGACCCGTTTTCATTATATTCTACACATTTTTTATGCGAGTGTTGCACTTAAAAACTAACCTAACCTAATGACTTTTATTTGATGATATTTAAAAAAAACCCCGAAAAGTTCACTGTTTGTTTAGAAAATGCATAAGGTCTAGCGTAACATTAGGGCAAAAAATTGTAGGTCAAGTCAAGTGACAGGACCCCTTTATTCATACTTATCTGGCGATACGCTCACGGAATCAGGGCTCAACAGACTGCTCCGCTCTAACGTCTGACACACGAGGAGTCTTCACGTCACCGTAAATGTATGGAACCGATTTAATTTTTTGTGACGACACGACACGTCTTACAATTCCCGGCAAACAACTTGAGCAAATGACCTTGCCTGCGCAAAGGCGAATTGTACGTGCGAGCTGCTCACCCACTTCGTCCCCCATGTTCAAGTTGTTTGCCGGGCACTGTATACGAGTGAATCCGTTTTACACATCCAACCAAGACTAGCAGCAAAAGCCCTTCAGGCTGCTGCGAATAGACCATGTTAAAAAAAAAACACCTCCACACCTAAACACAACAGGCGTTCTTCGACCAACATTCCACTAACAGTTATGTACAATATAACCTAACTTGTAATTAATATGCAATGCTATAATGCAAGCGCTTTAAGAATAATTGCAATGTAATAGATTAAGGAAACAGCGTGATTAGCCGTCACCACCGTAGCCAGAAACGCTTGCACCTCCAGATTTCAGAAGAATAAGAGGCGCGTTGCCTACCCTTTTTTGATCAGAGGATTCGCTGTTTGAGTAGACATATCCCTCACTCTCATGTCTCAACACAGCAGCTCAGGCGACTTTATGCTGGATTTACATTCAGCCGATGTAAGCAGGGAAGTGGGCAGGACGAGTGTAAAATGAAGTATTACACCCGTCCTGCCCCCTTTCCTGCCCACTTCCCTGCTCACTTCGGCTGAATGTAAATCGAGCATTATTCACCAGGCGGAACACAACACCTAATAACTACCTACAGATTAAGTCGTGGTAAGTGGATGGAAGGCCTTTGTAATTTACCTATAGTTGCTAGTAAGTAAACAATAACAAGTCAAGGGAATTATAACATCGGTCTTTTTGTATCTTAATGTCATTGTATTGTGATGTTAAACTTTATAAAGAGTTACGAAGGGTAGCGGTAATTCTTCAGAAACGTACGTTTATTATGTTGTTTAGACAATTTTCATATATTACACGGACTCTTACCCTATGATTATGACATTGAAAACGATTCCATCATATGTATAGTGTATATTTGACCATGGAGATTAAAGTTTCATATAAAGTGAGTGGCGACCACGTACCGGAAGGTCGCGGGAGTCCGCTGGATGCGGGTGGCGCAGGACCGGTCATTGTGGCACTCTTTGGGGGAGGCCTATGTCCAGCAGTGGACGTCTTTCGGCTGATATGATGATGATGATGATGATGATCATGATAAAGTGCTCGTCTAATTTTAGAGACACAATTGATGTTAAATAATGTAAAAAATAAGCCCCTTGTATGCAGGAACCAATGTCACCAAGTCTCGATATATTTTTGCACCGTAGACTTGGTGAGGTAAGGCTCAGCGAAATGTCATCCCGCTCAAATTTGGAGCAGCCCAACTGGGGAAGTACCTCCGCCTTGCAGAAGACCACAGTCATAATAACACTACTCTGTGTTGTGTTCCTGGAGGTGAGCAAGGTCGCCAGAGCTCCCGAGGATGCGTTGTGTTGAGAGCGAGGGAATTTGTTCCTTCAGCTGTCAACACGGCGAATCCTCAAACATATCAAGGGTCGGCAACGCCCATGTTACTCCTTTGAAGTTGCATGCGTCTATAGACTGCGGTGTCCGCTTACCATCAGGCGGGCCGTACGCTTGTTTGCCACCGTCGTTGTATAAAAAATACTCATAATTCCAAAAATAAAATCGTTCGTTCTAGTGATCATGCTTCAATTTAACTCCGTAGAACCTCCGAAATATTTATACGGCTAAAATCAGTCGCGTTGTTTAGCCTACTGTGTGCACAAGCACACTTAGATCATCATCCTACAAGTGTATGTCCGCATTGTATCCTAGGGGAGCCCGGAGTCAGCTTTGGCACCAAAATATTACATACATGTGAAGTGGAATAGAAGCTAAAAATATCACACAATGCATTTGCAGTTTTCCATGTAGGAAGCTGGGAAAATTCCTTCAAGAACGCAAAGTTACCAGTTGACGTTTCCATTAAACGCCCCCCCCCCCCCCCCCCCCCGGACATAACAAGACGGCCAGTTCCGTGAAAATGGAAACGCTTTCTCACCCTCAAAAATATAGGTCAGCACATACGTTCAAAAATAGACCAGACGGTCTGACTTATTCAGGAATAGCTTCCAATCCATTTGCCTAGACCACTTTGGTAGATATAGGCTTGTTTTCTTAGAAAGTTCTCACCGAGTTTGTGATGTCTGAATGCAATTGTCTTGGGAACAGCTGAAATAGAATTTGGCTCTGGGAGTATGAATGTTGGCTTCCCAGGTGTTTTGGAACAGATTTTGACGTGTTTTCAGTAGGTCATGTAAAGAAAGCCGATTAACTTAGCTTTTAAAGCAGTCAATTGTCATTCCATGATAAAATTTGTTATCACTTAACACGGTCAATTTTTGTTTGGCCAAATATCATCTGATTATGATGATAAGACGACGGAAAGTTCTCACAGAGATGGAGTTTTCTCTAAGAAAGCCGATTAACTTAGCTTTTAAAGCAGTCAATTGTCATTCCATAATATAATTTGTTTTAACTTAACACTGTCAATATTTTGTTTGGCCAAATGTCATCTGTTTTTTTTATTTTTTTTTATTACTAAAACAGGTTACATAATATAAATTTAACCTTATCTGCCAAACTGCATAACAGTTTGTTGGCAGAAAACATGAACCCTCAATTATTACACTACTAAGGTGTTTATATATGTACCTTATAATATAAATCGTATAAACTAATTAGGTATATTGAGATAATATCTACTTAATGCATACTCGGTCGACACGGAAAGGTAGCTGCCGCCGCACGCCCGGCTTGGTCCAGTGGTAGGTACTTATTTATACCCTATTCCATACAAGATCAGTAAGTAAGTAGTAATAAGTAAATCTAGGACAGTATTTCCTTTTGATATTCTAAATAAACGAAGAAAAGTAGATGATTTCGTCCGTTTAAATTCTGGTGTTATATGGAACGAGATATTGTATTTAATTGATTATGATGATAAGACGACGGAAAGTGCTCAAAGAGATGGAGTTTTCACTAAAAAAGCCGATTAACTTAGCTTTTCAAGCAGTCAATTGTCCCTCCATAATAAAACTTACTTTAACTTAACACGGTCAATATTTTGTTTGGCCAAATGTCATCTGATTATGATGATAAGACGACGGAAAGTGCTCAAAGAGATTGAGTTTTCACTTTCAAGTTGAATAAAATTACAACTTCCAACAGATCCCTTTTCAAAATTTATGTTTTGATAAACTTAATTTCCCGCAAAAACGTTTCGTAACTCAATTTTGTGTTAGTGACAAAAATGTATGTGCTATTATAAATTTTACATGTCTTCCGTCCTAAGTACAAGGTCGAAATCATTATGTCATATATTATCAATGCATATTACGCTATTCTAAACGGACTAAGATGAGCAAAATAGAAATCGTGCAAACAATTCCCAACAGCCAACGCAAACGTCTCATAAATTCAGACATTTCAATCTCTACTCCAGAGCGGTAAATACAAGCTGTTAAACTTTCAAGTATTTATATTTATAACTCACTCCGCATCGCATAAACGTCAAACATGCTCATAATAAACGTGGATAGGGCGCGGACGGTTACGGTCAGTTAACTAGTTAGAACACTGAATAAATCTATGTGACTTTCAGTATGTAGACTATTAGTGGAGCGTTTAGTAATGTCAGCGGCTGTCTTATCCTATATCTTGTATTGTGTATCAAAACAACATTCACGCGTAATGGCTACTGGCTTTCGGACCGCAAGCATATTTTTTCTGAATTTCATTATTCCGAAAAGCAAGTTCTGCTGAAGGAATTTTAAACTTTTCATGATGTAATATTTACTAACCTGGTACCTACTATACCTTACGCTTGTAGCCGATCCCGTATGAAGCGGAAAGCGACAAGGGCTAAGCGGGCTCCTGGCAGTGAAAGTGTTGAATCATCTGCGTAAAAATTTTCGTTTAGCGGAAAATAGTGTTCGGTATTTTGAAATTTTGGAATAATGATAGTTTCGGACTAAAGACTTTTCGGGATTATTCTGTGTTCCCCGGGTAATGTGTATTTTCCATTAGAGACATCGTATGCAATTTCGATTCGATATTCACCTCGCATCGGTGGAAAAGTATCTTAATGAAGTCTAACAACTTAACTAGCTAACAAGCCGTGTAAGAAAGTAATATGTTATCCTGTAATTTTCGAGAGATCAACGAAACTATTATAAGCCTTTCCTATCTCGTCGAGTATTGGGTCATACAGGTTGAGTAAAACGAAAGTCGTCTTTCCTGTATTCAATAGTCAGGGGCTTGCGTGCATATAAAACATGTTTAGATTGCATGAATTCATATAAGAAGAGACGGCGTTCATGCGAATTAAGAGTCCAACCAAAAATTCGGTTTAGAACTTGGGCAATGTCCACATCCACAGAACCACAGAAGTGATGCGAACCTAAATCTCTGTATGACCCGAATTAATAGATAAGGTATTTTTGAAGTCCCGTATTGGTCACAGGGTAAATATATTGAAAAGGGAACCACTGATCTATCAAAACAGATCAAATGTGACATTAACCGCCGGATGGCTCGTGCGCCACCGAGCAATCTCTCGGGCGCTATTAATATTCGTCAGTTCGAATACCTGAGAGGTCGCCCACTATTTCCGTAGCATTGCGTGGTGACGTCGCGAGCGATAGTTTATGTGTTTGTGTGTGATTATCAGTACAAATACGTGGGTTTTTAGTGTGAGTGTAAGTTAGTCTTATCGTTGGAGATAGTTGTATGAATGCTTTAGAATTCGATTGTTTCATTTGTCCGTCGTATTGAAACGAACGAAGTCGTATCACAATGTTTTAAAGACACAATAGCGCAGAATAATTAATAGTAGATACTTACGTACAGACGGCTTTCTATGTAACAAAAGCTATATTCGACAGAAACTACCGAATGACTGATTGATTGTTGAGTTTGATTCGGCGTTTCTTCTAGACAGTGGTCTTCTTTTTCAGAAACGCTGGTAGAATTTGATTTGTTAAAGTGCCATTGCGGCCTACTTGCAGTTTTTTTTTGTTTTTAGTATGCTATTACGTTCTATCACATAACATGTGATCTGTCATCGTCTAGTCGTCTCGTTTGTTCATTGTGCGTCAACGCCGTCACCTAGGTTGGGACAACTGGCAGCTACGTTAAAGCAATTACTCTAAAAACGAATGAAGAAGAAAAAGGAAGTAGGGTACAGTCAGCAGCGAAAGTAGCTACGAGGGTCAAGTGCTCAAAATGACCTAGACACGACTCTAAATGTCAAGAGGATAAGGACTGTCTAGATCATTTTGAGCGTGTTATTTTGCGTAGCTACTTCTGCTGCTGCCTGCACTAGCCACAGTTAAGTGAAGAAACATTGCATTTTTGGACATCATCATGGAAAGTACCGTGGAATGGGGTTACTTTAGGAAAAAATGGGGCTACTTTGATCATTTAGAATGTAGTAGAAAAGCAGAACTATTTGAAATTAAGAAGATTTAATTAAGTAAACAGCAAGATAGAATACTAATATATCCCACCAAAAACATTACATGTAAAGTGATGCCAAGACTCCATAGCTCATACAACTTTCAGCGTGAAAAAGATATCAGCGCCAATTAGCGCCAACTGCGCCAAGCTACCTACTCCACACGGCGTAACTCTACCACTACCAGCCACGCTCTACAAATTCTACATCTTGGCTAAAAAGTATAGCTTTGTTGGGCACATCCGGGTCGCCGCATAGACTTTCACGCCGAATGAGTTTATGATGATATTAATAAGTGACGGGTCTATACTTTTTAGCCAAGATATAGTATTTGTAGAGCGTGGCTGGTAGTGATAGAGTTACGCCGTGTGGAGTTGGAAGCTTGGTGCTAATTGCGATCTGATATCTTTTTCACGCTGAAAGCTGTATGAGCTATGGAGTCTTGGCATCACTTTACATGTAATGTTTTTGGTGGGATCTCATTCCTTTTTGTAAGGTAATTTCTAAAGAAATGAATGGGAAAACCCATACAAACTTCCATCCCCTAATTTAAAGGGTGCGGGGTGATTTACTTAAAATCCTGAAATACGTATTTTATTATTTATAACAAGGAGTCCCTATATACATTTTCAGACTCCAGTCATCAAAATTTGCGGAAGTCTCATACAAAGTTCCATCCCCTATTTTAAGGGGTTGGGGGGTAGAAGTTCCAATTTTTTGAATTATTTTGTTGATTGTGTACTAATACTAGCTTACATACCAAATTTCAGCTTTCTATGACTTCAAGAAGTACCCTAGAGGTTTTGATGATCAACATCAGTCAGTGAGTCAGTGACGAAATCGGCGTTTTTTAGATATCAATAAAATCTTAAGTATAAGAGCTATGTTACTGAAACTTTATATGTTTAATAAGTCCACTATTGACATCATATTTTATATTTATATTGAATTTTGTTTATCTGGTATAATCCAAACCCAAGTTACGAGGGTTCAAAAAAACGACGAACCGCTTCGAGAAAAGGTAGGTAGTGCCCTTGCGTTGCGCTTCGCTTGGCTCTTCTTGGCGGGGGCACTGCCGTGCCTCCGTATTCACTGCCACAGTTCATCCACAAGTAAACACCATGATTGCGGAGAAAAACCTATTTGATCAAAGTCGCCCCTCGAATCAAAGTAACCCATTCCACTCTTCTGAAAGTTCCAATAGATGGAATAATCGATGGAAAACAAGGTAGGGCCAATAGGATAAACTGGCTCAATAAATGGGCGAATAACAAGAACGCCACGCTCGCAAGACTGGACAAGAATAGGAAAACTCTCTGCCGAGGTTTTCCCGACGGCCTATGGTATGGGGTTCTTCAAAAAAGGAGTGTATAAATTCTTAAAGGGTCGGCAACGCGCATGTAACACCCCTGGAATTGCAAGCGTCCATAGGCTAAAGAAAACACTTACCATCAGGTGGGCTGTAAGCTTGTTTGCCACCGAAGTGGTATTAAAAAAATACTGCAAAGGCGGCCACCGATGCCCGATAGGACATGGCAAATGAAGAAGAAGACTAAAAATCTTCACATAAAATACCCATTCTTAATTTCACATACATTGCTTTGTCCCCTGTGCATAAGACACGCTCCCTAAAAAACCTACTTAACATGTATCCAACAGGAGAGCAAAGAAAACAGCCATCAAGATCGTACGAACCGGAACCAATCCGACGGACCAAAACAAATACCCGAATGTATTGACGTACCAAACACATTAATTATTTATTTGCACGAAAGAAACCATTGAATCGTACGCTGGACCCGTGGGTGTTGCCTGACTATGTTTTATTGTAACGTAAACGTTGTTTATCGTATATTTTGTTCCCACTTTACTGTAAGCACAACTAGTAAAGATCAGTACACGTGTGGCCGATGCCAGGAAAGTCACGATAAAGAAATATCTAAACATATGAGTCGCACATTACCTCGCTTGAGCCGCGAAGTTGTGCTAGCCTAGCGGTGCTTATTGCAATCAATCACGTTCAAGTGAACACAGAACAAGTGTTCTAGACACTAGTAAACTGTGTATAAATTAGAGCTGGGCGTTTTTCCCGTAAGCGTTTTCAAAAACGGTTGCTCGTACAGTAACGGAAAAACAGTTTGTGGCTAGAAACACACCTTTTTTATAAAAAACGATAACAAGGAGCTACGAGTAGAAGGCGACAGTCGCACGCAACGGTTGCAATGCAAAACGTGAAAACGCAACTCGAACCTGTGAACTGTTTCATTCGTTTTTTCGTTTCACTTCGTTTGGCGACCGGCCACGGCGGCGACGCACGGAGTTACTGGTTATTTTTGAAACTGATTTTCAAAACTGTTTTGTGATAAAAAAAACGGTTACGTTTCGTTTCACGAAAAGTCGAAACGACCCAGCACTAGTATAAATATTGCCAATGTCTATACTATGTCGCGTTCCTTTAAAATAATGAGCTGTACAGTTGTGCTTACAGTTGATATATCCCAACTAATGCGCCTTCCAACAGTTCCCCCATCAGCCTGCCGGTCTCGTTCAGACTTAAAACACCGGGAATCTCTTGCAAATATCATTTTCAACACAATTGCTCGTAACGTACCTCTTATTGTGTCGCATAATCCTGGATATTAAACACGCGTGTTTTATATATTATACATTACGACACTTGTGTGTTATGGTTATATCCCGATTAAGTTACGTTGGCACCTTGAAGCAAGACGTATGCATACACACGGTGCATTCTTAAATTAACCGGGTTGTACAGAATGTACAGCTTTTTTTTTAATTCTCGGCAAATGTATTCTTACTCGACTAAACAAATTAAATCCTTTTTGTTAATTAATGGACTATTTCTTTTTAAAATAAATAAAATAAAATAAAATAAAATGCATTTATTTCGGACCATTAAAAAATCCATATCTTGTTAGTAACAATTTGGTACTTAAATAAATATATTAGTTCTATGCGTACAACTTAAATGATGAGAGGACCAGTGCTTAACTAAATTGCTGTCCCATCTATCGGCTACGACTGTCAGGAGACTGTGGCGGCTGCCGCGAACCCTACAGAGCGTCGCGGCGCAGCGCTTGCGCAGCGTCGCATGAAACCCGTCTACATGAGCGTCCGCAAACATGCCCGACGCGCTGCAGTACCGCGGCAGTCGCAACAGCACCCTGAACGCGTCATTATATTGTACACGCAAGGCATTCATGGCACGTTGCGTGTACTTCGACCACAAACTGCCGGTGTACAGCGATGTACAGTACGCACGAAACAGGGTTATTTTGACTTGCGCTGTACATCGACCGAACCTGCGAGCTATCATGTTGGCTCTAACGGCCAACGCCCTTCGCTCCCTCTCTATATCGGCGTCGTCCCGTAGGTCGTCAGTTACAATGTGACCAAGATATTTGAAAATGTGAACCCTATTTAGCTCTTCGCCGTTTAAACGAATGGGTGGTACGTGTGAAGGGCACTTATTACCAGCCTTAAAAACCATGTATTCGCTCTTCCGCACATTGTATTTTAAGTTATGGCTTAGAGCATAGGATTCACATTTATCAATAAGGATTCTCAGCCCCCCCACTGATGGGCTCAACAGCACCATGTCATCCGCATAACTTATATTATTGTGACATACTCTGTTAATGTGGCATCCGACATGTGTGCTGCTGAGCCCACCGATGAGTTCGTTTACATAAAGATTGAACAATTTGGGGGATGTAAGCCCCCCCTGCCTTACACCACAATCCAACCCGTACTCGTCTGATAAGATGTTCCCCCATCGGACGCTATTTCTTTGGCTCGCGTACCAGTACCTAAATATGCGTGTTAGTTCCCTGGGAAATTTGGCATCATCAAGCTTTTTCCATAGTAAGTTATAATTTACAAGGTCAAATGCCTTTGAAAGGTCCAAAAAACACGCATAAATAGGTGTTCTACGCCTGGTATAGTACTCGACAGTGTTTTTTAGGCAAATGATCGCACTCTCGGTGGACAGGCCGGCTCGGAAGCCGAACTGATCATCATATTTCATCTTTTTGGATATGATATAGAAACGTTTAATTTAGTAAATCTATTCACTTTTGATAACATTTTACATGAATTAATAAAGATAACATTTTAAAACGAAAATATTTATTTTATTTTGTATTGGCTGTTTAGAGATTTCATCTAAGTCTGGCTGAACACATGCGCGCGCACTGCGCAAAGTTCACGAAAAAAAACTGTTGCGCGTCATTATAGGTTATTTCACAGAACGTTTCACAAATATTTGTATACATTGCTAATGCGTGTTTGGTTATTAACAAAAATATTGACTCGTGGCGACTAGAAAAGTGATAAAAAGAATGGCCGCGACTGGAAATTCTTGGCGATGTATACAAAATGTGATTAAAAAGCTGTTGCCGTTAATAAGTAAAGAAAATAAATTGGCAGGCCTATAAAATTTTCATCTTAAGAAAAGGATTTTTTCCTCGCAAAATGTGTTGAAAAACGTCATATGAAACGCGTGAGCTTTGATAATTACATCCTCGGCTCTCTTCCGCCTCTGATGTAATTATCAACATATACCTCACTTGTATCATAATGTAATAATAAAAACAAAACAATATAATGCATTCGTCGCTTTTACTATTTATCTTCCTCCTGTATATGGCTATGGAAGTTAATGCGATATTACGATTAAACGGTTGTATGGAAATGACAGTCATTATAAAGCCTATGAAGATCGAGACGAGACGACATAAATTTATTTTATCAACCTTTTGTGACCAGCGTATCTAAATAGCGGCACAAATTCTTATTTTAATATATACTGACTTGCGTTAGATGACTATGACATTAATGCCCCCACAGCCTGTACACTTCAAGTAAAAAAATCAGTGCTTCAATAAATTGGTTTCTTGAATAGATCTAATACTTAAAACTAAAGACGTCCATTTCGATTTTAATCCTAATAAACGACAAAGAACTCTGCCTTAATCCTTAGATCTAGACATAAATTACTCTGGGTCATAGTTGTCTGAATAAACGATTAAGATATAAAACATTGCTGATCTGGGTATAATATTCCACATTTCCATCAATCCTTTTCATTGTGTTCTCGATAACTGATGGTTGGCTTCGTAAAAACAATATAATTTGCTGCGCTCTGACACCGCTTGGCAGAAAACACGCTGATTTATGTTGCTTTTATCGTGAAATAAACGAGACCATATTTATGATTTAAGTCTCTGTATCCTCAGTTAATGTATGTGACTCCACCGATACATCTGGCCTTTGACTTTTGGCAAATGTGCCCAGTGCGCATCCTGAATCTACAGAGTGTACCAAAAATGGGGTGTGAACCGATCAAGGGCATAACAGGTATCGTGTTCTAATAAGAATAAAAGTAAGAGAAAAAAAATTAGGCGATTTTTTTTAAATACATTTTTCTGGAGCGTTGGCCGACTGGGGCGACATGCTCAATACAAAAAATCACGTCAAAAACATCTTTTAGTTTTTTCTTATCAGAACACGATAACTGTTATGCCCTTGATCGGTTCACACCCCATTTATGGTATACTGTATAAACGGTACTTACTATAAGTATTTCAAATCAATCAGTGGAACTGAAACATTATTGGTGAATTCCGCTGGGTTGGACTAGCCCGGTACCTATGTCAGTAGATTATAGTTCAACACCAACTCTAAGTAGTGTTTTTTTTTTCGCTTTAGTTCGAAATATATAACGCGGCGGGTGCTGCTGCTTATTTACAATGAATTTGGTGCCACCTAGCTGCATATAGTATTAATTTATCGTAATTCTAATGTAATGTATAAAATGTTCCAGATACAGGTAAGGTCAGCGGTTGAAAAGCCGAAAAGATGTTCAGAATGACCCACCTCTTGCATTATTAGTACATTTCTACAGAGGCCGGGAAGTAAGGGGTTGCCGGCCGAGTACATATAGACTGCCGAGCGTAGCGAGGTCGGATAGTTATGAGGCTGGCAAACCCTTTTCACGCCGAGGTATGTATATAGTGCTTTTCTCAAACTTGCAATGAAATAAATAAAATCAAACTTTAATTTTCATGGCTGAACGCCGTGATGCTGTTGCCACAAATTGTGGAATGGAAATTAAAAGAGACTATCTTGCCGGCCTAGGCCTCCAATTTTGTATGAAATGCCATTACGGATCTCTAGTCTCGCTGCGCCCGAATCGTGACACTTCGAAGCCCATTATGAAGAACACAACGTCAATATTTCATTGCATGTTTGAGAAAAATCAAATACTCACGTAGCCCTCACCAGGAACCGAAATCTAATTCCGCCGTCCTAATATTTGCCGCCATTATTTAACTTTTATATTTCTCTCCACATCCACTAAGGAAGGGACCCTGAACCGGCAGACAGGATGACAGATGACGTTGTCAAAGTTGCCAGACAATGAGTGATGTGAGACACGAAATAACTTGGGTTATAGTTTGGCTATTGGGTCATAAGAAATTCGGAAGAACGGCTTTTAGGGTTGCGTCGTCTACAAGGAACCCTTATACCCTTTAAATTAACTCTTGGACAATAAAAAAATGCATATTTTTTCTAAACTTTTAAACTTCATATCTTTTTACTATTTTAATTATATTTTATAATTTATTACGATAATTCGATGGTTTACTATCCGTTTAGCATCACTACGTTATCAATTTGAACACGAGGCATCATGCCTATTGTTGCACATAAAGTTCATGAAGTTAGTAGGTACATATTAGACCTATTATGTGTATGAGTAGAGACTGCTCGATCCTACAGTCAAACTGTGCAAACGGTTTTGCGGGACCCTGTACTTGTTTATGTTGTTTTATCGTTTCTTTCTTAATAAATAATAATAATAATAAAATGTAAAGTGAAGTAATTATGTGTCTACATAGAGATTCCCATCCCATTTAAGACTCGCATTTGCGCTCGTCTATCATGTTAATGGTCACCCTGATTGCCCGTCTATAGTGACTTTATTCAAACAGTGTGTCCCCATTTGAGCAGCCTAACACGACAGTCATTTCATTTGAGAGCAATAGAACAGATTATACCTACATACATAGTTAGCACGTCTATTATGTTAAAATGTAATATATATTTTTTCTTACCATTATTTTAAAGCGCTTCTCTACATATTTATCGCTACGAAATCGTTAGCATTAAATGTGAGTAAAAAGAGTTAATATATTATGTTTCATCGACTTAACTTACTTCACCTTTTTAGAAAAAAAAAAAAAATTGCGTCAGTGCGCAATGATAGGTGCAGCAATAGCCCTGACATTTTAGAGACCTACATTGGGACGGTCACCATAAATAAGTGTAACTTCGCGCCAAGATGCGAATGAGATAGGCGACTTAGGCGTGCTTAAAGGTAATGGCCGGTGTTAAGATTGACAAAACTCCTTGAAATCGGAATACTATGCGAACACACAAAAATAGACCTCTACTAGAACACGTCAAGAGTCAAAAATGCCTCCACTTGATCTACTAACTTTTGGCCTAATATTTCACTAGACCTAATGCATTTTTCTTCGAAACAGTGAACTTTTCGGCTTTTCTTTGAATACCATCGAATAGAAGTAAGTCTAATAGGTTAGGGTGGGTTTGTCATATAATAATCCTATGAAGTTTATTATTTAAGATATATAAGAATAATTAAATATAAAGTAGTTAGGAACGAGGAAAAACGTCAAAAATAGACCTCTAGCACATACTAGTGCACGTCAAGTGACAGTGCAGTGAACGCGGAAAATATGGCGCAACACTTTGAAGCCCACTAAATTCATGCGCGATGTATTTACGATACGACTCGCATCGCTCAATAGACCTGCACGTTTCAGACTAGAGCCCCTTATCTACTAAATCCGACGAAAAAATATAATGATAAACGTGTCCTGGGTCCACTTGGCACCTAATCCCAAGATTTGGCGTAGGCACTATTATAAATAAAGCAACTGCCATCTGACCAGAGGGAAAACTAGACCTTATTGGGTTCGATACCGGTTTGCTCACGATGTTTACCTTCACCAAAAGGGTACTGTTAAATATTAAACGATATTTTTAGGGTTCCGTATTCTAGAAGGAACCCTTATATATTCGCCATGTCCGTCAGTCTGTCCGTCCGTCCGTCTTCGGCTTAGCTCAGTAACCCTTACTACTAGAGAACAAATTAATCACGCCGACCAAACAGTAGAATAAAAATCTTGAAACAAACGTGGGGATGTCATTTTTTTTCTCGTTAAACCCATAGTGCGGGGTCTCGTTGGATAGCTTGTTCAAAAATATAGATTTCTTTATTTCATAACGTTATTATGACCGTCAAATAATAAAACAATAATAATCATTATTTCGAGTAATGCAATTAAATGTCACAGGTGTGTGACAAGTTATTAATAATTTCTGAAGAAATTAAAATATTGATATCTCATAATGATCCGGGTATGAGTGGGGTTCGAACCCATCCAGATTAAAATTCGGGCCTTACCGCGTGGCTAGGTTGACCCATTATCCACTAAATATCGTGTCACAATGTTATTCCATCCGTAACGTGTACGTCCAGTTTTAGACACGCATTCGCGCTCGTCCGTCATTTTAATGGTCACCCCTGCTGTCCCGATGTCTCCGGGGGGCTATTCACGTGCGCTCGACAAATTTCACCGGTGATCGATACTTGGAACACGTGGAGTGTAGAGTATACGTTGGTTTCGTCTCTAGTATATTGATTTGAGTGATGGTCGTTGATGAACGAATAGACACTATAGATAAAGGGAGAATAGGTTTTATCTGTCATGGGCATAAAGTCAAGTCTTCTTTACAGTGGTCTGTTTATAGTTAAGGGTTTACGTGGATATAAAAAATGTGATTATCGCGTAGAGGAGACGTTATATTTTGTGCGGGTTACAAACCCAATCGAAAATTGGGCTTATAATAGCCGTTAAACTTTGGCAATACCCACAGGAAAGAAGCGGACCTAAATCTCGGTGTGACACGTCAGTTTTTATGACACCTGACCAGGCCCCTATGTCAACAACTGGACAATTGTCACGTGACAATGAGAAATACGGCTTATTTTCATCACATACAAAATACATGCTTCACCGACCCCTAGTAAATATGGGATAGGGGCAAGGAAATTATGTTACAAATGCTTGATTAATGGTATAACTAAGGTTATGTGACTGTTAGAACTCCCAATGTTCAAAACGCAATCATCATCGTCATCATTATCAAATCAGCCGAAAGACGTCCACTAATGGACATAGGCCTCCCCCAAAGAGTGCCACAATGACCGGTCCTGCGCCAACCGCATCCAGCGGACAATCGTGACCTATTACCGCCTTGTGCGGGAACTTCCCACGCTGCGTCTTCCGTTAAGACCTTCAAGTGTGGACCATGGTAACATGATTGCTAGGAGTCCACGGCCACTTCGATCACTCCTAACGTAGGCAAGTACGTAGGTAAACACATGAAACATGAGTTTTTTTTTCCCGGGTTCCGCGGTATTTTTGAAATACTTAAAGTGGACCAACAAAAGTTTAAGTGAGGTTGATTGAGTGAGTGAGATTATGTGGTCGCCACTCGAGAACCTTTCCGCCCCAACGGCCATCGGTTCTAGATGCAATTTGCCCCGCCCCACTCTTAAATTTAGCGATTCGAAGGGTTACCTTGGTTCTGCTGGGGATAGCTTTCTTTCTGATGCGATCACGCAGATAAACTCTCAGTTTATTCCACTACTAAACTAAACTAAACATTTTCGGCTTGTTATTGATGATATAGGCCCGTAGTAAGCGACCACTTTTCGTTTCGTTTCAAAACGCAATACCCATCATAAATAGCTTAATTTATACAAAATTTTGATTCATTACAGAATGGCTACAATGTGAAAATGTTACATTGATTTTAAACGAGATTTCACCGGCAACATGGCAATTACGATAAGCCATAATTTCCATGTCAACGGCTACTTTACGACTTTGCACCGTTCCTTATCGCCGGTTAAATGGAACCACCATGGTGGTTCCTTGTTAATTACCAGAGGAAAATCGCAGCGTGACGTTATTTTATAACTAAAGACCGATCTTTCAATAGCAGATAAACAGATATCCGTACGCCATTTTCAGACGGACGGACGGACGGACAGCGGAGCCCTAGTAACAGGGTCTCGTTTTTACCCTTTGGGGTTCCGTACCCCTAAAAATAAATCCTTTAGTGGAACATGGTTTGTATCGCAACACAGCTAAATATGTATCACCACATGTATCGCTGCAAAATGTCTCCGTCCGTAACAGCTCTTATTTACGTCCGTTAAAATCCGTGTCGAAGTTTGACAGTTTTCTATGGTAGTCCAGTCAATGAACTGAGAACTTGTATAGAAACAAAAAACAATTTTGGAAATAATTTATAATAGCTTATTTTATATGTGTATAAACGGATAATTCATAAATTAAATAGCTTCTGGAAAGTCAGAAAAAATATTAATAAATAATTCTGTCTGGTGGACTGATGACCCGGTAAAGGTTGCTGGAGTCCGCTGGATGCGGGTGGCGCAGGACCGGTCACTTTGGCACTCTTTGGGGGAGGCCCATGTCCAGCATTAGACGTCTTTCGGCTGATATGATGATGATGAATTTTGTCTTTCTTTGGGTACATTTGCTATAATATTCAAGATGTCATACAAAAAAGACAATGCATGCTTCATTTAAATCTACATCATTACTTCCGGTTGGAAAAATTGTCGGATTCTTGAATAAAGCATCTTAGAATAACATTTTAAAATGAAATCAACAAAAAAAACGCCATTATAAAGTAATGTTTTTCAAAACCGTATTTTTCCTGGAGTATGGGATGACAGTTACCGACACCATATTTATCGCTAACCGGCCCTTCAATTGTAGTGCATAAAACCAACCGTAAGAGAGATGTACGATTCTAGAAGAAATGCTTCTTATCGACAGGTTAAAGAGTAGAAAGAACCATTATCAAAAGCACCAAGCGCACCTTAACTGAAGTCACGAGAAGCAAGAAAAAGGAAAAAATTAAAAGCGACCTATACGACAGTCTCCTCACGTCAAAAATATCCCTTTCATCGGCATAATTTATAAAACTGGAAATATTTCAGGAATCGCTTCTAAAATTAGCTCTCTTACCAAGAGTGGGACGATATTATGCTAACACATTAAAAAGGCACTTAGGTTTATGAAAGCGTTGAAGTTTGGGGTGTATTTAAATTAGCCGGTTTTCCTCTGGGGGTGGCCGTGTAAGAATTTAATGCTCGTTATTTCCATTCTAGTTTCGCAACTTTATCTTTAGAATGAAAATGTATCGAATTGATTCACTAATTGGTTGTAAAACGCTGCTTCGATCAAGAGGATTTATTTTTAGTTGGAGCCTTAGTAAGACCTGATTTCACAAACTTGAATACGGACTTTTATTTCTATATATACCTATGGTATTTTTTGTCAGAAAGGCGTTAATGTATCAGGTCTATAACGCCACCTAATTAGCTTACTACTACACGTGAAAAATTGTATTCGTGATGTATGTATTTATTAAGAGTATACTTAACTTCATGAAATGTAGATGACCAAATATTCAGCGGACATTGGTGTTAACGTTATCAAAATAAATTTAATTATCTAAACAGTGATTTAACTGCATGAGAAACTTCATTGAAATGCGTTTTGGATAAAAATCACCGTGTATACCTGCCTAAAAAAAAACAAGACGCCATTTAAGGTTAAACGACAAAATGTGGTGACGCACTGACGAAATCAGAAACCTGGGTAGATTTTCTGGTGTCGCGTCGCGTCGCGGCGTCGGTTGACCTCTGTCCTGTCTCTGTCAAAACCTTTCGGGAATGGCGTGAATTTATTTTATGTTATCGGTACTTCTATAGTTCTAAGTGGCTCTGTGAGCTGTAGAACTCAGGAGCCTATATTTATATTTATTTTTTAAAGTTTATCGATAATTCTTTTAGTAATTAACGAACCTGCTCACAAAATTTCATGACGAATCGGTTAAGAAATTACGCAACCTGTAGAGTAGAACATCGGCAAATTCTATAATCAAACCTTGCGATGCTCTGGTGTGCGGGCAAATTTTACCGATCACAGCTGCCATTTCGACCAATCATCAATATAATTGTGGCTTCGTTCCGCTCAGGATTGTTATGCACCGTTCGGTCATTGCAGCCGACCGGGCGGGAATAGCTCGCATATGTGATTGCTTAATTAGACAAACCGGCTAATTCTTTCAGGATTGTTCTACGAATCCGACGGTCCTGGATTCGGATCCCGGTGAGAGCAAAAGTTTGTGTATTGAGGATATGATTGTTTCTGAGTATTGCATTTTTTTTGTGGTTAGCCTAAACACAACAGGTGTATCTTATGTAGATCTCTCATGTATCTTATAGGAGTTGCAATGGCCACCTGTCTCCATCATCACATCAACTGGGTGGTGTCATAATATGAGGTTGTCACCGAACTTACATAAGTATGCCAAATTTCAGCTCAATCAATCAGAAACCAGCAAGAGGCTGATAAATCGTTTGCTATTATTGAAGGAGTTTTTTTAATAAAAGACTGTCCAGTGATTGACCCTAGTCTCACCTGATGGTAAGCACCTTAATAGCCTATTCACTCTTGTTTTGAAGGCACCTAGATAGTACTTCTCAGGAAATACAGATGAAGGGAGCTAATTCCGATTTTAAGTATGAATAGTTTTGCATGACATATGACAATATATTCTAACCTGGATTAAAACATACTAATACACTTTTTTCCGGGTAAAATCGAAGGTGAAAGCTATAGTCTGACCGCTTCAATCAGCCCACGGTTGCGCGGCGCGCGGGGGGTATAACGGGGGAGCGGGCGTCGAGCGGGACGAAGGATGGAAAGGTTGGAACTTCACGCAGCACAAAGTCGCGGGAAAAAGTTAATAACACAAGTATTAAAAAGTGCATTCATTTACTTTAACCACAAAAGTAGCCGGAACCTCGATTTTACGAAGTATATATATATATACCCACGCGGAGAAAATTCAAGATCCTTTGATTAAGATTTTCTATTGACGTCGTTAACTGTTATAAATATATTGCAGTCTTTCTAGACTTAACCAGCTCACTTGAACTTGAACCAAAAGCGACTCTATTACCAACCAACTAAGAGCGTTCATTTGAACCTAATTTACCCCGCGCTTCTGTAAACGACCTCCACTGTACTAGACCTAATATTGCTACTATTACGAGTCGTAATTGCTACTCGCGAGAGGCACGAGCTTATCACAAGAGCGCAGACGCTCATTAACTTGTTCATACGATTATGAGATCAGTGTCGCGCTAAAGTTTTCTTTTAAAAAGGGCGTATCTCAGTACTGCTTGCAAGGCTGTTGCGATGTTTTTGTGTTAAAAAGATACTTTCGTTCACGAATGAGGTTTCAGACAAGGAAAATGTTTTAACATAACACGGGAATTAATCATAATAACAAAGATACATGCTTTGTGTGTCATAGTCATAACCGGCTCAGTCGTTACCTAAATACTGTTTTGGGGATACCGAAAAAATATCGCGAATAAATACCGGTATACGTTTGACGACCGGTTAGCCCAGTGGGTAGTGGCGCTGCTTACGAAGCTGACGGTCCTGGGTTCGAATCCCGGTAAGGGCAAATATTTGTGTGATTAGCATGAATGTCTGTTTCTGAGTCTTGTATGTTCTCTGTGTATTCAAGTATTTATATCTATTAAATATATCGTCGTCTTGAATAACACAAGCCTTATTGAACTTTATAGGGTTAGTTCGATTTGTGTAAGATTGTCCCTTAATACGTCCCTGTTCCAAATGTTCTGTTAAGGGTCAGGTTAAGTTATCATTTCTTATGTGAATGAGCCACCTTACGGAAGCTCTGTAGCTGCCCGGGAGCCTAACTTAACCTACTTTGTCTGTAGTTTTACCAATGTCTTGTGTAAAATAAAGTACTTATTTACTTTACTTAACAACTGCCAGCATAGGCAATAATTTAATTGTACCACTCAAAGTGGGCACCAATTGTTGTTACTTAACGATTAACGCCACGGCGCCCACAAGTGGGCCTTCTCAGTCTTTCCTTTCGAGCCACGGCATAAACACGAAGTCAAAAATCACTTTGCTGGGTGTAAACTTCAGCACAACCCTACCACGGTGGCTAAATCCGTGAATAAATTCTATACTCAAGTGTTTTGCTGTACGCGAGATTCAGGCTGACTAGGTTGTCCTGCAGGGCCACGCGGCCCGTCGCGCAACCCTTTTTGCACGGTATCTGTTATGTGTGGCCTGTAAAAAAAGGTTTGAATCGCAAGTTGGAGAGTGCCCGCCGGTGACCGTCGTGGCCTGAACGGTACAAGAACTCGTTCACTCACATGAGTCCCCCGTGGCCTCAGTAGAACATAAACTTTTCTACGTGGCATTCAACATGTTACCTCTGAAGATCGTTGCCGAACCACGAAAAACGCTTGTCAACGAAGGACAGACAGTAAGTACAATTTTAGTATGAAAAACTTGACAACATTTTAGAACAATGACGTTCCTTAGATTAAAACTTGTAGTCCGTGAAAGTTCCCTAAATCTCCGTTTAATTCGCTTAAGGCAGCATAATTGAAATATACTTAAGTGAAAAGGCTATTTGCGAAAGGAACCCGGGGGTCCCATAATGATTAAAATAATGTGTATTACAAAGTATTAAATTTACTACGCTACTGACTCCACTGGATGGACTAGGGATGGGGCGAGCGTGGATTTGTCTCGAGACAAAATTAACTCTAATTAAATATTTTTACATTAACAAAATATAGACTTATTATTAGGGTGTATATGTTTTACTAGTATGAAGTTAGTTATGACGTAACTCAAGCAGAACTTAGTTAATCATACATCAGGTCGCTTGAGGGGTTAAGATAATATTGTTTAGGATCACTATTATCCTATACACCTCTTAGTGTTAATAATAAAACCACCATACATACAGTTGATACCAGAATGATGAATATTACATAGATTCCGGAAAAGTAAAGTTGCAAGGTGAACGTTCTGCAGGCATAATTAAGTGTTACTTAAAAATCAATACTTTAGGCGGATGTCACACTGCGCCGCATCTCCGGACGGAGGTGCGGAGCTGCATACAAATTTCGCCGGAAGGAGGTGCGGTGCAGTATGTCGTACCACACGGAACTTATATACAAACTGAGGTACTTGCATACAACGAGCTCCGCATCTCCGTCCGGAGATGCGGCGCAGTGTGGAATCCGCCTTAAACTTGGAACCCCAGGTTCCTTAACCCTTAAACGGTGAAACTGATACTTGGTATTGGCACCTGGCCTTAGCACCCTGCCTTCACACTCTGTCTTTAACACCCTGTCTTAAAACCCTGTGAACAATATTCACAGTAATTAATGATTTGGAATTAAAATTTATTTCACTTTTATAGTACCATGTGCAAATTTTACTTTTTTAAATTGGATGGTTCGTTATATTGTAGTTTTGTAATTCTAGATAAAAAGTTGGGCCGAAACATAAAACAAACTGAAGCTTTCGCCATCTTTACTGAATAAGTACTCTCACGGTATAGTTTAACTTTTAAAGAAAGCTTTTGCAACTTCTTCATACAACTTTTATTGGAGGTGAGTGTAAATAACAATGCATAACTTACCGGGATGAACCGGGTTTTCAACGAAGAGTCAGCCACGCGGCATGTGGGAGGTTAGTCCATTATAAAATGAATTTACAAGCGGTCAGCTAAAACCAACCAAATGCACACATTAGCAGTAGTGAAAGGAATCGAGCCCTAGGCCCTGTTATTAGACAGAAGTAGTTCAAAGCTTACCAAAATCAGAAATACAGGTCACTTGGTGAGTGAAAGCGTCATCTTATTAAAACCATACTAAATTATTCAAGATTGGCCCCAGGCTGGAATAGAAATATAGCGAGGCATAAGAGAAATGTAAACAAGAATACAAGCAACCTTTCGCGCAGTAAAAACTTACCCAAAGCGAGGATTCCCAGACAATTACCTTTCGATCTAGTTCAAGTCATTGCGAGATTAGGAATGGCTCGTAAGCGTGACATCGCTAAATCGAGTTTTCTAGACGATCCTTTTTTGAAACGGCAACACGCCCGGCTGCTCGTCGTGAATTAGAAAAAATAATCCTACTAATATTATAAATGCGAAAGTTTGGATGTTTGGATGTTTGTTACTCAATCACGCCTAAACGGCTTAACCGATTTGGATGAAATTTTGCACGAAGATTTATAGCCTGGATTAAAATATAGGATAGTTTTTATCCCGGGCCCACGCAGAAGAAGTCGGGGTGGAAGCTAGTATAATATAATTTAATGGTGGAGATAAATCCAACGATACTAATGGGTATTTGATTTCTGTTAAACAGAAGGTAACGACTTTGAACATCAAATACTAAAATAACAACTACGAACGATTGACGCGACTACGGCGTTTCTGAACGTGACTCAAACAAAACATCCCAATATGTCTAATGCCTGTCACGGGTACTGTCATTCAGACACCTCATAACAGTGGAACGAGTTTCATTTACCAATTATTCTGAAAATACGTGATATTGGAGTCCGATATAATCAGTGCAGGTGTACGAGGGTATTTGAGGACATTATTACAACGAATTATAGTTTGAAACAACTGGAACCATACTTGTCAAAATAGCTAGTTGTCGGTATAAAGTAACTCGCGACACAGCTTAATCTTGAATTTAAAGTGTTACGCAGTAACCTATAACATAACCTGGTGGTTCATCTGATGAGGTTTCAGACAAGGAAAGTGTTTTAACATAACACGGGAATTAATCATAATTACAAAGATATACATGTTTTGTGTGTCATAGTCATAACCGGCTCAGTCGTTACCTAAATACTGTTTTGGGGTACCGAAAAAATATCGCGAATAAATACCGGTATACGTTTGACGACCGGTTAGCCCAGTGGGTAGTGGCGCTGCTTACGAAGCTGAAGGTCCTGGGTTCGAATCCCGGTAAGGGCAAATATTTGTGTGATGAGCATGAATATTTGTTTCTGAGTCTTGGATGTTCTCTGTGTATTCAAGTATTTACATCTGGCACGTTTAACAATAAACTAATTGCAGGGGTTAACGTGAGACTCGTGAGCCTGCTAGAGTTGAGACTTATGACTCGAACAACGCCAGATCGAGATTAGCCCATCACTATGTCCCTCGTTATTTTTTACGATAATGGAACGGAGTAGATATATTTAACTCTTAAATACAATTTGCGTAAATTAGGGAATTTGTGAACGGAGCAGCCCTTGGAACCAACGGTGAAACAGTATTAACACGTTAAATGAAAATACTAAGGTGATTGAATGTTTCAGTTTATTTAATTCATTAACAATTTTCATTGTGAAACCAATATCGCGTATTCATTTCGAGCATGCATAGTAGAGGGTCGACTATTTATACACCTATTCTTTAAAAAATGCACACGGTATTACATGAGGCCCTAAGGAGTGAAAAATGTCATATAAAGTGTCGCAAAATTGTTTCATACAAAATCTGGTCAAGCAAGAATTTATAATGATGAAAAAAAAGTGAGCCGAACTCAGATAAATATATACCTGTGCAGGAAAGTCCAGTGGATAACGATTTTACACAGCTAATACATTTCTAGGCATAATTTCAAGTGCAATAATGATAAAGATCAACAACTTCAATAAAACTATCGATCGATGAAGTGTAAACACTTAGCCATAATCATCATTAACTGATACCTAATTAAATTATACGTGATTAAGTAACCCTCTCAACGCCTAGTACCAAAGACAGGAAGCACATGTACCAAACTTAGTTTATATAGAAGCCAATTAACAGTTTGGAAAGGCCACAGAATTATTGTAACAGCGGCAGGAGCGCTATTCAATATAACCGCTAACTAAATTTAAAGTACTTAGAAGTTATGTTCGTGTTTAATAACGTGTTGACACGTGGATGTTGAAGGCAATTAATAGTTTGGAATGTGTACCTACAGATTAAACAGGGTAAGTGTAATATTTAATGCTATGGCGATCTGTAGAATAGTATGCGGTCTAAATCAGTCTCGAATCAAATACAGTGCGGGATGGTAATTTACTTGTTAATTACTACTGGTGACTCGTGAAGTATATGTTTTATAAAAAAACTACCTGCCCGTGCGGCTTCGCCCGCAAACGCGCCGCATAAACTAGTACATTCTACACGCAGTTACAATAATTTTTGATATCGGATAAGCGGTTACCAAAAACATACAAACTAATAAACTTACCAAGCTACGATCTCACAGACTTTTCCTCTTTATAATATAAGTATAGAAGTATATAGACAATAAACAGTTCGCTTCACAATTTTACTAAATTCACATACGTATTTTAATTATCAACCATAAACTTCAATGCTAAATAAAACCAGCGTTTCTAAAACAAACAGCCCTAGCCGCGTCCACAATATTCCAATTTAGTACCGTCTAAACAAACTTTTGCGTAATTAGATAAGTTACCATTGCTGCTAGCCTATGTAAATAACGGCATCTAGACCTTTATAGTCCATTCCTGACAGGATACAAGGAGAAAACGACTCAGTTCTCATTACAACACGGTTTAAAGTTGAACTACTAAGAGTAGTGCGCAGCGGCAAAGTTGATTGCGACGACTACCTCAGGATAATAAACTAGTGATTACTTAGCCGGGATTCCTGAAAGGAAACTCGCTTAAAAGAGTTTTAGCTGTGTTCCATCAAAGGGTCTCTTACATTATATTTGTATGAATATTGTTGATGGTTAATGAACGTTTTCATTTCAAGAGGCCAGTCAACCGTTTTGTTGGCAACGCAAATTTTCATGTGGCATACGGACAAAGTACCTACTTAAACGTACTTCAGGATTGTATTCGAACAGTCGGTAAAAATATGAGACGAAATCGGAAATATTATTTAAAAAAATAAGATGTTCGTTATGTACACAGAAAAACACTAATTAGTTAAAGATAAACAATAATTAGGAAGTCTTGCGTTGAGGGGAAAAAACTTTTGATTAATATAGCTATTTCCTCACGATACTGGAAATTGGAATATACCCAAAAGAGGAAAATGATTGATTGATGAGTTGATTCTAGACCAGTAAAGGAGACCCGTTTACGTACGCACTATCTAGTAAACTTGATAAAGATATCCATTCGAGATTGATTAAACAGCTCTTCACGTCATGTCTAGCTAGATATATGATCACGTTTATGTAGGAGATAAAACATTAGTCCCTCTCGCACTTAAATACTTGCTAGTCAGGGACGAATCCATACTAATATTATAAATGCGAAAGTGTCTCTGTCTGTCTGTTACCTCTTCACGCTTAAACAGCTGAACCGATTGAGTTGAAATTTGGTATGAAGAAAGTATAAATCCCGGGGAAGGACAGGATAGTTTTTATCCCGGAAATCATCCCCTAGGGAGGTCAAATGGGGGGTGAAAGTTTGTATAGAGCTACTATATAAACAGGTTCCACGCGGACGGAGTCGCGGGCAAAAGCTATTGCTTCATTTTCTTTATATTCAACACAATGGCGATCATGTTAGATAGGCCGGAATGCTATGGTGTAGCTACTTACGCAACGGGCTCAACGGACCGAAGCCACTCCGCCAAGCATGTGGTGACACCAGGATACTTATTCTGGTTCTGACCAGAACTGCAGTATCCTGAAGCTGCTAGGCTGGCTGGATCCCTAGCTTGCATTGACCACATTTGATAGATCAGTTAAAATATGGGGCCGCCGGCCGCTATCACCTCATAGAGAACTGTTTCATACAAGACTTCTCATACAATATTTTTTTTACGTCGGTAACATGGGCATTTTTAAAAATTCGTGTACCCAATTAGCGTGAGTTGTTAAATAAACAAGTTTCTGACAAAAATTTCATTTTTGGTACAAGCTTTTATTGCCGACTGTACTTTTCTGTATAGGTACCATCATCAACTACTCATTGAGAAGATTCTAACGAGCCCAAACTCAACGGGGTTACGTCGGTTAAGTACTGAATTCCCATGGCCACCTTCCGTCTCCATCATCAGATCAGCTCGATGGTACCATAATATTGAATTGTCATCCAAAATATACTTATACCCAAAATTTCAGCTCAATGGGTCACCGGGAAGTGGGTCAAATTTAACTTGCAAGATTTGATTACAGACAGACAGACAGACAACGGGACGGATGAAACTAAATAAAAGCTTGTAAAAATTAACTCGGTGTCAGATTTGTGACGACAATTAAGTATACAGTTTGTTTTTTTTTTTTTTTATGATATAAACGCAAGATGCAAACGAGCAGTCGAATCACCTGATGGTAAGCGATAATCGACGCCCATGGACACTTACAACACCAGAAGAGTTGTAGGTGCGTTGCCGGCCTTTAAGATGGGAGTACGCTCTTTTCTTGAAGGCTTGAAGGTTATAACGGTCCGGAAATACCGCAGGCGACAGTTCATTCCAGAGTTTGGCTGTGCGAGGCAGAAAGTTTCGGGAGAAACGCACAGTTGAGGACTGCCAACCATCTACGTGGTGAGAATGGAAAAGCTGTCGCGTAGGGCGATGGCGGAAGGAAGCGGCGGGGATTAATCCGAACAATTCATCGGAACACTCCCCATTGTACATGCGGTAGAAAATGCAAAGCGAGGCTACATCTCTACGCAGTGCTATTGTATACAAATTAACTTTTTCTTTTCAATTTATATATGCTATGCATATACACGTTATTTACATGTGAAACAAGTTCAATTTCACATAATTGGAATGCTTAATTGTCGTCACAAAACTGACACCGAGTAAATTTTTATTTAACAGCTCACGCTAATTGGGTACACGAATTTTTTAAAATGCCCACTTACGACTGCCGACAGTTTGAAACACTGAGATTAAGGGTGAGTTGCATCAAATCGGCTGTAATCGTAAGGGGTTTTCGTTATAAACTGAATGTACGAAACTTTTGACAAGTTTGTATGGACTAACAGATGCTGGAGCCATATTTAACGTAAGTTGGTGCAACCCATCCTTAGTGTGGCAAAGGGAGTCCATGAACACAGATAAAACTATGTTAATTTTCTTGTTTAACACCTTTGGGATAAGTTAGTGAATGATTTAAGTTCTCGTTTGTCTATTGCCAGCTGTGGCATCACTGTACGTCCACTACAACTTGCTAACTTCGCACTGTTGTACCTTAACTTGTCACGTCACCGGCCCTAAGGGCCCTAGCGTGCCGCAGTGACGTGTTCCTGGCCTATTCCGTCCCTAATGGTCCACTTCCCTTGACAAACGCGCCCTATTCACAAGCGATTGCGACAAGTATATTAATAATTTACGGTTTTCACGCACCTTATCATTATTGTAAGTAGTTGCATGATTGCGTAATGAGATGCTTATAGTTGGAGGGAGCTTGGAAGGGGTTGACGTTTTCACGGTGGAAAATGTTTATCAATCAACAGGGGGTGATTATTATACTAATTATACGGTTTGTATGTACTTAATATTGGACTTCCCCGTTGTTAACAAGTTCCTTTCGTGCATACCTTTCCTATGCGTAGCATGTCAACGTGCCACTATAAGAATATGGATATTCATTTTAGCACGATTCTAATTTTAATAATTCGTGTGTATATTTAATTGTGCGTTGGGAAGAAAAAAGCGCAAAGGTGGCCTTAACTGACCTGGAAAAACCCCAGTGACAATTACTAAAATTCAGTCAATACATGGGAGATGACACTAAAATACTTATTTGATACACATATTAGGTGTTATGTCTTTCTATACTTTACAGATTTTGATTGATTTATTTTATTGAAGTGTGCAATAAATATTATTTTATTCCTCTTGAATCCTCGTACGAAATCACTTGTGATATCCACCAGACGGTGAACATATTCCTAGCCCGCTATTATGTTAACCTCTTACAAATCGGTGCAAGCACGGCCTATGATTAGTGCGACACATTGTTTACCTTGGACGCACACTACTCCTGCAACCGGTGGTTATTTTCGCAGCATGTCGTGCCTCGATGGTTTGTGGGTATTTTGATGGTCCAGAACTAACGACATGATTGCAGGATTAATCATCGGTCACCTATGAGTCATACGACTTGAAACAAGCCCAAACTACGTGGGAAGCGATATATTCCTCATAACCAAAAATTACCTATACCGCATTGTCAAAATGTTTTTATTCGTTTCCACTAGCCAAATGCTATCTGGGCATTTTCGCGAGAAGAGATGCATCGTTAGCGGCGTCACCGAGTATAAGCTAAAAGTGTTCCGTTTTGTAACTTTTATTTGTCATACAAATTGCATGGTTAATTTTGGTTACAAAATGGAACATAGGTCGAACCGTAATTGGAATACTCAATAATTAATAGCCTAGTTATCGAGACAGAGAAACATATATGGATAAGGCATGTAAGAGCGAGAGAGAGAGGAGAATAAAGATACTTCCCAAGATGTCGTTGTTTCAATAGTAATCCCTATCACGGTGACGTCACTAACGATGCATCTCTTCTCGCGAAAATGCCCATCTGGAAGTGGCTTTTTAGCGGTAAGACCGTCTGTAGTCTTTTTATGTTTAATATAAGTATTGTTTTTCCATTAGTGTTGTTTTTGTTGAACAATACAGAATATTTGTATTCTATCGTACGACCTTCACTAGAGAGGACATTATACATTTTCATCAAAGGTTAAGTCAATCCTGGGGTTTAGCATTTGGTAGCATGTTATAAGTCGCGTTGCGTTCGACTCTGCGACCCCGGTCTCACTCGTGCTATCCAATTTAGAAAGAGGAGGGTAGATTGTCTCGTCGGGTGTCTGATAATATAAGTACATATGCTTCAATCATCCTATAAAAACTAGGGACGTATTGAACAATGAGTTATTAAAAAAGATATGTAGTGAAAAAGATAACATGTCACTCGAGAATGTCGAGATTGTCACTGGTACCTAAAGGCCCCGTCAGATTTGCCGCGGACTGCTTCATCTCGCTTCCACAACCTAAAAGATGGGACCGTTACAGCAAACGTATGTATGACTGGGGCGCTTCTTCGTGAATCGAACGATCTGTCTATCGACTTGGTTTATCGAAATATATTTTTAACTATTACTCTACTTATGAAATATATTTTTAGAGAAAATAATGATCCCTGTAGGTACGTCTAGCACAACTTGCCGATAAGTCGCTTCGCGCGCGACTGAGCCTCCCCTGTCTGACTGGCACCGTGCAAATTCGAAAGAGGGGGGTAGATCTTTCTCGACTCGCGTCGCGGCGCGGCGTCAGTTGTGCTAGCCTCCCTGTAAGGGATAATATCCACACAAAGGAAGGCGTGATAACACAACAAAATCCGATCTTCTTAAACTCCGACGCGTGTTTTGCTAGAAACGTTTCATGGTTTAAGTCATTTTAACAAAGACTTTACTTGGTTTATTTTTGGAAATTAGAATTGTGTTTTAGTAAACTTGGTTTTAAATCAGATCATATTTTTTTGTGACTTCTTCTATGTATGTAGAAATAGTAAATCGACTTTTGTCTACAAGACTCTCATACAAACACTTTTCCCTCCCCCCTACTTCACCCCCGTTGGTGGATTATATTTCTGGGATAAAATATATTGTCCTTCTCCGGTACTCAAACCAAATCCATGTCAAATTAGATCTTGATTGTTTCAGCGGTTTAAAGTTGAAAAGGTAACAGTTCTATTTTTACCTTATCGCATTTATATATTAGTATGGAGAATATCGATTTATAGTCAAACACATCACCTATATATTTGGGTACTTAATCTAATCATAAGACGGAAGACATTAATAATAAACATATCAAGGGTCGGCAACGCCCATGTTACTCCTTTGGAGTTGCATGCGTCTATAGGCTGCGGTGTCCGCTTACCATCAGGCGGGCCGTACGCTTGTTTGCCACGCTCGGTGTATAAAAAAGACAACTGGAATCAGCATCATTTAATGTTATTCCAAACATTCCAACTACGTCTTACTTAAGGCATCTAGATGCTTTTAGACTTAATATTATTATAACTATTCCAACTGAAAATCACGACTAAATAAATTACCCATTAACTTCAAATAAGTACCGAATCAAACCATCCGTATCAACGTTCCTTTATTATTTATAACATCAAATAAATTTAACGCGATAAGTGCTCAAATCAAAATCACACGTCTTACAATATTATTCCAACAATATTTCAGTGCTTAAAACAGCTGTTTTGTCTAGGCGTTGGTGTAAATGTCAAATGTCACTTCAATGCGCAATTGCGCATACGTTGTATAATGTCATAAAAATAATTTATGACCACGAATTGAAATTGTAGAAGCTTGTGAACGAGTATTTGATCGTTTCGTGTTTATATTTAGCGAAGCCGGCGTTGTATCGTGAAATCACTGTTGAACAAGGAGTTTCATGGTTCGGATTAATGTTATGGATGCAAATAACGACGTAGGTCATCCTGCTTAGCTAGCATGATCGAGTTTATATCGCACATATATCCTTCGTCCCCTACTAGCAAGCACGTATGTGCGAGAGGGATGTATGTCCGACATAAACGCGATCATGTTACGTAGGCTGATATAAATCATCCTATGGATGATCTTATAACTGAAAATGACACAGGGCTAGCACAACTTGCAAATCGCGACGCATGCGACTCGGTGACTGCTGTCACACTCGCACTGAGCAAATGATTAGTAGGAAGGTAGACTATCCCGTCGCAATACGACGTCAGTTAGCCACTGAGGCCCAAGGTGGAAAAGAAACACTTATCCTACGACTAAACAGAAAGTTGCGGAAAAGGGTGACGATAAGACGGCTTTAGAGATGATGAAAGTTGTTAAAATCGTAATACATTTCGATGTTAAAGATCATGCGTTTGGCAATCCTGTAAGTAGTGTAGAGGTCGTCTAGGCAACCTCTACTTACAGTGCTGGCTCGACAGCACTATTCCGAGTTCAAATCAAGCTGTCTGGAAGGCTATAAAGAGATGAAGACGTCAACTGAGGCTTTGGGCTCCGGGCCACGCTTATCTTATTATAAAGTTATCTCAATACATTTATTGAGAATGATGTGATTGAAGGTGCTCATAGATAGAGGACGACGCTATAGAATAATAACACATTTGTTATTATTCTATAGCGTCGTCCTCTATCTATGAGCACCTTTCCTATAATATCATGATAGGTGCTGAATCCGCTTCCAAAGTATTGCACGTTGCTAAAAATCTAAAGTACAAATAGTTTTACAATGCATGTGCTCGAAAAGAGCGTTTTCCAAGCACCCAAATCGTGCGGAAAGTGCCACTTTTCGCACTAGTGTTTTTTACTTTTCAATGTTATTTTTATTTTTAAGTCCGTCATCAGCCCGACGCAAAGAGTTTTTATTACTTGAGAAAAGTTTTACAAATATTCCATTTACCTTTTTCTTTCATATAAAAGGTACATAAATACTAATAATGTATAAAATTATTTATTAATATTTTTGAATTTGGTCAATGAATTAATTAATTTTAAATATTCACTTAATGTGTTTGGCTGAACGCATGTCTATCTTATGCCTTTTGCGATACGACAGTATGGCGACTTGCACATGCGCACATGTTGACCGCGCATGTATTTAAAACTAAAAAGCCCGCCATTGTTGTGATTGTTGTTTATTTCGGAGTTATTTTATGTAAATATGTTAAAAATGTCGAGTGAAAGTGACTAAACAATAATAATAATGATTTATTGCGTTTCAATAGTATCAGTATGTTTCTTAGAACTACGACGGTACAGCGTCTTTTTGTTGTGGAATATATTGAGTTACTCAAAATTGTGTTCCAAAACCAACAATGCAAGTGTAAAACAATGGTTTTAACTTTTAAGTTAATAAGCTTGACAGCAAAAGATGTGGAGAAGTTGTTGAATGCATTTCCAGACAATAAGTAGATACCTGACAATCTACCTAAATTCTTAAATTTTAACCTATCTATTTTAACTGACATTTCAACATTTAATATTTCCTTACACAAGACATAGTAAAACGTTGTATGATACACGCGCGTAAAGATGATTTCCGACTCGTGTCGAATTAAAAAAATGACACGTCGGAAATCACCTACTTTCCACGCTTGTCGCATAAATAACTATTGATAAATATATAAATATCTTGCCTAATAAGTACTTGTACATTGAACTCATCCATTATTGGCTGGCACTAGCACATTAACCTTTGAAGTACAAAAAAAACCATAAGGTATTTACGTACTGGTATTTTATTACATGTTCAATGGAAGCATTAGTAGCAGAAAACATTAGTCAACTCATTCTGACAGTTTAGCGTTTACTCAATATCCTATAACTGTAATTGTAACCTGTCAATTTTAAATAGCTTTAGAATACAATTGTAAATTTCGGCAACTTTGAACACCAGTCTGAAACGAAATAAATTTAACATGCTAATGTTGTATACATATTCGTATATTTTGCCATCTCGTGTTCTTTTGTTTCAGTTTGATATCTAGCTGCCCTCAGCTAACACGCGTTCATACAGAGTGAAATATCAAAACTCAGTTTATCGTTTTTATATATATATATTACTAGCTTCCGCCCGCGACTTTGTCTGCGTGGACCTGGGATAAAAACTATCCTATATTTTAATCCAGGCTATGGACTATATTCGTGCAAAATTTCATCCAAATCGGTCTAAGCGTGATTGAGTAACAAACATCCAAACATCTAAACATCCAAACTTTCGCATTTAGAATATTAGTAGGATGTAAGTAAGTTAACTTATGATTTTGTCACACAGATATATATAAAGAGGAGACGCCGTTTATGCGGATTTAAGAGTCCAACCAAAAAATAGGCTAGTCTTTAAATTTGGCACAGGGTGTCCAAATGGAAACACAAACCTAAACATCAGTCTGTATGACCCTAATCCTTACCTTACTAATATTATAAATGCAAAAGTATGTGTGTGTGTGTGTGTGTGTGTGTGTTTGTTTGTTTGTCCTTCTTTCACGTCGCAACGGAGCGTCGTATTAATGTGATTTTTTGTATGGACATAGTTTAGAGGCTGGAGAGTGACATAGGCTACTTTTACCAGCGGGAAAACATCTAATTTCCGCAGCCCAGCCGCGGGCATCAGCTAGTAATACATAATAATCTTGCAGTAGACGTATCGACGCGTGTGTCACATGTCAAAGTAACGTAATGCCATAAACGAACTCGAGATACATTGTGGTATTAGCTGTCATAAGGGGAACAAGCTTTAACCATTGTAGTAAAACCCTGTGGACACGTAACGTTCAACTGGACATCCAAACATTCCAAACGTCCGTATGGTCTCAAAGGCGGGAATAAACGAATAAATCAACCGGTTGACAGCGCAGCACGACAGCTATGAGTGATGGCGCGTATGTGAGTGGGTTAAAGAGAAAAACAACACTGATCACATGAAAGGATGCAACTGGCTAGTTATACTGGGTGAATTGTGTCGTTCTCTGAAAATACGCGGGGTCAGAATTCTTGTGTGCGATCCGTGTTTTTACACGCTAGGGCGGGAAGACAAGTCATGCATTAGTTAATAAGCTTTAGGTTTTTAGGGATTGATGATACATATATCTAGTTAAGGTACATTGGATTGAAGTACGAGGGGCGTTCAAAATATTCTCGGTATTGATACGTTACAACCTCTTTTATATATATATTTGTTACTGGCCGCTAAGATTCATCCATTGACATTTAAAAAAAAAAGTAAAATTGGAACCGGGATGTTCTTTTGTTATTCTGCAATTGCCGAACAAACATGAACACCATGAGCGAATTAACAATGTTAACGAAATTAGAGCACCGATCCGTCATAAAATTCTTGACAAAACAGGGTAAAAATCAAAAAACCATAAAAGAGGAAATGGGTTGTGTTTACCGTGAGTCTGCTCCTTCTTTATCTACTATTCAAAAATGGTCAAGCGAATTTAAGCGGGGAAGGGAGAGTATTGAAGATGACCCTAGACCTGGCCGGCCTGTAGGTAGCCTTACAAGAAAATATTGATAAAGTGGAAAAACTTATATTGGAAGACGGTCGAGTGAAGGTAAAATCTATAGCTCAAGTAACCAATCTCTCTATTGGTACGCTACATGACATTATACATGACCATCTTAATATGTCAAAAGTAAGTGCAAGATGGGTTCCGCGAATGCTGACGCGGCTTCAAAAGGATATGCGTGTGGCTTGCTGTTCAGATTTTATCGACCTGTGTGGTGAAAATCCCGATGAGGTGCTGCAAAAAATAGTTACTGGAGATGAAACCTGGCTTCATCATTATGACCCAGAGAGCAAACAGGAGTCCATGCAGTGGCACATTAAGGGTTCAGCTCATTCCAAGAAGTTCAAGGTCATCCCTTCAGCTGGCAAGGTCATGGCCACAATATTTTGGGATTGTGAAGGAGTTTTGCTTATCGATTATAAAGAAAAAGGTGTAAATATCACAGGGCAGTACTACGCTAACGTTATACGTCAATTAAGAGATGCGATCAAAGAAAAGAGGCGAGGAAAGTTAACCAAAGGTGTTCTGCTTCTGCATGACAACGCCCCTGTCCATACTGCTCATATTGCCAAGGCAGCTATTGTTGAATGTGGGTTTGAAACTGTTACTCATCCACCCTATAGTCCGGACTTAGCCCCAAGCGACTTCTTTTTGTTCCCCAATCTTAAAAAGGATCTGCGTGGAAATAAATTTTCTGACGATGAAGCGTTGAAGACGGGCCGTGGAGGAGCATTTTAACACCAAAGATAAAAAATATTTTTATGAACGCTAAAAAAAAAAAATGATCGATCTTATAAGAGTAGTGTATTATTGAGCGTTTCAGAACAGAAATCTATCGATTTCTGTTCCGAAACGCTCAATCGTATATACAGTATCATATCATGGTTAACTTGTTTTCTGTTCTGAAACGCTCAATCGTATATACACAATCATGGTTAACTTGTTTTCTGTTCTGAAACGCTCAATCGTATATACACAATCATGGCTAACTTATTTTCTGTTCCGAAACGCTCAATCGCATATACAGTATCATGATTAACTTGTTTTCTGTTCTGAAACGCTCAATCGTATATACACAATCATGGCTAACTTATTTTCTGTTCCGAAACGCTCAAACGCATATACAGTATCATGGTTAACTTGTTTTCTGTTCTGAAACTCTCAATCGTATCTACGCAATCATGGCTAACTTATTTTCTGTTCCGAAACGCTCAATCGCATATACAGTATCATGGTTAACTTGTTTTCTGTTCTGAAACTCAATCGTATCTACGCAATCATGGCTAACTTTGTTTTCTATTCTGAAACGCATCTGGGTGCCGCACTAATCATCTTTGAAACTTTACAACTGGATTAAAGTTTAATGAGCAAGCAAATACAAGTCGTAAGTCGTGATTTCAAAAAGCAAAAGCTTGAACACAACACGCATTCCGAGGCGGCCAACTCGGTTTGCATGCAAGGGTCCTAAGAACCCTCATAGCGCTCCCGATTTGGGTTAACTATGGTGTTTACCGCACAATATCTGACGAGTTGATCAAGTTCGCCAGATATGTTCGCAACCCCCAGAAAGCAGTTTCTGGCATAAGATTGCGGTGCTCTGAGTGAACCCCCTCCGGGTATGGTATCTATACGCTATCGACCGCGTAGGTATAGAGTACCCCATGTTTCGCATTCACAGTCAACACTACTCGCACCCCGGGTGGCCAAGTCCAAGATGCAAGATTTACGTGTTGGGGTCGTTCGGTCGTCAACTTCCCGACAAACAATTAAACTGAAATTGTATTTATACAAACGATACAAAAAACTTCATAAGCGTGATGTAGACCTGACCCGTTGATTGGCTAATGCATGTGACGTACTCGCACGTCATCTTTTAAAATTACTTAGTAATATAGACTTTAAGAATACATTTTTAAAATACATGTTCTTGATTCTAATAATAAAGTTTGTAATAAAAACTACAGCTACAACTTATGTCCCAGATTAGTTTTTGCGAATCAGAATCTTTAATAAAGATATAAGGTTGACATTAGAATGGAAATTTTGGATCATATTGCATTATAAAACGTAGCTACATTGAACATTGTAATTAAATTGCCATCACGCATTTCATTGAAATTTGAGTCATTCTACTTGGCTGCTCATTGCATTTGTTTATCGAGCGAGCGCGTGTTTTTATTGTTAAAAAAGATACTAATCAACATCAAATAATTACAACGTAGATGGAATTATACTTGGCTCTATGCTTTACAGAGACCCCTCGTCTTAGGACCCTGTTTGACTACGATATTTGCACTCCACTTCAGACGAAGTGATCAAATTTGTGCTTCGAGCTTCGATAGGACATCTATAGATACTTATCGACCGCACAAGTACAGCTAATCCCAAATTCAACACTACATGCGATTAAGATTGAACTACACTGATTGCAATGATTTGATTTTAATTTTTTGTCGTTTTGCGTTTGATATAAAATTAACTAAATTAAAGAAATGTTTTGCATTTGATATAAAACTAATTAAATGAAAGAAATGTCTGAACAATTTATCCTTTTATTTTTATTTTACTTACAACAGTACATTTATTATAAAACAAAGTAACAAAATATTAATGGTACGCAACTTGCTATATTTAACATACACGGACTTAAATATTATTTTCTTCATGAATTATAATATTTCAAGATAGTTAATAACTAACATTGCTTAATCTTTTAACAATTTTATCGACCAATTGTTCCGTAGCGTTCAGCATTTCATCAAAATTATCTTCTACAACATATTGTGATAATTTATTTTTTAATAATGAAAATAAAATAAATCTGTCAAAACTATATAATGAATATACTTTTATATTAATAATAATAATAATTATTTACCTTTTTATTACATTAATTGCAGTTGTAAAAATTACTCCTCCACCTCTTTAGACTCGTTGTCCACTTCAAGACTTGATATACTTATTTTTATCATTCGCCTGCCTTTCTTAACCTTTTTAATGATGTACGAATTTAATCCATTGTCGGGGGTTTTATGTTTGCTATTTCCCGTTTTCTTCGAGGTTTCCTTCGAGCGTTTAGAAACTTTTGGTAAAGGAACATCTTGTTCGTGATTTAAATAATCGTTTTGGTACTTCAAGTAGGCGTTTATATCTTGAGAACAGCACAACAATGGGTCATCATGTGTAACTTGAGAGTAAAAATTTGGCCCTTCAACTTCTTTGAAAATGTCTATCGGCTGCGAACTGGATTTAATCTGTAAAGGAAAAAAATAATTAAACATTATCATTAATATTAGGCACACTTACAAAAAGTACATTTTGTTCCCAAAATATTTGTTATTTGAAATAAGGAGGACTTACCATTTTATTATTTTCCATTGCAATTATCAGCGATCACGATGGCAACGTGTGTCGGTCTAATGAATTGGAGTAGAAATGGTTTACTACAAATCGATTTATTTATTAAGTACCTATATAATTACTCTGATGCAATCAACACAAGTTATAACATGATTTCGGATCATATAATCATGCATAAGACATCATATAGGTATTTTCATTTCATACAGGTTCCGACACGATTTCAATAAATAAACATGTGTATCAAATCATCGCATTCAGTGTAGTTCAAACTTAATCGCATTGATAAGTTATTACCATTGGGTTACTCTTGCACGAAGGAAATATTATATGATGTGCGAGACAAAAGACAGTTTGCGATAGGTACGCGGTCGGCGTCCGTTTGTAATAAGAGCCGTGCCTTTGAAATTAGCGCAGGCGCTATATAATTTAACAAGACACTTTTGTTTGTTACACATTTGCTTAATGTACAAAACGGTATCTGAGGTATCAAACCTTTAAAAAACATACTTTTTACGTATTCTGTAACAATACTGTTATTAGAAACTAATTGTGACAACGTTGAAAGGTTGAGAACTACTGGGAACGATTTTCTCCGACAGGATCTCACTTGTTAAAACGATCATTTTTACTTTTGCTTTCGACGGGCCAGCAACACAACACTGCATTAATCATGTTCGTAAGTTTTTAATTATTTAACTTACTTTTTATGTACCTAACTTGTAGGTATGATAATTATTTTTGTTCATTCTTAATCATGTATGATTATTATTTTTAATATCCTTGTTATTTACAGGTATGATTCTGAGTACTCGTCTGACGAACAAGTAGTCATTAAGCCTATTAGCAAGAATAAGGAGCTGGAAAACAACCAACCAACTTCATGGTAATTCAGTTAAATATCTATGACATGATTTATTTAATTCGTAACGCTAAAATAATTGTGTACTTAATATTTTTTCTTGCATTTACAGGAAGCCAAAAACATCAAAAAAGAGAATCGTGCCTTCGGAATCCGAAGATCGTCCTGAACCGGGGTAAGTAATTTACTAGTTTTGACATTTCCAACCAGTTTTACTGAATTTGAATGAAACGAGATTTACTAAATGTAACATTTTATTTTAGGTTGAACAAGACAAAAAAATCGAAAAAGAGTATCGTGCCTTCGATAACTTCTACGAAATCGATCGAGTCAGTCAACAATACGAGGTAAATAATGCATTTTTATTATTTATTATTTGTGTCGTTTTCAATCACGGGACAATAGTATCCCGGACGTTTGGAAGGCATGCGCGGAGCCGAAGCCAACGCGTAGAGGCCCTTAGACATGTCATTATTATTTTAAAAAATACATGTCCTTGATGAGCTCTATTTTTAGTTACCCTTTTTATCTTTATAGGACTAAGAAGCTGAAATCGTCGAAAACAGAGAACGTGCTTTCTGAATCCGAGATCGAAACTCCTATACAACGGTAATTACATACCTATTTTTTTTTTTCACATTAACCTTGAATTTTGTTAACATTTATGCGTTAAGTAGGATGAATTTGATAAGTATTAAAATACATGTTTTATGATTTTCAGGCATGAAAAACCAGCGCACAAGCATAGTGGCGAGCAATCGGGATGGTTAATTGGCGGTGAAAGCGAAGACGAAGATTTTCGTGCGTCGTTCCGAGAAGATAAAGCGGCGCTTCAGTCTACGCTGATACGCAAAGTTCCCCAAGGTAAAGTGCGTCGAAATAGCCAGTTGTCGGGCGACCTCTATCTTGATTTGAAATTATATAATTTTGCCGACATAAAATCCGTTTCATCAAAAGATAGATGGGAAAAAGCTCTTGTTACGCTAAAAATTTGCCTTGATTCGAATTCACCGGAGGTTTCAACTATAAATAAAGCGTTAAAATTGTGTCGGGAACGTTTCACCGAAGAAGGAGTGTTTTACCGCGACTAAATTAATTGTAGACCAATAGACTAGATACAGCCTTGGCAAGAAGCGTTGAGCACCCATGCTTTAGTTAAACGGTACTTTAGTCTTATGAATAAAAGTTTTCTGGTTTCATAAATACCTTATTAAATTGCGCATCGTTTTTAATATTAGAATTTTAAACACATTGCAGTATATAAAGCTACGAAGGAAAATATAAGGTGCTCAATACTTCTGCCCAAGGCTGTATATTAATTTTTGGCCCCATAAATTGGTTAAATTAGAATTTAAAATAAAAATGAGTAGTAAATCGATATTTTGTTCAGTTTGCGAAACATCTGTTGCTAGTCGAGCATTTTCCGCGCATTTAAGAAGTACAATGCACAAAAATAATACTGGTATCGATAAGGGCGACGGTATAGAAAAAATAGCGAGCGCCTTCCGTAATAAAATAGCGTCGTACCGCGTGCGCGGACACGAAGGCGAACTAGCATGTTCGAGTCCTCCTGCAGAGTTTATTCGCAGTCTTCGTAAACGCGTTCATAAAATTTTGGATGCAAAACAATCAGTTTTCAATAGCATCAAAGTAAATTTTGAATTATTTGCAGAATTTTCTTTACTCAAAAACGATACATGTGAAATAAAATCATTTGCGACACAAAATATGATTCTACACCCTAATTATGATTTCAATGAAATCTTTTCAAATCTTTTACAATTGATTTGCCGAAAAATTGATGACTTTCAAGACAGAGATAGTGGCTGGGCTTTCATGCGAAATTTATACCTAGAACTAAACATCTGTAAGTATAATCCGCTGAGAGCGTCAGGTTTCATAGACTTACCTAAAAATATAAAACTTAAACGAGCGTGCATTAATATTCAAAACAATGATGCGTTCTGTTTTTTATGGTGCATAATGGCTTCTTTATTTCCCGCTAAAAATAATGCTCATAGGGTAACTTCATATCCGCATTTTGAAGACAATCTCAATATAAAGAACATGACCTTTCCGGTGGGATTGAATGACATCAAAATATTCGAAAAAAATAACCAAAATATAAGTGTTAATGTGTACGCACTGAAGAATAAAATTGAAGTTGTCGGTCCGTTGTATAAAACCGCACGTCGCAAGCAACATCATGTTAATTTATTATTGTTAGAAAACGGTCGACAAACGCATTACTGTCTTATTAAGAATATAGGCCGATTACTTAAAAGCCAATTGACAAAACACAACGGATCATTGTTTCTGTGCGAGGAATGTTTGATATTTTTTAACAGTAAAATAAAGTTTGGTGCTCATGTATGTGGAGGTGTAAAGACTATTTTACCCGATCAAAATGAACATATACAATTTAAAAATTATGAGCGTTTGCAAGATCTGCAATTTATAATTTATTCGGATTTCGAATGTTTATTGATACCAAATACGGAAAAAAGCAGCAATCAGAGTACTACTAAATTACAGGAACATGTACCAGCTGCATTTGCGTACTATATTGTTTGTTCATATGACAGTTCTCTCAATAAATATGTTTCATATCGGGGAAAAGACTGTATAGCAAAATTTATCGAATATCTGCAAAGGGATATCTGTACAATACACGATATTTATTCAAACCCTATGCCATTAATTATGACGGAAAACGATGAAAATGATTTTTCAAATGCTCAACATTGTTTTATTTGTCGCAAGTTGTTGCTCGGCGATTCCGTAAGGGATCATTGTCATTTAACAGGGCGTTACAGAGGTGCAGCCCATTCTTATTGCAATATACGTTACCGGTTACCTGAATTCGTTCCCGTATTTTTTCATAACTTATCAGGATACGACAGTCATTTGTTTATACGTCAATTGGGAGAAATGCGTGGTCATATGAACGTTATAGCGAAAAACAAAGAGAATTATATATCGTTTACCAAATACTTTATCAATAATCAAAATAAATTTATGCCTGTCCGTTTTGTGGACTCGTACAAATTTTTAGGCGCTAGTTTAGAAGAACTTGTAAGTACATTAAACACGAAAGATTTTAAACACCTTTCACATTTTTATCCGTTAAAAGAGCAGTTTGACCTACTGAAGCGTAAAGGTGTGTACCCGTATCAGTATATGGATAGTTGGAGTCGCTATGAAGAGCAATCTTTACCTCAGCATCATTACTTTTACAACTCGTTAACTGATGACAATATATCGAAATATGATTACGAGCATGCTAACCTGGTTTGGAAATCATTCGTACTTAATAATTTAGGAGAATACACTGATCTTTACCTTAAATCCGATGTATTGTTATTGGCTGACATATTCGAAAAGTTTCGTCAAACCTGTAAGGTTAACTATAGACTAGATCCTGCTTTTTATCTAACCGCTCCAAGTTTAAGTTTTGATGCCATGTTGCTAATAACTAATATAAAATTACAACTCATAAATGACCTCGAAATAATTCGAATGATTCAAAAGGGCATTCGTGGGGGTATATGTTTATGTTCCACACGATATGCTAGCGCGAACAATAAATATATGCATAATTATGATCCTAATATTCCAAGCAACTATTTACTATACATAGACTGTAATAATTTATACGGGTACGCTATGTGCGGTAGTTTACCTTATGCCGATTTTAAATTATTGCAGCAGGATGAAATAGATAAACTAGATATCATGTCAGTACCAGAAGATTCGGATTATGGTTTTATCCTCGAAGTAGACCTTTCCTATCCTGAACACTTGCACGACTATCATAATGACATTCCATTCTGCCCGCAAAAATTCGTGCCTCCTGGTTCAAAGCAACCTAAACTTATACCGAATTTATATGATAAATACGAGTACGTCATTCATTACGTCCATTTAAAAACATGTATGAAGCATGGATTGGTCCTAAAAAAAATTCATAGAGTAATACAATTTAAACAAAGTCAATTTTTAAAGCAATACATAGATCTAAACACGCATTTGAGGCAGAAAGCTACATCTGTATTTGAGCAAAATCTATGCAAACTATTCAATAATGCTATTTTTGGAAAGACTCTTGAAGACCCCGAGAAAAGGTTAAATGTAATGTTAGTTAATATATGGAATGACTGTAAAAACAAAACTAAAAAGAAATATGGAGCAGAGTGCTTAATAGGTAGACCTAATTATCATAGCTCAACCATTTTCTCTGAAAATTTCGTGGCAGTACAAATGAATCCTGAATCTATAAAACTTGATCGACCAATTTACGTAGGATTTACCGTTTTGGAAATTTCAAAATCTCACATGTATGACTTCCATTATTCTTACATGAAACCTTATTACGGGACTAATTTAAGTGTTTGTTACACTGATACGGACTCGTGGCTGTATACGATAACCACAGAAAATGTATATTCAGATATTAAATTGAGATTTCAACCTTATTTCGATACCAGCAATTATTCTGTAAGCAACGTACATGGCATAACTCCTCAAAATAAAAAAATACCGGGTTTATTTAAAGACGAACTTGGCGGTGAAATAATAAGCGAGTTTGTGGGCCTTCGGTCAAAATTGTATTGTATCAAAACAGAAAGTAAACAAGTCAAGAAAGCTAAGGGTACAAAAAAACATGTTGTGCGTCATTTGGATTTTGAACACTATAAAAAAGTATTGTTAAATAGAGAAAAGTTACGAAAGACGAATATTGTATTCAAATCTTTAAAACATGTTATTTTTACACAATCTGTAAAAAAAGTAGCGCTGTCGTCAAATGACGACAAACGTATTATACTGCAGAACCAATTTTCTACGATATCATGGGGCCATAAATCTATGTACTAATAGAGATATTCGAATAAGATAGTTGTAATTTGTAATATCATAAACATTATGTATGTGATTTTATTCAATTTAATAAAAAAAAATCCTATAAGTAATATGATTTGTTTCATTTCTAGCAGAGTTCCATCATTTTCTTTCCTTAAATACGGAAAAGATTTATGCTAATTTATATATTATTTTATTGAACTTTTATTTTACATTTTTTTATCGATCTCATAACGTATAAATCTTATCTGTATTTAGGTTTTTCTAAGGAAGTTTCTATAAGGGTGAGTATAAATTAAAAACAAAAGTATTTTGTATTATTATATTTTATTTCAAAAGAAAATACAATCAATAATTGTTTTCATCCTTATCTAAATACCAGTTTTTAATACATAGTACATTTTTTAACGCACAATTTTTCTTATGATATACACAATTATAAATACCCTCCAATAAACAATATTTTTTATGCAGCTCTTTTAAATTAGGAGCGCCCTTTTCACCTAAATCTATAATAGTACAGTCCGGGCACAATTTTTTAACCCATAGACTTTTTTCCATGCCTTTCACAAAAATCGTTTTGCCTTTGATGTGGTTTACAATAAGTCTTTTAAATTCTCTAAAATCAACATACCCTTCTTGCCAGAACAACCCGAAGTGTTTTTCTAACCATCTTGTATGCCTTTTTTCATTTTCGGATAATTTAGAAAATGTAAACGGGGGCTTTATTAAAAAAACTTGAGTATATAGTAGTGTACTATATACAAATTCCTTTACAATAAACATGTTTTCATTTATTTTAAACCCTTGAAGGTCTACGAATATGTAGTCCGTCATTACGAAATCTTTTTCGTAATGCCACTTAGAGGCTTATATTCAATAATACTATCATTTAAAATAAGGCAATAAGCTGAGGTTTGTTTAGGTATATCTGACTCACACTCTATGTCAATCCGTACATCAACTGATCCTGTTTTCAAGGTTTCGTTTTGTCGAGAACAGTCAATGACAAATAGTGGGGCTTTATTTCTAAATTCTTCCGGGCTCAGCAAAGGTGCTTGAACACGGTTATAGTAAGACTGTTGAAATTTAGCATACTTGTCGTATAATATAGCAAACTTCTCAGACGAAAAACTGACATCAAAACTTTCATAAGGAAAGTAACTCGAGTTTAAAAAAACTTTAACATCTCTCAAATTACAGTGATCAAAGCCTGTCATGTCTTTATCAGCGTGGTTTTTTCGCGCTGTTTTTAATCCAACTATGATGTAACGCGGTTTTTCAATTTGAGATGAAGTTTTGATAGCCCAAGAATGCTTTGACGTTTCAGGTAGAAGTGGATATTCATACAAATCCCAATTCCTGAATGCTATCTGAATAGCGCGATCTCTTTCCAAATATTTCAGTAGACCTAATCTTTCTCGGTCAGAAACCTTAATGTGAGGCATACGCCATACTATTTTAGATATGGTGATATGGTCTATGTATTCATTTACATTTAATTTAACACTATTTAAGTTAGTATTGGACCTTAAAAGAATAAGTTCATGTTTGCAATTAATAATAATTTTGTTATAATCCTCAGCAAATCCAAGAACCTTATTTAAAGGAACAGATACAGAGAATGTTCCATGTACATTTTTTGTACCGTTCATATCCCAACCCCATAATTTGGACATCGAGGCTTCAAGTTCATTCATGGATACGAGAGATTTCATAGTTGTTGTAACCCCTGCGTTTTTAATTTTATCTATTTCGATTCCATTAAGTTCATATCGAATATCTTGAAATAGGTGAAGTATGGGGTTATTGGTAAATAGAACACTGTTCACCTTTGCTTTCGTTTCTCTGTTGAATACAGTTATAGTACCCTCTATGTATATAGCACTCGCTGATGGTAAAACGTTAAGGTCTTGTTGGTTAATAGGTATCCGTATTTCATCATTGAAATTAAAACTGGTTACGTACGGCTTATACGAATGATATTCGAAACTCTCAATTGAGTTATCGAAGGTAAAAGGCTCTGTTAAATTTAATATACTCATTTTAAGAGACCTAGGTATTGGAGAAATTGTTTATTCTCTTTTGAAAGTTTCACTTTACGTCTTCTTTTCTTGATTGCTTGATGCATACTAGTACTACTTTTAAATGTTACTGAACTTTTATTAAAGTCTATCATTTTTTTCTAAGGTGTAAATATATTTGGATCTCTTCACCCCGTAAATTAACCAAATTATGGTTACCATCCAATATTCTTATTGTAATTGAACTTAAACTATTTTGGGTTACAGGGAAATAGATAACGTTTCTAGGTGTCTCTATTATCCTATAGCCGGGGGGTACGGACGGTATCAGCTCGTGTATTATGTGACTAGGTTTTCCGTTAACAAATGAACCGCTCACTATGTCACATTCGATTCGGACTATAGTTGTAGACAGAATGGACACAGGAAAGAGAGATTCTGTTAATATATTCGCCTGAATAGATTCTTTTCCGAAACCAAGTAAACTTCCAATAGAATTTTCTTTGTCGAAATAAATATTTTTAGTGCACAAAATTGATGTTTTCAAGGTATTATTATTGCATTTCAAGGTAAATGTGCATCCTTGAAGGTGTTCTTTAAGGTAATCTTCAATATCTTGAAGTTCATATGATCCTTCAGGAATTTCAATTACTTCGTTTTCTCCATAATAAAACTTATTATTTCTATAGTCTATATTAGGTATTGAATTAAACGATGACATATACAACAGTCCACATTCATATTCACCATCTAGTTGTAAAGGTGGTGAATGGTTCGTTATTAAATTGGCGGAGTTTCCAGTTATAGACAAAGTGAAAGACATCGTGTTACTGATAAGCTGTTTATTATGCAATGTTATTTAAACGGTTACACCAATAATTATTTAAGTATTTTAAGCATAAATGACCGCAATTTACAGTGTCAAACTTTTGATATCTATTGTAGTTATAACATATGTTATAATTGTTTAAATACCTCTGTAATTCTATCGGAGGTGGAAGGTCACCATAACTATTAAAATATTCACAATAACTATTATCTTTCACATAGGCTACCCAGTGAGTTCCATTGTTTTCAGAACTATCCAAATTAAGGATTCCACATTCAACTTTTTTGGGACGCTTTGGTAAGCTATCCCTCATATAAACTCCTCGAAAATGGGGGATAATAGAGGAGTGTTTTAAAATATCAATATTCGTAAGAGCACGTCTGGGTAACCTCTGATTTAGTTTTTTGAAGTTTTAATACATAAACCTTTCCCATTTTTATATGGCTTAATATGTAACCCTTTTCCCAATGCAATAGATTCCATCATCTTGTTATGCCGTTCTGATTCAGCTAAGTTTTTTCGAGCAGCTTTGTAATCACCCACAGCTTTAGCGATTCCAGCAGCTCCACCTGCTAATGATCCTAATGCGGATAGTCCAGCGAAAATTGGTATTAGCGGTAGTAAACCACCAGTTTTTGGAATTGGTATTAAACGTGGTATTCGAACCATAGTATCGTTAGAAAAAACTTTTTTTGCGGCAACAAGTGCACGATCTACTATAGAGCCTTTCGTTTTAGCTTTCTTTTTCATTTCAGTGCGTATTTTAGACACAAAACGCTTAAATGTTTTCATTCCCGCACCAGCTTTAAGTTTAGATTTCATCACTTTACTAACTAACCATGAAGCTATTCTTTCTCCTTTCCCTGCATCTTTCGATCTCTTTCTTTGCTTGGCCATTTTATAAAGTTCTAAGTCTGCCTGGTGTCTTTCCGCTAAGTCAGGATATGTATCGTAAGCAATATCGTGTTTCATACACGCAGTGTCTAACGCATTAATTCCTTTGTCACCTCTTTTTAGCCGTTTGTGTAATTTCGTTCCCGGCCCACAATAGTTATAACCAGGTAAGTGTAGTTCGAATGGTAAGTGATTAATAGCACTATTTAAAAGTCCTCTTCCTTTCATATCTCATATGACAATGAGAAAGTTTAGTTTATAGAAGGTATATAAATATTATACGACAGCATTTCTATCAATCCAACTATTTTCACTATCACTAAGACCTAACCACTTAACGTACAACTTCCTACCCTTTTTTTTAAGTACCTTTTCTACCAAGTAAACATCTGGATACTTAGTTTTCTGAAGTTCTTTTTCGTAAAATGTACCTAGTATCATATTTTTTCGTTGGTCTTCAATATGGTATGTAACAGGTTGAGTGTGATTCACACGTTTAATAGTGAAAAGTTCTGTTGACCAATTAGGTGTATAACCTTTATGAAAGCAGCTTTTATACTTGCTAATACGCACACAATCTCCTTTCTTGAATTTATTTGATTTATAATTTCCATTGGAAACTGATTTTTGAATGTTGTTCTTAACTTCAATTTCATTAGTATAGTTTACATCAATCGGTTTAAATTTTGTTGTACGATGTATAGTTTGATTATAAGACTTAATAATGTCATTTAAAGGATTTCCAACCCATTTATAGTTACCAATCAAACTAAAATATTTGTACAGTTTAAGCTTAATTGTCTTTATCAGTCTTTCAACAATAGATGCCTTCATAATTGAATACGTCGAATAATGATTTATATTCAAAGACTTTAAATAGCAACATAGATCGTTATTGTAAAACTCTCTTCCAAAGTCTGTCTGTAAGTTTTTAGGTTGTCGTTTTGACGATTTTATAATAAATTCAAATGCATGTTTTACTTCCGTTTTTGTCTTAGATTTTATAGGATAACACCATGCGTACTTCGAAAAGGCATCAATGACAGTCAAAATATACTTATATCCCTTGTTAACCTTATGACATTTCTGTAAATCGATCAAATCGGCTTGCCATAAATCATCAATCCCTTTAAGTAGAACTGATCGCCGCTTAAATCTTTTTCGCGCAGATCTATGGATCTCGTCCACTATTTGTTCCTTTGCCGTCATTTATTATTTTCAAAATATTATCTATCTCCTTCTTTGCGTAAAAGTTGAGTTTTAACTGAGATGCAAGTTGATGAATTTGACTATTTATAATTTGAAATAACGAGTCTATGTGCTTCTTATCGTACATGTTCTGAATATATTCGTCAACGTACTGTTTATTTACTGCATCATCAGGTGCTAAAGGTTTCACAACACCTTTTAATCGCAATGATTGTAAATCAAAATGTCCCGCTTCTGTTCGAAGCAAAGCCTTGTACTTGAGATCATAAATCTCTCCAGCACGCAAGCGCTTATGGACATGGTGACCAAATTTGTCTATATTCATTTTTTGTTTTGTTTGGTTGAAAGTCAAAGTACGACTGTTAAAAAAATAAACTTTATTTATTTATATATTATTTGACTATGCCAGCTTCACGCAGTTCTTCAATAATAGATATAATTTCGTTACCTAACCCTGTATTACCAGCATCGCGTGCTGCTATAAGCAATTTTAATCTCTCTACTAATTCGTTCGGGTCATCCCAATACACATACGCAATGTCTTTCTTTACTTTTTTCATTGATGGTAGTCCATGGCCGGATACATGAATTTCTTCACTTACTGATCGTTGTTTAGATAATTTGAAAAGTGGTTTTATCACATATAAATATTTCATGCCCTTATTGCTTTTTATTGGTTTATTTGGATCAAAATCACGTCTATGAGCATTTGTTTTTAATAACAAAGTTTTATAAAATCGTTTATCGTCTTCAGTAACGAGACTTAAATCAGGTATTTTCTTAAACAATAAATCGTTTAAACCTGGCGTTAAATGAATACTTTCCCCACATATTTTGAGTTTTTGGTCATTCACTGAAATCGGATAAGATCCAAACATTAGCTTGCCACGCTCCATTCGTACACCAAAAGGAATATTTGTGTACGAATATTGTTTTTGCCAAACGGGGTCTTCACGAGGAGAAGCATACGAATCAGATGTTCTAAACGAAGCATTGTTGGTTGTATCAGAATCATTTTGATTGACACTTTCATGAGATAAGGCATCATCTAGGTTAGCGTTACTGTCATTTAATTCAGCATCGGTAGTATTTGAACTAGATTCTGATGATTTTCTCAGAAATGTTTTATCAACGAATCTTTCCTTATCTTCCTGTTCAGACGGACTATATTTTAATGTTTTTACTGTCTTAGAATCCCATTTTAATTCTTCGTTGTCACGATCAGTGTCATTATTATTCGAACCATGATTATTGTGTTTTGCCATTTCATTGAGAGGATCTATAATTGGTTTTAGCATTGTTTCCAACATCATATTATCGTTTGTTTTAACATCACGAATAAGTTTAACTTTTTTTCTTACGGCTTCAGCAGATCGGAGTACTTTTTCTTTAAATAATTTCTCCTCGTTCATTTTTAGATTCATGTCCGATCCAGATGGTTTCATCTTAAGTAATAAGTTTCAACTTAAATACGATCCTTTATGTATACCGTTACTCTAGCAAGATAAACGTATCAAAACCTTTCCTATAGCATCCAGAATTTTTATTACAGTCTTTATTAATAACTAAGTACTTGAAGGGTATGTCCCATACTTGTCCACACATTTCACGAAACTGAGACCACGACATATCACTTCCTACGTGTTCATCATAAACATGTCGTAAATTAACATCATCTTGTTTAAAAAGAATGATTAAATTTGCATTGTCTCGTATCAATTGTTTAGGTATTTTACTATACGTTTGATTCAGATAGAAGCTGTCTATATTTTTATGCCTTCCCATTGCAAAGTAATCCCGTATATTATTTTGATTTTCACATGCAACATCGTCAAATATCATTATTGAATTAATATTAGCCTCATGAGGGCTTAATACTTCATCATTCTCACAATATTTTCGAAAATAAATTGAGGGGACCATTGTTAAAACTTGTTCTAAAAATTTATATATAGGCTGGAATAAAGTTTTAGAATAAATATAAACATTTTGGAAGCGTAGGCCTTGTTCATGAAGCAGCAAACCAACAATTAAATTCGTTTTTCCACAATTAGACGGACCACAAATTATACAGCGAATGGTGTCGGGTAAAAGTTGGCCATGCCGAAAATTGCGATTGCGAGTAGAACAAACGACATCCAACTTCAGCCTGTGAGATTGTTTTACAAACTTCATTATTAAAACTGTAAATGCGTCTGTACTAACCGACAAACTTAAAGATTGTAAGCGTTGAAGCATGGGAATCTATTTATAAACCGAAAACAAGGTATCGTGACGGTATACGGTTTCATAGTCACGATTGAGCATTTCAGAACAGAAAATAAGTTAACCATGATATGATACTGTATATACGATTGAGCGTTTCGGAACAGAAATCGATAGATTTCTGTTCTGAAACGCTCAATAATACACTACTTATAAGTGTATGAACATAGGGGGGGAGTATATTGAAAAATAAAAATATCCAACTTTTCGTACTTGTTTGTTTTCATCCACATACCGAGAATATTTTGAATGCCCCTCGTAAGCGTCAAATGCATGGTTACGTAAAACCATTATTCCATTAAGTAAAAAATCCTGTCTGGGTCATAATTTTCATCTCACATCAGGGCCACGACTCCAGTTGCCTTAATGTCATGAGGCGTAATCCCTGGGATATCGCATTTTTTTCTCTGTCAATATCATTTTAAATGGCAGAGACGTGAAAGTGGGGATAACCCTGAGACAAACCTGGAACGTCAATCTTGAATTAGGCCGCGTGTTAACGGAACTATACCATAATTAATTCACTCCGAGAATTCCACAGAGTCATTCCAGCCAAGTGACGTCACTCCTTACTATCACAGGATTCTCAATGAAACTGAAAACTTGGCCACGGAGATCATTACTACCTCCACAACCATTCAATATTACCATAAAATTATAAACAAACGGAGCTGATAAATATTGATATTGACCGAGATAATGTTCCATTACGATCATAACAAACATCATCCTCCGTTACGAAGATAGTTTATTTAAGCTTGCGGATGCGTCGATGTTGGATTATGCAGGGTGTTTGGCATTGTGCTAAAATAAGTATCTGAAACTGTGACCCCAGCTTATACAATTTCATCCAGTGATACCTAATGTAATGTCATTGTCAGTCTTATTAATTGACTAATAGAGGTTTTTAGTACCATAGGCTGGTACTTAAAATCTACCTACAGGTGTAACAGACCTTATGTCGTTAGCACCTCGAGTATCTCCTTTGAAAAAGGGCTCGACACACCACTTTCCCCGCGTCCACTTTCCATATCGAGTTACCACGCAGTTGCGACCGGCTAGCCGAGCGCGTCGGGATACACACCGTCTGTCGCCCGCCGTGAAAAAACAAGTTAGGGCAAAGGTATGTGTAAAAAATACTTTAAAAGCCGTTTGAGATGATCAATACGGTCTTTGACATCAGTAAAAATGTATTTTCACATAACCTAAAAAAAACTTACGAAAATGCTGGGTAAAATCAGGTTACAACTTATTAACACTATTTTAAAGATTTTTTTACACAAAACTTAAACGACGAACGCTGTGTGACTTCAGAAAACTGTGACGACACCAGTCTGAATTATACAAACGTCATACTGACAGATCGTTCATGAAGTTCCATAAAAAGTTTCTGATTTGACTGTCTGTCAAATACTTTATTGTCTCAGACACTATGGTATTAATAGAACTGAGCGAGAGAGTGAGGGGGCAGAGTAGAGAATAGCGTAGTATACGTATACGTGCCATTGCATTTGCCAGATAAGAATCAGTAGCTATTATATAATAAGTATCCTACTAATATTATAAATATTATTAATGCGAAAGATTAGATGTTTGGATGTTTGTTACTCAATCACGCTTAAACGGCTGAACCGATTTGAATGAAATTTTGCACGAAGATATTTTATAGCCTGGATTAAAATTTAGGATAGTTTTTATCCCGGGTCCACGCGGACGAAGTCGCGGGCGGAAGCTAGTAGTATAATAAGTAAGGGTCTGGGCGTAAAATATTAGTCACTCGAAATGGGACAGAACCGAGATTGTAACCGCAAAGATACGTGAGCTACCAGATAAAAACGACTTAACCAGGATGGGAATCGAATTCTTTATGCGAGATTTCCTTTCACCGGATGGACGGAAGCAGAGGCCAGAAGCCATTTGAGCTGGTAATATGATTGTTTATATTCGCGTATTCGCATTCCTATTACACCATATGACTACAATACCTTGGCAATAATATTTGGACGGATCTACTATTCCGGGAATCAGGTATAGATTCCGTCTTCTTGTGAATCATGGTTTAGAAAGAAAACAACCATGAGGCCTGGCTATGAGATAGAGAGAGAGCAGACACCGTAGCCTAAGGGGCGCTTTCGGCTAAAAAAGAGACACAAGCGCGCGGCCGACTCCATTCGCTGTGTTGACAGTCGTCTCAGGTGAGTTGTCTTACTTTCTTACGGAGCCTGTCCATCTATTACTCTAGCTAGTACCATAATCATATAGTTATTGGACGCATTCTTCACTTTGATCTTTACGCTGTTTATCTGAGTTCTGGCAGCGTACATACCTGAAACAAAAAGAATACATATGACTACACTTCACTGCCATTAATATGTAATTCAGGGGGCGTAGCATAGTTGCCATTTCATAACTTATCGCTGTGGCACGCCGCACTCACTCGCTTATTTGTCAGTACGTGAAGGATGTCTCATCTACAGCGATAAGTGATGTTGCCGTTTTATCACTTATCGCTGTGGAAAATACTATAGATTTTCTTCTGCTAATAGGCATTACGGGTGCTTTTACGAAGTTTCGGGATTATTCTTATCATTATTTTCTAAATGCGCATTTTAATGGTCGTTAAGTCGAAGGATATGCATGAAGGTGCTCCCCGCAAACGGGATAACGACTAATGAAAGTAATCAATGTATAAACACACTCGGTCCACCGCTTGGAAGTATTCCACGTAGGCGGTCTGTAATCTATCGTCACTTAAACGCGTGCGAGGCGGTAGGGAGCGTCTGGTTTTCGTCGACCCTAACTAGCGAAAACCCGACGCCCCTTTTACCTAGACGTGGACACCAATCCGACAACATTTAGTTTAACCTGCCAGCACTCTGCCTGGCAAGGTACCCTGCCTAACTCTGCTTGATTTTGGTATTACGTGATTTATTTTATCTGACGCTTAAAAATTTTACTGTTTACCTTCATTGGAAACACAGTATAAAATAGAAGTATATCTGGCGGAATAGGTATGCATAAAATGCATAAAAGCGAACTCCAACCTGCCGCTATTGACCAGTCGAAACGGCTCCCCGCATAAGGACGCCATGGCACGCGTTTGGAAATCTCCCCACACCCCGAAAGAACAAATGCGGGCTCTACGTAACGCGCCAAGCACCAATCCTATCGATCAATGATAATTAACAACTGAGAAAAGTTTTAAAACACCCCAACATTTTAATTTCAAAGTTCAATATCTCAAAACCGACAGGACCGATTTTGTCGAAACGTAGCTAGCTAAGATCCATTTCGATAACGGCAGCTTGAAGCAGCGGCAGGAAGAAAAAACCCACATTAAAATCGGTCCAAGTTTAGAAAGAAAGAAAGAAAACATTTATTCATGGCAAAAAAAGACAAACTGTGGAGTGGACACGTACGCACATACACATTTGCCACGAAATGGTCACAACTCAGCGTAATGCTGGCGACGCCAGCGCTGGTCTTCCGTTGTGGCCATTTGGTGAGGTGGGGACGGAACAATGACGCCACGATCACACACAAGGACAAATTGCAAAATACAACAACAATACAAATAACGAAGAACACAAACTCATTAAAAACAAAAATCAATAAATAAAAACCACTGCCACTTAATTTTTTTAAAAGAAAAATAAAAAAGGTACAACAACTATGGCTTATCTATGGTAAATTTGAGTTGACAATTATTGACATTACCATTACCGTTTAGGAGCTACGATGTCACATACAGACACACAGACGTACGTCTAACTTATAACCACCCCTCTTTTTGCGTCGAAGATTACTAACAACGTTCTTGATCAAACATTACAATTCCCTTGATATCCATACAATGTAATGACATCCTATTCCGAATACTTATAATTGGAATACCCGAAACCAATTGACTTTTTCATGTTATATATTTACCAAACAAACTTCGATTAGGAGCCGCAGCGGTTCGTTTGTCTTTGATGTTTGCATGTGTAATTGATTTCGATGTTTAGTCGACTATTACATATTTTTATTTGAAGTATTTCGTGATTGAAATACGTCAATTATTGCAAAAGCATTTTTAGCAGAGTAAACATACTTCGGCCTTATGATTGTAGACTCTACAATTTTAGGAAAAAGCTACTTTTTTCTTGTTGTTCTGTGAGGTGCAGAGATCGGTTCTCTTATGATTTTTTTTAAAAATATGAACTGCTTTCTAGCTGGAGGAAACAAATGATAATTGATAACCCACAAAATGGATGTGTAACTATGACAAAGGCCTTTAACCGCGTATATGAATATGTACACTCGCCGTCTGTATAGATATTTCTGATGACGACTGTAAAAAGAGGCAAAGGCGGCCGAGGACCGTCGAGAACGAACAAGTAGCCTTCGCTTCGCTCGCGAAACTCGAAGTGGCCGTCAGTAAGAACCATCTATCAAAGTTAAAAACGTTATGTAGCCATTGCAATGAATCCAGAATACCGATGCACTAACATTCGTACGAGACTTACATATATGATTTTAATCGACCTATAACAGACGGTCACAGCCGTTTAACATTTTGACAACGCCAATCTTATTCTTATCTTTTAATCTTCAATTTATCTGCTTTACCTTAAGGCTGACTGATAGAGAATTAAAAAATAAAGGCCGCCTTTTGTACCGCCTCTTCAAAAAGTGCGTTCAAATAATCCTACTAATATTATAAATGCGAAAGTTTGGATGTTTAGATGTTTGTTACTCAATCACGCTTAAACGGCTCAACCGATTTAGATGAAATTTTGCACGAAGATAGTTTATAACCTGGATTCAAATATAGGATAGTTTTTATCCCGGGTCCACGCAGACGAAGTCGCGGGCGGAAGCTAGTTAATTTCATAAAAATTTAAGTCATCTTATATAATGTTAATTTGTCAAATAAAAGAGAAATAAATTATTAAATGTTGTAATTGTAAAATGAAACCAAACCGTATTTCGTTTTAATGGAAACTACGCACAGTCGACTACAGAGAGATCGGATACGGTCAAAGTCATAAAAATAAGTAGACTGTACATTTTTTGACATTTTGTGGCTAGAACCACAAACAGTTTTTATAAAAACGATGACAAGGAGCTACGCGTAGAAGGCGACAGCCGCGCGCAACGGTTGCAATGCAAAACGTGAAAACGCAACTCGAACCGTTTCGTTTCACTTCGTTTGGCGACCGGCGACGGCGGCAACGCACGGAGACACTAGTTATTTTTGAAACTGTTTTTCAAAACAGTTCTGTGATTTAAAAAAACGGTTACGAGTCGTTTGACGGACAAGTCGAAACGACGCAGCTCTAAAGTCATGCCTAAGAGCGGTCACACACAGAGATACAAGCGCGCGACTGTCACGCGACAATAGCCATAGATTTGACGGCCGATTAGCCCAGTGGGTAGTGACGCTGCCTACGAAGCTGAAGGTCCTGGGTTCGAATCTGTGTGATGAGTATGAATTTGTTTCCGAGTCTTGGGCGTTTTCTATATATTTAAGGGAGCGACCACACCGGTGCTTAACGCTGCGCGCCGCGTTGACATGTCGTATACGACGATGACGACATGACGTATTCTTCATACATTTTGCTGCGTTTTACGGTGCTTTACCGTATTTGGAGCAGCGGTGTGGTCGCACCTTAAGTATGTATATCTATTAAATATACTGTGGGGCTAGTTAGATTTGTGTAAAATCACCTGCATCGCGTTTGTAGCACTAGCACTCACCAGGCCCGTTCCACCTATTGCCCGTAGCATACGCCTTTTCCGATGCCATGCTATTAGCGGCAACCATTTGTAATGTATTTATTTATCAGTCCCACATTTACAAAGTCTGTTATGATTAATGAGTTTGTATTCCTTTCATCTAAATAAAAAGGTTTCCGTTCGCCCGAAACAAGGAGATAGCTCTCCCTAGTAAACGTTCGGTGAAATTGTTATTGAATCGAGCAATGTTTCAGTATTGCGATTAGATTCATTTAATAGTATGGTATTTTGCCAAATTGGCTTTGCTTTGAGTTGGATGATTATATAGTAGAACCGTCACGAACAGGTTGGTGTTTAGCAGACACTGTAGCCGATGGCCTCCATTAATTTGAAGGATTAATAGGGGTAAAGACTCGAAAACTATTATTACTCCAAATGAAAGAAGGCAAAAAAAATGCCTAGTGACGAAAATCCCATTCAGATATCTAAAGAATAACGAAGCTACAACCGTTTTAAAACTGCTTGTTAGAGAGAGAAAACGCAAACAGTGTGTGACGTCACATCACGGGATGCTGCCGGGGGGCCGCGTCGAACACGATGGGGCGCGGCACGTTGCCGTCTATTAGTGTGACGTCACAATTTTCCAGCGTCATCGTTTCATATGAAGTTGCGTTTTGCGAAAAAGGAACAGAACATACCCCTTCTTAAAACTTTGGACACTTATAACTTCGTGATTATTTAACCTTTTGCGTTGTTTTTTTCTGCATTTGACTACATTTTTAATCCTTTTTCGGGAAAATATGACATTATTGATTATTTTATTTAGTGTCTACACCCCTATTGTGTTGACAGCTAGACAAAATTCAAGCCCCTCACTCTCAATACAGCGCGCTCTAAGCACTCTAGCGCCTTCTACAAGGTATTAGTTTGTTGCTCATCACCAAATGCCATATTATTGTTACTTCTTATTGTATACATAAGTTGTTAAAAAGTCATTCAAGTTTACTTACGGAATAAATAAATAAATATTTTAAATTTAATTTAGCCTAACCAAAATAATTAATGAATAAGTACATTTCGAGTCTTTTTATATACTCTTGATGTCCAATGAGCTAGTAAATGCGCGAGTGATCATTAAAACAGACAATCAAAACAATGACTCCAATCGAAATTAATGAGCCGTCTTGTAAGATGAAAGGGTTGTTATGCCGGAAAATCAAGGCAGATACATTCTGACAGATCTGACAGACGAAAGGCTTTATTCTCTTTGTACAGTGTCGTTTGCCAATTTTCTGAGATAAGAACTTACTTCACAAGTAATCTAATTGTTTAAACAAAAGCAACCAAATCCGCATCGTAGATTTCGTCAACTGCGTAACAGAAACAAATCAGCATTAGTCTTCGTCACATATACACATGAGGAAATCTGCAACAGTAAATTCTAAATCGAAAACTTTAAACTCGAGAATTTAATCGCGCTTTGTACTGTAGGGGTTGTTACTCAGATGGTAAAGACTTATTTATATATTTATCTTTTATTTATTTTATAACTTGCTAAATGAAAGCCTCGGGGCCCAAACCTTGATATCTTCGGTTCCTCTTCTATCTATAGACTTCCAGACAGCTTGATTTGAACTCCGAACGTCTGCACAGTGCTGTCCAGCCAGCACTGTAGAGGTTGCGTAGACGATCTCTACAGTACACATATTTAAAAGCTTACTTTACACTGGTGTGGTGGATATTTCGTATCTTTATTTCGGATCATCATTCATCTGTTGATGTCTGTGCAACCCGTGTCGAAGCGTCATACAGAAATAAGACTTGTACTCTGACTGATAATAAAAATAAAAGACACGGGAATTATGTAAGTGTGTATGATAAATTGCAGCGTTCGCGTACCGGACTATATCCCAATTCTCTTTATCTCTCACAACGGTTACGTCTTCACACCGAAATCTTCTTTAACTCTTTCAAATCTCTTTAAATGTTCTAGTTCTCTCGCTATACAACAATACGAAATTTTAAGGAAAGGTATGCTTCAATACATGATCATACCCGGATGAGTCTACAGCGGCCTTTAGACCTTGCTAAATGGTACCTCACTAACCAGCAGATAAACCATCTCGCTCTAATCAGTGAGTGTGAGTGCAGTTAGTGCGCTGCATTTAGCAAGGGCTAAAGGCAGCCCACCGTTGAACCGAGATGAGTGGCGTACCCGAAGAGAGGACTACGCTCAGCAGTATATTGATGTATTTAATCATTGCACAAAATAATAACATTCAGTACCAAAGGAGGACCTAATGCCGCACAGCATTTTCAGTAAATATAGATGGCTATCATCATCATCAGTCGTTCCCTGAACGCTGAGGATCCTGACATCATGTCCTATTCTTGTGGACCAGACTTCTCAAAAGTCACCTTGATAGATACATTATTCTCAAATTCTCGAACTCCGCATTCAAAATACCTTTCAATCGCTTATCCGCCAATAACATTAAATTATTATACATCATACAGACGATTGATTATCCCGCGGTATGCCGATATCAATGCGAACGCACGCCAAGAGCAATATCTAATAACAAATATAGCCGCGCCTGCGTTACATCAAACATCAGGTCAATGAAACGAAGGTAGCTTATAATAGTTATAATTAATCAATGTTTATCTACAAAGGATGTATTATTATTAGTATCGAGCTCGTCTCAATCGTTTATTGAGCAATACTTTTCCAATAGATTAATTTATGAGACAACTAGCTGGCCCCGCGAACTTAGTATCGCCATACAAAATGTATGAGGAAAACTATTCGAGTAGTTTTTTCCCGTCAGTTGTCCCACGTTGGATTGGTTGTGCAATCTGGATGTGAAAATATAAGCTGGTATTTTTATTTATAATTTGAATATGGCTTCTATAACTGACGCCATACAATTAAATAAGTAGTTATTCTGCTATCCGGAGCGCAGACAAATGCATAAAATCTAAAACCACAAAAATCGATCCAACCTTTCTCGAGTAATAAATGGTGTAACTAACACGACTATGTTTTATATAATCTATACATATATATAGAAGATGACTTAGAGCGGATACATACGACTCTTTGCAGTGATACGACTGTAGCTCTACACTAGCTATATAACACCTGCATCGATACTGTATCGCATTTGTATCGCTGCAAAGTCGCCGTGTGTGAAAGCTCTTAGTGTGTAGTTGGCTAAGGTGTAATATACGGCGCTTCCTTATACCAAATGCTCTAAATATAAACATATGTCTTACTTCCTAATATGTAACGAACTTGAGGAAGACGGAGGTTAAGTGAGGTAAGTCTTACGGCCGAATTTCACCTTCCCGTACAAACTTAGTTACGATCTCATTTTAAAACTAAGTGTTGGATTGTGACGAAACTTTGCATATACATTGACATGAGGAATATCTATGTCTGTAATTCGTTTTTATGGTTCCAGTGTATAAAACAAACGAAATACAGCAAAAACAAGTTTTGTATGAAAAACTTAAATTCGCTGTATTTTTTTTACTGTGGTTTCTGAAGTTACATAAACTAATTACAGACATAGATATACCTATTGTTTTTCTTTTTAACTGCTTTGTTTGTGTGCGGTGTGCAATAAAAAGTATTTGTATTGTACCTCATGTCATTGTATATGCAAAGTTTCGTTACCATCCAACACGTAGTTTTAAAATGAGAGCGTAACTACGTTGGTATGGAGAATCGAGCTTACTGCGGACTCTTAATTCGTTTCATAATAATACTACCTCACCAATCATGATAATTAGACGTCTCCTGGGTAAAACCGAGCTCGCAACGTTTATGAAACAAATAAGCTTGTTTTATAAATTTCGGTTAAAAGGATAATTAATTATTTTAGGGCAAGTGTGAAACAGTGTCACACGGGGTTTTGTATAGCGCTTTCAGATATAATAAAAGATAATTAAATTTAAGGAGTGATATTATAAACATAATACCCTGCTTGAAACGTGATGAGTACTCTTTTATATAAATAAATATTAGGCGACAATCTTGCACACATCGAACTAGGCATAGTAAGCTTGGCTTGTGTTATGGGGACTATAAAAACTTAAATACATAAGGAAACACCCAAGACTGGGAAACCAATATTCATGGTCATCACACAAATATTTGCCCTTACCGAGATTCGAACACAGGCCCTTCAGCATCGTAGGCAACGTCACTACCCACTAGGCTAGCCGGTCGATATAAACGCATAGGTAACAATTCAACAAATGATATGGCAATGGATTAGGAACCTCTTGCAGTACGTGGATAAAGGGAAGTTGGGCATTAAAAAGGCAAGTTTATTTAAATCAAAAACGTACGAACTTATTTCCTACTGGTTGTTTGTTTATTTTCTCTCCACAACGCAAAGTTTGTCTGGAAAATATCGCATTTTAGCGATAAGTTAACCCGTTGTTTGCCTCTGCTTTTATTCGAGTCTGTACTGTTTTGTAATATCAATGAGGCTTGTTAAAGTATTTGTATTTTACTCAACGTCGACTCCCGCGCCTTGATTCCATGGAATGCATTTCTAACAGCATTTTAATTAATTAAGCATGCCAACAAATCATAAAACTACCATAATTCATTCACTCCGAGAATTCCACCGAGTCATTCCAGCCAAGTGACGTCACTCCTTACTATCACAGGATTCTCAATGAAACTGAAAACTGGGCCACGGAGATGATTACTACCTTCAGTTGTGGTATTCAATATTGCCATAAAATTATAAACAAACAGAGCTGATATTCAAATTCAAAATTCAAATATTTATTCTGTAAGTAGGCCTCAAGGGATCTTTCACATGTCCGAGCTTACAAATACAATTAATTAACATGAAATGACATTTAATACATAGCAACAATGAAAACAGACAATCCCTGGGCACACATTTTCCGGGAGATGTATAGTCTCCGGGTCCATTATCACAATAATCTTATTCTATAATAATAAGGAGATGTAAAGTCTCCAGCGTCAAGTAAAATAAAATAACTGAGATGTAAAGAGTCCCTGGTCAAATAATTCATAATCTAAATAGAAATTACAATATTACAACAAAATAGACATGAGTTGAGACAGGCAGTAACAACGGCGTCCCAAGCCAAGCAGCACGCGAGTCTCTCCAGGACACGACTAAAAAGTTACGACGGCTTGAGACCGAAGGATTTTCCATCAGGTTTCTTTGCTTTCCATATATTCTTCGATCTTGTAGTATCCTCTCTTCAAAAGAGCATTTTTTATACATTTTTAAATGAATAATAAGGAAGATCCCATGCATCTTTGGGTACTTTGTTGTAGAACCTTATACAGTTACCTAAAAATGATTTATTGACTTTCTGCAAACGTAATTTTGGGACAGCTAACTTATGTTTGTTTCGTGTATTTCTATCATGGACATAAATATTGATATTGACCGAGATTATGTTCCATTACGATCATAACAAACTTCATCCTACGTTACGAAGATAGTTTATTTAAGCTTGCGGATGCGTCGATGTTAGATTATACAGGGTGTTTGGCATTGCATGTGCCAAAAGACTGGGGTGGGTAGGTAGGGTCACTTGCAACACATTTTGAGCCAATTAACACTCGTCCTGCCCACTTTGTTTTGTTATTATTCTTGGTCGTCTTATGCATTCAGCCCATGTAACTGGCTGGACCTACTAACGGAATAAAAAAATATTTTTACACAGACACCATTTTTTGCCTGGAGAACTTTTTATGACATTGGAAGATCTGAGGAAGTTCAACTTTGATGACAAGTTGAGTTTGATGATTTTTAATTTCTGTCATTCACACATTGTCGGCTCATAACCTTTTTTCCTATCTAAATGAAATAAGATTTCTGTAGGATACGCATTCAAGATTAAGAAAACCCAAAAAGTTTTATGCTGTCACATATAAAAAAGGTAAGCAAAATGGTAATTTTTTGGCAAATGGCGAGATAAAATAAAAAAATATTAATAAAAATACACCGTTATAATACAAGTGTTAATTGGCCCAAAATGTTGAAAGTGACCCTCACCCACCCTAGTCATTTGCCAAACACCCACAATATAGGTGAAGAACTGAGCCAATAACCCGGTGCATTAAAGTGCCGAATACACAAGCGAAAACACAAATAAGTAAACATAGTCCATTGCACATTATAATAAGTTTCTGGAAAAAAAAATGGTTTTTGGCTCTACGTTACGACAAGGTTCGGACTTGGCTGCTTCTTCTTCAGATAGCCTGGAGGGGCCCAGAGGCCTCGAGGCAGACCACTCCCTAGATGGAGCGCACAAGTCACTGCACCCTTGCAACTACATGCATGAGGCCATACATAAAGCGGCAGATAGGGGTCTTTGGAGAAGCCTGGTCATCAAGAATAGGACATGGTGTCACAAATGCAGGAACGACTAATAATGATGATATTACTACTAAGATTACCAAGTCTGCCACAGCAACCCGACCCATTATAAATTGTGCAAGTTTTTAGAATTAGCAGCACAACACAGTTGGCTGGCCAAGTGGCCTGTACCGCGTTTAAAATATCTAGGCTTGTCCAAAAGTTTCAAGTCATACACTTAATAAAGGTCTAGCAAACAAAACCTTTCGTAAGAATCTCTAAAACCGGTCACTGAAACAACAACTCCATGCATGGGATACTCCCAAAATAACAGAAAACCCTAAGTCACGGCCACATCCGATGCATAAACCAACGAGGCAAAGCTAGTTCTACAAACATTTCAACCGCCATGTAAACACCGCACATTCTGAATTAGATTATGCTAAGCGCCGGTCCAATAATATTCCGACAGTGAAGGATTTGGGCGGAAGTTTCAGACGAGTTATGCTGTTTTCGATTTGAGTTGAATACCAGGCAGGCGTAGCATAGCTCAGCGGTAGCACTTGAAATAAACGCCTTTAGTTTCAAACATTGGTGCTTCCATATCGTTAGTTACGTAGTCGGTCCCAAAGTTCTGTCACTGGCATATTATTTTTAAATTTAGAAGATGATTTTAAGAAAATTTTATTGCATTCCATTTTTGAATGTTTGACAATTATTTTAAAACAAAAAACAGTCATTCGTTGCAATTTCTCACGATGGAGTGGACATAGAAAGAAAACCGAATAGCTGTTTTAGCATTGCACCGCTGTGGGCACTCGCCAAGTACGATTTTCAAGTTGCTCAAAAATTTAAAAATAACGCTTAGGTTTGTGTACCGTACTATTGATAGGTACAATGAAGTCTCCAGTGTTGAGGACAAGAAAATAATTGGCCGGCCTCGCTCCGTACGAACACCAGCAGTGATCAAAGCGATCAAGGCGCGCATAGCAAGAAATCCTGTCCGAAAACAGAAATTGATGGCTTTGCAGATGGGTGTCAGTAGAAAAACCGTCAAAAAGGTTTTAAACGAAGATCTTAGTCTACGAGCATACAAAAAAAAGCGTGGGCACTTACTTAATGCCCGTCTAAAAACAATAAGGCTTAAAAGATCCCGGAAGTTGTTAAAGCGGTACGCGAAAAATCGACACCGTGATATCCTCTTTACAGACGAAAAGATTTTCGATATTGAAGAGAAGTACAATAAACAGAATGATAGAGTGTACGCTAGGAGCTCTGAAGAAGCAGGAAAAAGAGTTCCGCGGGTGCAACATGGGCATCACCCATCATCAGTGATGGTCTGGTTGGGTGTATCTTATTACGGGCCAACTGAGGTTCATTTTTGCGAAAAAGTGTCAAAATCAGTGCGAAAGTATACCAAGAGACAGTTTTGGATAAGGTTGTCAAAGATCTGCCCAACACGCTATTTTCGGGACATAATTTTGTGTTCCAGCAGGATTCTGCGCCAGCACACAAAGCCAAGACCACTCAAGCCTGGTTTGACCGTCAAAAAATCGACTTTATAAGACACGAAGATTGGCCTTCCTCTAGTCCGGACCTTAATCCTTTGGACTATAAAATTTGGCAGGTCTTAGAGGGGAAGGTCTGTGCTAAACCACATAAAAATTTGGAGAGCCTAAAGTCCTCTTTAAGAAAAGCAGTCACTGAGATAGATATGAAAATGGTGCGTGCTGTGATAGACGACTGGCCGCACCGATTAAGGGCCTGTATTAAAAACAACGGAGGTAATTTTGAATAATTTTGAGTAATTTTAATTCTTTATTAAATGTACTTTAAATCGGTATATAATTTATTAAAAATGTATTGCTACTTTTGTTTTTATCATTATTTTCATTTGTGACAGAACTTTGGGACCGACTAGGTACTTTTGAGATTCTTCTCTAGATAGATAGAAACACGTACTTAGCTGATATTGAACGGTTAGTAAAGGCAATATTTTAAATTGAATTATGTTAATCCTTTCCAGACGCGCTGATCAGATCAGGGGGAGTAGTTGAATATAGCTGATGCGGTTGGCTTTTTTTTGAAGATTTTTTGGGGTTAAAAATTACAAGATACAACAATTGACGATCAATAATGTGCTAATCAAGAAGCATTGCAACTAAACGTTGCTACAAATTAGAGGATCGACATTGTATTTCTGGAATGCATTCATTATTATCATTTACAATTTAAAACTGGCTTTTCGGTGGAGGAAAACATAGTGAGGAAACCGGTCTAATCGCATGAGGCCTAGTTTTCCCTCTGGGTTGGAAGGTCAGATGGCAGTCACTTTCGTAAAACTGATGCCTATCTTAAGATTGGGTGCCAAAGCCGGATCCCGGCTCGCTTAGGGCACTACCGAAAAAACGGCTAGGACGTTTAGATATTCCCGCCGTTTCAGCGACTATTTCCACATTGCCGTAGCTGTTCTAAGCTGTAAAAACTAAACCACGGGGTCAAGGATTAATGCTGAACCACACAGTGATGTAACCATTATGCTGAGCAGTTTTATGGCTCTGACTGAATTACTGTCTGCAACTTAGTGCCCTAGCGATTTCGAGCATTTCAGTAATTGGTGGTCCTACTGGCACTGTGTGTATTTTATTTGTTTTGTGTGTTGTTAGATCTTAGTAATAGGGGTGTAGAAACCAAAAAAAAAAAACTATTGACCCTTTTGGGTACAATCAGGAAAACGCTAGGAGGGAAATGATTTAAAAACATATAGGACAAAGTTAGTTCAGTTTCAAGAACCAAACCGCTTTTTGTATTTAATGCCACTACGCAGGTGTACCCCTTTAAACAACACCGCCTGTATATTTCCTTTTTAAAACAGACTTTATTACGTCTCTAACTAGCTATTACCGGCGACTCTGCTCACGGAAATTGTGTTGTTTACTCAGATTTATCTCCCAGTGAAACTCTAGGAAGTCTACAATAATATTATTCCGCTCTCTTGGACTAAAACGTTTCCAACTGTGCTTTATTTATTCACTCGGTGCTACATTACAAAGTTGGACCAATTAGTTGTATAATTATAGTTCCTTTGAAATATGAGAATCGTTTTGCAACGAATTAATTCTTCATTATTAGAGAAACTCCCAACATGGCCCTCTCCATTGCCCTTTGGGTGACTTCGAGCCTTCTTGAGTGCGACGTATGGCACTGGCAACACACACTGGTCAAACACTCTCGTCTTGAGACACCAGAAATGAGGCTATCTGTAGCAGAACCAAGGTAACCGATATAGCCATCCGAATCGCTAAACTTAAGTGGCAGTGGGCGGGGCACATAGCACGTAGAACCGATGGCCGTTGGGGCGGAAAGGTTCTCGAATGGCGACCACGTACCGGAAGGCGCGGCGTGGGTCCCGCACAAGGTGGACTGATGACTCGGGCTGTTATTCGCTACGCGCTAAAGCGGTTCACCCCGCCGGTCACCCGTCACGAATCTAGACCTCTACCTACGAGTGTTACTACGCACCGCGGTGTCAAGATATATTTGTGGGTGAGCGTTGAGGTGAGCTTAAAACAAGTTACAGAATAGGGGGCCTGGTAAGGTTGCGGGAGTCCGCTGGATGCGGGTGGCGCAGGACCGGTCACTTTGGCACTCTTTGGGGCAGGCCTATGCCCAGCAGATATAAGCATATAAAAATTATAGTAAATAAAAGATAATTTACCATAACGGGTTTTGACGAAGGGTTATTCATAGGGGATGTAAGTAGTAGTAGGCCGTTGCCGGCGTAACAATTCAACAATTATTGCAATATTACACTTAATACGCGGGTGAAGCCGCGGGCAAAAACTAGTTAACAATAAAATAGAAAAATGTGAGTGGCCCTTTTGTTTTGAGCAGTATAGTTTAGGTCTAACAAGGGAGAAGTAAACTAAACCGAACGTCAAACTTGCTAGAGCTAGAGCATCAAAATGGCAGCCAAATCTTCGCAGACAAGCGAGATTTCCCGACGAGCTTGCCATGAGTTTTCCGAATGAGTCATCGACTCCCGCGCAAGCGGCGTGCCAAAACGTTCACCGTTCTGATACCAGTCGCCGGCAGTTTTTTTGGAATGCCTCGCACATGCTGTGACTATGTCGCGTATTTGGCCCAATCAACATTTTTTTGTGGCTGGGTCACTCTTTAAATCTCTAAAAGTACAGTTTTAAAGCGTGACCCAGGGTACCATTTTAAATCCACTAAACACATGTTTTTGTTATATTGGGAAACCCATTCCATGGTGGGGCATACGAGTTTCCTTAGTACGATAGGAGTCCATATATAGTTTTTTTTTTAAGAAACTCAGTCACTGTTGTTTCTTGGCTTACCGGGAGGGAATCATCCTCCTAGCGTTATTCCCGGTTGTGTCCTACAGGACCCGGGGTCCGCTTTGACGCCTAATCGCAAGAATTGGCATAGGCACTAGTTTGATCCATCACCACCACCATCTGACCTTCGAACCCAGAGGGAAAACTAGACCTTATTGTGATTAGATTGGCTTATCAGGACGGAATGACAACAAAAAAGATTATTGACCCATTTACTAGCGAGGATTGCGCATGGCTCAGACTGTTAATTATCTAGAATAACAAGCAGGTCACACTATGAGCTGACTGTTTTGCATGCTATAGTATTTTCAAACGCTCGTTGCACGAGGCTATGAAGACAGGGACAGTGACACTGCACTCTCTGTCGCACATCAGCCTTCACGCAAGCGGTGTGACATGTCTTACGATTCATACTTTACAACGCAGCGAAATCCGCACGTCTACGCTTACGCATCGAGTGTACATTTTTGCTATTTCATAAATTAACTAATTGAGAACTTTGCATTCTTCACAGTAACTCGCTCTCTGTCATTTTTTATATTCTCCTTGACAAACAGGGCTTAGAGTTCCCTACACCTGTCAGAGTTTTCCGAATGATTCACGCACTCCCGCGCATTACGCGCGTGCCAAGGGGCGTGTCCACAACTATTAATGCCATCGCCTGGGCCAATGGGGGCTGGAAGTTACGCCTTTGTCTCTGTGACGTGTCCAACTTCTAATTTTGGGTGGCAGGGAATCCTGACCTAAGACCGGAAAGGTAGGAAGAGAGAATTTACGACAACGGTACCAAAGTCTTTGCGTCTTTTGCATGGCAGACATCAAATACTAAGAAAAGGAATTTCGTTATTATTTGGATGCATCGGATTTCCGGATTTGAACAGATAGATGATAGTCGGCTGCTCTTAATGAAACGTTATTTAAGGCGCTAAGTCGAGGAAGCCGCGATAAATCAATAAACTGGCCAGCTTATCTCTCCTATCACGATACCGCGGATTCTTTACCAAATTTATATTTCGCCATTTCGGTTTCGTTGGTTGTCCCTCTCATGACACCCATATTCGAAAACGACAAAAACGTTGCGCTGTTCCGTAAGGTCACTTACCCAGTTGCTGGGGAATTGTATTTCCACCTACCCACAACCTACGTGTACCTCTCCTATATCCTATATTTTACAGCTTATTGTCAGCCTGTAGGGCCGCAGGTGATGGGAGGAGGTGATGAACAGGAAAACAGCGGAGACCAGGGCAGTATGGAGTTATAATTAAAAGATAAGGCACCTGGAAGAAACACAGGCAATGCTTAGCCTATGATTTGATAAACAGATCTTGATTAGGTAACTACTTAAAAACACTGTAACTTACAATAGGTTGCTATCGTGCCTTTATAGGGGTGTACTGAAGAGCTGGATAACACACTTGTGGTTAACTTGTAGTATAACGTATTAAACATCACAATAATAATAAATATTAGGAAACTGACGAACTGTAAATTATTTAATATTTAAAATGTTTAATCCAGAAGACGTGTCTCGATCAGGAATCTGGATTGAACTCCCTGTCAGAAAAAGCTGCGCAATGGCCGTGGAATTGGAATAGGGATTTGAAATTTGAAAATTTGAATGATGTTCATCCAAAAAGTAGCCAGTAGGTTGGTGTGTAACGTTCCGTTACACGCATCGTTACACTTATAGCCCAATAACTAATTAACCTGACAATCTAAAAAATACTGAATAGCACATCTAAAATACTAATCGTTCATCAAAGTGAGGTCTCAATGTGCAATAGTAAAATTATGATGTGCAATTCAGTATTTATGGTGCGCAGTCAGTATTTTTACACAAGCAGCGATTAAAATTTTGCAAAAAAAATTGTCCCCCAAAACGTGTTCAGTTATCTATCCTATCACCACTTTACCCTGGAGGCAATGTATTCGTATTAATAACCCATCAAATCGCGAGATAACATTAAAAAGCGAACATCAAAACACCGTGTTAATGCCAATCCGATCGTTTGTTCCACCCATTTGTTCCGGAACATACATGACTCGTACATAAACGTTTAGCGTGAAATCGTAACTAATTCTAAGAACGTTCCGTTTTGATTTCGCTGACTTTGTGATTTGATTTCACACATTTTTTTTCTTTCTACAACCAATACCGGTTCACATTAAAAATGCGAAAGTAACACTGTGTGGTTCCCTTTAACTTTTCCCATTTAAACCGCTGAACCGATCCAGACGAAATTTTATATGGAGATAGTTGGAGAGCCTAGGACATAATTATAATAGTTTTTATCCCAGAAATTATCCCCAGAAAAGGGTGAAAAGTGGAAGTTTCTAATGGAGTCCGATAATTCATGCTACATCTGTGGGCGGCCTAATATTTAGCATATATGTTACAAAGTAGATTACATTTTTGGCATCTTCTAAGCCTCCAGTCAGCCCCGACGGAAGACCAGCCCTAGCCAATTAGGCCGGTACCATGCTGAGTCAGGACCATTTCATGCCGCGTTAATTATATTCTTGTGTTTTTATGTTTTTTTTTGTTTGTTGGTGCCATGGATAAACGTTTTTTCTTTCTTTCTAAGTGCCAACATGTTTTATAAAAGCAAACTCCTGGTGTGGGTGGGCAACGCAACGAATTCTCCAAAAAACTGAAGTTGTTATGCTCCAGACATTTAATTTCAAAATCACTTGACCTCCAAAGTCCATTGATCGGCAAAATATAATATAAGAGCCGCATAATAATTGCCTGACGTGGGTGTTTGGTCGGGCAGATGTTTATTTTGCACAGTTTTTGTAATAGCATCTGCTTTTGTTCGGGTTATTGATTTAGGTGTGGGGTAGGGTTGGCTTCGGCTTTTTATTCATATTGGTAAGGCAATTTGCATTTAACCCACGGTTAAAGTCACTTGTAATGATTCTACGAAATTAGCCTAGGAAAGGGTCCGACCCAGAATCCGTAATAACTAATTATTAGCTTCAACTAATTACGTAGAATTCGAGAATCAGACTTCCAGACCCTTAGGGTATGTTTTCAGCCCCTTACGAAATGTTTCCAAAGTAGGTATGACTTACTTTGGATTGTAATCTTTAGTGTAAACAAAATTATTGCATGCTCTTCAGAGCAAATTATGTGCGCCATCAACATTGTAACACCTTCACCATTGTGAATGTACCTACCATAACCTTGTAATAAAGACAAGTTTCATTTCCATTTTTATTCGTATCACTCTCCCGGGCTCCAGCTATCTCCATACCATAATTTCGTTCGAATTAGTTCAGTAGTGCGAAGCGTTCTTAATACGGCTTCTAGTCTCATGCGATATAAAATTCTTCATTTCATTATCAATATTATCATCACCGTCATCATCATCATATCAGCCGAAAGACGTCCACTGCTGGACATAGGCATCCCCCAAAGAGTGCTACAATAACCGGTCCTGCACCACCCACTTCCAGCGGACACCCCGCGACCTTTACCAGGTCAATGCTTCAGTTAAACAAAATGAATTGACATCAAAAGCTAATATTCATTATATCTAAATGGGTATATTCTTGATCTTTCGCATTACTGGTTAGTCTTTGAAAGGTATTTTATTGCTAATGCTGCGAATTCAATGCTTATTTTTATGGATGGTATTATAAAATGCGCCATTGTTTGCACACATATTATATCATTGTTACCAATTTTGTTGACTTTGTATTTTAATATGTTAAGGAAATAGTGAAATCAATATGACACTGTAATATATTATGAATATGAACAGATATGTGGTTAAAGATAATGCGTCATTCTTTGCAAACATATTATATCATTGTTACAAATTTCGTTGCCTTTGTATTTTGATATTTTAAGAAAATAGTGAAAAGATATGTATGTATTTAAGTGTAGCATTTGTGGCGCAGTTGGTCGTTTGTATGTAAGAGGTAATCTCCGAAACTATTACTCATCCGGTATAAAAAATCTTCGGGCCTCATACGTTCTTTGTAGTACGCGAGTGGAGCCGCGCCGACAGCTAGTACGTAATAAAATAATCTATACTAATCATACTAATATTATAAATGCGACAGTAATTCTGTTGCCTTATCATTGAGATGAAATTGAATACGGAGATAGTACGAGTCCCGGGGTAGGTCATGGGATAGTTTTCAAAATTCAATTCTATGAAAAAACGATATTACAATGCCCGTTAAATGGCTACAACTCATTAGCTCTCATTGGACCCAAAAACTACCAAAGCACTTGCGAATTTCCTTCCAATTACCCCTAATGGTAATGCAAAATCGATCGCAAGCGGAAACTCATCGCTGTAACAGTTGTCTCAGAGGTTTCTCGTTGAATTGCCCGATGATTAATGTCCGGTTAGTTCGAAAGTTCTTTGCGAAGTAATTGTTACTGTTAAATTTGAGCAACATCTGTTCAATTTGCAGACAGGGGTTCCATATAAGATTTTAAAAATCGTGCGACAATCGTGGTGCGATTTCAAGGAAAAACCATTTTGAAACGCAAAAACATTAGTATTGTTGTTTCAAAAGCTTTATGATCGAAATAAGTAAAACTTAGTACAATGTTTCTCTTTGATATCCTATACTAATATTATAAATGCGAAAGTTTGGATGTTTAGATGTTTGGATGTTTGTTACTCAATCACGCTTAAACGGCTCAACCGATTTAGATGAAATTTTTCACGAAGATAGTTTATAACCTGGATTCAATTTCAGTTTTCATCCCGGGTCCACGCAGACGAAGTCGCGGGCGGAAGCTAGTCCTACATAAACAAGGAAACGTTGACGAATTTGTCCGTTAAAATTCTTATGTATGGAATGAGGTGTTTTGTTTGGTCGGCGTCCAAGACATGTATAAAGAAAATTAATACATAAATTAATACATAAATTAATACAAAAAAAATATGGCGAAAAATGCATCAATTTGACATCTGTGCATAGCTACTCATGGATTGAACGAACGATAAAAATAATATAAAATATCTTTATTTGACCATTGTTTGTTAGTTAACTTGTGGTATGCGTAACTGGTGGTACGGACATGTTATGCGGAGGGATGATAGTCATGTCACTGCAAGTATAGAGGGATGTAGGAGAAGAGGTAGACCAAGGAAAAGGTGGATGGACTGCGTGAGAGACGATATGAACAGGAAATATAAATAAATAAATATTTTGGGGACAATCTTACACAAATCGACCTAGTCCCAAACTAAGCAAAGCTTGTACTCTGGCTACTAGACGACGATATACATAATTATATACATAAATAGATACTTAAATACATAGAAAACATCCATGACTCAGGATCAAGTATTAGTGCTCATCACACAAATAAATGCCCTTACCGGGTTTCGAACCCGGGACCACCAGCTTCGTAGGCAGGGTCACTACCAACTAGGCTACAGAGGTCGTCAATGATGATGAGTGTGATGGATGAGTCGACGGGCGATAGAGAGGTATGGATGAAAAAAACATGCTGCGCCGACCCCAAGTAAATGGGATAAGGACAAGCTAATGATGATGATGATGTTAGTTAACTTGTGATGTTTCTGATTGCAAGCGTCCAAAGGCGACGGTGTCCGATTATCATCAGGCAAGCCGCATGCTTGTTTTCCACCGTCGTAGTATAAAAAATACATACATTAAGAGACTATGCCATAAAAAAATAGCTAAAAGTTTAAGATTACGACAAAATTCGATTCGAATCGATTATACCTACTTAAAATCTGACTTGAGTGCGATATTGTGCGCAAATATTTTATCACTTCTATTCTCATGCTTCAAAAGTGCGTCATAATTAGGATAAAGTAGTGCATTTAGCCCCTAGAACATTTTAATTTGACCAATCACAACAGTTCACCGTATTACATCCACTAATCACAACTCCTTAAAAAAAACATTTGTATTTGCTATCAACTAACCAGACAGCTAGAGACATTAAAATCGACCAATCAGGAAATATAATTAATTTCAAACATTTGGTGTTTTTTATTCCGTAATTCACAATAATTAAAAGATTAAACACCTCTGACCGACTATAGCCGGGTCCAAACGTTAAAGCGTGGTTGACTGCATATATGACGCAGATTGTGACGTCACTATAGACGGCAACGTGCCGCGCCCCGTCGTGTGCGGCGCCGCCGTTTAATAAGTTAAACACAGCATTTTATAATAATTTGGTATTTTTATTTATCTAGTACCTGGGCGACGCAAACTATTTTTTCCGGATATGAGACCCAGTTAGGGTAAATTTTTCACCCCCTTAAAGTTTTACGCGTTACTCTTACTCTTCTTCTCTCTCTCTCTTCTCTTCGTAGATTGTACTAAACGAAACCCATCATGTACCTATGTTTGTTTCTATCTAAAAATAAACAGTTTAAAATGTAAATTTAAATTTATTTATTTATTCTTACATTGAAAATTTCGTCGAATTCGTTGGTGCCGTTTTCAAGAAACATGGTTACACATATAACCTACAAATAAATATACTATTTTAACAATATAGGATAGAATCTTTAGTTGACCCCATCATTGCGATCATCGTAGAAACCAATGCAGTAATTTATTGTACTTTTAGTGGGTAGCTAAAATAAAAAATATATTTCTTAAACTAAAAATATTACACGAACGTTATGACAACTTAATAGCTTCTTGTTGCATATAACCATCCAACATTTATACGTTTTCGTTGTCACTGTTTCGTCCGACGTGATGCACGACGGCTAATCACAGCAATGCATTCGTAAATTGACCAATCGCATTCATTTGTGTTGGGTAATAAGAAATAGGCTGATATTTTGGGTAGCTGTGATTGGATGCGTAGTTGATAATGCGCATACCGGCGGTTTTAGGCACGTATTTGGGTAGTTTGTAAGGAGCCTTCTATAACTTTTTCGATCGCTGCCTCGCCTGTGAAAAAGTACCAACGCGAATGTCTTTTTGACTGCAGATCTTACTTGTTTAAGACGATTTAGTTTTTGTGGACCGCTAGATGCATGTCACTAGTATGGACTAGATAACGGTTGTTCCACTCAAAGTCCTTAGGACAGAGTCGTCTTATCGCACACATTGATCGGTAACCAAGACAGTGCATTGTAACGGCAAAGTGGTCCTTCGAACCGGATCGTAATATTGGCAATCTCAAGACACTTCATCATCACAAAAATCTATCGACTACCAACAGTAACACACAAATTTCCAGCCCCATTCGCTAATACCTGAAAACCTGAACACCCAGGTGTACATGAATTATGAATGAATTGCATTCATGATTTCTGATTTCGCATCTTTAATTTAAATCCAATTTGTCGTATGTGTTACTATTTACACGGCATATATGACCATTTGCTTCTGATATAGATCTTATGAATCATAGCCACCAACGCAGATGAATCCGTTTCTTTTATATCTATACATCGTATTGAGTAATCGTTTATTTTTTCACCGTCGATGATGAACTAGATTTTATTTATTGCCAGAGATATACTATATGTATTAAAATAAAGTTCCTGAACAAATAGCATTTTGAAAGGTGTCGGGCTATGTTTTATGTCAAAATTTGGGTTAAAATTGGCTGTACGTAGCAGTAACTGAAATCGTATCAATACAATACAATACAATACAATACAAATACTCTTTATTGCACACCTCACACAAACAAAGCAGTTAAAAAGAAAACAATACAATAACATGTAGGTAGAGGTAGACAACAGGCGGTCAGCAATTTTTGTTTCATCATATTGATGTTTCGTATTCTCATTTTACCCGCCGAGTCTTATGGCAATTTGTGTTCATTCATTTTTAATTGTTTATTTTTTTATTGGAATTAGCTTTCGATTGAGCGCATTCGGTCAGAAAGTTTGAAGGTAATGGATCTACTAAATAAACACGTGTTTACCAAATGATTAATTATGCAATAGGCAATTTTTTTCATCGCTAATACCACCTTGGTGTTTGCTAATTTCAGAATTAGCAGGGTTACCTTTTTTGCTTCGACTATACCCAGGGCATTGACATTGAGCTCAAAATAGACCTAGCACTGAGTCTCACACTTAGTCTTAAATAACTAATTACAGACGCTGCTAAGACTGCTAAAACTGTAAAATGTCATAGAGCTAATATAAGAAGGATTGACATTTGAATTTGATTGCATGGAAATTGTTAAAAATTGACAATCGTTTCAAGAAATATTCACATGCCTATCGGCCGAATATATAATGGATCAATGTATATATTATAAGTTATAACTATAACACCTTATATACCATATATTCTGATGAATAAATTATGATTGATTGATTGATTGATGTAGTGCATAATTGTTTTCTATCGCATTTTCTCGGAATCATTCGTATTTGTCATGCTACTTCAGTCAACCTCAGTACTTTTTGTACCGAGACTGACTGAAATAGAAAGACACGTTCGTACGTTTCCGTGAAAATACGATGGAAAATAACTATGCACTACGTCTGTACCGTCTTTGATCTCAACCGTTCTTAAACTGAAATGCTAATTATCCTAAAGGACTTAACGTACCTCGAGGCCTGTCGACAGATCCGACTTTTATTATGTGGCATGCCCAAATGTCACAGGACAAGCAATAATAGACTTTCCATGAACGCAACAAGGGCGACCTGTCACTAGAACAGAAATCAATTACACTGACACTTGTTCAACCATAAACAATCGGATTCCAACGTCGATGTAGAGGCGCGAGTTTTAAATCACTTGTTTATTGTCTATGCTAAGCCTATCGTTTGTGTTGCCATGTAGTCGAATATTATACCTCGAATCGCACACTTTCACATTTTAGCGTGAGGAACGGTTTTTGTTGCCGAGTGGGAATAGGGGTGTAGACACTAAATAAAAAAAGCAATAATGTAATATTTTCTCGAAAAAGTACTAAAAATGTAGTCATATGCAGAAAAAATCAACGCAAAAGGTTAAATAATCACGAGGTTATAATTGTTCAAAGTTTTAAGAAGGACTTTTTCACAAAACGCAACTTCATATGAAACGATGACGCTCGAAGAATGTGACGTCACTAATAGCCGGCAATGTGACCACAGTGTTCGGCGCCGCCGTCGACGCGGCCCCCCGGCAGCATCCCGTAACGTGACGTCACACACTGTTTGTGTTTTCTCTCTCTAACAAGCAATATTAAAACGGATGTAGCTTCATCATTCTTTAAGATATTTGAATGGGCTTTTCGTCACAAGACATTTTTTTCATGCCTTCTTTCTTTTGAAGTACCTAATAATAATGATCGAGTCTACACCCCTATTATTGTAGCTTCGCATATCCAGTGCTACCTCCCTATATAAAAAACACACTTTTCAGTTTAACGAAATGTATTTTTCTCCAATATGCTCGTAAATGTGCGCCTTACTGTAGCAAAAATAATACGTGAAGTTCCTCGTTACGGACGAGCGCAAATTTAAAATAAAAAAAAATGATTTCGGCGGAAACTTGATAGGTTATTGACATACTCGCTGTTGTGATGATTGAAAATATTATTTAATTTCCTCGCATTTTAGAAAAAGGCTCTTTATCTGCCTCGGCGGGAATGGAAATTCTTGGATTCGTATCTATTCGTGTCGTTACGTGCTCGTGCTACATGCTAGTCCCGCTTACCATCAGGCAGGCCTTGTTTGCCACCGGCGTGATATTAAAAAAGAAAGGTCGATGAGCCCTTGAAGTTTGTTAGTTGAGATAGGTTACCTGAAGTAGTAAACTAAATTTCTACTAAAACTAGTTATCCATCGTCCAAAGGGCTTTGCTCAAAATTGGTGCCTTTTTTTATGGCACACCAACGGCACCTGGTTAGATGTGTAGAGTACTTCCATACAAACAATAGTTACTATGGCAGCTCAGCTCTAAAGTACATCCGTCTTGAGTTATGCGTCCTAATCGAAAACGCGTATCTAATTATGAAAACGGAGAATATGAGTTACTTTTAATGGTTGAACGCGTTATAGATTAGGACGCATAACTCAAGACGGATGTACTTTAGAGCTGAGCTGCCATTGTAACTATTGTTTGTATGGAAGTACTCTACACATCTAACAAGGTGGCGTTAGTGTGCCATAAAAAAAGGGACCAGTTGCCCATACATTTCCAACAAAGCCCTTTATATGTATAGTTGAATACAGTGTAGGGTTTTTGCTAATTTGCAGAAAAAATACAGAATCTAGAGTTAAGTTGAGTGGAATCAATCATTCGGAAACATATCGGCAATGCTAGAAGTACTTCCGAAAAACATTCAATGGGCAATCCGCCCCATTTAGAGCGATCTATTTTTACGGCCGAAAAAGAAAAAGCAGTCAGCATCTCCAGCTATTAGCAGCAACTCCTATAATTTAGATATGGCAACCCCGGCAAAAGTATAAAGGAGATACATTAATTTTCACCACCATTCGGCCTATAGACACGCGCAAAGGGAACTCCACTCTATCGCAAAGGCCGGAAGGTCCGTATTCATATATTTTGAGGAGCGTTTGATGCGGCGCAAATTATTCTGAATGTTTTTAGACTTTTTAGTGTCGGCTTTTGATCGAAATTAATAGAGACAGCTGGTCGTCATGCCATGGTTAAAAATGTAAAAACGTCTCGTCTCCGCGACTTCGGAAATAGTTCGCGCTATAATTGCTATACGGAATTCATCGTGCATGCTCTGTTTTACATTACTGGTGTAATTGCAGAAGTTCGTAATAGCGCATTGCTTCGCGGAAATAATTATTCCCTAGGCAATTATAAAAACTATTGATGACTGATGTGTTTCATATTGTGTGCATACAAATTCATATCTGTATTATACGCTATGCTCACAATTATTCTAAATTAAATTTTTAAAAAACTGAAGGCTACAGGAATGTGTTTTTTATGAATGATTGAGACACAGATTGTCGATTTAACAATGGTGTCCAAACGATATGATCATATTATAATAGAGAACAAATATTATGGAAGAATAAACCATCATCCTTTAAACTCTCGCGCTATTTATTACACATATTTATATTATTATTATCAACACACAAACACACAGAAAGTCATCTGCGACTATGATCGGTGCAACCCGTGTCGAAACGTCAGAAATAAAGGTCAATAAATATCGCGTTACACCCGTGTAAAATCCATACTAATATTATAAATGCGAAAGTGTGTCTGTCTGTCTGTTACCTCTTCACGCTTAAACCGCTGAACCGATTGAGATGAAATTTGGTATGGAGATAGTTTGAATCCCGGGGATGGACGTAGGATAGTTTTTATCCCGGAAATCATCCCGAGCACCATTTGCATATAAACGAGTTCCACGCGGACGGAGTCGCGGCAATACAGAAGGCACAAGTTCAGGTCTTGTTCTCTGTATCATATCGTTTAAAATTTGATCGCGGTAACTTCCACGTTAAATTGACAATCATTTGTTTCGTTAAAGAGGTGTAATTGGAGTTCAACTTTTAGTATGAAATATTAGAAATGTGCTAATTACGCCGTGGAATCACCGGATGGTTCCATCGGAAGACCAGCGCCGGCCGCCAGGGGGGCTAGCACAACTGACGCCGCGCCGCACCGCGAAGCGAGTTTAGAAAGATCTACCCTCCTCTTTCGAATTTGTACGGTGCAAGTGAGACAGGGGACGCTCAGTCGGCAAGTTGTGCTAGACGTACAGGCCAGCACAACGCTGAGGTGGAACCGTTCCGTGGCAATGTGATTTATGTGTATGTACTATCGACAACACAGCTAAGTGACCATCGGTGCACCTTAAGTGCATTGTAATAAGGTTCTGTATAAACACAGGATGGTCAGTTAACAGTGTTGTCGTTTGTATGTGTTGTTGTCATGAATATATGATATTCTATTCTATTCTTTTACATTCACAGAAATATAGACTTGAGCAAAGATAAGTGGGTCAAAGACGGATCGAAGCATAAAACTTTTTTTACATTAAGTAAATATAGCTACGCATTTTTTATTTCCAACTAGGTTATTCACATTTTTATGGATCATAAAATATGCGTAAATCACTCATCCAGTAGCTGAAGCGTTAAGTGTTTCTAGTTAGTTTATTGGATGAAACCGCTATTTAATGATTACGTTAGTCATTTGTTTTAATCTGTCAATTAAACCTTGCAAATTGCCAATTGCAAACTGAGGTAGATTTTGTAGAACTGTTAAAAATATAACACTTTAAACTCTCGCGTTTCGTACACATATCTAACGCGATTTTTAGTCACCTATATTTCTGCTGTTTCCTTATATGAATATAAATATCGCGTACTGTGTACAGTAATTATATATTTAAATATGTGTAAAGGCCTTATTATGTTAGGCGCAGGAAACTTTTCGATGGGCAACCCGGAACAAAAAATCTTAGGAAACAAATACTTTTTCAATGTATATAATTATATATCGAATAACAATATTGAACGATGACAATATACATCGAAAACCCCGTGCAGAAAGATGTTGATACCCCGCTCAAGCCAGTTGTCTCGTATACATGGATGATGCGACACATCCGAAACGTCGGGAGACCTCAGTGAGGTAAATAAATAAGTTAATTAAATACGCGATTAACTCCAGTTTAAGTAGAATAAAAGAGGTAAATGTCCTTACTAATATTATAAATTCGAAAGTGTGTATGTTTGTCTTTCTTTCACGTCGCAACGGAGCGTCACATTAATGTGATTTTTTGTATGGAGATAGTTTAGAAGCTGGAGAGTGACATAGGCTACTTTTTCCAGCGGGAAAACATCTAATACCCACGAGAAAATTCAATATGTTACATTTTCCTATAACCACGCGGGCGAAGCCGCGGGCATCAGCTAGTAATATATAAAGCCAAGTTCCTATAAAAAAATATGTATAAATAAATGTGCAATAAACAAATTTTGATACTTAAATATAATGCTCTTTATAATTTGCACATTGCACAGAATATACAAATTATAAAAAGCAGAACTTTACATAAGTATGTAAGTCGTCTCCTCTTCACTAATTTTGCGGTGCCCAAAAGGGTCCACAATTAAGTTTTATTGTCATCACTTAACAACTAAAACTTAAGTTTACCTAAAACCCTGTAAACTATCATTGTGGAATGCAATAAATTATTGGGTATTGAGTATTAAATATATTCTGCTATAGCGTTATTTTCTGCGTTCTAAGTTTTTATTGAATTCAGTTAGGTAGGTATTTTATAGATGGCGTATATTTCCTACTAGTTAGATGACTCTCGTATTCATTGTTGATATGTTTTTATCACTCGGCAGTTGACCGCGGTATCTTGTTACTCCGTAAATTCCCGATGCGAAACATATCAAGAAGTGTGGTAGGTTAAATCTGGGCTGTTATTCGCTACGCGCTAAAGCGGCTCACCCCGCCGGTCACCCGTCACGAAACTAGACGTCTACCTACGCTTAGTTACTTCGCATTGCGGTGTCAAAATATATTTGTTGATGAGCGTCGAGGTGAGCTTAAATCAAGTTAGAGAATAGGGGGGCTGGTCGTACAGTCAAGTATAAAAACATGGGACAACTTACTCATAAATATGTCCCATTGCTCTTATATCAGCGGATTAATGTCTCGGTACATATTTGTGAGAGGCTTAAATCGATACATATTTTTGTACTTACCACCTGGAACTGTACCAAAAAGATATTCTTTGTTGTAAAAGACTAACCAGGTCGTGTTTTTTTATTATTATTTAAACGCAGATGTTTTCCTAAATAATTCCTTCTGAAGTCCGGGGTAGTCAAGTACTGATTACTAGCTTTTGCTCGTGACTTCGTTGAGCGTAGAACTTGTTTATCGGACTCCCATATTTCCATTCTCCATTTCTCATCTAGGGAATCTCTTATCTCCTCTTTAGTCCTTAAATTAGTACTATCGTTCATTTGGTTTTGGGTTCTATCGGTTATTTGTAACAATTTCATTGATATTCATAATATTAAACTACAACAGAGTTATTTAAAAAGACACGTAGGTATAACTTAAGCTGTGGGCATGATTGTGCAAATATGATAAACCAAAGTAAAATATGCATTATTTATCGTAAAAAAGAGGTCAATAACTTTCAAGTCATGTCTTCGTGTCGTATTTAACAGGTTTCAATAGATGTTAGTCACCTACTCCTATTCATAGCATTTTTTGTAAGTAGCAATTAAATATTGAACAGTGATTCCATACTAGTAACTCTGTATGTCAGTTACCTTTTCACGCTTAAACCGCTGAACCGATTAAAATGAAACTTAGTATGGAGATAGTTTAAATCCCGGCGAAGGACATAGGATAGTTTTTATCCCGGAAATCATTCCCTATGAGAACGAAATGGGAGCGGAAGTTTGTATGGAACAACAAAATAAACGAGTACCACGCGGATGAAGTCGCGGGCAGAAGCTAGTGTTTTATACGCCGGAATGTGGATGTGCGCTACTGAAAACTAAATAATATAAACATTTCAACTGCCTGCCTACAGCCTGCTAACCCCGCAGACGGACAGCGGAGGCTTAGTAATATAGGTAATAGGGTTCCTTTTTTTACCCTTGGGGTACGGAACTCTAAAACGGTTATACGAAGGGTCAATATGTAGTTATTTGGCCCGGGACATCAAATTAAAAGAGGCCCATTATGTAATTAGTGAAAAATTGCCAATCGGGACGAACGATCGTATTTTTAACCGCCGACGCGAAAGGAGGGGTGTTATAAGTTTGACGCGTCTGTGTATCTGTCTCCGAAAGGAATGGACCGATTTTAATGCGATTTTCTTGTCCGGTCCTCGGTCGTTCGTTCGCCGGTTTTGAGATATTGAACTTTAAAATGAAAATGTCGGGGGTTTTTCAACATTTCTAAGTTGATGATTATTTTTATGACATGTATACGGCCTGCCCGATGGTAAGCAGACACCGTCGCCTGTGGACGCTCTTGCGACTCCAGAATCCGAAGCGCCCTGCCGACCCTTTATTGATTTTAGTATTCGATGTGTTCACAGCTAGAGACATGCAGGTGCCTCCCTCAACACGGCGCATCCGCTGGAGCTCCGGTAATAGGTACCTTGCGAGGCGAGTTGGTCTAATTAATTTCGTCACTAGAAATGTTGACATAGCCCCCGAGTATCGCCATAACAATCAGGCCATATCATTTAAGTACTAGGGAATAAAATGACTGCTTGTGGTAGTTGAAGTTTTTTAATAGTGGCAAAGAGACACGGTTATCTGTTGCCATGAGAGATACCGTGATTTATTTCTTTACGTAGTTGCGACCCTCTCGACCCTCGAATCTGACTGATAATGAAGGGATAGGCAATTCTAATTAGAGATTGCTTGTAATCCATACCAATATATAAATGTGTTTTTTTTTGTATTTGTATAAGTACTACCTCGGTGGAAAATAAGCGTACGGTCCGCCTGATCTGAAGCAAACATAAATGAAAGATTGATACTTTCCGAGTATGTTCGTAATGTTCATATGTTGCAAATGAAAAACAATTTATTTTCACTGTTGTCAAATACCCCATTAGAGAGGAAATTTGGTATGGATTTGGCCTGGGTTCCGGTCAAGGCCATAGGATACTTTTTATTTTCCCGAAATCATCTCCTAAGGGGGTGAAATGGAGAGTGGACATTTTAATGGAAGTGTAACGAGTTATACGCCGGCGGAGCACATATAGTTAATTTTCGTACATAGCTCGTACCTTCGATCACTGAGTGTAGAAATTGATACTATATTAAAGTCCGTACGTACCTATAGCATAGGAGTCCTGTTTGAACGACTGATAAGATAAAAATCTTATCAGCGCACATAACCGACAAGATTTTATATCGGTTCCCGCCTAAAGACATCGTTATTTTTAATCTCAAACCCCGAGATTTTACAAGACTCTATGAAGACATTTCCCGCAAATGCTAGCCACGCAAAACGTCAAGAAATAGCAAAAATGTCAAGAAATAACAATGCCGATGGCATCTCCGTTTTCCTAATGACCGAGCCCTGTCAATCTGTTTAATTGACAGCTGCTCCCAGCGGCTATTTCCGTACAAAACACGGAAAAAAACGAGCAACGAAATCCAGACACCACAGCCGCCAAAATAGTAATTTAAAACTATAAACTTCCCACCGAAACCAACCTGAATATCTCAACGTAACCGAGCGTCCGAAGTAACCTCAAATTTTACAAAATCAACATAGGACACGCGTAGTTATGTTGTTAAACAAACCCAACTCCATGATAATCCACGCAGCGTAATCAACAGTTATCGATCTTTTTAACAAGGAAATACCGACGCATTGCGATCTGATAATACAAAACATGATCCACGAAACGTAATGTTACTACGGCCATTTTCAACTAAACGATACTGTGAACATTGATACCATTGTGACATTCTGCCTCCTAAAAGCGAAACTCACCCTTTCCACGTCGAGGTCGGTTCCTGTACACAGTCTCTTGCCACCACTACCGTTGTAAGCCATCGTGCACCACAAAACAAAACACAAATCACACCGAAACGCGTTTTCGTACGACGGAACTCAGTAAACCACTGTTTCGAACGGCGGTCGCGGACAGACTGATTGAACGAATGGAAATTCTGACCGAATGTCTCGAATGAACTGCCGACGGCGACGGCGCGATGGAAAACGAATGTTTTCGGGTTGCCATATGGATTAATTTCATGTTGATGTTTTATTTTTACACAAATCTAGTTTTGATTCAGATATTTTTACCAAAGAAATAGATAAATCAGTGGTATTCAATAACTTCTTTATTTTTTTCCCGGTCATCGATGACCAATTATTATAAGAATTAATTCTGCATAGATTTTGGTTTTGAAACGAAACGGAGAAGGGGTCAATAAACTTCGACCTAACTGTCAAATCGTAATCAGCTGATAATTAAATTAAATTAAGTTTTCATTTTCGTAAAAGCTTCACTGAATTGCTAAAGGAATTGTAATGGAAGGATGTGTAGAAGAAGAAGAAATTAAAATAGAATATTATGACATACCGGAAACGGATCCTTTGTGTGAGAAACTAGAAGAAAACTTGATAGGAAGCTGCGATGAAATTGTTTCGGCAAATACCATACAGTGCGAGGTTTGTATTAAAAACGAACTGATAATGATAATTTATCTGCTTTGTATAGATAAAAGAATAAAAAGATCTACCTCCGTTGCCTAAATTAGATTGTTGTACAGGTTCCTGGATAGGTACCTATTGGCTTTTTTGGCTTTGACCGGACTTCACTGATTCAGGGATTTTTTAACTACAAATTAGTTGTAAAATCAGTTTACTATCAAGATAGATATAAATAAGTAATCGTTATTTTCACGAATGCTGTTTATTTTTATAATCAACATTAGTAGCTTACCTATATTTTCCTTATTTTCAGATGCCTATTAACAATGACGTGATATCACAATTTGACGACACAGCTCATTATTTTTCATCACCTCATGGGACCATTGCTGATAAAGAACAAGAAGACTTTGATGTTTATGTGAGTACATAATAATTATAGTTATTGGGTTTACTTGTTATTACAATCAGAATTTATCAGTTACTAGCCGCAACTGTATTACAAAAACTACAAGAAAAGCTCCAGAATAAAATACCTATACTATGCATACCCACTGCATGTTTAGATGTTTGTTACTCAATCACTCTTAAACGGCTCAACCAATTTGGATGAAATTTTGCTTGGATTAAAATATAAGATAAGAGAGAGTTTTTATCATGGGTCCACACAGTCTCAGGCGGAAGCTAGTCCATACTAATATTATAAAATGCAAAAGTGTGTCTGTCTGTTACCTCTTCACACTTAAACCGCTGAACCAATTGAGATGAAATTTGGTATGGAGATAGTTTGAATCCTGGGGAAGGACATAGCATAGTTTTTATCCCGAAAATCATCCCCTGAGGGGGTGAAATGGGGGATGAAAGTTGGTAAGCTACAATATAAACGAGTTCCACGAGGATGAAGTCGCGGGCAGAAGCTAGTAATTAATAATTGTAACCTAATAGGAATTACTATACACCTGAAAATAAAATACTATATTGCCAATCTTCTCACCCAATTGGTTTAACAAAAATTGTTTCCTCTTAATTTCAGCTCAATGCAGAACCAATAAACCAAATAAACTGGTACCGTGAAATTGATGACTCCGGCAAATTCGTCTGTCAATTCTGTGACCTGACCTACTCAACCACCCAGACAATTCGCCACCATGTCAAAACGAAACATCCTACTGAAGCAAACACTTTGAAAACCGTCATCAAAAATAATAAGAGGAATCCTAAAATCAAATGCCATATTTGTAAGAAAATATTCAAAGTTATCAACTTGTTAAAAGAGCATATCAAAGAGCATTACTCAGAAAACTATGTTAAATCCTGTCAAGTATGCTTTGCCGCTTTTAACAATGAGCAAGAAATGACCGAACACATATATCAAGAGCACCAGAAACTAACAAACTTTAAAACATACTCATGTATCTTATGTGGCTATCAGACTCGAAAACTATCGCATTTCAAACAACATAGAAACACTCATATACTAACAAAACAAATGAAATGTGATTCATGTGATTATGCTACGAATTATTTACCAAACTTGAAGACTCATCAGCGAATTCATACTAACTATAAACCGTATTCTTGTACATTTGGTAAATGTGGTTACCGCTGCAGTGCAAAGTCTGCATTAAGAAGCCACCAGCTTAAACACAATCCGGAGGCAAATATGCTGTATTGTGACAAATGTACTTATAGAACTGTTTATAAGAGCACCTTACAGAAGCATATTGATAGTCATAAGAGGAACAGTTTAAAACTTATATAGAAGTTATGAAACTTCTACTTAAATTAATGTTAGTTTATTTGCAGTATGAGTTTTAATAAAAGGCTTTATGTAAAACAAAAATCGTTTTAGTACATTTTACACCTTTATCGGAGGCATTTTAAAGCTCAGCAATTTACGCCATCTAGTGAAATTGCTACTTTAACAATATATTTCCTTGGCTTTAGAATTATTTTATAGATCATCTCTAGATAATATTTAGCATCTGATTATAGTGATTATCTAAGATTAATTGCAAACATTCAAAGAATTTTTGTTTTCTTCATATTTGGCGAATTGGACAGTTACAGGAGTTATAGGCAATTAACAATACATTCATTGGGTTGGGTTTTTTTATTTTATTCAGATCATGCCTTACTACGAGACATAGTCTAAAAGTATTTGCTCAATAAATCAGGACTGAATAAAAAATATTCAACAATTAAAAATTTGTTTTATTCACTACCTTAAATTGTACAAGTCTACTTACATATTTAACAATAAAAGATATCTTAATTCCATGTACCTAAAGCTTGCAACATAAATGGCTTTGCCGAAATATTTTCACTGAGGTATTTTCACAGTACAAATCAATATCAGTATAAATGTGGACTACAACTCATTATCTACCATCCGTGCAGAGAAGCATATGTCCAGCTGTGGGACACTAGTATATTACTACGGAGGCCGGGAAGTAAGGGGTTGCCGGCTGAGTACATATATGTGTAGGATAGTTATGAGGCTCGCAACCCCTTTTCACGACGAGGTATGTATAATAGTGCTTTTCTCAAACATGCAATGAAGTAAATAAAAAAAGCTCCAAGAAATCAAACTTTAATTTTCATGGCTGAACGCCGTGATTCTGTGCCACAAATTGTGGAATGGAAATTAAAAAAGACCATCTTGCAGGCCTAGGCCCCCAATTTTTTATGAAATGCCATTACGGCTCTCTCGTCTCGCTGCGCCCAAAACGTTTCGAAGCCCATTATGAAGAACACAACGTCAATATTTCATTGCATGTTTGAGAAAATTTATATTGTGTCATAGTCTTCTTTATCCTCGCCTTATCCCATTTCAGTCGTGGTCGGCTCTCCTAATCATTCTTTGCCAGGACATTCTATCCTGGGTCGTCTGTGGGTCTATTTGGGCTGCACATAGGTCCTTGTCAACAACTGATTGCCATGTGAGTCGGGGTCTGCCACGGCCTCTTGGACCACCTTCTAAGTTAAGCACTCTTTGTGTCATATGGTCATGTGGTCTTCTCGTGACGTGCCCGTACCACCTCAACCTACATTCGAGCAGTTTTTCCGGGATTGGCCTCACCCTTAAGGTGCCGCGAATGTGATCATTGCGTACTTGGTCAAGGAGCGTCTTATATATTGCGTCATAGTCCATAGGTATTATCCATGTTCAAATATTTATTAGAGGCATGATACACGCATGAGGCTGGATACACATTCCAGTGACCTCTTTTAAGACAATATCTTATTGCCTTCAACATTTTTTGAAATAAGGATATATCTATTTATATGATTAAATTGATTTACCTCATTGAGGTCAATCAACGAAATGAAACGTGGCTAAGAATACTCGGGCTCACATCAGCTTTCGAGTAAAAAAAACCGCATTAAAATCAGTCCCTCTCTTTGCGTCGGGGGTTACAAATTTTATGTGGTTTAGTCCAGTTTTGGAAAAATTATGTGAAAATTATAGTTCTGTATAAATAGTAATGTAGTAAATATTCTCATTCATCGTAGCTTAGTTATTGAATTATTTAAATAGACAGCATGCATTACAATTTTCGAGCTTTAAAATAACTTGAGGATAGACAAAGCTAAACTAAAAATAAAGTATTTCATTTACTTTAAAATTGTACAGATTAAACAATCAATTTATTGTGAGGCCTAAATCTAACGAGATACTGTTTCATTTCCAGTGTTTTCAAACGAATTGTGCATCAATAGTTTAAAAATCTGATTTAGTACCGTTATATGCTGTAACATTGCCTATGAAGCCTAACTTTGCCTACCTTATAAAACTGGGATTAACTCGATTGGGTGAGTAAGATACAAATGGTTGTACCCGGCAGCTGCTCGCATTCTTCTCACAAAAAAGCAAGTTACATACTTAGGTAACAAAAAGCCGTTTTATAAGGTAGACAAAGTTAGGCTTCATAGGCAATGTTGCAGCATATGACGGTATCAAGATTCAATCGGATCGGATGCTACAAATAAATCCACGGTTAAACTCACTTATTAAATGTCACGACAGGCGACATGTTCATGTTATGTGCTTCAAGCCACATCTGCGCGAAAACAGTCAGCCTGAAGAAGAACTCCCGAAGAGTTCGAAACATGTCGCCCGTAGTGACATTTAACACTTTCGCAACTGGACTAAAAATGCAACAATACACCAGAAACCGACAGAACTCGCTAGGCGTGTAGGTTTATAGCTACTGCCCGCCTAGCGCGACATTACGAGTGCCTACCAGCACGTCTAGCACACAGCGGCCGCGACATACTCTCGATTTTTATCGCACTACACCTCTTCTTCTAAGTGTTCTAATAAGAGAGAGACGGATAGTGCGAGAAAAATCGAGAGAGCTCGCGCGCCGTCGCGTGCTAGCCGTGCAGGCGGGTTCTTGGTTCCGAACGTGTTAATACGTGAGTTTAACCGTGGATTTATTGATAGCATTTTAGAAAAGTCTCACGAAACTTTAAATTCGACAGACTGAGAATAATTTGTATTACAGAACAGTTCAAGCAGTTTGTACTTCAGTATTAAAACAGTAAATCATAGCTAAATATGCTTATGCCTATGTGTTGGTACTCTCAGTGAGGTGTTGGTGTATGCCCGTCTACATAGAAGTTTCTAGTCGCTTTGGGGAGCTGTAACTCCAGGCCTTCCAGGTCCTTGGTCAGGGTTATTTGACAACCTGGAAATTTAAAACGGTAATTAATATTGAAAAGTCATTTCACATAATATTTGTGTCATTCTCAAGCAAAAGGTCGCCCTTTGGCGGTGTCAATAAGTCACTATTTCCATAATGAGCAAAAAATATAAAGAAATGAGCGAAATTATGATACGTGAGAAATAGGCGTTAGTGATATTGACAAGAAAGGTCACTCCTTCCTTTCACTTGAGGGTTACACATTTACAGTATTCATACCCATCTGCCCCAGAAGGAGGGTTAAATGTAAATAAACGTATGTCAAAACCACATTCAATAAGAAAGGTACTTAATAAAATAGTTGCTGCAAGTAACTGCTTTTTATTCTCATTGTATACTGCATATAACTATTAATACTACTTCCAATCAGAATACTCTATTTCATGACATGACCAATGAAGGTGTTTCTCAAGCAGTAGAAGTTGCATGTGAAGTCTCCAACACACACCAGGCCAGGATAAGGACTACGGTGATAGGAGGCCTGTGCCCAGCAGTGAGACTTATACAAATACAAATAGCCCTTATTCGCTGACTTTCTACAATTTAATATTATTTTGTTTTATTTGTTTATTTATTTTAATACGTCAGGTTGTCAGTTTTCACTGACATAGGCCTCCTCTAAAGTTTTCCAAGTCTCTCTATCTTGTGCCAATCTTGTCCACTTGGGTGGGAAGTCATCTTCCCATCTTTTGTGTTGTCTTCCCCTTCCTCTTTTCCTGTATATTGGAAACCAGTCTGTAATATGTCTGGTCCATTTTTCTATTTTGTTTCTAACCATATGGCCAGTTCATTTCCATTTTCTCGTCCTAATGTCTCTGACAACATCTCTTACCATAGTTTTCTCTCTGATCTTAGTAAGTCGCCATCTGTCATTTCATTTTATCCCCTATATATACTTGAGACTATTCTATTCCATTCTATTCAGTTTTATAAAAAGTCGGCCACGTGAAATAATCTAAACCTATATAGGCATATAATGATGATGACCGACTCACCTAATCTAGAATTCTCTTTCAAAAATGGTGCCATGTCAAGTAAGTCATCCTCCTTTTCTTCGGAGGGAGGCAACTGGTCTACATAGTTGACATGGACATACACATGACAGGTTGTACATGCTAGCGATGCTTCACAGGCTCCTGAAAATCACACTCTATACCATAGATCCATAATATATAATATACGGAAAATAAGCACATTGGATGGCGACTTGCAGAAAACGGCCAGTATAACTAACTAACTAACCATAGACCCGATTGAAAAACTATATGATTTGAATGCTATAGCATGTTTGCGATTGCCGAATGTATTAATAATCTTGACCTTGGCTGTATATTATATTATTTACTTCAACAATTTATTAGTGCTGTATTCCCTAATGGCACCATGATGAAAATGCTGGGCTAATTTTCATGCAGTTTACCTACTATATAGTAGTTACCTGCATCAAAATTTGACCAGCATTTTCACAATATATATTTTAAGTGTCAGGATTAGTTTCAGTATACAACTTACAGGCATATCTCATGTAGATCTACTTTACTTTCTTGGATGTGGACTTAAATTATTTATTTTTTACTAAGTAAATATTAAACAAAAATCTGTACACATTATTACCTTCCATTTCAATTCCATATCTATGAGCCAAATACAAGACATTGTCACCAACCTTGCCTCTAACTGGATGCTTTTTGCCGTCCTTAGTCACATATACAATATTTACACTAGAAAAATAAATAGTACATATTGTTAGCAAATCTTTCAGGAAACTTATATTTATTAGGGCAATAAACGGTGTAAGTAACTGGAAGGAAACAGTGCTAGTTTTGGTTGTATCAGACAAATAAGACCTGCTGGTTGGTCCTATATAGAAGTGCCCACAGGAATCACATAAACAGCAGAATACATCATCCTCCTAGCGTTATTCCCGGTTGCGCCAAGAAATGCATTAAAAAAATACACATGCACAATAATATCAATACTTACACTTCGTCCTCTGACTTAGGATCCTGCCACTCATATTCACCGTGTTTTAAAGCTGTGAAAGAGGAATTATATTTAAGTATATACCTGATTAATTACCTAAATAATAGGAAAAAATATAGTCAACCTGGAGTTACGTGAAACCGCCTGACAGTAGCGGAACGGGTGACCCTCAAAGTTCTTAAATACGGTGCAAGTAAACAGCGCTTAAAAACTGCTTGAAACATGTTGTAATTACTGCTTCATGTCATTTAAAAACAACAAAGTAAACAAATGGAGAGGTTATAAAATTATCACATAAACTCCGTCATTTTGCAGTGAGTGACAATTATGAGGCGTTTATTATTTCACTTTCACGTGTTCCTTTATAGTAAAGGGATATTAATTTAATCGTTGTAAATGAATGGATGATGTCATTTGAACATCTTCTTTTGTCTTGAGAATGATGTAGGGATAAAACAGGTGGGTAAAGCTGTAACAATACAAAAATATTATTTTTTATTCCGATATAATTAAAAAATATGGAAAACGCCTTTGTTTGACAGTTACGTGTTACCATACGCTTACTTTTTCCAATGATAAAGGGAAAATACTGGGTGTCAGAATAAACGAACATAGAAATACATTCATAGACAGTTCTGATCACATAAGCTATCTAGCAATCTTTTACTTTTGTAATTATGTTTTTTACATACCACGTCAGTGGTAAACAAGCGTACTGTTTGATGGTTAGCTACCGTTGCCTGCAACTCTAGTAGGGGACACGCATGCGCGTTGCCGACGCTTTAAACCTATTAACATTGAATTTTTAGATCGCGTAATTTGTTCATGGCCGTGCAACCGAAAAATGTAATACTTACATACTGTTCTTTCTATATTCAAAGATTTTTTAGAAGACACTGAACCTTCTTTATATAAACTTTTTATCTTACTAAGGCACAATTTCTCGCAAAAAAACAACAATGTTGAAACTTTTGAAAATCTTGATGTTCTACCATCGCGATTTTCATGTGTGAAAGTGTTCAAATATTGCAAGAGTCTGGCTAATGAAAGACAACACTAGAAAAGAGCTGCAACTTTAAAAAAAACTGTGTGTTGAAACACCGTGTATAACGCGATAGAATAATAAAGATACTTGACCAACTATAATTTAAATTTTCTTTTATTCACGTAATGCAACTGCAAATCAATGCAACATGAGGGGGAACCCAAGGTATATTAAATAAAACCCTTTTACTTCAAGATGTAAAACTCGCGAGCCTTTTTATTAAAAAAATTAACGAAAAGGTGACTCAGTAAAAAAACGACATTATATAATCTGTGCCTGCTCCCAAATTTCACGAGAGAATTGGTTGTGAAATATAACCTGTAGAGGAGAACAGCTGGACAGCGGAATGGACACCGGACACCAAATATACGAACGGTTCTCGAGCCAAACTGCAATGCTATCACTAGACTAGACTCTCTCGATTTTTCTCGCATTATCCGTCTCTCTCTTATTTCAAAACTTAGAAAGAGAGGTACGAGTATAGTGGGAGAAAAATCGAGACAGCTCGCGCGCCGTCTTGTGATAGCCGTGCTGAATAGAAGTACAGAAGTTCGTTGGCTTCGCTCGCTCTTTCGATGAAACAGTTACTTTCTAAGTTAACACTTAGCATAGCGAGTATCAAGATTAGGACATCAACATTATACTAATTTAAGTCGTAGGGTTCTAGATAAAATATGTGATTTGACCACAATTGTTCAGTAGGTACAACACATCGAAGTCATAATTGGGTGTGCAACCATCTGTGACTACAATTTCATTCAGTGTGGCCAGTTAATAGTAAACATGTTTCTGTCAAAAATTTCATTTTGGTACAAGCTTTTATTGCCGACTGTACGTTTCTGTATACCATTATCAACTACTCATTGAGAAGATTCTAATGAGCCTAGACTAAACGGGGTTACGTCGGTTTAGTACCTTCCGTTTCCATCATCAGACCAGTGCGATGGTACCATAATATTGAATTTTTATCCAAACTATAATTATACCCAAAATTTCAGCTCAATCGGTCACCGGGAAGTGGGACAAATTTAACTTCCAAATTTGATTACAGACAAACAGACAGATAGACAACGGGACAAGTGAAACTAAATAAAAGCTTGTAAAAAAGCGAAAATGGCTGCATTCAAAACGTCCTGCGAAGCGGATTGCATGAGCGTTACTCAGACATGGTACGGTACCATGTCTCTGGACTTGTCGGTTGTCGGACTGTGGGCATAATGTTGCCCAATATACATTTTAATAGTTTTTATGTGGAGTGCAATTTATATAAAATGTAATTAATTATTTATACACAGTTAAATCAATTATTTACTATATATATGTCAAATCAAATTATGTCTTATGTCAATGAATTTAATATCAATTTAATATCTAATTAGGCCAGTTATTAATTACGTAAAGTAATTTTAATTGTTAATTAGGAATGCATGAATTTTATCTTTTAATTTTATTTATACAAAACAATGTAACTTATTATAATTAGTCAAGTGATTTTAAATGTCAATGTTAATATATTTTATATGTACAACGGGACAAGCAGACAAAATTTATTAGTAGATATCTGCGGCGGCGCAGCGACAGACTACGTCAGCAGTTTACCGTTAGCCGGCGCACACGGCGCGGGCGCACTCGCCCGCGGCCGCGCCCGGCAGTCTCTCAACCACCTAGACGCAAAACGCATGTCGCTGAGCCGCATACGCTACCGCTTAATTCCTGTTCGCTCGGGTTTCTTATAGTGCTACTGCTTGTCCTTTTCTCCTTCTGCTTTTATGCTTAACGTTATTGGTACGTGTGCTAAGTGTAAGTGCTTGAAAATAAACATTAAGGCACATTGGACTGGGTTGTTTACATTGCTACACCGCTGCGAGTTCCTACGGCAAGTAAGTGAAGAATAGCCATACCACAACCCAACACACTCCTTACCACACTGGTGACCCCGACGAGGACACGGCACTATGGGTGGCGATGGCACTCAGAACAAAGAAGAACCGTTAAAAGATGGCGCCGAGCAATTAACGGCCGAGTCATGTCGGGTTGGCGTACGGATTCCTCCGTTCTATCCCGAGAAGCCGGGGCTATGGTTTGCGCAGCTAGAAGGTCAATTCATCTTGTCCAAAATAACTTCGGATGAGACCAAGTTTTATTACGCCATGGCGCAGCTTGAGCCCCAATATGCGGCAGAGGTTGAAGACATCATTACGTCACCTCCGGCCGTTGACAAATATATTAAGCTGAAGACAGAATTAATTAAGCGTCTTTCTGCGTCACGTGAGAGGAAGGTTCAACAAGTCCTTAACCTTGAGGAGTTAGGAGACAAGAAGCCTTCACAATTTCTTCGGCATCTTCAGAACTTGGCTGGACCTGGACTACCTGAAGACTTCCTACGCTCCATCTGGGTCAACAGACTGCCCCAGAGAACACAAGACATCGTCGCGTCCCAATTAAAGTCATCACTGGAGGACTTGGCGGAACTCGCCGATCGCCTTCATGACGTCGTCGCTCCAACCCCGCAGGTCGCTGCAGCATCCGCGCTGCCCTCCACTTCAGCGGAACCACTGCTGCTGCAAATTGCGGAGCTGACCAGGCATGTGCGAGCACTAGACGCCAAGGTTGGTAGGATGTCACGACCCAGAGAAAGATCGTCGAGTCACTCCCGCCAACGGTCTGCGTCAAAAAGGTCGAGCTCCAACTACCGGAAGTTTCCTACCTGCTGGTATCATCACAAGTTCGGAGAGCAGGCTCGGAAGTGCATCAAGCCTTGTGATTACCAGTCGGGAAATGCGACGGGCAGTCGGTAATGGCGACGGGCGGCTGCCCAAACACAGGTCGCTTATTCGTCGTGGACTCCAAATCTAAGGTACCTTTTCTTGTGGACACTGGTAGTGATTTGTGCGTGTTCCCTCGTACCAAATTAAGAGACCGCAGAACGCCGACGAACTACAGTTTATGCGCCGCTAACGGCACAGTGATAAACACTTACGGTTACGTGCATTTAGTGCTTAATATAGGTTTGCGCCGTGACTTTGTCTGGCGATTTGTTGTGGCGGACGTCACAAGGGCCATAATAGGGGTTGATTTTTTATCCCACTACAATCTTGTTGTCGATTGCAGGAACCAGCGCCTTATCGACAACAATACAACGCTTGCGACCGCGGCTTTGCCTGCCCGGCCGTCTGATGTCATTTCCTCAGTCAAGGTTGTAACTGGTGAGTCTGTTTACCACACAATACTACGGGAATACCCCGACATCACACGCCCGTCTGGCATACACCGCACAGTAAAACATAACACCGTACACCATATCCGGATTACACCCGGACCTCCGGTCTTTAGTGCACCTCGCAGGCTGGCCCCCGATAAATTAAAAATTGCCAAGGAGGAGTTTTCTTCTATGCTGTCTAGTGGCATAGCCAGACCCTCCGAGTCCCCCTGGGCGTCGCCTTTACATTTAACTCCTAAGAAGGACAATGGCTGGAGACCATGCGGCGATTACAGGATGCTCAACGCGCGAACAATACCTGATAGGTATCCTATACGCCACATCCAGGATTGTACGCAACACATCTCCGGCTGCCGCATCTTCTCCACCATTGACCTTGTTAAGGCTTATAATCAGATACCCGTCAACACAGAGGACATCCCGAAGAACGCCATAACGACGCCGTTCGGTCTTTACGAATTCCCGTTCATGACGTTCGGGCTTCGTAATGCCGGACAGACGTTCCAGCGCTTCGTGGATGAAATGTTGCGGGGTCTAGACTTTTGCTTTAGCTACCTGGACGACTTCTTAGTCTTCTCAAAGGACGAGGAGACTCACAAATCCCATCTCCGGCAGCTGTTCACTCGATTGCAGGACTACGGCATGGTGATAAACACCTCGAAGTGTGTTTTCGGAGCCCCAGAGGTAACGTTTCTAGGCTATCGCATCTCTGCTGAGGGTACCAAGCCGCTTCCTGCTAAGGTGGAGGCAATCAACGACTTCCCTTCACCCAAGAACGTACGGGAGCTCAGGCGATTTCTGGGCATGATGAACTTTTATCGCAGGTTCATCCCCGATGCCGCCCAGCATCAAGCTCCATTGAACGCTCTTCTGACAGGGTCGGTGAAAGGATCACATCCGATCCAATTCTCATCTGCGGAGCAGAACGCCTTCCAGCGTTGCAAGCAGGACCTGAGTCAGGCTGCCCTACTAGTACATCCGGACGCCGATGCGAAGCTTTGCATTGTCACAGACGCTTCCGATGTGGCTATGGGCGCAGTGTTGCAGCAGTTCAACGAGGAGAAAGGCTGGGAACCATTAGCTTTCTTTTCGCGCAAACTGAGTCCTGCTCAGCGTAAGTACTCGCCGTACGATCGGGAGCTTTTGGCTGTGTACGAGGCGATTAAGTATTTCCGGCACATGGTTGAAGCCCGCGACTTCAGAATTTACACAGACCATAAGCCGTTATGCTTTGCCTTCCATTCTCGTAAGGAGAATTGCTCTCCCAGGCAATTTCGTCACCTGGACTTTATCGCGCAGTTCACTACAGACGTTAGGCACATCTCGGGTAAGAATAACGTCGTAGCTGATACTCTCTCTCGGATCGAGGAAATCACGCCGCCAGTGGATGTCAGTAAGCTGGCTTCAGCTCAAGATACCGACCCAGAGTTAGAGCAGCTCCTGAGCAGCGACAATGCGTTGTGCCTGACGAAAGTCCTGATACCCGGGACTAATGCTGAATTGTACTGCGACGAGAGGAGCGATTCTGCGACTGCGAGACCATATGTGCCATCGGAGTTAAGGCGACAGGTCTTCGAGAGCCTCCACTCGTTCAGCCATCCCGGCGCGAACGCATCGGCAAGGCTCGTAGCCGAAAGGTACGTCTGGCCAGGAGTCAGAAGAGACTGTCGAGAATGGACCCGGAACTGCTTGGCTTGCCAGCGTTCGAAGGTCACTCGACATGTCTCCACTCCACTGTCATCTTTCAAGATACCCAAGGCAAAATTCACCAACATTCACATCGACCTGATCGGACCACTCCCGCTTTGTCAAGCTTTCAAGTATTGCCTCACCGCCGTTGACCGTTTCACGAGATGGCCTGAGGCAATTCCAATACAAGACATGACTGCCGAAACCGTCGCACAGGCCTTGCTGCACGGTTGGATTGCTCGGTTCGGATGTCCAATTGACATTGTGACTGACAGAGGACGGCAGTTTGAGTCTACGCTCTTTAAGCGGCTGTCTCACTTGGCAGGATTTGCTCATAAGCGTACCACCGCTTACCATCCTGCCTGTAATGGCATGGTTGAAAGGTTCCACCGCCAGCTAAAAGCCGCTATAACCTGCCACGCCAACAGCACGTGGGTTGAATCACTCCCACTAGTGTTGTTAGGCGTAAGAAATGCTTTTAAAGAGGACCTTCAAACCTCATCCGCAGAGCTAGTCTACGGTCAAACCCTGCGGATGCCTGGTGAGTTTTTCAACCCGCGTGCTGACTTAATTCCGGACGTGACGGATTACTTGTCTCGGCTTCGCTCGTTCACAAAGAACTTGCAGCCGACACCAGCTTCCCGTCACATAGGTCAGAAGCGCACGTTCATATTTAACGATTTGGCAACATCCTCGCATGTTTTTCTTAGGGATGACACATTGTGCAAATCGTTAAAACCTGCGTACACAGGACCCCATAAGGTTCTGCAAAGAGGTCCAAAGATATTCACTTTGCTCGTCAATGGTAAGTCTGTGACAGTATCTGTAGACCGTATCAAGCCAGCCTACATACTGCACGACACACACAACGCTCGCACTACACATGAAAGACAAACACATAACGACACTCACAAGACCACCACCAGTTCAACGTTGAATGGGGAAAGTGACACCAGGCGTACAAGGTCAGGCCGTGTAGTCCATTTTCCTGATTATTATCGCCCTTAGGACGGTCTCTGGAGGGGGGTGATGTGGGCATAATGTTGCCCAATATACATTTTAATAGTTTTTATGTGGAGTGCAATTTATATAAAATGTAATTAATTATTTATACACAGTTAAATCAATTATTTACTATATATATGTCAAATCAAATTATGTCTTATGTCAATGAATTTAATATCAATTTAATATCTAATTAGGCCAGTTATTAATTACGTAAAGTAATTTTAATTGTTAATTAGGAATGCATGAATTTTATCTTTTAATTTTATTTATACAAAACAATGTAACTTATTATAATTAGTCAAGTGATTTTAAATGTCAATGTTAATATATTTTATATGTACAACGGGACAAGCAGACAAAATTTATTAGTAGATATCTGCGGCGGCGCAGCGACAGACTACGTCAGCAGTTTACCGTTAGCCGGCGCACACGGCGCGGGCGCACTCGCCCGCGGCCGCGCCCGGCAGTCTCTCAACCACCTAGACGCAAAACGCATGTCGCTGAGCCGCATACGCTACCGCTTAATTCCTGTTCGCTCGGGTTTCTTATAGTGCTACTGCTTGTCCTTTTCTCCTTCTGCTTTTATGCTTAACGTTATTGGTACGTGTGCTAAGTGTAAGTGCTTGAAAATAAACATTAAGGCACATTGGACTGGGTTGTTTACATTGCTACACCGCTGCGAGTTCCTACGGCAAGTAAGTGAAGAATAGCCATACCACAACCCAACACACTCATTACCACAGGACTATACAAGCGGTTTAAAATTTGCGTTCAATTTTGACACTGACAATTGAATAAAAAAAAAGAACACCGGATCAGATCATGTAAATTCCATGATCCAAACCAAATTATGATGTTTGTGCAATTTCTCAGTACAACTCGTTCGACAGTTGAATCAGCAGCGCAACATGCTCCAGCGGCGCTACCACGAAAATCGACACTCGGAAGTTCGTATACATGCATCCCTGTTACTCGAGTAATATAAGCGCGATAGAAGTGGAGATACCCGAACTTTGACTCTCGAAGTTCGTGGTTATAGCTCAGACAATAGCAATTAGTCAGCTTCTGATAAATTGGGGCTGACAAATCATTAAATGTATAGATACGTGTAAGGGAAATTTTCATAGGAAAAATTATCACCGACTGGCAACACTAAAATCGAAATGTCTTCTTGAAAACGTCAATAATCGCAAAAAGGCCATTTTGGCCAATTTTTGTAATGATTTATTTTATTATTAAGTTATTGATTTTTTAGCACAAAGGTGTCGCGCAGCTGCCCATGGAATATAGTTCATAATTAGTTCGTTATGTGTTTTAATTGCATTATTATTGGGATATCGGAATAAGTTACGTTTGTTTTCGTAGACCGAAGAATGTTGGAATAAGATAAGTAAGTTCTTATTAGAATGACGTCGTGGCAACCAGTTTTTGTTTCACGATTAATTTATTAATCCAGCAACTTTATCTTTTTAGTTACTTTTGTTTTATGTTACTACGATTAAATTAACTGTAGTTTTTGTCGGCTCCTTGGTGTTATGTTGGCTTATCTAAATGTGATTATGTTTTACGGTATTCATGAACGATTATTGTTATTGCTTTCGTGTGGTTCTGTGACCTGATTTAATTGTGCGTTTCATTTAATTAAAATAATTATAACTCCATTGAATTTACTTATAAAACCCGTAATTAGTGAATGTATCAGAAGTTATAAATGGAAGATAACTAAGTTACAAGTGTGAAGGAAAGAGATGAAATAATGTTTGTAACTGTATTCAATGCAATATGAATACAACTTTATTTTATTGTTTACTTAAATTTTTAACATCTTCATGTATTTGCCATGTACAGGAACAATATTATCAGAATGTTGCTTTATTCTTCCGTGTCTGATAAACTTTTTTCCTTCTTCTTTCTAGAAGATATGGTGTTTTTATAAACAAATATACACCTCAATATTATTCGGTATCAATTCACCAATTTTTATTCCACTACACGGAACATTCAGATAAAGTTATAGTCCTTCTGACCATGATGGCGATCCTAGCAAATATTCGAAAGTGTCATTCTAAATAAAAACACTGAAAACTTTTCATCCCTTAAGTAGGAATAAAAACAGTGGACTATTTTAAAGCACTCATAGGACATTAGTATATTACACAGGTTTATATTACATAGGTTTTTGCCATAATAAACTTTATAGGTGCAATTAAAAGACTAAATTCAGCTTAGAACCCTTTTACTGCCACTTGACACTTGGAGACCTTATACATCTCTAGGAAATAAGGATTTTTTTTTTGTTTTTCTATTGTTTTATTTAACATGTAAACTGATGTAGTTAATTCTATGATTAATAATGTACTCATACTATTTAGAGTCTATAGATAGACATTTTGGCTTGTAAAAGTGCACTCATGGCCTATTTGCTGAATAAGTATTTTGAATTTTGCCATTTCCATTATTCACAATAATTTTATTCAGATTGATTCTTTTATAATATGAGGAACAATATTTATTAATGATATGGCATTATTTGACATGACAACAGTAGTAATCAGCAAGAGACTTATGTATATCTGACCACCAGTGGTGGTGCATGAAAGTTATGGCATTATTTGACATGACAACAGTAGTAATCAGCAAGAGACTTATGTATATCTGACCACCAGTGGTGGTGCATGAAAGTTATGGCATTATTTGACATGACAACAGTAGTAATCAGGAAGAGACTTATTTATATCGGACCACCAGTGGTGGTGCATGAAAGTTATGGCATTATTTGACATGACAACAGTAGTAATCAGCAAGAGACTTATGTATATCTGACCACCAGTGGTGGTGCATGAAAGTTATGGCATTAATTGACATGACAACAGTAGTAATCAGCAAGAGACTTATGTATATCTGACCACCAGTGGTGGTGCATGAAAGTTTTCGATGAGCAAACTGGAACAAAAAAGTTATAAAAGAGTCTAGACTATACAACTTTAGGCTTGCCGAAAAAGAAATTTTAGTCAAGCCGGTAGGAATCGGCTTATATGGGTGCTCCGCCACTGCTGATCACACACATACCCGGAAAAGTATAGTGTCTCCAGGATCCTATAATACACAAATGTACAGTCTCCAATGTCAAGCAAGACGAATACAAATAAAAATGAGTAGGTGTAGAGTCCCTATAATATTGTCAAACTAATATTGGTCACTTTTTAGATAATACATTAGTACCAATACCATGGTATTGTAGGTTTTATAAAATGTTGTTTAAAGAGCTATAGTGACAACATTCTAAAAGTGAAACTTCATTTCATGGAATAAATATAGATTCATTAAGTTGGTTATAAGGTGGTGCATTGGAAATTATCGCGTGCCTTGAAACGCCGTTCTGACTAGATTAAGAAACAATAAGGTCTGATTTTCAGATATATTATTCTTGACTATATGATTGTTTTTCTGATTTTACCGATACATGATTGCTTAAAATTTCCTCGATACAAAAAATTCCAAAGTTGGGTCTGTATTTCCTTTTTTTACTCAGCCTACTCAAACGATGCATCAATAAATAAATAAAAAAATTTACGACACAATCAAGTTAATACTATAGTATATATATAGTAAGTTAGGTATTTATCGAAATTTGTTCAAAAAAGCCATTCCCGAAGAGTGTCCCATCTCTTTGTCTCGTGCGCGGAAGGCATAAGCGTGTCTTTGTCTAGGGGGCGTGTTCGACTCGAATCAAGGCATCCCCTTAAGAGTAAAGCATACTTACTAGTACTTTCGCTGTCTAACTAAACATCAAGTACTAAGCTTGTGGAAACTGCACCCTAATTAAATTCCAGTGCATACTTTGTTTAATGTATATTGATGCAAGAACGTCAAGATTGGATTATTATTTTATGTAAACAATAAATTCTTGGTGAATGTGAATCATTTATACAAACTGCCAATTCCATACTGAGCTGAGACTGCATTAAGGCCTGCGCAAACCGGCGGAGCGCAAAGATCACTTTAAATTTATCAATGTATATTCTTTTTTATTTTAATTAACTAAGGTATACATTTGAATGCTCTGAGAAATCCCACGTGATGCTCCGAGGTACGTCTCAGAGCATTCAAATTTATACCTTAATGTAATATACATTGATAAATTTAGTGATCTGCGCTGCGCTCCACCGGTTTGCGCAGGCCAGTAAGCTGTAGGCAATGTCTCCATCTCATATGTTATTTCTCTAAAACAGCGCCAGGTAGTGTACTCTTATTTTTTTAACATATCTTAGTGTGGATTTCGACGTTTTTGACAGACATATTCTATAATAATACTAATAATGCCATGGGTAAACTCGCGTATTAAACCGACACTGCCGCCAAATTACTCATCCTAAATAAAGAAGAACTCCTGAAGAGTTCGAAACATGTCGCCAGTGGTGACATTCGATACGTTAGTTTAACCATGGAATTATTAGTATTATTTTATACGTGTCTCAAGAAAGTTTAAATTAGACTTATTCTAAGTTGAATTTTTCGTATTATTTCAACTTCTTTTTTCATTTCAGATATTTTTTTCCATAATGATGTCAATAAAGCAAGAAAAGATAGAATATGATGATGTTAAACCGGACTTGGCAGCCCTTAAAATCAAGATTAAGATTGAAAAAGAAGAGAGAAAAGATCCAACGTCTTATCTTCCTGAAGAGCCCATGACCTATGAGTTAAAAAAGAAGAAAAAGAAAAAAAAGAAGCACAGGCAAGAGGATCCGTTTAAAGACATACAAGAGAAAACACCAGTCGACATCATAAAAGATTTTGATTCTATGGTTGAATTTGCACCATGCCTCGATCCAGAGGTCAATATAAAAGTTGAAAACATTGAAGTTGAATTGGATTTCAATGATGTAAGTAGGCTTACAAGTTTAGTGATTCCACGTGACAAGTGTATTGCGGTCCACTGTAGCCGAGCGGAGAGGCACTTCCAATCTGGAGGTCGAGGGTTCGAACCCCGAGTCGTACTGCTACTGGGGTTTTAAAATTAAACTTGTGTACCAAATATCATTTCATATTTAACAGTGGCTTTTCGGTGAAGTAAAACGTGAGGAAACCGGTCTAATCCCGATAGTCTAGTTTTCCCTCTGGGTTGGAAGGTCAGTGGACTGACAGTTGAGAAATTACGCCACATTACCTACGCCAAATCTTGGGATTAGGTGCCAAAGCGAAGCCATCCATGGCTCGTTTGAGCACTACCGGGAAAACAGCTAGGAAGATGACGTGTATTGGCGAGGCAGGTGCCCTAGACAGAAGTGAGAGATCATTGTATTTTCGACATCTACTTTCACCTTGTTGTTGTACAACCCCTTGAGGTACACAACAGTGGCAACTTGTGAGAATTTTAACTGGAAAACCCGGAGCAAAAGAAGGGCTGTTTTTCGATGATTTACGAGTTCGGTAATCGGTAATATAATAGCAAGACATTTTAGGCGAGCCGGTGGAAATCGGCTTGTATGGGCGCTCCGCCAGTGTTAGAAAATAATGTTAATTATACCATGAAGCATGAAGTAATCATTATAAGTATATTAAGCTTTTTTGTATAGGTTTCAGGATTACGGTTTCAAATACAAAAGGCACACAATACTGAATACAATGCTTGATTTAATAAGTATAATTTAGAAATGAATGACCGTAATTTAGAGCTATTAACTTTTTAATTACTGATTATGATATGATTAAATTATGATTCATAAAAGAAAAGGCGAGATTTGTACGAGTTTAATCGTTTTTGAAAAGTATTGTGTATGTATGTAAATGATAAATAAACGCGAATTGGGAAACTAATGTTTATTATTATTGAGTCTTAAAAGTTAAAAGGTGCTCAATATAAATAGAAACAGTACCAGAACCAATGTTCTGGTTGGTTCTTCTAGGCCAGGCTCATCGCGCATTGCGACCGCGACGGTGTTTGGCTAGAGATAAAATTACAACACCCAGCACGTCAACCATGAGACGGCCGCGACATACTCTCGATTTTTCTCGCACTCCTCTTGTTCTAAGTGTTCTAAGAGCTCTTTCCCACTGACGTCTAGTTTTTTGCGGGATACGGTTTTCTGCAGGATTCCGTTTTAGTACTTACGTGCTAATATAGTAACGTTCACTCAAGCATTCTGTTTGCTGGTTACTGCATGCATACTACAGAAAACTGGATCCTGCAGAAAACCGTACCCGCAAGATACTAGATGTCAGTGGGAAACAGCTCTTATAAGAGAGAGACGGATAATGCGAGAAAAATCGAGAGTATGTCGCGGCCGTCTCATGATAGACGTGCTGTATCTATTTTACATGAAGATATTCTTAATGATAATTTTTTCATTTCAGTTTGCGGAAAATGGTGATCTTATGGTCGAAGGACCTCACAGCGAGGATAGTCAAGAACCAGAAGTTAAAATCGAACCGCAAAATCATGAAGCTGTCATTCTCACGTTTGAAAGTATCATCAATGAGAAGAACGATAAGACAGTTTTAGGTTACAGTCAGGAGACAGGTCTCAAAGCTGCACCTAACCATGTTTGCAAGATATGCCATCTAATATTTCAGACTCAAAGAACTTTACGTATGCACCAGAAAAGAAAGCATCAAGCGTTCAGGAAGGCTTTTAAACACATATGTGATTACTGTGGCATGTCATATGAGATGAAGAATAGCTTGGCTGCTCACATTAAAAGGAAACACGGCCCTAACTCGTCTCCAGACGATAAAGAGGAGCGAACGTGCGAAATTTGTGCTCTAGTGTTCAAAGGAATGACGAGGTTAAGAATGCACATGAGGAGAAAACATGATCTCTTTGAAGACTCCTTCCAACATGAGTGCGAGGAGTGTGGGTTAACCTATGACAAATATAGGAGCCTGATTGTCCATATACAAAGAAAACACTCAAAGGTTGCCAAACCAGTACAAACGCAATGGTTCAACTGTCCGTTTTGCCCTAAAATCTTCACCAAACGAGAAACGTACGCAAGACACGTGCAAAGAAAGCATAGAATCAACGAAGATGGCACGGAACAAAGTGATATAACGCCGGAAATTCTAGAAGGTTGCATTAACAAGGAAACTGGGGAGATATCTTGTAACGAATGCCCGCAGGTATTCTCGTCTTTAAATTTCTTAAAACTGCACATGAGGCGGAAACATAACGCGTTGAAAGAGGACTTTAGATTGAAATGTATGATTTGTAATTTGTCTTATGACAAGATTGAGAGTCTAAAACGGCACGTGAGAAGGAAACACGATGGCGGTGCTCAATGTGAAGTATGTAATAAGCAATTTGATACGAGAGAACAGTATTTAAGTCATTCCCATGTAAAAGTCATAAAGGAATGCCCAATTTGTGGCTTAATCTTCTCTTCACAAGGTGGTTTAGGGAAGCATATGAGGTGCACACATAAAATCGATACACCAAAAACTGTGTTTTGTAATATTTGTAATGAAGGCTTCCACGATAAGCGGCAATTGAAACCGCATTTATTGAAAGTGCATTTAAAGGTGTCATACACTTGTAGGTTTTGCATGAAGGTATTCAAAGCGAAGGAAAGTTACAGACGCCACATTTTGTTCAAACATCCAGTGCCAAGTCATCGTAACAGTGAGCTGCAGAAGTGTGAACAATGTTCAGAGACTTTTCCAGACGAATTTGAACTCAGTCGTCATGTTCACACGGTCCATTCTAAAAAAGTTGATTTAGAAAACAGTTTTTTTGACATCAAGAAGGAAGAAGATGTAAAAGACTTGTTTCAATGCACGAAGTGCCCGGAAAACTACTCAACGTGGGATCAGCTTAGGCTACATTATGAGCAAAACCACCATACAGTTCAGGACACACAGTGTCAAATATGCGGCCAAATCCTGCCTACAACGGAACTTGCCAAACATATAAAGCAGGAACACACAGTTGACACAGTCCTTCAGTGTAAACATTGCGAATTTAAAACCACCATCAAAGCTAGCATGACACAGCATATGCTCAGACATAAAAACGCTACTACTATACATTGTGAATATCCCGGTTGTAAATTCAAGTCATTTTACGAAGATGCAATGGTTAAACATAAGAAAAAACATGTAGATCAGGGTGTGAAGTTACAATGTAGTAGATGTCCGTTTCAAACTATGAATAAGTACATTTTGAGGTACCACGAAGAAGCACACGTTACTGGGAAAAAAAGATATAATTGTGACCAATGCGACTATGCTACAATACTACCTGCTAACTTGGTGCAACATAAATATAAGCATTCGACAGAAAAGAGGTTCCGATGCGAATATTGTCCGTTCGCTACTAAATATAATACATCGTTACGTTTTCATGTTAAGAAAAAACACTGTGATCTCCCGTCTTTAATTTGAAGGTTTATCTTGTTATATTATTAAAATATTTGGTGTTTTTAGTCGTTTCTGTTGCCCATTTCCATGGTTTATTAAAGAATATTCATTAGAATGCTAAGGGAACATTTTATCCCATAAAAAAAAATGTAAAAAATATGCCAAGACTCGAAACTCTTCCACCGTAAAAATATATGAGATATTTTTCGCTAGTCAAGTCAGGCAATTTACGCATTCTTATTATACTTATTACCACGGCTATCATGCGACGGCGCGCGAGCTCTCTCGATTTTTCTCGCACTTTCCGTGTCTCTTATTAGAACACTTAAAACGAGAGGTATAGTGCGAGAAAAATCGAGAGCATGTCGCGGCCGTCCCATGATAGACGTGCGGGCGTCGAGAAAAGGATGGTACGGCCGTGCCTTCTTTTGCTGGACTTGTCGGGGGCACTACTGTGCCCCCAGATCTAGACTGTAAAATGAGTGCAATACGAACAGTTGTAGTAAAAATGTATGTCAACAGATGGCGTGGCATTCAAGCTACGAATCGTGTCAAGTCCTACTGACTGTCCTAGTGTAAATCGTGCCATATCATATCATAAAAGTAACTTATTAAATAAATAACTTATTTTCTAATTATGTTGGTTAGTTAAGTTATGTAAAGATGAGATATTGATGATCTCGACATAGTTTGTTTGGCAGATGAAATAATGAGTTTAGATTTACTTAATTACAGATGTAATAACTAAATTAAATGATAAGTAGCTCACAAATATTTTGTGGAGCAGAAGCCGTGAACTAATAATGGAAGTACAAATATCTGTGAATAGTAGGTACCTAAGTTATTCATTAGTAAGAGAATTTTCTCTTTGTCTTGGCGCTTCGTCCAACCAAACCCACAATGATTTCATGTGGATGTTTCTATTTAGTATTGTTTTGAGCGAAATGCCACAGTGTCCCTAAGTTTACTATTGAAACATAGTTTAAATGTGTACTTTGCCATAGGGCAATAAGTGTCATTTTGTGGTGGCAACATAGCACGCTAACATGGCAATAATTAAATTATGACACATAGCGTCAAAGTCAAACGGAATACGGAACGTGCCCGTAACGTAACGTAATTAATAGTTTGTCAGTGCTTCTCGTGATAATTTTATAACAAAAGAAAAGGTTATTTAAAAACAATCTAGAGATGATAATAACTCACTAATAGGTTTAAATATCTCTTAATAATTGTGTGTGTTTATTTTTACGGATGCACCAACATTACATTATAAATAACTGTGAGTGAGCATTGCCAATGTTATCAAACAAGAATATATTCTAGACTAGGATAGAAGGCTTGAATTTGCCTAATGATTCCGCGATGATTATATCGCTGATATATCATTATTAAGTTGCGGACGTGTTTTTATTGTAGTGTCTGTACATTGCAAACCCTGTAAACATGGATTTACTAAGTCTTCCAGTTGTTATGATCGAGAATATACTCTCGTATTTGTCTTATGATGAAATCGCGAAGAATAGAGTGGTAAGTGGCTTTTGTGTAAGTATTTATATATTCGAGGAAGTATTAATATTTGGAGTATATTTTGTAAATGTTTGCATTACAAGAGCTTTATCTACATTTTTCGTTATATAAGTTAATTGTCCTGTTGAAGATACTCCAGAATATCAGTTTTGTCAAAGCAAAGGTATTTTTTTATTTATCTTAACTTTCGTTTTATTTACATGGACATGGTAGAATAGTATTGTGAGAGGTATAATTCTATTTTATTTTAGTATTATCTAGAAACCCTGTACAAATACACATATAATTTCGATATAAAGCATATTCTAATATTGGACATTGCTACACATTATTGAAAACTACATATAAATCTGTCCAGTTGGCTTCTAAGTGCATAATTGATGTTAAAGGGTTTAAAGCCAGATAAGTGTTTCCGGAGATCACCCCCAACATACAAACTTACAAAGCTACAATCTCACAGACTTCCTTGTAAGTTATTAAGTTATTAAATAAATAAAGAAATAATCATCCTGCTAGGTTTTCCCGGTTAATATTCAACTGGGCCAGCGTAGGGACTGCGGTCCATTCCCTCCTATCCATGATAAAGGATGACGAGGGTGACAATGATCTTTCATACATTTGGTTTGGTTCTATTTCTAGGTGTGCAGGTCCTTCAATGATCTGTCAATGCGGATGCTGAACCGAGGGTTCCTGATGATAGAGAGACGTCACGCCCTGGCGCTAAAAAGTGTGAAGGCACAGTTGCCCAGACGGGAGTCAGAACGCAGGTAACTAACCGGATACCCTCATATGACATACAAACTTCTGGCCTAATGTTTCATGAGACATAATGAGATGGTTCCGAAAGGTTTCAAATAAATATACTACTACTATGGAACAGCCACAGAGCATTTCCATTCAGATTCACCTGTATCCTCGTGTCACCATGGAACATTTTTGTTTGTGAAATTTGAATCGAGCGAAATAGAGAATGAGCTGGATTTCGATTCTCGAACTTTTATAAAATTAGAGAAATTCAAGTTAGCATATTTTGTTATAGGTTTAATCTCCGTTGAAATGGAATATATATTCTGTTGCTCGTTAGGAAACATTTCTCTCTTGCTTGAACTTAGACATTAGCCGTGTCCACACCGAACGAGCGGCTCGCCCGAAAGCCGTCAAAAGACTCTGCCGCAAGCGCTCGGTCGGTGTGGACGGGCGTTCGGGCAAACGCGCGCGGCTCGCCCGAGCCAGATCGGCTCGGGCGAATTTACCTACCGGTAGTTGAGCTCACGATCGCGATGAAGCCGCACGTGCGCACAGCTGTCGCTGCGACAACATTAATTTTGCTTCTGCTAGTTCGAAATCGGAGGAAATGTATTTTAAAAAAAGCCGCAAAATGTGGATGCGCAAAATGCACCGATTCTCGTGAAATTTTGTGAGTGAGTTCGATATTTATGATTGACTTGTGTCACCCTCTCGGTTTCTCAGAGGGAGACACAACAACGATCAAAGGTGATAAATCAAAAATACCTACCTATTGAAATTCCTACTAGGTAGGTACTACTCAATCTACCAATCCTTCCAGCTGACAAACAAACCCATGCGTGTCGAACTCAGTTACGCAATTCCCAAATCCGCCTCAACTCGTCTCACTACCAATTTACCAACCACCAGTAGGTATAACTTGATCCCTAATTTCCCAATATCAATATGTAATGTTTTGACCTTTTCCAACGCAGCGACTTCAAATAAACTTTAATAAGTTACCTTGATAAAAAAAGACCGGGTTGCACTCCGGGAGTGCCGGCAGAAGTGAAAACTTGAATAATTTTAATTTTGCAACCTCTCTCCCCCTGCGTGCCAATATATCTAATAACAACCTTATTAGTAGTACGCTATAGTTCAACTTAACTCAGCAAAATTGATGAAGGAGACGAAGAAATAAAATACCAATTTGTTTTTGCCATTGCCAAATATTTTTCAAAGTTTTATCTCTTCAGGAATAACTTCGAAATTCGAACTATTCGAATTTGCTCATGATCAAAACGGTAATGGACGCGTGGACAAAATTACTTTATTTGCAGAATATGCAATCGCAAAAAGTGTTTAACGGCTTTACACTCTTACGAATAGCGTTCAGCTTTGTATGAAGTCTGTAACTGCAAGGTTACATGACTCGAAGATTATCTTTAAAAAAACATAACCCTCCTCTCCTTCGACAGTCGGGTAAAAATAGGTACCTAGTTTAGACAAATTCTATAAAAACCTTTCTCACGTCAAGCGTTCCTTGAAATCGAAATGATGTCAACAAGGGGGTAATAAACTAAAATTTATTGGTTTGTATCTAAAGAGCTGGTCTCACATTTCGTCTAAGTTATTACCACTTCATGATTTTAAGTGGTGGGACTGCAAAAACAATTCATGGGCATGGATCCGAAAGAACCTATATCAGTTGGAATATTATAACACATATGTCTTTTGACTAACCTATATAATTATTGTAAACCAAAATGACGTATGTTAATATGACATGTAAAAGAATTACACCTTTTGAATATGGCACAAGAATCCATGTAAGATTTCTCTATTAAAAATTATAGGCAGTCGGGGATTTGACTTCGTAACGAAAGGTTGAAATTATCCCATTCGGATTCCTTTATAATTAATTATCATTGATTTTGATATTCGATTTCGCGCGCGCGTTCCGCGTTTTATTAGTCTGAAAACAGTGTTTCATTACTAGACATTTTAGAGACGAATAAGTTAATTTGGTGTAGGCACGTATTTTTAAGACAATTGACAGTAATGTGAGTGTGAAACATTAACCCCCTTATTCATAAAACTTAAAATGCCTTTGCTAAATAAAATGTGCTTTGTCCCTTTCCTACGAACACAAATGTCAAAGTGACAGATAAGGACAAACGAATTTTAACGCCATTTTAGTTAAAACAGGCTTGTAGGACGTTTATGAATACTGCCGTTTGTGTTTGATTTGTTTTTATATAAGAATAGTGTGTAACTGCAATTAATCATTATAGAGTTAGTGTTCACATGAAGTATCTTTAGTAATGTACCTATGTAATTTAAGGGTTAAGTGTTTATCTTTGGTTTGTAATCACTAGGTCGTCACTACGGGAGATTATCTGGATATATGGTTCTGCGTGCTAATTGCTGTGGTAGTCATTTCAAGGCTTCATAAATTATAGGTATAGTTAGTTCTTTTCTGCAAATCAACGGGTCCGCTGAGATGCTTAATTGAAGATTGTTTAGGGAGCCATTAGGGCCAGATATTATTCTAAAGTTTAATATTATGTATTTACTATTTCTGGTATGAGAGTGGATTTAAAGATTACTTCTATTGTTTTGAAATACAACTCTAATTTAAATAAGGATGCATGAATATAATAAATGATGGCATTGCAATGTGATTGAAACTTTGAGAGAGCACACACGTCACAATTTTATAACTAACTAGCTCTTTTTTTAATATTTCTAAGGCATTGCAGTGTTACGCATTTATTGGCTTTTGGTTCTATTATTTGTGACAAGATAGTGAACTTACAATAAAAAAACTCTTATACACACCCATTGTGTTTCGTGGCTTTAGCCTGATTACAATGGACACACACTCATATACATATCACACTTACACAACATACATTAGCTGACACACCACGAGCTTAGATTTCATTTGATATACACGCACTTAGGTACATTCGATGCAAGGCTTTTTGGCTGATACTAGATCCTGGATTGCTGGAGTCGACTCGAGTTTGCACCTAAGGGATCTGACGTGTCAATTCCTTAGAAGCTGTGAACTTTACACCACACAATAGGAATTCAACCAAGGCCTGAGTTATTTATATGTTCTGTAACAATACGCTCTGTTTGTTCTGGGATGTAACTCATTCGATTATACGGACCTTTGACATCTGCGTCAATTAGTGGAAGTAGTGACACTGCAGTCCAATTTAAGGGACAGACAGTATAGTGTATGTTATAGCATATAAATGGTATTCAGAGCACCTTGTACATAATCGACAACAATCACTATTTCTGTTACAAATACCGCGGCTGCACGAACGTTTAGGGTATGCGTAATTTCTGCTGCGCGTTATGCTATTGCGTAATTTATTAAAATTAATCTTAACTAGTTATTTGGCAATCTGCGTAAAGTACAATTTAAAAGTACTTAAGTACTTAAAAATCGTGTAAGATGAGGAATGCGTAGGAGAGATGGTTTGAATTAAATAGATAGTAAGGGTTGATAGGTTGCTTCATGACGGTTTTGTTGGTTGGCGGGGGTGTAGGAGTGAAGGGAGCCCCCGAAAGTTTCAAGATATAACAATAGGTATAGGCCCCATTTTCAAGACCTAAAGTCTAAAATTCCAAGGTCCCCTTGTTGTCTGTTTTTTTACAGGTCATCGTTGTCATTCATCGTTATGGAGCATTTTTATAGTATAAGTAATTTTAATTAGTTTATGTAAGTTAGAAATAGATGTATGTAATTAGTATAAGACAAGCATAATTCATATATTGTAATTAACTAATTAAATCAATTATTTTTGTTCGAGTTGTTGCTGATGGGGTGTGTTGCATGTTCACTTATGCAGATAGACTATTATTCTTGATTTGAATTTAAATGTTCATTTTATTGCGGATTTAATTAATTATTGCGGATTTTTACGGCTTGTTTTACCGTTTGATTTGATTTGCGGACGATATAATTTATTGACGGCTTATAATTTTACAGTAATGTTAACGATTACTGAAATTACGTTTCACTTGTTTTAATTCGGTTTTTTGCGGCTTTTGATCATATATTTACGTATGATTTTTTGACGTTTATTTTATTTTAACGCATTATTTAATGCGTCGCATAAACTACATTCGCGTTTTGTTTTATTACCGAACTTTATCTACATTCGTTTTATTTATTACGAATGTTGTTTATTCACATTTATTTGTTGCGTTTGTTGCGGTTTCATTTGTAACATAATTTTACATTATTATTTTATACAATGCGTTTTACGACGAGATTTTAACACAACGTAGAGGGTCCTATTCGTACTTCATGAACTAGACGATCACAAGAATTTATTTTTGGCCAGTATTTTAGTTAACTTATTAAATAGTATTTTATTTAAAGGAGGCTAGTTTAGTCTTTCTACAAGTCGAATCGGCTAACAGCAAAATATAAAAGTTTGATAAAACAAAATGGGATTTGCATTTACGGAAAATGTGTTACGACCTTATACTGTTAACAATAAAGTACAAATTAGAATAATAATACGTAGGGCCAAAATCGCCCTCGCCTTCTGTCGTTCGGCCGAACAAAACCACCGTCCACATAGGCTGAGCCGCTCGCGGCTCGGGCAAACCGTTCGTTCGGGCAAACATTCGGAGGCTCGCCCGAACGGCTCGGGCGAGCCACCGCTCGCCCGAATCACGTCCACACCAGGCGAGCACGTTTGGGCGAACGGTGTTCGGGCGAGCCGCTCGTCCGCACGGCTATTCTCTCACGGTTGACAGACAGACTGACAGACACACTTTCGCATTTATAATGTTAGTATGGGTTATTGTCATAATAATGACAATAAATACTCTTTATTGCACCACAATAAGAGAAAAACATCTTATAGTAAAAAATTGTTTAATAAATAATGGTAACAACAGGCGGTCTTATCGCTTTAAAGCGTTCTCTGCCAGACAATCTCGTCATGTAAGTTATGAAGTTACAAAAATATGTACACACGACTTTATTGCCTTCACATTAAGGTCTTGTCTACATGTTTTCGTAAAATTGGCCATTTCGATCTCTTTGTAGTCGACTGTGCTTAGTCTAGCTAGTTGAAACTGTGTACTGTGTAGATTGTCCCTAATATTTATGTATTTACTAGCTTCTGCCTGCGACTCTGTCCTCCACGCGGAGTAGTAGTAGTACCTTGGGTAAGGAGCTCATTCCACAACCGGAGCGTTGTTGTTATATATTTATTTATTTAGGACTAGCTTCTGCCCGCAACTCCGTCCGCGTGGAACTCGTTTTTATCGCAGCTCCATACAAACTTTCACCCCCCAATTTCACCCCCTTAGGGGATGATTATGTCCTTCCCCGGGACTCAAACTATCTCTATACCAAAATTCTTTAAATCGGTTCAGCAGTTTAAGCTTGAAGAGGTAACAGACAGCTGTCTGTCTGATGCAGCTGTGTGCCTGTCTATACAGACAGACAGACAGACACACTTTCGCATTTATAATATTAGTATGGATTTAAGTGCCTCTTTACCCCATTAAGACTAGAGTCCCAGGGGCCGTAGACAAGGTTGCTGAAGGGGAATGACAGATGCCGACGAAACACTTTTCGTTAACATCTGTCATTCCCATACATTTTATTAGTTTTCTATTGGCGTTAGCGCTTGTCGATTGTAACATTGTCTACGGCCCCTGGAATTGGTTTTCGCAAAAGTAGGTAGTACATAATTACTTAATTTCAAATGTAAACATATTAATGACGATACAAAACTGCGAGTAATACGATCTCGCATGAATGTATAAACATAAACTGGCATATGGTTATATATTACATATGTATTTATTAGCTTGTACAAACAATGATATCCAGTTCACGTTTGTGAGGTCATTTATATATGCCAGTCACGTGTAGGTATTTATTATGTTTTAAAGCATTTACAATCCATACTAATATTGTAAATGCGAAAGTGTGTCTGTCTATTACCTCTTCACGCTTCAACCGCTGAACCGATTGAGATGAAATTTGGTATGGGGATAGTTTGAATACAGGGGAGGGACATAGGCTAGTTTTTATCCCGGAAATCATTCCCTGAGGGGGTGAAATGGAGTGGACGGGGTAGGGTGCTTTATATGGCAACATCATCATATCAGCCGAAAGACGTCCACTGCTGGACATAGGCCTCCCCAAAGAATGCCAAAGTGACCGGTCCTGCGCCACCCGCATCCAGCGGACTCCAGCAACCTTTACCAGGTCATCAGTCCACCTTGTGGGGGGCCTACCCACGCCGCGCCTTCCGGTACGTGGTTGCCACTCGAGAACCTTTCCGCCCCAACGGCCATCGGTTCTACGTGCTATGTGCCCCGCCCACTGCCACTTAAGTTTAGCGATTCGGAAGGCTATATCGGTTACCTTGGTTCTGCTGCGGATAGCATCATTTCTGATGCGATCACGCTGAGAAAATCCCAACATAGCCCTCTCCATAGCCCTTTGGGTGACTTTGAACCTTCTTATGAGGCCCATAGTAAGCGACCACGTTTCAGTGCCATATGTCATCACTATATGGCAACAAGTTACCTATGAAACAGCTGTGAGTTTTAAGTGCTTATTTAATTACCCCGCTATGTATGAACCTATAATACTCAGCACGGCTAGCACGCGACGGCGCGCGAGCTCTCTCGATTTTTCTCGCACTATCCGTCTCTCTCTTATTAGAACACTTAGAAGAAGAGGTATAGAGCGATAAAAATCGAGAGTATGTCGCGGCCGTCGTGTGCTAGGCGTGCAGGACAAGCTATCGTAATAATAATACCACGTCCGACCGCGATGGTAGCATAAAAATTCAATAAGTGTGACAGTAAGGGAAATATCATTCGTTGTCCTTGTCATAGTTCCACTTTCTTATTTTCCGCAACTGATTTAGTATGAGGTTGCGGCAAATAAACCATCACCCGTCCAAATTTAGTAGATTGTTTATGACAAGCCATCAACCATTTTTAGACCAGTTTTTAACTTAGGAGCATTTCCGTCCCTTGTGGCAACACGTATATCTTATCCTGAGTATTATAGGTCCATTGCCGCTATGAATGAATGAATGAATGAATGAATGAGATTTATTTTGAAACAACAAAAATTAACAGTGTACAGAATTCTTATATCTAAAAGTATTATTTAGTTGTCTCAAAAAAGGAACACACTCAGCATGAGTCGAGGCAGAGGGGGCCCCGACGCTGATTTTCAGTGGGTCCTGTATTTCGTGTTACCAGCATCAGTTTTAATTCTGGTCCGACTCTAACGTTCTACCTACTAAGGTAGATCGTTAGGGTTAAAGAACGTTAGAGTAAAAATATTTAGACTAACTATCTACCTTAGTAGGAAGATCGTTAGTCTAAATATTTTTACATTTAAGTAAATATTGTACATTGTTTTGAAGAAGTATTTTGGCACTAATTCATTCCTGTCATTATTAATTTAATAGAATGATATTATTTGTACCTACACAATTTCTCACGTTATTGTTATTATATGTTTATGTCCACCTACAATAACCTACTTCCTACTGATCAAGTGATACAACATAAACCTTTGACGACCGGTTAGCCTAGTGGGTAGTGACGCTGCCTACGAAGCTGAAGGTCCTGGGTTCGAATCCCGGTAAGGGCAAATATTTGTGTGATGAGCATAAATATTTGTTTCTGAGTCATGGATGTTTTTCTATGTATTTAAGTATTTATATCTATTATATATATCGTCGTCTTGTACCCATAACACAAGCCTTACTGAGCTTACTATGGGTCCATACCCATGACTAGGTCGATTTGTGTAAGATTGTCCCTTTATAGAAAAAAAAAAAACCTAAATCACAGTTAAATACCTAGTTTAGGTATCAATGTAGTATATTTAGATATTATTTAAATTAAATACGAGGATTTTATAGTTTTATTTTTATGTATAGTTGACAAGATTAGATGTATAATAATAGTTTGTAAGTTTATATTTAAAAATAGTTAAATTAAACCTTTTTTGCCTCGCAGGGAATCCTAGTTCAGGCTCTTGTAATTGTCCCTTAATATTACATTTTAGCATATAGTCATATGTCTGCAAAACAGGATTTCAATAAATTATTCTATTCTATTTTTTTTTCAGACACCACCCTCTGGCACGCCACTGTGACATCCTCACATCCATAGAGACGCGTATATCTATGCTCAACATGACATACTCTAAATTCATAGACAGTGGAGTGTGCTGTTTTATACCCGGCAAGGTAATTCAGTCGGATATATTTGAAGTTTTTGAACCCCATAGAAATTAAGGTTATTTTAGTGCCGTATGTCCTCTTGCCGCCCAATGTGCAACTAAATTTACATCCGATTTTGATGGGATATAAACCTTTCACAACACAGTTAAGGTAGTATTTGTTTTGTTTCATTCGATTTTAGAACACAAACTAGTGAAACAAATCAAATAGCGTTATAGGCGGTCGTGGGTTCGAATCCCGGCTCGTACCAATGAGTTTTTCGGAACTTATGAATATTTACCGTTAGCTTTTCGGTGAAGGAAAACATCGTGAGGAAACCGGTCTAATCCCAATAAGGCCTAGTTTTCCCTCTGGGTTGGAAGGTAACATGGCAGTCGCTTTCGTAAAACTAACGCCTAAGTCAAACAGTAATCTGAAAGGAGCTGGAAGGCCTTTGCCCAAAAATGCCTCACTAGTTAAAAAATAAATAAATAACGAAAACTGTATTTGACACTTTAACTTTTAATGTGAGAAATAAAGGCTTATTATTATTATTAACGACTATAGTCAAATCTTTAGATAAGGTGTCAAAGCGGACCTCGGGCACAACCGGGAATAAAACACTAAGAGGAGGAGATTTTAGAACAAAATAAGTTGAGATCTATTTCCTAAATATTTTGATTCTTTTACTGACCAAATTTTTGTCTGGTAGGCGGCACGAGGCTATCACTGCCATATCACATTTTCTGCAACTGTTAACCGACAATAGGGAAGATGCAGCTATAATATTTACCATTATTTTGGGACCAAAATGTTGAAAAAACCTAAAATAATAGCTACAGAAACGTTTTTACTTTAGTGAATACTAATCACAAAAAATAATTACGATTCGAAGTAATGTGAAACGGAACGTGTTTTAATTCAAAAATCAGCGTCTGGTGACGTCACTCCTGTCAAAAGTCAAAACTCTATGACATCTAGGGACGAACCATTTAATTTATAAATACTTTCGTGGTCTATTCTACATGCGATTCTTTAAAATTTAAGCAAAATTGAAAATATTGCATCTTCCCTAATGCTAGAGAATTGATAAAAATTCTTACTTTTTTGACACGTATGCAAATCTGTAATGTAATTTTTTATCATGAAATAAATAATCTAATCTAATTGAATTTGTTCAGCACGGCACCGCTATACGTAGACTAAGACTGTCCGTCTCTTTCTCTCTTCGACACTTAGAAAGAGACGGGTAGTTTTGAGCGCGGTTAATTCTGCCAGCCGTGCTGCCTACCCCGTTTTGGTGAACACTTACACAGGGTGTATACACCATCGGCCGTATTCATTAACGTCCTATAAGCCTGTTTTAACTAAAATGGCGTTAAAATTCGTTTGTCCTTATCTGTCACATTGACATTTGTTTTCGTAAGAAAGGGACAAAGCACATTTTATTTAACAGAGGCATTTGAATTTTTATGAATAAGGGGGCATGTGTTTTTCCCAGGTAATAGATGAAATCCGTCGCGTCCTCCACATAGCAGAGAACTCGCAATCCGCACCGCGGGCCCACGAAGTCCTCCAAGAGTTGCGGGACATATCCAGCATGGCTATAGAGCATTTCGACGATAAGATCTCTCCGGCGCTGCGCGCGCGCTTGCAACAGCAGGCGCAGCCGCAAGCGCCCAGAGCACACGGTAAGGAAAAGGACAGCGTTATATGCTAGAGGGAGATATGATGTAGGTTGGGTGAAAAATTCACCAGTATCACTAGTAAGTAGTATTTAGTAGTAGAGGCCACAAAATAATATAGCGCATACAAGATATTCATAGTTAAGTTCAAAGTCATTAAGCTGAGTGGAGTCCTTTTCTCTGACGCTTTTGTTAGATTAACATCTCGCGATAGTTTTTAGCAAAAATTTTCATTTTCCATGTGTTAGTCTAAGTAGCGTCTTGAATAAATATTTTATTTCTTTCTTTCTTTTCTTTCAGTTATTTATTCAGTAACAATATACATTGTATTTGAAATAAAAATGTCAAAATAATAGAAATGACAATTCCAAAAAAAAAAAACGAATACAGTAACAGAACGTAACAATAAAGAATAAAAAAGAGAATTAATAGGGAATCAGTAATAAGGAGTTTATATAATGTCAACTATGTCTTTGTCTTAATCAAATAATTTACTAAATGTCAATCTAATGCATAATTATAATAGATATGGGCAGAAGTAGAACCATCGATCTAGTGAAACACACTACTCTAATTTATTGACACTTATATATTTATTACAAATTAATAGCACAATAAACAAAATACTTACAAATGGAACAGAAAATTGGTGCAGGTTATATATAACTTGGTAGGGACTAGGAAATCCAATGGGACATATATTTTTTTTTTAATTTATATAATACGAGATTATATATAATCCTAGCATCTGCCCGCGACTCCGTCCGCGTGGAACTCGTTTATATCGTAGCTCCATACAAACTTTCACCCCCACTTCATCCCCTTTGGGGATGATTTCCGGGATAAAAACTATCCTATGTCTTGCCCCAGGATTCAAACTATCTCTATACCAAATTTCATCCTTTACTAATCGGTTTAGCGGTTTAAGCGTGAAGAGGTAACAGACAGACAGACACACTTTCGCATTTATAATATTAGTATGGATTAATATAACCTACTTTATGTACCTAGTATAAAATTTAGGACTACTCTCGATTACGCTGTTTGACTTAAAACTGATACATATATTTTATCTAGTGTTTATATGTTTTTTCAGTGTTCTCCCCACTCGCGATACGCCAAGAGGTCTGTTCCCTGCGCCGGCGCTCCATACTGAACGCGAAGCTGTCCCTCTATCTGGCTACACAGTACAAGAAGTACCACAACAAAGTGAGTTCATGGATTAACTTACCTTTGAAATAGCTGCGCGAGTTATGTCGCACGCGAGATGAGCTTTCCGTCTCTTTCAAAGTGTTTAATTTAATTTTTTATAAAACCAGTTATTGACCCTACGGTCTGACTAGTCTCACCTGATGGAGCGGCGGCCGACTTCAGAGCCTAAGATGAGGCTCACTTTCTAATTAGAACTGGACTTACTGCTTAATAGTATCCAGTTCTAATTAGAAAGAGCTGGATAGTCGTCATCTCGCGGTGGTCTAGTGCTAGCCGTGATGTGGAGCACAACTGAAGTAGTGATGCCACGCGAGAAGACAGAAATCCTAAAATCTACCGTCTCCTTCCTAATTTGCACAGTGCGAGTGAGACAGCACGGCTGGTACACTATCGCAGATCGATTACCACATAGAAAATTTTACTCCACTCTAAGGGGGTGATCCTTTAACATTTTCACTGCCAGGAATCCGCCTAGCGGACGCCTGCGCCGTAGTCGCTTTCCGCTACATACGAGAAAAACCACGGATCGGCTAGCCTTGGCAGTGAATGTGTTAAGGGATGATGTCCCGGAAAAAACTGCATGCTGATTGTGGCTATTTGTGTCAGGTGGCGAAACAGAGATCAATCATTCTACCTACCCAATAAGACCTTCGCATCTATGTTTGACAAATAAATATTTTGGTATTTGAATTTGAATTTTGAAAGGGTCCATCTACTCGCATAATGACTGTTGTCATAATTTCTATTGTCATACAACTTTACGCATAAAGTTGTTGCTCATGAAAGTCTTTTGTCATTAATGGTTCTGCGCATAATGCTTTCATTGTCATAATTGTAGTATGTCATATTTTTCTAAACCATAATGTTGAATGTCATACAAGTTTTAGTCATTATGGTCATAAGAACTGCTATGCATAATTATTGTCAATGTCTGTTATTAAGATTGATTCGCAAAAAAATATTTTTTACGTCACACCTGGCCATAATACGAGTTTTACTGCACGCTGCGCGTACGGTAAAACTCGCATTGTGGCCAGATGAAGACGTAAAATTGTGTACTTACCACGGGCGGTAATTCGTAAAGCCCCAGATCGCATATTTATGGCCCTCACCTTCGGTTCGGGCCACAAACAGTTGCGATCTAGGACATTCACGAATTCACCGCCCTAGGTACGTAATGTACTATTATGGCACAAGGTGGTTATGCCGATCAAAACTGACTATAGTACATTACGTACCTAGGGCGGTGAATTCGTGAATGGGCCAGATCGCAGTTGTTATATGCGATCTGGTGCTTTACGAATTACCGCCCGTGGTAAGTACACAATTTCACGTCTTCATCTGGCCACAGTGCGAGTTTTACCGTTCGCGCAGCGTGCAGTAAAACTCGCATTATGGCCAGGTGTGACATAAAATATATTATGCAACCCAATATGGATCCATTTTGAAAACTTAACTTGTCCATCAGCGGACGATTTCCGATGAAATTATGATGATAGATAGTTGTTATATCGAAGTCCGTTTCCAGCAGATGATGGAGTACCAGAAGATCGCGTGGCGGCAGCGGATGGTGATACGTCGCATGCTGCAGCGGCAGAGGCGGCAGGAGGCTAATATAGGTGCGTGACAAATTAAATAATAGTATTTTTTACATCAGTCCACCTTGTGGGGACGGAGCCATAATCCTACTAATATTTTAGATGCGAAAGTTTGGATGTTTGGACGTTTAGATGTTTGGATGTTTGGATGTTTGTTACTCAATCACGCTTAAGCGGCTTAACCGATTTGGATGAAATTTTGCACGAAGATAGTTTATAGCCTGACTTAAAATATAGGATAGTTTTTATCCCGGGTCCACGCAGACGAAGTCGCGGGCGGAATCTAGTATAAGAATATTGCAATGTTGCGAATATAGTGAAATCCTGGTAAGGTCGCAAGGGGGTAAAACATGGTTTCCTAATATGGTTTTGAACGGAAATCTTACATAAGCATAACTAGCACAGGTATGTTATATGATATAACACATACCTACGACATAAACTCGTAAACAGTCGTAACAGAAGTTGTAAATGACTTAAATAACAGCTGTTCTGGCTCATTCCGACTATAATCTTTAAATTAGTGCCTCGCAAACCATAACGCAATTGAATACTTTTATTGTGATGCATACGTTTATGCTCTATGGACAATCGAAATAGTTATTATTTAACACAGAACTAAAATGAACTTTTACCAATCACGAGGCTCGATTTACAGTCATCAACACGTGTTCAGGATTGCAAATTAAATTATCGCCTAGCAACGTTATCGGTCTAAGATTTAAAAAAAAAAAGTAAAAAAAATCTATATTCATTGTCTATGAAATGACCGGTCGAATTTGAGTCGTTTCGTAGCAGCCAAAGTTATCGTGTCGTTTTCGATTGGCTTGCTCTGAATTATTCCGTAAAACAACTGATTGTCGCGTCGCAGTTGTGAATAACATAATTTTAATGTATAAGTCGTGTGTGGAAGCAGAATCCAAGCATTAAGTCAATTCAGTTGAGTGCCGACGAGACTCCTATCGGTGGAAGCTTCAGGAAAGGTATTCCGCGAACTGTAGGTAAGTCGGCTAGCTGAAAGTTGGTGAAAGTACTCTGCCCTGGTAGCTGACACCGACTTCTGCATACTACAATCGCAGATAAGCCTGGTAAGTGCTCAATTCGATTGACTTTGAGACTATTCCACACAAACATTATTTCAGACATTTTCGTACGTTTTAATATCGTAAAATACAGTCCATTAGTAAAAAAGACAACACGTTTTAAAAAAAAGGCGGTTGGCTGCACTTCTTTTCAGCAGGGCGATTTACAGTAGATAGCAAGTTTGTTTAATAAATTATTTTTTCCGTTGACTCATTGAAAAAGTATTATATACATATTATACAATAGTTATATAATTAGCTTTTTAAGTCTCGTACCTTAATTAAGCCACTGAGCAAGCTTCGTGGCCTAAACGTGGTACTCGACTGAAAAAGCAGACATTATATAACGATTGCATAATGGAATCGACGAAATAACGATTAAACAAACTTGGTATCTATTGAAAATCTATGTAGCCCTGCTGAAACGAAGCGACGCCAACGGCTTTTTCTTTATTGTCGTTGATGTTTTTTCTCTTCTTCTTTAGTCAAGACGACGTCCTATTGGTCGAATTCATTATAGTTCAGTAAAGGCGCCACGTGATTGGTCGAATTTATTTTAGTTGTCTAAACAGTTGTTGTTGAGTTGGGAGCTCCATAGTAAAAAGTATATGATTTTAGTTTGGTGTACGAAGTCTTAACTTAAACATTAAAGTCGAGTATAAAAATGATTTTTTATTCTGCAAATAGGCCATAATGGCACTTTTACAAGTCAAAATTTTACGAAAACGAATTTTAAGAAGACCGCTTTTAAGAAGAAACGCCGAAATAAACTCAACAGTCAGTCATCATCAAAATACGAATTAGAGTAGACCGTTCTGTTTCAAAATCGGAGGGTGCAAAACAAATGCAACTCTTTTCCAATTTAGAATGGTAATACATTTGATTAAACAGGACTAGCAGGTCGATCACGTAACGCATTGTACGTACGTTAGGTAAATCGAAATGTCAATTTTTATATGGAAAAAATGTCAGTTAGACTGCCCTAACGCGCGTTGCAAACGTTACGGGGTAACCCGTAACTACATATTATGAGAGAAAAAAAAAAACCATTTCTTCCATAAAGCACACATAGCAGGATTAATAATAACATAAAACTAGACAAATGCTAAGGTAAGAGGCACAGAGAGCGCACATTGCACAAAGGGACACCAGAGGCTCTAGTATAAGTTTTAGCGAAACAAAACGTTACGATCGCGTTTGCGTTTTACCCTCAATTTGTATGGGATTTGACAGCTAAACGCAAACTCGGTCGTAACGTTTTGTTTCGGTAAAACTTATACTAGAGCCTCTGTGCATCAGTGGTGCACAACGTTAAAGTCCGCAGTAAGCTCGATTCTCCATACAAACGTAGTTACGCTCTCATTTTAAAACTACGTGTTGGATTGTAACGAAACTTTGCATATACAATGACATGAGGTATATCTATGTCTGTAATTAGTTTATGCAGCCTTAGATACTATAGTAAAAAAAATACAGTGAGTTTAAGTTTTTCATACAAAACTTCTTTTTGCTGTATTTCGTTTGTTTTATAAACTGGAACCATATAAACTAATTACAGACATAGATATACCTCATGTCATTGTATATGCAAAGTTTCGTCACAATCCAACACGTAGTTTTAAAATGAGAACGAAGCTCCGTTTGCATGGGAAGGTGAAATTCGGCCGAGCTTACTGCGGACTCTTAAGGTTGGCTTAATCTGAAGTGTTCACTTGAAAATGACATAAGTGACTTTGGTGGTTGTTTTTGGTCTTGAATGAGCAATCAGATTGTAGTGCATAATATAAACTCGAAAGTTACTAAAGTTATAAACCAAACAAACTTTATGAACCCTTTATTTTGTTAAATGTGCAAAACTGGTTAAATTAAAATATTGAACACATATCGGTAAGGTTTTGGAGAAAATGACATTATTTGACCTTAATTATGTTCCCTCGAAATGGTTGGGAACACGCAGATATGAATGTTTTAGATTATATTGTTGTTTAGTTTAATGATGACCAAACGCAACTGTTTAATCTTACCAAATTTTATCTAGGGTAAATCGCCAATAACTGGCCACCCTTCAATAACTGGCCCCCTCACCTCATGCTTAAAAATGAACTTCGTTCCCCTACAGACAGAAATCAACTTAGTATAACGTGGCTAGTTATAAAAGGGCGGCCAGTTATTGAACGGTGGCCAGTTATTGGCTATTTACCCTACCTAGTACTTGTTTATAACTAGTGTATAGACGACATCTTACTTTTTTTTCACACATTTTGTGCACACATTATAGAAGAGTTACAGTTCAAATCTGAACATTTATGCTAATATTGTATTTCTGTAACTATCTTTAACTTATGTTGTTGTTGTTTGGCTCATAAGCCAAATAAATGAATAAATATTTTCATATATTACTTTTATTTTTATTTAGGTTTTAGTTTTATTTTTATATATTAGTTTCTCTCTTTTTCAGCGGAACTCAAGAGGCGAATAGATGAGTGCGATGTACGCTACAGCGAGCTCACTCACACTAAACCTGCGGTTGGTGCAAGTATTTCCGGTAATTATATTTAATTTAAAAAAAACTAATTTTTCACACAATAGTGACATCAATGCACGCAATATAAAATCTCCAATAGTGGAGTGCCGTAAGGTTTACACCTCGGAATCCAGTTTTTAAAAACCTTTGGAATTGCGTTTTTGACACTAAATATTAAAAAAATTACTCATTTTTTTACATTTTTCGGTTCCACTAAAATACATAGCGCTAATATGTTAATAAAACGACCACTTTAGCCTAGTTGGTAGTGACGCTGCCTACGAAGCCTAGGTCGCGGGTTCGAATCCGTAAAGGGATTTATTTGTGTGATGAGCACGAATATTTGTTCCTGAGTCATGGATGTTCTTTATGAGTATACTACTCCTACCTTGCTTATATATATTAGAAATGTGCATGTTTGTAAAGAGACATATGTATTTATTTACAACAGACCCCCTAGCACACTAAGTTTTATGTCGGACATAAAGCATTTGTCCCTCTCGCACTCGCATATTTGCCAGAAAGAGACGAATGCTTTATGTCTGACATAAAACTTAGTGTGCTAGGGGGTCAGCTGCAACCAATTCTACTAGAATTTAACGTAATCCTGGACGGTTGGTTCATAATTACGTTCCAAGGACAAAATTGTACTCAAACCACTGTTTCGTAATGTGCAGAGCCCGGAAAATCCATAGAAAAATAAAAGACTGTCGCAATCAAACTAGTGTTAGAAACTTTTTTTTATCGATATCGAGTAAGTTTTGTCTAAAAAAAAACAAACCGATATGTTTAGGTAGGTACATTATTCTATAATCTAATCATTCACGCCAAACGCAAAAGAAGTGGTAAGTTAAGGGTTTGTTTTATATGTGTTATTCCATCTAAAGCGCAACGTAACTTATATTATCAAAAAAATAATGATTATCTACTCCTATCACTATAACAAACCCAATAAGATGTCATGTGCTGCTGTGTGTACTGACGTGGATTTCGAGGAAGAAATTGCAGCTGTATCTATATTATTATACAGTCCTATGTGAAATTTTGTATTAAATTTTTATTTAATTTGGTGGGCCGTTTTTTTCTCATAATAAGCTGCGTACGAATTTGAGCGGCTCAGCCTGAGGCATGCTCGTCCCGCGCGGCGAGCTGCTCACGAGCCAATTTGGTGCACATAAACGAGAGTGACGAGAGAGTGAGAGTGAGTGACGTCACGGACGCCATACGACGTACGCGCTTACTATTGCCGCCGTTCATATAAAATAAAACGAGTTGCTTTATGCTTTGCAAATACGCTAATTTACTTCGCGTTGGTGTAAATATTGACAATTATCATTTGCGTAATTAAAGGTGCAGTGACAAAGCCTAAAAGTGATAAATAAAAGTTAAACACAGACGAGTGCTGCGACATCTACCCGCAGTGACAAAAAGAAAACAAAAAGACAAAAAATCAATAAAAAACAATGAAAAACGGCAAGTGTGGGGCTTGTGCTAAATTTATTGGGCGCACTGGCATCGTATCATGCCCAAAATGCAGCGGTCAGTACCACGGTGCTTGTGTCGGTGTCTCAGTTGGAGCAGTGATCCCCAAGGACTGGGTCTGTCCTAATTGCCAGCGCTTCCAGCCGAGAGACAACCGCTCCGACACGCCCGTTAAAGGCCTGCCGGGCCAATCGTCTTCTGCTACGCCAGCCGCCGCTCCGCTCGCCACCGACCAGCCCGCTGCTGCCGCTCGGCCCACCTCCGCTCAGGCCACCGTCACCCAGCCCGGCGCCGCACTGCCCGCCTCCACTGTGGACTCGCTGGAGGTGGGCACGGGCATGCCCGACTCTCCTGTGTCCTTTGGCGGGGGGGACATGGCCCGTGCGCTTGCTGAACTGAAACGGTTCATCGGCGTGGAGTTCTATACCATTAGACAGGAGCTGAAGGAATTTCGCGACGAGTTTCAGGAGATGAGAGCGCACCTGTCCGATTTTAACGAGAGGATGGATCGTTTGGAGGGCCGAGTCGATGCTATTGAGAAGCAGGTCGTAGATGGGGCTGCGTCAGCCGCTACCCGAGTTCTCGAGGAAGCCGTTGCAAACCTTCAAATGGAGCTGAACGATCGGGATCAGGAGCTCCTGTCTAACGACGTCCAGGTGACGAACGTCCCGGAGGAGCCTGGTGAGAGCGCAGCCGGCCTAGCCACACGGATCTGCGCAAAGCTGGGCGTGGAGTTGGACGTGCGCGACGTGGTATCTGTGAATCGCGCCGGGCGGGTGCGCGAGGCTGGCCGGCCGCGGCCTCTCGTGCTGCGCCTGGCACGCCGCACCGTCAAGGACGAGCTGCTGCGGGGCGCGCGCACGCGCCGCGGCGCCACCACCGAAGGCCTGGGCCTGGCCAGCGCGCCGCAGCGGTTCTACGTGAACGAGCGGCTGACTAGCGCCAACCGACAGCTGTTCCAGCGGGCCCGCGAGGCCGCGCGCACCGCCGCCTGGCGCTTCGTGTGGACCCGCGACGGCAGGATCCTTGCCCGCAGGTCTGAGGGCCAGCCAACTCATCGCGTGCGCCGGTTAACAGATATGCACATTTTTTTGCCATCCGAAGTCAAAACCGGTCCTTAGTTGTTATTGCTTTTGTTCATTTTGTTGTGAAGTCCTGAAATTGAATGTTTCGTTGTTGATCTTTGTTTGTAACTCGTATCTTGTAAACTGTATACTTTTAAGAAAATACCGTTCTTACCGGTTTGTTGTGGCCTTTATACTTGTTCTGTTGTTGCTATGTGTTGTCGCGGGAGTGGGCCGACAAATGTGCCTCGAACCGTCACGTGTTTCAGCCTGGAAACGATCACCTTGTATAAATATTTCCGTTTATAGTTTATCTATGTATATATATGTTATCGGTCTACGCTATCACTTTTTATTTACCACTTTGTGTTGCACTTATTTTATACTTTTATCTCCTTGCATTGACTCACTTACCTGTATGCAGTTATCCATTTGCTATTGTTATTTTAACTTGTTAGCTCGTTCTCGTTTTTATGATGTCGCGGTTTAATAATTTGAACGTTGGATTATTTAATGCTGGTTCCCTAGGTACGGGCCACGATGAGCTGATTGCGACTATAACAGATACGAACGCAGACATTATTGCCATAAACGAGTCGTGGCTTCGGGCTGGCGAGGAAGGACGTGCTCCCGCCGTGCCTAATTACCGACTACGTCACGTTCCCCGGCCGGTCGAAATATGTGGAGGACGGGGTGGGGGCGTCGGTTTCTTCCTGCGCCGGGGCCTCAACGCACGCACACTACCACATCCTCCCGCTGCGCTCGTAGAACAAATGTGGTTGAAAACAATAATTAACGGCAGACATTTAATAATAGGAACCGCCTATCGACCACCACGGCTAGATGTTGACACTTTTTTTGATGCCATTACTGACTCAATAACTTCTTTTGTTAAATACGATCGACTAATTTTACTTGGTGACTTTAATATAAATTATACGGACAAGAACGACAGAAAATTTAAATGTTTGACACAATTTCTGACAACGGTTGGCCTGACACAACATGTACGCGACCCGACTCACTTTACGGAACACAGCCAAACAACTATAGACCTTATTTGCTCCGACGCTCGTGTTGTGTCTGTAGACGTGCAGCATATCCCGGACCTAGGGAGACATGCATTCATCACAGCCGAGTTTGACATTAAAAAGCGGAAACCGACACCTAGACGTATTACTTATAGACCTCTGAAAGACATAAACTTGACTGAATTTAACAATGACCTTGACACCATCAACTGGGAACAAATTTTATTACTTAAGGACGTAAATGATATGGTTAGACTATTTAACTCATTGCTACTTGGACTTTTTGACAGACACGCGCCGGAAAAGACGATAGTTGTGAAGGAGGCACTTAAACCATGGCTTACGAGCAACGTTCGGCTCATGATGCGGCTCAGAAACGAGGCTCACGCTCGTTACAAACGAACCCGAAACGATGTTCACAAGCGGTATTACCTCGACCTGAAACACCTTGTGATAGAAGCCATCTATAGCGAGAAACGTGCCTTCTTCACGCACCATATCAATGACATGACTGACCCGAAGTCTCTCTGGAAAAACTTAAAGCGCACTGTTCTTCCAGATTCACAGTTGCAGACTGACCTCCCGGTACAATTTGATGACCCTGATTTGATCAACCGTCATTTTCTCAATATACCTGGAAAACAGGACGTGACTTTATCTGACTTGACTTTTTTTGAATTTTATAGACATAACGACAAAACTTTCACGCTTTCGGCTACCACTGCTACTGCCGTCACAAAAATAATTAAGTCAATTAGAACTACGGCAAAAGGACTGGACTCAATTGATATTGACATGTTACTTCTGACATTACCGAGAACTACAGACGTACTGACTTACATTATTAATAAGAGTATTCTTACTATGACTTTTCCGGCTGACTGGAAAATCGCTCAGGTGAACCCGTTACCTAAAAAACCAAACCCCACTGATGTGTCTCAACTGCGCCCTATAAGCATTCTTCCTTGTGCATCAAAGATAATTGAACGGGTAGTTTGCGAACAGCTGTCCGATTACCTGGAGAAAAACAGCATACTTCCTGAACTGCAGTCGGGTTTTCGCAAGGGTCGGTCGACAGCTACTGCGTTGCTCGATGTAGTCGACAACATCTTACAGGCTCGCGATGCTGGTAAAAGTACCTTTTTAGTTCTTTTAGACTTCTCCAGGGCCTTCGACTGCATTAGCGTACCTCTTCTATTATCCAAGATGTCTTATTACGGGTTTGATGTCAATGCAACCAAATGGTTCAGTAGCTATTTGTCTGGCCGTGCGCAGGCAGTTGCGTTGCGTAAGGTGGATGGTGGTGCTCTGCGGTCCTCTGTTTGTACTGTGACGAGAGGAGTACCGCAGGGTTCGATACTTGGTCCCCTGCTCTTTATACTGTATAGCGCTGACATCACAAACAGTATAAAAAGCTGTAAGTATCACCTGTACGCGGACGACGTGCAACTTTATTTTTCTAGCGCGCCGTCAGACACTTCTGCTGCCATAAACACAATTAATGCGGACCTTGATCGTATTTCCTCTTGGGCGGAGAAGAACTGCTTAGTTCTTAATCCTAGCAAGTCGAAGTATGTGGTTTTCGGGTCAAAACATCAAATCCGTAATACCCTTAATTCCCTTGATGCTCTGACTTCCGGGAATGTTGCCGTCATGGGCGAACCAATAGAACAGGTGGTAGAAGCAACCAACCTCGGCCTTCTTATGGACGGGAATTTGCGCTTTGAGAACCACATACTAAATGTTGTGGGTAACTGCTTCTATCGCCTTAAAGTTCTATATAATATACGTGATTACCTTAGTGTCGATTTGCGTGTCGACCTATGTGAATCACTCATATTATCTAGATTAAACTATTGCGATGTCGTGTATGATGGGTGCATTACTGGCCGTTCGAAGAGGCTAATACAACGAGTGCAGAACGCATGCGCTCGTTTTTGTTTCCGAGTCCCTCCCCGGTCCCACATCACTCCGTACTTGAACGCCGCTAACTTGTTGAACATGCCTGCACGCCGGCGCCTGCACCTGGCCACTCTGCTCTTCGGGGTGGTAAAGCATGAAACCCCATCTTACCTATTTCAAAAACTGGTATGGTCAAAAAGTGCGCGCAGATTCAAGGCAATGGCCCTGATACCTATGCACCGAACCGCTGCTTTCCGAGGTAGTTTCAAGTTTGCGGCGTCTAAGTGCTGGAATGATATCCCTCCCCCTATCCAAGGGGCGCTTAGCAGATACACCTTTAAGCGTATGCTTAAGGGTTATTTGTTGACGCTCCAGAAATCGATATCCTAATCCAGCACTGTGACAGCAAAAATATGCCAATTAGTAATTTTGAAATTTTTATTTTATTTACTTGTTGTTTTAAAAGTAAGAATGAATTTGAATGTCGAATGTTATTTTTTTTTTTTAATTATATTGATGCTGCATGTAGGTAGTACGTACACAGCTCTCACCTGGTTTTTAAAATTATATTGATTTCTCTCTCGCCTATCCCAATAGTATATTAGTATAGTAGTTTATATATATATTAAATTGTATGACGTTTCCGTGAGTCACCAACGGTGCTGGCTGAAAATCAGCGCTGCAGGTGTCTGACACCTCAGCATAATGCTGAGCCAGTGTCCGGTTCACTGCCGCAGAGACACACTTGTTTCATGTTTCATGTGCTTTTCTTGTTTATTTTATTATTTAATAACCATGTGTGTCCTGTGTGTTTGTGAATAAATGTATCTTTCTTTCTTTCTTTCTTTCTTAAACATGCGCGGGCGAGGCAGCGTGCTTGCGGCGAGCCGACTTTGTGCGTCGTTCAAAATGGCGTCGGACTCGATGACAGCCGCGGCTGCGTTTATCATATTTCACCGAATTGTATTCATAAATTTACGAATAAACTCGATTACACATGCACGGCCAATGTGAGAACGTGTCGCTCTCCCCGCGGCACGCGCGGATACACGTCCAAATGACGCTCGGCACGCACGCTGAGGCGCCCTCGAGCGCGGGCACGAGACCGGCTCCGGCTCCGGCTCCGGCTCCGGCTCCGGCTCCGGCTCCGGCTCCGGCTCCGGCTCCGGCTCCGGCTCCGGCTCCGGCTCCGGCTCCGGCTCCGGCCGGCGCCGCGCGCCGCTCGCGCACAGCGCACGAGCGCGTACGAATCTGAGCGAAATAGGTGAGCCGTGCGCGCGTCAACCCGAGGCTGCTCTGATTCGTACGCAGCTTTACACAACTATCGATGTCGATAAAAAAATGTTTCTAACACTAGTTTGATTGCGACAGTCTTTTGTTTTGCTATGGATTTTCCGGGCTCTGGTAATGTGCATGAAAGTTTTCAACAAGTTACCAAAATGTATACAAGAGCTACCTCTAAATAGATTTGAAAATAAATTACGTAAGCTCCTAACTGAAAGGAACTATTATAGTGTGAAGGATTACCTCTCTCAAAATATTGAACAATAAGATTCCAAAAGATATTTGCATGCTAGTATTTAGTACAAATAGCAGAATAAGCTACCTTTTGTCACCTACCGCCTAATGACACTGATGTACCTACTTATTCTAAGCAAATAAATTCTATTCTATTCTATTTATTGAAGTATGTATTTATCTATATAAGTATGTATACCGTCGCTTAGTACCCATAGTGCAGTTAGCAGCATGTGGCTACGCGGGTCAAGTGCTCAAAATACACACACGACTCTAATGTCAAGAGGATAAGGACTGTCTAAATCATTTTGTGCGTGTTATTTTGCGGAGCTACTTCTGTTGCTGACTGTACAAGAATCAGAATCAGAGGCTCTAGTATAAGTTTTACCGAAACAAAACTTTACGATCGCGTTTGCGTTTTACCCTCAATTTATATGGGATTGGACAGCTAAACGCGAACGCGATCGTAACGTTTTGTTTCGGTAAAACTTATACTAGAGCCTCAGAATATATTTATTCATTAAACAAACGACAACACTGTTAACTGACCATCCTGTGTTTATAAAGAACCTTATTACAATGTACTTAAGGTGCACCGATGGTCAGTTAGCTGTGTTGTCGATAGTACATTGCATAGGTCTTAAAAATAGAATTGCGAATCACTATGTTTTGCCAGGTAGGCGTATGAACAGGTTTATGTTAACTAATATTATTCAATAGCATGCATAGAATTATAACAATAATAATGCATGCAACAAGCTTTGCTTAGTTTGGGAATAGGTCGATATGTGTGAGATTGTATCCAAATATATAAATATTTATTTATTTAACTGCTATACGAAATGAAAGGCCACATCTCTGTTAAACTAGTTACAAATGATTGATTATTGCTCAAAGGATTTTTCTTTGACAACATTTTAACGATTAAATGGAACGGGACTTAATCGCGTTTCAGGTTATGGTAATAATAATACCACGTGCGAGCGAGCTGGTAGCATACAAATCTCGATAAGTGTGTCAGAAAGGGAAATATCATTCATTGTCCTTGTCATAGTTCCACTATTTTTTATTTGCCACAACTGATTTAGTATGAAGTTGTGGCACATAAACCATTACCCGTCCAAATTAAGAAGGTTGTTTATGGAAATTCATCAGCCATTTTAAGACCAGTTCTTAATTTAGCTGCCTTTCCGTCCCTCACTGTGGCATCACGTTCATACAGCCTGTCCAGAGTATTCTAGGTTCATGTCGCGTATAGTTAACTCATTTATTTACCTTGAAAATAGTGTAAGAACTGTGCTTTATATATCAATATAAAATTTTAACTCTTAGCTAGTTAAGTCAGGTTTGTAAAATTGGTTATGCGTATTTGAACTTGAAACATAGATGTTGTACTTTAAAGTACCGGAATCTCCGCCTGCGCCGGCGCCGCTGAGACACTTCGGCAGCCAGATCAAGCTGGACCTCTCCGTGCTGCCCATTGGCACCTCCAAGCGGGGCCTCGGCTGTGAGTACATACACATCAAACTCAAAAACCCGTTTAGTTACTCTTTAGGATTCCGTACCCAAAGGGTAAAACGAGACCCTATTATACAGCCCCGATATAGCCCTTCGAATCGCTTAACTTATGTGGCAGTGGGCGGGGCGAACCGATGGCCGTTGGGGCGGAAAGGTTCTCGAGTGGCGACCACGTACCAGAAGGCGCAGCGTGGGTAGGCCCCCACAAGGTGGACTGATGACCTGGTAAAGGTCGCAGGAGTCCGTTGGATGCGGGTGGCGCAGGACCGGTCATTGTGGCACTCATCGGGGGAGGTGTATGTCCAGCAGTGGACGTCTTTCGGCTGACAAGTTTTTGTATACGATTGTACTATTTTGAACAACTGCTATTTCAGACGATTCCAATGAGCCCGAACGCGACTGGTTTATCTTTTGTAATTGGGGAGTTCCCATGGCTACCTTCCGTGTCCATCATCCACAGATAACCTCCAATAGATAGAGCCTATAAATAAGCGATTTAGTTCGATGCAAAGGTCACCACAGTTGGCGGTAGGTGCGGGCTGCGGGGAGGTCGGTGACGGCGCTGCGATTGGCTGTTTCGAAAGTACCGCGCTTTGTCACATCATGGCGCCAGAAGCGTAGTGATGGGACGCGTTGTTCGCTAACGGTTTTTAGGGGTGCCGCAATTAATTGTTAGTAGAATATTTTACATGGCGTAGGTACGGTACCCGTTAACATGGTCTACATTTTTGAACGGCTGTCACTGTTATATTATTATCATGTTTCGTTCATCGACTATTTTGATTACCACGTAACATAAAAAAAGTATGTTAATCACATCGAGTAGTTATTTCTAGGCATTTTACAACATTTACTGCATTATCGTGTTTATGTCGGACAAGAAGCCGAAGAAGAAAGGACGAATGCGATTTTTATTCGACATTAACGCGAATGTGCTAGCTAGGCTTATGTATGTTATGTTATTTTAATATTGGCATAGCCTAGGTAAGAAAGACAAATAAAAACGATGTCATAAAAAAGTACATATATTTTATTCAATGTGATAAAATTATATCGTTGATGATAGATAATCCTCAGCATCATTATTGGTAAATAATTGTGATTCTTGAAATTGTACGATAGGTATTTTAAAGAAGAGGCCACTACATACTGTATTTTGTATTTAAGTAGCTTGTGAATACATCCAACTAGTTTTTAGGGTTCCATACCTCAAAAGGAAAAAACGGAACCCTTATAGGATCTCTTTGTTGTCCGTCCGTCCGTCCGTCTGTCTGTCAAGACCCTTTTTCTCAGGAACGCGTGGAGGTATCAAGCTAAAATGTATACCAAATACCTGAGTATTTGGTATAAATTGGACCTGAGTCTACTGTCCCTTGGAGCTGTGAAATCAAACTTCTAAGCCAACGCAATTCACGCAATCAAAAGATACAGCCGTTTATACCGCAAATTTTCGAAACTCGCAAGGGAATCAAAACCTACAGGGTACTTCCCGTGAACTCAGAATCTTGAAATTTGGTACGAAGCAACGTCTTATAGCACAGATAAAGGAAAAATTGCGAAAACCGAAAAATTTACGGAAACCTCGGTGCGCGAGTCCGACTCGCACTTGGCCGGTTTTTATGTTTGTAATTCATTATTTCTCATAGTATCCTAGTGAGTGGTTCAAGTATGCGGCCGTCAATCGAATCTCGGATTACACTAATGAGTTTTTCGAAAATTTGGTGTAGGAAAACATCGTGATACGCAGTTATCATCTCCAGCGGACACTAAATACTTATCCTATCCTGGATACGAACTGGAACACTCCTCTTTGCCCAGGGCCGGCGTATGCGTGTACGTTAGAGATGATATCAGCTTTCGCCGCCTCAGCAATCTTGAAGGTAGGGACCTTTCCACCTTATGGCTACGTATAGACAGCGATGACCATCCCCGCGTCTATTCGTGCCTGTATAGGTCCCATAGTGGCGATGCCGAAACTGACAGACTCTTGGAGCAGCTCCAAACGGCGGCAGACTCCGTGCATATGCAGATCCCATCCGCAGAGATCATAGTTCTTGGCGATTTTAACGCTCTTAATGCCGAATGGCTGGGCTCCAGCAAGACTGATCATGCGGGGAGATCTGTATACGCTTTCGCTTTGGCATATGGCTTGACACAATTGGTTACAGCGCCTACGCGAATCCCAGATGTGGTGAGCCAAGAACCTTCCCTGTTGGACCTCCTCCTGACTTCCCATCCGGTTGACTACTCTGTCTCCGTCGAAGCCCCACTCGGTTCTTCGGATCATTGCCTGATCCGGAGTGCTGTGCCAATCACGCGCCCGCCGCGCCGGCGAGTTGCCTGTACCCGCCGTGTGTGGCACTATAAGTCAGCAGATTGGGACGAGATGCGGTTGTTCTTTGCATCCTATCCATGGAGGCAGGTTTGTTTGACGCCGGATGATCCTACCGCCGTTGCTGACTCTGTGGCTGACGTGGTGCTGCAGGGAATGGAGCTTTTCATACCATCCTCTGCAATCCCCGTTGGTGGCAAATCCCAACCTTGGTTTGGTCGCTCTTGCAAAGCGGCCGGTGTTACCAAGCCTGGGTTAATGTGGCAGCGGTACGAGATGTAAAAACCAGTGCATTAAAAAAGGAGTTCAACTTTGCCTCTAGGTCCTTCAAAAGAGATATTGCTAAAGCGAAGTCCTTGCACATTGGTAGAATTGGCGAGAAATTAGAGCGCCTTCCTTCGGAAACTCGTGCGTTCTGGTCTCTTGCCAAAGCTATCCAGGGGAATTTCTGTACGCCATCTTTTCCACCTTTGCACATGGGTAACGATTCCTTGGCCTACGACGCTAAAGACAAAGCCGATTTTCTTGGCAAACTCTTTGCGTCCAACTCGACTTTGGATGACGGGGGAAACGCGCCGCCGATCATCCCGCGGTGTGAGAGTTCTATGCCGGATGTCCGGTTCTGCCAAACCTCAGTGCGTAGAGCTCTTCTTTACCTCGACATTCATAAGTCAAGTGGGCCTGATGGAATCCCCGCGATTGTGCTAAAGATGTGTGCTCCTGAATTAACACCGGTCCTAACGCAACTTTTTCGGCTCTCATATTCTTCTGGCGTAGTCCCGACTTCCTGGAAGTCAGCTTTGGTGCACCCGATCCCTAAAAAAGGTGACCGCTCAAATCCGTCCAACTACAGGCCAATAGCTATAACCTCCCTTTTCTCCAAGATAATGGAGGCCATTATCAATCGCCAGCTGCTTCGGTACCTAGAGGACCAAGAGCTGCTCTGTGACCGACAGTACGGTTTCCGTGGGGGTCGCTCGGCTGGTGATCTTCTAGTTTACCTGACACATTGGTGGGCGCAGGCAATCGAGACAAAGGGTGAGGCATTGGCAGTTAGTTTGGACATAGCGAAGGCCTTTGATCGAGTTTGGCACAAAGCACTTCTAGCAAAACTTCCATCCTTTGGGCTCCCAGAGAAATTATGCGATGCTAGCTTTTTAGCAGACGGAAGCATAAAGGTCGTAGTCGACAGTGAATGCTCTGACTCCATGTCTGTAAATGCTGGTGTCCCCCAAGGCTGTGTGCTATCACCCACGCTGTTCCTCCTGCATATTAATGACATGTTGCAAATCAGCGGCATTCATTGTTATGCGGATGATAGTACGGGTGATGCCTTTTACACCGGCCGTGCCAATATTTCTCGGGAAAACGTCATTGAGAGTAGAAACAAAGTTGTGTCTGAAATTGAGTCTTCCCTAAAAGAAGTCTCAGAATGGGGCCGACTTAATCTAGTCCGTTTTAACCCCACGAAGACACAAGTTTGTGCATTTACCGCAAAAAAGTTAGCGTTTCCGGCATCTCCACGATTTGAGAGCACTCCCCTAGCAGCCACAGCCAGCATCGGTATCCTTGGCGTCGACATTTCGAAAGAAGTCCAGTTCCGCGGCCACTTGGTGGGTAAGGCCAAATTAGCCTCGATGAAGCTCAGTGTGCTCAACAGATCGAGACAGTATTTCACGCCGGCTCACCGCCTACAGCTCTATAAGGCGCAGGTCCGTCCACATATAGAATACTGTTGTCATCTGTGGGCAGGGGCTCCTCAGCACCAACTCCTCCCTCTAGACCGCATTCAACGGAGAGCGATTCGAATTGTCGGCTGCCAGCGTGTTTCCGATCGGCTTGATCCATTAGCACTGCGTATAGATGTAGCCTCGCTTTGCATTTTCTACCGCATGTGCAATGGGGAGTGTTCCGAAGAATTGTTCGGATTAATCCCCGCCGCTTCCTTCCGCCATCGCCCTACGCGACAGCTTTTCCATTCTCACCACGTAGATGGTTGGCAGTCCTCAACTGTGCGTTTCTCCCGAAACTTTCTGCCTCGCACAGCCAAACTCTGGAATGAATTGTCGCCTGCGGTATTTCCGGACCGTTACAACCTTCAAGCCTTCAAGAAAAGAGCGTACTACCATCTTAAAGGCCGGCAACGCACCTACAACTCTTCTGGTGTTGTAAGTGTCCATGGGCGTCGATTATCGCTTACCATCAGGTGATTCGACTGCTCGTTTGCCTCCTATATTATAAAAAAAAAAAGTGAGGTATTGGAATATAAATTTTAAAGATAGCATCTGTCTCTTTAAACGCCGGTCACCTCAGTTATATTATAAGCTACTTTGTAAACGTTTTTAGTTTCACCTGTCTGGCCGTAAGGTGGCGACTCTCTCTATGCGAACTAGAACTTTTACCGTAATGTTTTATAACGTGTGCTAAGAAATAAAACAAGTTTAATTAATAAAATTAATTAGAAATCTTACTCAAGTTTACTTTAAATACCCATCTCAATATGAGGAAACCTGAATAGACAGTATGTACATATGCGAAGTAAGGTGTATAAATTCAAAATTCTGTGCACACTTTATACCATATTTTTCGACCCAGCTGCACCGGATATTCATAAATAAAAAAAAAAGTTACACCCCGTCCTGGTTGCAAGCTACGTACATCCAGGAGTCTTAAACTCTGTCTTATTTCACCGTACTGGTTTCCTGCTATTCGTCTGGAATGATCCCTCTTACCGTCAGACAAGCTCAGAGCTAGTTCTCCTTTAAACCCAAGTTGCGTAAGCATCTCTTTTTAACTATTAAAGATTGATGAACCTCATGATATCTTTGTTCGGGTACATATAATTAATTACTTAAGTATGTATAAGTAAGTTTATATTGTATGCATTATATATGTATGTATATTAATGTATCTAATTGATTGATTTGTGTTTCTATCCTATCCGTTTCCTTCTTATTAGAACACTTAGAACAAGAGGTATGTCGCGGCCGTCTCATGATAGACGTGCTGTAGGCACAGTCGCGGACTTTAATTTGGGACCCACTTAAGGTTCACAATCCTGTCAAATTGTATAGGAATACTAAGAATATTTTAGCAAAAAATGTCATAAATTAAAGAATGCGACCGTACTACAATAATATATTCCGTTCATTAGCTCTGGAAGCTATAAAATAGAGCGAGACAGTAATTTACTACGTCTCCCTCTACCTCATAGCTTGTAAGACGGTTGCAGTCCGCCACGTGTAGCACCTTCTTGGTGCAGTTTAAACCTACATACATCGTATACATTATCTATGATTTCTAACAAAAGAATTTCGACAATGCAATGTCAAGGATATAAATATAATCTTTGGTGAATTTTCGTATTAAAATAGTACACGAAAGCACGGATGAATTAACTTATTGTTTCCTTAAATGAATCTGAATCGGTAAAATCCGATAGCATCACTAGCCCAACACTAGAGTGTCACGTGCTTTCGTGAGAAAGGAACAGTATATTGTCATTCCCATTTGATGAAAAGGGACATGAATACTTCACTACTTCTTATGGACCAGTGTAAAATGAACTCCGCGTGACAGAATGAAATTTACATTTATATGATAAATTGAACTTACCTGTGAAATTTTATTCCGTCGTTTGTGTAATTAGAAGTTCGGGAGACTTTGCCACACCACTTCACACAGCAAGAACTATTTTTTATAGCGCAAAATCAATTTTAATTTGTTGGTTGCTTGACGCACGTATAGATCGCGTACCTGGTCGATACTGACAATATGGCGCGGGGGTATGGGGTGGGGGGTTATCAGTGCAAAAACATATATGCGTGGTGACCGCACGTCGCCCTATAGGCTCTATCTATTGGAGGTTATCTGTGATAACGGTGTATCATCAGACCATCTCAATGGTACCATAATATTGCATCGTTATGCTAACTAAACGTGTTTTATTTTTATTTAACACGTTACATTACATATGGCTTACATTATTTTGGCCTTTTTTAAAGTTTATCTCTCTTTAGTACCACCCAGGGGACATGTGCAGGGTTGTGGTAGGTAGCTCCTGCGGACGCGAGTAACAGTTGTCCCCCTTTGTCAAGTGAGTGGGCAACTTGACTGTTAGAAGTTCTTAATTTGCCCGAAGGCCTCTAACTCTGTTTAAGGCGATGCCTTGATTTGAGTCGAACACGCTCCCTGGACAGAGACACGCTGATGCCTTCCGCGCACGAGGAAACAGATGTAACACTCTTCGGGAATGGCTTTTTTGGACAAATTTCGATAAATACCTAACTTAGAGACGTTTTATTTAAATTTCATAAAGTGAGATTTTAGATGAGATAAAATACTAAAGTATTAACTTGATTGTGTCGTAAAATAATGTATCGTTTGAGTAGGCTGTGAAAAAAAAGGCAAATACAGACCCAACTTTGGAATTTTTTTGTATCGAGGAAATTTTAAGCAATCACGTATCCATTAAATCAGATAAACAATCATATAGTCAAGAATAATATATCTGAAAATCAGACCTTATTGTTTCTTAATCTAGTCAGAACGGCGTTTCAAAGCACGCGATAATTTCCAATGCACAGCCTTAACGACTACTGTCATAGACAGCAGCCGGGATCAACTGCTTAGCGTGCCTTCCAAAGCACGGAATTTTATTTTTATTGAACGATAGAGATCTGCCTTTGTTATAATCGCCAATCATCTCTTTCCAGTGCTCCCCAACATGAGACCCCGTAAACCCGTCATCCGCATGCCGAGCCTTTCCGAGGACGAGCCCGCCCCCGCCCCCTCCTCCCCCTCCCCCTCCCTCTCCCTCACCGCTGCTCCCGCCGCTCCCGCCGCCGCCGCCGCCCCGAAGACCAAGGTGCAGTCCACTTTGGCCAAGATCCGCGGCATCACCAACGAGATCCGACACCTCACCAATCTCTCCAGGAACATAGAGGGGAAGATGAAGAGACCGTATTGCAGCCTGGAGGATTTGGAGGAGATTAAGAAGATGAAACTGGATTAGCCGCAATAGTTGGATTTGAACTGTGAGTCGAGTTGTACTAATAATTAGACGGTTAGGGGTCACGGCTCACTAGACCCACCCGGCACACGCACCGCTCCGCTTCGCCATACTACGTTACGTTAGCGACTCCACACTACGTTACGGTAGCGACTAGAGTCGCCAACGTAACGTAGTATGGCGAGGCGGTGCGTTGCGTGTGCCGGGTGGGTCTAGTGAGCTGTGACCCTTAAACTCACCTGTTAAATGTCACCGGAGTGCCAAAGGGTATGTGCCACTGGTTCAACGTCAATGACGAATCCGTCGAGGAGTACACCGCCATAGCCACCTTTGTGCATTGACATAAGGTTTAAATCCGCACGTTGACGTGTCATATGGTTGACAACGTTTCTCTTTGAAAGAGCGTTGAACAGTTTAAACAGCACATTGCACGTAGAATCGATGGCTCTTGAGACAAAGAAGTTCTCGGGTCGCGACCACGTAGTCAACGTCATATAGTTAGTAGCAGCCAAGGTAGCCAAATATATCGTAACACAGCCTTACACCTCAGGTAATAAAGACGTGTTGCGATATATTTGGCTACTTTGGTTGCTGCTAACTATATGATGTATGCGATACGGCCTCCAACACTCACCTTGAAGAAAGACTCGAAGAGTTCGAACCATATTGCTGTAGTGACATTTGACACGTGAGCTTAACCTTGTTATTATTGGTGTAGCAATGACTGTTGTGAGATTCTCATACTTTCGCATACTCTAGAATTCTAGATGGCATTGTTATAACATTTCTCGTACGCCGAATTAAAAAAAAATATTGATCGGGTTTATCGCTGACCGATTTTTAAAATGTTTGTTCTGTTGGTTTTGTCTCCGCTCCGAATGGCAATAACTCTTAAAGCATGGAACAGTGAATGAAAAACAAGTTTCTGTCAAAAATTTCATTTTTGGTACAAGCTTTTATTGCCGACTGTACTTTTCTCATCTTTACTCATTGAGACGATTCTAACGAGGCCAAATTAAACGGGGCTACGTCGGTTAAGTACTGAATTCCCATGGCCACCTTCTGTCTCCATTATCAGATCAGCTCGATGGTACCATAATATTGAATTGTCATCCAAACTATACTTATACCCAAAATTTCAGCTCAATCGGTCACCGGAAAGTGGGTCAAATTTAACTTGCAAGATTTGATTACAGACAGACAGACAGACAAAGGGACAGGTGAAACTAAATAGAAGCTCGTAAAAAGTAGTTGATTTTCTCATACGCTTTGTATAGCAATATAAAGTTCGCGGAGTCAGCTAGTTTAAGACAGATATGACACTGCCATTCGTGTATGTATCAGCTTAGCTATTTAAAAAAATTACACAGTGCTAAGAGTAAATTAAACCTAGATGCCTTACATAGAGTTCAAATTCGCAATATTATAAACTAATATTTGTAAGTATTGGTGTCTGATAGTGTGGTTCATCTCTAATTTGACTATATGGGTAGATGTAGATGTATTATTTTATAGGAATACTGATAATGTCAGCGTAGATTCATCAGTTGCGTAAAGTAACGATTCTAAAATAAGTAATTAAGAGTCAGCAGTAAGCTCGGCCGAATTTCACCTTCCCATACAAACGTAGTTACGCTCTCATTTTAAAACTACGTGTTGGATTGTGACGAAACTTTGCACATACAATGACATGAAGTATATCTATGTCTGTAATTAGTTCATATGATTCCAGTTTATAAAACAACCGAAATACAGCAAAAACAAGTTTTGTATAAAAAACTTAAATTTGCTGTATTTTTTTACTATGATATCTGAAGCTACATAAACTAATTACAGACATAGATATACCTCATGTCATTGTATATGCAAAGTTTCGTTACAATCCAACACGTAGTTTTAAAATGAGAACGTAACTACGTTTGTTTGGAGAATCGAGCTTACTGCGCACTCTTATAGATGATTTCTCACTTGCCAATGACAATATAAAAACTAAAATGATTCAAATTTTCCCCTAATGAGAACCAGTAACAAACCCGAATGAAATCGTTGAATTCATGTCATGTGCAAGAATAACCTTTCAATCTTTAGATAAAATTATCACCATCTTTTTCTTAAGTCATATGAAAGAAAATAGAGCTAACATTTATCTGACAGATAATTTTATCTGGGAATAAAAATCGGCCCTTAATCTCGTTTAAACAGATGTTTTGCTTATCTGATGGAGCAATATATCATATTATCAATGATGTCAGTCTCTTCCTAATTAGAACACTTTAGAAAGAGACGGATAGTTATCTCGCCGCGAGACAACTCGCACGCCGTCCGGTCATAGTTGTGGTGTGATTCTAATACTAAATAATAATATTGCTATTAGTTGATCATTGAATGTCCAGCAAAATTCTAAGTTTTGGTGTTTTTAATTCCGCCTACATATTACTTTGTATAATATCTTAAGAGTATGAGGTTTGTGAAGTTATATTGGTTAGTTTTAAAAGGAATGCAGGCAATGGGTTAATTAATGTTGACAGTTTTTTACCCCCGACGCAAAGAGAGGGGTGTTATAAGTTTAACGTGTCTGTGAATCTGTGTATCTGTCTGTGGTATCGTAGCTGCCAAACGGATGGTTTTTTATTCGAAAGCTGATGTGATCCCGAGTGTTCTTAGCCTGGTTTCATGAAAATCTGTTCTGCCGTTTTTGAGATATTGGACTTTGAAATTAAAATGTCGGGGGTTTTTCAACTTTTTTAATTAAGAAGTAGGTAGTCAAAACTGACATAATTTAAATAAGTTTTACTTGTTAGATATACTGAGAAGAATATATTGTGCTAAATTACTAATATAGGGGCTGTCGTGGATTTATAAATTTATATAGTGTGCACTGTAGTGTTAAGCCAAGTATTGGATCGACTTGTTATTTAAAATTCGTTGATTATTATGGCACGTATATGGAAGAGAAATGTATGCTTTTGCGGAATTACTTATCAGGATAGGTAGAGCCTTATACGTATAATGCAATAAATATATTTCGCTAAAATATAATTAAGCAGGATGAAAATTTAATTTGTTGTAACTAATGCTACATAATACTTGTCATCTATGGTTTAAGAACTAATATGTTTAGTAGTTTTAGTATACATATTGTATATTATGTATCACTTGCAAAATTAAATGATCGTCAATAGGAAGCAATAGTTATTTTATTAGGTGTCCAGTGACAACGAATACATATGTTATTCACCTGGCAAAATTATCAAGATTTAAATCATCATTGAAATTGTGACAAAGACTAGATAAGTATCATACTACTAGCACAGAATACTTAATAGTACCTAAAGGTACAGAAGGTTCACTGCCTAAGTGATGACGTTAGCTGTCATTTTTTGCAATAGACAATCATAGAGTGAGATAGGGTTGTTAACGTACCACATAACTGAACATCGAAAACGATAACTATTTTAAACCTATATTTGTTATCGAATTGATTATCAAAATCAAATGATAATGATAATGATAATGAAAGTCAGGATTAAGTAATAAAATAAATGAATACAGATCAGTTTTTACAAAACAGTTCATATTTTGCGATGGGATTACCTTCTTTCGTCATGTTAGCAGGATGTTGTAAAATTGAAATTCGTATGACGGTGTGCGATCAATGAAGTTATGCTGTTACTAGTAATACGTACAACGGAACGTATATATGAAAGTTCATTGTGTGCGATACGCTGCTTGCTAGACCTACGTCAGTTTTTTTAAAGAGTATGGTAATCTCTTGTGTCCAACGTCCTTTCGTGCCAAAATTACAGTGGGATAGGCCTCGCCGCTACTTGGTTCGAATACCGGTTAGGGCAAATATGTGTGTGATGACGATCAGCGGGCGTAGCACGGTTGCCATTTTATCACTTATCGTTGTGGATAAGGCATCCGTCACTCTCGCATTCGCATACTGGTCAGAGCGTGATGGGCGTCTTTACCACAACGATAAGTGATAAAATTGCAACCATGCTACGCCCACTGTATGATTCTTTGTTGTTTTTTTAGTGTTTTATGGTAACCATATTAAAAACACATGATATTTCCTGTTGGCGACCACTTTATTTTAAGCACCCATAATATAAGTTTTAAACCTTGTGTATCTTTGTGTTTGGGAATAACAAATATATAAAATATTATACATATTGTAACGTACGTAACCTACAAAATTATGTTATTTCATTTTTTTACCTATTACCACAGACTAAATCGGCATTCACGGTGGTTCGATGGAGTAAAATAATTGCAAGCAATGTTGAATTAGTAAAATAAATTCATAAGATACATAATCTATCTTACTTTCACGTACACGTATCAGGGGTATTCATATACTTATACCTACCATAGTCAGAAAAGAGAGCTCGGTACTTCTACTGCCATGTGATATATTTAGGTAGAAAACTATGTAAATTCTTGCATTTGATGGGTGATCTCCTCGAATAGGCATTTGTTATGACATTGACGATTTAAATATTTAATGTCTATCCGAATACGTCACTACATACAAGAAGGACTTTACTTAATTATTTTACCTACCTAGTCGGTCCCAAAGTTCTGTCACTGGCATATTATTTTTAAATTTAGAAGATGATTTTAAGAAAATTTTATTGCATTCCATTTTTGAATGTTTGACAATTATTTTAAATCAAAAAACAGTCATTCGTTGCAATTTCTCACGATGGAGTGGACATTGAAAGAAAACCGAATAGCTGTTTTAGCATTGCACCGCTGTGGGCACTCGCCAAGTACCATTTTCAAGTTGCTCAAAAATTTAAAAATAACGCTTAGGTTTGTGTACCGTACTATTGATAGGTACAATGAAGTCTCCAGTATTGAGGACAAGAAAAGAATTGGCCGGCCTCGCTCCGTACGAACACCAGCAGTGATCAAAGCGATCAAGGCGCGCATAGCAAGAAATCCTGTCCGAAAACAGAAATTGATGGCTTTGCAGATGGGTGTCAGTAGAAAAACCGTCAAAAAGGTTTTAAACGAAGATCTTAGTCTACGAGCATACAAAAAAAAGCGTGGGCACTTACTTAATGCCCGTCTAAAAACAATAAGGCTTAAAAGATCCCGGAAGTTGTTAAAGCGGTACGCGAAAAATCGACACCGTGATATCCTCTTTACAGACGAAAAGATTTTCGATATTGAAGAGAAGTACAATAAACAGAATGATAGAGTGTATGCTAGGAGCTCTGAAGAAGCAGGAAAAAGAGTTCCGCGGGTGCAACATGGGCATCATCCATCATCAGTGATGGTCTGGTTGGGTGTATCTTATTACGGGCCAACTGAGGTTCATTTTTGCGAAAAAGGTGTCAAAATCAGTGCGAAAGTATACCAAGAAACAGTTTTGGATAAGGTTGTCAAAGATCTGCCCAACACGCTATTTTCGGGACATAATTTTGTGTTCCAGCAGGATTCTGCGCCAGCACACAAAGCCAAGACCACTCAAGCCTGGTTTGACCGTCAAAAAATCGACTTTATAAGACACGAAGATTGGCCTTCCTCTAGTCCGGACCTTAATCCTTTGGACTATAAAATTTGGCAGGTCTTAGAGGGGAAGGTCTGTGCTAAACCACATAAAAATTTGGAGAGCCTAAAGTCATCTTTAAGAAAAGCAGTCACTGAGATAGATATGAAAATGGTGCGTGCTGCGATAGACGACTGGCCGCACCGATTAAGGGCCTGTATTAAAAACAAAGGAGGTCATTTTGAATAATTTTGAGTAATTTTAATTCTTTATTAAATGTACTTTAAATCAGTATATAATTTATTAAAAATTGATTGCTTCTTTTGTTTTTATCATTATTTTCATTTGTGACAGAACTTTGGGACCGACTACGTATAATATGAGTCGTTCTCAGGGACAATGCCACAATAGACTATATTTTACTTGGTGCTTATGCCATTATTACGCCGTGAATCGTAGCGTTTGTTTAAGCGCATCGTTAATAATGGCTTAAGCGCCAGCGACCATAAGGTCCCATTTTCCTGAGAAGGACACAATGTTTGTCCCAGATTATATTTTTACACCATAGCTGTAACAAACATCAAACTAAGCAATACAATAAAAGCAATAATTAAAGACGGGACTATATTTTTGAGTGTCATATCATATTACTTTATTATCACACAATATGTACCTAGGTGTATCGCGTAGTTGCTAGCTGGAAGTTTTCACATCGATAAAGGTATTCCAGTTGAGATTGTTTTTTGTTTTTTTAAAGTATTGAGTAGCGCGTGGAGAAGGGTTTTCGGCCCTATACACGTGTGGCGTGCAGCGGTAAGGCTTGTATACTTTACGAAAACGGGACGTTTTGGTTGCATTTTTATTATTATTTCGTATATTAAAATTATCTTTCAGTTTGGCGGTCGTGGGATCGCACTCCGGGTCGAACAGTCAGCGTCGTATAGTTAGCAGCCAGACTAGCCAAATATTTCGTAACACACCCTTATTCTTACAGTAATAAAGACGTGAAGCGAAATATTTCGCTTTTAATCCGCTCGCAAATCGCATGTATGCTACTAGCGTTTTTAACCGACTTCAAAAAAAGGAGGTTCTCAATTCGGGTTTTTTTTTTCAATGTTACCTCATTAAATATGTAGTAGGTACATAATAGAGTGTATAAGATCTTCGGATTGTTTAAAAGTAAGGGACCATTGATATTTACTTTAGCGTTTATACATACCAACCTAATGATTTTTTGGTCATGTTTTCAAGGAACCTATTTATAATCCATTTCAGATTGGAAGAGTCCGCAGCTGTCATCTCAGTACAGTTTATGTCATTAAACGTCAAATATGGCGTAAGCTGTACCAAGATGACAGCTGTCACCGGACTTCCGATCTGAAATAGATTATAATGGAAATAGGAAAGTATTTTTCTTGCGTTGTCAATGACTTGTCATATGGATTTTTATTTTTATGTGTTAATCTAAGAATTGCTTACTGTGCCTATGTTGCATATACTTTTGGGATTTACAAAGAAACTGATACAGAAAATATTCAACTTTGATTGATATGTACAGTCAGCATCGTATAGTGAGTAGCAACCAAAGTAGCCAAATATATCGGAACACGTCTTTATTATTAAAGGAGTAAAGACGTGTTACGATATATTTGGCTACTTTGGCTGCTACTAACTATATGATGCCGACAGTACTCGTGTTCAGATAAGAAGAACTAACTTATTAATAGGTTACATTGTGTCTAACAGAGTTTGGGAATATATGAAAGTATTATGCGAATACTCCGTTATTACAAATAAATATATTAATATGGACAATCATCTTTTATTTCAATGCTTCTTACTACTTTCCAGTAAGTGTCCCTGTGAATGTTTTAAGTGATAAAAACGAGAAAAAAAATCTGTTACTTGCGGAGTAACATATTATTTACTATTATCGGAAAGTGTCGAACGCTTTATATGTTATTTATCATGAGATGAGACATACACATATACATAAATAGGAACTCGTATTGCAACGCTGTAGCTGTATGTTTGTGTGACTTCCGAAACTTGTCCAGGTCTTGTGGCTTTGTGTGGACTCAGATATATTTGAGCATGTTTGCCCGTTAGCCCTTTGTAAGGGAGTGGGAAATATATTCCCACCATGATTTCGACCTTTATCTCTACGGTTCAATTCTATGAAAAAAAAATACTTCGCTCTTCTTGCCCAGGGAGATACGTACCTTGTACTCACGGGCGGGTAATAAAGAAAGTTTCAGATAGCATATTTATCGCCCTTGTCTTCAGGTCGATCGTCAAGTAAATGCGACTGAGACATTATTTGTTTTAGGTAAGTAATGTACAAAAGACAACACTGTTAACTGACCATCCTGTGTTTATATAGAACCTTATTACAATGCACTTAAGGTGCACCGATGGTCAGTTAGCTGTGTTGTCGATAGTACTATTTACGCGGTAAACATGTACGGTTAGTTTGCCGTGCGTCGACACGATCGTCAGTTTTTTATGGATGGTGGTGGTTTTTGAACGACTGTGGAACATAAACGTTGAAACGTTTATCACAGTCCCAGGAAGGCCATGTATACACCAAGCAATTTGTCACAACAACTTGCTTCATAGGTAATACTTACGTAGAATGAAAGGTGTGTATTGCTGTCTCATTCCAACGAGAGCAAGCTATGTGCCTTAGATAATTTATTAATTACATAATGGACATTTTCGGGTGTGTCCTTCACATATTTATAGACTTTTGTACTTAGGATAGTCAAATGTTGTAAACCCATATTTCCGTTGACAACTTGCTGAGACTTCATTCGTCTGAGACCACGTTGGTGCAACGCGTGCCAAAAATCAGAAATAACGGTTCGGTTAATGTACGGCACAATAATAAGCGTCCCCTTATCTTTCTCTCTTTCCTTTTGCATTTGTTAAAAAGAGAAAGAGATATAGTAGACGCAAATATCCGCAAACCAGCCAGACCAGATAGATTATCGGGCCGTACATTAACTGCATCCCTTACGACAGTTGAATACGTGCCAGGAACAAATATAACTATAGTATATATGGATTAAAATAAACATTTTCACTTATTAATATTTTATTAAACAGTAACAACTTAACTAAGTATTACGTTCTATTTGTATAAATAAGGCACGTAATAAGCGAGTATTTTCACATTCGAGTCGCCGTTAATAATTTATTTAAATATGTGACGACAACCTTAATTGCACAGAACCCAATTAAATAATATAATATTAAATAGGTAACATAATATATTTTACATAAAATACATGTATTGCACAAACCCGATTCAAATGATATTTAAGCTAGATTTAAAGAATTATTTTGTATGTTTGTTTGTAAACGATCAAATGTCCAAAAAAACGACTAGGAAGTACTCGCCACGAATATGTTGAAGTTATTTAATAAATTACGATACACAACTTAAATAGAAATAAAGGCACAAAAACATACGTTCAAAACAGATGAAGATGATTATTGTTAATAAATAATTTATCTTATTAAATAATTGAATAAATAACAAAACAATGTCACTATCAGTTTGTAAAAACGTGGAGATACACCTACTGAATATTAACCATAAACTTACTGGCAAGACAGTTTTAGGTACTGTACAATTTTGTACTCATCGAGGGCGGTGTTAAAGAAAGCCTCAGAACATCGCAAATACATAATACGATTTGAAACCTTTTTGGTTTGATTGCCCTAAGTAGGTAATGAAATGAATGTAGGTGATGTAGGCAAAGTTGATATAAGGATTGTAACTTGTTCAGCGAATTGTCGGTGTCTATGGCAGCTTGGCAATAGACGGGTGTAGACTCGAAAATGATTATTAAAATCTCAAAGAATTAAGAAGCTACAACCGTTTTGATATTGCTTGTTAGAGAGAGAAAACGCTCGCAGTTAGTGACGTCACAATTTGCGATGCTGCCGCAGAGCGCGCGCACGCGGCAAGCCGCGTCGATGGCGGCGCCGAACACGATGGGGCACGGCACGTTGCCGTCTTCTAGTGACGTCACTAACTGCGAGCGTCAATCGTTTCATATGAAGTTGCGTTTTGCGAAAAAGGGACAGAAGATACCCCTTCTTAAAACTTTGGACACTTATAACTTCGTGACACTTATAACATGCTTACTCGCATCGCTTTTGTTAATTGTCTGTTTTGTTGAATAATTTTTTTTAATTTTTTTTATTAACATTTGTCATTTTTAATCCCTTTTCGAGAAAATACGACATTATTGATTATTTTATTTAGTGTCTACACCCCTATTGTCAAGATGATTAAATAGTGATATAGGTACATAGAGGGACTCACATACACATACACACTTGGGTGACAAAGAAGTGAGCATAGACAATACCACAAGTGGGACCGAGATACAGGTCGACACACGTAAAAAGAGCTCTGCGCGCCATATTAAATGTATGGCCGCCAGAGCTCTTTTTACGTGTGTCGACCTGTACAATGTTGTATCTCCTGTCCCTCAGCGCGTATTGGCTTTTATGTTTGTCACAAAGCTCTCAAAAAATCAACTGAACCTCAAAGTCAACCTGAAAGTCACCGATACAACAGGGATATAGGACATGAGATCCCAAGGATGTATTAGTCTTCTGATACTTCTCAGTTTAGTCAGGTTAATTTAGGTACCTCTATACCATTTGGGCATTCGCTAAGTATCTACTAAATCCTCTATAAGGTGATATAGCATTATTGCTTTTTACAATAAAACAGACAGACTAGAGCCGTCTTCTGTCTGGGTAGTGTCTAAATCATGTCAGACATAAGCCAACACTATTACAACGGCGATAAGAATCAAGGTAACCGTTGCCGTGTTCCATCAAATAAATAAAGTTTAGTCACTCAGAAAGTTTCTTCCCTTAATGTGTAGTGGTCTATTCTGACCACATACTTAATAGACCTAATCGTACAGCTGACCACACGCTTTCGTGGTTTTAATTGTGGTTAAAATCGTTTTCTTTAAATGTCACGTCTAGAATGTTTTAATGTGCCATTGCCATCAAATTCAAAACTTGCTTGCGAAATCGCGTAAGCAACGAATTTGAATTTTAAAAACGAAGATGCTGATTCTGAATTATTATAGTACTAGCTTCCGCCCGCGACTTCGTCCGCGTGGACCCGGGATAAAAACTATCCTATATTTTAATCCTGGCTACAAACTATCTTCGTGCAAAATTTCATTCAAATCGGTTCAGCCGTTTAAGCGTGATTGAGTAACAAACATCCAAACATCTAAACTTTCGCATTTATAATATTAGTAGGATCAGTGTTTTCTAACGTTCAAAATGAAGCCTCAAATTTAGAGAGCTTTTGAACTAAATAACATAACATAGGTATAATGTGTTCGGGAGGATTCCAAATAAGTTTTAACAGTGTTTCCTGAACTAAACTGGGTTCGGCTCATTTTATTTATACCTACATTACAAATGTTTGCTTAGCCAGTGATGTATGAAAATGGGAGCTGAACCAATCTTACTTTAATATGATATCATCAGAGCTTATTTTTACTTCTTAGGCCCCCAGGAACGAGCTGTTGAAAATATCTGGAATTCTCTCGAGCACCTTATACTTAGGTACATATTAGCACATTTTAGTAGTTGCAAACATCGTAGACAATTCATCTTCACAATGAGGCCTCCTCTCTAATATTTCCACGCACCTGCTTAACACTTAAAAATACAAACTTAACACCATTGTTGAGACAGATAATATGTCGGAAGTTCGTAATAATGATTATTACGCAAATAGCCAGTTATGCAACGAACAGTAAGCGACATGTCATACAAGTAATGTACACCATAAACAGCGCACTTACTTTCTCGGTTTCTCTTTTCACAAAATAACTTGCACATATTGTTTGCCGCTCTAAGGTTTTGGCGGGAAAAGTTATCATATAAATTTTGACGCCATTTTCTTATCCGCCATTCGTGCGGCGGACACGGACTGCAGTGCATTCAGCCAAGATTGTATAAAGTTTAGTATTGTGTTAGTTTTAAGATACTAAGTGTATTGTGAATAAATATATCGTTGTGGTTTGTTTCATTCTACTAACATTCCTAAGTTCTAGATTAATTAACTTTGTATCACAACATTATTTACAGATGTTATGCTGACTTTGTCTAGAAACTTTAGTGCTCAAGGAAGTCCACATTTACAATCGTATTTATGTTGTTTTAACTCAACTCTACTTAGCGAGTGAGTATTACAGTAAACATGCTAAAATAAGTACATTGTTTCACATAAGGAAATGCATATTGCATAGGTAGTATTACTCAGATTTCTAAACTTTCTAGACATGCTAGCACGTTTAACTTTTAAATTTTAAATAAACCATTCGCAACATTGTCGATTTCTGAATCATCTACAAAACATTATTAGCTTGCTTGCTAGCACTGCAGCTAACCTAATTCGAACTCTCAAAGGGAACCTATATTTTCAATTCCACACTTCAAACGACGTACCATAGAAAAACAGGACGTTCTTTCTAAAAATCAATGTTTGTACTGCAAATGATCATACGTGATGTCAGCGTGGAAGCCCTCTGGACCCGCTGAGTATCGGACCTTCTGCATTCTGCCGTCAGGCAACAGAACATGGTAGGCGCCATTGGTCTTCTCTCCCGTTTTAGCCTCCTGGTGGCCGAAATCGTTCCCGCTCTCGTGGTCGCGGACTCTGTATCCGAATTCGTAGTTGGCGGCATAATGGAGCTGTTGGAAACGGGTAATGTGAATAAAATGTTCGATTGAGAGGGAACTTAAGAATTCCGTATTTTATTATCTCCAGACGACAAATAGAACGTCGGCATTCTTCTCCGCGTGTGAAAAATGCCGAAGTTTCGTTGGTCAAACACTCTTAAATAGCATCTCACAGAACCACACATTCAGTTAACCTCTAGGTTAGTTTCGTTTTGTAATAATCCAGAAAAAATACGGTAGTAGGAAATAATGCATTCGGAAATAATACACTTGGTCGGAAGAATTCAAGATTACCTACTACCACGATTATTGGGACTTCAGGGATGCTCGTTTGGTAGACTGTCAGAGTAACAGGGGGCCTAGACAAGGTAACAATCGACAAGCGCTAACACCAATAGAAAACTAATAAAATGTATGGGAAGGACAGATGTTAACGAAAAGTGATTCGTCGGCATCTGTCATTCCCCTACATTTTATTATATTCTATTGGCGTTAGCGCTTGTCGATTAAAACCTTGTCTACGGTCTCTGGGCTCTTATCGAATAAGCAGCATAATTGACTGAATATCGTTAAGGTAAACGACTAAACTTGCTAGTGCTGTTATGTTTTTAATCTTATGACAAATCTATAGAGGAGAACAATAGGTCTATTTACACTTCTTGTTCAACTCTATTAAGCATTGGGACGTTTACCTTATTAATAAATTAGTATTTTCAAGGTCAAAATTTCAAGGGTTCCAAAACGCAAGCTGATATTTAACCGTTAAAACAGTGAGTATTTGAATATACCTACATAAGTACCTACATACCATACTTTTTTCTGTAATTTGGTAGTGCTTGTAATTCTCACTGGGTATCAACTCACAAATAGGTGAGATGAAGATATTATGTATGCACATAATAGCCTGGCCAATGATCCGTGTCGGTAGAAATTAGCTAAGAGATTTTCGTAAGTATTCTTACACTAATTAATTATATTAAAAAGCGGTTGATGGCTAGACTATATGATTAACTTATATATATATATATATATATATATATATATATATATATATATATATATAATATCTTGATAGCTAATTACTGTGTTTGGTGGCTATATGTATGTTTGTTTCTGTGAATGTAGGTACATTTGTACACTATGTATATTTATTAAATATATTATCAATTGAATAAATACTCTCCTTATGTTCATGAAAAACACTTTCTTTGCCTAACCTCTTTCTATTTTTATTTCAACAGGAAATCCATTTTTTATAGCTTGTGTAAGATTCAGATGTAAATAAATAGTAATAATAAATTGATGTCTGTTTATTCATCACTTAATTAACATATACGTATAAGTAATTAATCGAATAATTTATTAAAATTAATTCAACAAACAGCAGTATTTAAATCGACATTTAAACATTCTTATATTATCTTAGGTTTTATCATAATAATTATCTATGGTATAAAAAGTCAATGCAGTCATAGACATTATACAGGGTGGAAAGTTAAAACGGGGCAGTAAGGGCAGCTACTTAGATCCCTTGTCGCCACGCAAAAATGGCATTAAAATTTCATTCCTTTTTAAGCGCTGACAATCTACATTCACAGATTTTTGAAAAAAAGTACACTTAGCGAGGAAATCATCAATTTTGACGATTTTTTTAATGCCATTCGATCCCATTCCTTTTAAGGATCCAAATACTCTTTAGGACCGACTAAGTTTTGACTACTAGAACGCCCAGAAATCAAAGAGAACTTTTTCCATACAGTTAGTATGGGAATCCCAAAGTGCAAGTAGTCCTTTAGTTAAACGATCATAAAATCGTATGGAGACGGAGATAACTTCATTAAGATTAGAAATGAGAGAATTCATTCCTTTGTTAAAAGTGTATTCGCCAACACGGCTACCAATTCGAATACTTGGTATCGTGAAAAATCCATAACGATTGCCGCAATTTGTTATCTTTTATTTCAATTGTTTCTCTGTTGATATCTTTTATTTTAGTTGAAGCATTATTTTAGTTGCAATAAATAGTATTTTAATTATTTTGACGTTGTTTTATTGGGTATTTACGTAAGGATTGATAGACATAAGAAACAACATGAGCAAAATGAGCTTTGGGATTCCCATACTAACTGAATGGAAAAGTTTTCTTTGATTTCTGGGCGTTCTAGTAGTCAAACCTTAGTCGTTTCTAAAGAGTATTTTGATCCTTAATAGGAATAGGATCAAATGGCATTAAAAAAACGTCAAAATTGATGATTTTCTCTCTGACTGCACTTTTTTTCAAAAATCTGTGAATGTAGATTGTCATCACTTCAAAAGTTAGGAATGAAATCCTAATGCCATTTTGGCGTGGCGGCAAGGGAGATCCCTTACTGAGTAGCTGCCCTTACTGCCCCGTTCTAACTTTCCGCCCTGTATATATAATAATAATTTAATGACGTGATTTTGATTTACTTATTTCAACCGATCATAAAAAGTAAGTAAAGCAATCTGAAGTTACATCGACAATATTCAAGTTTCTTGTAAACCAAAAATAATTCTTCCAACTTTAATATCCTGTGAATGAAGCAATAACTCTAATAGGTAGGTACTTATTAATAATGGATTCATCTAAAGAGACACGAAGTTTAATGGAATTTCGATTAGATTACATCTAGAAATAGAAGCCTAATGTTGTACAAGTACATAGACTAGGTGTTTTTGTCAATTTCCGTTAATTGCAAGGGGGCATAGGTTAGATCAAATAAAGTTAATTTCTCCAAGACAGCTTGGTATCTTAACTCTTACTGTTATTAAGATATTTAATATTTTCATTAAATCAGATTTGCTGCTTTAACCACTGTTAATGCTACATTCAATTATTACGTAAAAAAATTATTTTTTTCAAGTAATAATGATGCTTATTTGTTTCTGTGAATGTACTCTGCAATATGCCGATGTTAACGGAAATTCCCGGGAACACCGTGTATATATATATGTGGTTACTTACCATGGTCTAGCGTTTACTAGGTACTTATTAAATATCTAACTATATAGACTTGGAATTAGGTGTCAAAGCGGACCCCGCGGGCTTCTTTAGGGCACAACCGGGAATAACGCTAGGAGGATAGACTTATTATGTACAATTGTTAATTGAATATACTTATATTGCATGCTTGTTGTAAACTTATCTTTACTATTTTAATGGTTTTCTACAACTTCAAAACTCAAACTAACGGTGTATTTAAACATAAGTGTTGTAGATAAAGTCTATTTGTGTGATGTGTGCTATTGAATAGTTTTCAAATGTTGGATATTGTTACAAACGAGTGAGTTTTAATAGTGTCTATCGCGTTCTAAGTTTCTACAGTACAATTTAGTAAAATTGTGGTTTTGTTTTAATGATCCGTTATTTGATGTATTTTATGCAAAGTTTTCTTTATTTTGCTCTGCCTGTGACTATCGGGATATCGTCTTTTGTAATTTCTATGCCCCGTTGGTCTTTTGCGCTTGATTTTAGGTGACGCAGATTGAAAAATGTCTAAGTGCTGTATATTCAAATTATGATGTCCTATTATGTTTTTCAGTTGTGTATGGGAGATGACGTAAAGGGGTTCGGATATTTGATGCGCTTTGTGCCCGTGATCGGTGGAAATAGGAAAACTTTGAGGACCTGTGCCGTAGTTTGTAGGAGGCCCGTAAGTTGGGGGACCATAAGATGTAGAAGTATCGAAAGTTAACGGAGTACCGTATGACGTCTCAGGGACTCCATATTGGACTTCGGGAAATCTTTTCCTATATTTATTAGGACTCGTTTTATAGCCGGCGTTGGGCGCATAACTGTGCCCTGGCAAGCCATAAATAGACTCTTTGTTTGTATGACCGTAATCGTAATCAAAGTCTTCGCTGTAATCATAATCGTCTTCATAATCTCTTTGATTCTGCCTATTTGGAAGACGTCTTACATTATCCTCATAATCATTGTAAGTGTAATCTGTAGCTTCTCCTATAGGGAATTTTGGGGTTATCAAAAATGTTGGCATATCGTTAAAACGTTGTCGTCCTATGGGATTCAATCTGATTAGTGATTCTGCTTTAGGAGTATCGTTACTTGTATTTGAGGATGGATTTGTGTTATTGGATAATAGGAAGGGAGTTGTTTCAAGGGTTGTTCTACGTTTTCTATTCAAAGACGTAGGTGGTAAACGATGGTTGATACTTACACTGTCGTCGCCGTATGCTGAGACGCCTGTGCCGTCTCCAGTTAGATGCTGAACTCCTGTTCCTGTATGTTGTGGATTGTGTTGAAGATATCTCTCGCTTTGATCACTATCATCTGCATATTGTGATGAAGGATATTGTGGTTGGGCATATTGCAATGACTGATAACTCGGTTTCGCTGGTTCTTCATTCACGTAGTAATCTGGTTCCCTATATTGCGTCTTGTGTCCAGAGGTGATAGTTTGACTGGCTACTTCTACTTTATAATAATTGTTGCTTTTTGTGGTTGTTGTATCTACGTTTTCATGTTGAAGGGCGGGAGTTACAACTGGTAGGACTTTATAAGGACCTTTCTGATGTTTATTAGGATCTTCAATATCATCTACTTGTTCTGTAATAGGTGTGTGGTCTTTGACTACAGGTTCTGGCATGTACGCACTGGCATAGTGTGGTATTTGGGCGTATTTTGTATGATCATACTGTTGCGCTAGAGTTGGATTCGGAGCGTCTTTCAAATAGAAATACAAATCAATCGGTGTTTCTAAATTGTTCTTTTGCTTTTCTTCCTCTTCGTTATTCTCGTTTCCAGATACTATTAGAGCGTTTAATCCTGATAATTGATCTTTAGAATTACTTTTCAATAAAGATTTTAGAGCGTCAATATCTTGAGCGGATTGGTACTCTTGCATTTGATGATACTGTTTAGGGTATATGGGTTTCTCTGTGCTTGGTATAGCTTCTGTATACAATTTAGTTTCTTGTGGATATTGGTAGTGTTTTAAGCCAACGTTCCCATTAGGTTTAATAGTCACCCCCTGATCATACGTAGGTCCTGGTGAGAGGTATACAGTCTGATATCTTTTCGGTTGGATGTATTGGTGATAATCCAGCGAACCGTGCGACCTATGATTTCTGCTCCTTTCTCTTATTACCGCGTCGGCTTTTGTTATCATCGTCGGTTCTGGACTTTGGAGTCTAAGTCTTTCAACTCTTTTAGCTTCTCCTCTCTTCTCCTGTCTCCTGGGATTGGGTGTAGTGGCTGCTACTTTAGCGTCTCTTAGCTTCGCTTGCTGTTGTTCTAAAGCTAGCTGATGACTCTCCTGTGATTCGTGGTAAGCTTTCATGTAGCTGTCCATTTGGATTGGGGCTTTAGTCCACCTTTGAAGTTGAGCTCTGTGCTGTCTGACCCTCTCAGCATTGAACATAGCTTGTTGGTTTTGTGCATGGAGTCTTGCATTTTGTTGGGAGTTCCCAGCTAAGGGGTTACCATAGGGCAGGATTCCTGGGGTAGTAAGTTTGACCCTGTCGTCTATTCTGGCTTGTTCGTTGATAACTTCATGGACAGGTCGTGCATTTGGTTTAGCAGATTTTGATATACTCGCTGGTATTATTAATAGTAGCGTGAATATGGTGTATGGTGGCATTGTATCTGTAAATAAAAGTAACGTTTATTAGTAGGTATATGTAAAAACTCAAACAGCAAACTTTCAGTGTAGTTAGAACATACACCTGACATGGATGCTACTCGCATGCTAAAGGTCCTTTGTTATAAATTTTTGCCATTTTATTTAAAAAAAACGACCAAAACATAAGGACTGTTTTGTGTTTAGCCACAGAAAACGGTGACGTCACTATACTGTAATTCCCGACAAACTTCATACTAAGATGGCTTTATTAACGTTTCATTGCTACACCAGTTAACAGTTGCTGATTTTACTATCAGTCATCGTACCTATTGGAGAAATGACCATGTAGATCAATCGGATCCTTCATATCTACAGATTTTAGAGAATTGTTATAATACCAATTCCGCTAACACGCAGAATAGGTAACCGCGTGATTCTTGATGAAATGCCACTGGAGATGCCATGGCATTCATGCATAGTATACATACTTCAAATGCAACCTTATTTAATCACAATATTATATCGACATCATATATGTTGACAAATGATGTCACGTTAATTTCATTCATAATCAAAATGTCAACAACATAGTTATCTTCTTAATCACATACATAATTAATCATATGTTACATCCATATATTATTTCCTCAAGCTATAATCCGGAAGGAAGGTCAAACGGATCATATAATGATATATATTACATCATACATTATACGGCAAAATTAAGGAGCTTTCACATGCGACGACCCAGTATCGTACCTACTTGATCGTGTTACATGACTAATGAGGTAATGGGTTGTATGATTTCATTATGTAAAAGTAAGTCATTCAAGTTCATTCGTGTATGGGCGAGGAGAAAAGTGTGTTACATGCGGACGCTTTTGACGTACAGCCAAGAACTCATCTTCTTAGTGTTTTCCCGGTTATAGGTACCCTAGGAATCAAAGGTCCACTTTGGCACCTAATCCCAAGATTTAGCGTAAACTAGTTTTACGAAAACGACTGTCATCTCACCTTCCAATCCAGAGGGAAAAAAAACTAAACCCTGTTGAGATAGGCCGGTTGCCTTTCCAGTTCCACACGATGTTTTCCTTTACCGAAAAGCTACTGTCAAATGATATTTTGTACATAAGTTTTGGAAAAACCCTGTGGTGACTGGGGCTTGAACACCCTCAGATTGAAAGTCGCGAGCCTTATCGCTCGGTTATACCCAAGAAGACTTCGGTGCAGCCCGTTATAAATATTGGGAGAAAATCTCACACAAATCGAACTAGCTCTATAGTAAGCCTAATAATGCAGTTATGGCTACCAGAAGACGATATATTTCATTGATATAAATACTTATTAGTACAAACAAAACATTTTTGACCCAGAAACAAAATAGCCTCGCACCCAAGGCCACTACCCACTATATACCTTAGCGAAACCTTTATAGGCATGCATAGGTAGTATTAAAAAACTTAAATCCAGTTCGATCATTGGGAAACCCAACGCGAAACAAAAACGAACTTCGTTTGTCGATCTCCGTCTCTGTCGCACTTGCCTGTTCGAGCGACAGAGAGGGAGATACACAAACGAAGTTCGTTTTCGTTTCGCGATAGGCCCTCAGTATACCTAAGAAACTGGTGTTTTAAATAAATAGGTGCTTTATACACTTTGTTTCCGTCAGTACGCGAGCGCATTGACCAAGACTTTCACTATCGGCCGACCAGTCGCGCGTCCGTCGGTCTATCTACGACAAACGTGTTTCGCACGTAAACGATATGTTAGCGACGTATGTAAAATTTCTACTGCTCTGTGACTAAATAGACTCTGTTTAGAGAAGTAGGGCAGATCATAAGGCACTGAAGGCAGTCGGAAATAGCTCGCTTGGGGAAGTACCTACTTCCAACTTACAGATGACCCCAACTATAATAACACCACAAAATTCTATTTGACGATAATGATATCCTATCCTACTAGTATTATGAATGCGAAAGTTTGGATGGATGTACGTTCCAATTAATCTCAAAAACTACTGGACGAATTTTCATGAAACTTTCCAGTTATGTACTTACATTATATATCAGAATAGGACATATGCTATAATTTATGTCTTCATCCCTTTTAGGGACGAAGAAGGAGATAAAACTTTGTATGCAGACCAACAAACAGCGTGAAATGTGAAATGAGCGTTGCCAAACCTAATATATCTATTAGTCACTAGATGGCGCTAGATGTACTTTCTTACAGAGTATTTTTTAGTTAGTTTCTAACAATTAAACTAATTGTTCAGATGAGTGATAATTAGTCACTATTGACAAGTAAAGTACCATTAGGGTAAACGACCCGATACCTGACACCTTAAATCCAATTATAGGCTGTCATGTTCACCTCTATTGTTATGATTATGATTTATGCTAAGGTTGGGACTGGGACGTTTACCTTTAATCCAACACCAAACAGTATGAGTACCTACCTACCTAATTCTGTCTTGATAGGAGCTCGCGGGTAGTCGATCTTTATTAATAATATAAAGAGCTCGATAGAGATAGATAATATTATAGAGCGAAGCGATTTATAGTAAAAAGTCTGTCAGATTACAGCTTTGCAAGTTTGCATGTATCCGAAGTTACTCATCCGATTTCAAAAATCCTTTCACCAGTACATAGAATGGAGTTTAAGGATGGACATAGGCTATTTGTTATCCCGCGGCTTCGTCTGGGTTCCTTGCAATACGCGGACGAAGGTGCGCTTGCAGCTAGTTACTAAAGTAAAGATACAGTCGAAATTAAAAGATAATCTAGTGAGTTTATACCTCATCCATTCATTGAATTGCATAATATGCAAAGTTTCAAAACGTAAAGTTCATTCCAACCTTGCCCTAATTAACGTTATTAACAAAAACCGGCGTTTGCGCCGACAAAACCGACGAAAGTGCCGTGCGAAAAATTGTGTGCGAGTGCATGTGTGTGTGTGTATGGGAGTTTGCTATTGACACGTGATATTGAACTCTTGCCTGATCGCTCGTTAGGTTACTCTCACTTTTTGTTGATCTTTATCTTAGGTCATACGGTTTACGTTGTCTGCACGTCTATCATGCGACGGCCGCGACATACTCTCGATTCTTCTCGCACTAGGTATATCTCTTGAGCTAAGTGTTCTAATAAGAAAGAGACGGATAGTGCGAGAAAAACCGAGATTGCTGCCGGTTGGGTAGGCTATAGTGTCTACTGTCTAGACGAGCACCTTCGACATTCACTGTCAAGCGGATGACAAGATTCGTGTTGATCACTCCCCGTGTAGCCGGGTCCGCTGCCCCAATGTTGTGGATGTTATTAAACGTCAAACATGTTAAGTATCCGTCAGTTTTGGCAAACCAATATTGTCAGAAAAGGTCATCTAGCGCATTGATATAATCTTATTTACCAACTGTATCGTTTGTCCGAATTTTCATTTCGGCGATAAGTAGTTTTCTCTGAAACTATCATATTTTCAGGATTATTATAACACAAACCTAACTTAACAGGTTCCACATGAAAAATTAATTATTTAAATAGAATCAATAACTTTGCGGTCTTCGAGAAAACTGGCTTTTTGCCGAAATGAAAATTCGGACAATTCGGTTGGGAAATGAAATTTAGTGATGCTTGCGAAAGGATACCGTTAGATAAAAATGTTTGACGTTTAAAAAACCACAGAAACATGGCGCAGCGAACACGTTTGCCTTCCGCGGATAAGACAACAGGATGCGGATGCTCTTCGGGAATGGCTTTTTTAGACAATGTCGATAAATATCATGTGGAATTTTATATTCCTATGAAATTTTCGATACCGTAAAATACCGTCTATTATCCGGGGCGTAGACACGTGGAGCAAACGGGTCACCCAATTTATTTCATCGTATGGCTTACATTATGTTGGCCTTTTTAAAAGTTTGTCACTCTTTAGTAAAGGGGACATGTGCAGGGTTGGGGCAGGTAGCTCCTGCGGACGCGAGTAACAGTTGTCCCCCCTTTGTCAAGTGAGTGGGCAACTCGATTGTTAGAAGTTCTTAAGCCGCCCGATGGCCTCTAACTCGGCTTAACGACTACTGTCATAGACAGCAGCCGGGATCAACTGCTTAACGTGCCTTCCAAAGTACGGAAGCGCTCATTTATATTAATATATAATAATAGTTTACTTCTATTATTTTGACTTGAAGATTGAAACTGTCATGTATTGGGATCATTGCCCTAGTCTTAGTATACGAAGGTAATCTCGTTGACCTCTGAACAGCGGGCATAGTGCAAATTGTGTCATAAGTTAGGAATCTCACAACACCCGCTGCCCTTAGCGAAGTGAATGTAGCATGTTGAAACCAGAAAATAGTATAGAACTAAGTTTACTCAGTGGGCGTTGGTTAATCAAAGATTAGGTACACTAGGTACAGTCACGGTCTGTAACGGTTCACTTTTGCACCTTATTTCTATGCTGTTATGCTGCTATGGGTACTTAGACGACGAAATATACTTATATAAATAGATAAATGGATAAATAAATACTTAAATACATGGAAAACATCTATGACTCAGGAACAAATACACTCGAGAGCAAAAGTTTCGGGTCACTAGCATTTACTTCAATATCTTGAAAACGAATAAAGTTATCGTATTGAAATAAATTGAACCTTATAGACAATTTAATAGTCCTTCATTACACGTATAAAAACTTATTGGTTGGCGTGAAGTAATGGCATTAAAAAAGTTATAAACATAATGATCCCTTTTTTTCAAATCAGAACTTCTAATTTTCGCAACTGTTTTTGCTTTTGTTTTTGTTCTGTAATAAAATGTATTTATAAGAAGTCTTCCAGGTATCCAATAGTCATTATTAAAGTAGTAATTATGCCACTCACACCTGAGGAATGTACGAGAATCCTCACGATCCTGGAAAATGGGAGCAGTCAGCGAGAAACAGCAAGAATAGTCGGTGTATCGTTGTCTACAGTTCAGCGTGTTCGCCAGCGGTTTCTAGAAACTGGTTCGAACCTACGCAGACCAATAACAGGCAGACCCAGGTGTACGACGGCACGGGAAGATCGATATCTAGTCAACTCTATGCTGCGAAATCGGTTTCTTACGGGAACAGCACTGACTCTTCATTCTTTAGGGCTAGGTAGAATCAACCTTTCTGCTTGGACTGTAAGATGGCGACTTGCTGAAGGTAATTTGAAACCATTTAGACCCGCAAGTGGTCCAAAACTCGAGAGGCACCATCGTATAGCAAGACGAATTTATGCACGCGAACACTCGCATTGGACGATTGAAAATTTGTCAAATGTCGGGTTCTCGGACGAATCAAAATTTATGCTGTATACACACGACGGAAGGGCAAAGGTGTACAGAAGACCAGGAGAAAGATTTATGCAAGCCTGTATTGAAGAAAAGGTGGCATACGGTGGTGGTTCGGTACTCGTGTGGGCTGGAATTTCTGCGGAAAGCCGAACAGAGCTTGTACTGATCGAAAACGGTACTCTTAATGGCGTAAGATACGTGGATGAAATCCTCAACGAGCACGTCGGTCCATTTATGGCAAGACTAGGTGAGAATGCCATCTTTATGCACGATAACGCCCGTCCCAACACTGCTCGTGTAGTGCAAGACTACCTTGATGAGGTGAATATTCGTCCCATGGTGTGGCCTGCACGTAGCCCCGACCTCAACCCGATCGAGCACGCCTGGGACGAGCTCGGACGACGTGTAAGACAACGAGATCCTCCTTTAATTACGCTTCGTGACTTGAAACATGCATTGGTAGAGGAATGGGAGAACATTCCCCAACAGTATTTCAGAAACTTGGTGTACAGCATGCCGAATCGCATTGCAGCAGTCCAGACAGCACGTGGGGGTAATACCAAGTACTAAACTGTCTTAAAACTACTTGTAAATATAAAAAGTTCAATATTTTCAGTTTTGGTTTTGCAAGCAAAATGACGCCATTTTTAATTTGTCGTTTTAAACATAATAAAATAAATGGTCAGTAGTAAATGTAATGCATTTTATTTTAGTAACATTAGATTGTCTATAAGGTTCAATTTATTTCAATACGATAGCTTTATTCGTTTTCAAGATATTGAAGTAAATGCTAGTGACCCGAAACTTTTGCTCTCGAGTGTATTCATGCTCATCACACAAATAAATGCCCTTACCGGGATTCGAACCCGGGACCTCCGGCTTCGTAGGCGGGTCACTACCAAGTTCAACTTGTTGGTAGTACCAACTAGGCTACAAAGGTAAGTAGGTATAATAGTTTTTTTTTTAAAACGATTCGAGCCTTGTTATGAAAAACGTTTTACTCGCTCTATTTTTGTTTTAATTTTAATTTCTGGCAACGGCAACTACTCGTAGTTTCCGAGCTAGATGTGACGGATCCCATTGTGTATACAAAGAATCATATTATTATAGCATGTCGTTTTAAAATGACTACCAAACTACGTTTGTATGGCGAGCGTCCTGGCGACACTTAACGGGTTAAAAGGTTATTCGGTTGTTTTATTTTTTTCAATGTTTGTTACCTCAGAAATCCGTCATTTATTCGTTTGTATACGCTTCCAGGTTACTCCCATTTTTTTCAAGAATCCAGTTGGATGATAGGATCCATGAGGAATTGAGGGAATTCCACAATTATATTAGGCACGCGTGTAGTGATTTTGGTATTTTCTATTATAACGTGTACGTACACCCGAAAATAAATTTGGTGGAGTGGAATGATAAAGACCACAGATGACTTATGGAATTCCTCAATTATGTATAAAAGCTCAAAAGTACGTCCCAGATTCTGATAAGATTCCGTTGAAATAGCAACTAATGAAGTGCATCACCTTTGATCTTTGTGGAATCGACGGAAGTCCTCAAATATTATCGGTTCACAAAGAGCGATTGGGTTTTTTTCAAATCAAAATCAGTTCATGGGGTAAATTGCAAAATAAATGTGGAAATCCTCTCGTGGCTTGGCAAAGTACTAAATTGAAGTCGGTTAAACTTTGTTTTTAAAGTAAATTATATCACACAGATTTATATAAGTCTTTATATAAATATCTACCTAATTTATGTGTCCTGCGAAAAATTAGACGTTATAGTCTTTAACTTTGGTTATATGCACAAGAAAGACGAGAGCCTAATAGATGTGTATGACTAACTAGGAAAATAAAAATACAAATAAATACAAATATATTTATTTCCACATTGACATTACATGAAACCTTAGTAATTCAATTTAGATTAACTATAGAATGTATACAACAGCTTCCAAGAGCAAACAATAGCCCTCACACTAGGTCGAGCCTGTGCCGTGAGGACTTTGGATGGAAAGGAAAAAGCGTCATACTTAAGCAATTCTACAGCAAAAACTAAAATAGTGTAGCTTGTCTCACTAAGACTTCGGAACACGATCATATTTCTTACAATATAATGTCCAATACGGAAATGACAAAGCATTGTCATGTCAACGCAATTAAAGTTTGAAATTAATACCTATTGGGTTTTGTTGTTCTGATCTTAAGGCCGAGTCTACAATACAAACCAATAAGAATTAATTAGTGCTGGTTAAGTTTATGCCAAACTTAGAGCTTTCTAAGTACAAAGATACTGCATCATTTGTCTGTTTGGTTGGCATCAAAACGAATATTTTTATTCTAGGTGTTCTAGGTCCCAGCTGGGAGAAGATACCGCGATGAGTTTGGGATCGGAATAACTGTCAGTTCATATAAACTTTAAAGTATTTATATGGCAATACTGTCACCTCTAATCGAATTCTAATAGCGAATTGATAATATCTATCTTTTCTTTGTCATCAGTAAATGAGTCAGGAAGTATGGCAAAAATGGAAAGGAAACTATAAGAGACATTTCAATTGCTTCTCAGGACCCACAATGTCAATTAAGTACTTACATAATATGTACTTAAGTAGAGTAAAATTTTCAAATAGTCCTTGCCTACTCCAAATGGAATCTGGGCGCGATTCCAGTGGTCTTAAATAGGATTTCGTCCTCGATTCATGTCACTGTCATTCAGAAAGAAAGACATGCAATAAGAATACATGCCATGAGCTCGGGAAGTCACATTATGTTACCATAATCTTGGGATTCCTGACGCCCTGGCCAGGCGGAATGTGTAATAATAACTGAAGGTCGATTTATTACAGAAATGATCGCATTTAGTAATTTTATTTCCTGAAATCGTCAACCCTAACTTTTTTAATCACATGATGGTATTGATTAGACCATTTAAGTGATTGAAGTATTTATAGATTTAAATACTTCTACGGACTTGAATAAGTGCCTATATTTGACGTACTCTACATACCGTTTCGTCTAATAACAACCCACTGAAGTAATTCAAGGTATTAAGGAAACTATTATCAAGGTGTAGAAAAGGGAACTATTTTTATTAGCGGAGAAAACTAACACTAATTAGGTAATTAGTGTTAGTTTTCTCTCGAGTAGGACTCGACCGCAATAAGTTTGGGAACGGAAGTGACAGTTTTGCTATATAAAAATTACGTTAACATGTAGATTAATCAACAGGTAAACCTATCGCGGGCGAATAAAACTATCTAAGGCCTGAATCACACTGGCCTAATTTAAATGTATGCCATACGATTAAATAAATAAATCGTAAACTTAACAGATAATGACAAGTTTACTATTGACTGGCGCGGCCTGGCGTCTGTGAGAAGTCTAATGTAGACTTTGTCAAGTTTGGAGCAATGGACTTTGTAGATAGATAATGAATTCCGTGTATCCTAGCGAATCCCCGCAAGGGATAGATGTAAATTAATCTGACTAAATTGAGAAGTATCAGAAGACAAATAGATCCTTGACATATCATGTCCTATATACTTAGTCGATTTATGTACGTGACGTCAGTTTCTGTTGAAGATTTGACAATCAGGGGGCTAACAAAAAACACTGACACAACTGACAAACAAAAAATACCTAAACTGTCATTTTATGGAATTTGCTAACTATGTAAACAAACCGTCATACTGAAATTGTCATTAAAATTTCAATACATTGTTTGTTTACATCCATAAAATGACATTTTAGGTATGGTACGCGATGAGGAACAATAAATATAAGTAACATTGTCTTATTGTCCCGTTTCTTACTGTCTATGCTTACATTTTTGTCAGTCATGATTGTTTGTGTGTGAGGCCCTGGATACTTATTCGTCCTCTATAACTTTGTCAGAATAACTGTATAATTCGTACAGCAGTTTTCAAATATTTAATCAACATCTCGTATAACCAGAACACTCATTCACACGAAACCATTTAAATATCACCGACATACATAAAAGTAGACTTCCTCTAATTCACATAATAAATTCAATAGAAGAATACACGAAAGCGTTCCGATTCACCGCAAAAGCGTATGACATTGCGTAATGTGATGTAACGGAACGGAACGCGTGTTTTGGCGCCAATTCTTCCGCCTCGACCATCAGGATCGCGTTTCACTTGTTTTAAATTACAAATCGGACAATGGGGTTATATATATTCTGCTGTGATGTTTTATTCAGAAGGACGCAATCACTTTACCTCATGTCACTGGATGCATTCAATGTAATTAAATGTAATATTCATAACGGCAGACTGTCCAAGTTCGTTGCAAAGGGTAAATATTTTGGCAAATTGTTTTGAATAAATGCTCGGGTTAGTATATCATCAACAAGGCCATATATATATATATATATATATATATATATATATATATATATGTATCTGAACTGTATGCGTATAAGTAGGTAATGTTATTTCCGAAGGTACTCTGAACGCCATTATTTACCAATCAAACTGACCTTAGTGTGGATTTGGATTCTACTAAAGTATCAAATGTAATTTTGATACTACAATACATACAAATGTTTATCCTGCAAGTAGGCCACAAAAACTCTCTTCCAAATTATTCTACTACTAGAGAAATAATATATACTTACATTACTTACCTACACGGCCGTATTCATAAACGTGCTACAAGTAACTAAAATGGCGTTATTTGTCTCAAATTAGTTTGTCTTTCACTGTCCCTTTGACATTTGTGTTCGTCAGAAAGGACAAAGCACATTTTATTTAGCAGACGCATTTTAAGTTTTATGAATAATCTTGGTTAATATACGAATACATGTCATTGTATAACATGACAACAAACTGTTGCAATGACCAACAGACTAATTTCATATTTCATAATAATACATGTGCCTTAAAAATAAAAATCGAAGTAGGCTCATTACAGTCCTTACGCTGGTTACGCTACCACCTGAAGGAGAAGGTTTTTTCTATTGAAGATAACATCAATTCTACAGACCTTATTAAAACAATTACTTGTACATGCATTTTTGTTGTTGTTTTAGAATAGAATTCTACTAAAACACCCAGAACATATCCTTACAGTTCACCAACTCAGCTAAGTGGTCGCCAACCGGCACATGAAATTAGGTGGTCGCTAACCGGCGAAATGACCCCAACAGCTGCCCCCCTATTCTGTAACTTGTTTTAAGCTCACCTCAACTCTCACCCACAAAAATATCTTGACACCGCGATGAGTAGTAACTAAGCGTCGGTAGAGGTCTAGTTTCGTGACGGGTGACCGGCGGGGTGAGCCGTATTACCGCTTAGCGAATAACAGCCCAGCACAGCTATCATGCGACGGCGCGCGAGCTCTCTCGATTTTTCTCGCACTATCCGTCTCTTTCTTATTAGAACACTTAGAACGAGATATAGTGCGAGAAAAATCGAGAGTATGTCGCGGCCGTCGCATGATAGACGTGCTGAGCCACTTATAGGACTAAAACCTGGGTACACGTATAAATAAATGTTGACTTAGTTAGTATCTCCGGATCCAATAACACAGACGTGTATACTCTGTGTATAGTCTGCTAGTCTGTATATAAAAGAAGACCCTTATTTGCCACCATCGAATAAAAGGCAAGTGGCAGATCGAATGTGTAACCAAGGATGTGTACAATGGTATTAAGGAAAGCCGATCGCCTCGACAATTGACTGGTTTCTGCGGATGTCCTTAACCTGCGTAAGTATCGTTACTTAATGACCACACTTAACGTTAATGCTACGTATATGTGTGATATTGGTGGTCATTGAAACTGATGGTCACTATCAGACTGTGGCCACAATTATTACTAATACCATTCTTGGGATATCATGTAATTTAAGTCATTTATTGTATTTGTAAGCTCTCACATGTTAAAGAGCCCTTGAGGTATACTTACAGAATAAATATTTGAATTTAGAATTTTGAATACTTGAAACTATTTAGGTTGGCCGAATTGACTGCCATCCAAGGTAAAATATTCAAATTCCAATGACAGTTTTATAAAAAGTCGGCCACATTCAATAATCTCATCTATACGTGGTGTTGTGTTATGTTCTGGTGGTCGAACGAATTCTCAAATAAAAAAAGGGACGGCAATGCGCTTGTGACACCCCGGTGAGAAAGCGTCCATAAGGCTACGGTTATGGGTGTCTGCCGTGATATATAAACAAAAATAAAGTAGACTTGAAATACTTGCAAATTAGCATTCAGGTTCTGAAACTAGTGCCTACGCCAATTCAGAGCGGACAATATCTATCAATTACTTTACGCATACGGAAGAAATAATGTTAATGTTACCTCATAAGTGCTAAGCAGACATATTAAGTCAAACAAGATTGACCTTTCTAACTTCCTCTGAGTTACGAAATATGCAATTAAGATTCTAATCGTAATCATGCATTTGAGTACCTACCCATGCAGCTTGAGATTACCCTGAATTAATTTAATTTAAACTAAGTATACAGTATCTTTATGCATTAACCTTATTTTCGTACATCGAGTGTCATTATACTGAGACTACAAAAAAGAAAAATAATCCAAGAAAGCTCAGTTAGGATAAGATTGAATTACGGACTATGCTTCGGCCCAATCCCAAAACGTATCTTGAATTGATATGTAAATTGTCTTGGTTTATGAGCTCATTCAGCCATACGTAAGTGTGTGTGTGAGCGCGACCCACTGATAATCAAACGGTAGCTGCCAAGCGGAGGTTTGATTTTGTCATCTTCCTTATGGGGTTAATTAAGAATGGATCACAAAATAATAAACAATAATAAAGATTAACAATACTTACGCATTTTTATAAATCCTAAGCTTCCGAAGATCAAACTTTTCTAAGAAGCTAACCCAATATCCAAGACTTCAAACACACTTTACACTAAACGAAATAATAAGTTATCCATATAGGTAATCCTGGCTGTTTTGTCACACCATTGATAAAAAAATAATTAAAAAAACAAACGTAGCGTTCGATTGAGTTCAAACTTAGAACTGGCAGGTTGAAAGGCAACGTTTTTCGTTTTAAACTGCTTTGCGTGGTGGTAAACATGCAGACTATCGAATAACACCGAATACATTGCCGTGTATACGTGTAAGTGTGGAGACCGTACCAAACAAAACGGGCAATGGTTACAAAATATTGTGGTTTTGTAGTGTTGTGCCAGAGATGTCTAATGATCTGGTTGAAGGTTGAGCTTTCGTTAATCGTTATAATTCGATGTGATTTATCCAAATGATTTTGTCTATGATTGCTTTTTAAATGGAACGGTTTATTATGTCATAATTGTCATAAAGTCAAAATATTGTTAACCATTCTTTAACTAATACTATTGATTAGACCGTGTAAATAGGCAATTTTAACTATGCGGTAATGAGCGCTGCGGAGCTGAAGGCAAGGTTACGCCGTAGAATAAATTTAAACACAAACCAAATATGATAATTTTGAAGAGCTGAAACTGCTTACCTTAAGTTTCTTGCTGTGCAGCTTGGAGCGGGCGGGCGAGGAGTTCGAGCAGACGATTATTGTCAGTAGGAAGAAGCACGAGCACGATTTTGTTCGCAATATTGTGAATTACAGCGGAAAAAATATTTCGCGGTGACAGACGTAATATGAAAATTATTGACAGACTGTTTTTTTTAGTTCTGACACATGAAGGCGGTGTAAACAGTCTCAGCAGCTTTTAAGTAAGGAGGCCAAAAGGGATTTTGCTCTGACGGCGTAACCATGCTCCCGGCCTTGAAATGCGAAGAATTTCAAAAAATGAGATGAAATGAAACTAGGCGGTTGATGATAAATAAGAAAGAAAAAAAGAACCTCTTAATAAGAACTGGAAATAGCTTATTCATTACTGTGTAGGTAAAGGATATAATTTCACAACAGGTCGTTTGAATAAGCCGTTATTAGTTTTAACAGTGGCTACTCGAATCACACCATCAGGTCCTGGATGTACGGTCGTGATTATACCTAACGGCCATCGAAGGGGCGGAACATCATCGTCACCCATCAAGACTACTGTGCCTTGAACAATAGGATGATCTGGAGTACACCACTTATTTCGGACTTGCAATGTGTGCAAAAACTCTAAGCGCCATTTTCTCCAGTATGATTGCACAATACTTTCTAGCAATTTTTTGCGATTCGTTAGATTCTTGCACTCAGTTGACAGTTCCGAAGCTGGTAAATACTGAAGCGGTGTAGACATTAAGAAATGTGCGGGGCTTATTATTTCAGGGTGCGGATCTGAAGAGAGCACACTGAGAGGGCGTGAGTTAAGTATACATTCTATTTGAACCAGAACAGTTAGCAACTCTTCATATGTTAGAAGTTGTGACCCTATGACACGATACAAATGTGTCTTTAAACTTTTTATATTTGACTCCCAAATTCCACCGAAATGGGGCGCGCGCTGGGGAATCATCTTCCATTCAATGCGGTGATTAAAGCATTCGCGGTCAAGTTTAGATTTGAAATCGCATGTGCGAAATAAATTAAACATCTCATCTAATTGAGATTTGGCTCCAACAAAATTTGTCCCATGGTCCGAATAAAGACATGAGACGGGGCCACGGCGAGATATGAACCGCTTGAAAGCCGATATAAAGGCGTCAGATGTTAAATCGGAAACCAACTCAATGTGTATAGCCTTCGTGACAAGACATACAAACAAGCATATGTACGCCTTTTGAGCATGTTGACCACGACGGCGACAAAGCGTAATACGAAGGGGACCAGCATAGTCAACCCCCGTATGCACAAAGGCTTTAGCTTCTTGCAAGCGATAAGAAGGAAGGTCAGCCATCTTCGGAATCGGATGGTCCGGTTTAACGCGGAAACATGAATTACATTTATGTACTCTATTCCTAATTACGGTTCTGGCATCCAATATCCAGAAGCGCTGGCGGATGATTGACATCAACAGGCCTGCACCTGTATGACAATTTACAGCGTGATAATGATCAATAATCATGTTGACTATATGATCGCGTTTGGGGAGCAATGCAGGATGCTTAGCTTCAAATGGTAAATCAGCATTTGAAAGTCGACCTCCTATACGCAGAACATTTTTCTCATCAATAAACACTGATAACTTGACGAGTTTTCGCGAGGGTAATAAATTATTTTTCATGCGAGCAATGTCTTCATGAAAGTGAACGCTCTGTATCGCGAGTATTAAAGCGGTTTCAGCAACTTCGATATTTTTTATTATCTCAGTAGCGTTAAGTTTTTTTGTAAAACGTAGTACATAAACCACGGTTTTCAGCAGTTTATTCCAAGATGATATGCGTTGCGCTAAATCGTATAGTATAGGTCGCTCAAGGTGAACAACAGTTGTCAACTTAGTGGTTTTATACTCCGGCAATTGTTCAATTTCCGCGGCCTGGAAAGGTTGGATAGGCCATTCCGTTGGCGCGTTATGCAGCCATGAAGGTCCGTTCCACCATAGGTCATGAGAAACCAATTGTGATGGTGTCATACCACGGGACAAGCAATCACTCGGATTGTTTATTCCAGCAACGTGATAGAAATTCTCTGGTAACACATTTTCTTGACACTGAGCAACACGATTGCTTACAAAAATTGACCATCTATGCGGCGATGCTTTGATCCATGAAAGAGCGATCGTGGAATCGGAGAAAGCATATATGCCTGCAATCGGAATGCGAGCAAGATAAGTGTCTTGCACAATTTTAATCAGTTTGGACATTAAAACAGCGGCACATAGCTCTAAACGAGCAAGCGTAGTTATCTTAGCCGGAGAAACCTTGGACTTGGAGCATAACAGCCTTACACTGATATCACCAGTCAAGTTTGTCACATGCAAGTAAATGACACAACCATAACCACTAAGGCTGGCATCACTGAATCCAACAATATTGACTATACAATCTGATGATACACCAATATGGCGCGGGATCTTAAACGTTGATAACAATGGAAATTCTTGAACCAATGTGGAATAACACTTAATTATGTGTTGCGAGGGGGTAGCGTCCCAATCTATTTTACTGAGCCAAAGTTCTTTAATTAACAACTTGGCATATAGGATGACAGGAGCTACCAAACCAAGCACGTCAAACAAGCGAGCTACGGTGGATAAAATGATTCGCTTGGTACACTTCCCTCCGGCGGGCGGGAACGTAGTCAACGAGAATGTGTCTTCGGAGGGTTCCCACGATAAGCCTAACACTTTGGCAATATTTTGCTTGTCATCAAAATTAACACAAGCACGGTGTGAATTGGGCAGCTTATCTATCAGTGACAGGGAGTTGCTGGACCATTTGACTAAATCAAATGCACCAGTTTTAAAAAGCGCGATTAAGTTTTGCGATAAACGCATTGCAGTTTCCTCATTTATACACGAATGAACTAAATCGTCCATGTATAATTGGGAACTAGCCACTGTTGCAGCATCGGGAAACCGATGTCCCTCATCAAGACAAAGCTGCTTGATAGTGCGCATTGCCATATACGGGCTTGATTTGAGTCCAAACGCAACGCGCGTAAACTGAAAGGTGCGAATCTGCTCTTTTTCATCGAGGCGAAATAAAAATTTCACGTATTTATAATCTTTTGGCGGCAAACAGATTTGCATATACATTTGGCGGATATCCGATGTCATTGCTATGGGAAACAGGCGAAAATTCAGTAGCAGAATAAATAAATCTGCCTGCAAATTTGGACCAGTGTGCAAGATGTCATTGAGTGACAAGCCTGAGCTACTTTTAGCACTAGCGTCTAGAACAATTCTGACGCGGGATGTAGCTTTATCAGGGCGAACCACTGCGTGATGAGGAATGTAATATCCGTCATCAGTGACGTCAGATTCAGGAACTTCGGTAAGATAACCGTTTTGCATATAGTCATTGATGACTTGGTTATAATCATCACGAAGGGTAGGTATTTGTTTAAACTTCTTTTCCAAGAAAAGTAGGCGGCGATGAGCAACAGCTCGAGAATTGCCTAGCTCAGACGCATCTTTGCAGAAGGGCAAGGCTACAGAATATCTGCCATCATCATTTCGAGTCACGGAAGTAGTGTACAAATTCTCACACTTAGTCTCTTCCGGACTAAGAAAACGTTTGTATGGGATCTCTTCTAATTCCCAAAATTTATAGAGGCTCGATTCAAGGTCATTGAGCACAAACGCGGTAAAAGAAGTGTCATTAGAGTTAGACTTACATGGATAGTCACCCATTAACACGTAACCAAACGTGGTTAGCAAAGCGGGGGGTGCACATGTGCCAGAATCTACTCTGTTCCCCAAATATATATACGGGAAGAGTTGAACACCTAGCACGACATCAATGCAGCCTGGAATATTCCAGGTTAAATCTGCAAGCGGTATATTGGCAAGATATGCCAAGTCACATTCATTAGCTTCGATGAAATGCGCAGGCAGTTGATCTGTTATACAATCTACCACTAAAGCATGTATATAGTATTTATTATTTGGGTAGATGCGGGATTCAATATTCAAATAAACATAACCAAGTATAGGCCTCGACGTTAAACCAACACCCTTTATATAGGAATTGTTAAGCGGTATCACGGGTAAGTTAAGTGATTTGCAACAATCAAGCGTTATTAGATTGTTTTGTGAACCATTATCAATTAGACATCTTATAATCGTCTTACCATCACCATTATAAGGCTTAGCGTACACCTGAGCGGTTGACAACAATATTGTTGACTTAGGGTTCGACTCTACTTTGAGTGAGACCGAAGCGTTAGAAAGCGGCTGCGCTATGGCCCCATCAGGTGACCATTGCGAATTTATGCTATCGTGTGGCGGTTGAGCAGTCAGCGGAGTATTTATTTGCGGTGTGCAGACACAGTTCGAGTTTGCATTAGGTGCATTTGGTTCACAAGAATTGAACACTGCAGGCGGAGCGCGCGATGGAGGCGCGGCTGCTGACGGTCGCGGTACATGAGCGGCGGAAGAAGTAGCGTCGTTAGTGTTGGCGAACAATTGCGTTGATTTAATAGTAGTGGAAGCAGCTTTAGTCGACACAAAATGTAAGAGCGTGTGATGACGCTTCTGACACACGTTGCAAGTGTGACGCGAGTTACAGTTAATAAGTGTATGCGTCGTACTTAAACAGTTTACACAACCATGCTTATCCTTTATAAATTCAAACCTCACTTGAGGGGAGACCATGTTTTTAAACTTCATGCAAGCATAAAGTTGCGAATGATCCTTTTTGTTGCACAATATACAAGCTGGTTCATTAATCGCGGGATTTGAAGCGGTATCATTGCTGGCTACAAACGCCTTATACGTAGTTCGCGTAGTTTGCGCCGGTACATTGACAACTGATTTGCCGACGGTACTACTATTGGACCGTTCTAAAATCTTGACTTGGTCTTGCACAAATGATATGAACGACTTATAAGTAGGAATCTCAACATCGCGAACTGACATTTCGTAACTTTGTAAAGTCTGTTGGTCGGTCTTCCTCAATGCGCAATTTAAAAGAAGAAAATCAGCCAAATCAGGAATGTCCAACTGCTTAAGAGCGGCGATAGACGCGGAATACTTCTCAATGAAGGTGTTGAGACTGCTGGCATTGTTTGAGCATGATTTTAAGTCAAAGACATTGTTCAGGTAATAAGTACCCAAGGCGCGTTTATCTTGATATTTTTTGACAAGACTGTCCCAAATTATGGAATAGGTTTCGCCTGTAGGCACTAAACCCGCGGTTAATTTCAGAGCATTATGTGTTAGCTTGCCCATGAGGTATTGCACACGTTGCGAGTCAGTCAGTTGGTCATTATTATGCACGTTGGTTTTAAATGACTCATAGAAGATGGGCCAGTTCTCAGTACGACCATCAAAGCAAGGCAAATCTATAGGCGGGAGTTTAATATAAGAGCCGTTGTTGCGACTCGCGGGTGCGGATGATGCACTTGCTTGCGGTATTGACATTTTAATAATGTTGTTTCGAGTGCGTTTTATTTTTGAGTACATATCTTCGAACGCATCCAGGGCCTCATAGTCCGGTTTGGTACCAGGAACGAGAGACATGATGATTTTGTTCATCTCATCGAGAATTGATTCGAAACTGACACGTAAGTCATCAATCGTTTCACTATCGGCCATGAAAGACTCGTTGCTTCGCGATTCAAAATTTGAAATATTTTTAGAAGCGGCATATATGCGAGAAAATCGTTGAAAGATTTTCTCTTCTTTACTTTTTAGCACTGCTAACTTAATTTCCATTTCAGGTTTAGACATGTTGGCTAAATTCAAGTTACAATTTTATCAATGACAATGTCAAGCGAAATATAAATGACAATGAGCGTAATATATGAAATGAGCGTTAATGGCGGGTGAAATATATGAATATTGTGATGACCAAGTATTACGTCACTCACAGGCGGAAAATAAATGTGAATTAAATTTAATTAATTTATTAATTAAATTAAAATTTAGACGGAAGAATCCGGAACTCGATAGGACCAAAAATATGATTAGACCGTGTAAATAGGCAATTTTAACTATGCGGTAATGAGCGCTGCGGAGCTGAAGGCAAGGTTACGCCGTAGAATAAATTTAAACACAAACCAAATATGATAATTTTGAAGAGCTGAAACTGCTTACCTTAAGTTTCTTGCTGTGCAGCTTGGAGCGGGCGGGCGAGGAGTTCGAGCAGACGATTATTGTCAGTAGGAAGAAGCACGAGCACGATTTTGTTCGCAATATTGTGAATTACAGCGGAAAAAATATTTCGCGGTGACAGACGTAATATGAAAATTATTGACAGACTGTTTTTTTTAGTTCTGACACATGAAGGCGGTGTAAACAGTCTCAGCAGCTTTTAAGTAAGGAGGCCAAAAGGGATTTTGCTCTGACGGCGTAACCAACTATGACATTAGTATTTGGCTCGGTTATAGTACATTGTTTAACGAGGGGCGTAAGTGGAATATTGCGAACAAGTCTATCAGAAGCCCGACGCCGAAGGCGGAGGGCTTTTGATGACTCGATTCAAAGCTTCGAAGCATCTGATTCCTTACCAAAATCTAACCTCAAGGGACAAGGGATAATTCAATTCATTTATTTCAGACCAGGTCCATAAAATATGTTAGAAAATAATAATAATAATAATACACTAAGCCTATATTCAATCAATCAATCAATCAATCAAACGTTTATACTTACTACCTATATTAGAACATCATTCATATTCGTACGTAACTCCATAAATTACAATAAATGATATACACCCCCTCTAGACCCCATGTGGATAGTGTTCCAGTGTTCCACATTGCACTGGCCGGGTACTTCACCACTGACTTCAGGAGACTGTTGGGATTTTCGCGCTACAAACTACAAAAACGCGATAATCCCTGCAGAAACCTAAATCCATTATTATACTGGACGCGCGGAGCATTGTACGCCTTTTTTTTTAGTTAGCCCATATACTGCACGTATATAAGACTAGCTTCTGCCCGCGACTCCGTCCGCGTGGAACTCGTCGAATCGGAATCGCAGCTCCATACAAACTTTCAGCCCCCCATTTCACCCCCTTAGGAGATGATTTCGGGGATAAAAACTATCCTATGTCCTTCCCCGGGACTCAAACTATCTATATACCAAATTTCACCTAAATCGGTTCAGCGGTAGCGTGAAGAGGTAACAGACAGACAGACAGACAGAGACAGACAGACACACTTTCGCATTTATAATATTAGCATGGATAAGGGTCAAGTGTCCTCCCTAAACTGTGTCAAGCCCCCCCCCCCCCACCTTTCTTGAACCGCCGCCGCTGCATAACATCTGCTACTGTCGCATAAAAGGTTATTCAATCGAATTCCTCCACAAACTGGCAATTCATTAAAGATGGCGTAACGGTTCACTTCTTACGATGTTATCTTCAGAATGTCGTCGTCAATAATATGCATACAGCATTCGCCTTATCACAAAGGTATAAGGTGCAAAATTGTAGATATGTTTTCGAAGGCGACATGGGATAATTTTCTCTTCGAATACAATGGTTGCGTCATTGACAATCGTCGTCATTTAATAATTAACTGACATATTAATCTAGATTTAGAAGGATTTTATGTTTTCATAATTAAAGTATGTTATATTTTACTTATTCTCTAAAGACTTGTGGTTAAATGTCTTAAGAATTGTTACAAGAATACTTAAAAGTTTTCTTAAATAGTTTAAACTAGTGGCTCAGTGAGCTATCGAACTCTCAACCAGACATTTAAAAAAAACCCAAAAATAAATCTTTAAAAAAACTTGCTCACAAAATTCCACAATAATCGGTTGAGAAACTACCACTAATACTAATATCGAATCTCAAAGTTTCGTATATCTCTGTCGCTCGAGTACCATAAACCATAAGAGCGATGGAGACGGAGATATAAGTACCTACTTTACTTTACTTTATAGCTCTGTAGAGGAGAACGGCCCGGCGTCTAGATATCCGGACATACGAAAGAATTTTGGCTCTAGCTGAAACGGAGAACTTCGTTCGCTACGCTCGCTCGTTCATTCAATTAATATGGCATTGAAATAGGTTCCTTAGAAAACAGCTTCACTAGATGGCGTGGAATAAGCCAGGTCTCAGTTCGTCATATTTTCATATGGCGGTGAGACTGGTCATACTAACTTCTATCTTTAACAATATTCAGATAAGATAAGATACAATTTACTCTCAAAACTTACTATTTAACATGTCTAAATAAAACGCCTTCTCTTTTCGTATCGAAAATATAAATAATACATTTGATATTTGACATCAACAAATTATAAAATGTTATTAATAACTCATAATAAAAACAAAAGAGCCAATACGATAACAATTATTTAACAGTTATTACTGTCATTAGCATTATATATAATACAAGACGAGCCTGATAAAATGATGACGTATATGTTAGATAGTGGCTTGTACAACTAAACCGTTAATTTCGTCGTGTTTGTCACCCGGCTCGTTGGTCTAGGGGTATGATTTTCGCTTAGGGTGCGAGAGGTCCCGGGTTCAAATCCCGGACGAGCCCAACTCACTTTTTGTTTTTTAACTGTTACATATAGCTTCAGTGTTTTTTAAATACTTTATCAGTTTTTAGTGTTTATTTAACACATTTCTTTTTTATGATATTATTCTTATTCCATGAAAAGTAAAAAGGTTGTATGAAACGTCGCTTACGCATTGGTATTGGTACTGTAATTATCATTATTCATATTTGATGGTGTGATTAAAAATATAATTGTTTTAATTTGGCTATTATTTTTAAAGCGCCATCTCTTGAACTGCGAAACAGTACATCGATTTGATGGTGTAAAAAACTCGTGTCATGGAATATAGATGGCGGTGTCATACAAACTGTAGTTATTAGCAGAGCAGCAGTCGATTTCGTAATTATACCGTATGGTTGAGATTATGGTTAATGTGACCGACTTTTATGAAAATGTCATCGGAATTGGAATCTTCTACCTAGAACGGTAGAGATGATTTTGGAATGGATAACTTTGATGCAATTTGGCCAACTCGAATAATTTCAAGTGTACCTACTTACGTTTCCACAGGTTCAAAAATATCTAAGCAACCATAAACAATCTGCAATGAACAATTTTAATTTTTTAATTTTTAATTTTGTTTATAAGGTTGGACTAAGTCGTGTTCACATATTTTTGATCACTGTCCGTGCATATATTTTCGATCGTGTACGTTGTTTCCACAGGTTCAAAAATATCTAAACAACCATAAGGTTGCACTAAGTCGTGTTTACATATTTTTGATCACTTTGTCCGTGCATATATTTCGAGGTCGAAAATTAAATATATTTTTAGAACGAGGTGGTGGACGAGGTGCGCCGTTTCAGTCGGGGGAAAAAAATCGTTCGTATGTCCGCGAAACGAAGGTCGTGTATCTCCCTCTGTCGCGCGTAGCAAGTGCGACAGAGATGGAGATACACGAACGAAGTTCGTTTTCGTTTCGGGGTAGCCCCTCGTTCAATAAATGTATACTTAGATATATATATATTTACTGATTACATTTTCTGAAATATAAAGAACTAGCTTCTGCCCGCGACTCCGTCCGCGTGGAACTCGTTTATATCGTAGCACTATACAAACTTTCATCCCCAATTTCACCCCCTCCGGGGATGGTTTCCGGGATAAAAACTATCCTGTCCTTCCCCGGGATCCAAACCATCTTCATACCAAATTTCATCTCAATCGTTTCAGCGGTTTAAGCGTGAAGAGGTAACAGACAGACAGACAGACACACTTTCACATTTATAATATTAGTATGGATTTTTTTATAAGAAAATTTTGCGAGTTCACATAGCTATTAGTAAATATGATGTTATTCTCCATTACCCGTACTTGTCTGTGTTTTGTGTGTTTAGATTTTAGAATCATAAAGCTACGGTAGCCTAGAGGCTGTCAAGCGGCGGTCGTGGGTTCGAATCCCGGCTCGTACCAATGAGTTTTATGGAACTTAATACGTATGGAATATTTACCGTTAGCTTTTCGGTGAAGGAAAAACATCGCGAGGAAACCGGTCTAATCCCAATAAGGTCTAGTTTTCCTTCTGGGTTGGAAGGTCAGATGGCAGTCGCTTTCGTAAAACCAGTGCCTATGCCAAATCTTGGGATTAGGTGTCAAAGGTGACCCCGTGCTCCTTTAGGGCACAATCGGGAATAAAGCTAGCCGGATTATTATTTTAGATTTTAGAATCATAATTGGAACCGGTAGGTGGCGCTGCAACGAATCATTCACAAACAATTTAACCTTGCCCCCGCGTGTCCGCCCCGTTATTACAGAGAACCCATGCAGAGTCGCGGGAACATACAAATACAGCCTATATATCTATCCCGAAACTCCTTTGGATTTGCATGCCTCTATAGGCTGCGGTGTCCGCTTACCATCAGCCTTGTTTGCCACCGTCCTTGTATAAAAAAAAACAATTTATATACCTCGCGAATTTTATTTTTTTAACTTTCAACCTTACAACATCACAGACTATTCCTCTTCATAATATTAGTACTATCGACAACACGGCTAACTGACCATCGGTGCACCTTAAGTGCATTGTAATAAGGTTCTATATAAACACAGGATGGTCAGTTAACAGTGTTGTCGTTTGTACGTACACAACATACTGTAGCTCGCGTTTTTATTTTTGAAAAACTATTGACTAAAAAATCCTTTATAATAGGGATGATGACTAAGATTTATTTATGATGTGATTCGAACCAGTTTTTTCGAGAGGAACAAATGTTTGTATGGGGGCAACTACAATTAAAGAACATAAATACCGAAAAAAATGAGACAAAGATTGACCTCGCTGGCGGCAGCGCAAAACGCTTCATACTGATAGACACACAGGTATGACGTCACAACTGACATTTATACTAACCGTTGTATGGAATATCAGGTAAATAGTTGTTTCGATCGCGAAATACTGCGTTTAAGTACAAAGTTGTAGTACAATTTCGTTTCTATATAAAAGCGTAAGGATTCTATTGGTATTGGTAGCTTTAAATTTACTCTTGGACAATAAAAAAATGCATATTTTTTTATAAACTTTCATGGTTCATTTCTTTTTATGATTTGAATTACGGTAATTTGATGGTTTAGTATCCATTTAATGCTGTGATGCCACTACGATATCAATTTGAACATGAGGCATTATACCTATTATCGAACCTGCTCACGAAATTTCCTGAGAATCGGCTGAGAAATGCGACCTTATAAGAGAACAGCCGGATATCTGGACGTCCGGACTTACCAAAGAATTTTGGCCCAAGCAGAAACGGAGGACTTCGTTCGCTTCGCTCGCTCGTTCAATTATATATATATTTTATTTGTATACTACCTACGATCGCGGAAACCAAGGACTATATCACCTATATACATGACCTATATTTTCAAATACTTATTTTTAGGCAGTTTCAAATTTACGACAATACAAATATTCTTTATTGCTCACCAGACAGGCAGAAATAACACATAATAGAAAAATAGAGGTAAATAAACCATAAACAATGGTAGACAACAGGCGGTCTTATCGCTAAAAAGCGATATCTTCCAGACAACCTTTAGGTGGTGGAGATGATGCCAAACATGATAATATGATTGAGTAGGTGAAAACAGAAAAACAGAATATAAACAAACAAGGATAAGAACATGAAAGAACACCTTGCACTTGAACTTTGGATATTGATTAAACCTCGGTCCACGAACAGGGTCATGCTTTGTGGGTGATATATGCCCGTTTTCGAGAGCAAATCGTCAGTTAGCTTCCAAGTTTCCACGAAATTGGTAAGTTATTTGTTTTTTCTTTTATATATTTACCCTGTGGTGTGTCTGTCTGTCTTGTCGCTTAAACCACTGAACCGATTTCGATGAAATTTAGAGTACAGAGATAATTTGAGATCACCATCAAGGGGGTAGAAAGGGGGTGAAAGTTTGTATGGAGCTACGATATAAACGAGTTCCACGCGAACGTAGTCGCGGGCAGAAGAACTAGCTGTCTTTATATTGTAAAGTCTTATGAATAAACTTCATTTATATTTGTTAGTCATAGTACTATATTTCACTTTTATTAGACTTCAATATTTAATTTTATTTAACTTTATTAAGATGGCACAGCTCACTGCAACATCTGCGCAGAAAATGTTTTTATTTATTTTTCTAATGTAGTTTTTTTTTAGAAATCATTTTTTGTGAATACGTATGGAAAGTGCACGGAAATGTTCCGCCTTATATGGTAGTTCTTCTTCTTCGTCGTTTCAATCTTGACAGAATGGTCGTGGTCATAATTTTAGGTGTTGTTAGCAAGCTTCACAACACGCTGCCATTCCTCTCCGACAGCCGTCTTCCTTATGCTTGCGTGCTGTGTGAAAGGTTCAGAGTGGTCATGCGGTAAACATCCATGAGAGATGTGTTTTTAATATGAATATGAATATACATTTGACACCTTGCATGCTTGACAACTAGCTGTCAAATACATGAAAACACATCTCCACTCATCTCTGGTGGATATTCACCCTTACCTTTAAGCTCGGACGACATCCCTGCCTCTCATGCCTTCGCTGCCCGAAAACCGGGCTTAAGATATGCCCAGATCCATGCATGTACGTTTAGCCGACTCTAGTCTCACAGCAAATTTATTTATCTTCGCGACATATCCTGATACCAATTTTATTTTTCCAGACTCCACAATGAAGCTCGCTATCCTCCTCTTGGCCACTATTGTCGCCGCGGCGCCCCCTGCCAACAATGACCCGGTCGTCACGAAGGAATTCTTCCCAGACAGCTTCGCAGTCTACACCGGCAAGCATGACATCGTAGATATCGTCGTCCCTATAAACCATATCAACTTCCCCGAAGATCTTAGCAGCGAGATCGTAGATGAAGCTGTAATGACTGTCTTCTTCGTGGAAGCCGATGTTAAAGACAATGGCGAGAAAGACTACAAAGGGCTGTACGTCTACAAGAACCACGAAGCTAAGATGGTGCTAGAAAACGGACAGTGCACGACTTACTCCAAGAAGACCAGCGTCTACTTCGGCGCTAAGGACGGTATCTACAAGTACAACGTCAAGGACATGACTGCTACTAAATACGGCACTGTCACCGACTCCGTTATCAGAATGACTGTTGACACTGAAAACGCACGTGTTTACTATCTGACTGCAGATTACGTTCTGTATAAATACAACGAGGGTGAGACTGAGAGTGAAAAGGTCGACGCTATCAAGGACGCGAGAGATATCGTCTTCGATTTCAGTGGCAACATGTTCTACTATGATGGAAACAACCAGTTCTACACTTACGACGGCGAGAGGGTGCTGAAGATCGAAGGTTTGCCCGCTAACCCGACCAAGGTCGACCTTGTGAGGGCCATGCTGATAATCAACAAGATATACGCTGTCATTGATGGCAGTCTTTATGAAATCAAGGCTGACGGTAACAGCGAGAAGGCCCTATTCAAGTTCCAGTCTAAGCCTACCGCTTTCGCCCCGGACACTATTTTCTCCCAGTACTACGGTTACAAGCAAAAGATTTACATGTACAACCTGGAGTCGTTGGATGGCTCGGAAATTGATGAGTTGACGCCTTTCTTCAGTCAAAACGAAGAGCAACTAAACACTATTAAGAACACGAAGCTTTCCAGCCGTTTGTAGATCGTCTCTTGTGAATAAAGTTGTGGTTTAATATTTATTTCTTTGTTTCCTACACACACTTGTAATATGTTTTATTTGTATACTATTACATGTAACTACATGTAATAGTTAACTAACAAGACACATTTATGTGTTATGAAAAGAACAAAAGTTCCACCAGATGGCGTCAGAGGGAGCCACTGGAAACAAGACTGGTTGCCAAAAAATAAATAAATTTGCAAATAAAATCTCCTACTTAGAAGGTTCTAATAATACAAAAACTCGGGCGCCAGGCAGGCCTCCAGTCAAAAACTGCCGGATTAACAGTCTAAAGACGAACGCTGGAACTATTAATCTCAAGTCCAGTGCTTAAGAATGTCTGTCAGTGGAAAGGGTACTAAAGTTATGATATAAATCAAATAAAAAGATTATCTAGGGAACTGGTTGTATTGTGTCTTAATATTGGGTTTTAAGCTTCTAGTACATGACTCTTAGTCTAGTTAAAACTAGGTCTTAAGGTTAGACATTAAATTCTAAATTCAGGGTTCTAAGTTCTAAGGCACTCTAGACTGTTAAAAAGATGCCACCGACCTGTATAGTGGAATTACCACTTTGTAAAGTTTGATGGCCTAAGGCTTTGTTCACTCTGGGCGCTCCAATGGTCTTGCACAGTCTCAGGAATACAGCTCCGCACTGGCTGAAGAGTAGACAAATACAAATACAAATAACTAACCTCGGCTAATGAGGCCTATGGTATACCCACTAAAAACCCCTTTATATGCCGCCTCTACGCTATAAGGCGAGGCCACGGGAACGCCCTAGGCACACTTCCGCAGCCTCGTCAGCGGCTGTCCGCACTGCGGACTCAACCCTGGGGAACGTCTGTTCGCTTCCTCGCCCATACAGGTGGCACGCCCGACAAATAACTAACCTAACCTACTAGAAGTCGGGTAATAAAATCAGTGGATTACTTGAAGAAAACCTAACTTAACCTTACCAAAGAGGCATCAAAAGAAAGTCGGACTAATCAGTACCAACAAATAATAGTAGTCTATTGAGACATATTAGAAATTATTAGAAACTATTAGAAACTATTAGAAACTATTAGAAAGTGAACCAGACAGGTTCTAAAAGCATGCTTAAAGATAAGCTTTAAGAAGAGTTCAAAAAGGAATCCAAAAAAAGGAATTCAATAAGAACGTATGCAAAAGGGTAGGCCAAAAGCATGCAAAAAGTAAGATTCAAAAGAATTCATAAAGAATTCAAAAAGAAGGATTCAAAAAAGGTTTTTTCTTGGTCTGAGATTTTTAAATACATATAAATATAAACTAACAATAAGGAGGTTGTTTGATTGTGACGTGGTACGTGGCTGGTACCAAACAATGATGACATATTTAATTTTGCTGGATTAAAAGAGATACAAAATTCCCGAGTTCATTTTAGTGACAACCAACGAAAATGTGTAACCGAGTACGGATTGTGGTCTTATTCATTCTCACGCCAACTATAGATATACGCAAGTGAATAAGGTAGCTGTTGCCAAGCTCTTATTTTCGCACTACTTCCATGCTTATCCTTATTCCGAGGTATTGAAGACCGCGGCATGCTAGATGTAGCGAATACTGCTTCTCAAAACTAACGAGAGAAAACGATATTTTCACGAATCGCCATAGGCCAATGCCATTACTGAGGGCCTACAGCGAAAGGCATTTGAAGTTTTCCGTCTCTGTCGCACTTACGTACGAACTCGCAAGTGTGACAGAGAGGGAAAACTTCGAATACCATTGGCGGTAGGCCCTCGGAGTCCAACACGACAATTTCGGTAAGATACTTACATATACAAGGAAGATCTCCTTCCAGCGCAGGAAAACACCGCGCACACTTTTCCACCGGAAAAACATGTTTCCCACCGCCGATTACAATGAATTAACAATAACAAGATGAAAAGGTTACCACTGCATCTCCAATGGCAGACGGAAAAACGTTGAAAAAACGTTCGGATGATAGCCTAAACAAACATCAAACAGTAGAATTTCAAGGTTAATAAGTTGTCCTAAACAAACCGAAATGACAGATGTCACCCGTGGAGAAACGTGAAAATCTTTCAAACGTGGTTAAAACTCATTGAGTGGAATGAAACTACTAATTAAGATTGGAAAGGTTTGTGAAATTTAGCTACTAGCGAGATAACACGCTACACACTACCTAAAAGTTCAGTACTCTTTGAGTACATTCACCGGCATTACCTGTTATAACAAAGCGACCCAAAATATCTGACACGTTCAAACGGGCGGTGTGGTTGTGGCATATATTAATTCTGGTGACTGTACCTCCATCCATGGTAAGGGGATGCCTTGATTTGAGTCGAACACGCCCCCAAGAAAGAGACACGATGATGCCTTCCGCGCATGAAGAAAAGAGATGTAACACTCTTCGGGAATGGATTTTTTGGTCAATTTTCGATAAATACCTAACTTAGAGACGTTTTATTTAAATTTCATAAAGTGAGATTTTAGATGAGATAAAATACTATAGTATTAACTTGATTGTGTCGTAAAATAAGGTAACGTTTGAGTAGGCTGAGTAAAAAAAAGAAAAATACAGACCCAACTTTGGATGTTTTTTCTATCGAGGAAATTTTAAGCAATCAAGTATCGATAAAATCAGATAAACAATCATTTGTTTCTTAATCTAGTCAGAACGGCGTTTCAAAGCACGCGATAATTTCCAATGCACAGCCTTAACGATAGATATTCGAATGTGTGTCTGGGCCTATATACTTTTTCTCGAAGGCTCGTTAGGACAAAACTGACAAAGCCAATAATTTAGACCTTAACCGGTACAACGTACCTAATCGTGTAACTTCTAAGTACGCGTTGGGATATAACAATCGTATTTTTGACGGTGAAATATCCTAACGCTCGTTTGTAGACTTACGCAATTACTGTGCTATTCCTAAAACATAAGGTCACTACACCTGTAGTGGTCCCCATGAGCCGTGTGGCGAGGTAACGAAGCCCAACTTTCTGGATGCCCTCTTGACAATATTTTCAATGTGGGGGATAAACTTCAAACTGTCAAAGAGTAGGTACCTACCCCAAGATCGCGAATGCTACGATAAGAAGTTAGGTCAATATAGTAGGCTGACTGTGTTTATTGTGTTTTCGTGTGAATTTGATGTGAGTGCGTTTTTGAAGTGAAAACTTCTTTAGCGGCGCTGTGCACTTTTTGTGACGGGGAAAAATTGTTACACTCGGCACACACACGTGACCTAATCGAAAAAATGTTATAATGTCATTGAGTTTTCACTTCTGCCGGCACTCCCAGAGTGCAACCCGGTCTTTTTTGTATTCAAAAGCATTATGTTATACCTACACCAGCTACTGAGTCTTATAATATCACTTCGAAGTAAGGCGATATCCTCAGGTTTGTTAACGTTGTGCGAACTTCAAATAACCCGCATACATAAAATCCTTAGAGAAGTGGAAGCACTCGGTGATACTCATATACTCATTTATTCATAATAGTATATAAATATGGCATTATTGACCGGGTTGCACTCCGGGAGTGCCGGCAGAAGCGAAAACTCAATGACATTGTGACAGTTTTTCGATCAGGTCACGTGTCCGTCTTACGGTCAACTTTTCCCCATCACAAAAAGTGCACAGCGTTGCTAAAGAAGTTTTCACTGCAGGCAACCATCGCGTGTGCTGACTTCTGGCCGAAGGGTGTCGTGTTTCGGCGGTTCCGGGGCAACCTACCGAATTCTACACCGGACTTGACGCAACGGAGCCACACTGTTTCGTCGCCTAAACAATATATTTTTTAAAATTTTATAATTGTATGTATGTTGCCTTTAAGGTATTTTTAACTATGGGCCTTAGATGCCTGAAATAAATGGTTTATTATTTATTATATTATTCGTATTATTATTCACAATTGTAATAAAAAAAATATAATCAATAAATAGATTAAACAAAACGGACTATAGACCTGGGTCGCGTGAGGTATGTTATGTCTGAGGTCATGTTAAAAAGGGTCGATTGGTAGCCATTTACCACAACACAGAACTATCTTTCAATTCGACATTACCACAATCACCGCAATATTTTAATTGCTTAATTTGAGACTACAGATTGGCGAATACTAGCACAGGACCGAGATGAGTGGCGGAAAAAAGGGGAGGCTTTTACCCAGCAGTGGGACACAATATAGGCTAATCAAAAAAAATTGGGACTAGGTCGATTTGAGAAGATTGCCCCCAAATACTTTTTATTTGTTTAACTAGCTTCCACCCGCGACTTCGTCTGCGTGGACCCGGGATAAAAACTATCCAATATTTTGATCCAGGCTACTATAAACTATCATATCTTCGTGCAAAATTTCATCCAAATCGGTTGAGCCGTTGAAGGGTGATTAAGTTACAAACATCCAAACTTTCGCATTTATAATATACTAGCTTCCGCCCGCGACTTCGTCCGCGTGGACTCGGGATAAAGCGTGATTGAGTAACAAACATCCCAACATCTAAACTTTCGCATTTATAATATTAGTAGGATAAATAATAATTAATTCTATTTTAAGAGTAACTGAAGTTACCAAAACCTGTACCGAACTGCTCTATACCTAACCTACCTAGTGCTTCGCAATTTTCAGAATTTTCTGTCATAAATGGAATCTGACGAAATTGACCTTATAGGTGTTCCAATTTTCTCGGGCGGCTTAATTTTCTGACCTACCTACATGGTAAAAAAGGACTGACGGAATCTGACGAAATTGGCATTTGGGAAGTATATATGAACTGTAACAAGATAGTAAAATCAAGAAAAAAAAATAACTTAAACTAGAGAACTAAACTCTCAATTAGAAACTAGGTTAAAATAATCCTTACTAATATTATATTTCACGTCGCAACGGAGCGTCGTATTGATGTGATTTTTTGTATGGAAATAGTTTAGAACCTGGAGAGTGACATTAGGCTACTTTTTCCAGCGGGAAAACATATAATTCCCACGGGAAAATTCAATATGTTACATTTTCCTATAACCACGCGGGCGAAGCCGCGGGCATCAGTTAGTTATAAGTAAAAAAATTACCCAAATCGCCTTCTGAGGGCAGCGTGCCCAGAAGGCTGGCAGCGTTGCCACGTTGTATGGCATTTAAGTGTTTCAACTTTGTCGGGCGTTTTAATTTTCTGACCTAACTAAATGGAACAAAAAAAATGTGATTGTATGAAAAAAAAAACAACAAGTGGAATCAGCCTCACGTCACTAAATCATAATATTGTCAAGAATCGGTAAGCTACGGTAGGTTATATTTACCGTTAGGTTTTCGCTATTATTATTATTTCGCTATTATTGTAGCTTCGAATTTCTATCGTTAACATGTACGGATGTATAGTCACCAGCAACCACACCAGCCGTTATGACGTGTCAGATATTTTTGTCCGCTTTTTTGTGACAAATATACAATAAACTGAGTGAAGTAAACAAAAAAAAAATTAAAACACAACTTTATTCACAAGAAACGATCTACAAACGGCTGGAAAGCTTCGTGTTCTTAATAGTGTTCAGTTGCTCTTCGTTGTCACTGAAGAAAGGCGACAACTCATCAATTTCCGAGCCATTCAACAACGACACCAGGTTGTACAAGTAAATCTTTTGCTTGTAAGCGTAGTACTGGAAGAAAATAGTGTCCGGGGCGAAAGCGGTAGGCTTAGACTGGAACTTGAATAGGGCCTTCTCGCTGTTACCGTCAGCCTTGATTTCATAAAGACAGCCATCAATCACAGCGTATATCTCGTCAATTATCAGCATGGCCCTCACAAGGTCGACCTTGGTCGGGTTAGCGGGCAGACCTTCGATCTTCAGCACCCTCTCGCCGTCGTAAGTGTAGAACTGGTTGTTTCCATCATAGTAGAACATGTTGCCACTGAAATCGAAGACGATATCTCTCGCGTCCTTGATAGCTTCGACCTTTTCACTCTCAGTCTCACCCTCGTTGTATTTGTACAGAACGTAATCTGCAGTCAGATAGTAAACACGTGCGTTTTCGGTGTCAACAGTCATTCTGATAACGGAGTCGGTGACAGTGCCATATTTAGTAGCAGTCATGTCCTTGACGTTGTACTTGTAGATACCGTCCTTAGCGCCGAAGTAGACGCTGGTCTTCTTGGAGTAAGTCGTGCACTGTCCGTTTTCTAGCACCATCTTAGCTTCGTGGTTCTTGTAGACGTACAGCCCTTTGTAGTCTTTCTCGCCATTGTCCTTAACATCGGCTTCCACGAAGAAGACAGTCATTAGAGCTTCATCTACGGTCTCGCCGCTAAGTTCTTCGGGGAAGTTGATCTGATTGATAGGGACGACGATATCTACGATATCATGCTTGCCGGTGTAGACAGCGAAGCTGTCGGGGTAGAATTCCTTCGTGACGACCAGGTCATTGTTGGCAGGGGGCGCCGCGGCGACAATAGTCGCCAAGAGGAGGATAGCGAACTTCATTGTGGAGTCTGGAAGAATAAAACTGGTATCAGGACATGTGGTGAAGATAAATTGTTTTGTTGGCTAAACCAGGTTAATACAGGTAAAGTAAGACTAAATATGACAGTTTGGCGGCGAATTATGCACATCAATGAAACTTTGTAACTTTATTTGGCACTAGAAATGAGGAATTGAGAATCAGCCGAGTCTTAACAAAATGTAAGATTCACATGTGGCTATTGAAGGTGGATTGAAGGGTTGTCGGTTGTAAAAAGTGAAATATTATTGTCTTGACAGGACCAATTTTGGGATTAAGCAATAGGTTCAGAAACATGGTTACATTGATGTACATATTTTGCCTCCAAAATATGCTATTTTTCCAGTACTATGTATGGATGCGGAATCCCTAAAGGCCAGGTTTTAGACAGCGAAGGCAGGAGAGGCTGGGAAGCAGTCCGAGCCTAAAGCTAAGGCTGACCATCCACCAGAGATATGTTGAGCTGTGTTTTCTAATATTTGACACCTGGGGCCTATACCACAAAACTTTACAAGCATACAATTTGACAAAATTGTCAACTTTTTCTATGGAAAATTGTAAAATTTGTGGTAAAGGGGCCTGGTTACCAAGGAGCGAGGTGTCAAAAATGTATAGAACATTAGCTTCCGCCCGCGACTTCGTCTGCGTGGACCCGGGATAAAAACCATCCTATATTTTAATCCAGGCTATAATCTACCTTCGGGTAATCGAATGAACCGTTTAAGCGTGATTGAGTAACAAACATCCAAACATCCAAACTTTCACATTTATAATATTATTAGGATAATTATCTTCGCACCTCTCCCATGGATGTCAAACACAAGACCACAACTGAACCGGCATCGGCAGGTCGATCACGTAACGCATTGTATGGCCCGGTCATCCGGTCAAGGACTTTAATTTTTGGTTTATTAATAGTTACACAAAACAAACATCTAAGAACCATCTCGACATCGTTTTCCATCAAAAAATCGCACTCAAATCGGTTCATTTGTTTGTAGGCCACGATGCCACAGACAGACACACGGACAGTCATGTAAAACTTACAAGCCCCTCGTTTCCGATTGAGGGTTGAAAATGGAGTAGGAAATTCAACAAATTACCCTAAGCCTATAGACTCATTCGAACGATATAATACAGATAACAAATGAATGGAATAATTACTAGTTACAACTTAGAAAAGTTGAAAATCCCCCGACATTTTCAATTCAAAGTCCAATATCTCAATAACGGCTGAACCGATTTTCATGAAACATGGCTAAGAACACTCGGGATAAAATTATCTATGACCGAAAAACACTAAACGAAAATCGGTTCATCCGTTTGCGAGCTACGATACCACAGACAGATACACAGACACGTTAAACTTATAACACCCCTCTCTTTGCGTCGGGGGTTAAAAATAAACTATCATTAGAAGCCCAAGACAGGACAGAGACATAACACAGACAGGTGTTATTATACCTATTTAGTCCCTGTGTCATATCGTTAAGAAGTGTAGACTCATTCATTTTGTACTTACTTATTCACAAACACATAATAACTTAACATTTAAGGCAAAGAAATATCAAGTTTCCAGCGAACGAAAAAACCATAATGTGAGCTCCTTACAAATTTCTACCCAAACACGTGCCTGAAACCCGGTAAGCGCGTGTTCGAACTAAACGTCTGCCTGGCATCGTTTCGCACTTCGCCCCCATCCCCGCATAATGGTAATGACTCCCATTCTGTGGGGCCATTTGCGGCGCTACTTAGAATTCTGTGGTTTTTACGTTCGCTGCAAATAACGAAATAAATAGAAAAATAATAAAGCATTTTTTTAGGGAATTTATGGACAATGCAGTGAGATGTGCCATCTTAATAAAGTAAAATAAAGCTAATAAAAGTAAAATAACAGTACTATAACTCACCAATTTCTTGGAAACTTGGAAACGAACTGACGATTTGCTCCCGAAAGCGGGCATATATCACCTCCAAAACGTGACCTCATTCGATAGCCTAGCTTTTACATAATATTTTTAAATATTTTCGATACATTGCAGGTCAGATAGATACACTGAATACTTAATTAAAGACGTAACGCAACTAATAAAGTGCTTTATGCTCTGTGGCACAAGGTCGGTTTTAAGTGCAAAATATAACGTTCAAAGCTTCAATGCCTTATCGATGTTGGGACCTATCTGACAAATCCGAGGCATGCGAAATTGAACTGTAAATTCAGCCTAATAAGATGAAAACTCAATGAAATTTGATTTGAATCATATAACAATGAAAATATATTAAGAGGTATTGGAACATTAACATGTAACTATAGGTACAGTCAAGGGCACCAATATGTGTTCACTCAAAGTTTCTTAAATATGTATACTACAACCTTATTGTTGCAAACTGTTGTAGCAAACTGAAGTGGCAGTGGGCTGGCCACATCTGTCGCAGAACCGATGATCGGTGGAGTAGACGGGTTCTCGAGTGGAGACCACGACTCGGCAAGCGTAGTGTAGGACGCCCTCCGGCCAGATGGACCGACGACCTGAAAAAAGTGGCTGGTGGTGACTGGATGGCGAAAACGGGAGATCGGGCCATGTGGCGAACCCTGGGGGAGGCTTACGTCCAGCAGTGGACTGCAATAGGCTGAAATGATGATGATGATGATGAACCTTATTGTTGCAGAATTAAGGTATGTGTACATATTATTGAGACTTTGTGGTGTATGTATATTGGTGCCCTTGACTGTAAGTACCATGTTTGAAAATAAAATGTATCCGCAATTGTAGGTAACTTCTTCTTGTGAAAAATTGTAAGTATTATATATAACATAGTGTAAGTATATCCATACTAATCCAAACTAATATTATAAATGCGAAAGTGTCTCTGTCTGTCTGTCTGTTACCTCTTCACGCTTAAACCGCTGAACCGATTGAGATGGGTATGGAGATAGTTTGAATCCCGGGGAAAGACATAAGATAGTTTTTATCCCGGAAATCATCCCCTGAGGGGGTGAAATGGGGGATGAAAGTTTGTATCGAGCTACGATATAAACGAGTTCTGCGCGGACGGAGTCGCGGGCAGAAGCTAGTTAATAATAAACCATAAATGCGAAAGTGTGTCTGTCTGTCTGTCATAATGGAACCTTATAGTTTCGCCATGTCCGTCTGGCCGTTCGTCCGTCCGTCCGTCTGTCCGTCCGTCTTCGGCTTAGCTCAGTAACCATTACTACTAGAAAACTGTAATTTGGCATGGGTATATGAATCTTGAAAATATATTTTTTTGGGGTACTGTGGAGTGGGGTGTTACTTTAGGAAAAAATGAGGCTACTTTTATTATTTAGAATGTAGAATAAAAGCAGAACTATTCGAAATTAAGAAAATTTAATCGAGTAAACAGCAAGATAGAAAATCTAATCGAGTAAACAGCAAGATAGAAAATTTATATATTTACTACCACAGTTCACCCACAAGGAAAAATATGATTTCGGAGAAAAACCGATTTGATCAAAGTCGCCCCCCGAATCAAAGTAACCCCCCATTCCATCGTACCTCCCCTACACCTATACTCTAATTATTAATCCCACAGAAAAAATACAACACTGGTGTTGCCGTTAACAAGAACCATTTGCAGCAATGAGGAGATTTATAGTTTTCGCAGTTAAACGAAACATACGTCCTATGACAATAATAAACACTCTAATTACAAAAAGCAAATTAATTTTGATAACGTTAATGGTTTATAATATGTACAATAATCCTCCCTCATAATTATTTTAAAAGATAATTACCGTTTTTATGCGTAGAATATATTTTTAGCACTGGTATCACTGCTTTGATACATCGGGGTTGTCCATGGTCATGAAATAAATTAAAAAAAAAACACCAGGGTTGTGCATCTTTGGGTTGCTTACTATTTTTTTTCTTAATGCGAATGACAAATAGTATCGGTACAGTACGATTACTGTTAGTTAAGACCTGACAGATGGATTGCCTTCATTTAATTTTCAACTTTAATCTTATACAAATAAAATAGTTATTACTAAATCGGTAGATGTGGGTAACAGTATTCTGAAAAATGCTTTATCTATATGAAATTAAAGTTGAAAATTAAAAGAAGGCAATCCATCTGTCAGGTCTTAACTAACAGTAATCGTACTGTAGCTGGATTTTTATTTTATTTGACGCCTATCCTGTCACACCTCACTCGGCTTCTAACATTACGAACGTTTGAGTGCTCTCCCTGTGATTGCTTTTCAGTGCTATTCTGTTAAGTTTTCATTGTTGTTACGTTTTTCGTTGTGTATTTTTCATTTGTATGTCACGGAAAATTGGCATTATTCAGATTCAACCAATAATTTGGATGTCGATTTTCCAGTTGTGCTGAATGGAATGACAGTAAATCATGAATATGAATGCGCCAACCACAATAAGGTGATTCGTATTTTATTATTTATCCATTTATTTCGAATCATAAGTCCATATTTAATTACAAAATAAAGTACAATAATTAATTAAAAGAAAGATAACATTAGATTAGATAGATTATATTAGATTTATTTATTACACGATAAAAATTACAATATAAATTTGCATAAATGTCAAGATTACAAGAAAATCCACCATGTTCGTCAATTTTAATAATAAAAACTTAATGAGTCCTATAAATACAATTGTTTATATTATTCTATCTCCCGACTAGGATCGTCATTCGTTACACACAATAACATACCTAATGGAATAATAATAATAAGTTCATAACATTGATAAATATTAAGTTAAGAAAAATAAATGTAAATTTAACAAAACAAGATACACAATTAAAAGTTTATTTCCATGTACTCTTTAACGGAGTACAGAGGGTTTTCCAACATAAGATTTCTCAGTTTGCGCCGGAATGTTTCGTCATATGATTCATTCCTTAGATTGGCCGGTAAGTGTTCATAATAAGTGGGTCCGATGACGCGGGGGCATTAAAATACATAAAATAAAACAAAATCATTAAATTAGCAGCATTAAAACAACACAATACACTAACTAGCTCCAACATGTAAGGAGTTCCAGTGCTCCACCATCGGGCATTCCAACCTATCTACAATGATGTTCAGGAGGCTGCTGTCCCCAACTTGGGAAGTAATGTAAGGAAAAAAAAATGAAAAAAAAGGAGGCTGCTATCACTGTCACGCACACGGCGCATCAGAGGCAATTCGTTTACACACCTGGCCATACGCTGCGCGTACCTACGGTAAAACTCGCATTGTGGCCAGATGAAGACGTAAAATTGTGTACTTACCACGGGCGGTAATTCGTAAAGCCCCAGATCGCATATTTATTGGCCCTCACCTTCGGTTCGGGCCACAAACACCTGCGATCTGGGCTTTTCACGAATTCACCGCCCTTGGTACGTAATGTACTATTATGGTGTACTGTTAATCGCTATGATGTAAATTTCCCCCTACCTTCACGGTTTCGTAATACCGTTTTGGTTTACTTATTTTGACCGCATCATCTTCTGCATTGACTTACTTATTAAAGGCGTAAGTTTGACAAATTTCTAAAAAGCAACGAATTTGTGAGGAAGGTTATGTAATATGTTAAACGAGAGAAAGTTCAAGTTAAACCTTAGCGCGGTTGACTTGACACTTGTGGCTAGGCCACGACTTCAGCATACATAGAGCGAGAGATCAGAGCGCGCGGTCTCGCTCCCTCGTATGGTGCGTCGCTCCCGCTGGCGCTCGAAGTTGTGGCCGAAGTACAAGTTAGACTAAGACTAGAAAACAGATTGGAAAGACATGAAAGGTTCTAACTCTTCCTAATAGTCCAGTCTATCTAGCTGCAAAGCCATCAGCATCATGCTAAGTTGGGCCCATTTCGTGATACGGCACCGATTCACGTTTTTCTTTTGTCTTTTTTTTGTTTTATTATACTGTGTTGTGTCACGAATAAATTAATGAATTAATGAATTAATTCATATCACCTCCTTAAGTTCCAACATCGTTATCCCGAATACCCTGGTATATCCGACATACCTATCCTTATTACTTTTTACAAGCTATTGTTTAACTTGACTTCGTTACTTTGGCAAATGTTAGCAAACCTTGGAGCTGAGCTGAAATTGCGTATAGAAATTGAGCTGAAATTAGTATATAGTTTCGATGAGAATCCAGTATTATGGTAACATCGACCTGATATCATGATGGAGACAGAAGGTGGCCATGGGAATTCAGGTACCAAGTTTCAAGGTACTAACCGACGTACAGCGGATGTGTTTGGGCTAGTTAGAATCGTCTCAATGAGTAGTTGATGACGGTTTAGAACAATACAGCCGGCAATAAAAGCTTGTATCAAAAAGTGTTTTTTTAGTCAGAAACTTATTTATTTAAAATGACCTTTATATAGTGTAGGTAAGTATACCAGTGTTTTTCAACCTTGCGCGACCCACGGTAAGAACATTAGTTCCCGACCCCCCACTGCGCTTTTGTTAGATTATATTTTACACAACAAATACAAATATCTATGGAAGCCCTATATATTTTAACTTACATCAAGTAGCCGCGGTTAGGTCGCGGGAGTCCGCTGGATGCGGGTGGCGCAGGAGCGGTCATTGTGGCACCCTTTGAGGGAGGCCTCTGTCCAACAGTGGACGTCTTTCGGCTTATATGATGATGTTGAAGTAACCGCGACCCCTTTCAAGAAGCTTCGCTAGGTACCCCCAGGGGAAGGCGACCCGCAGGTGGCAAAACACTGGTGTTGGTTGGTACCTAGGTAGCAGACACTCAGTAACTACCTACCTAAATTATGATAATTTTGGAAAGATTTCAGTGTCATCGGTTATCGATCCAACCTATCTGTTAAGTTACCTTGAGATTTATGTTTTGTATACTGATAAAGCCGGTTCGTTAATTGTTTATCTTAATTCATTCAATGTGACCGATTTTTTATAAAACCGTCATTGGAATTAGAGTCTTCTACCCTGCACGATAGAGTTGCTTTTAGAATAGACTACTTTAATGCAATATGCATGATGCCTCATGTTCAAATTGATAATGTAGTGATGCTAAATGGATAGTAAACCATCAAATTATCGTAATAAAGTATAAATTATAAAATATAGTTAAAATCGTCAAAAGACATGAACCTAGAAAGTAGAAAAAATATGCATTTTTTTATTGTCCAAGAGTTGAAGTTACCAATAGAATCCTTACGCTTTTATAGAAACAAAATTGTATGACAACTATGTACCTACTTAAACGCAGTATTTCACGACCGAAACCACAATTAACCTGATTTTCCATACAACGATATATGTACTTTGTACTAACAAATGTCGGTTGTGACGTCATACTTGTCTGTCTATCAGTATGAAGCGTTTTGCGCTGCCGCCAGCGAGGTCAATCTTTGTCTCAATTTTTTGGGTATTTATGTTCTTTAATTGTCGTTGCCCCCATACAAACATCCTTTTTCCTTCCTGTCCAAAAACTGGTTCGAATGACATCATAAAAAAAATTAGTCATCATCCCTATTCGGCCAACTCAAATAATCTCAAGTATAAGAGTATAACATTCACTGCCATAGGTAGTGTTACGCTACTTACGCTCGAACATCCGTATTATTCAGAGCGATGACGCGCAGTTGCAGTGTCCAAGAAGCAACCGGATGGCTCGCTATCTGAACTCCCGATGTGTTGTGGAACCGCCCTGGCAAACCGGACGACCATTTTGGACTGGCGCGGCAAAAGAAAAAAAAAATCAAAAAGTTTTTTTTTTTTCGCGCGACAGCCGATTGACACAGCGGTTGCCTGAATGTGTGTAGTTGTGTACGCTGCTTATATAACGAAATGCTGTTTCAAATAATACCTGGGGCCTTTTTTTTTCATTACCCCTCCAATTTCCGCCTCAGTCCAAGCTGGCTCAGCACGGCTATCACGCGACGGCGCGCGAGCTCTCTTGATTTTTCTCGCACTATCCGTCTCTCTCTTATTAGAACACTTAGAATATAGTGCGAGAAAAATCGAGAGTATGTCGCGGCCGTCCCATGATAGACGTGCAGTTTGGGTTGCACAGGGCGGTTCCACAACGCTTCGGGAGCTCAAATACCGCGAGCCATCGGTTGCCTCTCGGACACTGAAACTTCGCGTCATTGCTTTAACCATATGTAGAGGAAAGCGTCTGCAAGCAGACCGCCCATCTAGCGGGTTCCTAGCACTGAATGTGGCGATCGTTCTATAAATGCCAGTGTTGTTCTTTACGCGCCCATGCGCCTCACCTCACCCCACCCGTCACGCCTAAGAAAACTAGACCTCTTCCTACGCTTAGATACTACGAATAGCGGCGTCAAGATATATTTGCGGGTGAGCGTAGAGGTGAGCTTAAAACCAGTTGCAGAATAGCGGTGCAGCACGGTTAGCACAACGGCGTGCGAGCTCTCTCAACACGAGATATTCTATGCGTCTCTTTCTACATGTTCAAATTAGAAAGAGACGAATAGTCTGTGTAGAGAGCTCGCGCACCGTCTAATGCTAACCGTGCAGAAAAGAAAAAAAAAACATCTTCTGGTAGACGATTTACGCCAATCTTACATATTTTTTATAGTTGACTTAAATGCAGCGATTATCCCAATAATTAATGAAACACTTATACAAATTATACAGTATAATTATTATATTGGCAGTAGAACCCATAATACAATCGAGGACATAATGTTATTTACATAAAAGAATACTATATGACTAAACATTCAGTTAGTCGGGACGTCGATTCGTGTGAATTAATAGTACTTATACTTGAATTCTTTAATTCTGGAAGCAACAAGTAAATGCCAACGGGCTTTTTTAAAATAAAACTATAAATTATTAAATCCACTAAACTATACAATTTTAAAAGGGCCGGTTCGTCGTTTAGTAAATGCTGTTTTACCACCACTGCTATATAATCCTTTTCGAAACGACTACGGGTCTTATTTCCGACCAACAAAAAAATTGCCCTTTTGAAGCATTAAATATAGCAAGTTACATAAAATTAATAAATTTCATAAGCCAGAGTTTTGGAAACCTCAGATTCATGGGAATAATGTAGTCTATCGATCCTTTCGACTGCTATAATCTAAATAGTGGCCATAAAGTAGTCATCAGTAGGGCAAGGATCGGTGCTAACTATCGGTTTGTACCTATAAATCTTCCCTTTAGTCCCGACAATGATGTTATTCTTCGAATCAAATCCTAGTCCAGTAATCTTGAAGCCAAGCTGCGCGATTTTGATCGGCAAAATGCTTTTTGTAACCAATTTGAATAGAGAACCTTTGACCGCAACGATTGCCTCGTCTTGAGGGTTTAGTCTCAGTATATACTTCAGCTCTCTGGAAAACCCTTTGTATTGTATTGGTTCATAGTAATCAGTAGCAAGGAAGTACATTCTTCCATCGACGAATTCGTAGAAAGCGTTGCCTTGAGCGTCAAGTACGAAACTGTACGCTTTGGGAACCTTTTCGAACCTTCGTACTGCATACGAACCATTAACGAATTTAAGAATCTCATGATTAGGGCCAGTTGATATGTACATCTGATTGTCCGTTCTGTCTATGAATATAGATCGGATATCATCATCACCTATAGGTCTTTCGGCGGCGACTATGTCTCTAGTATGATCGAACGTGACTAGGCCCTGATTGGTGCCAAAGTAAACGATGTTGCTTGGAATATCTATAGCTACACATTGGCCAATCATATCGTCGCCGATTGGCACTTCTTTGATACCTAAAGCGCCATGCTTCAGCAAATGGATTCCCCTAGTGTAGTTCCTTTTGTGTAGAATAAAAAAAATGTTCTCATTTCGTGGATCAACGACAATGCCGGTCGGGTAGCCGTCCATCGAGGCTATGAGCTGTCTCTTGTAGTATTCGGTGCCAATCTTAATTCTGTCGCATTTCTGAGCCCCAGAGTCTGCGAGTAGAGCGAAGATAGGCAGGACAGTGAGAAAACTGTCCTTTAGTAAGCGCATGATGATTTTCCTGGAAAATAAAACATCAAAGATAAAACATCTTGTAGAATTACCTTGTTTCTGTCATGCAACGATAAACAATTCATAACTCAGTGTCAATTTTACCAAACCAGAATAGAGTTTATTCTGAGATTAGGCAATACAATTTTGACCAGTAGCGTCAGAATAATTAAATTATTTAATATTTATATTTATTTTTTATGTCTGAATTGGAGGGGTAATAAATAGAAATACTTTTCGAAGAGCATTAGAACAGCTCAACTGCCTTTTTTCATACAAAAAAAGACAACAAAGTTTACCTACCGTACGTGCGAAACGTTACGCAAGCGACCCGCTGGCCTTAGGATCTATCTACCAGAGATGTCCGAAGCTATCCTACTAATATTATAAATGCGAAAGTTTAAATGTTTGGATGTTTGGATGTTTGTTACTCAATCACGCTTAAACGGCTGAACCGATTTGAATGAAATTTTGCACGAAGATAGTTTATAGCCTGGATAAAAATATAGGATAGTTTTTATCCCGGGTCCAGGCGGACGAAGTCGCGGGCGGAAGCTAGTGTTGCTAGTGTGTAGCTAAGTGTCACCCATAATATATAAGATTGACCAAAACCAGTCTCGTACTACGGCATCGCCCCCCCCCCCCAAGCCTCGTGCCGAATCTCTCACTATCTTAGGGTCACGTGACACCTGTGGCGAGTTTAACAATTTTTCCCCATTCCAAAAAGTGCACAGCGCCGCTAAAGAAGTTTTCACTTTAAAAATGAATTTCGAAAAACAACAAATAAATCTATAAAATTATTGAACCTGCTCCCAAAATTTCACGAGAATCGGTTGAGAAATGCGACCAGTAGCGAACAGCCGGATATCGGGATATTCGGACATACCAACGAATTTTGGTCCAAGCTAAATCATAGAACTCCGTTCGCTTCGTTCCTTCAAAAATAAGTAGATAAATATACAGTCCACGGCGAACTTATCCTTGTAAGGGATATCTTCCACTACTTAGGAACACGCTCAGACTCCACACGGAATTCGCAAGGCATTTTAGAATACAGAATTTCCTAGACACGACACGAACACGATTGAAACAATTGGGTACGTACTCTCCTCATGTCAAAATGTATAAATAACGTAGTTGCCATATTGATAGTAAAACATCAAATTATTACATTAAAGTGTAAATTACAGATATTAAGTAATTAAAATCATGAAAAGACATGACTTTAAAGTTTCAAAAAAATATGTATTTTTTTATCGACTAAGAGCAAATTTGAAGTTACAAATCCGTAAGGATACATACACTTTAATAAAATAATCATTGTAAAACAACTATGTACTTAAACTGAGTCGTTTCGACTCTCGCCAACGAAACCCTTGAACGAAGCCTTTGACGCTCTTTTAACAAGCTTTTATTTACTTTCACCTGTCCCGATGTCTCTCTGTCTGTCTATCTGTCTGTAATCAAATCTTGCAAGTTAAATTTGACCCACTTCCCGGTTTCCGATTGAGTTGAAATTTTGCACGAATATGCAAATCGCGTGACAATGCAATATTATGATGACGTGAAGCTGATCTGATGATGGAGCTGGAAGGTGGCCATAGGAACTCCGTAATAAAACCACATAACCCCATTGAGTTTGGGCTCGTTAGAATCGTCTCAATTAGTAGTTGATGACGGTATACAGAAAAGTACAGTCAGCAATAAAAGCTTGTACCAAAAATGAAATTTCTGTCAGAAACTTATTTTCTTTTTACATGCTCTAATTGTTAGTCCGCGAATATTTGATCCACTCAGAAAACTAGTTCGAATGACACCGTGTTTTTTTATGTCAAGTATCCAATTCTGTTAATAAAAAAATCTCTTACCTCTTTCACGGCTAGACAATAACTGATGATCAGATGGCAGTCCGTAGCGTTTATAAAACATTTATACCGCTGACGATCGATGACGGGATTGTTTTATAATAATACAATTTGAAAGTGGTACAGGGTGATATAGGTGCAATTACATTTCATGTAACGTCCCAGTAAAACTGGGCCAATAAACTCCGCCGTAAGAACTAGCTAGGAGATGTGTAGGTACTCGCAAAAGTACTGGCTCTGCAGGGGGCCAAATTTAAAAACGTCTTATAAAAAAAACTGGGCCAATAGTTGACACTTTCAATTTTAGTTCATAAAAAACGCCTCTGGTTTACCTAAACGGTGCTGACGAAATTACTAAGGCTCCGCTAGCTGACCATTCTTCGCAACTTATCTCTGGGCATATTCTTTTGTGTCATATTTACTAGGGTAAAAGCCCTGAAGCCTAATTTCGTTTAAAAACATTTATTGGGTGAAAGAAACCGACGTCGCATTCAATATATCCATACTAATATTATAAATGCGAAAGTGTGTATGTCCGTCTGTCTGTCGGTTACCTCTTCACGCTTGATCCACTGAACCCAAGATGAAATTTGGTATGGAGATAGTGTGAACCCCGGAGAAGAATATAGGATAGTTTTTATCCCGGAAATCATCATCTAAGGAGGCGAAATCGGGGGAGAAAGTTTGTATGGAGCTACGATAGAAACGAATTCGTCTGGGACGGAGTCGCGGGCAGAAGCTAGTAAATAATGAATCAACTTAATTAGCTTCCGGTTTTTTAATATTTAAAAACAGGCTGTATAAGACAATCCATGACGACGCTTCCTATTCTATTATATTACAAAGGATGTTGTCATCTAGTCATGTAAACTAAAAGTACTTTCTTCCTTTCACAAGACTGAAATAAAGGATATTACACTCTTAATTCATACTTGGCTCGTTATGGGTGTTATAAGAATTGTATCCTAACTATTGAAGAGAGAGGATTTCCTCGGGGTTACTAGTGAAAAAGAAAAGTGGACGAAGATTGCTAACCTAAGCTTGGTAGTTAGTGGAAGTAATTCTATCTATCTATCTATCTTCAATGGCTCAACGACCCAAAGTGGGTCTTGGCCTCCGACACGAGTTGTCGCCACTTGACCTGATCCTGCGCCATCTCCTTCCAGTTCATCGCACACACGCAGGTCGCGCAGGTCTAATTCGACGACGTCGTTCCAGCGATACCTGGGACGTCCGACGGGTCGCCGCCCTACTGGACGTCCCAAATATGCCCGTTTGGCACCCCGATCTTCCTCCATCCTTTCAACGTGACCAAGCCAGCGGAGACGGTGAGCTTTTGATTCTCCAATAATGTTGGGTGTACCCACAAGATGCTCAATTTCGACGTTCTTCCGGACTCTGAAGCTTCCGTCATCTCTCCTCACCGGACCTAAAAATTTTCGGAGAATTTTTCTCTCCGCCACCAGGAGCTTATTTTCTAGTGGAAGAAATTGCTTTAAATAATGATATAGTTGATGAGTTCTTCACAAATAGTCAGAGCCACCTAACTAAACTTTGGTGGCAGTGGGCGCCACATTGCACGTTTAACCGAGGGCCGTTGGGGTGAAAATGTTCTGGAGTGACAACAACGTACCGAAAGACGCAGTATGAGGATAAGGTGGACTGATGACCTGGTGAAGATTGCGGGAGTCCACTGGATGCTGTTGTCGCAGAACTGGTCATTGTGGCACTCTTTGCGGAGGCCTATGTCCAGCAGTAGACGTCTTTTGGCTGATATGATGATGAACTAATTATAATATCTATTTTATTTCATTTTAGCATAGTGATGGTGTCTTGGCCTTCTAAATGAGATCACGCCACTTTTCATTAATTGTCGGCTGTCGCAAATCCGCCTCCATGCTTCCTTTCCAAAATAAGAAACCAATTCCAGAGCTTTGGCCACATCCTGCGGAGTCCTGAGAAGGAAACCGTGGGGGAAAAATGCAAGGGAAATGCAGGAAAAGGAGGGGAAGGAGTGTATTGCAGCAAGTACTCCTGCTTGTAAGATTCTGCGGGAGTTGCGTGACTGGTCCACTCGCAAGTTGTTCTACGTATAGTGAAACGATGTAGAAGCACGATCGAAGATTACTCGCGTCCGCAAGAAGATTACCCTGTGTTACCTTGCACGTGTTACCTGAATGGTGCTAAAGAGTAATCAAGGCTGGCTTGGCTGCTACACTGCTCTAAAAGAGTCACGTAGCCTGTTACCGGATACAGCTGAATGACTGGATACAGAAGTAGCCAATTTAATTGGATTTTGTATCTGAAAGTTTGCAGTCTTGATACTTATTCAATGGGAACTTCGTTCGAAGTTTTCGGGACCGAGACTGCGCCAGTCGCGAGAAATCACCGACACTTTCAGGATATTTGAAGAAGCAGGATTTGCTGGGAGCATGTCCAATTTTCAATCTTTTATAGAAGAACCTAAAATGAAGAAAAAGCAACAGAAGGTTCAACTACGAGTAAGGTAGAAATAAATCAGTACAGAAGCGGAGTTGATTATGTTTTTTTTTATGGGAGGGTGGATTTGACTGGAAGCCTAAAAAGATCTAAGGGCCGCTTCAGACCGGAATGGTAACGGCCGGCAGCGGCGCGGCGAGCACTTGCAGTGTCAAATAATTTTAAACTTTATACTAAAAAATTATATCTTTATACTACATACTAAAAAAGTCCAGTACCGCTTGAAAAGCTCGAAAAGGTCGTGCGGTGTCGCGCGGTAACGCGAGCAGCCTCGCGGCCGCGCGCGTCTTGGCGTACTGGACTTTTTTAGTATGTAGATAAAGTTTAAAATTATTGGACACTGAAAGTGCTCGCCGCGCCGCTGCCGGCTTCTGCCATTCCGGTTTGAGGCGGCCCTAAGTAAAGCAGTTCTACGACAACAGAGAACATTACACGATATGATACAGAGAATAAATATAATGGAAAAATAAACCATCATCGTCTGGAACCCAGGGCAAGACTCGAACTTGCGACCTCTGTGTTACCGGTACACACCGGTTGTTTACTTTAAATAGGGCATGGGGGCCCTGTAACAGATATGTGTTGCGCTCTGTAACAGGATAATGACACGGGATTACAATTAGCTGTTAAAGCGATGCCTTGATTTGAGTCGAACACGCCCCCTAGACAGAGACACGCTAATGCCTTCCGCGCACGAGGAAAAGAGATGTAACACTCTTCGGGAATGGCTTTTTTGGACAAATTTCGATAAATACCTAACTTAAGAGACTTTTTATTTATATAAAGTGAGATTTTAGATGAGATAAAATACAATAGTATTAACTTGCTTGTGTCGTAAAATAATGTATCGTTTGAGTAGGCTGAGTAAAAAAGGGAAAATACAGATCCAACTTTGGAATTTTTTTCTATCGAGGAAATTTTAAGCAATCACGTATCGATAAAATCAGATAAACAATCATAATATTAGTCGAGAATCATATATCTGTCTATAATCTAGTCAGAACGGCGTTACAAAGCACGCGATAATTTCTAATGCACACCCTCAAGGCCGTTTGCAGAGCTAGCAGGCAAAGTCTGACTTTGATTCTTATTTTTTGTTTTATGTGTAAGTGGTAGGGCCCATTTCATTCTCTCATCTAATCCAATCCTAAAAACGGATTCGAATGACATCGTCAAAAACGAATAGGAAGCTATATCAGTAAGATATTGTTACAAAACAGGGACAAATTAGTTTAAGGTGAGGCCAGACAAGGGGGCTACAACGAACGAAACTTGATTTCGAACGATCGAAAACAGAATTTCCTTTATATCTTTCCTTCTAACAGGTTAAGTGCGAGCGATAGAAATATACGAAAAACGTTTCTTTTATACATACATACATACATACATACTTACATTCACGCCTTTATTCCCGAAAGGGGTAGGCAGAGCACATGAAACGTATATTCCAGCGCCACTTTTAGCATAAATGTGGGTATAATAGATCGACAAAATATGATATTGCAGTTGCTAGCCCATCGCCCACAACACACTTCAACCCTGGTCCCTTATTCGACTTTTACGGCACCCACGGGAAGAGAGGGGGTGGTGAAATTCTAACCCGACGCCACACGGGTCTCTTGTATGTATAGTTCTAATTATCAAGACAGCCGGAGAAAAAGTGAGGGACGGAACGAATATACGATTATAAATGCGATTAAGAGTATTTAACTACACGGGGCGGCTGGTAGACCGAGGTTTAATAGACGTTTTACATCAAACCATTTGGAATGCTGCATTGGTACAGTAAGATTACTGTTAGTTAACCACTGACAGATGGATTGCCTTCATTTAATTTTCAACTTTAATTTCATACAGATAAAGCATTTTTCAGAATACTGTTACCAACATCTACCGATTTAGTAATTACTTTTTTTATACCATGTCGGTGGCAAACAAGCTTACGGCCCACCTGATGGTAAGTGGTTACCGTAGCCTATGGACGCTTGCAACTCCAGGGGTGTTACATGCGCGTTGCCGACCCTTTAAGAATTTGTACACTCCTTTTTTGAAGAACCCCATACTGTAGTCCCTCGGGAAAACCTCGACAGGGAGCTCGTTCCACAACCGGAGCGTCCGAGGGAGGAAATTTCTCTGAAACCGTACGGTAACGTAATAACTATTTTATTTGTATAAGGTTAAAGTTGAAAATTAAATGAAGGCAATCCATCTGTCAGTGGTTAACTAACAGTAATCGTACTGTATTAGGCACCTAAGTCTTATATTATCTTATCTTATCTAGACGAGGGCCCTTTCGGATGCACTTCGATCCGGCGGGATCTTTTGTGCATTTGCCCTCTCCTTTATGCCTACTCCCAAGCTGGCTCCATCATTTAAGTAAGTGGCCTCCGCAAGGTGCGGACAAGTTCTTTCATACATACATTTAAGTAAGTGGCCTCCGCAAGGTGCGGACAAGTTCTTTCATACATACATTTAAGTAAGTGGCCTCCGCAAGGTGCGGACAAGTTCTTTCATACATACATTTTGTTTAGCATCGGCGAACATTGAGCGTTTGTGTAGCTGCAATCTAGCCACAAGCTACAGGAGTGGTCCGCGCTCGCTAAGAGTGGCCATCCAGACCCCGTAGCATGGACGGCCTTATCACACGATAAGTGACAAGATAGAGCGTCCGTCGCTGGCTGACACCGTTCAATAGAACGAGACGGACGCTCTATCTTGTCACTTGTCGCGTGATAAGGCCGACCATGATACGGGGTCAGTAGTGTCAATAGCATTTTTAGGGTTCCGTACCTCAAAAGGAAAAAACTGAACCCTTATAGGATTACTTTGTTGTCCGTCTGCCTGTCTGTCAAGACTTGAATATCAAATTAATTAATAAAGGTATGTACCTACGGCTGTTTATGCCGCAAAAATATGTATATATCGACACACTCAAGGGAATGAAAATTTACAGGGTACTTTCCGTTGACCTAGAATTGTGCAAGGCAAGTAATACTCGTATCGTCTTATATTACAAGTACAAGAGCGCGTGCGAGCCGTAGCAACGCTAACATACCCCCGTGGCCGGTAATAGGCGCTGGTCCCACCGCCGGCTAGTAAGCTGGAAAAGTTGGGTGAGTAACGGTTCATTGCGTGCTGACCAGGCACAGTGTGATCAATCGACCTTTATAGATCCGCAATGTAATGCTACTCGCCCAACTTTTCTAGCTTACTAGCCGGCGGTGGGACCAGTGCCATAGGGACGCGACCAAATCGCCATCAGTGCTCGCCCCTGCTTGAAGCTAATTTTACTAGTCTAAACTGGGCGCCTGACCAATAACGGTCATTTGAACTGGTGCTTATTTAGACACGTCAAATTGTAGCTTGATGAAGCGGGCTGTCCATAATCACAGTGTATTACACGGCGATGTCGCTAGGTATCCATTTTATTAGGTCCCCTTATCGCCATCGCGCAGCTGTTTTACCCCCGCGGGGGTAATTAGGGGCTGAAGCCTATGCGGTTGCCCACGTCCCCAGCTACACTATGACATTTATAAGCTGCTGTATGAAAGGGTATTTATATAAATAGTTTAAAGCAAAACAATGTCTCTACATATTGAATTAAACTTTCACGATTCTCACTCATTATATTATTGTTACTAAACGGCATTGTTGGGCGTGATCCATTACATTTGTAATTGCATTACAAATTAAATGACATGTAATGCAATTACGAGTAATCGCATTACATTGCAATTACGAGTAATGCATTACATGTAATGCGATTAAAATGTAATGCAATTGTAATGCGATTACGAATGTAATGCATTACGGCATTACATTCGTAATCGCATGCAGGGACATTTCAGCACTTAGTTTTTTTTTCCAGTGGTGTTATTATTACACCTATTTTGAATGATTGTTACGTATAGAACACGTCAAAATAAGCATCTTTTACTTGGAAAACTTTTTTTTTTAATTTAAAAATGACCGAAGTATAGCGTTCCAAAGTTTTCTAACGTTTGTTTTTTTTTTTCCAAAGTGGTGTCAATATAACACTTATTTTGAATGATTGTTACGTATAGAACACGTCAAAATAAGCATTTTTTTCTAGATAAGCTTTTCGTTTTTTCAGTTCTTTGATAAAAAAAAATAACACCTATCCGTCATCCAGCCAGCCAGTGTCCGGTTCACTGCCGCAGACACTTGTTTCATGGTTTATGTGTTATTCTTGTTTATTTTATTATTTAATAACCATGTGTGTCCTGTGTGTTTGTGAATAAATGTATCTTTCTTTCTTTATTTCATCCGTGTCGGTTATGCCACCTTTAAATGACTGACCTTTGAACCAGAATATTTCGGTAAATATCGATCTGAGAGAAAAGGCTTAAAGAATAAAACATGCTTTTTTTACGCATTTATAACGATAGAATAAGAAAATAAAAAAAATAAAGTCCAAAAATCCAAGTCGGTTCACGATACCGACATTTTTATGTGACGGACCTTTGAACCCGAATATCTCGGTAAATATCGATCTGAGAGAAAAAGTTTAAAGAATAAAACATCTTATTTTTACGCATTTTTACGATAAGAAAAGAAAAAAAAGAAAAATTGACAAAGTTTTCGAAGTCCAACAACCGGCCCCCTTTCCTATACCCCCCCCAAGGTTAATAATGAAAAATGTTTTATTAAATAAAAGTAATTTGTAATTTTACGAAGTAATGCATTACAAATTAAAATTACAAAATGTAATCTGTAATGCGATTACAAATTACATTTTGTAATGTGTAATGCAATAATTGCATTACAAATTACATTTTGTAATGCAATAATTGAAATTACATTTTGTAATTGTGATTTGTAATGCAATTACTTTTTGCCCCACACTGCTAAACGGGACTAAATCACGCACCTATAAGTATACTTAACTCTTTGAGGCAGACAAGTTGCAGAACATTCTCAATATAACGGGAAAGATAAATTAGAACCCAATTCCGAATTATGGCATTTTTTTGAGCCACTTCTAAGAATGGAAGGACTCTTGAGCTGAGAGTAGAGTATTTTTTACTACTTGCATAATTTTTGAGGGGTTGTTGGTTTGAAACTCTTGGGTGATCTAATAATAATAGAGAATTTGTCTTAATCATAACGTGTGCGTCATATCGACTGGTTAATGTGACAGTATTTAATCATTATTTAATCGCAGGGTATCCCAGACACCTTGTTGTGCAAGTTGCAGTGCTTCTAACTAGTCCAGTGGCCCGTTTCACGAAGCTCTTTCTTCTCCTTCTAATTTAAGAGCTAGGCTCTTGACGGTGAAGTTTGTAACGTATTCTACATTCCCCTTTTCTTTTTAATTTTCTATAAGATGGAGAGTTTATTCTTCTTTCTTTGCTCCTTGTAATATACCATCGGGCTTCCCCTTTCCCTTTTACCCTCTATTTTCCCCTGTAATACTAAAAGAAGCTACATATTACAATTTCTAAACAAAGGTCCTCGTGCTTGAACTTGTAAAATTGTAACTTATACCTTCGTGAAACAAACCACAGGAGTCGTAGATGATCGTAACACCCAAAGAAAACTCATAAATATCCAAATAAATTTAATCCTCACAACTATCGTTGCTATATTTGTACACGATCCCGTTCGTGGAGATATAAATATCGTCCCCATCGAACGCAATGCCGGCGGGCACGTAGTCCAGCTCCATCAGCTTCGTCGGTATCAAATTGTCATGTTTCAGGTGATACAAACCATCGTTAGCTGCCAAAACCACTCTAGAATCACTCTCTATGGCGATCGCTCTAGCAGCATTCTTAGGTATACCCACGAATTCTATAGGCTCACGGAACCCTTTGAGTAACACTTTCACGTATTTGGAATCGCATTCGTAAAATATATTATCATTTGAGTCCACTGCAATAATAAAGGCACAAGGTACGTATTGAACGCGGCTCTTCTCATTTTTCTTCAAATTAACTTTGAATACTTCGTTGTTAGGGAATATAACGACGTATAGGTCATCGCCGCCGGTCGGTTTGAATAGTTGGACTATGTCTTCGTCTTTTAAACTGACGAAGGTAGTTTTATCAGTTTTGTTCAGCAAAGTTAATCCTTCATCTGTACCTATGTACACTTTATCATTTTTGACATCGACTGCCGCTGCTTGTCCGTTAATATCATCAATTTTGATTGGTGTTCCGTTCCTTAGTATGTATTGATCCATTTTGGTTTGCACATCATCATTTTGAAGCGAATCTAGATCGATCAGCGTGAAGTGTAGTTCTTTATTGTTTGGATTGAACACTAGGTTTGTTGGCAAGCCTTTGATCGTTAAGACAGACGTCCTAGAATATTGCTGGTTGCCATATGTGTATGAGCAATTTTCAGCTAACGCAGTCGACAGCAGTAGCAGTAATATTGGCAGCATTGTATAAATATCTGGAACAAAGTAAACATTTAATCAGTTCATAGGTTTCGAGGTTATCTGAGCGACACATGTTTTCGAGAACATGATAAGTACACAATTATGTTTGTTAGAAGTTTATTATAACTAGGGTTCATGAATAGGGATAATTGTATTAATTTAACCCTCTCATGTGTGCAGTGCCCTTGCAGGGCGTCACATGTATACCTTTATTGTTTTCACCATATGTAATGTAACCTGTAATGTGACACGCAATAAACATTTTTATTCTATTCTATTCTAGGCACGATTAACTCTCGTCGGTCACTATTGGAGGAAAGTTTCGGTCTTGTCAGGAAAACGTTACAAGGTATTAAGGCTCTTTTTCGTCAGACCAGGCCTTCACCCTCGGCCTCACCTTCGAACTCGCTCGTCCATCCATTGCCTACTTTCTAGCCACTACAACAATGTACTATAGTTGTCGTCGAGCCTCGTGGTGGCATAACAGTATGCATTGTTGTATGTTATTGATCATTATTTTCGTTCAACCATTAGAAGTGTATTTATAATGTTTGATTAAGGAAAACTAAACCATTGAGGCGTAAAATGAGAAATGGAATTCCGAATAGTAGGCAGGCAGTTTGTGTAGTAAAATAATACATAATGAACTCATCATTCTAATATTATTAATGCGAAAGTTTCGATGTTTGGATGTTGGTTACTCAATCACGCTTAAACGGCTTAACCCATTTGGATGAAATTTAGCACGAAGATAGTTTATAGCCTGGATTAAAATATAGGATAGTTTTTAATCCCGGGTGCACGCAGACGAAGTCGCGGGCGGAAGCTAGTACTAAATAAGTAACTGAACGATATGAAAATCAATCACGTTAGCGTGACCACTAAACATTTTCATATTATTAGATTATTTATAGCTGCCCATGTAGCTTCGCCAGCGTATTTGTTATTACTATAACGGTGGCAAACAATCACACGACCTGGTAAGCAGCCACCGTAGCCTATGGACGCTCGGGACTACAGAAGGATCACAAGCGCGTTGCCGACGCTTTGTTGATTTGAGGATTCGTTGTGACAGTTAGAGAGCGCAGTCCGCATCCCCTTACACTGAACACATACTTTTGAGCATCCTTGCATGTTACGTTGTACTTAACGCTGCGTATACGCGTTGACGTGTCGTATGCGTCACGTAATCTTCATACATTTTGCTGCGTTTTACGGTGCGTTAGCGTATTTTGAGCAGCGGTGTGGTCGCACCTTTAGACGTGATGTATTACTTCAGGACACATACAAATCCCTCGAGCAGTAAGACCTTGCGAGGGTTCCTGACTAGCTCAGAGGTGAGATTAGGGGTCGAGGAGGAGCAGAAGGCAAATAGATACGGGTTTGATTAATCCTATTAATATTATAAATGCGAAAGTTTGGATGTTTGTCACTCAATCACGCTTAAACGGCTCAACCGATTTGGATTAAATTTTGCACGAAGGTAGTTCATAGCCTGGATTAAAATATAGGATAGTTTTCATCCCGGGTCCATGTAGACGAAGTCGCGGGCGGAATCTAGTAACATATTATATGCGTCTTTTATGCCCTCATAATGTCAACCTTACGTCTAAAAGCTTAACTAGGTTATCAAATGTTATTCACTCCGGCACGGCGGTATTATCGCGGAATGACTTATATTCAGAGCAATGACGCGTAGTTGCGTGTGTTGCTCCCGAAGTGTTGTGGACCCGCCCGCGCCCTGTGCAACCAGAACTGAGCCAACTTGGACTGGGCCGGAAATGCAATACAGTGACTATACAAACTCTTTATTGCACACCTCACCCAAACAAAGCGGTTAGAAAGAGAAACAATACAATAACATGTAGCTAGAAGTAGACAACAGACGGTCTTATCGCTGAAGAGCGATCTCTTCCAGACAACCTTTGGGTATCGGAGAAATATATCAATCATTTTTTTTAAATGTCTAGGTACCCGATTGAAACAGTGATTGCCTTAAAGTGTGTACGATGTTCATATAATGAAATGCTGGTCTAATGAATCGAATTCGATTACCTGCCGACGATTATTTTTTTCAAGTTGGCTCAGTTCGGGTTGCAGAGGGCGGGTCCACAACACATCGGGAGCTCAAATACCGCGAGCTATCCGGTTGCCCCTTGGGCGCGCAACTACGCGTCATTGACTTAACTATTATATTTACGCTTATTAAATTCGAGTAGGTAATTCGGGAAGGCCGCGAATCCAGTTGCTTTAAGGAGATAAGAAGGCGGCCCTAGATAATATTGCTTTTCTATGTCTCTACCACTCTGACTTTTAAAGACAAATACACAAAAGTATGTACAGTCCGTGAACAATTAGAATATGAAGAATGTTTCCTTAAAAAAATATTACTTCACGTTTTTACAGCTAAAATGTTTTACAGTATAGGAAAATCATGAAATATGTGAAAGTAGCCTAGCATTATTTGTACTGTTCGAATTGGCCTTTTTTTGTATTAAAAAAAAGCCATGTCTACATTTGATGTTTTACTGTAACGATTTCCAAGTGTTAAAATGGAATAGTCCAGTACATTGTTATTATTTAAACAAAGATCAAACAACCAGATCGATATTTTAGGCATTTTTTTTATCGTTGTTTCTATAATATAATTAATATCTATTCGAGCAGGTTTAATCGACTACACAAGAAAATAATCCACCTAATCGAAATTAGGCCTGAAAACTATATTGTATTTGTATTTTTCATTGTGTTTTTGATGTCAGGAATTTTCTGATCGGGAGTATTAAACATCACTACGAAAGGGGGCCTCTCTATTTATATTTTTCGCCTATATTAAATAAGTTGAGATCCAATTTGAATTATTTTGAATATGGTTTTAATTTTGATTTCTGTATTTATTACTTGTTATTTCTTTTTATTTGTTTGTTATTTTTTGTTAGATTTGACATCATTGTAAATTTATATAGTTAGTGGATAGGTACTTCATGGGTACCACATTTAAATTTTTTATATTTTATATTTTATTTTTCATTATTACTTTGTGACATGTACAACATTGTTGGTTTTAATTTTTCTGTTATTTTTAATTCGTTGTGACTTTTTATTTCCGTGTACACATGACATTGCAACATTTATTAATACTATTACATTATTTTATTTTAATATTCATTTGATTCCGTTCTGGGTTTTAGCGTAAAAGGTTTAGATTGCGAAACCTAAATTGAAATGTCTGTTTAAAAAATTATAAGTACCTATTAAGAAACTTGTATAATGTTTTGATTTATTTGTTAGATAAAAACATATGAACATATTTTTTTTAAATGCAGGTATATATTTTGTATATACGCTGCACATTGTTTATTTATTATTCCGCATGTTTAAGTTATTATGACTGTGTTTATAACGATCCGATCACTATACGACGACTAGCATAAGCAAATGTAATGTGTTATGTGAAATTTTTATACTGAGATAAAATAAACTAAACTATACCTACTTGAATGAACTCTACCGTCACATAAATACAAACCAAGGAGGGTTTCCGTCTCTGTTAAACGATAGCCTTATAATTAAGTCTAAAGCTCACTAATATATACGTGCACATATCATCACTATTCACTCTCAACTAAACTCACTCGAAGTTCATTCAACTCTTATCAAAATGGAACGAATTACCTTATCAATAGTTTTAATTATTTAAATTGACCCCGGCCTGTAGTAGCAACGATTCTCTATTAAGCAAACTTTACAGTCTGCTAACTGCTATATAACTGGTGCGAACGGAAGGAAATAGGTTATGTGCGCATTTCCATTGCACGGAACGAGAAAGTGTTTTTTTTATGGTTAAGTCTCGTTTGTATTTTTTTGATCTTGGTTACATGGTTTGAGTGATAGTGAAATAAAGAAAATATGAGTGATTGATACCTACGCCCGAAATTTAATAATTGAAACGGTTGACTGGCCTTATGCATGACTGGATTAAAATGGAATTCATTTCAGCAAACGTATCGTATGAGTTTTATACATAGATTAAGCTTAGCTCCGTGTGGTGTCGGGTTAGAATAGCATCGCCCCCTTTCTTCCCGTCGAATGTTGTAAGAGTCGATGGGAATGGGACAGAAATGTGTTTTGGGAGATTGACATGCAACCCTGTCACTTCGATGTAATTTGTATGTGGGCCCCAGATTTTGTTTAGAGTGGAACTATGCATTTGGGGATTATCGGAAGTGCTCCACAATTAGTATAGTTATAAACATGAATGAACGCCTTGTTTCTATGTCGATGGATAAAAGAGATAAAATGTCGATATATATTTATCATTGAAACTAAACATTGTATTACTTTTTAAAGTAATGTATCTGAATGGAATCATCATTACTCACTATTTACATAAAGATGTAAAAACGTATATTTTCTCTGTTTTAAGTAAAATGAAAATTTCTTTAGACATAAATAAAGTTCATTAAGCACGCGTATTTTACTTTTTACATCTTTATAGCGTTATCAATATCATTATCCGAAATTATTTTTTTCAACTTTATCATAATAAAATGCATAATAAATTATCAAGAGCACATGAAAGGCGGAAAGCTCGGTCTCACAGATACTTTAGAGTAGTTTAGAGATTTAAAAGTGTTTTGTGTCAAAAGTTATAAGTAAAGACTTTTGACCAAATATGCATTGTTCATATTATTCTTTATTACTCTCCTGAACACAGAAATGCTCTCATGAAAACCTTATGATACGTCACGTGCCGTGACGTATCATAAGGGTTATATGCAGTTCTCGGAATACTCTAGAAAATTCCCGAGCAACATCGAATCACAATGAAATATGCCGCATACCTTCGATATCTATGATTTCATTCGTCATAATCATAGCACAAACACTATTATAACCGTCAGTTGTGATATCGGGTGTCTCAATAAGAGTGCACTATTTCGATTTAAGAGAATCCTTAATTTAGGTATTATTAGGGTAATTTATAATAGTGCACTCTTATTGAGACACCCTGAAAATTTTAAGACAATTTCCTTAACCTTTGTATTCGAGCCCTGTAGAGAGGTAAGTGTTATAACAATCCTGAATTATTTACAGTATGTGAGCAGAACTACTTAGGGCAAATGATGATTATGGCCAACTTTACATTTATGGCAAATTAAATGATGGCTGTGAAGTTAGTCATTCCAAAAATACACTTACAAATGAGTAGGGAATTTTCCCGGAAAATTAAAATATACGGCATGCCTATGCTGTAAATTTCAAATCAGAAAAAAAACGTACGGTATTAAAATCGAAACCGTGTCGTATCGTATCCTATGTCGCGTGCCAATGCGCACGCGTCGCATTAGTGCATTTCACGCATTGATGAGTGATTAGGATCGCGTGAGGAAGCCAATTGCGTTATATCATCGCTAACACTCGGTTTGTTAAATCATTAGCCTAAGAATTCAATAAATGTAACCATCATACTTGGGTTTAGCGTACAGCAGAACATTCTCAAAAAGATTTAGTCTGGTCGGCAGTGCCCTGCTTACGAACCTGACTATCCAAGGTTCAAAGTATTTGTGTGATGAGCTTGTTTCATTGAGTCTTGGATGAGTGTTGTGTTATTGAGTTTTGGATGTTTTCTATGCATTTAAAGTTTTTTTTTGCCGCCGACTGTCACCTTATGATTATGTTTATTTATTTATTCTTCGTTTAGTGGCGTAGTTCGAAGTTCCTTGAAGGTTAACATTACATTTTGTAAGGATAATGTTAGAAGGTACCATAGTACCGAACTTTACGATAATTTTGGAAATTTAGCTTTTAGAGTTGTTGGAAGAATTATATCCTAGAGTAGTTTTAGAGATTTAAGTGTTGTGTGTGAAGGTCAAAAGTTATAAAGTAAAGATTTTTGACTAAGTAAGTATATGTTATGCATTATTGTTCATATTATTTTTTATTACTCCTCCTGAACTCAGAAAAGCGCTCATTATGATACGTTACGATTATATGAAGGAGGTTTATATGCAGTTCGCGGAATACTCTAGATAATTTTCCCAAGCAACATCAAACTTAAACTCAAAATGATCTTCGTTCAAGTAGGCCTAGTAACAAGCACTTTTAAATCGTCAGCTAATTTCTTAGGGTAATTTATTAAACATAAAAAATAAAAATTATATGAAGTAAACATTTTATAAAAAATACTAGTTTAGAATGTTTCTAGAAAAACTAGTAAGGATAATGTAACAAGGTACTATAGTACCAAACTTTACGATAATATCCAAAATTTAGCTTTTTGAGTTGTTGGAAGAATTATATCTTAGTTATATGTAATTTCTGTGTTCCACATACTTCTTTTAGTTTTTCTAAATACAGTGAAACCCGGTTAATTGGGAACTGCATAATTGAGAAACCTCTATAGGTAATTGCAACCAAATGGCCGGTCCCGGTCCTTTGGCAACAAAAGACCTCTGCAATTGAAATTTCGGGACCTCTATTTACATTTGGATTTTAAACTTTTTTCTAAATAAGTATTGCCTCTGTAATTGACACACGAGTGATCGAAGACCTCTATAATTGAAACGCTTTAAATCAGTTGTATTTAAAAAAATAAATGACCTCTGTAATTGGCGCACGAGGCACCGAAGCCCTCTATAATTGAAACGCCATTAAACCTCTTTTTTTTCTTAAAATGAAATGATCTCTGTAATTCTTCTTCTCCTTTTAAAAATGACTTCCATCTAAGTTAAGATGATTTCGCCAATGTCAAGACCTCTGTAAATGTTACACGAGGCATCCGAGGCCTGATATAGAATTAATGCGTTGTACCTACCTAAAAATATGATAACTGTATCATTAAATCAACTCTTCCTGAACCTACAAATTTTCAAGTAAAACAGTTTAAAAATAATGCAAATATTTTAAAAACGATCTGTTTTATCTTTAAAATTAAAAGAAATAATTAACTAAAATAATGTGTACCTACGTAGCAATTTTCTCCGTATCATAAAAACATATGATTTAGATTTTTAAAATTTAGTGTTTTTGTTCCAAACTTGCACGACTTGCACCTCTATAAAATTAATGTGCAGAATTACGACCTCAGTTATTGAGGACCTCTATAAATGAGAGCACATTTTTTGAGCCTTGTTAATTGGTATGACCTGGTTAGATGAAATACCTTTTTAATTGATACAAAATTGCTGGCCCCTTGATATGTCAATTATCCAGGTTTTACTGGAACTGAAAACCCCTTTTGAAGTTTGACAAAATATCAAAATCCAATATTACTTAGTGGATTTTGTAAGATAAACGGTATTTGTAATTAACACAATCTAACAATTGCCGACTATGACATAAGAAATGACTAGAATGGCCATCAAAGCCAAGTTTTTGTAAACACTCAATTACTGAATTACGTCAGGCCACAAATGATCTGTCAATTCGATTTTTAAGTGTTAATTTTTGATACAACTTGCTCTCAAATGTAATTATTCCCACCTAATTATCTACCACTAAAATAGTCCACAATACTCAGTGGTAACAGCTGTGAAATACATATATAAACAGTTAAAAAACGACGGAAAAGTAGCTGGAGGGTGGTCGCATTAACCGCATGCAAAAATACGCAAATAGTTTGATCTCATCTTCGCTGACAGACCAGCACGTTTTTTTAACGTAATAGCAAACGAATATTGGTCTCGTAACATAAGAATTGTGTCTATATATTCAACGAACCTGCTCACAAAATTTCACGAGAATCGGTTAAGAAATGCGGCCTGTAGAGGAGAACAGCGGGACAGCGGGACAGACATCGGACACCGGATATACGAACGATTTTCGAGCCAAGCTGAAGCATAGAACTTAGACTTACTTCTTTTTTAGGTGAGGTAGGGCACAGCGAGGTGAGGTAGGTCACAGCGTAATGTCATCCCGCTCGAATTTGGGGCAGCCCAACTGGGGAAGTACCTTCGCCTTGCAGAAGACCACAGCCACAATAACACTACTACTTGCTCTGTAATAGTGTTGTGTTCCTGGAGGTGAGCAAGGTCGGGGGTCAAGGCGAATCCTCAAACATATCAAGAGTCGGCAACGCCCATGTTACTCCTTTGGAGTTGCATGCGTCTATAGGCTGCGGTTTCCACTTACCATCAGGCCGGCCATCTAGAACCTTTTTCTTGACCTGTTCCATCATAGACATAGACATAGACATATTTATTCAGTAAACAATACAAGATTGTGTTTGAATTTCATCAGGCCGCCATCTTGGAATTCAGTACTATTTAGCGACCGCCCGCCCTCCTCCGACTCTGCAAAGGTAATCTCATGAGAGTAGCTTACTATTTATGCGCAAACGTATGCTAGGGCATATCTGTTTTATTATATAACTCATTGATGTAAGTTAACGAATGTTTCCTTGAATTAATCGGAAATGAAGGAAAACATGTTATTAATCACAGTATTAGTTTTCCTTACGCAGCCACTTCACCCCGGTTGATTATGATGGATGTGTATAAAACATTATATAATCCAACAATCACAAATGTCTTTCATTGAAATGAATGAATGATGAACAAAAACACAATATCGATATAACCAAGCGACTACTTTAAAACTAAACATAACTAAACAAAAAATTAAGACTAAAGAGCAAGAAAGAAAATGAATAATAAATATTATTTTCTCAAACATGCAATGAAATATTGACGTTGTGTTCTTCATAATGGGCTTCGAAGTGTCACGTTTCGGGCGGAGCGAGACGAGAGATCCCTAATGGCATCTCATACAAAATTGGAGGCTTGCAAGATGCTCTGTTTTAATTTCCATTCTACAATTTGTGGCACAGGATCACGGCGTTCAGCCATGAAAATTTAAGTTTGATGTCTTGGTTTATTTTATTTTATTTATTTCATTGCATGTTTCAGAAAAGGACTATACATACCTCGGCGTGAAAAGGAGTTGCCAGCCTCATAACTATCCTTTATTCCGCGCAAATGGAAAGCCAATTTATGAAAGCTTGTTAAGCACATACGTTTCTTAAAGTATCACGCCGTTAGCCTGCGAATGTCAAATAACATTTTGTACCTTAAGTGCAGATATGAATGAAGCGTCTGAAAGCTAAGTACACACACATTACCTTCTTATATTATTATATCATCCGTTTTATATAGATGATTTCAAATTAAGGCAGTGCCAGAAGTTAACGAATCGGAAAGACTGCAGCATTAGCCCGGCTCGGAATCGAAGCCGTGCTGTTTGCATTACTAAGCAGAGCTGATTCACAACGCAGTAACAGAAAAACCAGTATAAGGGAGAGTAACCAGAACGGAGACAGGTAGAGTAAGGATACTACGATATAAACGAGTTCCACGTGAAGTCGCGGGCAGAAGCTAGTGATACATAATGTTTTGAATCATGTGTACCATACATACATACATAAACTCACGCCCGTATCCCATTGGGGTAGGCAGAGACTAAGGAACGCCAAATACTACGGTCCTTATATACTTCTTTCGCTTCGATCACATCCATACATCTCCTAAGTACAATATATTGATTTAAACTTTCACGATTCTCACACATTATATATAACGGGACTTAATTGCGTATAATTAACTTGTTTATTTACCTCTGAGTTAATTATACGCGATAAGGTCCCGTTTAGTATAAATAATATGTGTACCTAAAACTTTTTATAAAAGAGTTTTACAGTAGTCCAGAGGGGTAATTAAGTAACGTTTCGAACGCGCGTTAGGGCAGTTTAAGTAACAGTAATTTTTCCGTATAAAATTTGACCTTTAGATCTACTTACAATGCGTTACGTGATCGATCTGCTGAGGGGTAAACACGTAACGTTTCGAACGGGCGTAACTAGTATTCAACTGTAATTTTCCCGTACAAAAATTGACATTGACACTGACGGGAGTACAATGCGTTACGTGATCGACCTTGCTCATCCCGCTAGCGTTATTCCCGGTTGTGGCCTAAAGGAGCCCGGCGTCCGCTTTGACACCTATCTTGGGGTTTGGCATAGGCACTAGCTTTATTATTATTTATTTAATAAACGGAGTATATATAAACTTAATAATTAACTGGGTCCCACAAAACTGTCGGAACAGTTTGTCTGTGTCATGATAGACATTATAGTCCAGAGTTAAGTAATTAGTAAATAGGTTTAGGTTAAATACATGTTTCATACAGCTATGCCTGAGGGGTTTTATACTAAGGCGGTTCGATTTTCATACAAAACGTTTTTAGACATTCACAGACTAACGGCGTGATTTTTAAGAAACTTATGTAACTTACCTTCATAAATTGACTTTCCATTTGCGCGAAATTCCCCCTTTCGTTTTTTTAATGTTTAATGAAAGTAAATTAATTTGAAGCCATTTTATTACTTTAGACAGACCGGATTCAGCATAAGCCTCCCAGCTGTCGCCGTAAAAAAGAAGTGCAGTATCATCAGCGTACGAGATTACTAAGCCATTTGGAAGCTGAATATTGGTTAAATCATTAATATAAGTCAAAAAGAGTGTTGGGCCTAGTACACTTACCTGGGGGACTCCAAAGGGGGTAGATGATTCATCTTTGCTATAAACATCGTTACAAAGTTTGACTTTTTGCGTTCTATTATTTAAGTAACTTGTAATTAGATTTAAGAATTGTCCACGTATACCTAAGATTTCCAGTTTACTGATAAGGATGGGGACAGAGACTTTTTTTATGTCGAGAAAAATACATAAAGTTTTATTTTTATTTTCAATATGTGTAGTAATCGAGTTTGTTAGTTCTAGAATAGCCTCTTCGGTATTTTTCCCTTCGCGAAAGCCAAATTGTCGAGGTGATAAAAGATTAAACTTGTTTAGATACTTGATAAGTCTGCTATTGATCAGTTTTTCTAGTATTTTAGAGATTGAGAGTAATACCGATATAGGTCTGTAACTACAGACAGAGCGGACAGACAGACGTTAACAACTGTTAACGTCCGCTCTGTCCCCATCCTTAAAGACAGGGTGAATTATAGCCCGCTTCAGAGAAGCCGGGAATATCCCTTGTGTGAAACAGAGTGAAGTCAGATGTTCTATAATTGGGATTAATTCGGATTTTACCATTTTAATAAACGCGGTCGGTATATTGTCCCAGCCTGACGCAGATTTGGATTTTAGATTAACTATCTATTCGATTCTATTTCTTGAGGGTCAGGGGCAATTATACCAATAGAGGAGGAATGTTGCTTTATGGTGTTCAAATAAGCTCTGAGGTCAGCGGTAGTATTATTTACCATTTGCTCGGCAAGATGTTGTCCAACACTTACAAAGTGGTAGTGGTATTAGATATATTTACTAGTTTATCATTTTTATGTTTTGTTTTGTTAAGGTTAGTAATAGTTTTAAGCGTATACCATAAGTTTTTGTTGTTGTTTTTAGCTTTATTAAGGAGATCTCTTTCATATTTCTGCTTTAATTTCTTTATTAAATTATTACAATAATTTCTATAGCGCCGATAAGTAATCTGTAGTACTTCATTCGTATTGTCACGTCGCAATTTTTTTTGTAATTTATTTCGGTTTTGGATACATTTTAGTACACCGGGGGTAATCCATGGTTTCAGAATTCGCTTATTACAAGGAATTTTAACTACTTTAGTACAGGAATCAATCGCATTTTGGATATATTGAAGTAATTTATTAGTTAGTATATTAGGGTCATTTATACGTAGTAACTCACCAAGATTATTATTTTTAAACAATGCAAATGCTTTAGGATAATCCGTTATAACTTTAGTATGAGACTTTAACGTAGTGATTGATTTTGAATAAATATTAAACAGAGTCATTAAGTGGTCAGTAATGGTAGTATTTAGGATTACTGTTTTTGAAAAGTATGTTTTTGGATTAAGGTGAAGATGTGATCCAAACAACTATTAATGCGAGTATTTTCTTTATGAGTCGGTAGTAACCCATGGGATGCCAGCATATTAAGGTAGTTATTTGTAAAACTATTATGTAACAAAATGTTTATGTTTATGTCGCCCGTTATGACTACGTTATTACCAATCTGATTATTTTTTAAATGTAAATCTAACGATGAAATAAAACTACTTGTATTTGTATTGGACGGTGAACGATAGATGCATAAAATAGTTAGACATGACAGAGATATCTGGAGACAAGACGCTTCAACCAAAATAATTTCTTTTACCGAGTGCGGAATAGAATTACTTATATAAACGGCGACACCGTCATTTTGTGTTATTTGAATACTAGTATTGTAACATGAATAGTTATGTTTAATTGGAAGAGGTCTATCGTAATTTAATCTACACTCCGTGAGAACTAATATATCAATTTCTTGTTTTAAAGAGGTTAGGTTTACGTCTAAGTCATCCATGTTTTTGTAAATGCTTCTAATATTCTGCGTAATAATGGAGTAAGCGGGTTTTGTTATCGGCAAATAAGAGGGTAAGTCTAAGATGCTACAGTTAAAGGTCTGATTATTATTTAAATCGTCTAATTCATATAAAATTTCATCTAGTGCCATAATATGAAGAGTAAAAAGTCAAAGTTGTATAAAACAATAGTGTTTGAGATATCCGATGTCTCTGGTGAAATTCTAATATCTATTTTACTTTGTTTTTGCATAATAGTTAGGTAGTTGCTAATTATAATTTTATGGTAGTTTGTTTTCATCACAAGTGTGAGTGATATTATATTTACTTTTAAGGACTTATTGTTAATCTGAATGTATACATATCGAGAGCGAGTATTTGCACTTATTACACGAAAGATGTACTTACTGTGTAGGTAAATAGCAATGTTACGAGGAGTATTGATAACAGTACATTTCAGTTGAATATTGAGGAGCCGATCAGTGAAAGTATGGTATAGTCATTCGTTAAAAAGTCTCTGCACTTGGAGTTCGTTAGTGATCCAGATTACCGGTGATGTGTCGGAGGAAGGAACTGATTGAAAGATTTAGCGGCCAAGACAGATTGTTCCGATAGCTCAGTTGGTTAGTAGCGACGGGCCATGAATGCCTGTGGTCGCCGGTTCGGATCCGGCTCGGCGCATTAGATTTTTCGAGTTTTCCTTTAATTAAAAATTTATAATTTCGTTAGCAGCGTTACTGCTTAATAGAAAATTAAAAAGTTATTATGTAATATATTATTACGCCGCGATTACCGTCATGGCTTGGGTTGGGGTTAAGTTATGTTTTGACTCCGGTATTGCTTTTTTCATATGAACGGCAGCCGATCCTACGGAACCCTAAAACTAACTCCTCAGAGCTAGAACAACAGACAAACACTCCGCAGGCTCACTAGAGACGGAATTACAGTAAAAAAGCTATGTACTCGCAAGTGGCACTCCGCGGGTGTACATATTAGCTGGATAGTGCAGTCTGGATGTCAGGAGGCCCAAGTTACAAGCGGAGGCGGGAAAATAGCTTTTTTAAATGAAATGAAATGATTTATTTACGTAAACATGGTTGTTACAGTTGGTGTAGGTATATAATTAATTAATGAAGTATATGGCATGCAAACGTTATTACATATAGTTGATGACAATAAATAATGTCTAGTATAATAATGTATCTAATAAAATGTCAATGTTTAATGTAATATTTAATCAAAACAAAAACATAAATGTGAAATGAGAGCCAAGTCCAATATTATGATATAATATGCCTTGGTTGTTGACTTCAATGACAAAAGAAGTGAGATCTAAATGGGTGCCAAGTTCAAAGATCAGTCCTGAAATCTATTTATACCAACATAAAATATTTTATAACAACTTTCGATATAATTTCTCCTTATAACTTGGGATTATATATTTAAGCCTAAGGTCTTCCGGTATCATATATTTCTTTTAAGCGAAGATGGATGTACATTAATGTTATATTGGAAATCATAGACACTTCGTCAATTATTAAAAGTACTATCTCTTATTCTATCTTCTTTTAAGTCACATCTTAAAACTTTTAGTACTTGGTCTGATAAGGAAGCGTGCTTGGGACAATTTCCGTGCTCTGCAGGCATTGCAGAGCACGGAAATTGTCCCAAGCCTATGTATTGTTAGACCGTTTACATTAAAAGCGGCAATACCAGTGGGTGCAGCTACTGCAACTAACTTATTTATTCGCTTCTTAATCCATTTTTTAATTGTATTGATTAAATAACTTTTTCCCGTGCCGCCTGCAGCACTAACGCCACCCACCAGTAATTCTATTGTACGACTCATTGTACAATATAAGAAGTAATAAGATATATTTAAGACGATTATGTAACGAATTACCTATTATCTATAGTGAATTCCCAAGAAAAAAAAGCTTCTGTCAAAAATTTCATTTTTGATACAAGCTTTTATTGCCGACTGTACTGTATACCATCATCAACTACTCATTGAGACGATTCTAACGAGCCCAAACTCAACGGGGTTACGTCGGTTAAGTACTGAATTCCCATGGCCACCTTCTGTCTCCATCATCAGATCAGCTCGATGGTACCATAATATCTCGGTCTACCTACCTTCCTCTCAATTGCTCAAAGGTTAGCTGGAAGAGATCCCTTATAGGGATAAGTTCGCCTTTGTACTTTGATCTATTGTGTGACATGTATATTCTTTAACCTGTTATTGTGTACAATAAAGTGCTTACATACATACATACATACATATTGAATTGTCATCTAAACTATATACTACAGAAAATTTCAGCTCAATCGGTCACCGGGAAGTGGGTCAAATTTAACTTGCAAGATTTGATTATAGTCAGACAGACATACAACGGGACAGGTGAAAGTAAATAAAAGCTTGTAATATAGTGTTATGACGGCGGGGTATTAACAGTCTCGTTGCTATAGTGACACGCCGTCAAGGTATTTCAAAATTCGCCGTGTTGACGTAACGTCATCGTAGCATCCATTTTTTATTAACAAATATTAAGTAAGTTACGAGTAAGTTTTCCTAATAGAATCAATTAATTGAAAAAATATAATAAAATGATTAAAAATTACTAGTTTCTGATTTTGTACTTTGTATTCACCCAACTACCTATCTGGCTGCCAAATTTGAACTTTCTAGGTCATCTGGAACTGGGTTAGAGTTTTGATCTATCCCAGTTTTGATCTATAGGTAGGTCAGTGATAAAAATGACGATTTTTGGACGTTAATATCTAAATAACCATTTCAGGTGTGTTCATGAAATTTGGAGCACATATGTATCTCGCAAGTCTTAATATATGGGCCAAATTTGACATGTTTATGTGAAACAGTTTTTGATTTATGAGGGATAAAAGTGGCTCCAAATGGTTCGTGTAATATTACACACGGTGCTGCTCGCCAGTTCTGTTAGCTTGAACTTGGCTTGACACGCTACCGCGTGTGTAGATAAAATTAATCTAACTAACGTATATGTACGTCTATTCCTTATTGTTTACAAATTAACACAGAGTATAAAAACATTTGTCTCTTAACCATTTCTTTAATTTTAAAATACTTTCTTTCAAGGACGCAGCCTACGGGGCTTAGTACAGTCGCCATCAGATATATCGGAGCGGCCAAAGTGTTCACAAATATCTGAACACGTCTCTATTGTAGAGGCGTTAGATACGTTTTCAGATATGTTTGAGCACTTTGGCCGCTCCGATATATTTGATGGCAACTGTACAACCCCTGATGTGGACGGACAGCAAATTATATAATCAATAATGTTGAATTTTCTTGAAAATGGACAAAAGGTAACGTTTAATATTGGTTGTTGTAGTTCGTAATATTTCCACATTAGGCATATTTTATTACTTTCTTTCTTTTGGAGTATCTAATAGTAAAATTTGAGTCCACAACCCTATTGACGCGACCACCACAACCGATTGAGTAAAACGACCTTACTCTTTCTAATTCTCATAGTGCGAATGAGACAAGAGTCACTGAGTCGCGCGCAAGGTGATTTACGGGCAAGTTGTGCTAGCATACGTAGCTGCTTCCTTAATGGGATAAGACTAACATTGCGCTTGACGGAAGTGCTTGAATTGCACAATAGATCTAAATTAGGATTTCCTTCTGAGGGAGGCAAGTAAAGATCTATTCTGCAAGGCAGAAACTCTTCCCCAGAAAGTCCCAGTTTCTGCCTTGCACAAAAGATAATTATCTTTACCTCCTGGGGAAGTCCCTCTTGGCAGTTCGGCTAAACTCGGCTCCCGCATCCCTCGGAGATTGTGTTCCCCGGACAGTGGCACATCGTTCACACATAGTAGCGCGACGGTAGTTTCCACAGATAGTGTCACACAAAACGCGACAAAATTGGCGAGCCGTTATTTACGAATTTGGTAGAGGGGGTATCCTCTACATAAAAAACGCAAACTATAAAAAGCCTCTTGTCATTTATTGTTTTGCTAATGCAAAACGGTATTGAAATTTCCCTCAAAATGGTATCAACAAAAAATATTAAACATGAGAACGACTAGAATAGAAGCAACTACAAATTTCACTACCAATAAGACCGCCTATTGCCACTTGTATTGATTATGTTCTATACAGAGTTCTTAATTATGTATATACTTAGCTTATATTTATTCCCCAGGAAGTCCCAAGGTGTGTTAATAATAGTACATTACGTACCTAGGGTGGTGAATTCGTAAAAGGCCCAGATCGCAGGTGTTTGTGGCCCGAACCGAAGGTGTGGGCCATAAATATGCGATCTGGGGCTTTACGAATTACCGCCCGTGGTAAGTACACAATTTTACGTCTTCATCTGGCCACAATGCGAGTCTTACCGTACGCGTAGCGTGCAGTAAAACTCGCATTATGGCCAGGTGTGACGTAAAGAATATTTGTGTACGCAGGCCGCTTGTGACTTAACCCACGCGGCGGCGGGGGCGCGTGGCGAGAGGCGACACTGCGTCGAGTTGCACTTGTTTTTACGTATTTACTACTTGAGTCCTTACGTGCTTTTCCATTTGTTCCGACACGTTCAATGGTATTTGCGACGTTTTCACAGTAATTTTATTACATACAAATTTACACCCTTTTTCGTGGTTCTAAAAGTAAACACCCATGTAGTAGATGGATCACATAGTCTGTAGTGATCATATATATCGTCGAATGAGGTACAAGTATGCATCATATATCCCCAGCTGACGGAATTCCTAAAAAAGTACTCTGTGGCGGCATTATGACGTGAAGCTTTTGAACAGCTGTCAAGGAAAAAGTACTGTGTGGCGGCTATATGACGTGAAGCTTTTGAACAGCTGTCAAGGAAAAAGTACTCTGTGGCGGCATTATGACGTGAAGCTTTTGAACAGCTGTCAAGGAAAAAGTACTCTGTGGCGGCATTATGACGTGAAGCTTTTGAACAGCTGTCAAGGAAAAAGTACTCTGTGGCGGCATTATGAGGTGAAGCTTTTGAACAGCTGTCAAGGAAAAAGTACTCTGTGGCGGCTATATGACGTGAAGCTTTTGAACAGCTGTCAAGGAAAAAGTACTCTGTGGCGGCTATATGACGTGAAGCTTTTGAACAGCTGTCAAGGAAAAAGTACTCTGTGGCGGCATTATGACGTGAAGCTTTTGAACAGCTGTCAAGGAAGAAGTACTCTGTGGCGGCATTATGACGTGAAGCTTTTGAACAGCTGTCAAGGAAAAAGTACTCTGTGGCGGCTATATGACGTGAAGCTTTTGAACAGCTGTCAAGGAAAAAGTACTCTGTGGCGGCATTATGACGTGAAGCTTTTGAACAGCTGTCAAGGAAAAAGTACTCTGTGGCGGCTATATGACGTGAAGCTTTTGAACAGCTGTCAAGGAAAAAGTACTCTGTGGCGGCATTATGACGTGAAGCTTTTGAACAGCTGTCAAGGAAAAAGTACTCTGTGGCGGCATTATGACGTGAAGCTTTTGAACAGCTGTCAAGGAAAAAGTACTCTGTGGCGGCATTATGGCGTGAAGTTTTTGAACAGCTGTTAAGATCCAGATGCTTAAACCCGATTAATGCCTCTCACAGACTGGCGCGGCCTGAAGTGGCGGTCAATAGGTAATTTTGACAGTTATTGTAAAATTTAGGTACTATTGACCGCCACCGCAGGCCGCGCCGATGTGTTTCATATTATGGATTTCGACACCTAGAGGTCGACCGCTTAATTCAGTCCTGGCCTGCGCGGCGCACGGGTGCAGGGTATGACGCTAACGGGGCGCGGGTGACGTGCTGCACGTCTCTCATGGGACGCCCGCTTCATACTCTCGATTTTTCTCGCACTATACCTCTTGTTCTATAAGTGTTCTCACGGATAGTGCGAGAAAAATCAAGAGCTCGCGCGCCGTCGCGTGACAGCCGTGCTGGGCTGTTATTCGCTAAGCGTTACCTGTTAGCGTCACCCTAGACCTCTACCTACGCTTGGTTACTACGCATCGCGGTGTCAAGATATATTTGTGGGTGAGCGTTGAGGTGAGCTTAAAACAAGTTACAGAATAGGGGGGCAGGAGGCAAAGCGAGCGCAGGCGAGGACCGAGTTAAACGGTCTATACTTATAGACAGTGCTGCCGGTAGTTATAAGGATTTCCAGAAACCCTCATTGATTCGAACGACTTTTTGAAAGTGGACATTTAAAATCGTGTCGGCGCTATTGGCAAACCGTATCTCCTGTAATTATGTCGTCGTCGTTACGCGCCGCAAGCATGCACTATCCTCTCACCCTCTAACACGTTTCATGTACATACAAATACCCACACACTGAAGACTATCCGGAACTGAGACATATTCTAGCGTGTTAAAACAATGCGTGAAGAGCGTATGCGTACTGTGTTCTAGGTGGACTTGTTTCGTTTTGGATTTGGGGTGGGAGTGTCCTGTGGTGTTATGGTAATGAGCAGACGTGCGGTTTCATTATTTGAAGTCCTTATTCGCTGACCTAGGGCGGTAACACCAGTCGTGGCTGTACATACAATATCCTTCTGCCCATGCACGCCATGGGACATAGCTATTGGAGTCAGCAGATATAGATAGATATCACCACGGATTCACGCGTTGCACTAAATCAACGCACTTAAGTCGGCCCCTGACTGCGATGATTTTTAACCGACTTCAAAAAAAGGAGGAGGTTCTCAATTCGGTTGTATTATTATTATTATTTTTTCAATGTTTGTTACCTCAGAACTCCGTCATTGATGAGCCGATTCATAAAATTTTTTTTTTGTTTGTAAGTATATGCTTCCAGGTGGGTCCCATTTTTTTGAAAATTCAATTGGATGATGGGATCCATGAGGAATTGAGGGAACTCCTCAATTATATTAGGCACGCGTGTAGTGATTTTGGTATTTTCTATTATAACTCGTGTATTAACATCCGGAAATCATAAATTGGTGGAGTGGAATTGATGACGAAGACCACAGATGACTTATAGAATTCCTCAATTATGTACTTAAAAGTACAAAAGTATATCACAGATTCTGATAAGATTCCGTTGAAATAGCAACTAATGAAGTGCCAAGGGTGATCCTTGTGGAATTGACGGAAGTCCTCAAATATTATCGGGTCACATACAGCGATTGGGTTTTTTTCTATAATAATCAACGCATTTGCTCTCGGAAATCAGTTCATGAGGTAAATTGGAAAAGAAATGTTCTCGTGGCTTGGCGGAGTACTAAATTGAAGGCGGTTGAAACTTTGTTTTTAAAGTAAATTATTAAGTAGTTGGAGGCTAATTTGCGACAAATGCAAAAACCTTTGTGAGGCAATGGATGACCGTCCGTCCTCAGTTAGTTAAATAAGATTGTTTTTATGTGTACATTCTGTCTCTAATTTCGCAGTGCATTAGTACCTACTGTAATGCTTTATATCATGATGTTAATATCAGCCGAATGACGTCTGTGCCTAGGCATCCCCCAAAGATTGCCACAATTATCGGACCTGTGCCACCCGCATCCAGCGGCAGATATACTCGAACTAATCTTCTGACGAAGTGTGAAGTTGCGGGTTGCGGAATTGCGGTCAAACGCAAACATGTGGCGTTTTTAAACTATCTACAAGTAAATGCTCGCGGCGCTTGAAGGATCAAGCGCCGCGCCACTCTTCGCTGCACGTGCCGCTCGCTCTTAATCGAGTCCTAACATCCATACTATACTATAATTTAAATATAAACTGTAATATTATATGGGCGGGTTATAATATTATGTGGGCGGGGTACATAGCACGTAGAACCGATGGCCGTTGGGGCGGAAAGGTTCTCGAGTGGCGACCACGTACCGGATAAGGCGCGGCGTGGGTAGGCCCCCCACAAGGTGGACTGATGACCTGGTAAAGGTGGCTGGAGTCCGCTGGATGCGTGTGGCGCAGGACCGGTCACTTTGGCACTCTTTGGGTGAGGCCTATAGCCAGCAGTGGACGTCTTTCGGCTGATATGATGATGATAATATTATAAATGCACATATGGGCAATGGCTGGCTATGCTGGGAGTTTCTTTGCGCGATCGCATCAGAAATGAGGCTATCCGCAGCAGAACCAAAGTAACCGATGTAGCCCTCCGAATCGCTAAACTTAAGGGCCGGTTTACACATTGATTAGTGATTAGTGCGAGTCCATACAAAAGCTACTCGCTACTATGAACTCGCACTAATCACTTATCAAAGTAAGCCCATAAGTGGCAGTGGGCGGGGCACATTGCACGTGGAACCGATAGCCGTTGGGGCGGAAAGGTTCTGGAGTGGCGACCACCCCCACAAGGTGGACTGATGACCTGGTAAAGGTCGCGGGAGTCCGCTGGTTGCGGGTGGCGCAGGACCGGTCGTTGTGGCACTCTTTAGGTGGGGGAGGCCTACGTCCAGCAGTGGACGTCTTTAGGCTGATATGATGATTAATGATTATAAATGTGAAAGTAAATCTGTCTGTCTTTTCACGTTTAAACCGCTGAACCGATTGAGCCGAAATTTGATATAGAGATTTATTTATCAGGACATAATTTACCCCTTAAAGGGGCAGCGGAAGTTTGTAAGAAGATACGATATAAAAGCGAACTCGACACGGACGTAGTCGGGGGCAAAAGCTAGAATATAAATTATCCGCTCCGCTTTGTATTCAAAAACGCGCACTCGCGTTAATATTTTCTGTACTAATCAGTTCAAGGGTGGAATTGTAAATTTTCCGCGCACCGAGTTTCGCGGCGTATCACCGCCGAAGACAAATTAGATATCAGATAGGTACGATCATACGGCATTATAAAAGGATTGGTACCTACTCGGGTACGAGAAATATTCGTACGTAAAATACTAGGTATGGAAAATACGCACGTATTTTATATACGCCTCGGCAGGTCGGTGATTCGATTCACCAAGAAATAGGTGAATGGAATGAGAAGGAGTGGGGAGCTCCGTCGTGGATTGAACGTTGTTTAGCTAGGAAATAATTATTTCACCCTGGTTTTGTATGCATATGTTAAGAGTCCGCAGTAAGCTCGGCCGAATTTCACCTTCCCATACAAACGTAGTTACGCTCTCATTTTAAAACTACGTCTTGTATTATGACGAAACTTTGCATATACAATGACATGAGGTATATCTATGCCTGTAATTAGTTTATATGGTTCCAGTTTATAAAACAAACGAAATACAGCAAAAACAAGTTTTGTATGAAAAACTTAAAATCGCTGTATTTTTTTTACATAAACTAATTACAGACATAGATATACCTTATGTCAATGTATATGCAAAGTTTCGTTACAATCTAACCCGTAGTTTTAAAATGAGAGCGTAACTACGTTTGTATGGAGAATCGAGCTTACTGCGGACTCTTAATAAAAAGAGTTACAAAAAGATGTAAATAAATAAGTTAATTATACGCGATTAAGTCCCGTTTAGTAAAAATACATACATGTAGTGTATAAAAAAACCGGCCAAGTGCTAGTCGGACTCGCGCACGAATGTTTTCGTGCCATTATCTATAAATCCAGTTTAAAAAAAACGTTTGTTGTATGAGAGCCCTCCTTAAATATTTATTTTATTTTGTTTTTAGTATTTGTTGTTATAGCGGCAACAGAAATACATAATTTGTGAAAATTACAACTGTCTAGCTATCGCGGTTCTTGAGATAAAGCCTGGTGACAGACAGACGGACGGACAGCGAAGTCTTAGTAATAGGGTCCCGTTTTTACCCTTTGGGTACGGAACCCTAAAAAAAGGAAGTATCCTATAGAATGGGATGACTACAATTACCCACGAACAGCTGGAGCTTGTTGAAAAAAACTCTCGGAGAAGATTGGGCTGCTGTTTCAAAGGCAGCCATACAGCACAGGGAAGTGTTGACTGGAGAAAATAAACCTCAAAATTAAAGTCAATCAACAAGGCAGTATTGTCTTTCTTAAAACAACATAAGTAGAACCACGAAACTAACCTAAACTAATACATGCGATTATAATATCATTTTAGTTTCGAATAACCGCACGTTTGAACTATTTAGTATGAATATGAAGTATGAAATACCAGGTAAAAATACTAGGTGCGGCCTGTAACATAGTATCCAACAGACTTACATAATATGCCATGCCAATCTCATTAGACTCGAGACGTGAACGTGACGGGTTTTTGAAAAGAGTATCAACATCACAAGTAAATAAATACGTATACGTATTGCGGCGATATGTGTTGATTATTGCTTATTGGCTTTTGTGCGCGAGTGTCATCGAGGGTTAATATTTTTTTGTGAAAATGGATTTCTTTGGTACACTTTATTGTTTAATGAGGATGAAATGAAATGAAAATTTACAAAAGATTGCTTAGCGAAAACCTCCTTATTAACCGACTGCAAATGAAAACTGCAAAGAAGGTTATCAATTCGTCGGAATCTTTTATTTTATATGCATGTTCCAGGACTAAGTACTCGAAGATGCCTCAACCAATTTGTTTTTTTTTTGTCTGACAGCCTCCTTCCCAGGTGGTCCCACGGTCATCAGGTCAGGATATGGTGATGAGATTCAGGAGAAGTCGAGGGAACTGGAGACGGATTTGAATTCGTCCAGACTATATTGTAAAACCCATGTAGTACCAACCCCCATTTCAATCGGACACTTTACGCTCGAAGTTGTATACGATCATATATACCTAGGACAGACTGTTCAGTTAGTTAGGTCCAACTTTGAGAAAGAGGTCAATCGTCGAATCCGACTCGGCTGGGCAACATTCGGAAGGCTACGGCACATCTTTTCGTCCAATATTCCGCAGTGTCTCAAGACGAGAGTCTTTGACCAGTGTGTGTTGCCAGTGATGACGTATGGCACGGAAACGTGGTCGCTTACTATGGGCCTCATAAGAAGGCTCAAAGTCACCCAAAGGGCAATGGAGAGGGCTAAGTTGGGAGTTTCTCTGCGCGATCGCATCAGAAATGAGGCTACCCGCAGCAGAACCAAGGTAACCGATATAGCCCTCCGAATCGCTAAACTTAAGTGGCAGTGGGCGGGGCACATTGCACGTAGAACTGATGGCCGTTGGGGCGGAAAGGTTCTCGAGTGGCGACCACGTACCGGAAGGCGCAGCGTGGGTAGGCCCCCCACAAGGTGGACTGATGACCTGGTAAAGGTCGCGGGAGTCCGCTGGATGCGGGTGGCGCAGGACCGGTCATTGTGGCACTCTTTGGGGGAGGCCTATGTCCAGCAGTGGACGTCTTTAGGCTGATATGATGATGATGATGATATTGTAAAATTAAACGGGAATATTAGCAGTTTAAGAGATAATTGCAGTATTACTGCATACTGCAAGAATACTTGAATACTTGAATACTTCAAAGACCTTTATGGTTACTCTTGCAGGGCTGCTGGTTCTTCGAATGAAACGTAGATTTCGGGTCATGGTCTTTATATCAGATAATATGTTTATAAGTAAGCTTAAGGAATATTTAATAGAAAAAGCATTCTACTCATTAGATTAATTTATGAATAAAAACAATGTTATGTGATTATTAAAATGAGATACTTATTGTTGTTAATATAATATAGACATAGGATGTAAATAAATAAATATGTATAATAAAAATTGACATGTAATTGAAATGTTCGTTATAAATAAAGAAACTGAAACTGAAACTGATACCTAATATAATAATAATAAATGTAATGATAATTCATAATATAATAATAATGTATGATATTTAATGTTGTCTGTACCTATATGAAATGTTCAAATTAATATTCTGTGTAAACTGACCTGTAACCATGTTATCAATAAAGATTGAATTGAATTGAATTGAATTGGTGTTTTAGGATATTAAAGCACTGTGCAAATTAGTATATAGACAGTTTAGGGCTGTTTGAGACACTATTTAAATCGCGTATGCATATAACGCTCAAACAACTCTAGCCCCCAAAATGTTGTCTCGTTAGATCGCTTGTGTTACCTCGATATTGTAGCTAATCTTCACACGCAGTCCAACTCGCGAGAAAAAAAAGACCGGGTTGCACTAAAAAAAGCCCAATCCTCCCCCGCCCCCAAGCCCCGTCCGTGTTACGGTCGGCCTGTCTACACATCATGCCTAAGGTGAGATCTCACCTTCCACATCTGACGTCACAAAAATCTGTGGCGAGTTTAACAATTTTTCCCCATCCCAAAAAGTGCCCAGCGCTGCTAAAGAAGTTTTCACTTCAAAAAAGATTACAGATTACACACAGGAAATTACCATAATTTTTTAAATAAAAACGCGTGAAAACACCACTTGCAATTTAAAAGCAGTTTAGTCAGCAGCTAAGTAAAATATAGCCCATATCTATCCCGAAGTATATTCCATTGAAACAATTTTTGAAATCTGCTCAGACTAAGAAAAAAGATAGACAGAGCATAACGAACAAAACACCTAGTGGAGCCGGTTTTCAACCAAGCTAAATAAGTTTAGCACACGCTCACGCACACATAAAAAAAAAACTCTGATTAAGTACATAGGTGATCTTGACAGCATTGCGACACGTACTGAAGGGTTTTATGCAATTTTACTTTTTTTTTCTTGGTCTGCGATAATCTGGTGTATAGTTCCGGAGATAACTCCCACATACAAACTTGCAATGCTACGCACTCACTTACTTTATCTTCTTGTAAAATTAGTGGTTGTGAGCAGAATTTCACGAGAATCGGTTGATAAATGCGACCTGGGCTGATATTCGCTACGCGCTAATCGGGCTCACCCCGCCGGTCACCCGTCACGAAACTAGACCTCTACGGTGGAATGGGGTTAGTTTGATTCGAGGGGCGACTTGGATCAAATAGGTTTTTCTCCGAAATCATTGTGTTTACTTGTGGGTGAACTGTGGCAGTGAATATTATTAGTATTCTATCTTGCTGTTTACTCGATTAAATCTTCGCAATTTAAAATAGTTATGCTTCTAAACTACATTCTAAATGATCAAAGTCCTCCATTTTTTTCCAAAGTAACCCCATTCCACGGTACCTACGCTTAGTTACTAGTTACTACGCATCGCGGTGTCAAGATATATTTGTGGGTAAGAGTTGAGGTGAGCTTAACACATTCACTACCAAGAATCGCTACGCGCTACCCTCGTAGCCGATCCCGTGGTTTTCCTCGTATGTAGCGGAAAGCGACTACGGTGTAGGCGCCCGCTAGGCGGGTTCCTGGTAGTGAAAGTGTTCAAACAAGTTACATAATAAGGGTGGCTGTAGAGGACAGCCGGACATTGGGCCAGACATACGACACAGCATGTTTGCCCACCCTGAAGTGGAGAACGTCGTTAACTTGGCTCACTCGATGAATTAAGTATAGATGTTGCAATTATGTGCCAGTGCTTTTAAAAAACACTAAGTTATGATAAGTACTACTATTAGTGAATAACCCCACTGTTTTTGGCGTAACGAGGCTCTCGCATGTTCGGGATCGTTAGCAAACTCTACTAATGAGTCAAACATAAAACATAATTGCAGGAAAACGGAAACATATAGGGCTACTAAGTGGCTGCAGGGGGGTTGAGTTTGCGAGGCGGTAGATGTCGCTGTGTCATCACCCACCTAGCGTTATTCCCGGTTGTGCCCCTAAAGGAGTCTTGGGTCTGCTTTGACACCTAATCCCAGTTTGCCATCTGACATTTCGGTTGGAAAACCCAGGGGGGAAACTAGACCTTATTGGGACGAGAACGGTTTCCTCACGATGTTTTCCCTCACCGAAAAGCGAATGATAATAATAATAAACTCTTTATTTCGGACAATTATCCATATAGTATTAGTACTTTACTCAACCTAGGTATGCCACTATAATATTCTAGTAATAGTAAATAGTCCTTACATAAGTTCCGAAAAACGCATTAGTACGAGCCGGGACTCCAACCCACGACCGCCGTTTGACAGCCGCATGCCTGAATCCACTAGCCTTCAGTAGCTAGACGCTGTTGCGGTAGATGTCGCTGTGTCGATATGAAATTGGCATTTAATAAGCGATTGACACCACGTATGCGTATGTCAAAATTGGCAAATAAAAAGATGTAAAAATAATGCGTGTTTTGTCAATTTGTTGACGACTAGCGTCTATACAAAAGCTGGGATAAATATTGAAGGCGGATAGTATCAAAAAAGCGCCTGTCATAAAAAAATTGCAAGAAGTGTCAGGAGTATAAACCTAAGTAGGGTAAACTCGCATTATTCGGTGATACGTACATGTTTTGAAGCACACTACCAAATAAAGCTAGTGAATTAGGCCATTTTAAATGCGACCTTACTACGGATAGTAAGGTCACAATTCGCTATTCACAATACGTTACTTCGCTATCATTATTCTGCAGCGTGCTTCAAAACATGTACCTATCACCGAATTAGGCGTATTACCAAATAATGCGAGTTTAATACCCTAATCTACTGATGACCCATTCCCAGACTAAACTCTCAGGTAGTCAGGTAGATCTAAATTTTACTCTTTGTATTGGAGATTTTATAATTTAAGAAATGTTTGTATGCTCACGTATAGGTACCTATGCGAACAGTTTTCTTCAAGTTTGGAGATTAAATGTAGAAACTGTAAAAAGATACGGCGGCAGAAGGCTGTCAGTATCAAAGCTCTTCGTGTCAAGGCTCCTCAAATAGAAGATGGCCAATGAGGCGTGGACAGCTCTGACAGTCACGTCTCTCAGTCTCAAAGTTGAAACTTTTCTAACATCAATACTTACAGCATTGAGTTAAGTAATTATACAAACTCAAACATGTAGCCCTCGAAATAATGTTTCATTTAAATTCTTAGTGTAAATGTCGGGAGTACTTTTTTAAGGGCACCCCGCATTTTTCAGTGAGGAATTGGGTTTCAAAAACAAGGAAACATTAAAGCGAGGAATCCGAATTAAGTAGTTTATTATGCTGCATTCTGAAGTAGCAACAACTTCATGATCCATCTGTGGCATGTAGAACAAACCTCACTTTCCGCTTTGTTTGAAACGTCACTAATAGACGCCGTATGTGCCTGGTATGCGTATACGCATACGCCCTGTCAGTTCTGCGTTCAAAGTTGCCGCGAGCATTGCGTCGCGTGTCGCGAGACAAGTGACGGTACAGGTAGGTACGTTTGTGGGGTGCCAGAAGTAGCGAAAAATCATAGTTTTAAGGAAAGAAAGGATAATAGGCAAGTCTCTCTGTACCATATCGTTTTTGATAATAGGCAAGGTTTAGGATAAGATGGTTATGCATCGACTAACCTATAGTATAGGAATGTATGTGTCAGCTTGCGGCCGAAAATTAACCTTTGATAGTATGGAGCGCGGAAGGCGTCCTTTTAAATAAGTTGTGGGTCAACTTATACAAACGGACGCCTTTAATAATCTATTATATAAAATCTAAAAACCAGAACGGGATAAAACACGAAGGTCGAGCGAGATAGCGTCTTACAAAAAACACGATCTCCGCCGTCACGTTTCGTCACGTCACGTTATTATGGCTGTGTTATTGTGGCATGTTCATACAGAGTGAAAAATCAAAAGTCGCTATTTTTGTGGTGAACAGTAAAGATATTTTGTTCCTGTAAGTGTGTAGTTTGTGTCATGGTGTAATTACAGATTTATAAGAGGAGATGCCGCATATGCAGATTATGAGTACAAACGAAACTTTAGCTAAATCCACAGGCAAAACGCGAACCTAATTCTCTGCATGACCCTTTTACATGAATGCGGTCGCGCATTCGAATACTCAGTCGCTTGCGAACAGTGTAACAAATAGTCTAAAATTGTCCAAAGGTGTATTAAATAATGTTAGGTTATCCGCTAGCACTGGCGCCTTAACTCAAATCAACAAAGCACTAAAATGACAGAGAGCGTCTAGGACTCCACTGCGCTATTCAGAGCTTAGCTCCGCTCTTCTACAACCGACACTTCTGGAAGCGTGAGGTTAGGCGTGACGGCGTACTATGAATGAATGATTGAGACGCCTTATATTGTCAAACTCAAACTCAAATATAGTCAATTTTATCCGCTAGCAGTGGCGCCTTAACTCCAATCCACAAAGCACCAAAATGACAAAGAGCGTCTAGGACTCCCGCCGCGCTATTCAGAGCTTAGCTCCGCTTTGCTACCACCGACACTTCTGAACGTGTGAGGTTAGACGTGAGTGAGTCTACTGCGAGTGCTTCGTGAATGATTGAGATACCGTTATATTGTCAAACTAAAACTCAAATATACTCAACAGCAATGAAAGCTCAGAAAACCCGCACCTCCACCATGTGAGGGCGAGGACGCGTTATTCCCCGTACATAACCAGCACTCGTAAATTCCCGAAACACTAGCTCCCTTATTCATAAAACTTAAAATGCCTCTGCTAAATAAAATGTGCTTTATCCCTTTCTTACGAACACAAATGTCAAAGAACGACAAACGAATTTTAACGCCATTTTAGTTAAAACAGGCTTGTAGGACGTTTATGAATACGCTTCAGATGCCTAAAGGGCAAACCGCCCAGAAATAGGAGCCTCGCTCTGCGAGGTTTCGTCGAATCTTTCGAACTACGCAGAAAATGGCGAAAGGGGTATGCCGCGGTAATGTAAGTTAGTTATGTAAGGGGAACAAGGGGCGAGGACACTGAGCTACGGGATGGCAGAAAAAATGCTAGTATACTTTGTCTTCTATATTATATATTTTATTACATATAACATCTTGATTGTTCCGCAGCCACGCGATGTCTGAATCGGGCAGCTGTATGTTGATTAGACAGAGAAGATTATTATATTAAAATGTTTAACAGTCGATCTGTCTCGGAAGGAAATCTGTAAAGGTGCTCGAACCCTTAAAGTACCAACGCGTGTACTGAATATTCATACAAATGCACCAACTGGATAACGGCCATAATACCACTTCATCTCATTTAGGAGTCTCAATTCGCCAGAGGTCCTGAGTTGCAGAACATTCTCAAATTATCAGGAAAAATCTCAGAAATATTTCCAGAAACTTTCACGACAATTTCAAACATGTTTCCGTTATCACGCTTCCGATGGAAATTTCTCATGGATGTATGAATTACATCTATAACGTGGTTGTCTATTGTTTGACCGACATTCATATACTATAATAATCATTTGCCCGAACTTCGCTTGCCCGAATTTCATTTGCCCGAATGTTTCGTTTATCATAATAGTTAATTGACATACTCTTGTTTACCCGAATATTGGATGTCATAATGATACGAATGCCATACTTACTGTTTTCCATATTATTGTTTGCGATTTATTTATCGTATGGCAAATCAGTATTTAGAACCGTGAGATCTTGGAAAATACAGTACGGTTGCCAGGTTGTTGCACTTTTAGCACCGACCAGGGGTCACGTGTAGGGTAGCGGTGGGTAATTCCAACGGACGTGGTGGTTCGATCGCCTAGAATATTTAGACGCCATACTAAACATGCATTCGGATTCATCTTTGCTATGCATTTGTTTATTATATTTCTGTAGGCGCTAGAAAATTGTCCAGTATTGCGACGTGGGTACATGTCATTAATAAGTTGATCAAAATACCTAAAATGATGCACGACGATATTATTAGTTTTTGCGCTCTTTTATAAAAAAATTACCTCGAAGACGAAAGCGGGAGTAAGGCTCCCGCTCCCGTCTTCTAACCTATCCGCGATCCGAGTCGGTTTTGCCACTAAGCCCTTGTTCCCTACTGCCTACGATACACCACTATCTGGGCATCGGTTAATCTCAGAGAAAAGTTTATTTGATGCCCATCCTTTAAACAGGGACTTAGTGGCAAACCCGATTCGGATCGCGGATAGGTTTAAGGTATTTTTTTTTTTAATTTTAGACCCTGCAATAGGTACCCACTTTATTACATATGAATATTATGGATGTTGAGATGGATGGCATGTGATAGTTATGGATTACAATGATTATGGAAAATGAGATAATTGATATTGATATTATGGAAAACAAAGATTCTGGCATATAATGAATATGGTAAACAATGAGTATGGCATACGAAATAATAGAAAACAACATTATGGCAGTTAAATATTGTGGGCATTATCGCAGATAAAATTCGGGCAAACGAAATTCTGGCAAGTAAGAGTATATACCCTATAACCTATCATTCTTTAGGCAGCCAATTAAAACAACTGACAGTGTTTGTATCCAGGGAGATATCGACAAGTTTTCTGGTTAATATAAACTGGTGACCGAAGAGGTGGCGGCTTTCTCGCGCAACAATGCAGCGAGGAAATACCGCCAGCATCCTCGGTGCAATGCCTCGAGGGCCTTTATTAGATTTAACTTAGTTTTAATTTAATTTAGTTGATTTTAATTGTCATCATTGTATTAACGTTGTAACAAAAATTTAGAAGTTCCCTTAGAACAATTTGCACCTTTGGAAACTTCTCCGCTGTGTATTTCTACTCCACGAGCTCTCGAGGTCACACCAACGTGCTATAAAAACATCTACAATAACCCTTACAGTAAACTCTTCATGTAAATCGACACAGAGATTAGTACAGTCCATACAAACAATACTGTAGCATAAAGGGCAGTTAAGACGGACGGTTAACGTAATCTGCCGCAACGCGCCATCAGGGCATAAAGATAACTACGGGTTACTGACACACGGTTGTACAGGGTGGAAAATAGTCTAGTCTAATATAATCTACTCGTAAAATCACACCGAGGCAGCTTTCTTCTCGTGTATTAACGGGCTTTTGTTGTTGCGTTTTAAGGACAGTTGTACACGGGACATGGTGTCTATCGACCCCACAACTTGGGAAGAACATTCTCAAAATCGAGACCAATGGAAGAGACCCTACGTAATGGAGTGTCGGAACAGGATAAAGCTTGATTCGACCTCTTATCTTAAGGCGCGAATTAACACATTCACTGCCAAGAATCGCTACGCGCTACGCTCGTAGCCGATCCCGTGGTTTTCCTCGTATGTAGCGGAAAGCGACTACGGCGTAGGCGCCCGCTAAGCGGGTTCCTGGCAGTGAAAGTGTTAAGACACCAACGCGCTGCTCCTCCTCTGTCATCTCCGGGCAGGACATTTATTTGCCAATAGGGGTGTAGACTCGAAAATTATTATTACTCCAAAAGAAAGAAGGCAAAAAGAATGCCTAGTGACGAAAATTCCATTCAGATATCACAAAGAATTACGAAGCTACAATCGTTTTAATATTGCTTGTGAGAGAGAGAAAACGCAAAAGGCCGCGTCGTCGGCGGCGCTGAACACGACGGGGCATGGCACGTTGCCGTCTATTAGTGACGTCACAATCTACAAGCATCATCGTCTCATATGAAGTTGCGTTTTGCGAAAAAGGGACAGAACATGCCCCTTCTTAAAACTTTGGACACTTTTTAACTTCGTGATTATTTAACCTCTTGCGTCGATTTTTTCTCCATTTGACTACATTTTAGAGAAAATATGACATTATCGATTATTTTTAACCGACTTCAAAAAAAGGCGGAGGTTCTCAATTCGGTTGTACCTATTTTTTTTATATAATTTTTTTTTCGATGTTTGTTACCTCAGAACTCGGTCATTGATGAGCCGATTCGTAATTTTTTTTTTGTTTGTAAGTATATGAATCCAGGTGGGTCCCATTTTTATCAAAAATTCAATTGGATCCATGAGGAATTGAGGGAACTCCTCAATTATATTAGGCACGCGTGTAGTGATTTTGGTATTTTCTATTATAAATCGTGTATTTACACCCGGAAATCATAAATTTGGTGGAGTGGAATTGATGATGAAGACCACGGATGACTTATTAAATTAATTAATTAAATATTCATTTATTTCGAACCCTTCAGTCCATATCATATTACATTACAATTATTACAAACATTAGATACATACGAGTTTATATATGGAATTCCTCATTTATGTACTTAAAAGTACAAAAGTATATCAATATCACAGATTCTGATAAGATTCCGTTGAAATAGCAACTAATGAAGTGCCAAAGGTGATCCTTGTGGAATCGACGGAAGTCCTCAAATATTATCGGTCACATACAGCGATTGGGTTTTTTTCTCTAATAATCAATGCATTTGCTCTCGGAAATCAGTTCATGTGGTAAATTGGAAAAGAAATGTGGAAATTTTCTTGGGCTTGGCGGAGTACTAAATTGAAGTCGGTTGAAACTTTGTTTTTAAAGTAAATTATTATTATTTAGCGTGTACACCTGATATTTGTGCGGTCGTGGCTGTCACTCCCGTATCGGCCGTAAAAATCCACGTACAAACAACAACACTGTTAACTGGCCATCCTGTGTTTATATAGAACTTTATTACAATGCACTTAAGGTGCACCGATGGTTAGTTAGCTGTGTTGTCGGTAGTACGTAAGTACCTCCAATATGGACGCCGTTTAAATAATCTGTTCATAGATGTATAAGGTCAATGATGATGGTGTACTATCGACAACACAGCTAAATGACCATCCGTGCACTTTATGGGCATTGTAATAAGGTTCTATATAAATACAGGATGGTCAGTTAACTGTGTTGGCGTTTGTATTGTACCCTGTATATAGAAATTGACACAGACTAGTAAAGAGAACATCTGAATCGTTAGTGGCTAAGATGACTACGGATGAAATATGGGAATCGTCCATCTTTCATGATAAAGGGGTTGTTTTATAAATTTAATAACTTTATGTGCGTGTGCATTGTGCGCAAAACAATAGCCTCAATCACAAGCAAAATTTAGACCAGTCGCAACAGCATAGTAAAAATAGTTCTGATAGCAAAGCTAACGTAGCCTAATGGGTATGCGGCTGTCAAGCGGCGGTCGTGGGTTCGAATCCTGGCTCGTACCAATGAGTTTTTCGGAACTTAATATGTACGGAATATTTACCGTTAGCTTTTCGGTGAAGGAAAACATCGTGAGGAAACCGGTCTAATCCCAATAAGATCTAGTTTTCCCTCTGGGCTGGAAGGTCAGATGGCAGTCGCTTGCATAAAACTAGTACCTATGCCAAATTGGGATTAGGTGTCAAAGCGGACCCCGGGCTCTTTTAGGGCACAACCAGGAATAACACAAGGAGGATCCACGGGTGACGGTATTAATAAACTGTCTGAGCGGTTTATGACGCAAATTAAATGAAGATTTAAAATAGGTTAACTATACCTATATAATTACTAACGGTTCGATGGATCTCTGAATAAAGGCATATTTTTTTCTACTTCGGACAGCATTGCCTATGCAAAATCTTATTATCGCAATGCGTTCTTAAAGAGGTTAGTGTTTGTTCCACAATGGCCGCGTCCCTGTGTCAATAAATGCAGTACAAAGGGGTAGTAACGTTCCGCCATGTTGCATTTTATTCTTGCACAACACATCAAGGCGGCACTGTTGCCTCCGCTATGTTCATTTCTGTTTAACATGGTGGTAAAATGTCTAGTTATACGAGCGATACGTTTCATAGATAATTTTCATTACTTACAGGTTTTCTGTGTTTATATAACAGTAGATGTCCCCGTGGCTTCGCCTGCGTCTTGCAAAGAGCGCTGACAAACCCGCGGGATAACACATAGCCTATGTCCTACTAGAAAGCCTATTCTACAGGGTGTTTTTATTCATTTGCATTTAATTTTTAGGGCAGATTCTTTATATCTTATGTAGATCATTTCTCAAAGAAACGTATGTCCTAACTCGCACCGTTTTCAAAATATTTCAAATCGAAATTTAATCACTAACTTAAGTTAAACCAGTGTAAAATCTTATTAATCTCGCACAACGTTTAAGGTACTGACGTAGTTGACACCAAATTGACGCTAACTCTTCCTTAACTCTAAAAGACCTTTTACAATAGTCTGCTAGTAAATATTAAATTATTTTGTATGAAACCTGAAACATTTTTTTTTTTCAATATCATTAAACCGATTTACAGGATAACTTATACAAATGTACCAAGCACTGTGTTGAAGTTGAAATGAATAAAAACACCCGGTATACGCATGTGAAATATTTTTTCAAATAGAATGAGAAGTTCCGGGGTTTACATTATTGGGAAACAAAAATCCGACTCGCGCCACATTCGCCCTGTATACTGTAACGAAGTCACTGTCACACATCCATCTCGAATACGAGAAACTTGAAAACTGAAATTCGCCAAGTTTTAACAAGGGTAGTAACACCACTGGGGTCAATCAGACACATACGTTTCGCGTGCTAATATCATTTTCAATACATTTTCTTTTCTTATGTACAAACGGGGTTCTGCCTTTTCTCCGAATTTGTTATGTCCGAATTTCACTTGCCAACCAACTTTTCGCCGATGATTCACTTTGACAACTAACTAATGGCAAAGAATTATTGTAGTCGATTTTTATAATGACTTAAAATTGGCATACCTATCATTTGGCAAATCTTTCAGTTGGACAAATCACTATTATCCGAATAATGTTTCGTCAGTGCAACAGTTCCCTTTTCTTATATTAGCCAACTTTTTACTTCAAAGAACAAGTCAGAATAGTCAGACTTTTATTCAACGTGTATACTCTTAGGCGTCGACTGTATGTACGAAATATCGTTTGGCATTTGTCAGTAGCTTTACGGTGAAGGAATACATCGTGAGGAAACCAGACAACGAGAGACGTCCACTGTCATAGGCCTCCCCGTAAACATGTGCCGATCAAATTGGAATCCGATACGTAATGTGTTGTGTTAAATCGAGCCCTATTGTTGTGTAGTGTAGTTTCTCTAAGTAATTTTCCTTGCTCCGCGGTTGACTATCCCTTAGGGCTGGTACAGTCGGCCATAGTTTAAAATATTATTGTGATTTATGTTTGTAGCGCTCATAGCCTAGCGGCGCCTGCGAGTCGGAAACGATAACGCAGGTTAAGTAATGATGGTAGCGGTCAGTCTTTGGATGGGTGACCGCCTGGTTTGAGTGGTTAATATAAATGAGCGCTTCCGTGCTTTGGAAGGCACGCTAAGCAGTTGATCCCGGCTGCTGTCTATGACAGTAGTCGTTAAGCCGAGTTAGAGGCCTTCGGGGGCTTAAGAACTTCTAACAGTCGAGTTACCCACTCACTTGACAAAGGGGGGACAATCTGTTACTCGCGACCGCAGGAGCTACCTGCCACAACCCTGCACGTGTCCCCTGGGTGGTAATAAAGAGTTTAGAGTGGCTTTAAAGGCCAAAATAATGTATGTCATACGATTAAATAGAACAATTACTGGTTCATCTCTCGTTTAGAAGTTGCTATCGTCACCTTCTGTTCCTATCACCAGATCAGCTCGGAGGTGCTATAATATTGCGTAGTCACCGAACTTTCATAAGTATGCCAACAACACAATCACCCGATTGGATGGATGGATGAACCGAACTTTCATAAGTATGCCAACAACACAATCACCCGATTGCATGGATGGATGAACCGAACTTTCATAAGTATGCCAACAACACAATCACCCGATTGGATGGATGGATGAACCGAACTTTCATAAGTATGCCAACAACACAATCACCCGATTGGATGGATGGATGAACCGAACTTTCATAAGTATGCCAACAACACAATCACCCGATTGGATGGATGGATGAACCGAACTTTCATAAGAATGCCAACAACACAATCAAGCTTTATTTATTTATTTATTTAATAGCTTCAAATTGCAGGATACAATTTTACCAGTAGGGTGTCGCTAGATATTAATTACATACTAAAGATTAAAACATTAATTAACAAGTTACATTAATAGTCATTTTACATTCTACAATAATGAATTAAATTAAATAATAATAATTCTATTAATTACAAAATTAATTACTTCATTTTTATTTTTTTTTATTTTTAGTTTATAAGGACATAATACATTAATTTATAAATAACATTAATAGTCATTTTATATTCTACAAATACTAATAAACATTATAATAATTATAAAATTCATTCATTCATACATTATTATTATAAAATTCATCACCCGATTGGATGGATGGATGAACCGAACTTTCAAAAGTATGCCAACAACACAATCACCCGATTGGATGGATGGATGAACCGAACTTTCATAAGTATGCCAACAACACTCTCTAGTATAGAAACTTGAATGGTTGAAATTTGGGACTTTTGATCATTTTGATTTTCAGTTTCATTTTTTTTGGAAATATTCATTTGTACAAAATTTTCGTTTGCACTTAGTTTAATATAATAAGCAACGTAAGAAATAATAAATAACTAATGTTTTTAAGAATGCTTCTATTAAAAAAAAATTATATTGTTCCAGATATGACGAATTTTACTGCCGAGTTTGCTTAAAATCGCTGCAATAAAAAAATAGTGAAAGCTGCGCGCGCCCCTTTTAAATCTATAAAGAACAATAACTGCAATTATTTTAAGTGTTTAATTTTGCTATTGCTTTTAAGATTTTACATGCAAATTACTAAATTGGAATTCGCCACCTTCGTGGTTTTGGGCCATATAGGTATTTATACAAATTATTCATGAAAAAGTTAAGATAGAATATGATGTTCAATTGCAGTTAGCTATGATTCTATTCCTATGGCAATAAAGTCGAAATTTGTATATATTTAATGACAGTGCCGTAAGTTTTGATCTGAATAGGTCGTTAGCGTTCCTTATAAGTATTTGACGTACGTAAGTTTATGCTGAATACTCAGGATTCAATTCTTCGATGTGTGATTTTAGAATAGAATAGAATATCATTTATTCATGACAACAACACATACATACACATAAATCGCAAATACAAAAGAGAGAGATTTTCACGTATTTTATTCTTTTCATATCGCATATTTACGTATTCAATGTATTTAAAGTTCAAAAATTAAAATACCTATACTGGAATACTTAGGACAGGTTTTTTTTTATGCCGATTCTCAGAGATTATTCAACACCCTTAGTAAATCCAGAAAAACCCCGATCGCTCGTTTCAAAATCACTACACCTAAAGTAGTTCTGAAAGAGTTTATTTTAAGTATCTTGATAATGTTAGGTACTCACATTCATTATTAAAAGTTATTATTTTCCATTGATATCCCATAATTTTTCCAATGGCTTTAGGAAATTTCGCAACTGTATATTTCAAAACACCGCTAACTGCAAATCGCTTCCAATTTTCTTTTTTTCTCATTAGAAAACGTTGAATTGTTTCCCTTGGCCCGGAAAACAAAAAAAGCCTATCAAAAGTTATCCTCGCCCAATGCGTACCCTTTTCAGGGCGTTAATAAAGGGAAAATAAAGGCTATATATCTTTCGGAATAGATTCCTGTCCTAATCTGGGACTTTTCTCCCTTTTCAAACCAGGCTTCTGCGGGAGAAAGGCTCATACGACCCGGAAATCGACTAAGCGGCCGGGAATTGGATTAACATAACTATTGTGTGTCATGTAAAATATAAGTCTATGTTATACTATACTACGCAGGGTGATTCAGGAGACGTGAGCAGGAATCAGTTTTCCAAATAACACGACGATGTGCTGCAGATATTATTATATCCTACTAATATTATAAATGCGAAAGTTTAGATGTTTGGATGTTTGTTACTCAATTACGCTTAAACGGCTGAACCGATTTGAAAGAAATTTTGCACGAAGATAGTTTATAGCCTGGATTAAAATATAGGATAGTTTTTATCCCGAGTCCATGCAGACGAAGTCGCGGGCGGAAGCTAGTATAACTATAAGGCTATAACTATTTCACTTCCGGCTCTTAAAGCTTTAACACTTATAACTTTAATTATCATTATTTAATCCCCTGCCCCGTAGTAATGCTTTACTTTTTTCTACAATTTACCATATTTTGAATTCGTTTTCGGGAAAATTCAACATAATTGGTTATTTTATTTGGTGTCTACACTCCTATTTTCCATGTTAATCAACAATGCACTTGTAGGTTAAACAAAAAATAAACCTTTCACCATATCCTGACTTCCGAAACGCTGTGCAAAGTTCTCAAGCGTACGCTGTTCAAAGAAACTTTCCATACACCGTAGCGTAGTATAAAAGTAGTTTCACTCTAAAACATACAGGGTGCTTGCGCCCTTTTTCTATAGTTTGCTCTAGTCGAAAACAAATGAAAAACCCACTTCCCCGTGTTTGGTTTCGTATTAATTATTTTGAGTTCACATCAATGTTCGAGGTTCGTTACGTTACGGAATATAGTAAAATACGTCTACAGCAATCAATAAGGGTGTAGACTCTACATTTATTATTACTTCAAAAGAAAGAAGGCATAGAAATATGCCTAATGACGAAAACCTCATTCAAATGTCTCAAAAAATTACAAAGCTACAACCGTTGTAATGTTGCTTGTTTGAGAGAAAAAACGCTAGCAGATTGTGACGCCACGATCCTCGACCGTCATAGTAAATGACAATCGTTTCATATGAAGGTGCATTTTACGGAAAAGGGCCAGAATATACCCCTCTTAAAACTTTAAAACTGTAACTTAGTGATTATTTAACCTATTGCGTTGCTTTTTTCTCCATTTAACTAACTTTTTAATCCTTCCTTCGAGAAAAAACAGCATTATTGACTATTTTATTTAGTGTCTACTTCCACATTACCAATCAGTTAATAACCAGTTCGTTGACCGAGCAGAAATCTACTAATAAAAGGCCAATAGTTTATCCGGTACCTGGAGTTGAAGTGAGGTTATTTAGAGTCCATTTATTCATTAAGAAAATGTTAATTTACCTTTTATATTGTATTTTCAGCTCCAAGAGAGTTTTATGGAGATAACGCACTTAGTTAGGTTCAGATATAAAGGGGAACATAAACTGCGTATCGTCAAAGGTCGTGTAATTCCGGAACATAAAGTTCGTGAAAAGCTACCAAGTAGAAGTAAGAGATCCTTGTTGAAGGGTATCTCAAATATATACCTATCCATTCTAGTAAAAAAGTAATATTTACTGATTTATTATATTAAATAAAACTGAAATTATATTATTTCTGTAGGTATCACAAATAATATTCACGCGCCATGTAAAGTTTGACGTCTTATGGAGTGACGTCACGTCAAGCCAGTGAGCGTTTACACGCGAACTTTGAAATTTTAATTTTCGATTTGTGTTAAATCAATTATTTGCGCATATTTCAACTTTTTCGCTTGTGATATCTTTTTCTAATCCTTAAATCATTCAGATATACTACATTAATGAAATAATGCAAGTTCCCTATAGTACACTTCGATAACCACATCAAATGTAGGTATACCGTGTTTAATATGAGCAAGCATCATTATGTCTTCTTAAGATGCAAGTTACTTGCTCCAATACACATCGCGAACAAGCTTACATAGTGCATAATTTATGTAGACTAAGTAAATGAACTTATTAATACGCACTGATAATTTGATCACTACGGTTTTTTACGGCGTTTAGCGATTTGGAATGCTTGAAGTAATTTGAACGTCTTGTAGTTTAAACAAATAAATATCAGGGCTGTTATTCGCTACGCGCTAATGCGGTTCACCACACCGGTCACCCGTCACTAAGATAGACCTCTACCTACGCTTAGTTACTGTTACTACGCATCGCGGTGTCAAGATATAATTGTGGGTGAGCGTTGAGGTGATCTTAAAACAAGTTACAGACTAGGGGGGCTGGGGACAATCTAACACCAAACGTACTAGCCCCATAGTCAGGGCACGGCAGTACCCCCGCCAAGACGAGCAAATAAAGAGGCACGGCCGTGCCATTCTTTTTCCGAAGCCATTAAGGCCATTTTCAACATCCTGTCATTTTCTGCTGGCTAAAGCTAGAACCTTGAATTTTCAGTAACATATTGGGCATAATATGGCTTAGATATATTCTCAATAACATTCAATTTGAACTTACAGTTTAATAACTAATGCCCGTCGAAGTTCCTTTTGTCACTGACACACTCACTGTCTTAGTGACTGATCAACCTAATTCTAAGTTACTTTTAGCAGACCCACAAGCTCCAAATTTTAAATGTAATTAGTATTTAGCCTATGAATTCATAAAAAACCTACGAATATTGCTATTCTACTCACGTTTCGGCGATATACAAACTGCATAACTTTGTAATCTTATTACAATGCAGTATAATAGTACAGTTAGCTACACTATGGATTTGCATGCAGTTAGTGTTAAATACAATGCACTAGAAAACTATACAAACGTTATTTGCGGTTGCTAATTATTCCCAGCTGCATTCATAATTTGTATGTATTGATAACACAATGATCTAAAAAAAGAAGTGAGATCCCATAAAAAACCTTGCCTTGCAAAAAATAGGCCAAGTCTCGAAACTGCCACCGTAAAAAGTTAAGAGATATTGCGTAGAGCCAAGTCAGACATTACTACTAATCTTTAAATGCTTGCTAGATAAAATTTTGTGACTTGGCAATCGCCTGTGATTCTTCTTTATCCATACGCTACGGTGTCATGCCAAAATTGACAACTCGAAATTATTGGTCTAATCTAAATAATGTAATTTTGAAAATCCTCGACATAAAAATGACCAGTCTGAATAAAGCTATAATGTAATTACACCCAAAAAGTTAAATTGACATACTGGATATAGGTCGAAAGAAATACGTCCATATGGAATCACGTACACTGCAAAATTAGGCCAATATGGCCAACAATCAATTCGCCATAAATGAATTTTGTACAAAATAGTCGATTTTCATATTAAATTTTCATATTAATTTAAATGAGACAACATGCAACTATGCACGTATTTAAATATGAACCTATTTCATACTGGATTAAATTCCATTTGGGCTAGATTTATTTTGAACAGAAAAATTACATTTTCACCAAATTCACGTTTGACGGTTTTACTTTCGGTCTAATTTCATAATGGTAATTTCGTGTTGACGATTGTCCATTTGTGCCACCGTAGTTAGTATAAACAAAAAACCGGCCAAGTGCGTGTCGGGCCACGCGCAGTGTAGGCTTCCGTAGTTGCCTGTCTGTCTTAGGCCCCTAGCACACGGCGTATTTTAAACGCGCAGATAACGTCGTCTGCGCGTTTAAAATACGCCGTGTGTTAGGGGCCTTAGTTACATCGACGTGCGGTGTGGTTGCGTCGGCCGAATTTGTACGAAAATTGGCCTTTACAAGTACACAATAACTACTTATGCCTATACCTTGTCCGTGATAGTTTTCATCTTATATTATTTGTATGTACTACTACCATGATTTTTTTCACATCCCCAGTAGTAACCATTTAGCCGGGGGACGACGACGACGACGACGACATGACTCGAACGATTCAATTAATTTTTTTTCGATTCAATTTCTTTATTTCAGATAAATATCCATATCGGGTTAGTTACAGTAGGAACTTATATCTATGTTAGTTACACATTAATAAAAAGATAAAATAAAATAAAAATAAAAATACTACAAATCTAAACAAATCAAAACGCGGGGTGACACAGATCACGGCTATTTTATATATCTTACTAATGTCCTGATCTGTGCCACCCAGTGACAAAGGATGGGATAGTTGTACCTATCCGCGGTCACCATCAAAATGCTGTTTTGACTCCCCCTGACACGGTCCATCAAAGATGCAATTTTTTTCCTTAGATCGCGTGGAACCCGTTCGTGTGAGGGTCCGCGAACATTCCTGACTTTCCTGAGGCACTGCACCACCTAGGAAGTCTCAACAGCATTCTGAAGGCGTTATTGTACTGGATGCGAAGGGCGTTATAAGCTCTAAGGCTTTTAAAGCCCAATATCTCGCAAACGAATCACTGATTTTAGGTTATCCATAATAATTTTGAACGAGCTATCCAACGATACCCCACACCATGGGCTTAACGAGAAAAAACAATTACATTCCCGCTTTAGGTGTAGGGGAGGTGACACTAAATAAAAAATAAAATTAAAACCTATTATTTGTATTTTAAACCTTTGTTACATAGTCTAACATTGAAATTTAAAAATAATTTGGAAGTTGCAATAGAGATGAATAAATTACGTACAAAATAATTCTGCGAAAAAAAAACGCCAATTTCATAGGTAAGGACCTATAACCTAGCATTTCTAGTAGTAATAGTTACTGAGCTAAGCCGAAGACGGACGGACGGACAGACCGACATGGCGAAACTATAAGGGTTCCTTGTTGACTACGGAACCCTAAAACATGATGACAAACGTCCTGGGAATATCCGTCCGTTTGTGTAAATGTGTAGTTTTAGAAGTGTGTGTATAATGCAGAGCTGTGTGAAGTATCCAACCCGCACTCATATAATTTATTGTTACGAATAAATTGATCAAAATTAAAATAAACGCCGCGTTTTTAAAAACGCGTGCCACAATCGTGCGTGCAAAACCTGTTCCGCCGTGTAATGTTAATTATAAAAGCGTTTTAAACTAAGATAATTGATTTAGCAATTTTCTTATCAATGTACGTCACTCGGGCGAGGCGCCTCTGGACGGGTACAGGGGAGGCCTTAAGTGTTAAGAATGTTACTATTTTTAAATTAAGAGATATTACTTATTACTTATACGGACCTAAGATCGCAGCGAAAATCTGAACAGCCAGTTTTGAGTAATTCAATAATAATATACAAGGTAATTTTTTTATTTGAGTTGAAAAAATCCCAATCATGCCCCTTATGCTTATTTGCGTACTCCACCCTGCAAGCAAAACAAGTATCAAAGTAGGTAGTAGTAAGTAGTAATCTGATACAATTTCTCCGCTAGCCAAGATTGTCTGGAAGAGATCGCTCTTTAGCGATAAGACCGCCTGTTGTTTACCTCTACTTGTTGTTTGTCGTTGTTCTGTATTGTTTTCATAAATTGAGGTGTGCAATAAAGACTATTTGTATTGTCTCTGGAATAAACATACTTTCCAAAAAGTTCAGTCCACGTGCTACTAATACGGGTCTAGGTCTTATCTTATCTTATCTAGGTGAGGGCCCTTTCGGATGCACCTCGACCCAGTGGGATCTTTTGTGCATAATAATCCTACTAATATTATAAATGCGAAAGTTTGGATGTTTAGATGTTTGTTACTCAATCACGCTTAAACGGCTCAACCAATTTGGGTGAAATTTTGCACGAAGATATTTCAAAGCATGGATTAAAAAATAGGATAGTTTTTATCCCGAGTCCACGCAGACGAAGTCGCGGGCGGAAGCTAGTATGTAAATAATACGGGTCTAGACTCAAAATCTATTATTACTCCAAAAGAAAGAAGGCAAAAAATATGCCTAGAGACGAAAGTCCCATTCAGGTATCTCAAAGAATAACGAAGCTGCAACCGTTTTAATATTGCTTGTTAGAGAGAGAAAATGCTCGCGGGAGTGACGCCACGATCATCGCGTCGTTATAGTAAATGACAATCGATTCATATGAAGGTGCGTTTTGCGGAAAAGGGAGAGAAGATACCCCGTCTTAAAACTTTGGACACATAACTTTGTCATTATTTAACCTTTTGCGTTGATTTTTTCTTAATCTTAATCCTTTTTCAAGAAAATACATCATTATTGATTATTTTATTTAGTGCCTACACCCCTATTATATCAATATAATTAGGTACTTTCCGTTTGTTCACGATGCCATTGGAACCAGTTTTAGATGGGATCAAAATGTGACTAACAACAATTAGAGTCCCTACCTGCATCAAACGCAAAAAAGACTAAAGAAAATCTGGATATGATTTTGATCCATGTATTTTTCCGTTTGGCATTTTATTTACAGAAGAGTCTTGCTATACGACTCGTAAATATAGAGTATATTTAATGTATTACGCTATAATAAGATTATGATCATACGTCATATTAGCAAGGGATAACGCAATAAAGGAACGCACGAACAGACAAATAATTCGTATAATTGTCCGCTAATTGTATCATTTTTGTACGACTGACATATATTTATCAAAGTTGTAATTCTAATCCTTTGATGAATTTTGGAACATACATCATCGTGTATGGATTTTAGTTAGTATTTTTTTATGACGACACTCCTCACAAACTTCTTCTAGTGTTTGTCTTGTTGTTGTTATCATACCATACCGTAAAATGGGGTACTAAGGGATTGAGGGGGCAGATGGGACGGGAATATTTTGAGTTTGCTACTTTGATTTCCTGGCTCAGGTTGCTCTAAAAGTAATTTTATTATACTTATAAACATGTTTCTTATCTTGCGGCAACATGGAGTAGCCAAATTATAACATTAACAAAAAGTGGAGTCTCTAGAAGTGAGAGGTGATGTGTGGTCTGGAGTGGAACCAGGGTTGTGGGGAGCGATCACGCGGAAGAGGAGCGATAAATATGAGCGAAGAGTGGGACGGAACGCGGATTGTGGCAAGCTTATCCGAAATTCTGAATCCAAAAGTTTTTCCCCACACATTTTCTCAGTTCACCCCGCTGCTGTCTCCTCTAACTCGAGGTGGGATTTCCCACTATTCTTGTGTTTATCATTAAAATTATGAAATTAAACGACATATAATCATGAAAAAATTTAAATTCATGCGGCCAGAACATGTTTCTTCGTGGTTTGATTGTCTATTTTGACCCAATTTTACGGTACCTAATGCGCCTTTGCGACTTATAAATTTACGGCGGAACATAATTTATGTAATTAATTAATGTAAAAGTTCACTATTGTATTGTTACTCATCATAATCATATCAGCCGAAAGACGTCCACAGCTGGACATAGGTCTCCCCCAAAGAGTGCCAAAGTGATCGGCCTGCCACCCGCATCCAGCGGACACCCGCGACCGTTACCAGCCCCCCCATTCTGTTACTTGTTTTAAGCTCACCTCAACGCTCACCCACAAATATATCTCGACACCGCAATGCGTAGTAACCAAGCGTAGGTAGAGGTCTAGTTTCGTGACGGGCGACCGGCGGGGTGAGCCGCTTTAACGCTTAGCGAATAACAGCCCTGAGCATCAGTCCTCTTTTGGGGTGTCTAGTTAATATCGTAATGTAAATTGTAATAAGCCTAGTTTTGGTTCCTAAAATTTGACTTAAACTCACTTAAGATAATAGGCTCATGTTTTGGTTAATAATTAAATTTCAACGAATCAAACTTTCAATATTTGGTTTATAACACCTGAGCAAGTGACGTCATTTGAAATATTTATTGGGTCGTGTTTTGTGGTTGTATAGGTAAAATGAGAGATTTTTAGGGTTCCCGTACCCTCAAAAGGAAAAAACGGAACCCTTATAGGATCACTTTGTTGTCCGTCTGTCCGTCTGTCAAGACCCTTTTTCTCAGGAACGCGTGGAGGTATCAAGCTAAAATTTATACCAAATACTCAGGTCTACTGTCCCTTGGAGCTATGAAAAAATCAAACTTCTAAGCCAACGCAATCAAAAGATACAGCCGTTTATGCCGCAAATTTCCACAAATTTTCGAAACTTGCAAGGGGATCAAAACCTACAGGGTACTTCCCGTGAATTTGAAATTTGGTACGAAGCAACGTCTTATAGCACAGATAAAGGAAAAATTGCGAACACCGTATATTTTACGGAACCCTCGGTGCGCGAGTCCGACTCGCACTTGGCCGGTTTTTTTTATGATATTCATAGACTACCTATGCAACGTTAAAGGTACAGGAAGTGTTCTTATGTATTATTCCAGTGCTATTTTTATGCTTAAGGGCGAAATACTACTAGTGAATATCATGACTCTCCACACACTCGGCTAACCTAACCCACCCGCGGCACAAACTTCAATAAACATTCGCGAATTGGAATAAACTGCTCAACCCTCTGTTGTCCCATCTTTTCACATATCCGGCTGAATTTATCACGTCTTCAGTGGGTGACAAATGGAGCGGAGCGGATGTGTGATGTATGACTGAGCCGATACACTACAACTGGTAACATAAATATTTGGAGTTCGGTGTTCCCGGTAGATGGCGTTGGGGCGTAGCCCGCGTACTAGTTAATCACCTTAAGGGATTAATGCTACGCTTGTACGTAGTTTTACACTTCCTAGAGCAGCATTAATTATCGCTTCTCTTTAGCATTCAAATTCACTCTGACGGCCATGACTTCAAGCGGCGGCGGCATGCAGCGGTAGCGGTTTTTCTAATTCATTGCGTGTGATCCCAACTAACTACAGTGCGTTGCGCGTCTCGACCGCGCAATGAACAGATAAAATGCTAGCCGTGCCGCAATTCGTGCAAAATGTCGTGGCCGGCCGGGCGGGTCGAGCGGTTGGAGTTCGAAGCGAGTTTTAATTCATTTGTGGTGAGAGTACCAACTGACAAGCTATCGACCTTCATAAAGGCGAAGATCTTTCACGATATTATACTTCGTAGAGAAAATATAAACGCTTGTGTGCGCCACTGTAGCAGCTTAAAAGCGCCAATGTCAATCTAGTTTGTCAAGTCGCATACTGTAAACATTGTGGTCGATAAGCTTCGCCATCAGTTAAACTGTTTATTAACTTTATCGGGCAGTAAAATCTGCTATGTGATTTTATGTTTAACCATTGCAAATTAATAATAGTTACCATTAAATCGGTTCTAGACATTAATACACTTATATTATAGGTGAATGTAATGCCTATATTGAAGAATAAATAATTTTGACTTCGACTTCGACTTTTTATCATTTTTAGGGTACCGTAGTCAACAAGAAACCCTTATAGTTTCGCCCTGTCCGTCGGTCCATCTTCGGCAAACTCGAAGCCAAACTGAGCATCCTGGGACTTAATGTGCTTCAACAGCAACCTGTCAAGCAGTCCGTCCAGCACCTTGGCTGTTACCGTCGCGAGGGATATCGGCCTGTAATTGGACCCATCGGTGGCACTTCCTGTCTTATTCTTAGCGATGGGCACCACGATAGTCTTCATAAGACTATTCGGAAGGTAACAGTGACTCATGCACAAATTGAAAAACATTTTGAGTACCCGTGGCAGGTGATCACCAGCATATTGCAAGTGCTCTATGCTAAGGCCATCGTGACCCGGCGACTTCCCTCTCGTTATAGATTTTATCACACACTTAACCTCTTTTAGAGTGAAAACAACCGGCAACTCCTCGCTGTGATCCTTAGCAGAGAGCACCCGCGACTGCTCACCCAATGGACTCTCGACTCGGAAATATTTTTTAAATAAGTTGGCAATTTGGTCAGGCTCACATACTCCATCCACACTAGCAGGGAAATTCTGCCTAGGACCAATTTGACCAGTACGCTTCCAGAACTTGGCAAAGTCTTTAGCTTGATGATGAGTGGCTAAAATATCCATTTTAATCTGTACTTGCTTATCCTTGAAAACGTTTCTGGAAGCGCACAATACGACGCTCCGTTACGACGTGAAAAAAGGACAAACAAACACACACACACTTTCGCATTTATAATATTAGTAAGGATTTTGCCTTTCGTTTTATTTCTAAATAATCTATGTAACCCTTCGAATTTCGATCGGAATATGAAAGATTTGATCTGAATTCCCTTAATGATAGGTACTGCACTCCGAACATGGTTCGTATCTATCCATCTACTACGATAGTGGGCGTAAATAGTGATTTATAATATGTCAGACCTCCTGAAGCGTTAACGTAGAGTCGATTCAGAAACGCGGTAGGGTGTATTAAGATTACATTGGATTCATATTTTCTTTAGTACCTAGATAGGTGTGCATGCGAGAGAGCTGCTAAGTAGGTAATACTCGTATATTTAAAAAAAAAATGTAATCTGAAGAGGGAGCATAAGGGGTAATTTTTCCACACTCGTTGCGGGCGCGTTCTCAATCTCAACTGATTCCTCCCAGGTTTTTACCTAGATAAATGTTTGTTTGAAATAAGATCAATTCATAGTCGATATTGTCTAAAAATCCCGGGGAGTTTGATAAAATTTGGTACGAATGTTCGTTGGAAGCCCTGTTTTCGTCTCCCAAAAGTCCCCTGGTTAGAATACAAGGTTAATTCACCAATCTATGACAGTCACGTCATCGATCCCTATATAAATCATCCATAGGTATCTATTTAAATATTCCAAAGTGTTCCAAACCCACGAACCGTCATAGGTTGTGAATTAAAATGCTATCAAATTCATCTGAGCGAGCAAAAGCTCTTAAACTTCTAAACACGATTCTAATGTCCGACTGCATTCGAAATAAATTGAGTCTCACCGAATGCAGGCCTAGCGCTATGCTGGCAACTTTTATCTATGATGGAAGCCTAGACCTGTTCTAGGTTCCTGTAAATAAGTATAATAACTTACTTTACTGGGAGATAAGCATCATAAACGTAGTTAAGTGTAATTATAAATTAAGTGCTTAATGATAATAAAAAAACCGGCCAAGAGCGTGCCGGGCCACGCCAGTGTGTATATATATATTTCTATTGTCCTTATTTAGTTTAAAGAGAGAGAGAAATTTACAGATAAAAACAAAATACCTGTATAGCCCGATAAGTTTATTTTTGGCTCTTCATACAAACGTAATTTGGTTGTCATTTTAAAACGGCAACCTGGAATAGCATGATACTTTGTTTTGTATAGATAATGGGAGTAATGGCATCTGCCGCTAGGTCGGAAATTAGACTATGTTGCCACAAACTATAAAAGAAATATAACAAATATTAAAAAAAGTTTTTAGATACTTCGTATGAAAAACGTTCTACACGCTTTGTTTTTAGGGTTCCGTACATCGAAAGGGTAAAACGGAACCCTTATAGGATCACGCATGGAGGTATCGAGTTGAAATTAAAACCATATTCTCAGGTTTACAGTCCCTTGACGGCCGTTTATGCCAGCAAAAAACGTATATTTCGACTGACGTATATTTGTATGAAGAACCGAGCATCTTAAATCGAGACATAAATGTACAATAGTACGAAAAGAGAATATGATTAGAGACAAAGTGTCTCGTTTGATTTAATAATACTCTTTGTACATTCTCAGCCAATGTCAGTCCGTCTCGGTATGCTATGGTAATTTCTGTGGGAGAAACAGAGACCAGTATAGTTTCTCTGCATCGTACGTTACAACACATATTTACTTGTCTCTTTTTCGCTCCCGGAAATAAGCATACCGTCCTGCTCTCATTTGATACCCATTATTAGTGTGTATCTGCAATATTCGCAGCTCTTTCCTGTGTGCGTAAGCCTGCCCGTTTTTAAACACGGAATTTAATATAGACAACGTATCTACCTCTTTTTATTTTACATCATTGCATACATACATACATTCACGCCTTTATTCCCAAAAGGGGTAGGCAGAGCACATGAAACTTATGTTCCAGCGCTACTTTTAGCATAACTGTGGCTATAAAATCGACAAAATCCACAATGAAACATGTTTAAAAACTATTTTATATATACAGAGTAATAAAGAGTTGTTCTGCGTCTTTCTGCTTTGATTTTTTTTTGGTATTTAGATTCATTCATTATGGTTCTTTATAAAACGGTAAAAACAACTTTTATTTTTATAAACGTCTGCAAAAGTCCAGAGTACAAAAGTAAAAAAAGCTGAGAAACCCCTGACATTTTCTTTTCAAAGTCCAATATCTCAAAAATGGCTGAACTGATTTTCACGAAACATGGCTAAGTACACAGGATAAAATTATCTATGGCACAAAAAAAACTAAACGAAAATCGGTTAAACTTATCTCCTCTCTTTGCGTCGGGGGTTAAAAAAGGTAATGAGACAGACGCAGTCAAGCTTTTCGGCGGATGTCACATTGCGCCGCATCTCCGGACGGAGGTGCGGAGCTGCATACAAATTTCGCCGGACGGAGGTGCGGTGCAGTGTGTCGTACCACACGGAATTTATATGCAAACTGAGGTACTTGCATACAACGAGCTCCGCAATCTGACAGGAGCAGTGTGACCTCCACCTTCGATGTTCTTTATGAGAAAAATGGTTTAAACACAGAAACGGCCTTCCCATACTAATATCGTGCCCCGCCGTCAACATAGTGCCGGAGCTGCGTTTTTAGACTTAAATTGGTAGTGTTCGTCGAATATAACTGTGAGAAGACATTACATATGAACCCTTATTTACGAAGATATTTAAAGTAACAAACTTATTCTATGTACAGTCGAGGTCAAAGATACGTTTACACTTTTGCACCTTATTACAAGTCAATAAGGTGCAAAAGTGTAAACATATCTTTGACCTCGAAACAGTCGAGGTCAAAGATATGTTTACACTCGACTGAAAATGGTCCCGATTCAAAATGTGCCGTCCTAGAAACGTCGTAGGGATATCTCTATTTTCATGTCTTTCAAAGCGTATGACGACAGAAACATGAAATAAAAGCGATATCTTATGGACATTCCCTCCTGCCACTAAAGAATCGCGGCTTAAGGTATTCAAAGCAACGGTATGTACATTACATAATTCCGTAATTTAGAACTCTTCGGGGGAGGCCTGTGTCCAGCAGTGGACGACCTTATGCTGATATGGTGAGGATGTTGATGATTTGTCCGAAAGGATACTTTTTCCGAATCACATTATTCCGAACACAATATCCCGCCGAAGCTAGTTTAGATTTTTCAGGATGCAATATACACCATAACATGCGCCAACGTATTGCTCATCTTTCATCTCCGAGCTATTTACTTGTCAATTATGCGGTTGTGGCTGCCGCTCCCGTATCGGCCTTACAAGCCACTTGCGCAACTATCGCATCTCAAATCTGGACGCTGTCTATTTTATTTATTTATTTATTTAGAAGCTCAACAGCATTCACAAAACGCTTTTAACACTTTTTTATGCATAGCTAATGTAATGACAGAACTCTCTTGAAAAATATACAGTATTAGGTCTGCGTGTGAATTTAAATAAATAAATAAATGAATTTTATTCTGCAAGTAGGCCGTAATGGCACTTTTACAAGTCAAAATTCTACCAGCGTTTCTGAAAAGGATGACCACTGTTAAGAAGAAACGCCGAAACAAACTCAACAGTCGGTAATTTTTTGCCAAAATACAATGACAGTTCTTTCTACTTAAAATAAGTCAAACTGATACAAAGAAAAAAAAACATCATAATGCGTTGTAAATTGAACTACTTAATCATTAATTGTAAGAAATTAGTTAACAATTATGTAATAAGACTTGATGATGATGATATAGTATAATTTGACTCTTGTGACTTGTAAAATGTTTGACATTTTCGTAAATTAATCTTGTTCGTAAATTAAGCCTCAATTGCTTTTGTTTTATAACATGTAAACGTTTTGATGACCGCAATGTAAGTTTATTATGTGACTGAATAAATGAAATGAAATGGAATAGTGTGTGTGTGTGTGTGTGTGTAAGTCAGTCAGTCGGAGAGAGAGAGGGAGATTAACTTATTTGGAAAGTAATTTAATAATTTGTGTTTTGAATTCATGTCTAGATGAGATAAACGTGTCAACTTTTCAGATGTACTTATAAGGTCAATGCATATAAACCACTCATATGCTTCTGCAACCAGCGTTGCGGTCTTATTAAGGCTACCATTGTGCCTCTATAAGTTCAATTCGTATAAACCATTCACTTGCTCCTGGCGAACATAATCTACTCATCTAAGTCCTCGTTAAGCCGACAATGACATTCGGAATTTTGATATTTCGGAATACTGCTACAAAGTACTCACGAGAATTTTTGTGTGATCTAAACTCAACAGTGACGCACCTATTGCACTTAAACATTTACGGTTTTCCGTAACATTGGCGACCTTGTTTTCATGAAAGCATGGGTGTGCACCCGTCATATAAAGTATTACATGTTTGGATATCGAAAATACCTATATCAGTGGATGTCACTTCAGATATTGCCGTCGATGGCTGGCACAACGCCCGCTCGCTGTACCGTCATCAAAATATACTATAGATATTTAGGACACAGTTTTTCAATGTGTCTTCCCAACAACGACAATTTGAATTGTTTTTTTTTGTCAGGAAGGAGTAGGTACAGTAGTAGTAGTAGTAGCAAGAAGTATAGTAGAAATAAGGAATTCGTTACTCATATATAACATACTAGCTTCCACCCGCGACTGCATGAATACGGGATAAAGGCTATACACTATCTTCGTGCAAAATTACATGCAAATCGGTTGAGCCGTTTAAGCGTGATTGAGTGCAACAGCTGGTTATAGTTTCGTTGAAAAAAAATCTCAACGAAACGAAGGAAATATTGCAAGGAAATAAGAATAGTCTCAAAACCGGCCATCATTTGCTAACGGTACGGCTTGTGGTGCGCGGTCCGACATGATAGAGGGTGACAAGTGTCGTGAAAGGTTTCTGGGCCACGTTTTTTGTAATAACCAATGCATCGGTATACAGCCTCGAATAAGCATAGTAAGCGTTTGCTAGATTTATGAGGGTCTATATTGGATGTTTCCTGGGTTTGTCTTTGGTTTATTTTGATCTACGGCATGCATTATGTAACTAGATTACTAGTTGGACGACCGGTTTATTCTAGAGGGCCTCGCCTACGAAGCTGACGGTCGAATTTCACGTTCCAATACGTTTTCTTTCTACGGGCGTAGCATGGTTGCCATTTTATCACTTATCGCTCTCGATAAGACATCCGTCATTCACGCACTCGTATACTTGTCGGAATGTGACGGACAAGTATGATACGCCCGCAGATCCTGCATTTTTATTTATTTATTTATTTATTTATTTATTTATTATTCGGAGAACCAACAGCTAACAATTCAAAATAATAATATAAGCTAGTTATATAACTTATATTTTACAACAAACACTTAAATACACTGCATAATTAAATCACTCGTACAATGCAATTGCTTGGAAAAAGTGTCTTTATATGGGTCAACATTCACAAGTCCTATATGCTCGCACGGCCGCGCGGGAATGAAATGCAGGTGTGTAATCCCGCACATCCCGCGGATTAAATTGTTTAATAATTATTTCACCTTTTTTATATATTTTCTTATTTCCTCGCATTAAATTGTAACATGTGTGGTACACCTGCGCGTAGGTAACTCCCAACTCGTATCGGACAAACACTCGCAGACGCTCGTGTTTTTGTTCGCTACCACTCGTTCATAAATACTTGCTTTCCGCACTTGTGTCATAAATAACCATTTCAGTGCCTAGAACTACTTACTGATAAACTTTGATTGTTTGCTGGTTGGTGATACTGGTAGTAAAAATATGTACACATTCACTGCCAGGCGGCCTACTCGTTACGATCGTATTCGATCCCGTGGTTTTTGCACTATATACTCAATGTAAACAAAGTTATGTCACTGTCAATGTCACTGTCAAGTGACATATCGGGGGTTCTGAAAGTACGGGTCGGTCATGCAATAATATTTAAAGTTCACTTTAACAGAAAAAAAAACCAAAATAAATATGAGAATTATTTATAAGTAGTACTAGTTAATAGTAAAACATTTAATTGTACAGTGCATCAGTTCTTAACCCTTTTTTCGGTCCACGGACCCCTAGGAAATCAAGCACAAACCCAAGGATTAATAATAAAAATCGGCCAAGACTTTTTGTGGCATTTATTTATTATTGTTAATTGGTGTATTGTCTATGCCATTCGCATTAAGAAAAAAAATTGTAAGCAACCCACAGATGCACAACCCCGGTGTATCACAGCAGTGATACCAGTGCTAAAAATATATTCTGCACATAAAAACGGTATTATATTTTAAAATTATTAGGAGGGAGGATGTTTGTAAAAATAAAGATTTACGTAATCAAAATTAATTTGCTTAGAAATCAGAAATCAGAAATCATTTATCTTTTTTTTGCTTTTGGTAATTAGAGTGTATATTATTGTAATAGGACGTATGTTTCGTTTAACTGCGAAAATTATAAATCTCCTCATTGCTGCAAATGGTTCTTGTTAATGGCAACACCAGTGTTTACATTTTTCCTGTGGGATTATTAATTTATTAGGCTATAAGTAGTGGAAAGCGGCTACGGCGTAGGCCCCCCGCTAGGTGGGTTCCTGGCAGTGAAATTTATTAAACAGTTGTGGTATTTTGCGAAGGATATTATTATGACGTTAAAGTCTAACTGCCTCGAACCCACTCATCGTCATCATATCAGCCGAAAGTCGTCCACTGCTGGACATAGGTCTCCCCCAAAGAGTGCCACAATGACCGGTCCTGCGCCACCCGCATCCAGCGGACTCCAGCAACCTAGCAGGTCACATTGTGGAATCCACTCGCCTTTCTTAAATGTATACTGCGTGGAACGGAACGATGGACTTTCCCGCAAGAGGGGGATTATTGAGCGCTAGTACGTCACATTTTCCAGATAAGCTATTTTTTTTGACGCGTTTTTTTTTAAACATTTATATGGAGCTCGTCGCTCCAGTCGGCCAACGCTCCATACAAAGGTAAAAAAAAAATCGCGTCAAAAAAAATAGTTTATCTGGAAAATGTGACGTACTAGCGCTCAACAATCCCCCTCTTGCGGGAAAGTCCATCGTTCCGTTCCACGCTGTATACCTACAAGACGTCTTGCGTATACGACGCCGCCACCACTGCAATATTTATGCTGCCGTATTTTGCGTTGCCACTCTTATGTACCTGTCGATTTCTTCTTTTTCTTAGAGAATTCTTTCGTTTATCTGACACGAAGCTGAATAGATCATCCTTTGTTACTCGCGAACTCTTTGATATACGAGCAATAAACTGAAAGAGGACGTATTGTAGTCCGAGAGTCGAAGAGAAAATACATAGCTATATAACAGTTTTTTTTTTTAATTTATAGGAAAATAAAGAAATTATATTTTGTACCTTACATATAAACTCGCCAAACTGTGACGTTTGATGGCGAGAAACGCTCATGTTTTATACTACTAACCTATATAATTAAACCTAACATTTTTAATGAGATTCGCATTTAAAAAAAAAATAGTAACATTTCCCCTATAGGGACAAGTTTGCCTCTTACATGATAAGTATATATGGTTTTAACCTGTTTTCGTGTACAATAAAGTGCTCAATAGCAGGCCGGTTCCTGCTACTTCGGCTAAACACGGGTTCCACGCATCTCATCCTCCTAGCGCTATTCCCGGTTGTGCCCTAAAAGAGCCCGGGGTCCGCTTTGACAACTAATCCCAAGATTTGGCATAGGTACTAGTTTTACATTAAACAGACATTAAACATTTACCCTTACCGGGATTGAACCCAGGCCGTCAGCTCCGCAGGCAGGGTCAAGTACCTTCATATTATCATCGTCATCAGTCTATATACATCCCACTGCTGGGCACAGGCCTCTCTCATGGATGATAGGGAATGGGCAGTAGTCCCCACGCTGGCGGGTTGGGTACTGCATATGGTCACATTATTTTTAATTTTGCGTAGGTTTCATTTGCCAAACGATAAAAACGTTAATTACGTATTTCCCTTAAAAAAAAAATGGGAAAACTCAAGACAAAACTCACAACTTGCCAAAAAAATATGCCAAAAATGACTTATTCAGGATCACTAGGCTAAATCGGTCATTATAAATGTTGGGAAAAAAAGGCGTAAGCTCTTGGTTGAAGCCTCGGGCATCCGATACTATTGAAGGGAGTAGAAGCAGAAAAACGATCAAATATGTGCTTATTGTTAGCTCGTTTTCGCGGTTCAACGTTTGACCTACAAAACTTTCCATGGAGCGTTGTGTTGAATGAATGAATGAATGAATGAATGAATGAATGAATGAATGAATTAGATTTATTTTGAAACAACAAAAGTTAACAGTGTACAGAATTCTTATATCTAAAAATATTATTTAGTTGTCTCAAAAAAGGAACCCACTCAGCATGAGTCGAGGCAGAGGGGGCCCCGACGCTGATTTTCAGTGGGTCCTGTAATGAGTACCTAACCTAAAACTGAAATTAAGGAATCGCGTTTAATGAACAGGCTTACATCTATATTTAATTGCTAAGATTGTACATTTCAGGTTATTTACCTTTAGCGATAACCAAACCAGAAGTTGGATTGACATGAGAGAAGATAAACAATTAATAGGTAGGCTGAAAGATTTATGTTATGTAGGATTCGCGTGTTTACACGTATGCATTATTTGTATAAAGAACACTTACACCTATTACAGACGCAGGTTGCTAGGCAATAGAATTTGGATTATTAAGTAAGTGACGTTTTAATTTCTGTTTAAACGTAAATAGCGAGTGTTGAATATATTCTTAAAGAAAACTTTTCCGGATGGTAAACATTTAACCTTACCTAAGAACTACGATTATTAGTGGGAACCAAGGCGGAGTCATAGGATAAAATATGTCCATCCACATAACGCCTTGTACAGTCGCCATCAGATATATATTATATGAGCGGCCAAAGTGCTCACAAATATCTGAACACGTCTCTAATGCCTCCACGATAAAGATGTGTTCAGATATTTGTGAGCACTTTGGCCGCTCCGATATATCTAATGGCGACTGTACGTCAGGTAGATTAAAATAACACTTTTTGTATGGGAACATGACAGTTGAGTTGGCCTAACGTGCGTTCGAATAGTTACGTGATTGCCCCTCAGGTGAGGAGTTCCGGAGATGACCCGAATAAACCCATATGCCTATACAAACTTTCAGAGCTACAACTTGTCAGACTTTCCTTCTTTATAATATTAGCATAGAAAAATATCGTTCACCTACTTGGAATAACATAATAATCGGCGGAACAGAAAGAGAAACGAAATTAAATAAAAACACAATAGGAATATATAGAGATTTATCGTTTTTACAACATACGATAAGGTAGGTAGTAAAACAATTGTATTCTTGAGAATATTTTGAAACATTACAGTGAGTCAACGGCAGTCAAAACACTTAAGAATTAAAAGTTTTTTTTTTTTTTTTTTTTTTTTTATGATATAGGAGGCAAACGAGCAGTCGAATCACCTGATGGTAAGCGATAATCGACGCCCATGGACACTTACAACACCAGAAGAGTTGTAGGTGCGTTGCCGGCCTTTAAGATGGGAGTACGCTCTTTTCTTGAAGGCTTGAAGGTTATAACGGTCCGGAAATACCGCAGGCGACAGTTCATTCCAGAGTTTGGCTGTGCGAGGCAGAAAGTTTCGGGAGAAACGCACAGTTGAGGACTGCCAACCATCTACGTGGTGAGAATGAAAAAGCTGTCGCGTAGGGCGATGGCGGAAGGAAGCGGCGGGGATTAATCCGAACAATTCATCGGAACACTCCCCATTGTACATGCGGTAGAAAATGCAAAGCGAGGCTACATCTCTACGCAGTGCTAAGGGATCAAGCCGATCGGAAACACGCTGGCAGCCGACAATTCGAATCGCTCTTCGTTGAATGCGGTCTAGAGGGAGGAGCTGGTACTGAGGAGCCCCTGCCCACAGATGACAACAGTATTCCATATGTGGACGGACCTGCGCCTTATAGAGCTGTAGGCGGTGAGCCGGCGTGAAATACTGTCTCGATCTGTTGAGCACACCGAGCTTCATCGAGGCTAATTTGGCCTTACCCTCCAAGTGGCCGCGGAACTGGACTTCTTTCGAAATGTCGACGCCAAGGATTCCGATGCTGGCTGTGGCTGCTAGGGGAGTGCTCTCAAATCGTGGAGATGCCGGAAACGCTAACTTTTTTGCGGTGAATGCACAAACTTGTGTCTTCGAGGGGTTAAAACGGACTAGATTAAGTCGGCCCCATTCTGAGACTTCTTTTAGGGAAGACTCAATTTCAGACACAAGTTTGTTTCGACTCTCAATGACGTTTTCCCGAGAAATATTGGCACGGCCGGTGTAAAAGGCATCACCCGTACTATCATCCGCATAACAATGAATGCCGCTGATTTGCAACATGTCATTAATATGCAGGAGGAACAGCGTGGGTGATAGCACACAGCCTTGGGGGACACCAGCATTTACAGACATGGAGTCAGAGCATTCACCGTCGACTACGACTTTTATGCTTCTGTCTGCTAAAAAGCTGCTGACCCACTCGCATAATTTCTCTGGGAGCCCATAGGATGAAAGTTTTGCTAGAAGTGCTTTGTGCCAAACTCGATCAAAGGCCTTCGCTATGTCCAAACTAACTGCCAATGCCAATGCAATGATTTTATTTGTTTAGTTCGAAAAATAGTTTCTTTACAATATTGAACTTAAAACCTTAGATATTTACGTAACTCTGTAAGCAATATCCTATGACACGGGGCTGAATTGCGTACCGTGATAAAATACAGCATAAGTCACGCGACACAAGCTTGAAGTGATTCCAAGGAGAGATACTTTAGAAAAGTTAGTCTATCAGCTTCAATAAAGTGGTAGTGATGCAGTGGAATTCGGACACTACTTTAGCTTGCTTTGTGCTTGGGAACTGAAATCAAATTGACAATGATATTAATGATACTGCAGAATTGAAAAACATTAATACCATGATGCTTTATTGGCGCCTCGAAGTTCACTAGATCTAGCAGGAGACGATGACTGATATTCGCCAACCACAAAATAAAATCAATATCTATTAATATTCAGTTTGCGATAAACACAGAAGAATTGTAAAAGAAGAACATACCAACTAAGCGTAACGAAATAGATTTAACTCAGCATCTTTGAATGATTCTTTTAACTTCTAACTATGAAATGAAAATAAATGTATTAAAGGAACAAGTTATTTAGATAATAGAACTATACAAACAATATGAATATTGAATACAGTTGCTAATCAAATTAACTAAATGTCGATAGTAATATTTGCGCTCTTAGGCGCATCTGTAGCGTCAAGTTGTAAATTTTGTCTACATGATCGCTGCCTCACCCTAACTGTTTTCCACTCCGGCGCATATCAACAACCTATCGATGGTAATAAAGCGGTCATCGATCACAACACCAATACCCTATATATCATAGACGGTAAAACCCTGAAAACAATCACATTAGATGACGGAAGAATAAACCAAGTCCCTACTAAGAATCCTGATATGACTCCATCATATTTAACCATAGATCAGAGTATGTGTCCGAATATTAATGAGTCAGACCGCTTATCTAATGAATTGTGTACTAGCGATGTGTATTACTCATACGCACATTCCAAGACAATTTACAAGTACTTACCAAACTCAAAAGAAACCAAGTCATTGGAAATCACGTATCCTGATAAACAAATTTCGCTGTGGGTTTATAACGATATTGCATATTTTACAGGTTATAGAACGGGAATGAGTTATGTAAGTGGGCCACCTTATAAATTTCAGAGAATTCCGGCCTTGGAAGAAATCCATATCTTTGATGTTATCTTTGATAAATTCGGTAGTATGTATGTTAGTTCGTTCGACAAAATCTACAGGCTAAAGACTAACGAAGATAGAGCATTTGCAGTCGCATCACTAAATTACGCTGTTGCTTCAGACAGATATGGTGACGTGTATTTGATTGACAGGTTCGAACATGGCATATATCGATTAAATCACAAGACAGATTACTGGATCAAAATCGGGGCGTTTTATGACGAAAGAGAACTGAGACGATTCATGTTTGATAAACATAATAATGTCATTATCGTCAATTCAGATAAATCTTGGTCATACCATAAAACTACATCGGAGCGGTGCAGATTTAGTGATGAAGACTTAATTCTGTTGAACTAGGTTTAAGATCACAGTAATTTATGATGTTTTCTGTTAACTAGTCATAATTATCAATTATTGTCGGAAGCTTAACCACGCTGTATTTCACTTCACGTTTTGTTTTGTTTTTCTTTTTATTTGATGTTTCGCTGTATGCTGCTGGCGGTAAGCGCGGTGGCGGGTTTTTCGTGTGGCGTTTGCTTGCGAGGATTCTGCCTAGTTTCCAAAATTCAACTCTAGCGCTGACGGTACGATCGATAGCATATAAACTAAACAACATTCTTAAATAGCCATCGACTACAAGGACTATGCCCCTACACTGTTTACGAGAAAGATTTGCGATGATAATTGCGAATGTTACTGTTAAGCATCCACATATGAAGCTGATATGTAAGAGTAGATCAAGATTCGGGTGATATTTACTGCTCATGAGTTCCTGCCAGCGGTGCCAGCCCAAAATGAATGTCACTAAGGTAATTGATCTCGATTATTTCCAGTTAAAAAACATGTGGATTCACAATGGAAGAATTTACTTCACTGATTCTGAGTACCGACTTTATGTGAAGTCTTCGACAGCAAAGACTAGGCTTTAGATCATTTTGATGTGTTGGATATTGTTTTTGATGTTGCTGACAACATGCACGTGAGTACGGGTGACAAAGTTTATAAAAGTGAAGATGAGGGAAAGAGAATGACTGTGTCCAGAAAGTCGCAATCATCGCTGTACCGATTGACTTCTAATGGGACTGGAGATGTGTTCATATATGACATGGATAAAAGCATTATATACTAAGTGGACTTGTTTAAGAATGAGATGAGTAAAGTGGGTGTTTACAAAGACTATGCGCACATGACTCGAACAAAGGCTTTAAAACCCAATATCTCGCAGACGAATCACTATAGGTGTAGGGGAGGTGCCACAAAAAAAAAAACAAGATTTTATTCTTCTGTTTTGTCGGCGTGATTGATTTATATACCCATACCGAATCACAGTTTTTGGTAGTAATGGTTACTGAGCTAAGCCGAAGACGGACGGTCGGACGGCCAGACGGACGTGGCGAAACTATGAGGGTTCCTTATTGACTACGGGACCCTAAAAATGAAGCGATTAGAGACTTTGTATGAAAGACGTCCTACTCGTTCTTAGTATTTTAATTTCTAGCAATATAAACTAGTTTCACGGAACCTATTGTGTAAAAAACTTCACGTTATTCTATCATCGCATCCTATCCTATCCTATAGGTACTACTAAACGAGCAATATTTGTAAGCACGTTTTCGAAAACGGCTCGATTAAAACGATTTCGATTAAATTTGGAATATAGGGGGTCTCATCATATCTGGGAAATTTAGTTTTCACCTATTTTTACCCGATCTGAGCTCGCTCGCCCAGTGTACTGTCATTTTAAAATGAGAACCAAACTATGTTTGTATGGAAAGTCGAGCGTCGCGGCGACTCTTAATCCGTGTTATTTCGATTCTCGATAAAGTTATCCGTGAAGAATCTCAGAGTTAAATGAAAGAATGTTGCGAGTTAAGTCGAGTTTGTGCATTTGGGCTCACAAGCAAAACTCGCAGACCGTGGCGTCAGTGCCCGGTCCTCCGATGACTTAGTTCCGATTCCTAGGTTTTCTTAAAAAGTGAGGTTTATGTATAGTTGACGTACAAAATATTAATTCTTTCTTGGTCTTATTGCTTTGTCGTAAGCCGAAAAATTACATGTATATTTGACGTCGAATGTACGGTCGCGTTCTTTAATTTATGACCGTTTTTGCTAAAATATTCTTTGTGTTCCTATACAATTTGACAGGATTGTGAACTTTAAGTGGGTCCCAAATTAAAGTTCGTGACTGTACAGGCGTGGAAAACACGATTTTCGGCCGAAACCAAAACCGAAAATTATGCAAACTTACCTTACTATAGAGAACTCGCTTGCACACTCCACTGCCAAAGTAAAAAACATAGAAATCTACAACACATATTACAAAAAAAAACAGAAGCAACGAAGAAACTGTTAATTGACAGATTGATTGTTAATTGTCATTGACAGAGCGGAATGCGATAAGAAAGTACGAGACCATGAATTTCGGCCGAAACCGAAACCTTGGCCGAAATTATATTATGTGGCCGAACCTGGCTGTAATCGAATCTTTGGTCGTACTCTACTCGCCTAACAGCACGCGCCTCGCGCCGCCGGACGCCGTGCCTTTCGAACACATCCTACAGTCGGTTCGAATTCGTTGTGACAAGGCACCAAAATCGCGGCGCAGCGCGTCCATCCTACTAATATTATAAATGCGAAAGTTTAGATGTTTGGATGTTTGTTACTCAATCACGCTTAAACGGCTGAACCGAATTGAATGAAATTTTGCACGAAGATAGTTTATAGCCTGGATTAAAATATAGGATAGTTTTTATCCCGGGTCCACGCGGACGAAGTCGCGGGCGGAAGCTAGTAAAATAAATATTAGGGGAACAATCTTACACTAATCGACCTAGCCCTTTTTAAGCTCAATTTGTTATGGGCTACGGGAAGGTATATTAAATAAATATAAATATTTAAATACATAGAAAGACATCCAAGACTCAGAAGCAAATATTCATGATTATCACACACATATTTGCCCTTACCGGGATTCAAACCCAGGACGTTCAGCTACGTAGGCAGCGTCACTACCCATTAGGTTACCCGCCGTCGTCCATATAACGTCCATGCCATGTATCTGACGCGCTGCCATCCGTCAGAAAGTGCGCTGCAACTACTGTCGTTGCGTGTGGCCCCGCACTAACTGCTCCGCTATTCTGTAACTTGTTTTAAGCTCACCTCAACCGTTCACCCAATATATCTTGACGCTACGATTCATAGTGACTAAGCGTAATCAGAGGTCTAGTTTGGTAGGCGTGGCGGGTGAGGTGCCGCATAAGCGCGTTCCGAATAACAGCCCAGCGCACAATGCATTTCCCCAAACTGAGAGTAATGGTGACAGGCGGCCATATTGTGTCCCGCAAACACGTTTTGGTCAAGAATGCGGAAATCGTTGCGTCTAACCTAGTTTTTAGCTTTTAACAGAATCCTAAATTTATTAACATGCTTGAGGGCGACTGATATATGAAACTGTGTATTTATATAATTGTCATCAGTTGACAAGTATCTGTTGGACATTTCACCCTGAAGGGCTTATTCAGGCTACTTGACCATTTTTATCCCAGTGTTATTCGAACCAGTTTTCTGAGTGGATCAAATGTTTGTATCGGACTAGTTAAAATAAAAGCACGTATAAATACAAAAAGAGGGTCAAATGGACCCTTTGCTGGCGACAGACTAAACGGCTCATACAAATTGACATAGTATTATGACGTCACAACGTTATCTACGTAGTTCGTACTAACTACTGTATGGCAAATCACATAAATTGCTGATTTGGTCGTGAAATACTTACTGCGTTTAAGTACATAGATGTAGTAGACATTTTCTTTTAAAGTGTAAGGTTTTTTTGGATTTTCTAATTTGCTCTTGGTCGATAAAAATATAAATAGAATATATATATTTTTATGATTTTAATTAATTTTTTTAATTTACACGTTATTGTAATAATTTGGTGGTAGTAAACCATCAAATTATTACAATATAACAACACTTTAAACATTTTAGCATGAGGAAATTACCCAATTCTGTCTGTTTTATTTCCCACGACGATTGACAAACAACCATACGGCTTGCGTGTCCTGTGTGTTTATGAATAACTGCATCTTTCTTTCTTTATTCTTTCATTTTCCTTTCTTCTTTATTTCCGTCTTCTTTCTTTCTACATTATTTCTTCTTTCATTTGAGGATTCGTTGTGGTGACATAGAGACAAATGCAGGTCCATCAGTCAGTGAACACCGTTCATCCTCTAGTGGTCTGGCGACTCACCACCAAGAACATAAATACCTGCAGATATAACTAGTTTAAATACTGCATGTTATTATATGTATTGTATGTATGTTAGGCTTTAAGATATTTGTTGCTATGGGCCTTAGATGCCTGAAATACATGGTTTATTATTATTATTATCGAACGAGCGAAGCGAATAAAGTGCTCCGTTTCACCTTGTGCCAAAATTCTTTGGTATGTCCGGATGCCCCGCTGTCACGCTGTCCGGCTCTCCTCTTCTACAGAGGGCCTACCACGAAACGAAAACGAACTTCCTTTGTGTCTCCGTCTCTATCGCACTTGCCAGTTCGAGTGACAGAGAGGGAGATACACGAACGAAGTTCGTTTTCGTTTCGCGTTAGCCCCTCAGGTCGCATTTCTCAACGGATTCTCGTGGAATATTGTAAGCAGGTTCGTTAATTTCGCAGTTTTTTCTGTCGATTCAGTTAAGTATGGGATTGTTTTTCGTTTTTTTTCGACGAAATGACTTGCTTAAGTTCTACTGCTCACAGAGACACTAGTATGTAGTACACGCCTTTATGTTGCCCAAGGATAAACAGTCCTTAATACTTTTTGCCGTGGGTTATGTACAGAACTTTTGTCAGGAAATAATTTACTCTGCCTTTCAAAATCAGAATGCCACACATCAAACAAAAGCGATATGCTAGAGATATCCTTTTCAGCTATAGAATCGCGGCCCTCTGTTGTAGTTGACAGGAACTTATTCTTAGACTAGACAATCTCTCCTCGCGGAGTTGCAATCTTGAATCTTTATTCAATAAAAACAAATGACGCGAGATACCCATCTTCGCCCGCAGTCTGCAATCAATGGAGAATGATCAGATAGGGTAATGGTGGGAATGAGGAGCCTTTAGGCTGCTGTGGTCCTTTTTAGGGTCCCTTTTTATTGAACATTTCGAATGCGTTTGTTCTTCAGTGACGTCTCTAAAATGCCAAATACAAAGTTAAACAAAATATTGATATTAGATGATGATTATATATGACTAGCTTCCGCCCGCGACTTCGTCTGCGTGGACTTGGGATAAAAACTATCCTATATTTTAATCCAGGCTTATTAGCCTGGAACGATGAAATTTTGCATGAAGATAGTTTATTAACTATCTTCATGCAAAATTTCATTCAAATCGGTTCAGCCGTTTAAGCGTGATTGAGTAACAAACATCCAAACATCTAAATTTTCGCATTTATAATATTAGTAGGATATTAGAGAATACCTACCGGAAAAAACTTGTACTGTTAATGTTTTTCAAACGGTCACCACGATACAGGCAAAGCCTAGTGTGGGGCCATGGGCTAACTTATGTTGTGTTCTGTTTCTTTTAAATAAACGATTTTTTTAATTTTTTTAAAATCTGTAATAATGGCAAAAGTGCTGAGCGGTGGTAAACAAGCATATGCCCTGCTTGTTAGTTGGTCACCGTAACATTTATGGACTTGCAACTTGAGAGTAGTCACAAGATGCTGATTCTTAAATTATATCGAGGATTCGCTATGCTGACAGAACCTCTTACCTTGAATCCATTAGGGTCTTAACTGTTATTTATTATATAATTATCAGTTGGTCCAACTCAAATAACAAACTGTAAGTAACTTACCGACTCGTTATCTGTAGGTAGATCGCCGCAGGTTCGATTGAAAAGTATTGCATTTTGTGGTTTGCTTTGCCATTTAATGTTTATGGCAGTCTCAAAGCACATCATTATGTTTTATTTACACAATTATTCGTATTTATTTCCAGATGTATAATGTAAAGACAGCCATGAAAGTGGTGTAACACTTTTCGCGTCTATTATTTGTATGTTATGGTTTATGTATGTAAGCACTTTATTGTACACAATAACAGGTAAAAGAATATACATGTCACACAATAGATCAAAGTACAAAGGCGAACTTATCCCTATAAGGGGGTTTAAAACTGCTTATTTACTTAACGTGAACATGAGCGTAGACTTTAATAGAGGCAGTTGATACCAAACTTCATAATTAATTATACTATTTTGGAAGCCTAGGAACGGAAATTGAGAACATTTCCGAATAATATCTAATTCGAAAGCACCGTTCGCCCAATGATTACGAAAAATCTTCTCCACTCTGAGGGAAATAGCGATGCAATTTACAGGATATCATGGTAAAACTAAACACCTTTAGTGGAACATGCTCACGCACGATGGGCATCACGCTTGATAAATATATAAATTGGAAAACCCACGTATCAAATATTAACACCAAGATAGCCAAGTTCCACTATGCATTATTCACTCTCCGTAAAGCAACCAACTTTGCTACAGCACTCTCTGCCTACTATGCCTTCACACACTCGTGGCTACGGTACGGAATTATAATGTGGGGTAATAGTACGGACGCACACGACCTATTCGTCATGCAAAAGAAATGCATGAGAATAATGTTAGGTATAAGAAATAAAAATATTTGTAAATATTTGTGTGATGAGCATGAAAATTTGTTTCTGAGTCTTGGATGTTTTCTATGTATTTAAGTATTTATATCTATTAAATATATCGTCGTCTAGTACCCATAACACAAGCCTTATTGAGCTTACTATGGGACTAGTGCGATTTGTGTAAGATTGTCCCCTTATATTTATTTATTTATTTATTTATTTATAAGAAACTGGGATAGCTGCAAGCCTCATTTTATGAAACATGGCATACTTACCCTGCTATGCCTATATATTTTGGAATTGGGCTTATATGTGAGAAAAAATACACACCTATTCGAGGAGTACACAAATAAAAGGTTTAAACATAAACTCAAATTGCCTACCACAAACTTGCAAATATTTGCAGTAAAGTGTTACAATCATCTCCTGGACTATATTAAGCAGGAACATAAAGACAGTTTATATGCCAAGAAACTGAAATCATTTCTTGCACAAAAATGTTACTATACAATGAATGAGTTTTTCGATGACAAGCTTTACCAATATCTTAGCTGCTGTCAGTATTCTATTGTTTAAAGTCATCTGTTCCTTATCGTTAGTTCATTAGTTTATAAATTAACAAATCTAGATTTTATGCATATTAATTATAGTAGTTGCCATAAAGCTTATGCAGGGTCCATGAGATACTTTTGTGTTTTATACATGTAAGAGCTGTATTTGTTTACCATGGTGCAATAACCGCTTGATTGATTGATTGATTATATTCGAACTAATTATGCTTTTACCTACATAAATTTGTATTTAGTTGGGTTTGATTATAAGTTTTTGTTTATAGTCCATATTCTTGTTCTTATTCTAACCGGTCGTACATACAAATCTGGGCGACTAGTCCACCCACAGTAACAAGGGAAGATTTAAGGGATTCGTCGGCCAAGTTCCTGAGCGCCCTGGTAACGGGAAGTTTATAACACCCCCTATCTCTCACACCATGTTAGCGCGGAGCTGAGAAAATGGCGGAGAGGCACAAAGTAGATTGTGCCTCAAGGGGACAAAATGATATATTTACAGCGAGGGCGGTATATTGAATCTTGAGCGTAACTAGGAATTCAAGTGTTGACGCCGACGAAATTCCGCATTATTTGAGGGCAACAATTACTCTTGTTCTGAATAGCAAGTGCGAAAAGCGTGTTTCAGATTGGAGGTGTTTGCAGTAGTAGTTTTACATCTCCTTCTTCTCAACAAGTAGGTGATGATTGAGCAAGAAAATTTGAGCGAGGGAATTTGTTCCTTCAGCTGTCAACACGGCGAATCCTCAAACATATCAAGGGTCGGCAACGCACATGTTACTCCTTTGGAGTTGCATGCGTCTATAGGTCGCTTACCACCAGGCGGGCCGTACGCTTGTTTGCCACCGTCGTTGTATAAAAAAAAAGAAAAAAAGCTTGTATTAAAAATTATAGTTTTGTCAGAAACTAAATTTTAATTAAAAAAAAAACACTTAACATCCGCTCTGCTCGGAGAAGATTTCATTTACAATAAAGGTTTCGGATGTTATTAGCTATGAACGGTAGCGTTACCAAATCTTTGGGAAATAATGTGTTAAGATAATCTCTCCAATCTGCCACATCCCTACCCGTTAGAGTTTCGGAGTTCAGTAGAGCAGCCCGCTACCGTGACGGCCAGCTTTAGAGATAATTTCATGAGCTTAAAAGCTTTGCCAACGTTTTGTGTATGATTTGGGCACTTAGCTCTACGTTTGGTAAACACATAACTAACACATATAAACTTATCTTTTACAAAAGGACGCAAACGAAACGAATGTGCCTGTTTTGTAAGCGTTAGGAGGCTTATTTGAGTATTTCTTGAAAAAAAATACCATTTTTCTACATACATTTTTTTTACGAGATTTACTGCAACTTTTATGTTATCTACTCAGAATGACGATCTCGTTCCAACAATGGAAAAAAGTGGCCTACAATTTCCATTCATTTTTTGAACTTTCCTATTGTGTTCCGCCATACAAAGCATATGGAAATGGTAACGCAATAGAAAAAATTGTTTGGGACTGTTTTTTGACCTATTGGGCGTTACATCGAAAGAGCTGAGGATTCTCAATAGAAATAATAAACAATATCTACAATTTTTTTTTTTTTTTAAGAGTAGTGGCATTTTTGCTGCTGGACATAGGCTTCCCGCAAAGAATGCCGCAGTGTCCTGCGCCGCCCGCATCTAGCGGTCTCCCGCGACCTTTGGCAGGTCATCAGTCCACCTTGTGGGTCCACCTTGGGGGCCTACCCAAGCCGCGCCTTACGTAGTCGCATCGTATCGGGTAACTTTAGCCATCTACTGTCAATTGCAATTTCAGAAATTATACTTGATTTGTTCAAACCTGCAACACTAGTCGAAGAAGGTAGTCGTCATTGGTTAAAAGTCTGGCGACCATCCCACTAATGCTAATAACTTGCTTTTGCTTATGCTCTCATCTCCTCAATTTATAAGAATGATTTGTGAAATGGTTCTCTGTGATGCTATTTTAGATGCTGTTAATGGCTATAGGTCACCCGCTTCACTCAGCCCAGTCCTCGACTTCGCGGCGGGTACGACAAAGACGGGACGCGCCCGGTGCCATTCATAGGCCTACCCCTCTGCAAGGGAATTTCTACCATGTAACATTGGAACAGAGATGTATTTGCTTTGATTCGTTCCATTTTAAAACAAAACAAAGTCTATTTCCTATTACAGTTGATTCTTTAATTGCCGATTTCCCTTGTATAGTGGGCCTAGAGGAGTACATATTCAAATAAATTTTATTTAAAATTAGAGACATATTTTGTTTTTAAACATTGGCACCTACTCGTGCGGCTGAATTACGAGAATGCAAATTTGGGGATTTTAATTTGTCAAAACTCACAAAATTATGGCATTGAGATTTGGAAGCTACCCACAAATTACGAAAGGCATTTAATGAATATTCTATACATTCATTTTGAACTTAAAAGGAACTGGTTAAGGTTTAAAATTGAATGAGTTTATGTAGGGAGTTATGGTTCTCTAATTGTTAAGGCATGGTATGAATATTTATCTTTAGGATATATTTTTATAGGTGGCGTGGATATGCAAAACATGTGCGCTTCGAATGGTTTTCATCCTCAAATTAGCGTTTCGGTATTTTGATTGACATTTCGTTTCACGTTTCACGAATGGCGTTTTTGCGAGTGCTGACAAAAAGCTTAAAATATATTAAGGGATACATTTTACGAGGGCCTGAACTAGGATTCCCAGTGTTTCAGGCAGTAGGAAAGATCGGTATAATTAGTATTTAAACAAACATTCAAACCATAAAAAATATACATTTTACAGTACTAAACTTAACAACTATTAACACAATTATTAATTAACAACTTAACAAGTATTTAATAAATAAATCAAGATTCATTTTAGAACTATAAATAGGTTCTCTGTGTCTTCATACGACATTTTTTGAAGGGCATCTCGGAGAGTTTTCTTACATTTAGCATAGATGAGAGAGTAAATAAGTATAGATCTAACTTAGCATTTAACCTGTTGTATATAAAGAAACGGACCCAAGGAAACACATTTCCTGAGTGAATTTTGGAGGCAAACAATATTTTTTCGTCTTATTTTACCGTGTTCAGCGTTGTACGGGGTTGCGGAGTGCTGTTTTAATATTGTGCTCAATATAAATAGTTGTCGAACAGGGAGCACTTCACATGACGCATAGAGAAGGTTAGTAGGGTAGAGGAAAGAGCGGAATGTAGATACTTTTAGGACAAAATATACTTGCTTGATTAAAACGTGGTTAAACGTATGCTACGAGTATGTCCACCTTTCAAATCTATCATCATACTTATATGGTGCTTCGATGGAGCCAAGACACGCTTGTTGTAGATAAACAGATACGAACTGCTACTTTTAAGAAAAACTGTTACTCAACGTGTGTCACTATCTAAAATAAGCTACCAAGAGTACCAAGGCACATAAGAGAGTTGCCAAATAGTAAATTTAAAACACTTGTTGTTGTCACTTAGATTTTATTCCGTAAATGAATTCTTAGGTACGAATTCGTGTTCGACGTTATATTAATACTAGCTTCCGCCCGCGATTTCGTCTGCGCGGACTCGGGATAAAAACTATCCTATATATTAATCCAGGCTATAAACTATCTTCGTGCAAAATTTCATTCAAATCGGTTCAGCCGTTTAAGCGTGATTGAGTAACAAACATACAAACATCTAAACCACAGTATAGAAGAATAATACAGTAGTTAATCAAAAGCCGTTTAGGAGCGTTCGTTACCTACTTTCGCTCGATGCGCAGGGCTGTGTCACGTATATGCAAAGTATTTCTGTTATAGTTATGTGTTTTTAGTTTCCCACTTCATCGAATATTTTAATACCACTCTGCCTAAAATATTTCCTAGTAAGTATAATAGTTGCTAAACTGCACTCGGTTGGTAGGTGCTTAGTTACAAGCCTATTCGGCTCCTTTTGATATCGTGGCACTGTGCACTGGCGGCTCGCTGTCTTCATACCTACGAGGCGGCTTCCTTTGACGTGGCGAGTGAGTGAGGTTTTCAAGGCAAATAAATGATTATGATTAGAAAAATTTACTGTCATCGAACATTCTTGTATTATTTATTATTATTCTGGTAGTGGCTTCCGGACTGTGAGAGCCCTTGTATCACTGCGACCATCGCTGATCTATTGTGATCGCCACTTACTACAATTCTTGGTCAATTTCTGCAAACTCGAACAATTGCAGAATACTGTTGACCTCAAGAAATTTGAACTCCTCTGGGAACATGATGTGACAGAAGACAGTATACGGAGTGCGCAAATAAAAAAAAAACTTCTAATAAAGGTTTGTTTATCTACACAAACATATAATTATCGTGTCATATATTGTTAACCGAGTAAACATGGCGGAAATAGTTACGGAGTAAACCTCACTCTCGTATTTTCCGGACTCTTGGGACATAAAGGCTGTGGTGCATTAACAGCGTTAACGTTGCAATGCTATAAGGAAGCTACCACACCGTTGCTCAAAGACGGGTACAAAATATAGAGGCGTGTTCTATAATGTTTAGTAACTTTTTCATTAACATCATTCGCTCATATACGTCTCACTGGAGACAAACAGTTTGTCTCTATCTCTCTTTCCAATCCAAAGTTACTTTCAAAAATGAGATTGTTGTATGTAAAAAAATAAAATAAAATAAATATTAGTGGACAATCTTACACAAATCGACCAAGTCCCGAACTAAGCAAAGCTTGTACTATGGGTACTAGACGACGATAAACATACTTAAACAGATAAATAAATACATAAATAGAACACATCCATGACTCAGAGGTACAAATATTCGTGCTCATTACACAAATAAATGCCCTTACCGGGAAACGAACCCGGAACCTCCGGCTTTGTAGGCAGGGTCACTATCAGCTAGGCTACGGAGGACGTCAAATGCGTTGCCTTATCTTTTTATTCATATGATGATTCGTTGGGTTGACAGCTGGAGACATATACCGGTTCCACATTCTCAACAGTGCATCCGCGACCTTTAACAGGTCATCTCATCACTCAGTATGGGGGTCTACCCACGATCAGGGTTGCCATATGCAAGAATTAAATGTCCTGATAAAAATCCTGACATCACCCTAAAAATCCTGACATTTCTTGTAACAGCAGAGATTTGGCGTAGCTTGAACGACGCCCCGGCGCACAGTGGGACAAAACGTTCTTAACCATCTCAAAAATGGTTTTAGCGAAAGTCGTAGGTCTGATATAATTTTGATAGTTCTACGTTCTATGACAAAAGACCTAACTGATATTAGCGTGTAAAATAATAATTGTTAAGTTTTACCTACCTAAAATTGCACTGAAACATTGAACTTCGATAATTTCGTATTTAACAGACTAGACCTTCGTGAAGTTTGACTTTAGATATTTTTTAAGTTTCTCAAAGAAATATATAAGTATTACACATATTTAGATTTACTAGGATTTCTAGTTTTTAAATGCGGTACTATTTTACAGAAAAATAAAATATGTATTTTTTAAATAAATGTTGAAATGCCCCATGAAAATTTCCGAATGTTTCAATTTCAATTGGAGGTTTCCTTGTTATCGAAAGCTGCCGATGTCGAGTTATTATCATTTATAGAATCCTTAATTAGTAAATAATCCAAGGAAACAAAAAAAACCTGCGTCATTATAGCGCCTTTTTGAGCTAGAACCTAAAATGTCAGCAGAGGACCAAAATCATTATTTTTACTTATACCTATTTATACGTTATTGTAGTTATATTAGTGAGATTTACCGTTGTTTTTATTCATATTTGATAAAATAGGTTTGTTTGGCTATCTTTTAGAGTATCTGATTTTACCACAATTTTGATAACAATACCTATCATCACACTTTTATCTATTGTGGTAATTATAAACAGTATTGGTTAAATATCTCTGTGAGAACTTTCTTTATCAGTTGACACGTTTTGCACAAGTTACTATAAAGTGCTATAAATACTCGAGGTTTCCAACATTTGTATCAAACTGTCGGAATACCTACGCAAAGTAACTATTTATTTGTCAAAAAATTAGTGAATTCGTTTGTGTTCAACGTGATATATGTGCTCAAATAATAGCCGGTAAAAGTACCTCAGATATGGAAAGATATTTATTAGAAAATTTTCAATTATCACCATCAGATGTAAATATTGTCATTCATAATATCCAAAAAAACTTGGTATCGAGTTGCAACTCTAAATGGGTGAAAGCTCAAAGAAAAGCTGATCGTTTTGAAAGTCAAAACATAAATTAGTTGAATGGCGAATTTAAGGTATCGTTGAATTCGTGCAATGCCTCAACATCTGAAGATACTGGCTTAAATACATCTGGAGATCGTGGTAGACCAACAAAACCATATGAAGCGTGTTCTGAAAATACGAAAAAACGTAAAAACATGGAATTGATGCAAGAGTACGGAATGGGGCGTGTGCATAATGCATACATACAAGGATTACGATCTATAGGTGAAAATGACGAATCCTCGATTGTAAGTATTTTGAGAAATACGGACAGACAAAAGAAGAATGACGTTCTGCAAAATATTTTGAGAGGACCGGATGCTGCAGCTTCTTTTAGCAATGACGAAGCACTGAGTATATATATTGAAACAGATTTAACCAAAACTCAATATAGATACCTGAGCTACATGCTAAATGAAAAGGGACATTCTGTATTTCCGTCATACCAATCTTTGGGTGAAGCAAAGAAGAATTGCTATCCACTTACATCAAGCATAACTGTTACAAACATCAGTGCTAAGGTGAACCTTCAGGATCTTTTGGATCATACTGCCTGCCGTATTATGAAGATACATACGATACCAGAAAATTTCAACAAACTTAAGCTGTACAGTAAGTGGGGTTGCGATGGATCTTCGGGGCAAAGCGAGTATAAACAAGTGTTACCTGAAGAAAGGGAACAAATATCGGATGCAAATTTGTTTATTGTTTCACTTGTACCACTGAGATTAGTTGACGAAGAAAGTAAAACAGTTATATGGCAAAATCCGACATGCTCTTCTGTTGGTTATTGCAGGCCTATTTCTCTGGAACTTGCAAAAGAAACTAAAGATAAAACCACATCTGTTGTGAATGAACTTGAGACCAAAATCAACGAATTAACTCCAACGCTTGCAGCACTAAAAGGGAATGTTGTGGAAGTAAAACATGAGTTGTTCCTGACAATGATAGACGGGAAAGTTGCTCAGGTTTTAACAGAGACATCATCGAGCGCTAAGTGCACTATTTGTGGAGCAACCCCTAAGCAAATGAATGACCTGATGAAAGTAACTGCGAGAGTTGAGAATGAAGATGCATTTAAATACAGACTCTCGACCTTACATGCGTGGATAAGATGTATGGAAATGATTCTGCATATTTCTTATAATCTTGCATTTAAAAAATGGGCAGCCTCGACTCCTGAGAACAAAAAACTAAAAGAAGAAAAAAAAGATTTGTCCAAGCTCGATTCCGGGAAGACCTTGGTTTACACATTGATAAACCTCGTCAAGGATCAGGAAATAGTAATGATGGAAATACGGCAAGGAGGTTCTTCCAAAACTATGAGTGTTCTGCAGAAATTACGGGTGTCGATGAAGAGTTGATTAAGAGATTATACATAATACTGCAAACAATGTCATATGGGTTTCCTGTAAATGCGAACAAATTTGGTGAATATGCGCTGGGAACTGCACGGTTATACGTGAACAACTATAACTGGTACTATATGCCGTCTTCAGTTCACAAAATTCTTATACATGGCGCGAAAATAATAGAGCATTTAGCCATTTTGCCCATAGGGCCATTATCTGAAGATGCTCAGGAAGCTCGTAACAAAGACTATAAGAAATATAGATTAAATCACGCCCGGAAGTGTTCGCGGTCAGCTACAATGGAAGACGTTTTTCACACCTTGATGTATACATCGGATCCCTACATGTAAAGGTATAAATAGTGCAAATGTCCTACTAACAAAAGAATTGTTGAATGAAGCGAAAGAACTTCTGGTGACAAGTGATACTCCTTGATTTTTTTTGTTACTAGGTGGTTGTAAGTTGCATTATCAATTAAGACACTTAATGTCTGCCTTTTTAACCTAATTACTACACATTTTTTTTTATATTATAATTTTTTTAATATATTTAAGTTATTATAAATAACATTTGAAAAAAAAGAAAATTAAAAATATACCTATATCTACCTACTTACATCAAGTTTATTATAATTATTAGTTAATACTTATCTTTTAATACTTAGTTATATGACCAAAAAAAATTAATAAAAATATTATTTTAAATTTTTGTATGAAAAATTGTGAAATTTTATTTTCAACTCTATATTACTCAATAAATATAAGTTTTATAATAAAGGCGTTTTGATTATATAAAGGCATAATTATTCAAGATTACCTAAGCCAAATTTCAGCAATAAATTTCAATAAACAAAAAAGTTACAGATTTTTGAGATGGAATTGACCGTTTTGTCCCACTGTGCGGCGGCGCGCTGCGCTCTGTGGTGTACTACTGTATTGTATTGTGGATCTACCTTTCCCTTTCCCTCCGCCCGACCGCGTAGCCCCCACACCGTGCTTACGGCTTGATTACTTATTAGTTTTATGTACATAGGTATATCCTTTTATTTATTAAAACTGTGTAAACTCTGTAGTAAATAAAAACAATAAATAAATAAATATTAGGGGACAATCTTACTCAAATCGACCTAGTCCCAAACTAAGCAAAGCTTGTACTATGGGTACTAGACGACGATAAACATACTTATATAGATAAATAAATACGTAAATACATTGAAAACATCCATGACTCAGGAAAAAATATTCGTGCTCATCACACAAATAAATGCCCTTACCGGGATTCGAACCCAGGACCTCTTGCTTCGTAGGCAGGGTCACTACCAACTACTCGTAGGCTACAGCGGTCGTCGCAAATAAATCGTGGTCGTGGTAAATATATGTAGACATTTTTTTTATGAGCTCATTCCTAAAAATCCTGACGCCAAGTCCGGCTGCAATCCGGACAAAGGGTCAAAAATCCTGACATGTCCGGACAAATCCTGACGTATGGCAACCCTGCCCACGATGCGCTTCCGGTACGTGGTCGCCACTCGAGAACCTGTCCGTTCCAACGGCTATTGTTTCGACTTGCAATGTGTCCCGCCTTACTACCACTTAAGTTTGGCAATTGGGCTATATCGGTTACTTTGGTTCTGTCGCGGATAGCCTCATTCCCAGGATATCTCTCCATTGCTCTTAATATGACCAAACGCACACAGCACAAGCCACATAAGTTTGCGTATTCTTAAACCGAAAATATTAAAAATATAGCAATCGGTACTATAATAAATGCAGATTTATAATACTGTTTCATCGAGCAAGCGTAATTCATCGATGAGCAATGTCGACGTTAGCCGCATCCTTGTTGACAGCTCGGTATATTACCCCATCGAAACTTCCCTTTGGCCCGTACTATATTAGTACTTGTGGCTAACTTCAGAGACACACTTATGACACGCCTATTGTTATCATCGCTATTTCTCGCTTCGCTTCCAGTATCATCTTGCCTTCCTCGTAAAACGTAATGTATATTTACGTCCGAAATAAACCTTTTAACCTAATTAGACTAACGTATGTAGCGAAATAAATCAGGCACCGGATTAGGTCGTGCTTTTATTTGGATTTAGTACAACAATAATGTTTTTTTGTAAGCCGTTTAGATTTGTGTAGCAGCTCGTTGACGCTTTTAGGGTTTATTAACGTGGAATAGAGCTGGGGTTGCTAGAGATAAAGGGGTTGGATGTTTTCACATTGTTAAGGTAATAAACGAATTTTAGACGATTTTATTACAAATAAGTCAGCCATTTACGTCCCACTGCTGGGTACAGGCCTCTTCTCATGGATGCGAGGGAACGGGCAGTAGTCCCCACGCTGGCCCAGTGCGGATTGGAGACTTCACATGTATGTATAGGTACCTTTGAATTATTTGGCAGATGTATGCGGGTTCCCTCACGATGTTTTTCCTTCACCGAAAGGCTAACGGTACATATCAAATGACATTCCGTACATACGAGTAAGTTCCGAAAAACTGATTGGTACGAGTTGGGATTCGACGCTACGACCGCCGTTTGACAGCCGTATGCCTGAAACACTAGGCTTCCGTAGCTTGATAAACGCATTTAAGACGATTTCATGTGTGTTTAACACAAATAATACCCCGCGAGGGCTGCTGCTACTGCTATTCTTTAGGAGTAGCGGAGTTGATATCTAAAATTAATGAATATGATGTATTTTAAAAACAAAGTATTAGAAGACTTTATATAATTATCACAATTTAAAAGAATGCGATAGTACTACTTTTCATGGCTTCGTGCTGGATGGTCATTGTAGTTGGAAACAGCTTGTTGACAAGGTTTGCTATAAAATTAATCGGTTTGCGTATGTCCTATGACTTCTATGGCGACTAACAAGAGTAGCGGATAAAAAAAACACCTTAAGAGCATACCATGGTTTTGTGGCGTCCAACTTGCGATATGGCATATTAATATGGGGAAATTCTGTTCAAATTAATCGTACTTTAATAGCGCAAAAGCTATGTGTAAGAGTAATAGCCAACATTCACATACCAACATCCTGCAAGGAATATTTTGTTAGCTTAAGATTACTAACAGTACATTTATTGTACATTTATGAAGTGTGTATATTTGTTAAGTTGCACAATGAAATGTTCAAAAACAAAAGAGATGTAACAAATATCAACACACGATATCCGGATAGACTCGTGCTTCCAAAAATGCGCACTGCAATGAGGGGTAGAAATTGATACGCCGTGTGTAATTAAGATATTCAATCATTTACCAGAGCAATTAAGTGAACTACCCCTCAAAAAATGAAGGCACAAATTATTTACTTGGCTGGTCCAAAAATGCTTTTATAGTACCACTGAATATTTTAACAGTGTGAGTAAATACTACAACTTACTTACTTACTTACTTAAATAACATAGGTCACTTCAGTGAGTAAGCTTAAAAATTAAAATTTGCATGACTTATTTAAGTCTAGATTATATGGACCTGTAAATATCAGTACTTCGTCGTATTTGAAGAGCCCTCAATTTCTCATTCACCTGATGCCCGGGGGACCACCGGGAATGGACACTCATTCGAACAAAAACAAAACTAAACCGGTGTGTGTGTGTGTGTGTATGCGTCCGTCCTTGCGTGCGTGCGTGCGTGCGTGCGTGCGTCCGTCCGTCCGTCCGTCCGTGTGTGTGTGTGTGTGTGTGTGTGTGTGTGTGTGTGTGTGTGTGTGTGTGTATGTGTGTGTGTGTGTAAGGGGAACATACCAAAAATAAACTATTCCGACGAATTGAGAACTTCCTCCTTTTAAGAAGTCGGCTAAAATAAGGGGGTATGAGCGTTTTCACTTGGGGATAAAATCTGTTTCGCTAATAGTTGGGTGCAGCGATATTGAAAAGGTTAGGAAGCACCGATCTAGTCTTACATTAACCTCAATGAGACCTGTGATAAGGGTACTTGCTGAGGATATACACACTTCTACAGATTCTTAAGTACATAGAAAATATCCGTAACTCAGGAACAAATGTTAAGCTCATCACACCCAGGACCATTCGTTTCGTAGATTAGATTAGATTCGATTATTTATTTCATGATAAAAAAATACATTACAGATTTGCATACATGTCAAAAAAATAAGAACACAATAACAAGGAAATAGAAAAAACAAAGCAAAAGCAAAAGAACACAAATATATCAACCTCTAGGTATCGACATTCTTTACAATATTAAGTGCGTAGGTAATGTAACCTACCAATTAGGCCATATGGTCGGTATATGGTCATATAAATGCTATACTTCATTTATGTGTATAGTATATGACGTGCTCTCTATTATATTAAATAAAAATTCATTTGGCTACAACTAGAGGTGTGTAACTCAGGAGTGAGAGATTCAAATGAACTGCATCTTTTCGTTTATGTCACTCGCTCACTCGTTCACTGAAGGATGAAACAACTCACTAACTCACTATGTCAGTTCAGTATGCGTCCTTCCCCCGCTCTACCGCTCTCAACTCAACCGAGCAGAACTGATGTACGAGTGGGTTGCGCTCTTCGCACTTACGAGTCGAAGCTATAAACCTCTAGATCACTCGTGCACGCTTACGTTACTGATAGAAAAACATGTCAATGTGTGAGTCACTCATTTATACTTGTATGCGGGAGTGATTAAGAGCTGTTAGGAGTCCACAGATCAAATGAGCGAGAGCTGTTATTCTCTATAGATGAACTGAGCGAATTGAACGAAATGAACGAAAAGAGTGATACATATCTTTACGAAATGAAGATATGAATCGCTCCTTTCACTTTAGTGACACGTTTTGCGCATCTCTAGCTACAACATTTTAACCGAATGCATCGAACCACGTTATTTTAATGAAATGAATTTGGTAGCTGTTCATACGTACATTTCCCTCAATCTTTAACAACCTATTGTTAAAATATTGGAACACTAGTTACCATATTGATTAGTAATTTAAATTATTACATTTTAACAGAGTGAGTACAGTCAATGCAACTGTGTTACCATTTCTCATTTTTTTTAACACGCGTGATGCAATTTTTTTATAAAAAAGTTAAAACAGAAATGAAAAAGACGACTAAAGCACTTAATTACCCATTTCAACAGTCTTTTTCGTTTTATCTCTATTCTAAAAATGAAAAACAATGCCGAACCGTTTGAATGCATTAACCATACGCCGCCATTTTAATTTCAAGTGACAAACTGTCAAGCCTTGGGAAAAAGTCGAAATGAAAAAAAACGCCAGCCCTTCTGTTATAATTTGGTGGAGAGCGCGAGTCAGCGGAGGCAGCGTTTAAGAGTCCCCACAGGACCAACCCACTGGATTGAGCTCCATAAACCGAAAGTACTGTCTACGGAACGTCATTTCTATAGTAGGAAAATACGTGAAGCCGTTGAAATCAGAAAACATCGTAATTTCACCCAGGAGGGGTTTTAAGATTTCATTTTCGTGGAATCCGATCATATGTAAATGCCAGCGTCGAAAAACTTTGTCCGTTATATCACCGACACATGTTGCGACACATCCGAAACGTCGGGAGACCTCAGTGAGGTAAATAAATAATTAAATTATACGCGATTAAGACCCGTTTAGTAAAAATAATTATAGCTATAGCGACTCCTATTGTGTATACAAAGTGTCCATGTTAGAATAATTTACTATGTCAGACATATTACATGTCATTTTAAAATGAGATCCAAACTATGTATGGAGATTCAACCGTCCTGGCCTCATAAAACATAAAACAGATAATAGCACTTACATACACAAAACCGATGTTTGACAACTAGAAAATTCAACGTGCTCTTTCACTGCTTTTCGGCGTATATACACCTCGGAGGTGTGAAAGTCGAAGACGCAAGAACATGCCTGTCTATAACCCACTGACTATGTATTGTATCCTCTTGAGCCACTTGGCTGCTGGGCACAGGCCTCCCATGGTCAGGAGGTAATGAGCGATAGCCCCCACTATTGCACAGTACATGATAAGGATTTTATCTCTAATCTATCAGAGACTCCAAAGTTATAGCTCGCGGTATGGTATACGTTCCCTGATCCCCATGCACCGCTACCGCTTGTGCGATAGAACAAAACCTCGTTGTAAAAATAATTCACTAATTAAAGTTTCAGGCTTGCTGCGGTCGAAATTCCGGCAATTAATACGACTTCCATAACGTTAAAAGACTTATACAAAGGGAAAAATTACAGCAATTAGGTCTTTCTTGAAAAAACAGGTTTTGCGGTTTCTATGCCACAATTTAATGAACGGCGGAAAATTAAAATTACTACTTAGCTGTACTGTTTTGTGGGACATTTTGTTAATGGTGCTTTACCGATGTTTAACACCGAGCGATTAGCGTTTAAAATGGCTCCGTTAATGCTAAGGAAAGCGATGTGCTACATTCTCTGGAGTATATTTGGAATAAATATGTACGGCTGCACGTCTATCATGAGACGGCTGCGATATACTCTCGATTTTTCTCGCACTATACCTCTTGTACTAAGTGTTCTAATAAGAGAGAGACGGACAGTGCGAAAAAAATCGAGACGTCGCAAGGGTGCTGGGAGGGGATTCCTCTACTGTCACTCTTACACCCTAGTGTACCTGCCGTGACCCCTAGGTCACGGCAGTCGGAGTGTGGTTGTGGATACATTGTAAAGACGTCCGCTGCTGGATATAAGCCCCCCCAAAGAGTGCCACAATGACCATTAGTCCAAATATGAATCATCAGTCCAAATTGTGACCTACTCACGCTGCGCCTTCCGGTACGTGGTCGCCACTCGAAAACCTTTCCGCCCCAACGGTCATCGGTCACTGTAACTTAAGTTAAACCTCTACATGGTACATTTTGAGCGATGGTTTAGCCTAGTTGGTAAGGCCTGCGAAAATGATAGTGCAGGTTCACATCCCGTTAATGGCAAATATTTATGTTTATTTTGTCTTAAACCGGTCGCAAATCTTGGTTTACGCTCGCTTCATCAGAACGAGTGTGTGAAACACTGAAACCAAGTAGGGATGCAGAATGCACTTGTCAAATTGACCCTTTGCTTTTTAATACATTCCTATTCGTACTTATCCCAACAATTCATCTCAATAATATTATGTCTTTTCTATCTTCAGTTATATTACCATTTACAGCTAAAACACTAGATCAGCACTTATCATCGGACAATTAATAGCAATTATCTGCTCGATGCTAAGAGCTTTGAAATGAACAATGACAAAGCGTCCTAAGCACAGATTTAGAACTAATAGACACTGATTAAGAACTAAAGAAAAACGAACCAGTGCAGCCAAGCGCTAAGGCACGTCACTTTCAATCTGGAGGTCGTAAAAATGGTAGGTACATCGGCTTGTTTAACAAAGAACCGGGTTATTCAAAAAAGTACGAAATATGATTTGATATTTAACAGTAACTTTCCGGTGGAGGAAAACATCGTGTGGAAACGTGTTTAATCCCAAACAAGGACTAGTTTTCCACTGGGTAGGTAGGTCGGCAGTCGCTTTTGTTAAACTAGAGCCCATGCCAAATCTTTGGATCTAGGTGCCTATGTCGATCCTGGGTTCCTTTAAGAAACAAGTGAAACTACAGGGAAAGTCGCTAGGGGGGTGACTTGTTCGCTGCGAATAAATATTTTTCTTTCTTTGTTCCTTTCCTCTTATTGCAAAAGTAGTTAGTTAATGTTTTCGTTCCGCGAGAAGCTACTAGTAAATGTCAAAAGATATAATGCACCTGTACTGCGAAACATATTGGTAATATGTTCATATAGTAAAACCGGTTTAATAGGATTATAAAGGGACTTATAGAGAAAGGGACTTATAGGGAAAAGGCTATTACAAACTCAAACTAATTACTACATAAATAATAATATTACAACTTATACAAGGAAGAAGTTGTATGAAAATGGGATATCTAACGACTATTAAATGGGTCATTCAGTAACACAATAAACAAGTCATATTTCATGTGGTCATTAGTCAATTAAATAAAAAACACTATAAACCACCTAATGCAAAACCAATAAGTGACGCTTGCTTATTTTGGCAAGCAAGCGTTAGCACACTCACGTATAAAATGTTAGTATTTAAGTACCTATAATAAAATATGACCTAGTACCTATAATAAATCGAAGTTATACAAGGTGTGACAAAAATGGGGTATGAACCGATCCAGGGCTTAACAGGTATCGTGTTCTGATAAGAAAAAACAGAGAAAAAAAATTTTTGACGCGATTTTTTTTTTACATTTCTATGGAGCTTGTCGCCCCAGTCGGCCAACGCTCCATACTAAGGTAAAAAAAAATCGCGTCAATTTTTTTTTTCTGTTTCTTATCAGAACACGATACCTGTTAAGCCCTTGATCGGTTCATACCCCATTTTTGTTACACCCTGTATAGAAACAATAACTATAAGTACCTTCTAAATATAATAGAGACTCGTTACTGCAGGCAAGGTGTTGAAATAGTTTTGCAGGGAAATGTTTTAGAATAAGTTTATAAGTTTGGTTATTAAATAAAAATAAAAGCAAAAAATATGTTTAATTGTTTTCCCTTTTTTATGGTGCACACTTCCATACCTAAGTATATATTCTGAGTTAACGACTAACGTACGATTAGATAAAAAATACATCGTTTTTTATATATAATTTGTCATTCAGTGCTATGTCTGTGATCTCAGACACTTTCGTAAATTTGACCTGTAGCTGGCATTGTTCTAATTAATTAAATGTATTGTGACAGACAGAGGTTATGTTTAACTGATACACCGATTGCCATAGAGCGAAGGCTCAGTTTATTAATTTTAGTAGCATCCATTTTGAATTTGTGATTTAAATCATGATTACATTCCTGGGGCCGTAGACGAGGTTGTCGACAAGCGCTGACTCGAATAGAAAATAATAAAATGTAGGGAAGGACAGATGCCGACGAAACACTTTTGTCACTGTCATTCCCATACATTTTATTCGTTTTCTATTGGCGTTAGCGCTTGTCGATTGCAACCTTGTCTAGGCCCCCTGTTGTATGTACTGTCAGCAGCAGAAGCAGTAGTTACGCAAAGTAACACACATTTCTGGTAGAAATGCCCTCTCTATAACAGCAGAATTCATAATATAATAATACTTAGTAAGCCGTAGCCTAGAACAGAGGAGAGGTCCATGATACGCCTTGCTCACAACGGCGATCGCAGCTTCTGCAGAAATTGTTTGTCTCACAGACTTTTTGCGCATTTCCACGATCCTTAATCCTTTAACAATGGAGTGGTGTGTAGATCGCCTTGAGAAGGTACTTCATCTGTGCTTCTGCTGCTGGGTGTACCACAAAATACAGAAGAATATCTCGAGTAGTTCTAGGGCCCCTTTGCAACCAAGAAATTGTGATTTATCAAATCAAAAAAAAGTATGAGAAGCATCTTTTCTGAAATCCATTATAAGGTAAGGTAACAGTTTTAGTGGAGCGTAGTCTTCAGAATTACCATGCTTTTCATGAGTTTCCGGAAAAACAAGTGACGAAGAAGGAGGAAGAATTCACTCCTTTTAGCACGTGTGGAACAAAATATACATTATCTAGCTTCTGCCCGCGACTCCGTCCGCGTGGAACTCGTATTTATCGTAGCTCCATACATACTTTCACCCCCCATTTCATCTCCTTAGGGGATGATTTTCGGGATAAAAAATATTCTATGGCCTTCCCCGGGACTCAAACTATCTCTATACCATCTCCCGTACAAACTTTGCACCCCTATTGGTGGGATTATCCAAAACCCTAAAATTACTTTTCTTGGACTGTAATAAGGAGTCAGTTTTAAGTCTGTCACTTAAAATTTTACTCCATCCCCATACAATTTTCAATCCTCTTTTTACCCCTTTGAGGGTGGAATTTTTAAAACCCCACCTTAGCGGGTACTTTCGTTATATAAACTACCTAAGTATAGTAAAAAAACAGCTTTCTAGGTTCAACAGTTTGGGCTGGGCGTTGATTTAAGTGAGTGAGTCAGTCAGTCAGTCAGTCAGGACTTTTACGTTTAAATATATACATTGACAAACTAAGTCATTCTCATCATTATTGGTCTCTGTAAGCCGCTGCTGGACCTCTCCCATGGCACGCCACAGAGCTTGATTTTCAGCGTTTCTCCGCCAATCCCTGCCCGCAGCCTTACCAATGTCATCGCTCCACCAAGGGGCGTAGGGCGTCCTACACTACGGTACATTGGCGAACTCGTGGTCTCCACTCAAGAGCCAGTCTGCCCCAACGTCTATCGGTTCTGCGGCATATGTGACTGCCCGCTGCCACTTCAACTTGCTAATAACTAGTAGTAGAAGCCTTTATAACATAGCCAGTCGTGAGTCGACCCTTTGACACCATTCCCAAATTCCACGTTATATACTTTAATAACCCCTATATGATACAAATGAACGTCTTACACAACATGATACTCAGTACTCACCAACTAGATCAAAATGAAGTTTAAACCTACGATTTACGGTGCGTTTTTGAGCGTGTCAGTTTGTTTATAGGTCATGAGGGCATCTCAGGAAGGGGTATTATAGTTATTTACATTGTATTAAGTTGTTAGGAAGGATCCAGGGTCGTTGTTAAGTATGGGGCCTTTTTAGTAAAAGGCGACACCTCTGTTTCAAAATATTGTTGGAACCCTTTGGGTTTATTTGAGTTAACGCATTGTATTGGTATCGGTTTCGAATTAGTCCCGTTCGCTTGTTTTGACACGTAATGTGCCGTTTTGCCAAACAGAGACAGAATCGGCCCTCTCTTCAAACCTCGGACATATATAAGGATGGTTCAGGCATGCGGCTGCCAAACAGCGGTCATGGTTTCGTTCCAATGAGTTTTTTGGAACCTATATGTACGGAATATCATTTAATTTACCTTTAGCTTTTCGGAAGGAAAAACATCGTGAGGAAACCTGCATACATCTGAGACGAAATTCAAAGGTGTAAGTGAAGTCCCCAACCCGTACTGGGCAAGCGTGGGGACTATTAGCCGTTCCCTCTCATCCATGAGAGATGGCCTGTGCCCACCGGTGGGACGTATATAGGCTGATTTATTATTATTATTTTAGACCTTTTCGAGAACATTCGGAATTGTAGATTGTTTTACTCGGTGGCAACATTCTAACTCCGGTCGCATCAGATTACAGTATTTACATAAAACATACGTAAACACACCCAGACTACCGTGTTGTGGGAATGAACAAAACTCATCATTCAAAAAAGTGTCTGACATAACGTCTTGGAACGAAACGGTTTAACTCAGCATCATGCTGGCATTACTGCCAGCTCGTTGACTTTTGAATCACAAACAAAAAAAAACTTAGCTAAACAAGAGAAAAGACAATTATAGTGTTATAAAAATATAAAACTTAAGACGCTGTCAACACCAAAATGCCCTTGAGGACTTGGGATAGCGCGCACGCTGTCTATTTGTATCGGAGTAAACCGATGCGAGTGTTACTGGGCGGCCCGGTTTTTGAAGATAATAATACATAAATAAAGAAATAAAAAAAAGGTGTGGATTATTTGTGACATATGACTCGTTAGCTGTTTAAGTATGAATATGTAGACTTTATGTTTTTAATTGCAGACCCATACGTCAAAAAAATAAAGACATAAGTAGAATTAATGATGATTTTAAGACCAAACTTTGCAATAGTTTTCTATCGAGCCGATTTCGTCCAATTATGTATCGAGTCCGTCCACGGTCTTTGAAATATGCTGAATATTAACTTTTTTTTTTGATGTGCTAGAAAAAAACTTTTCTCAAAAAACTCCTTAAATAACATCAATTTCAACAAAATTTGGTCTTCTCAGCCTCTTAACATAAAATATAAAACTGATAATTTTCTAAACTTAAAGATGATAATTAACGTTAACTAAATTAAATTAAAACTAAGTAAAATCTAAAAAGGCCCTCGAGGCATTGTACTGAGGATGCTGTGCTGGCGGCATTTTCTCGCTGAAATGCAATGCTGATGCGTATGATATAAAACGAATTAATTTGTTCATCCATATTTTGTGTCATAAAATGAAAAAACTTAGATATTAGAAAGCCCATTGTATGTACTAGTGAGATTGTATGTAATCGGATTACTACTTTCGAAGATACCCGACACACTAAACTATTTTTTTTGATTCCACAGTCTTTACCTCGTTTTTCTTAGTAGAGTACCGATTTTTTTTCTTTCGGTTCCTCAAGGCTGAGGGTCGTGACCATCAGGAGCGCAGTTCCTCACATTCCTCACAACCGTTCTCCATACCGCTCTATTTTGGGCTAATTGTATTGGGCCTTGGATATTGACGCTCGTGGCATCGCGGATTGCATCAATCCATCGTGTGGGTGCGCTGTCTCTACTCTTCTTTCCTCCAAAGCCACCCATTATAACTTTTTTTTATACAACGACGGTGGCAAACAAGCGTACGGCCCGCCTGATGGTAAGCGGACACCGCAGCCTATAGACGCATGCAACTCCAAAGGAGTAACATGGGCGTTGCCGACCCCTTTCAACACAACGCATATCCTCGGGAGCTCAGGCGACCTTGCTCACCACCAGGAACACAACACTACTACATAGCAAGTAGGGGAGACCTGTACAAAACCGTACACCGGGGTACAACCGTAAACCATGTCTATTTCAGTTATCAATTCAAATTTCCCGCTCGCGAGCCGCTCATCGGCGGCGACCAATATGAGCTATTTGTCAAGAAAAACAGTTTGCCGTTCGCACGGGCTGGATGGACTTATCCAAAATTATTGTTTTTCGCTGTTGTTGATGTAATTTTTATGGAAATTCAAGTGTCAATTAGTAATTTGACTGTCTAATAAGGTAAGTAACTAAACATATATGTTGAATGGATTACCGTTGGCTGTTTTTTAAGATAAGTTTTACTCGTGTATTTTGTTTTATGTGAAGTAGCGAGTGACATGTTTCTACTTGCAGCCCTTGGGTAAGAACCGTATGGGGTAAAATCGTATCATACGATTTTGACCCAGAAGCAACGTTTAGAATTCTAACGTGTTTTTATTGTTTAAGATACTTTAAACTTTTTATGAAGGCTGCACCGGCTACAACTCAGATGAATTATGAATATTTGACAGTCTCAGATCCTTAGCTATACGGTCTCACCCCGGTCTCCCCTAGTAGTGTTATAATTATTATGGCTGTGGTCTTCTGCAAGGCGGAGGTACTTCCCCAGTTGGGCTGCTCCAAATTCGAGCGGAATGACATGTCGCTGTGCCCTACCTCACCAACTTCTCCTATCTGAGGGTTACTCACGTAACGTTCCGATCGCGCGTTACAACAATCCAACTGTCATTATGCCATACAAAAAATAACATTTTAGATCTACGAACACGGCTATCACAAGACGGCGCGCGAGCTCTCTCAATTTTTCTCACACTATCCGACTCTTCCTTAGTTTTTTGCTAAGAGAACGACGGATAGTGCGAGATAAATCGAGAAAGCTCGCGCGCTGTGTTGTGATAGCCGTGCTGATGTGCGTACAATGCGTTACGTGATCGACCAGCTGGACTGGAGAAATGCTGAGCCCCGTGACCAAAGGATGGCATCATTCCAGTTTACTGTGTATATATTATCCCGAGCACTTTGTGTACTACTTAAGTACATAAGTATCTTCGGATGTAGGTTACATTAAGGGGATGCCTTGATACGAGTCGAACACGCCCCCTAGACAAAGACACGCTTATGCCTTCCGCGCACGAGAAAAAGAGATGTAACACTCTTCGGGAATGGTTCTTTTAGACAAATTTCGATAAATACCTAACTCAGAGAAGTTTTATTTAAATTTCATAAAGTGAGATTTTAGATGAGATAAAATACCATAGTATTAACTTGATTGCGTAGGCTGAGTAAAAAAAGGAAAATTCATGTATCGGTAAAATCAGAAAAACAATCATATAATCAAGAAAATCAGACCTTCTTGTTTCTTAATATAGTCAGAACGGCGTTTCAAAGCACGCGATAATTTCCAATGCACCACCTTACTAATTGAAATCCTCACCAGTAAACTAAAAACTATCATTCCACAACTTGGTATTAGAGTATAAATCTCATTTATCTGCAAAAGAATCTTAACGATTGTAGATAGAAAACTCGCACAAATAGACTACAAAAACGCTTAGAGTTCTTGAGTACGTAAGTTTTAGTAAGTTTGGAGTAACACAGAATTTATAGCATAACTACAGCAACAAATCATATGAGTTTATGTTATCGGCATTAACGTTTTTGCCCGGAAATTGATAGAGAAAACATTTAAGAGTTTCTGTCCTCCACCACTCAACTTTGTACTATGTATACTAGTATATTATTCCACTTCGATGGGTTTGGGTTTGGGATAGCTGTCAATTCGTATTATAAAACCGTGACTAGATATCTACGGAGGAGCTATGGTTCCTAATAATAATGCCACAAACGAGCGAGATCTAGTATACAAATCTCAATAAATGTGACAGAAAGGGATACCTATAACATTCTGTACTATATATACCATTAATTGTCCTTGTCATAATAGTTCCATTTTTTTAATTGCCGGCTCTGTGTTAGTGTGAGGTTGCGGCAAATAAACCATTACCCGCCCAAATTAAGTAGTTTGTTTATAGTAAGCGGTCAGTCATTCTAACGCCTTGGCCACGACTTTGGTCTTAAGTCTTGAGCGACCTGCGGCAGCGTTTTATCTGTTCATTGCGCGGTCGAGACGCGCAACGCACTGTGGTTAGTTGGAATCACGCGCAATGAATTAGAAAAACCGCCGCAGGTCGCTAAGACCAAAGTCGTGGTCAAGGCGTAAGAGTCCGCAGTAAGCTCGATTCCCCATACAAACGTAGTTACGCTCTCATTTTAAAACTGCGTGTTGGATTGTAACGAAACATTGCATGTACAATGACATGAGATATATCCAGGTCTGTAATTAGTTTATGTAGCTTCACATACCATAGTAAAAAAAAAACATCGAATTTAAGTTTTCATACAAAATTTGTTTTTGCTGTAGGTATTTCGTTTGTTTCATAAACTGGAACCATATAAACTAATTACAGACATAGATATGCCTCATGTCATTATATATGCAAAGTTTCGTCACAATCCAACACGTAGGTTTAAAATGAGAACGAAACTCCGTTTGTATGGGCAGGTGAAATTCGGCCGAGCTCACTGCGGACTCTTAATACCAGCAGCTCGATAACGTAACGCATTGTACTCGTGTCTGGTAGATCTAAACGTCACTTTTTATACTGAAAAATGACAGTTGGACGGTCCTAAAGTGCGTTCGGAACTTTACGTGATTAGCCCTCAATTCTGTATATAGCTGCATTAGGAGCATTTAAAATCCTAGGTACTGTAAAGGCAATATGACACCTCCATTCCCAAATTAACTGCCGTAAGAAATAAATTAATGTGATTTGCCCGGTGAGACTCATCCCCAATTTCATATCTGTGGGAGATGATTTTCTCCTCTGTCCGCCGCTTTGTACTCATAAATATAAACTATTGGCTATGAGAGCTCTAGAAAACGCGAACCTGTCTTGAAAAACAAAACTTTATAACTAAAGAAAATGCTCACTAAATTTCACGAAAATCAATTGAGAAATGCGACCTGTAGAGGAGTTTGTGAAGCTATTCAATAATTAGATATATACGTTTTTATTGTCGATTTCGCTTGCGTTCTCTACAGCTCACATCGTAGCTACGTGTTAGTTTAAAAGAAAACCAGCCAAGTGCCTGTCGAGCCACGCGCAGTGTAGGGTTCCGTAGTTTCCTGTCTGTATGTCTTTGTTACATCGACACGCGAATGGTGCGGTTCTGTCGACCGAATTTGTACGAAAGTTGACCTTTCCAAGTACACATTAATTTGCAATCCGAGTAATGACTCGGAAACTAGGCCGTGATAGCTTTCCTTTTAAAATTATATGTACTACTTCCACAATTTTTTGCACATTCCCAGTAGGTAGTAGCCATTTAGCCGGCAGGGGGAAAACAAAAATTAGAGCTTCAAAGGCCAATATCACGCAATCGGATCACTGTGTTAAAAAATGGTATTCAAAAACCCATAGTATTTTTAAACAAGCTAGCCAACGATACCCACGCTATAGGTTTAACGAGAAAAAAATTACACATAGTTGAGGTACTTGCAGAATAAAAAATCATTTATTTCATTTTTTTGTACCCCACAGCATGGGTATAGAGATTTTTTTTTATTACGTCACAACTTTACGTGTAGAAAAGGTACGATGAAAAAAAAACAGTATTTTAGTTTACCGTTTTGTAGGCATGATTGATTTACATACATTATGCTGAATTACAGATTTCTAGGTTACTGAGATAAGCCGCAGACAGACACACGGTCATGGCGAAACTATAAGGGTTCCTTGTTGACTACGTAACCCTAAAAAACAGACTTGCATGTACTTAAAGCTCACAGATCGACTTGTTTTAGTACAGATATAATATAATAGATAAGTACACTGGGTAGCATTTGACGATGTTAGAGTATATGTATGTGATGGCCACATTACATTACCGTATGGAACCCCCAAACCGTGAAAAATGTATCATATTTCCTTTTAGCCAAATTGGTAATTTGGCACCGAGATTGGTTCAGGGGCTCACAAAGGGATTTGGCAAAGGAATGTTGATTAAGACATAATTAATGAATTCCTGCCCCCCTCCAGCAGCCATGAGTTCGCTTATAAGTTATAAATAAACTTCCAAGTCAAAAGGGTATTTCGTTAATTTACAAGGATTTGCGTGGCATTCTGTAATAATGTAGCTAAATATTGGTTCAGTCTATACAAACGCGGCACGTTTCCCCTTGTCGCATTTGCTAGGCACGATAGAAGCGATGTAGTTGCGATACTCGCCTGACCGTATCGCTTCTGCGTCGATGTAAAGGTGCGATTGTATTTTTTAACCCCCGACGCAAAGAGAGGGGTGTTATAAGTTTAACGTGTCTGTGTATCTGTGTATCTGTCTGGGATATCGTAGCTCCCAAGCGGATAAACCGATTTGAATGCGGTTTTTTTTATTCGATATCAGATATGATTCCGAGTGTTCTTAGCCATGTTTCATTAAAATCTGTTAAGCCGTTTTTGAGATATTGGACTTTGAAATGAAAATGTCGGGGGTTTTTCAACTTTTCTAAGTTGTAGTTATTTAGTTTAGAAATAAATGATTGATTGATTGATAGTATTGCTACTAACGCGCAGCTGTTTCGCGCGAAATCCGGTATAGGAAGAATGTGGGCCACAACTGCATCAATGTTGCATCTGAATGAATTCAGCACCGCGACTGTATTGATACTGTATCGCGGTGTATCGATGCTGTATCACGACTGTAGCGATTCTGTATCGCGATTCTAGCGCAGCAGGATCGTGTTCACGTGTGCGAGGGTATGACCAGCGACAGCATCGCGACTGTATAGCGGCCTGTTTGCGACTGCATCGCTACTGAATCGCTGCAAAAGTCGTCGTGTGCGACCTCCCTTAGATATACGGAAACCTTGTTTCGCGCTGGCCGCACGACATTAGCGCTCGCGGCCTTAGCCGCTGAAAAATAATTAACCTGTCATTTAAATGGACGAATAAATAAACAACTGAATAAACAGAAAACGGAGTTCGCATAAAAGATTTTCCTCATTCTTCGATTAATTGTGTGATCAAGAAATTATGTCACAAAATTGGATGATTCGGGTGCCGTGTTTCGGTGCACGGAGGCCGCTGGCATGGCGTTAGAGGCCGGTGAAAGATAAGCCCAAGATTAAAAAAAAGATTTTGCAACAGTAATATCCAGAGTAAAGTAAGTATTCATTGTCGAACATAGAGGAAGTATAAAATAGAGGGACTCACAAACACATACGCACATGAGTTACAAGGATGCAAGCATAGACAATACCATAATTCATAATTTTATTGCGTCAATAATCATGTGTTATATAAGGTCTTACAAAGGGCATTTAACAGCTGGTGATCACATGAACCCTGTTAGGGTATATAGCAAATGTACTTGCTTAACTAAAACTAAATACTAATACAATTACCACTATTTTAACATTTAAATTAAAACTAATTTTTATATGGCATGCAAGTGGAAGATTATTAAGGAATTTCAAATTTATTGAAAAAAAATCATTTTAACTAGGTTACAATGTAATTGGTGCAATTTAATGTTGACATTAAATTAATTCATCTTATATATTAATAATAATAATTAAAAAACCACAAGTGGGAACGAGATGCAAACTCATTTTTCGCATGTGAAAATGACATTTGAGTTGTCCTAACGTGCGTTTGAAAAGTTACGTAATTACGTTGAAGAAATTGGTACTCAAATATAAACATATAGAATCGTAAATCTGATGTACCACATCAAAATACTATTTCGAAAGTAATAAAGATAATAGGTACAAAAGTCAATTTCAAATGCAGATTATGCCTTTGGACCCTTGAAGGGCAAAGGGCGCTGATAAAGTCATGGCGATAATATTTTATGTCGTGACGAACGGCTGCCCTTTCTGCTTTGCTTATAAATACAAGGATATTCATATATTCATATGCATATTATTTATTCAGTATTGGTTATACATTGTCAATATAGAAAACAGTATGTATGTTTAGTAGGTATGTTTGACTTGAGCCATAGTTTAACATCGTGGGCCCGAATGACCCGAGAGATTTTAACCATGGATTCCCGCGCATACTACGATACCTACCCATTTGACTAAAGTTAAATTAGCTTCTTTTTATGAAACGTCAAAAACGCTCCGTTAGCATGGAATTTGTAGAGATTAATTGCTTGTGACGTCATAATTAAACAGCGCAACATCCTTATGGTTAGTTTTTACGAATTTATAAATCTAAAAATAGCACACATAAATGAAAGATTTATTCTTTCCGAGTATTTTCGTAATGTTTATTTGTTGCTAATGAAAAAACAATTTATTTTTACTATTGTCAAATAACCAACTCGATATAACAAGCATACAATTTTCAAGCAAATATGTATCCCGACTGTGCATGGAAAGTAACCGAAAAATAGTTATTTTTTTATACAAAAGGCAGCCGGTCGCCCCGAGGATGATTTCTAGTCGATTGATACCTCATTCATCAAAATCGGTTAAGTATCTTTAATGCGAACACATGTATAGAAACGTAAGACTGGTAAAAATCATATCCCTTCCTTTCGGGTTTTCCGTAATTGGGCTAAAAGTTACGAGGTGACTACTCGAACACAGCTTAGTTTACGAAATATTCATTTGTTTTCGAATATTCACACGTAAAATCTCCCTGTAAGCGAACCCTTGATGGGTCATCAAACGTCACTCAATTGTTTCAGCGCAGCGGCTCGACTTGAGATGGTGTTTACATGGCAAATCTAAAGGTTAAAAACATTACTTGAACCTGAATATTAGTGTAATTTTATGCATATTTTTGTAGTTTTATTTTCCTTGAAACCCCCTGAAATTTCTTGAACTCCCACCCCCCCGAAATTAAAATCTGGTTTGTGGCACCGTCAGAGATCGACGGATAGTTCGGGGTCGCTCAGGCCCACAGGGTATTCAATCTAAGGTACCTATCTATCAGTATACCGGCATGGTGAAACTATAACTCAGCTATTGAATAGTCCGATAAAGGACTTACCTATTAAACTTCTAACCTGAAAATTATGTTACCTAATCGAAATTTAGTTTACAGAATACGTGAAGTTTGGTGGCGGCGGGTGAAAGGCATACGTCGTGGATCGATAATCTAATGATATCGAGTTCGCTACACGACGGGTAATCACGTAACGTTTCTATTGCGCGTTAGGATAGTTAGGGTTCCGTAGTAAAACAGGAACCCTTATAGTTTCGGCATGTCCGTCCGTCCGTCTGTCCGTTTGTCATCAGTAACCCTTATAACTAGAAAACTGTAACTCGGCATGGGTATATAGATCAATCACGCCGGCAGAAAAGTAGAATAAAATTCAGAAACAATTTTTTGTTAGGGTACCTCAACTACGTGTAATTTTTTTTCTCGTTAAACCTATAGCGTGGGGTATCGTTGGATAGCTTGTTAAAAAATATGGGTTTTTTAAAACCATTTTTCAACTCAGTCATGCGTTTGCGAAATATTGGGCTATAAAGCACTACGTTCTGTTCGAGTTATGTGGAAGAAACGGTAAAATACGCTTAAACAGTTTATGCAGGGCAATTTCGTAGTTTTTCAAACTCGCCTTAATTCATGAAGGTAAAAACGACAGGGTTTCCGTCATTATTTTTTGAAAATGTACCTATAAACAATATCAATAAGTTAAAATAACAATTAATAAATATAAGGGGACAGCGACGATTCCTTCCCTTCCCCGATATCCTTTCAATTATAATAATTGTACCTGCCTGTTACACCTGTTTATTTATTTATTTATTTGTCTCAGGCAACAAGGCCCATTAAAAATATAGACTAACATAAATATCAATATATAAAAGTTATAAGTATCATGTCTTATATTGTTCTGCATTTGTTTTTTTGTTGTTATCAAGAATATTATTATTATTATTGCTACTGTAAATATACTCAGTACCTACAGCTAATTATTTTTCCCAATATCAGTACCTAAATCCTCGTTATTTCAACTATGCCCGTGTTATACATTATTTATTTAACCTAAGCAATATATCTTCTGTAATAGGCTTACAATAATAATGGATTTCTCGTATTTCTGTAAGAAATTGCTTCAATACAGTGGGCGATGTTTTGATTCAAGTACTATAATAAATCAGCCTAGGTATTTACGTCACACTGTTTCTGATGGTGGGCACTGGTTTGGTTGGCCCAGTGCGGGTTGGGGACTTCACATACACGTTTGAATTTCTTCGCAGATGTATGCAGGTTTCCTAATTTTTATTCGCAATGCTTCTTTCACTGAAAAGTAAAGGATAAATCAAATTTTATTCCGTACATAAGTTCCGAAAACCCCATTGGTACGGCCGGGATTCGAACCAGGGATGCGGCGGATGCTATTGTTTTGATATCCGCGGATGCGGAGGCGGATGCGGATATTTGGGGGCACACATCTGCGAATGCGGATGCCTGAAGCACTGCTAACGTAGCATTAAATGCTATAGGAGCTATTAAGTTTGACTGATTTTAAATATTTTCTTGGCAAATTGTCTGCAAAAAATGAAAGAGGAGCACACAAAAATGTATATGCATATAAAAAATAATTTTAATGTATTGCGACTACATAATATTACGAATTGATCTATACCCGATTCATCAAAATCGGTTCAGTACCTTTAACGCTACGTTGGAACACACGTAAATACGAACAGACTGCTAAAATCATCCCTCCCTTTCGGCTCTGCCGTAGTCTGGTAAGAGATTAAAGCAATGCTGAAAAATAGGAAACTACAACTTAGAAAAGTTGAAAAACCCCCGACATTTTCATTTCAAAGTCCAATATGTCGAAAACGGCTGAACAGATTTCCATGAAACATGGCTAAGAGCACTGGAAATAAAATTATCTATGAGACAAAACAAACTAAACGAAAATCGGTTCATCCGTTTGGGAGCTACGATACCACAGACAGATACACAGATACACAGACAGACAGACACGTTAAACTTATAACACCTCTCTCTTTGCGTCGGGGGTTAAAACAAGAAGTTATGTTGATTCACGGAGATTTATATTTTAATGACTTTTTTTTATAAACGTCTATTAAATCAGTTTTAAGAAAAATGACGTTGGAATTCGTTTGTCTTTATTATTATATACTCTCTGATATAATTTGTGTTTTAGAGAAGGGGAGGGGGGGGGGGGGGGGGATAAGGGGTTCCTTAGAAGGGAACGTATAATTTACACTTGAGATTATTTGAGTTGGCCGAATTGCATGAAAGTGGTCTATTCAAAAAGCAACGCTGTCGTCTAAGGTAAAAGGTTCCAATTCCAACGGCAGTTTTATAAAAAGTCGGCCACACTAAATAATGTCAACTATAGTTAAGTGCTGAGAAGGGTAGGAGAGAAAAAGAAACTGATAAAAACTTTCATTTTTACACTTTTGTTTATTTTTACTTATTTTGTATAACTTTATTTTCCTTCTTCTTTTTTTTTCGCATTGGGAGGCCCATAAGGCCCCCAATGAGGCCATAGCTAACCGTATTTGTAACTGGTCGCATAGCAGGCCAAACAGGGCAAAAAAAGACGGACAGACATACGGACGGACATGGCGCAACTATAAGGGTTCCTTGTTGACTACGGAACCCTAAAAAAAAGATAGAGAACAGGAGAGGGAAAACGATTGGTCACCTTGTACGACATGACGCCTTTATTAATAACATCATAGAAGGCAAGGTAGAAGGCAAGCGCGGAAGGGGAAGACCAAGCATATGCACATGAAACAGATAAAAGAAAAAGTAGCTGTCACGTAGTATAAAGAGGTCAAGGAGGCGGCCCTCGGTAAGACAGAGTCAAATAGACGGAGTTACACCGACACGTATTCACAAACGTCCTACAAGCCTGTTTTAACTACAAGTAAAATTAAAGGATTAAAAAAAAAAACCCACTGTGTTTTTCAAGTTTTATAGCCTATCTCACTCCCACAATTAAGAGGAATCCAACGACACCTCATATGTCGAAATCCGTCAAACGGTTTAGACTGATGCAGGGCGTGCCAAAGAATAAGGGTGACCTTATGAAAATGTATGTGAATACATCCTTCGGCAGTCGAGTAAAAATGGCGTTAAAGGGCATTTTCAATAAAACGTGTACCGTGAACCCAATCAGCGTGAGTTGTTAAATAAAAATTAACTCAGTGTCAGTTTTGTGACGACAATTAAGCATACAAATGATGTGAAAATGAACTTTTATCACATTTAATTAACGTGTATATATGCATATCATTTATAAATTAAACTGAAAGTGAATATTTTTACAAACTGAATGCTTAATTGTCGTCACAAAACTGACACTGAGTTAATTTTTATTTAACAACTCATGCTAATTGGGTACACATTTCATTGAAAATGTCCTAAAATTCGTTTGTCCTCATCTGTCACTTTGATATTTGTGTTCGTAAGAAAGGGACAAAGAACATTTTATTTAGCAGAGGCATTTTAAGTTTCATGAATAAGGGGGTAACTTTTTGTGATGATAGTTAACAGAGGTTTCTTAAGTTGCTACTGTGACTCCCAATGCGAAGACTCATGTCACATTTATATAGGGTGTCCCAAAAAGAACTCAAGATTTTCCATACAATAATGTATGGAAAATCTAGCGTTCTTTTTGGGACACCCTTTACATGTACACAAAAAGTATAAATTGTATCACATTTAAGCCTTGCTTATTTCCAATAGCGAAACAGCTAAACGCAACCACTGGAACAATTCGCTTTGTACACGCGACGTCAAAAATATGTACATATAAATCGCCTTATTGCAACGCAATAAGGTGCAAAACTGTTTTTTTTTTAACGTCGACCGATATCAACGCCATAGAAACATGAACCTTATTACTAATCTATACGGTATAATTTAGCTTTTAACGTGTTCCTATTTGTACTACGAGTGACCAAGCTGCTGATTACCTAAAACCACAATCAATACGAATGGTCAACGGAATTCAACTGGTTTTATCACCATGTCACCAAATGATAGAGTTGAAATTGTATTGGAATAAAGGACGCAGTGGATATAGTAATTCAACGCTATTGTGCCCGTATATTTAAATTGAATAATTTTATCTCGCAGTTTCATGAGACTACTAAATTGACGTTTCATGAGACTGCTATTGTCAAATGTGTCACTATGGTGTTTTATAAGCAAAATTTCGCCGTCCTGCTAATTTAATATAGAGTACGTATAATGTGAATCACGCTAAAACTGATTTAGTTGAAATTTGGCTATGAATACGTGCATCTCGAAAGTCTTTCCCCAACGAAATAAATAGGGATGAGAGTTGATGCGGTCAAACGTAGCGCGGCGTCCATTAGTTAGGTTAGGTTAGGTTAGGTTAGGTTTACCATCAGTTAGGCAGTATGCGTGACCGCCACCATCATAGTATTAAACAACTTAGAAAAGTTGAAAAAACCCCGACATTTTCATTTCAAAGTCCAATATCTCAAAAACGGCTGAACAGATTTTTATGCAATATGACTAAGAACACACGGGATCACATCAGCTTTCGAATAAAAAAAAACCGCATTCAAATCGATCCATCCGTTTGGGAGCTACGATACCACAGATACACAGACAAGTTAAACTTACAACACCCATCTCTTTGCGTCGGGGGCACAGATAACCTCCAATAGCGAGCCTATAAGCGATTTAGTTCGATGCAAAGGTCACCACAGTTGGCGGTGGTAGGTGTGGGTTGCGGGGAGGTCGGTAACGGCGCTGCGATTGGCTGTTTCGAAAATAGCGCGCTTTGTCACATCATGGCGCCAGAAGCGTAGTGATGGGACGCGTTGGTCGTTAACGGTTTATAGCGGTGCCGCAATCAATTGTTAGTAGAATATTTTACATGGCGTAGGCACCTGTTAACATAGTTTAAATTTTTGAACGGCTGTCACTGATATATTATTATCATGTTTCGTTCATCGACTGTTTTGATCACCACATAACATAAAAAAGTATGTTAATCATAATCACATCAAGTAGTCATATAAAATAATTATTTCTAGCCATTTTACAACATTTACTGCATTATCGTGTTTATATATGTGCCTTCGTCCCGTTCGTATTTTACATACTTACTAGGAAAGGGCGGATGCGATGTTTATTCGACATTAACGCGCATGTTCTAGCTAGGCTTATGTATGATATTTTAAGATTGGTATAGCTAGTAAGGAAGACAAATAAAAACGATGTCATAAAAAAGTACATATATTTATTCAATGTGATAAAATTACATGGTTGATGATAATCCTCGTCATCATTCAAAAGGGTGTTAACGTGCTCACTAGCGCCACTGGTAAATAATTGTGATTATTTAAATTTAACGATAGATATTTAAAAAAGGAGGCCACTACACACTGTATTTTGTAATTAAGCTACACAACTAACCACTTCCGAGATCCCTCACACGTCATCGAAGTCCAGCATGAGGACCATTTCGTGACACTAGCCCTAATAGCTCTCGAAGACGATTCGAAAAAACCCAAATGCCATGGCTCCATCACTAACCACCTCCGAGAACATACTACATATGTATTCATTATTAAATTCTATTTCATTCTACTTTATATGAATGAATACTAATACATAGCAATAGCTAACTTCGACACTACATATTATTCTACAATACTCTGAATTACGCAAAAAATAAAATAAAACTACTTATATATCTACTGTTAAATCAACAAAAAACTTCCACCACGGCTATCATGCGACGGCGCGCGAGCTCTCTCGATTTTTCTCGCACTATCCGTCTCTTTCTTATTAGAACACTTAGAACAATAGGTATAGTGCGAGAAGAATAGAGAGATCGTGTCGCGGCCGTCTCATGATAGACGTGCTGTAGGTACTACAATAATATATTCCGTTAATTAGCTTTGGAAGCTATAAAATAGGCCGAGATAGTAATTTACTACGTCTCCCTCTACCTCATAGCTTGACTTGAAGACGATTGCAGTCCGCCACGCTGCCTTCTTGGTGCAGTTTAAACCTTATAGTACATCGTATACATTACCTATGATTTCTTACAAAAAAATTAAGTCAAATTAAGTAATCATTCAGTCAAAATTATTAAGTATTAATAATCTCTTTGGTGAATTTTCGTATTAAAATAGTACACGAAAGCACGGATGAGTTAACGTATTGTTTACTTAAATGAATCTGAATCGGTAAAATTCGAAAGCATCACTAGCGCATCACTAGTGTCACGTGCTTTCGTGAGAAAGGAACAGTATATTGCCATTTCCATTTGATGAAAAGGGAATATACTTCACTACTTTTATGGACCAGTGTAAAATGAACTCCGCGTGACAGACTGAAATTTACATTTATACAGCGTGTATATCCAATACGAGCAAAGAATTAAACCAGAGGCAGAGTTTAGTAGCGTAATCATTAATTAAATGAACTTTTTAAGTTAAACTTAATTGAAAGCCTGTAATTTTTTTTTGAAAAATTACCGAGCAGCAATGTAACGTAAACATGTAATTCACGTAGCTGTCCAAAAATAAATCTTGGTGTGTAGTGATATTAATTATTTAGATACTGTTAGCTAACTGCTTTGTTGATAAAGACTGATATGCACCAGTGTGGGGGTGGTGGGAGACTGGTCAAGACCGGGATACATTGAAACGTAAGGAGACCTTTGCCCAGCAGTGGTGTCCCACTGACCCTTAAATAAGAAAATCAATACTTAACTGCACAAAAAAATATGGTTCATAACGTTGTGTGGTTATTTTTAGTAGACTACACCACTAGATATGTAAGTTATTGAATTATTAAATACTTAAGTATTTGTTTATCAACAACCAATTGACATTATCTTGTGCCATTTTAATCAGTCACGATCAGTCACGATAAAAATTAGTTGACAGCGTCGTTGATATTAAAATAAAATTACCACGACGCGCAATGACACCTTTTTTAGAAAATCATTCTATTTAATTTAAATAGGTAACTAAGTAATCTTCTTTGTAAATTATTTACCAACAAGATTGCACTCATAATAGTTATTTAATTTGATAACTGAATTTAAATTCGATTTACAATTATTAACTGAACTCTACAAAGTTTGATAGTTACCTACATACAAGGTTGTAAATTGTACCGAACTGTTTGGTAAGTTTTCGCGTATTTTATTTCAACTATGATTTGACAATGTCAGTCACAATTCAGTCATTAAATTAAAATGCCCCGTCAAACCAATTTTAGTGCTCCGGAATTAATGGACATGATTTTAATGTATGGTGAAGCACATCAAAATGGCAGAAGAGCATTAGAAATATACAGATAGCGATTTCCAAATCGTAGAGTGCCAAGTAGCGCTCGAGTGATCGTCAACGCGTTACAGCGAGCTCGTGAAGGTTTGCCAGTGACAGGGAGGGTGGAGGGAGCAGCTGTTAACTATGAGCTTCCAGTCTCATTAGAAGGCCGGATCCTTCGCCATTTTTCAGCTGACCCAGAGAGTAAGTAGTACGAGAATAGCTGGAAGACGGTTTAATATGAGTCATATAAATTAGCCTTATAAATTTTTAAAGGTACATGCTTTGCTGCCGAGAGACTTAATACCACGTTTAATGTTTTCGGAGTGGTTACTCAGTCGTCATCAAGAAAACGGTGATTTCATGTCTAAAATTATCTGGACAGATGAAAGCACATTCACCAGGAATGGGGTTTGGAATCAACGTAATTGCCATTACTGGTCACGCGTAAATCACCATGACATGAGAGAGACCGGACACCAGTATCGTTAGGCCGTAAACGTGTGGGCCGCAATACACGGCAACCGGATCATAGGACCCATTTTCATCGACGGTAACCTGAATGCGGACAAATTCATCCAGCTTATCAAAGGGCCATTAGCAGAATACGTGAACATGCTGCCTGAAGAAGATCGCCGGGAAACATGGTTGCAGTTGGATGGTGCCCCGGCTCACGCGGCGGTTCGTGTCCGAAACGTGCTAAACGACATGTTCGAGAACAGATGGATCGGGCGATTTGGTCCACGTCGTTGGCCTGCTCGCTCTCCTGATTTAACACCGCTCGATTTTTTTCTGTGGGGGGCAGTAAAAAACGAGGTGTACTCACAACCTAGGACATCCGTGGAACAACTGAAAAACAAGATAACCGAAGTTTTTCAAAAACTCAGGGACAATACTGATCTTTACCACGTTAGGGAGTCCATTAAACGACGCTGCGAAACTTGCGTTCGATTGCACGGGAGCCACGTGGAGAATCGATACCTGGGGCGGAGACACAGGCGTGATTAAAACTTTTAACTGTGTTTCTGACCGGTATGTAAATAAATAGTTACTTGTAGCCTATTTTTTGTTTTACTTGATGAACATCTACAGTTCTACACCATAAGGTAGTTTGAAAAAACACTCATCTCATAACAACTTTGGCTATAAGTTTATACCTAACTCAATTGCCAAGGACATTACCGAGATACGACATAGCTTTATTAACTTTTGGTTTTAGACATTTCGGAAGTGGATACTTAGACAGCTGACAACTGTCAAACGAGCCTTAACTTGAACATGTTGCGTTACATTGCGGGCTGAATTATTTTGTATGGTTAATTTTTTCGTTGTAATTTTAGACAAAAGTTATCTTAATACACTTATTAGGTCCTGTACTAACCACCATTTAAAGATTTGCTCGTATTGGATATACACGCTGTATAATAAATTTAACTTACCTGTAAAATGTTACTCAGTGGGTTGTGTAATCAGACGTTCGGGAGTTTTTCCATCACCACTTCACGCAGCAAGAACTAACTTTTGTCGCAAAATCAAGTTTCATTTGTTGATTATTTATTTATTTATTAAGAAAGAAACGATACAACATAAACAAGTACAGGGTCCCGCAAAACCGTTTGCACAGTTTGACTGTGGGATCGAGCAGTCTCTACTCTCTTCTATTTATAATATTTATCTATAAGTACTGAGTGATTGATTGGTTATTTGACGCACGTATAGATCGCGTACCTGGTCGATACTGACAATATGGCGCGGGGTAGTGGGGGTTATCAGTGCAAAAACATATATGCGTGGTGACCGCACGTCGCCCAATAGGCTCTATCTATTGGAGGTTATCTGTGGGTTAAAAAAAAGCTTATTGCGGAATTATAGTACATTATTGCAGAGCGGGAAATCGCAATTCGTGGATAAGTTGATTTTGTCGGACGAAGCGAAGCTGAGTTAGAATCCATGAATTGTCATTCCCGCCGAGGCATCGTTAATATTTTTATTTCGTAATTGAAAACTATTTGAGACATTTTTAAAAACGTCACTTCGGTTTTTTACAAAAAAAGTAAGCGTTTTGTGTATGACAATAAAAAAAAGAAAAAGCGGGAAAACATTATGCCCAATACAAATGGGCGCAATTTGTCACACCAACTTGCAATAGTTCGAAAGAGACAGCCATACATTACTAACCAGTCTAACTAGAGCAAGTTGTTGTGACAAATTGCTAGGCCTTTAAACGTACGAGCATTTGGCTGTTTCTAGTAATTTGTCTTAGTCAAAACATATAGTTAAAAGGTAAAAAAGTATACAGTAATGGAATTTCATACATTTTCCTGGCCGCTAAAACTGTACAGTAACGACTTTTAACTTTTTAAATTTGCGCTTGTCAGTAACGAAAAACTTCACGTACTATTTTTGCTACAGTAAGGCGCACATTTTCGATTATATTGGAGAAAAATATATTTCATGTCACGTAGACACTTTCTTATTGCGGAACTCCAAAAATCGGTCCCCTCAATGAAAACAAAGGAAAAAACAAATGCAGATAGTGTTAAAACTTCATTTCCATATCACTACGTGTCAAAGTTTGCCAAAGTTTTGACAGAAACACCGCAGGGCGCTACTACACTAGGGGGATTAATACAAACCACACGCATGCGAAAATATGTCTTATTTCAATGTATTAAAGTGTAAAGTAGCCAGAGTAGATATTATGCGGTGTGCAGTTTAGTTTTCTTTTGTTACGGGAACAGTGTCGGGGAAAATGATGATCGTTTAAAATAGAAAAGTATATCCATGTAGAAAGACAGAGAGAAAAGAAAGAAAATAAGTTTATTTCGCATGTCAAAGAGCAATGGAACAGAGCATATTAAAAATAAGAAAAATAAATAAAGTTAGGAGTGAGCAAAATAACAGACGCGCTCAATTTTGCTGTGCGACAAAAATGGAACTGGGCAGAACACTTCGCGCGCTATAAAGTCCACTACGTATATATGGACTGTATGGTCCATACCTTTAGGCAAAAGAAGTCGATAGACCACGCAAAAGATGGCAAGATGACATAGTGTTAACATCAGGAAAACAATGGCTAAGCAAGGGCCTTAATAGAAAAGAGTGGGCCAGACTGGGGGAGGCCTTTACCCAAAAAAGGGGGTTTCTATCCAAACCTAACAAGTAAGACTAACAATAACAGATAAACAACTAACATATCCTACTAATGTTATAAATGCGAAAGTTTAGATGTTTGGATGTTTGTTACTCAATCACGTTTAAACGGCTGAACCGATTTGAATGAAATTTTGCACGAAGATAGTTTATAGCCTGGATTAAAAAATAGGATAGTTTTTATCCCGAGTCCACGCAGACGAAGTCGCGGGCGGAAGCTAGTTATAGTATAAACACAAAACTAACACAGGGAAATGTGAGTGTGGAAAATAATAATTATTATTTATATTCGGCAAACAACATAGCAATGTGTACCGAAAAAAACTTTACACGCTTCCTACAAACTCGGAAAGAAATTCCGATACATAAGCCATGTAAACTTTCCGGCTCGCTTTTGTGTGCACGCCTCCGCTACGCGGGCTCGTGAATGACGCTTTTGGGGTACCGCGGTGGGCGAAACTTTTACAGTTGGTTCACTATAAGGCTTGATCATAGAAAAAGAATAGAATAGAGGGTCTCATTCACACATAGAAGTTTGTAAGGAAATAGGAACTAAAATAAATGATGGTCACGATTTTCTATCATGTCAGTTTCAGTGCAATATTTCGACAGATGGTGACAAACAAAAATAGCCTATACGCGCTGAGGGACAGGAGACTGATATGACCAGGGCCCGTAATTTTCATGCCGATGACATCAATTTAACGTCACGCTCCATATAGGATGATCCCAAATAGTTTTATTGTAAATTATTAATCATTAGTGACGACTAACAAATAGTTTTATTTACGTTTCACGTATCAAGTAGGTATTATTTATTCCACGTGTAAATAGACTACTTTTCTAAGTCATGGGTACAAGATTAAAATGATTGATGACTAATGATTAATAATTTACAATAAAACTATTTGGGATCATCCTATATGGAGCGTGACGTTAAATTGATGTCATCGGCATGAAAATTACGGGCCCTGGTCATATCAGTCTCCTGTCCCTCAGCGCGTATAGGCTATTTTTGTTTGTCACCATCTGTCGAAATATTGCACTGAAACTGGCATGATAGAAAATCGTGACCATCATTTATTTTAGTTCCTATTTCCTTACAAACTTCATAGTAACAGAGCGTTTCTGACGTTTCATAATAAAAGTAGTGTAACGCTCGTCAAATTTACCGCATCTTTCACCCATCCAGGGGCCCCTCTCGCGCCCCGCGCCTCACCGCGCTCAACCGTCGCCCGCGCGGCGAGTAGTTAGTAGGTGTAGGTATCGTTCCGACAGCGCGTGCGATATATTTTCATGTGTGTGAAATAAAACCTTTTTTGAAAATTGATTACTGAGTTTTACAGTAGCTAATTTGTCTATCATTCAACATCCCTATCGTATTAAATATCTTAGTGATTTAGCAGGACTACTTATAGATACATTCCCTCATGTAAGTCAGAACCCTTCGATATTCGATATCCATGTGAACCTTATACTTATCCTCTGCTTTAATGTCCCTATGAGGAAATAAAAACGGGAAAGTTTTGTTTACAACACTTGTTCGAAACTAGCTGATCAGAGGCCGCTAAAACACTTACGATTCGCGTTCGACGTCACACCGACGTGGTACGAGGAAGGGAGAGAACGAGACGTGTGTTTCGAATCGACAGAGAAGATTAATGTAATGTCGTATCAACAGGGGCCGTAGACAAGGTTACAATTGAAAAGCGCTAACGCCAATAGAAAATAATAAAATGTAGGGGAATGACAGATGCCGACGAAACACTTTTCGTTAACATCTGTCATTCCCATACATTTTCTTAGTTTTCTATTGGCGTTAGTGCTTGTCGATTGTAACCTTGTCTAGGCCCCCTTCTATATACGAGGTGAACTCGCAACACATATATTTTTAATTTCGAAAAACTGAATCGTCAAAAATCTCTATACTTAATTATTAGACCTGCTGACAAAATTTCACGAGAATCGGTTGAAAAAAAAACCTGTAGAGAACAGCCGGACGTCAAATATACGAAATTATTTGCCCAAGCCGAAACGGTAAATTTCGTTCGCTTCGCTCTTTCGTTCAAATGAAATTGTCATAAACGTAACAGCTTATAACAATTTCAAAGCTTTATTCGTGTCTCTTGAACCTCAAAAATTATGCTTTAAGCCCTTAGGCTTAAAGCATAATTTTTGGTTGAACTGAATCCGCATAAACGGCGTCGCCTCTTCTATAATTCTATGGGATAAAAAAATATACATGATGATTTTTAATTCGTGATCAGGAGTACATTTTTCTAATTTTGTAATGACATCAAACACGATTAAATGTATAGATACCTAAAACAAAAGTTCTTTTTTCTGAATAAAACTGAATAAGGAATCACTTTATAATTCAAAATCATTGTCACCCTAACGGTAGTTTGCGAAACTTTATGGCATTTGCTAACTATGTAAACAAACCGTCATACTGAAATTGACATTAAATCAATTTTAATGTATTGTTTCCATATTCCATATTTAATACAAATTCCATAACATTACAGTTTAGGTATGTGTGTTTGACGTATCTACTTAACTTCAAGAAATGTAGGGTGACACGACATTCAGTGGACATTAGTGTTCGCATTATCATTACATTTAATTAACTAAACAGTGATTTAATTGCATGAGACCTCATCCATTGAAATCCGTTTTGGCTGTTAATCAATATTTTTCCCGATCACGGATTAAAAATCATCGTGTATAAACATAAGCCCTTAACTAGACAACAGAAAAGACGATTTCCGTTTTTTTACTATAACCCAACTATGATTTAATTGAGGTACCTCACGTCAACATAATTTGAAATATCCATGACTGTGTGGCGTCACTCCTGTCAGCTGTCAAATTTGATGAAATGAAATCGAAGTGTTTTAGATCAGTCACATAAATATAACGTCCAAACTACTCTCATTGGCCTTCGGACCCCGAGAGATATTTTTTTTAAAACGACGGTGGCAAACAAGTCTCGCCTGATGGTAAGCGGACAACGCAGCCTGCATGCAACTCCAAAGGAGTACCATGGGCGTTGCCGACCCTTGATATGTTTGAGGTGAGAGATCTCTCTAAATATTGCCGTGTCTCCTACTTATTGTATCCTACTAATATTATAAATACGAAAGTTTGGATGTTTAGATGTTTGTTACTTAATCACGCTGAAACGGCTCAACCGATTTGGACGAAATTTCACACGAAGATAGCCTGGCTTAAAATATAGGATAGTTTTTATCCCGGGTTCACGCAGACGAAGTCGCGGGCGGAAGCTAGTATTTGTATAAAAGCTTCCGCCCGCGATTTCTTCTGCATGGTCCCGGGATAAAAATTATCCCATATTTTAATCGAGGCTATAAACTATCTGCGAGCAAAATTCCATCCAAATCGGTTAAGCCGTTTAAGCGCGATTGAGTAACAAAGACCCAAAGTTTCGCACTTATGATATTTAGTAGGAAAATATGTACATAACCCTTTCCTGTATATATTCTAGCTTTGTACAATATTTCTGCAACTAAATTTATCTAAAGTCCTACGGAAATAAGTAGTTGATTACAAATTCATTGTTTATTTGCCAAAGTTTTGCTCAAAGTTGGCAATACCAACAAAGATACTATAAACACGACAAACTTATTTGTTTACCTCAGACTACTTATAATGGTAAATATTTGGTAAGTACCAAGTACCTACCTTTATTTGACCTTTACGAGTTTATGTTAACCTTTGTGCCTGTCATAAATTAATAGCAAAACTTCAACTGACTTCTAACCCTGTTATTCATAAAACTTAAGAGGAAACACAAGGGCCGTTTTTCCATAGAAACGTAGTCCCCTGTTTTCTCCCTGGGTAATGGCAGTAGAGCAATCATTTTTTCATAAATCTATGGCTACTATTGTCATGTTCCTATGTTTTCCTTTTTTGGCATAAACTTATTCTTAAAAGAGATATTAACCTTCAAAAACCTAAAAAAAGGCCAGATTTTCCTCTGTGTTCAAGAATCCAGAAAACATTTTTGAGTAGATTATTTAAAAAAGGAAAACATAGGAACACGGCCAAAGCCTTTTTTGATTTTTCATTAAAAAGTAGTTAAACAGGTCAAGTTTTGGAGAAGGAATCAGGGGACTACGAAATGTTGATTTTATGTAATTTTAATAAGAATTTTCGGTCCAAGCTGCAGTTGTCTCTATCGCGCTCTGCGGCGGGAGGCTTGTGGTTGGCGTGGCAGCAATACATTTTACAAATACCTATTTCTCAATTATCTTGACCTTAGTGTTTCCTCTTAAGGGTCGCCAGGATGCTCTACTCTTCATACAAACTTAGTTTGGTTCTCATTTTAAAACGACATGCTAGTATAACATGAAACTGTGTTACCTACACAATGGGATCCGCGATATCTAGGCCGGAAACTACTTTCTGTTATAGTGTAAAAATACATAAATGAATTAAATTGTAAATTGAATATAAAAATAGTTAATGAATAAAAAAAAAAAAAGATATGGTCATCGACAATTATTCATTTGAAATCACATGGAATCAATTTACAAAAAAATGTGGCTGATTTTATAAATCTATAGCCTGGCAATCAACGTGTCAACCTTCTACTTAGAACGTTAAGTATTACTACTAAACATAATTAAAGAAAGGGTGTTGTCTGTAGCCATCATAAACCTATAATACTCAAGACAAGCTATGGTAATAATGATACCACGTCGAGCGAGCTGGTAGCATACAAATCTCGATAAGTGTGACAGAAAGGGAAATATCATTCATTGTCCTTGTCATAGTTCCACTTTTTTTTATTTCAACTGATTTAGTATGAAGTGTTGGCACATAAACCATTACCCGTCCAAATTAAGTAGGTTGTTCATGGCAAGTCATCAGCCATTTTAAGACCAGTTCTTAATTTAGCTGCATAGGAGCCTTTCCGGTCCTCGCTGTGGCAACACGTATAGCCTGTCCTGCACATTTAGCACACGACGGCCGCGACATACTCTCGATTTTTATCGCACTATAAGTCTCTCTCTTATTAGAACACTTAGAAGAAGAGGTATATAGTGCGATAAAAATCGAGAGTATGTCGCGGCCGTCGTGTGCTAGATAGTCCAGTAAATGAACTGACAACTCGTATGGAAAAAATGTCAATTTTGGAAATAATTTATAATAGCTTACTTTTTATGTGTAACGGATATATTATCAATTAAATAGTTACCCAGCGACAAAATCCGGCAAAATTTCAGACATCAAAAAAATGATAAATTAACTAACTTCTGAAAAGTCAGAAAAAATATTAATAAATATTTTTGTCTTTATTTTGGTTTATTTACATTTGCTCTATAATATTCAAGATAAATCGTATAAAAAAAGACAATGCATGCTTCATTGAAATCTACATAATTACTTACGGGTGGAAAGTTTGTCGGATTCTTGAATATATCATCTTAGAATAACATTTTCAAATGAAATCAACAAAAAAAACGCTATTATAAATTAATGTTTTTCAAAACCGTATTTTGCCTGGAGTATGGTATTAAAATGGCTGATGACTTGCCATGACCAACCTACTTCATTTGGACGGGAAATGGTTTATGTGCCACAACTTCATTGGGTATTATAGGTCCATGGTTGCCATCCTTCTATTTTAGCATCCAGATGACAAATGACAACGTCCATGTCAGTGGCACGGTATGTGCTAAATAAATCAAAATACAATTTTATTTCAAGACGCCATACTCAGAACTCTGCATGGCTATTAATAGTACAAACGCATCACAAACAACATTATTTCGCGCCTAGGGGTAAAAACCTCTTACAGATTCATGTTCCGCGAGTGTTTTTGACAATGATAGATTACGGAAAAAGAAACTTGCCATTCATTCACATAACTATTGATAAAAATACTCTCACATTCGGGGGTGTTTTTATTTTCGGCGCGCGGAATATTTTTTTTAGGACTGTGTGTGTCGGAAGTTCCATAACTCGCTTGTGGCGACGGCTTACAAGGTAAGGTTTGAATGATGAGGTTTTTCTGACTAGTTGGCACCGCAAACGGTTGAGATATTTATTTCTCAATATACTGCACGGCAAACGGATGGTTCAATAAGTTCCCAGCAAACCTAGTACAAGGTCGCATACGAGATACGACTACCATGGGTAAAGAAAGAGATGGCTCTTTCTTATTGAACATTTGTGTACTGTAAAGGCGGGATTCCACCGGTGTGCGGCACTGTGCGGCACAAACATTTTTGTACTGAATATGCTTGTGCCGCACAGTGCCGCACACCGGTGGAATCCCGCCTTTAGACTGTAAGTGTACTGTAAATGCGGACTAGTAGGAATTCATTATCCTATCATTTGTCTACACAGTCTATTGAGAAAAATAAGTTTCTGTAAAAAAAATCATTTTTGGTACAAGCTTTTATTGCCGATTGTACTTTTCTGTATACCATCATCAACTACTCATTGACACGATTCAAATGAGCCCAAACTCAACGGGGTTACTTCGGTTAAATACTGAATTCCCATGGCCACCTTCTGTCTCCATCATCAGATCAGCTCCATCGTACCATAATATTGAATTGTCATCCAAACTATACTAATACCCAAGATTTCAACTCAATCGGATAACGGCAAGTGACTGAAAAATGGATTGCAAATTTTGACGGACAACTTACATACATACTTACATACGAACAAGTCAAGTTAATATAAAGCTTGTAAAAACCACTGGTTTCTTTTTCTCAATAGACCTAGGATGCAGAACATAGCATCATAGTTATCCGTACAAACCAACCGCACGAGTATATGTACGCTCCACATAATATCTCGTCTGAATTCCATTTTTTTTTAATTCATCCAATGCAATTTTATTGCGCGACGTTTTTGAAGAATTTAATGAAATTGGTATCAATAGTTAAACCGATATTACAGGATGTATGTGCTTTAAGAATGGTTTGATTCTGAATGCGTTTTACGTTGAAATGAACTTCATTATCATGTAAGGTCTGTTCATTAATTCAACGGAGTAAAATGACGTTTCATGTGTTGTCAGTTTTTTTTACATCTCTTAAATAGTGATGTGCTACAACCGATAATTACCGAAGATTTTTGTTATACCTATGTTTAGACAAGTCCTCATAAAGTTTACGCATTATTTTATTTATTCCGTATCGTTATAGGTACTCGTATTCTTGTAAAGAACTTGGCACGGCTATCACAAACGAACGAACGCTTAGAAAAAGCCACTCTAGCCGAGCGGTGCACGCGTCTTTCAATTTGGAGGTCGTGGGTTCAAACCCCGGCTCGTACCACTGGGTTCAAAAAAAAACTTAGGTACGAAATATCATTTTGATATACAGTGGCGTTTCGGTGAAGGAAAACATCGCGAGGAATCTGGTCTTATCCCAATATGTTCTAATTTCTCCACTGGGTTGGAAGGATGGTAGACTCCTCGTAAAACTAGTGCCAACGCTAAATCTTGGGATAGAATAGAATATCATTTATTTATGACAACAACACATACATACACATAAATCACAAATCCAAAAAAGAGAACAACATTGCCACGAAATGGTTCCGGGCTCGTTTGAGCACTACCAGGAAAAACGCTTGATGAGAAAGAGATGGATAGTCTATGTCGCCGCGACACTGCTCGCGGGCCGTCCTTTGATAGCCGTGCTGAATTGCTGCCCACTTCCACAATGAACTTATTCGTGGCAAACACAGACGATAAAGTAAACAAAAAGAAAGTTTCTTCGAAACCCTATTGCGTTGCATTTTTTTCGTCGGGGATGGAATTATGTCGCGGCCGACTCGTTGGAATTTGGTTATGGAATACCGCCCGTGTGTGGTAGACCTAAAATACCTCATTATATACAACAAAAAGCATCGAATGCACTGAAAAAAATAGCGCCTTTTATTACGCGCCAGCCGCCACAGTCTCCTGAACGTGCTGGCCGACAGATGGGACGGTAGCCTATTGAGGCACTGGTCCTCCCTACATTTAAGTTTAAGTCCTAACATAGTTATATAAGTCATGTAATTCTAACAATCTATGGATCCAAGTTGTCCGAAATAAATGCATTTTATTTATTTATTTTTATTTATTACTGTTTATTGTGGTTTTTTTCCGTATAATGTGACTTTTTGCTACTTAGAGCCACTTTATTGAGAATTAAACCAGAAACTCCGTTCAATTATTGAACAGATTGATGTTAGTATTTATTTCAAAGTAGTGTAATTAGACATTTTTTTTTAAATTATAGTTAGTTAGTTATACTGGGCGTTTCCGCAAGTTATTATAGTGCTATCTAATCCTTGCATCGTCAAAACGTTATTTTATGATTGTTAACTTACGAGGGAAAAGCAATGCTAATATAATACTGTTATGGGATAATGATGTAAGGTTCTTGGAAAATCATACGACTTGTTAAGATGCGTGAATTTATGTAATTACTATAAAGATATCTCACAATAATCAAGTAGGGCACATTGATGCACGTCCGACATTTATTAGAGCTGTGATGCCATGTGACATCTTCCTTTTTTTTTAAGAATCCAGGATCGCTGAAGAAGATAAGTACTTTAATAAAAGGTAAGTATATTTTTATTATTCTGTAAGAAATTAAGATTCGAGTAATCAATCATGGATTCTTTTAAATTACATGAAACGAAACGTTGCTGTCATTTTGACAACTCGTGATTTTATACTCTATACTAGTATGACATTTGAATTTAACCTAGTTACTAAGCTAATACAGCTTTATATCCTTCATATTGTTTTGGAAATTTAACAATACGCCCAGATCGCGTAGTTCTCGGCAGTCTAGAATCATTACTAGTGCTAGAAGGATTGGTCGTTATCATTATTATTAATATTAACATTTGTTTTGTTCACAGGTACAACGTCTGACGAGGGGGCGGCCGGTTTCAAGATGTGTTCTCGATTTCTACGGAATGTTCCTTGAGGGGATGAGACTACGAAACTACGTGGCTCACTACCTGCTTCGGATATTCTACCTGGAACCCATACACTGTGTGGTTTATGCTTAAAGTATACTTCATCGTTGACCTGTAAATCTGGCAAAGGTTTAGTGTTTTTATTGTAATAAAGTGCTGAATATTCTTTTTGTTTTTCAATGTTAGTTTTAAGCAAGTCCAGATTAACAAGTGATGGTGAAAGTTGTGATTCTGACATTGGAATCATCGCTCTAATGAGCGTAAGTATCTAGACATACATAATTGAGAAGGAGAAAATCCTGTTCTTTTAGGCTTTGTTCTATACATGAGCAGTGCTAGGTATGGATCTGAGTTGTCTGATTCACATTTTTTAAGCATATTCTTAATTGTGCCTATAGCTCTTTCTACCATTCCATTAGAGCGACTTAAATAGGGACTTGAGGTAATTAGCTGTATATCCCAATCATTTGCAAATACCTGAAATTCCTTACTGTTAAACGGAGGACCGTTATCTGAGATCATGGTTTCAGGTTTGCCATGTCTTGCAAATATGGACTTTAGATGAGTTATAATGATGCTTGCATTTGAGCCTGTAGTTAATAATGCTAATTCAACATATTTGGAAAAATAGTCAACAACTATTAGATATTTTGTGCCATTGAATTCAAAAATATCTATGCCTACTTTATTCCATGGCAGGAGTTTATATTCATGATGAATAATAGGCTGCTTAGAGTTATTTCTGCGATAAGTCAGGCATGTATGACATTGACTTACATATTTTTCAATATCATTAGGTAAGTTAGGCCAATACACAGTAGCTTTAGCTAACCTAATCGAGCTATTTACTCCTTGATGTCCTTCATGGCTTAATTTTACTATATTTTCTCTTATTGTTTCTGGGATAACTATTTTATCACCCATGAAAAGAACATTATCCATGACATGTAAATTGTCCTTAAGCGAGAAGTACGGCTTTAAGAGCTGTCCTACTGATCGTTTATGTTCTGGCCAACCATTTTTACAATATTGTACGATTTGGCTTATAGTTGGATCTTTACAAGTACAGTCCTGGATTTCTACAGGTTTTTTCTGACTTACTGACAGATTTGACATGATAAAATTGACATGTATATCTATATCGTTATCTAGGTCTAGTAATGCCTTCTCAGACAGAGTTGCACGCAATAGCGTGTCTGCTATATATAGGAATCGTCCGGGTTTGTATGTAACATTGAGATCATAAGGTTGCAAACGGAGCATGATTCTCTATAGCCTGGCTGGTATGTCATGTAAAGCTTTTTTAAATAATGGTATTAAGGGCTTGTGGTCTGTTTCTACATTGATTTGCCTACCGTAAATGTATTGGTGGAATTTAGTACAGCCAAATAAGATAGACATAAGCTCCTTTTCAATTTGAGAATAATTTTGTTGGGAGTTGGTCAGAGAAGCGGAAGCATATGCAATTGGTTGATTTTAATGTAATATTACTGCTCCAACTGCATCTTTTGAAGAATCAACTGACATATTTAGGACTTTATTTGGGTCATAATAGGTGAGTACTGGTGCGCTACTAATTAGTTTCTTTATATTACTAAACTCAGTCTCATGTTGGTCAGTCCATGTCCATTCATTTTGTTTGGACAGAAGCGTTCTTAATGTGCCATTTTCTTTTGACAGATTGGGAATGAAAGGACTGAGGTAATTGACCATGCCCATAAACCTTTGAAGGCCATTGACACAAGTTGGACTCGGCATTTGACAGATAGCCTGAACTTTGGTGAACTTGTACTCCATTTTGGTTAAAAATATGACCTAAATACTTAACTTCCGGTGCACAAATTGATGTTTTTTCCTTGTTGAATTTAAGGCCTATTTCCATAGCTCTGTCTGGTTGTGCTCTTCTAGGGTCCTGCCGTAAATGAGAAAATCGTCCATCATGATCTTAACGTTAGGTATGTCACTGAATCTATTAATCATTTCCCTATGAAAGCTATGGCTTGCGTTTATACCGAACGCTAACCGGGTAAACCTGTAACGACCATAAGGCGTTATGAAAGTGCACAGGTAGGAAGACTTTTCTGAAAGAAAAAAGCATCCAGAAGCCTTTGTTACAATCCAGTGTTGTAAAGAATTTAGCTCCAGCGAGGTCGGACTTTATCTCGTCTAGAGTGGGAAATTGATAATGTGATCGCATTACAGCCTGATTAAGTTTTCGCGGGTCTATACATAGGCGTAGTTTACCATTCTCTTTTGAGGTTAAGACAATGGAACTCACCCATTCCATTGGCTTCTCATCCTTGCAGATGATTCCGGTCCTCTCGAGTTCATCTAATTCCGATTTCAGGGCTTCCCTCAATTGGAATGGGACTCTGCGACATGCATCTACGGACGGGACTGCGTCTGGTTTGAGCATCAGGTCACATTCAAAATCTTTCAGACAACCTATACCTTGAAAAAGATCAGGATGGGATGATAATATGTTATCACATGCGTTATGCGGAATTACATCAACTTTAAGTAATATTTTTATGAGGTTAAGCGTTTTACATGTGTCCCTGCCTATTATGTCACGACTGTCAAGATCTACAATGTGGAAAGTGACATCATATGTTTGTTTGTTGTCACATATTGTCAAAGTAGACGGACCTATGGTGGGTATGGTTTCACCACTGTAATTTGTCAATTTATATGTACTTTTTGTTATGACATTTTGTGCAATGTTTAATTTTTTGAATGTGTCCCTAGACAATATATTAGTGTCTGCACCTGTGTCCAAGAGAAAGTTAACATTTGTGGTGTTTATGGACAATTCTGTCTGCCAGGGTGATGTGTTAACATTATTAACAGCTATTGTGCCTAAGAACAGTGACTGGTCAGTATTGTTATGACTAATAGGTTTTACATCTATTTCTGACACCTGTTTGTTGCGACACACTTGTGCGAAATGATTATATTTACCACATCTTTTGCATTTTACACCTTTAGCAGGACATCTAAACCGGTGGATTTGGCCACATCTGCCGCACGTTTCTTCTTGCTTGGTGGACTGTGAACGACGAGATGAAGTACCTCTGTTTATATGTCTTGATATATGTTGCATCGTTCTTGACTTGTGAAAAGTGGAGCTGGACTCGACTCGACCAACAAATGAAGATTCTTCCAGTGTTTTCTCCTGCTGCCTTGTGGTTTCCATCTGCTTTGCGAGTTGGACGGCATCGTCTAGTGTTTGTGGTTTATTGGTAAGAATGCGCTCTTTGATATACTGATAGTTGGAGTTCAGGTTGAGACTGAATATATCACGGAGTAAATCATCGTGTAGGGTCTGAAAGTTGCATTGCCTACTGATATTTCTCAGGTCTGTTATATATTCGTCTTCAGTCCTTGACGCCGATTGAACAATCTGTGGCGCTCCATAGTTACGTTTACTTGGGGAATGAAATGATTCGTAAATCTTTCTGTAAGCTCGTTATACGTAACTTTGTCGATGTCCATATTGAAAGAGTAGAAGATGGTAAGTACATCAGTGCCTATTAAATGAAGCAAAATGGCTACCTTGCGGTCATCTTTTGCTTAATCCAAGTTGTTGGCGCGCATGTAAATTTTTAACTGCGTCATCCAGTTCTTCCATGTTACTGGCATGTTATTGGACTTGAGGTCTAAGGGTCTCAGTCCTTGGCCTACAGACAATCCCATTGAACACGTGTCGCCGTTGGCACCATCTTGACCTTTGGTTGTGCGCGGAGCTTCAGGTTTAGGAGGCATCTTGACGCTCTGATGCCACCACTTCTGACACCATGTACGGTTCTTGGAAAATCATACGACTTGTTAAGATGCGTGAATTTATGTAATTACTATAAAGATATCTCACAATAATCAAGTAGGGCACATTGATGCACGTCTGACATTATTAGGGCAGTGTTGCCACGTGACAAATGACAGTAAATTGTATAGGTAATAATTATCGGAATGTTTAGTATAAAGGACACTGGTTTATTGCAGATACAAACAACTGCTTCCAGCAATGCATGTTGCTTGAAGAATAATAAAACGAATATCCAATTTTTTATGAGACACATTTACCTTTTTAAACTAACTACTAGCCTACTGCCCGCTCGGCTTCGCCCGCGTATAGCAAAGAACGCAGGCAAACCCGACGGATAAAATATAGCCTATAACCATTCAGAAAGTCCATCGTACACGCAGGTGTAGCAATTTTGGAAATCGGGTTCCGGTTCCGGACATTACATTTAAACTGTCTGTCGTCTTTCCGAAAAAACACTGCGAACAAATAAGTTTCCAAAATTATATTTGTTTGGAGTTTAATATCGAAGTATCGTGCTCAAGTTGTAATTAAGGGGGCATGTGGTGGACAGAAAGGATGGACACACTTTACGAAGTTATACGTTTAAATTTTACGTATCAGCATCGGCAACACTGGTAAAAACCCACTCGTCATTGGTCAAAACGTCTCAATATTTTCGAATGTAAGACCTTAAAGTACGAATAGATTTTTACATAGGAGCCATACGGATGATGCCACCTTAAGGGACGTTAAAGCTATGCAGCTAAACTAAGAACTGGCTTAAAATGGCTGATGGCTTACCATAAACAATCTACTTCAATTGGGAGGGTAATAGTTTATTTGCCGCAATCTCATACTAACTCGCCAGTTGCGGCAAATAAAAAAAGTGGAACTATGACAAGTTACAACGAATGTTATATCCCTTTCGGTCACACTTATTTAGATTTGTATATTACCATATCGCTCAGTTGTGGCATTATTATTTGCATAGCTCCATAAGATTGTAACTTTTAGCTATTGCGGAGAGCGCCATAACTTATTATAGGTTTGCGCATGTAAACCTACTCTAGATAGTGGGAGTAGCTACCTTTGCAGCCTGGAGCGGGTGCCTGTAATCTGAATTCTAAGATGGTGGCCTGATGGAAGACGTCAAGAAATGAATGCTAGATGGCCAGTCTACACTTAGTAATAGTAAGTCAATGCTGCTTGTTGCTTAGTTAAATAGGCCACAGTACCCATGCCACGAAAAAACAGGTAAAAAACGTAAAGAATATTAGTCAATATCTACGTTTCCTGGCCCGTTGAATCGATAAATCACCTCATTTCGTTTCTTATTTGCACATCCTTATCGCTTATTGACATTCGGGGCTACCGCCGCGCCGCCATCATTTTGTTTTCGTTTCGCTGCCCGCCGCCATCTTTCTTTTTACTTTTTAAATTTCGAACAGACACCGGTGCACTTTAATTGACAGAGGCGTCCAGCCAGTGCAGCTTTTTGCTCATTTTTCTTGTTATTTATTCTGTATTTAATATCATACGGCAAGCGTAAAGGTTTTATTTATGACAGGATTAAAAGATAACGCGCCTCGTTAGTTGTTATCAAAATTGCCAGCGACGTATAAATCCGTTTTGTTTTAATCAAGAAATAATTGATGCAATTGAGATCCGTTTCATTTAATGGATACCTCAGGGGAAGAATCGATTGTAGGTAACCAATGTATTATAAATACGGTTTACATTGACTCCAGTCAATTTAAAACGAATGTGAATGATGGAAGTTTTTTGTTTTAACTACTTTTATACGTTTGCAATGTTAACACAGAATGTAGGTGCATACGTATTTAACGTGACTTCTTCTGTTTTAGGGGTGACTTGATGGAATGCTTGCCACTTTGCCTACAATATTTTTTAGTAACGGAAAATAGTTTTTTTTTAATTAAAAATGCCCAAGTCCTGCTAATGTTTTGATTAAGTACTCTGGCTAGAAAAGTTCGAGTAGGTATAAAATGTATATATTATAAAGAGGCATTTTGGAGTTTCATTTAAATATACGCGTACGAATCTCCGAACAAGAAGAAGGGAAAATGTAAATTTTAACTCATCCACATTTATGATATGAGAAAGAATAGAAATATCCTCAATATACGTGCAAATGCACTGTAAATAAACTTAGTATAGAGACCTATGCAAATTTTATTTCAACAAACAATCCAACAGATCGTTTGCCTAAAGTTTCACAAACTCGCATGCTTACCCTCCCGCACTTTACTTCGGACTTAGTTCATAAATGTCACCGTGACTGTATTTCAATTAGTTGGCGAAAGTTTGAATTTTGAGTCCAAATTATGCAGATCTTTCGTTTTAAGAAAACTGTAGTGCCAGATGGTTTGTTTAAGTTCTAGACTCGCTTCTACTGTTTACTGTGGCTTCGGTCTATTTATGATCAGTTCTGAGTCTAGGACACTTTCAAAAGGGGCGAAATTAGGTCTTTTTTACGTGTTTGGGTCTGACGCTCCACGTGGCTTCATGATTCAACTTTCTAAAGCTTCTGTCAAGTTATCACACAGTCCAGATTGGGCGCGAAAATCTGTTGCTATACGTACAGTGGCGAATCTTGATCGCTATGACAGCTGTCATCTAGGTACAATTTTACGTTTTAAGGTTATACATTGTATGGAGATGACACCTGCCATTAGGCATCAAGATTCGCCGCAAAACATACAGATCGCGGGCAACTTATATCGACATTATCTTGTAAATTAGCTACAGGCATGTTTACATTGGTCCATTGGATCTGCAGGTGGATCACATAACACATTGTTCGCGCGCCATGTAAATCTAAATGTCACTTTTTATATGGAAACATGACAGTTGAGTTGTCCTAACGCGCGATAGAAAAGTAACGTGGATACCTCTTTGGGGTGCGTGTGGGATCCCCGTTTTCGCACTGGTCTATTGTAGTCCAGTTTTTTTAACTGGCATTGTCTGTAACTGGAAAATCTTAGAGCTTATGATAGTTATGACGTTAAAGTACAATCACGATGAAGTAGCCACAATGTTCGATCAAATGTGTTTTTTTTTTAACTTTAGCGACCTCTCTTGAAGAGATATTTATTTAAGCGGTGACAATCGCTTTAGCCTAGATGGTAGTGACCCTGCCTATGAAGCAAGAGGTCCTGGGTTCGATTCCCGGTAAGGGCATTTATTTGTGTGATGAGTACGAATATTGGTTCCTGAGTCATGGATGTTTTCTATGTCTAAGTATTTATGCATCTATATAAGTATGTTTATCGTCGTCTAGTACCCATAGTACAAGCTTTGCTTAGTTTGGGACTAGGTCGATTTGTGTAAGATTGTCCCCTAATATTGATTTATTTATTTTCTTACTCCAGAACATGGAACCAACCATCCTCCTAGCGTTATTCCCGGTTGTGCACTAAAGGAACCCGGGTTCCGATTTGACACTTAATTCCAAGATTTGGCGCGCCTATGCCAAATCTTGGAAGTAATTTTACGAAAATGAATGCCATCTGAATTCTATCCCAGAGGGAAAACTAGACCGTATTGAGATTAGACCGGTTTCCTCAAGATGTTTTCCTTCACCGTAAAGCCGAATATATTTTGTACATACGTTTTTGAAATAAGCCCAGTGGTATGAGCTGGGGTGCGAACCCACGACCCTCAAGATTGAAAGTCACGTGGCTTACCACTCGGCTACAAACCTTTTAATATCATAATCAGCATCATCAAGGACCTGGTAAAAGTTGCTGGAGTCCGCTGGATGCGGGGTGGCGCAGGACCGGTCACTTTGGCACTCTTTGGGTGAGGCCTATGTCCAGAAGTGGACGTCTTTCGGCTGATATGATGATGCTGATCGGCATCATCATCATCATATCAGAGTGTCAAAGTGACCGGTCCTGCACCACCCGCATCCAACGAAGTCCCGCGACCTTTACCATGTCTTTAATATACCAATACTAAAAAATAATATAGGTGCTTTACCTCGAAAAGTTCAAGCTATTTTTAAGAAGTTTGTAATAACGGCTCAATGTGATTTCTATTTAGAATTTAATAATGTCCGAAATGGAGTTTTATAAAATAATGTTCAAATATTGTCTAACAATTTAAGGTTTGATTTCAGCCTGAAATGATTGTCCTAAAATTAGGCCGAACGGCTACGTGGTTTAGCAGGTATTTTCTTAAAATCGAATTCTACATACAAAACAAGCTTTCAAAAGAGTACTCGTATTTTGCACCGCTAAACGAACATAACAACACAATTATTTACACCCTCGGGCCGGTTCATTACACGGTCCTTGTTAAAAGCATTTAGAAATTCAGTATACACGTAAACAATAAAGTTTAAGAGAGAACAATGAACTCTGTTACGTTAATGTCGTGGACAATGTAATTGTTTTGACGTGATACATTAGGAGGTCGTAGACATTTAAATCTCTCAGCATATTCGTTTATATAAGTTCTGTATTAGTTTTCCATGCGAGCGCGCGAAGCAAGCGAAGTTCAGCGTTTCAGCTTGGGGCCACTATTCTATCGTATGTCCGGATGTCCGTCCATCCGGATGTTCTCCTCTACAGGTTGCTTGGTCAATTAAAAAAAATCTCGGGTTTTGTTAGCAGGTTCAATATACTGCGTGGAACGGAACGATGGACTTTCCCGCAAGAGGGGTATTATTGAGCGTTAGTACGTCACATTTTCCAGATAAACTATGTTAATATTTCCAACCGTTTTGAAGTTAGAGTTCATTAAACTTTAGTGCGAAAAGCTGGATATTACAACCCTAACGGCCCGTCAATGCTCGCTGCTCACCGCGGTCGCCGCCGCTAGTCGCGCGAAGTCGTGGCCAAGCCGTTAGGGTTGTAATATGCAGCTTTCTGCACAAAAGTTTGATAAGCTCTAACTTGAAAAAGGTTGGAAATATTAACATAGTTTCTCTGGAAAATGTGACGTACTAACGCTCAATAATCCCCCTCTTGCGCGAAAGTCCATCGTTCCGTTCCACGCAGTATATTGAACCTGCTAACAAAACCCGAGATTGTATGTGTATAGATTTTTTCATAGGTATTCAAAAAACTAAAAAAGGCTCGCGATACCTACAGCTTACAAACCCACTAACAAGGATTATTATCGATAGTGAAGATTTACCTCCACATACACATCTCTTCCGTCTCCCTCTATTGTAAATCGTTATGGGATTTCTCAAGAAACCAACTAATAACACACTCACAGTCAACGAATTCACATATGTACATTAAAATAAAGATCGCTAGAACCCTCAAGCATCACTCCGAACACTCTTGACCTCGGCCCTTAGGTTACAGTAAGTACTTTTCCTGTCCTATAATTAAAGGACTTAAGTCGCACGATTCTCCTGCTTCCATTTGACTATTTAGGTGACTAAGAAAGTATAGCCCTTGGAAGGGCCCTTATGCCATCGATATTAAGGGTTTCCTGTTTCTTGTCGATAGGATACCCTGACGTTGTTAAGGCGAAAATGTTTATAATGTAGCTTAATTACGGACACGTGGCCAGTCAATCGGACAGTCTAGCATAATTTACTTTAAAAACAGTTTTTAAAATTATGCTAGGCTGTCCTTCTGTCTAGCCACGTGTCCGAAATGAAGGTACATAATAACGCCACGGTATAAACTGGTTTATACCGATTTTAATCCAGTATTTCCAGTATTTCCTCACTTCCTTTCCACTTTACTACACTAGTGGCATTCACGGAGAGAAACTCCCAACATATCCCTCTCCATAGCCCTTTGGGTGACTTTGAGCCTTCTTATGAGGCCCATAGTAAGCGACCAAGTTTCAGTGCCATATGTCATCACTGGCAACACACACTGGTCAAAGACTCTCGTCTTGAGACACTGCGGAATAAGGCTAGTGATCGCATCAGAAATGAGGCTATCCGCAGCAGAACCAAGTGCGGGTGGCACAGGACCAGTCACTTTGGCACTCTTTGCGGGAGGCCTATGTCCAGCAGTGGACGTCTTTCGGCTGATATGATGGTGATGATGATGACACTAATTGCATTCATTCTGGTGCTCCATTATCTATACTTACTGGCGAAAGAATTGTTATTATCCGATGAGTAGCTTCGATCTTTCCCCTACTAGTTAAAGCAAATGATGCGTAGTTTCAGTGTCTGAGAGGCAACCGGATTGCTCGCGGTATTTGAGCCCGAACCGTTGTGGAACCGCCCTGTGCAACACGACTTGAGTCAACTTGGACTGGGGCGACTTTTTTAAACTTCTGAAGAAGACAGACGCGTAAAAAGGACAGACCGGTTTCATAAAACCTCGTGTCACAAGCGCGATAATGTTTTTTTAAACTATGTAAAACGGCAAATGACATCATGCATAATTGTCACCAAAACCGTGTGCAAAGAAGGAGTATGATTGAGTTATAAAAATTAGGGTGCACAAAAAGGCATACGAAAATTACACATATTTTGGTAATAAGGCAGGATTTATGGGAGGTATTCGGTAGTTACGGTTTTAGTTTATTTTTCATAACTTCTTCTCACGAGGGGTTTATGCAACAGGTGTTGCTTGGAATTCGATGATTAATTTGCGTGAAATAATTGTCCCTGAATCTTGCATGTTTTATATGTTCAAGATCGCAATATAAAAAATAGCATTATCTCAGTTCGTAACAACTTTTATGCCCCCAATGACGGGTCAAGCATCTGCTTTTCAGGAGTCCGAGCTTCCACGATAAATTCACAGCTTCGAACTGAGAGCACACTTGGCGACAGCTTCAGGTGGCGGCAACAGCGGCATCAAAACGTAACATTTCGCTCCCGTTCGTTCTTCCGAGCGGCGGCATTGGTTTTTCTAATTCTTTGCGTGTGATTCCGCGACCGCGCTATTGACAGATAAAACGCTTGCCGCGCCGCAATTCGCGCAGTGACGTGGCCGGGCCGTAGGCATGGCCGAATCCTGCAACAAAATTTTTTACAAACTCGACTATAAAGAAGAATTGTATTTATCACTTTCAACATAAAATCCGTGTTCCCCATGTAGCGGAAATCGCTCGTAGAGGCACCTTCGGCTCGGACCTCTAACTCACTCATCCATCTATTGCCTACTTTCTAGCTTTTACAACAATGTACTATTTCATCATATCAGCCAAAAGACGTCCACTGCTGGACATAGGCCTCCCCCAAAGAGTGCCAAAGTGACCGGTCCTGCGCCACCCGCATCCAGCGGACTTCAGCAACCTTTACCAGGTCCTCAGTCCACCTTGCGGGGGCCTACCCACGCCGCGCCTTCCGGTTCGTGGTCGCCACTCGAGAACCTTTCCGCCCCAACGGCCATCGGTTCTACGTGCTATGTGCCCCGCCCACTGCCACTTAAGTTTAGCGATTCGAAGGGCTATATCGGTTACCTTGGTTCTGCTGCGGATAGCCTCATTTCTGATGCGATCACGTAGAGACACCCCCAACATAGCCCTCTCCATAGCCCTTTGGGTGACTTTGAGCCTTCTTATTAGGCCCATGTACTATTGTTGCTAGTAATTAAAATAGCGTTTTTCATACAAACTCTCTTATCGAGTCATATTTTTCTATTATATTTCTATTATAATTTATACCATCAGAATCTAGTTTACGAATATTTATAATATGTAGTTTTAAAATGAGTGAGAGACTACGTTTGTAAGGAGAACTGACTTGAGTGGAACGTATTGAGAACTTAACGTACGCACGAAATGTTACGCACTCGACCAGCTGATCACACCCTTGCATAGAATGGATAATCCAGTCAACGTACTGACAACTAATAAAGAAAAAATGACAAATTTGAAAATAATTTTAAAAAGCTGATTTTCTCTGTGTAACGACTATACTTATAATCAATTTTAAAAAAAATACCTAGAGACGAAATCCAAAAAAATTGGACGTCAAAAATTGTTACTTAATTAGCCCCTGAAAAGTCGTAAAAATTGTATAATAACGGTTTTAATCTTTATTTTGGTTACTTACGTTTGCTCTACAATACTTAAGATAAATTTACAAACAAAGACAAAGAATGCTTCATATAAATCTATATTATATTTTTTTTTGAATGGAAAATTGATTGGATTCTTGAATAAAGCCTCTTAAGATATCGATACAAAATTAAATAAATTAATAAATGTTTTTCAAAACCGTATTTTTCAACAAATACCCTCTGGGATGGATATCGTTTGTGTCGAGGATTAAAAACAAAAGAATTTCAGTTTGACGCGCAAATCGATCCTCCTATTTAACAAAGCCCAAATTACGGAGCCTCTGAATTACATTTTGCATACACCGATCCTTGTCTTAATAAGAAAATGATAACCTGTCGAATAAATGCTTTATCTTTAAGATGTAGCGGCTATATTTTACAAGTTCGTGTACGGCGCGCCGATTTGCATATTCTCCTTTTGTGCGTCAGGGATCCGTGGAAGTTTCAAACCATTAAGTAAACTGAATTAATTTAATTTAAATAAACGTAACAAGGAGTAAATGGAATAAGTATATAATTAGAGGAAAAATGAGAAATATCAATTTTTGTAAACTAAGAGGTCTTTTTAAACTAAAATAAATAATATCAAAAACCTATTAGAGCCGTACAAAGTTATGTTCATTTATATTCCCCCGCTAAGCATTAGTAGCGCAATAAAAACGGAATATTGACGCATTTACCTAGGTTGATTTTTAAACGTTTCTAAAGTGATGTAGCTAATTGTTACTTTTAGTATATCAAAGTTAATTTTCAATTCAAATAATTAACCTCGTTTTATAATTGTCAGTGTAGGCCACAGCAGGTCGATCGCGTAACGCATTGTACGTACGTTAGGTATGTCTAAATGTAACCCCTCAGAGTGGTGCATAATCACGTAATATAACGAACGACAATTTAACTTTAATTGTCATTTAGATCTACCGTACGTATAATGCGTTACGTGATCGACCAGCTGGAATTAAGCAATGCCCATTTACATCCGAAATTTCCTCCACAACATTATAGTTCTAATTGTTATTGAAGACTAGCTGCCCGCGCGGCTCCGCCCGCGTAGTAAACAGAACCCAGACGAAGCTGCGGGATAAAATATAGCCTGAAAGTACAATATAATATATATAAAAAAGAAAGAATTTTCGAAATCGGATGAATAGTTCCGGAGATTAACCAGTACAAACCATACAAACGTACAAACTTTTCCTGTTAATAATACTAGTATAGATTGCCCAATTCTCAAAAGGTACAGAACCCTCGACCCTCTACACAATAATCCAACGCGCTTATTTGCATTTTAAATTGGCGCTAATTCGCTGATGCCTTACGCACCGAATTAGGGTCTGTTTGCGAACCTTTGAATAACTAAATACGGAATGTTCAATTAGCACGATGGCTAGAGGAATTTAATCAGTACCTACCTGGCGATTAATTTGGTGGGGCCTTCTCAAGGTTTCTTAAATTTCTATCGGGTTTTATATAGAAAACTCCCGTGAGTATTATTAGAGCAGGCGTACTAAAATATAATGAAAACGGGGTGACCCGCGCGTTTGAGTGATCACGTCTTTAAGGATGAAAGTCGCCTGCGCATGCTACTCAGCCAGCCGAGCACGCGAGTGTTCATTAAATGAACCGCGAATCGGTTCAAACATGTCGACCGATTTTCGATCCTAAAGAAGTAAGTGAACTGTTTCATTATTTATTTATTTATACATTATATTTGAACATAACAATAATAATAATAAACCCGCGGGGGCAGCTTGTGGCGAGCTGCCGGCGAGTGGCGACACCGCGGACCCCTAACCTCCAGAGGACCCGAGTGATCTGGCCTTCGCCTCTGGCCGGCCAGAGTGGAGTCGCAAGAGCGGAACCTATGCTCCAGGTTGGAAGTGTAAAATATCATAACGCCGGCGGCCCTTGAACGGATTACTGGGTTCTGGCGCACCGCAGACTTACCTCTCGACAAACCACAGCCGCTCAGACGTGTTGCTCCATTGTCGCACTGTGCGTGCGACTGTTTGTGGGGCTCACTTAGCGAGTTGGCGAGTCACCGCCTGCCTTTTCACAATGTTGAATGTTGTCACGGCAGGTGTCCGGTAGTCTTCTCCCCAAACCCATTTTCCAGACCACACACCATTCAACCCAATAACCCATGACCTTAGTTTCCATCGCAGCACAGTGTTGCACTGCAATAGTCTTTGCACCTGGCGGGGACCATCACCGGGTGTATCATGTTGTGCGCTCGGAAATGGTATCCGTTATGTGTATCCCTCGCTTTATATTATATTTGTTTTAAAGGGCCTCTGCGCTGTTGACTTCGGCCCCACGCATGCCTTCCAAAAGTCCGGGACCCCATGGTGCTGAGATATGGAGAAAACATACAAATAACAATAATACATTTTTCAACACAATTGCTCGTAACGTACCTCTCATTGTGTCGCTATTAGACTCATAATCCTGGATATTAAACACGCGTGTTTCATACATCACATTACGACACTTGTGTGTTATGGTTATATCCCGATTAAGTAACGTTGGCACCTTGCAGCAAGATGTATGCATGCACACGGTGCATTCTTAAATTAACCGGGTTGTACAAAATGTACAGCTTTTTTTTTAATTCTCGGCAAATGGATTCTTACTCGACTAAACAAATTAAATCCTTTTTGTTAATTAATTGACTATTTCTTTTTGGATATGATAAAGAAACGTTTAATTTAGTAAAACTATTCACGTCTGATAACATTCTACATGAATTAATAAAGATAACATTTTAAAACGAAAATTATTTTATTTTGTAGTTGTTGTCTGTTTAGAGATTTCATCTAATGCGCGCGCAGCTGCGCAAACTTCACGACAAAAAAACTGTTGCGCGCCATTATAGGTAGGTTATTTCACAGATATTTGTAAACATTGTTAAGGCGTGTTTTTTTATTTACAAATATGTTGACTCGTGGTCACTAGAAAAGTGTTAAAAAGAATGGACGCCACTGGAAATTCTTGGCGATGCAACATGTGAGTAAAAACCTGCCATAAATAAAGAAAATAACTTGGCAGGCCTATAAAAATTTTATCCTATGAAAAGGACTTTTTCCTCGCAAAATGTGTTGAAAAACGTCGTATGAAACGCGTGAGCTTTGATAATTACATCCTCGGCTCTCTTATCACAATTCTGCCTCTGATGTAATTATCAACAGTGATACCTCACTTGTATCACAATGTACTATTATTTCTTTAAAAAAAGTACACATTGCTACTTACATTTTCAGTTAATATTTCTATGGTGAAAACCAAAAATACTAAAGGCTTCCCGTGTAATCGAAATGGCGCCTATGACGAGACAGGGGCGCGGGGGGAGCCAACAAAGGGTGCCGGGCGGAATTGCGGAATAAAATGTATTCTATGTCCATCCTAGGTTCTCGGGTGGCGACCACGTACCGGAAGGCGCGGCGTGGGTAGGCCCCCCACAAGGGGACTGATGACCTGGTAAAGGTCGCGGGAGTCCGCTGGATGCGGGTGGGGCAGGGCCGGTCACTTTGGCACTCTTTGGAGGAGGCCTATGTCCAGCAGTGGACGTCTTTCGGCTGATATGATGATGATGATGATGATGATGACAGGTGAAAGAATTTTTGAAATCGGATGAGTGGTTCCGGAGATTATCTCCTAAATTCAAACTTATAGAGCTGCAATCTGATATAGGTACTTCCTTAATTATAATATTTAGGTACAGGAAATACTTATAGATATATCAATATTAACAGTACCCGCTGCTTTGTCCGAGTATCACAAAAAGTCCGGCTGAAGCCACAAGATAAGTCAGTCTTGGAGGTCCAAGCCAAATAGTTTCCAAAAAAAGCCAAAAAATTTAAAAATCTACAAACTTACCTTCCAAAGGGTACAGTCGAGGTCAAAGTAATGTTTACACTTTTGCTCTTATCGCCTTGTAATAAGGTGCAAAAGTGTATACGTATCTTTGACCTCGACTGTACCAATGCCGACGGGAGACTAAAATAAAGGTGCATCTGTTTGCCTGCCCGCCTGTCTGTCTGTCACAGAGACACAGCGTGTATAATAATGTGTGTCTGCTGATCACACAAATATTGGCCCTTAACGAAATTCGGACCCAGGACCATAGGACATACTAAATAGGATAAACTGGTCGTCCAAAAAAAACTAAAAAAGAGGTTATAAGTTTCTTTTCGAGTTTATGGTACGGAAAAAGTCCCGTACGACTTTAGCAGATCGCTCACGTAACGCATTGTACGCACGTTAGGTAGATCTAAATGTCAAATTTCATATGGAAAAATGACAGTTTAACTGTCCCAACGCGCGTACGAAACGTTGCGTGGTTACCCCTCAGCTCGCGCTTCACCGATTTCTGCAAATCGAGGCAAAAATAGCGTACTTCAAAGTAGCAGTAAAGGTAACATGATGCTATATTTGAACTAATTCAGTACTAACATTCAGTTCCACGCCGTTACTTGCTCTCACAAACATTCAACAATACCCGGGAGCTGCCTCTTACTGCGAAGTTGCATTAGAATTAACATACTGAGAGCATTCGTTACAAAGCGACTTAGGTTTAGCATCTAGCGTCTAAAGTTGTGCTATAAAATAGTGTGCACTAATGGAATAATAAAGTAATGAAATGTGGATGAAACCCTTTTCTTAAGAAAGCGCCTCCTACTAATTTTACGAAAGCAAGTACTCTTCCAACCCAAAGGGAAAAGTAGACCTTGTTGGGATAAGACCGGTTTCCTAAATTGTTTTCCTTCACGGAAAAGCTTCTCTTAAATATCAAGCGATATTTTCATGTCTCATACTCTGAAAGTAAGACATTGTTTATAAATAGCTGGTTGAAAATTAGGCGTGTCGCCCCCTAGGGCTGAAGAGTAATGAAAAATAAAAAAGCTACATATGGCAGAAACCTGTAATTACAGCCACAGTTTCAAAATTTTGTATTGATTTTTGAAACTTGTTTATAATCATGTCATCTCTTTTTTAATAATGATAATAAATTTATATTTTCATCTCTCATACTCTGAAAGTAGGTCATTGTTTATCTAAACAGCGAGTTGAAAGTGAGGCATGTCGCCCCGAGGACTGAAAAATAATAAAATATAAAAAACGTTATGGCAGAAACCTGTACCTACATTGAATTGTTTTTTGAAACTTGTTGACAATCATGCGTTATTATTTAAATATCTATTCATATAATAATGCTGAAAAGGGGAGAAAGTCTGCACATGGAAGATATTCGAAAAAAAGGTTGGCTGGGGATACTTAGAATCGATAACAGAATATGTTTCAAAAGTTTTTAGAATTTATGTCTGTTTATCTGTTTGTCTGTTTATGTGACCGCGCATCACGTGAAAACCGTTGAACGTTATTTTATGCAAACTTTACTAATCTGTCGAGAAAATCCCCGGCCAGATTTTTGGCTTTAAAAATATGAAGATAATTGTGTAAAAAATGGGGTTGAACTTTGTATGGGAACTCCTTAAATCTATGAGCTAAAGACATTGGCAAGCCTATACTTGACTAAAAAGTAAAAAGGACCCCATTCAAACTTTTAGCAAAATATAGATAAATCGTGAAAAAACTCGGGATCTAAAATAGTGCTAGGTGGCTAAACACTATACTCGTATAAGTATGTTAACCAAAACTGGACATACCTCCACCGATAGTAACTGTTAGACATAAGGTCTAATTATATTAGAACTTCAGTCACTGACGACCTCGCTCTTGATATTGAAAAACCAGCAACCTTGATCTCTGCCTTCCTATATTTGCTATGAAATCAGAGGTCATCTAAATGATTTTTTTTTAAAGTAGAAAACTCCCATGACTTTCTGAAATATTATTGGGAGCGCATAAGGAAAGGTTAAGCTAAGCGCTAAAGGGATATTTTGGGCCTTTAATTCTTACGAAAACCTCAGCCTTCGCTTCGCTTCTCCTTCGCTTGTCTCCCCGTTTACCGTCAGGATTTCGGCCCTCAAGTTTCGCTTGCAAGACACCGGAAGATAATAAGTGGCCTTAGGGGTAATGACCCCCAAGGCCAAGGAGCAATGGCTCGCAATGATACCGCTCTCAGAAGGGTTGCTTTGGGCATTTCATTCCAACGAAAAGGCCTTGCTTGCCTCGCCGCTCACCTTCGGAACTTTGGCATGGGATTTCGCTTGCAAGACACCTGGGGATAGTAAGTGTACGTGCGGGCTCGCCCTCAGGTTTCACTTGCAAGAGACCGGGAGATAATGAGTGTCCATGGGGGCGCATTAAGAGCGCTTTCTGAAGGAATGCTTTGAGTCTTTCATTCCAACGAAAAGCACGGCCTTTGGCCTCGCTTACCTCGGGACTTACTTGGCCCTTCGCCTCGCCTCGCCTATCACCTACGGGATAGTAAGTGTCCGTCTTCGGGAATTCGGGCCTCAGGTGTCGCTTGCAAGACATTCGAAGATAATGAGTGTCCGTAGGGGCTCGCATTGAGAGCGCTCTCTAAAGGCATGCTTTGGGCTTTTAATTCCAACGTAAAGCTCGGCCTTTGGCCTCGCTGTCACCTGGGGATAGTAAGTGGCCTTCAGCCCCCGAGTGCTTTTTTAAAGCTTGATTTGGTTCATTGTTATGAAAAGCTCGGCCTTCGGCCTCGCTTGCCTGGCCACTCACCTTCAGGACTTTGGTCTCCGGTTTCGCTTGCAAGACACCTGGGGATAGTAAGTGTCCGTGGGGGCTCACCCACGGGCCTTCAGCCCCCAAACTCACATAGCGACCGCTCTCTAAAAGCATGCTTAGGGCCTGACATTCTTGCGAAAAGCTCAGCCTTCGGCTCCGCTTGGCTCTCCTTTTACCTTCAGGACTTCGGCCCTCAGGTTTCGCTTGCAAGTTACTTGGAGATATCAGTGGTACGAGTCGGGGTTCGACCCTACAACCTCCAAATTAAAAGTCGCGTGACAACAATTGACTACAGCGGTTCTTTTCTGGTTACTTTCTGTACAGACACCCGAAATATCTGCCACAACAAAGCGCGCATAAATATCTAACACGTCAACGGCCTTAGAAATAAAATCGTGTGCGATATTTAAGGGTTGCCAGGACGCTCGACTCCGTATGGAACCAAACTGCGTTTGTATAAATGTAGTTTGGTTCTCATTTTAAAACGACACGCTAGAATAACATGATGCTTTGTATACGCAATAAAATTAATATATAACAGAAGCTGTATGGCCATTACCATCTATAATAATTTACCAGAAGAGTATAATAAAATGCGCCTGAATATGTTTAGAAGGCAACTCAAAAGATGTCTAGTGCAAAAATGCTTCTACTCGGTCAATGAATATTTAAATTATGGCATTTTATGATAAAGGATGTGATAACAATTGTATTCCAAAATTATTTTATTTTATCTACTATTATTTGACAATTAATTTGACATACCTAACTAATTTTACTTTAACTATTCATACTCAGATATTATATATTATCCTGTTAATATTACGTTAAATTTTACGTGTTGCACTAGCAGCAAAACATGTGATACTCTTGTTTTTATTGTAATACCTTTTTTACACCATATTTTTTATGTAAAATAAATGATTGATTGATTATATTTAATAGGTAGGAAACTAAAATAGATAAAAAATAAAGCGAGTAGAACGTTTTTCATACAAAGCCTCTATTGCTTATTTTTTTCTATTATAATTCTTTTATAATCAAATTGTGAATAAAAATTTGCTTGTTATTCCAGTGTGCCGTTTTAAAATGAGAACTAAACTACATTTGTATGCCGACTTGAATCGACCTTTATGGGGACTCTTAAGGCGTAACTATTATTATATATCTACATCTACACTAATATTATAAAGAGGAAAGATTTAATTGTTTGTTTGTTTGTTTGTATTGAATAGGCTCCGAAACTACTGGACCGATTTGATAAAATATTTAACCACTAGAAGCCGACATTATCCCTCATGAACATAGGCTATTTTTTACCGCGGGAAAATGCTTCATTCCTACGCACTAACCGTGCGAAGCCGGGCCGGGCAGCTAGTTTATATATATATATATACATACTGTGCCCCCGCTACGTCACTGTTTAGCATCCTCTCCGTATTCACATAACGTCTTCCAATTTTAATATAAAGATCGTTTTCGCGATACGGCCGGCATCTCATTTCCTAAGTTCCTATATCGGGGTGACGATTTAATAAGGTTAAACGGCGTAATTGGGCTGGAGACGCCATCTTGTTAAGGATTTAAGGGTACAGCAACAATGTTGAACGAGAGTGGGTCTTTTAGGTGGGAAATTTATGTACGTTGCACAGTCAAAAGTAACTACGCAATCTACGTTGTCAAAAGCTACTATATTTTAATAAAGACTTTTGACGTCTTCTTTTGCGTAGCTACTTTTGATGCTGACTGTGCACCCTCGCACGAAATCGGTTTTCTATATTACAGGTTCAAATTTAAAAGCGGCTTTTTAGTAAGGGGCTAGTGCGCTTCTCGGTCGCGCTGTTCTGAAAAGTTAAACCTTTAACTTTAGAATGTAACGGCGATGGTGGTTTGTAAGTGACAAACAAGCGTGTCCAACTATATTTTGCGCCAATGCCTGTAATTCGATTCACAATGTTCTTGTTAATAAATGTGTCATTTACATTCAACAAGCATGCAATGTACCTATGTATTAAAAGCAGGGATGTTGTAGGCATTCTCATCCGCATCCGCAACAGCAGATTTTTGCAGATGCAGATGTAGTGCAAGGCTGTATAAGAACTGTTTGGTACTTTTGTCATATTTAAGTCAAAAAATTCTTCATATTGTTGCTATGATCTTCCGAATCGCCGCATTCACTCGTGACAAGAAGGACGTCGCGTCTGTTCTATTTTGGCCGTAAAGATTACAATTCAGTCGCAACGTGTTGGTTACTGCACGATTTCATACAGTTTTATTTGTGTTTTTGGGTGTTTGACTACAAAATCCGCATCCACGGTTGTTTAAAAAACACATACGCAACATCCCTGATTAAAATTATGTCCTATACACCTGTCGCTACACTATCATTTAGCTTATGGAATAAATATAAAATAAGTTTCTGTCAAAAATTTCATTTTTGGTACAAGCTTTTATTGCCGACTGTACTTTTTTATACCGTCATCAACTACTCATTGAGACGATTCTAACGAGCCCAAACTCGATGGGGTTATGTGGTTTAATTACGTAGTTCCTATGGCCACCTTCCAGCTCCATCATCAGATCAGCTCCACGTCATCATAATATTGCATTGTCACGCGATTTGCATATTCGTGCAAAATTTCAACTCAATCGACAACCGGGATGTGGATCAAATTTAACTTGCAAGATTTGATTACAGACAGACAGACAGACAGACAGACAGACAACGGTAGTGAAACTACAGTAAATAAATAAGTTTCTGTCAAAAATTTCATTTTTGGTACAAGCTTTTATTGCCGACTGTACTTTTTTATACCGTCATCAACTACTCATTGAGACGATTCTAACGAGCCCAAACTCGATGGGGTTATGTGGTTTAATTACGGAGTTCCTATGGCCACCTTCCAGCTCCATTATCAGATCAGCTCCACGTCATCATAATATTGCATTGTCACGCGATTTGCATATTCGTGCAAAATTTCAACTCAATCGGAAACCGGGAACTGGATCAAATTTAACTTGCAAGATTTGATTACAGACAGACGGACAGACAGACAGACAACGGTAGTGAAACTACAGTAAATAAATAACCTTCTGTAAAAAAAAAATATTTTTGGTACAAGCTTTTATTGCCTTTTCTGTATACCGTCATCAACTGCTCATTGAGACGATTGTAACGAGCCCAAACTCGATGGGGTTATGTGGTTTAATTACGGAGTTCCTATGGCCACCTTCCAGCTCCATCATCAGATCAGCTCCACGTCATCATAATATTGCATTGTCACGCGATTTGCATATTCGTGCAAAATTTCAACTCAATCGGAAACCGGAAACTGGATCAAATTTAACTTGCAAGATTTGATTACAGACAGACGGACAGACAGACAGACAACGGTAGTGAAACTACAGTAAATAAATAACCTTCTGTAAAAAAAAATATTTTTGGTACAAGCTTTTATTGCCTTTTCTGTATACCGTCATCAACTGCTCATTGAGACGATTGTAACGAGCCCAAACTCGATGGGGTTATGTGGTTTTCTTACGGAGTTCCTATGGCCACCTTCTGTCTCTATCATCAGATCAGCTCGATGGTACCATAATATTGAATTGTCATCCAAACTATAGTTATACCCAAAATTTCAGCTCAATCGGTCACCGGGAAGTGGGTCAAATTTAACTTGCAAGATTTGACGGACAACTTACTTACATACATACTTTTATACTTACATACGAACAAGTCAAGTTAATATAAAGCCTGTAAAAATTACTTGATTCATCAAGAAAAAACTTCATTATAATAGCTACTAACATATATTGCAAGTCACAAGATGTGGTCTCATCAAACTTATCCAACACAATTAGTCTTTTATTCAGAGCAATGACGCGTAGTTGAGTGACCAAGAGGCAGCCGGATGGCTCGCGGTACTCGTGTTTGAGCTCCCGAAGCGTTGTGGAAGCGCCCTGTGCAACTAGGATTGCCATATGGAAGCATTCAATGTCCTGATAAAAATCCGGACATCACCCTAAAAATCCTGACATTACTTGTAACAGAGATTTGGCGTAGCTTGAATGACGCCCCGGCGGCGCGCTGCGCTCTGCGGTGTACTGTATGTATTGTGGATCTACCTTTCCCTTTCCCTCCGCCCGACCGCGTAGCCCCACACCGCGCTTACGGCTTGATCACACTATAGTTTTATGTATCCTTACATTCATTAAAATTAAAACTGTGTAAACTGTGTAATAAATATATCATGTAAACATTTTTTTTTTGAGCTCAGTCCTACAAATCCTGACACTTGCCAAGTCCGACCGCAATCCGGACAAAGGGTCAAAAACCCTGACATGTCCGGACAAATTCTGACGTATGGCAACCCTATCTGCAACCCAAATTGAGCTAACTTGGACTGGGCGGAAATAAAAAAAATGTATGAAAAATATTTCTTTTGTTGCTAGGCTGCCGTTTCAAACAGCGGTTGCCCGAAAGTGTTTATACATGATGATTCTTAATTTGTGATCAAGAGTAAATTTTTCTAATTCTGTAATTGATACCAAACACGATTAACTCGAAGTTACTTAAAACAAACGTTTTTTTTTCTGAATAAAACTGAAGTAATTCATTACTTTATAATTCAAAATCGTTGTCACCCTAACGGTAGTTAGCGAAAATTTGACGTATGTGTGTTTGACGTATCTACTTAACTTAAAGAAATGTAGGGTGAGCAAACATTCCTTATTAGCATTATCATTAAATTGAATTAACTAAACAGTGATTTCATTGCATGAGACCTCATCCATTGAAATCTGTTTTGGCTGCTTATCAATATTTTTCGACTCCTGATCACGAATTAAGAATCATCGTGTATAATTAAATACTGGTCTAAATCGAATACCTGGGGACACATTTTTTTTCACCCCCCTCTCCAATTTCCGTTCTAGTATGTTTGTATGTTCCTGATGTGACAAGGTTAAATGTCAATTTATCTCTATTTTATTTAATTTTGTTAAAAATACTGTCCATGTGATTGACCCTTACCTGATAATAAGCGACGAAGAGGGCGTAAGATGAAGCTCACTGGTTCAGTAATAGCCTATTCACTCTTGTTTTGAAAGCACCTAGATCGCATCTGTATTTCTCAGGAAATACAGATGAACGGATCGAATTCCATTCCTTAGCAGTTCGCATTAAGAAAGACGAGGTAAATCGCTTCGTGCAAATAATAAATGGTACGTTGACAACATAATATGTGACAAATTCAAACACAATTAATAAGAGAAATTTTATTGATAAAAAACATAGATACCTAAAACTAAACCTTAAAAAGACCTGGGTCTCTTGGTAGGGTGCCCATCACGCGGGCAGCAACACAAATAATGTATTGTTCTTGAATAAATGAACTGTGAACTATGAACTAAGGATGCATTCGCATTTAATGGCTTCATTATCGAACTGTCTCTTGAGAGGAAGCTAAAATGTCGTTAACGCAGCCTCCATAACAACGTCGCCAGTGACGCCTGTTGAATAAGCCCTAGCTTTCATTCTCAAGCACCAAATGAAACTGTAATAAAGCAATAATACTCCATTTTACATTCCCAACGTCGTCCTACCACGTTAATTTATTTTTAATTGACTACTTGTTACCGAAAAGGGCGTAATTTACAACACATCTGATGTAGGTTTCGACTTAAAGGAAGGGGAGGGTAGGGAAAATCGTTCCGAGTTTGAAATGGAATTGTTTTTTATTGCGCCTCGGGAAAAGTCTTAAATTAATTTCTTTGTTTATTTAAGTATCAAGTTTTCCTCATTCCGTTGTTTGGAACTTTTACGATTCTTGAGATAATGTAGGTATCAAAGCCAGGAACGATGTTTATTTATTTATTATATGTACTTGGGTATTTTCCCTACCCACTTGACAAAGCCAACCCAATAACGGTTGAGAGTTCCAAAAGTTCACTTTGCCTAAGGACTGAAGTCGCAGACTACACGCCAATGACTTCTGAAGCTCAAAAGTTCTTAACACCAAAGCGGTCACCTGTTTAGAAACTGACCGTGACCGACGTTGCTTAACTGCACGGACCGTTACCGCTCCTCAAGCGCCGCTAAGTACCTACGCCGTGAATGTACATCGAGATTTTCAACCATGCAACGTCACTTAGACGAATGCACTTCATTGGCTTAAAGAAAATCCGTTCATCAAATCTATGAGCTAATATGCCGCGCTAATATTATGAAATCTTTCTAGAACAGTTCTAAGTTAAGATATTGTTTTGTATGATATACCAACAGTTCATGGGGAAGCCGGCTACGAGAATATTGTCACCCAACCTTGTTATCATGATCTAGAAATAAACTATAAGTCTCCCATTCCATATAACATCAGATTTTAACGGACAAAGTCTACGTTTCTTCGTTTATCTAGGATATCAAAAGAAAATATTGTACTATTTCTATTTATTTATTGGTTTTCCTTGAAATTGCACGAAGATTTACGCGAGATTTTCCTAATGGAATACCTATTTTCATTTAACCACTCACTTGCTTGTGGCAACCACAGGTGCCAATTTTGCGGACCCCTAAACTGATGGTGGCAACTGTGGTTGCCAATCGAAGTATGGGCTGCTTTGATAATGAAAAATTTGAAGCAGTTTAGGCTACCTTTTTTAAAATTCGAAAGCAAGTGAGCGGTTTTAAAAATCGAATTCGATTGACTCAGTTAACAATTATGTTTGTGCGAAAGGGGCAGAACAGAACACATTTTAGTTGACAGAGGTTGTTAAGTTATATGAACAAAAGGATAGATCTTGGGAAAAAATGCAAATTCTTGAAAGATTCGATAGTCAAAAGCCGAGCACCTTTCACATCATCGAGCTTCGAGACCAATTTCCATATTATTATTGGATGAAACAAAGCCTTTGGCCGTTCGCCAAAGAGCGTGTACAGGATTAATTAAAAAAAAAGTTTGTTGTTCGTGACACTGGCCGTAAATTTGGCTTTTTTATTTTTTTAATCAAGTCATTTGGCTGCGGAATATTGCATCCTTTCAGTATTGGAACTATATATTGAGATATTTTGTGCGGTTCAATTAACGCGGTTTTTATTAATTTATTTTTCAATGGCGTTTACGTGAAATATGGTCTAGGTTCACATTTTTAACCCCCGACGAAAAGAGAGGGGTGTTATAAGTTTAACGTGTCTTGGTATCTGTGTATCTGTCTGTGGTATCGTAGCTCCCAAACGGATAAACCGATTTGAATGCGGGTTTTTTATTCGAAAGCTGATGCGATTCTTTATTTAGGTTTTATGAAAATCTGTTTAGCCGCTTTTGAGATATTGGACTTTGAAATGAAAATGTCGGGGGGTTTCAACTTTTCTAAGTTGTACTTATTATTGTGAGATTTAATTACCAGTCATTCAGGTACAATCGACGTCTAAGGGATGTATACATTTATCGCCTTATTTTAAGGGAATAAATGGCAAAATTGTATACATATCTTCGACTTCGACCGAATAGTAAAGTGTAAACATATCAAGTCTTTCAAATAGGTTTATTATAATAGACGACGTAACTGAATCATTGGTATGTACTTATGTTTTAAAAACATTTTTTAATCCTCGGCTATTATGGAGCGACAAAGACTCAAGCAAGAATATTTATGAATTATGAAAATATAAAAACTTGACGCTCCATCTATTTAATTATTTTTATAAAAATATTTTACGAAGCATTCTTGGTCATTTATTTTATTTATTTACTAATCTGTATTAACAGTTCACCTGCGGGTACTTGTCTCTATAATACTAACTCAATATTACATATTGTGTAACTACTGGACAGTGAGATAAACACGTAAGTGACACTGACAGTACCTGTCAAAGTTAGGAATGGTGGCGTGTTGTGAAGCTTGCTACCAACACCTGAAATGATGATCAGGACCTGTCAAGAGGAAAGTTAAGAAACCAAGTCCATATTTATATTTTAATCAACTCGTAAAACGAAATTATTTAAGTAATCAACCCAGGCCAGGAGGAGGGCGACTTGTGCAGAAAATACAGGAGGTTGACGAAGTTCTTCGACAGCATTTACGACGCGGCCAGCTAATGGCTGAACTGAATCCAACCAGGAGGCCTATTTGGACAGACGTATTGGTATGATATAGGGATGCCATTTGATGTACGCTCGCACTTGTTACTCTAGATTTGGCGTCCCATGTATTTTTCTCACTGATCCAAAAAAGGTCTTCCGAAAAGAGACCATTCAGCGACATTTTCTGCCAGTTTTCAATCGACCTACTATCCCCAAAACATGTCTTAATCCGAACCCAAAACCCAATTAACCAAGCATCTACCGCGTTAAACAAAAAAAAACTCTGTATAAACTGTGTCATAAATATGAAAACAGTTTTGGAACTTATCTCATTGAGATAAGGTGAAAAAACGTATACTTAATAGTGACTTCGAAGTGCAAGCTGTCGTCATATGTCTTTTTAAACTGAAGATACGATTTTCTTCAACCTTAATATTATTCAGTGCTCCATAAATTATATTACCAAAATTATCACCGATTAATAATTATTTAATAACTATTTAACGACTCCGTTGATGCCAGAGCAGTTAAAACTATATCAATTGCCATTTAACTGCTTCACTCGAGGGTCGTTATCGTAAATTTGTTCGCCATTTTGAAATCGGTATCCCGTCGTGTTATGGAGGATGAATATTGAAATTAATAAATTACCGCAGTGCACAGGCGCATAAAAAAAGGAAGTTCATTTATTTGATGTCAAAACGTTGAATGACTAAATTATGTGTATTGACGTAAGAAATGACAATAAACATAATGGCTTACTTGGTGGTAAGGTAAAGTTGGTAGCTCGGCCACTTCCTCACTCGGCGGTGCGAAGTCAGTACGGTATATTTTTTTTTAGAGAAATACCGTATTATTTATTCAGAATTACAGATAATAATAATGTATAACAAATAATAATAATACTGCCGTACTTTTTTAAAAGGCAGTCTTCTTCATACAATTTACTGACTGCCTTTTAAGAATTACGGCAGAATAATTCACGTCTCTGCAGTACACAGTCAGGTGAAGTTTAGTTAGTGATTGGAATAGCTGCTCAGTCGTCAAACCCCAACTAGTCCAGTAAATGAACTGACAACTCGTATGGAAAAAATGACAATTTTGGAAATAATTTATAATAGCTTACTTTTTATGTGTAACGGATATATTATCAATTAAATAGTTACCCAGCGACAAAATCCGACAAAATTTTAGACATCAAAAAAATGAAAAATTAACTAACTTCTGAAAAGTCAGAAAAAATATTAATAAATATTTTTGTCTTTATTTTGGTTTATTTACATTTGCTCTATAATATTCAAGATAAATCGTATAAAAAAAGACAATGCATGCTTCATTGAAATCTACATAATTACTTCCGGGTGGAAAGTTTGTCGGATTCTTGAATATATCATCTTAGAATAACATTTTCAAATGAAATCAACAAAAAAAACGCTATTATAAATTAATGTTTTTCATAACCGTATTTTGCCTGGAGTAAACAGTTTCGCTGCAGCTTTGAATTTGTAACGTGTGCCTGGTATGCGCATACTGTATATTAGTTAAGCTGATAGGCGCGGGATGTGCAAGAAAATAAATACTTTAAAAAAAGATGCAATATGTAACAATACACGACATAAAAATAAAGGAATGCAATCTTGATATAAAATAAAATTTAGTGTATAATTTGAATTTTCCACCTTTTCTAGCCAGCAGCAAAAGGGTCAAGCGTGGGCCCTTTTATTTAATTTTGCGCCATCGTTTGTTTTATCTTTTCATAATGTTCACTCCGTGACAATGTCACATAAGATATGATACACAATTAACTTACTTGAAGTATACCTACTGACTGACAGTAAAAGAGTGACCGACTAGTAAAAATCGGGCCAACATCGGTAAGCTCTCGGGTGAAGTAGAAAATGTCGCATATACGTTCCGTCCCGCCAATGGAGCGGTACAGTATCAATTAATTTAGTTATTGAGTGTATTTTAATAGTTAATCCTACTTTTTATATTTATTATTTAAATTTTGGATGTTTGTTACTCAATCACGCTTAAACGGCTTAACCTTCGCATTTATAATATTAGTAGAATGATCAAGTACTTTTAAGAAAATCAAATGGAATTAAAATCAGAGGCACCAAACCTTGTTTCGTAGTCAACAAGTATATTGTACCTCTATTTATTTGCGGTCTCCGATTGAAATGAAAAACCATTTTCCCCTCGGAACGAAATCATTGGATCAACAAAGACGTCGAGGTAAAAAAACGTGTAAACACCGCCTTTTATTTATTACACTGATACTGTCTGCGCCGGGATATATGGTACGGGATAGTAATATATTTTTTGTATGTGCAAAAGGTTTACTACCACTGATTTATCTAGTTTGGCTTTGAGGGTTCCGTGGTCAGATATATTTAAGAGTTCGCAGCACTGACTCAAGTCCACTTTTTTTGGGAGCGGCCATATCTAGGTCGAAGACTAATTTCAGGTGCTATAAATTACAATACAAATATATTATAAAAATAGGCCAAGTGCGTCTCGGGCCACGCACAGTGTAGGGTTCAGTATAGTTGCCTGTCTTTCTTATTTACATCGACACGCGCGCGCCAACTAAATGGTTGCGTCTAAGTAGTAAGTAAGTACTTTTTAAGTTGGTCGACTGTTACTCGGTAAATAGTTGTCTATTTATCCCATTGCATACCCAAAGTTTCATGTCATTCTTGCATGTAAGTAGTTTTAAAATTTGAACCAAACTACGTTTGTATGGTGTTGAGCGTCCTGGCGACCCTTAATGACGGTTTGTGATAAAGACGATCGTGTTAAAGCGAACTTTGTGACAACTCAACCAACAATCTGCATTTTTTGCCAATTTGAAAAAGGTTGCCAGGAAGCTATCGCTCTTTAGCGATAAGGTCAACTGTTGTTTGCCTTAACCAACTTGCGTTAACGTGTATTCTTAAGTTTTTTTTTATTGTGTTATTACTATAGATTTTTTTTACCAAATACGCAGTATAAAATCATTTGACCATCCAGGGAGTCCATTATAGAAAAAAACATAGAATGCGAGCTGCTAACAAATTTCTACCCAAACACGAGCCTTAAACCCGGTATGCGCATGTTCTAACTAAACAGCTGACCGGCATCGTTTTGACACCCCACCCCCGTCCCGGCATAATGGCAATGGCACACATTCTGTGGGACCATTTTGCGGCGCTACTTAGACTTCTATTGGTTTTTTCGTTCGCCGGTTGAAATTTAGAAATCGGAAAAGTGTTTTCGGAGATTACCCCTACATAAAAAAGTACAAAGCTACAATTTCACAGATATTTCCTTTTTTATAATATGTAGTATAGTATAGGCACTAGTTTTACGAAAGCGACTGCCAACTGACCTTCCAACCCAGACGGAAAACTAGACCTTATTGGGATTAGACCGATTTCCTCACGATGTTTTCCTTCACCGAAAAGCTAACGGTACATATCCCGTACATAAGTTCCGAGAAATTCATTGGTACGAGCCGGGATTAGAACCTACGAATTTGAGAGCCGAATGCGTGAGACACCAGGCTACCTTACCTTTCGTCCTTTTACAATAGGTATTAGTAATAGGTAAATCAGATTCAGTCTCAAAGATTTCGTAATGCTACGCTCGTAGCCGGGTAACATGGGGTACTCCGTATGTAGAGGAAAGCACCTCCGAGCAGAGCACCCACCTGGCCGGTTCCTGGCTTTTCACGCCACTTCTCGGAAATTCAGGCTTTCAATTTAGACATTCAGAAAAAAAGGCTTCTTCAAAAAATATTGTCAAATCGGCGAAAAAGTAAAGCGGGGCAGCAATTACATAAATAATCACAAAGTATACAGACAGGCGACATGTTGAAATAATGCCGATAACTACACTGTTCAACTCACTTATTCAATGTTTATTACTTGAATTTATCACAAAGTTATAAGATGGTATACATTCTGTCCCTTTTCTGCAAAACGCAACTTCATATGAAACGATTGTCATTTATGTATATGAGCTTTGTAATTTTTTGACACATCTAAATGGGATTTTCCTCACAAGGCATATTTTTTTGCCTTCTTTATTTTGGCGTAGTAATAATTTTTTCACGCCACTGCTCGGAAATGTGGCAAAAGATGGTCAGAATTCAGGCTTCAAAGCTGAGGTTAGTTGGACATCGCATGAACAGGCCAACTATGAGTTAAAACTATCCAACAACGTTATTGTTGAATAGCGATTTTATCAATCACAGCTAATGCCTCGGCCAAAAGTGCAATAGATGGAACCTCGAACCCACTCGTCCATCTATTGCATTACTTTCGATCTAGCCTCTAGAACAATGAACTATTGATTCTGTTAAACTGCATGTCCAACAATGTTTTGCACAGACTCACTCGACCATTTATAGCTTACTTTCTAGCATGTACAACGTTTTTTTTTTGCTGTAAGCATTCATCGATTCAACGTTTATTCCTTAAAGTATTTTCCCATTTTCCGTACGGAACCCGACAAAAGGTATGCAAATACCGTTACACACCTGAAACCCTGCACAGACCAATGCCACGGGTTTAATGACAAGGAAAACATTTTCTGATAATAGGATTCGCGGACACGATCTGTGCAGTGTGCGTTGCGAGAACATGACTACGACGAACGGTATGCTTTCGGAATGATTTAGCTATTACATACACAGGTAAAATGCAAGTCACATTCGCGGACGAGAGTTCGATACGGTACTCGCTTGATTTGAAGCGAATGAAACTTTACATTAGTAATGTCGTCATAACGTGAGCTCCGTTCACGAAGTACGTCTAGGAGTCCCTTTACGCTGGTTACTTTCAATCAGTATTTTTATGCGATATAGTTACAAATTCTCAATTTTATGAATACCTTTAATTGTAATTTGATTGTAATGAATGCTTCTTGCCTTTCATGATTCAACGGGAACTACTTTATAGATTTTCCATCCAAACCTATAGAGTTCCAGTCTGTTTTCAAACACGTTATGAAACCGAAAACAAACCACAAACCCGATTCAAAACGACTTAAGCGCAAGCTAGTTTCCATAGATTCACGTCCTTTTATTTCAGTATGATTCTGGATGGCAAAATGTTACTATAAGCCGCGACTGGTCATACATCTTACCTAATTGACGTTATCTCGGTCGGTGGCGGTTTTTTCTTTTGTCGGGCAAGTGTGACATGGGTGTATGAATGCAGTAGGGGATTGGAGTTTATGGGGGATTAATTTTGTTTGTGTCTTTTTACAGTAGATTACTGTGAGAACGATTTGGAAAATCTATCACTAGGAGAGCACGGTGATCTTGCTGAAAATGACAGTTGAATTGTTAGTGTCAAGTTTACTATTGACCGCCAACGCAGGCCGCGCCGCACCAAGTCTGTGAGAAGCTTAATGCCTGAATCACAGTCACGTTCTAAATGTGACTATTAACAAAAGTTCACTTTTTATAGGCGACAATAACAGTTGAATTGTCCTAACGTCCGTTTGAAAAGTTACATGAGCATGCTTCTGAGCGGTGATCACGTAACTTTTTGAACGTGTATGGTCCTAACTGTAATTTTCGCATACAAAAAGTAACATTTAGATCTTACACGCATACGTACAATGCGTTACTTGATCGACCTGCAGGCCTAAGAGAGCACCCGTCATATAAGTATGACTCAGGATTAACGCAGTAAACGACGTAGAAGTTGCCATACTGTCTCCGTACAAACCAGCGTCCTGTTTTGTAAGTCATACCACCAGAACCGCAGTTCCTTTCGCAAATCCACAAAAACCTGCCAGACACATGCACAGGCTGCAGTTGGCAATAAATTTCACCACAAACACATCGGAATGAATTGCCTACCAGATTTACATTTAGCAGAATACATTGTAAAAATAAAAGGATTGCTTCCTCGTTGATACACGACATTTTTCAACTTCGCCATTTTTGTTGTCCCTACTCACGCTTTTCGCAAATATTAGAAGGATTATACTAAGTAGGATTTTAGTCGCAGAAATACATCTTAATATTTGTTATTGGCCTATTTGTTACAGCGATAGAAACAGTCGGAAACGTCTTGTTTGCGGATACGAGTGATTTAAAACTAAGTAATCTTTGTAAGTTTGCCCTATTTTTCAGATAGTTCGAAGAAAATGTCAGATGGTTTACGGTGGCGAAAAACATATATTCTATTTTTATGTGCGTCTGGATCGATTCATACTTTAATATCAATTTAGGGGAGTGGCATGATAGGTAGTTTAAACTAAGCATACGTTACGTCTCAGATCTCTCACGGATCAGAGAAAATAGGCCGGCCCAATGCGGATTGGGGACTCCACATGGACCTTTAATTTTTTTTACAGTATTTTATTTTTTTATCAGGGCTAATTGTAAAATAACATTTAGTTTTAACGTCTGAACAAGGAACATTTTAGTCTAAATTGAACAATAAAAATATATTTTTTTACTTCAACGAAAGGAATAAATTAAATAAAACAGTATTATCCACCAACAGCTAATCATTATGGGCACTTACACCCTTACACCACAAATGTAATATATTTATAGAATCCAGAAAATGAGACAAATTCGCCACCCTCAACAAACACGCACTCTCGTCATATTGGTCGTATACACCCTTAGGAGGGCCGTGAGGGCTCTTTACGTAAGTTTGGAGATAGGTCACTCTCGGCCCTTACTAGGGGAGGGTTACTGAGACACGTATAAAAAATATTGCCATAATTTTTGTAGATAGCTATCGAAGTGAACAAATTATTGACTTGTACGACATTTTCTAAGTTTTCTTTTCTAAGGTTTTGAATACACAACATTCTGAAGAGTCTCGGAATTCCGATAATATTTTTTCGTTAAAAAAACTTGGACGTGGTTTAAAATAGTAAGTCCCTGGGCAACCGTGCTCTGCTCGGCTGAAAATAGAGAAAATACGGAGACAACGATTTTTCTCGCAAATGAGACATAGCTAGATCGATTTCTCGTCCCTGTAAACCCCTATATTCCAAATTTCATCGAACTCGTTAGAGCCGTTTAAGAGAACGTGATAGCACAGGTAATAAACAAATATATATACAAATATTGCTCGTTTAAAATTATAGGATATTATAAAGAGGAAAAGTATGTTTAAAGATTGGACTTGCAGGAACGACATAAGCTATATTTTATACCTTCACTCTATGTAGTGGGTTCTATGTAGTGCGCGGACGGAGTTGAGTGAGCAGCTGGTACAATATGATTAGATTAGAATAGTGTTATATACTGAAAAATCTAAAATGCCTTCAGCGTTTCATAATTTTCGAAAAAAATAAATGTTGGGCAAATAACTTCAGAATCATAATAGCGGTAACGGTTTTATCGTAGTTTTATGATATTAGATGGCATTCTATAGTAGTTTATGCAATCGTTATATAATGTATGCTTTTTCAGTCGTGTACCACGTTTAGGCCACGAAGCTTGCTGAGTGGCCTAATTAAGGTACGAGAGTTAAAAAGCTAATTATATAACTATTGCAGTAGTGTATTATTGAGCGTTTCAGAACAGAAATCTATCGATTTCTGTTCCGAAACGCTCAATCGTATATACAGTATCATATCATGGTTAACTTATTTTCTGTTCTGAAATGCTCAATCGTGACTATGAAACCGTATACCGTCACGATACCTTGTTTTCGGTTTATAAATAGATTCCCATGCTTCAACGCTTACAATCTTTAAGTTTGTCGGTTAGTACAGACGCATTTACAGTTTTAATAATGAAGTTTGTAAAACAATCTCACAGGCTGAAGTTGGATGTCGTTTGTTCTACTCGCAATCGCAATTTTCGGCATGGCCAACTTTTACCCGACACCATTCGCTGTATAATTTGTGGTCCGTCTAATTGTGGAAAAACGAATTTAATTGTTGGTTTGCTGCTTCATGAACAAGGCCTACGCTTCCAAAATGTTTATATTTATTCTAAAACTTTATTCCAGCCTATATATAAATTTTTAGAACAAGTTTTAACAATGGTCCCCTCAATTTATTTTCGAAAATATTGTGAGAATGATGAAGTATTAAGCCCTCATGAGGCTAATATTAATTCAATAATGATATTTGACGATGTTGCATGTGAAAATCAAAATAATATACGGGATTACTTTGCAATGGGAAGGCATAAAAATATAGACAGCTTCTATCTGAATCAAACGTATAGTAAAATACCTAAACAATTGATACGAGACAATGCAAATTTAATCATTCTTTTTAAACAAGATGATGTTAATTTACGACATGTTTATGATGAACACGTAGGAAGTGATATGTCGTGGTCTCAGTTTCGTGAAATGTGTGGACAAGTATGGGACATACCCTTCAAGTACTTAGTTATTAATAAAGACTGTAATAAAAATTCTGGATGCTATAGGAAAGGTTTTGATACGTTTATCTTGCTAGAGTAACGGTATACATAAAGGATCGTATTTAAGTTGAAACTTATTACTTAAGATGAAACCATCTGGATCGGACATGAATCTAAAAATGAACGAGGAGAAATTATTTAAAGAAAAAGTACTCCGATCTGCTGAAGCCGTAAGAAAAAAAGTTAAACTTATTCGTGATGTTAAAACAAACGATAATATGATGTTGGAAACAATGCTAAAACCAATTATAGATCCTCTCAATGAAATGGCAAAACACAATAATCATGGTTCGAATAATAATGACACTGATCGTGACAACGAAGAATTAAAATGGGATTCTAAGACAGTAAAAACATTAAAATATAGTCCGTCTGAACAGGAAGATAAGGAAAGATTCGTTGATAAAACATTTCTGAGAAAATCATCAGAATCTAGTTCAAATACTACCGATGCTGAATTAAATGACAGTAACGCTAACCTAGATGATGCCTTATCTCATGAAAGTGTCAATCAAAATGATTCTGATACAACCAACAATGCTTCGTTTAGAACATCTGATTCGTATGCTTCTCCTCGTGAAGACCCCGTTTGGCAAAAACAATATTCGTACACAAATATTCCTTTTGGTGTACGAATGGAGCGTGGCAAGCTAATGTTTGGATCTTATCCGATTTCAGTGAATGACCAAAAACTCAAAATATGTGGGGAAAGTATTCATTTAACGCCAGGTTTAAACGATTTATTGTTTAAGAAAATACCTGATTTAAGTCTCGTTACTGAAGACGATAAACGATTTTATAAAACTTTGTTATTAAAAACAAATGCTCATAGACGTGATTTTGATCCAAATAAACCAATAAAAAGCAATAAGGGCATGAAATATTTATATGTGATAAAACCACTTTTCAAATTATCTAAACAACGATCAGTAAGTGAAGAAATTCATGTATCCGGCCATGGACTACCATCAATGAAAAAAGTAAAGAAAGACATTGCGTATGTGTATTGGGATGACCCGAACGAATTAGTAGAGAGATTAAAATTGCTTATAGCAGCACGCGATGCTGGTAATACAGGGTTAGGTAACGAAATTATATCTATTATTGAAGAACTGCGTGAAGCTGGCATAGTCAAATAATATATAAATAAATAAAGTTTATTTTTTTAACAGTCGTACTTTGACTTTCAACTAAACAAAACAAAAAATGAATATAGACAAATTTGGTCACCATGTCCATAAGCGCTTGCGTGCTGGAGAGATTTATGATCTCAAGTACAAGGCTTTGCTTCGAACAGAAGCGGGACATTTTGATTTACAATCATTGCGATTAAAAGGTGTTGTGAAACCTTTAGCACCTGATGATGCAGTAAATAAACAGTACGTTGACGAATATATTCAGAACATGTACGATAAGAAGCACATAGACTCGTTATTTCAAATTATAAATAGTCAAATTCATCAACTTGCATCTCAGTTAAAACTCAACTTTTACGCAAAGAAGGAGATAGATAATATTTTGAAAATAATAAATGACGGCAAAGGAACAAATAGTGGACGAGATCCATAGATCTGCGCGAAAAAGATTTAAGCGGCGATCAGTTCTACTTAAAGGGATTGATGATTTATGGCAAGCCGATTTGATCGATTTACAGAAATGTCATAAGGTTAACAAGGGATATAAGTATATTTTGACTGTCATTGATGCCTTTTCGAAGTACGCATGGTGTTATCCTATAAAATCTAAGACAAAAACGGAAGTAAAACATGCATTTGAATTTATTATAAAATCGTCAAAACGACAACCTAAAAACTTACAGACAGACTTTGGAAGAGAGTTTTACAATAACGATCTATGTTGCTATTTAAAGTCTTTGAATATAAATCATTATTCGACGTATTCAATTATGAAGGCATCTATTGTTGAAAGACTGATAAAGACAATTAAGCTTAAACAGTACAAATATTTTAGTTTGATTGGTAACTATAAATGGGTTGGAAATCCTTTAAATGACATTATTAAGTCTTATAATCAAACTATACATCGTACAACAAAATTTAAACCGATTGATGTAAACTATACTAATGAAATTGAAGTTAAGAACAACATTCAAAAATCAGTTTCCAATGGAAATTATAAATCAAATAAATTCAAGAAAGGAGATTGTGTGCGTATTAGCAAGTATAAAAGCTGCTTTCATAAAGGTTATACACCTAATTGGTCAACAGAACTTTTCACTATTAAACGTGTGAATCACACTCAACCTGTTACATACCATATTGAAGACCAACGAAAAAATATGATACTAGGTACATTTTACGAAAAAGAACTTCAGAAAACTAAGTATCCAGATGTTTACTTGGTAGAAAAGGTACTTAAAAAAAAGGGTAGGAAGTTGTACGTTAAGTGGTTAGGTCTTAGTGATAGTGAAAATAGTTGGATTGATAGAAATGCTGTCGTATAATATTTATATACCTTCTATAAACTAAACTTTCTCATTGTCATATGAGATATGAAAGGAAGAGGACTTTTAAATAGTGCTATTAATCACTTACCATTCGAACTACACTTACCTGGTTATAACTATTGTGGGCCGGGAACGAAATTACACAAACGGCTAAAAAGAGGTGACAAAGGAATTAATGCGTTAGACACTGCGTGTATGAAACACGATATTGCTTACGATACATATCCTGACTTAGCGGAAAGACACCAGGCAGACTTAGAACTTTATAAAATGGCCAAGCAAAGAAAGAGATCGAAAGATGCAGGGAAAGGAGAAAGAATAGCTTCATGGTTAGTTAGTAAAGTGATGAAATCTAAACTTAAAGCTGGTGCGGGAATGAAAACATTTAAGCGTTTTGTGTCTAAAATACGCACTGAAATGAAAAAGAAAGCTAAAACGAAAGGCTCTATAGTAGATCGTGCACTTGTTGCCGCAAAAAAAGTTTTTTCTAACGATACTATGGTTCGAATACCACGTTTAATACCAATTCCAAAAACTGGTGGTTTACTACCGCTAATACCAATTTTCGCTGGACTATCCGCATTAGGATCATTAGCAGGTGGAGCTGCTGGAATCGCTAAAGCTGTGGGTGATTACAAAGCTGCTCGAAAAAACTTAGCTGAATCAGAACGGCATAACAAGATGATGGAATCTATTGCATTGGGAAAAGGGTTACATATTAAGCCATATAAAAATGGGAAAGGTTTATGTATTAAAACTTCAAAAAACTAAATCAGAGGTTACCCAGACGTGCTCTTACGAATATTGATATTTTAAAACACTCCTCTATTATCCCCCATTTTCGAGGAGTTTATATGAGGGATAGCTTACCAAAGCGTCCCAAAAAAGTTGAATGTGGAATCCTTAATTTGGATAGTTCTGAAAACAATGGAACTCACTGGGTAGCCTATGTGAAAGATAATAGTTATTGTGAATATTTTAATAGTTATGGTGACCTTCCACCTCCGATAGAATTACAGAGGTATTTAAACAATTATAACATATGTTATAACTACAATAGATATCAAAAGTTTGACACTGTAAATTGCGGTCATTTATGCTTAAAATACTTAAATAATTATTGGTGTAACCGTTTAAATAACATTGCATAATAAACAGCTTATCAGTAACACGATGTCTTTCACTTTGTCTATAACTGGAAACTCCGCCAATTTAATAACGAACCATTCACCACCTTTACAACTAGATGGTGAATATGAATGTGGACTGTTGTATATGTCATCGTTTAATTCAATACCTAATATAGACTATAGAAATAATAAGTTTTATTATGGAGAAAACGAAGTAATTGAAATTCCTGAAGGATCATATGAACTTCAAGATATTGAAGATTACCTTAAAGAACACCTTCAAGGATGCACATTTACCTTGAAATGCAATAATAATACCTTGAAAACATCAATTTTGTGCACTAAAAATATTTATTTCGACAAAGAAAATTCTATTGGAAGTTTACTTGGTTTCGGAAAAGAATCTATTCAGGCGAATATATTAACAGAATCTCTCTTTCCTGTGTCCATTCTGTCTACAACTATAGTCCGAATCGAATGTGACATAGTGAGCGGTTCATTTGTTAACGGAAAACCTAGTCACATAATACACGAGCTGATACCGTCCGTACCCCCCGGCTATAGGATAATAGAGACACCTAGAAACGTTATCTATTTCCCTGTAACCCAAAATAGTTTAAGTTCAATTACAATAAGAATATTGGATGGTAACCATAATTTGGTTAATTTACGGGGTGAAGAGATTCAAATATATTTACACCTTAGAAAAAAATGATAGACTTTAATAAAAGTTCAGTAACATTTAAAAGTAGTACTAGTATGCATCAAGCAATCAAGAAAAGAAGACGTAAAGTGAAACTTTCAAAAGCGAATAAACAATTTCTCCAATACCTAGGTCTCTTAAAATGAGTATATTAAATTTAACAGAGCCTTTTACCTTCGATAACTCAATTGAGAGTTTCGAATATCATTCGTATAAGCCGTACGTAACCAGTTTTAATTTCAATGATGAAATACGGATACCTATTAACCAACAAGACCTTAACGTTTTACCATCAGCGAGTGCTATATACATAGAGGGTACTATAACTGTATTCAACAGAGAAACGAAAGCAAAGGTGAACAGTGTTCTATTTACCAATAACCCCATACTTCACCTATTTCAAGATATTCGATATGAACTTAATGGAATCGAAATAGATAAAATTAAAAACGCAGGGGTTACAACAACTATGAAATCTCTCGTATCCATGAATGAACTTGAAGCCTCGATGTCCAAATTATGGGGTTGGGATATGAACGGTACAAAAAATTTACATGGAACATTCTCAGTATCTGTTCCTTTAAATAAGGTTCTTGGATTTGCTGAGGATTATAACAAAATTATTATTAATTGCAAACATGAACTTATTCTTTTAAGGTCCAATACTAACTTAAATAGTGTTAAATTAAATGTAAATGAATACATAGACCATATCACCATATCTAAAATAGTATGGCGTATGCCTCACATTAAGGTTTCTGACCGAGAAAGATTAGGTCTACTGAAATATTTGGAAAGAGATCGCGCTATTCAGATAGCATTCAGGAATTGGGATTTGTATGAATATCCACTTCTACCTGAAACGTCAAAGCATTCTTGGGCTATCAAAACTTCATCTCAAATTGAAAAACCGCGTTACATCATAGTTGGATTAAAAACAGCGCGAAAAAACCACGCTGATAAAGACATGACAGGCTTTGATCACTGTAATTTGAGAGATGTTAAAGTTTTTTTAAACTCGAGTTACTTTCCTTATGAAAGTTTTGATGTCAGTTTTTCGTCTGAGAAGTTTGCTATATTATACGACAAGTATGCTAAATTTCAACAGTCTTACTATAACCGTGTTCAAGCACCTTTGCTGAGCCCGGAAGAATTTAGAAATAAAGCCCCACTATTTGTCATTGACTGTTCTCGACAAAACGAAACCTTGAAAACAGGATCAGTTGATGTACGGATTGACATAGAGTGTGAGTCAGATATACCTAAACAAACCTCAGCTTATTGCCTTATTTTAAATGATAGTATTATTGAATATAAGCCTCTAAGTGGTATTACGAAAAAGATTTCGTAATGACGGACTACATATTCGTAGACCTTCAAGGGTTTAAAATAAATGAAAACATGTTTATTGTAAAGGAATTTGTATATAGTACACTACTGTATACTCAAGTTTTTTTAATAAAGCCCCCGTTTACATTTTCTAAATTATCCGAAAATGAAAAAAGGCATACAAGATGGTTAGAAAAACACTTCGGGTTGTTCTGGCAAGAAGGGTATGTTGATTTTAGAGAATTTAAAAGACTTATTGTAAACCACATCAAAGGCAAAACGATTTTTGTGAAAGGCATGGAAAAAAGTCTATGGGTTAAAAAAATGTGCCCGGACTGTACTATTATAGATTTAGGTGAAAAGGGCGCTCCTAATTTAAAAGAGCTGCATAAAAAATATTGTTTATTGGAGGGTATTTATAATTGTGTATATCATAAGAAAAATTGTGCGTTAAAAAATGTACTATGTATTAAAAACTGGTATTTAGATAAGGATGAAAACAATTATTGATTGTATTTTCTTTTGAAATAAAATATAATAATACAAAATACTTTTGTTTTTAATTTATACTCACCCTTATAGAAACATCCTTAGAAAAACCTAAATACAGATAAGATTTATACGTTATGAGATCGATAAAAAAATGTATAATAAAAGTTCAATAAAATAATATATAAATTAGCATAAATCTTTTCCGTATTTAAGGAAAGAAAATGATGGAACTCTGCTAGAAATGAAACAAATCATATTACTTATAGGATTTTTTTTTATTAAATTGAATAAAATCACATACATAATGTTTATGATATTACAAATTACAACTATCTTATTCGAATATCTCTATTAGTACATAGATTTATGGCCCCATGATATCGTAGAAAATTGGTTCTGCAGTATAATACGTTTGTCGTCATTTGACGACAGCGCTACTTTTTTTACAGATTGTGTAAAAATAACATGTTTTAAAGATTTGAATACAATATTCGTCTTTCGTAACTTTTCTCTATTTAACAATACTTTTTTATAGTGTTCAAAATCCAAATGACGCACAACATGTTTTTTTGTACCCTTAGCTTTCTTGACTTGTTTACTTTCTGTTTTGATACAATACAATTTTGACCGAAGGCCCACAAACTCGCTTATTATTTCACCGCCAAGTTCGTCTTTAAATAAACCCGGTATTTTTTTATTTTGAGGAGTTATGCCATGTACGTTGCTTACAGAATAATTGCTGGTATCGAAATAAGGTTGAAAGTTCAATTTAATATCTGAATATACATTTTCTGTGGTTATCGTATACAGCCACGAGTCCGTATCAATGTAACAAACACTTAAATTAGTCCCGTAATAAGGTTTCATGTAAGAATAATGGAAGTCATACATGTGAGATTTTGAAATTTCCAAGACGGTAAATCCTACGTAAATTGGTCGATCAAGTTTTATAGATTCAGGATTCATTTGTACTGCCACGAAATTTTCAGAGAAAATGGTTGAGCTATGATAATTAGGTCTACCTATTAAGCACTCTGCTCCATATTTCTTTTTAGTTTTGTTTTTACAGTCATTCCATATATTAACTAACATTACATTTAACCTTTTCTCGGGGTCTTCAAGAGTCTTTCCAAAAATAGCATTATTGAATAGTTTGCATAGATTTTGCTCAAATACAGATGTAGCTTTCTGCCTCAAATGCGTGTTTAGATCTATGTATTGCTTTAAAAATTGACTTTGTTTAAATTGTATTACTCTATGAATTTTTTTTAGGACCAATCCATGCTTCATACATGTTTTTAAATGGACGTAATGAATGACGTACTCGTATTTATCATATAAATTCGGTATAAGTTTAGGTTGCTTTGAACCAGGAGGCACGAATTTTTGCGGGCAGAATGGAATGTCATTATGATAGTCGTGCAAGTGTTCAGGATAGGAAAGGTCTACTTCGAGGATAAAACCATAATCCGAATCTTCTGGTACTGACATGATATCTAGTTTATCTATTTCATCCTGCTGCAATAATTTAAAATCGGCATAAGGTAAACTACCGCACATAGCGTACCCGTATAAATTATTACAGTCTATGTATAGTAAATAGTTGCTTGGAATATTAGGATCATAATTATGCATATATTTATTGTTCGCGCTAGCATATCGTGTGGAACATAAACATATACCCCCACGAATGCCCTTTTGAATCATTCGAATTATTTCGAGATCATTTATGAGTTGTAATTTTATATCAGTTATTAGCAACATGGCATCAAAACTTAAACTTGGAGCGGTTAGATAAAAAGCAGGATCTAGTCTATAGTTAACCTTACAGGTTTGACGAAACTTTTCGAATATGTCAGCCAATAACAATACATCGGATTTAAGGTAAAGATCAGTGTATTCTCCTAAATTATTAAGTACGAATGATTTCCAAACCAGGTTAGCATGCTCGTAATCATATTTCGATATATTGTCATCAGTTAACGAGTTGTAAAAGTAATGATGCTGAGGTAAAGATTGCTCTTCATAGCGACTCCAACTATCCATATACTGATACGGGTACACACCTTTACGCTTCAGTAGGTCAAAGTGCTCTTTTAACGGATAAAAATGTGAAAGGTGTTTAAAATCTTTCGTGTTTAATGTACTTACAAGTTCTTCTAAACTAGCGCCTAAAAATTTGTACGAGTCCACAAAACGGACAGGCATAAATTTATTTTGATTATTGATAAAGTATTTGGTAAACGATATATAATTCTCTTTGTTTTTCGCTATAACGTTCATGTGACCACGCATTTCTCCCAATTGACGTATAAACAAATGACTGTCGTATCCTGATAAGTTATGAAAAAATACGGGAACGAATTCAGGTAACCGGTAACGTATATTGCAATAAGAATGGGCTGCACCTCTGTAACGCCCTGTTAAATGACAATGATCCCTTACGGAATCGCCGAGCAACAACTTGCGACAAATAAAACAATGTTGAGCATTTGAAAAATCATTTTCATCGTTTTCCGTCATAATTAATGGCATAGGGTTTGAATAAATATCGTGTATTGTACAGATATCCCTTTGCAGATATTCGATAAATTTTGCTATACAGTCTTTTCCCCGATATGAAACATATTTATTGAGAGAACTGTCATATGAACAAACAATATAGTACGCAAATGCAGCTGGTACATGTTCCTGTAATTTAGTAGTACTCTGATTGCTGCTTTTTTCCGTATTTGGTATCAATAAACATTCGAAATCCGAATAAATTATAAATTGCAGATCTTGCAAACGCTCATAATTTTTAAATTGTATATGTTCATTTTGATCGGGTAAAATAGTCTTTACACCTCCACATACATGAGCACCAAACTTTATTTTACTGTTAAAAAATATCAAACATTCCTCGCACAGAAACAATGATCCGTTGTGTTTTGTCAATTGGCTTTTAAGTAATCGGCCTATATTCTTAATAAGACAGTAATGCGTTTGTCGACCGTTTTCTAACAATAATAAATTAACATGATGTTGCTTGCGACGTGCGGTTTTATACAACGGACCGACAACTTCAATTTTATTCTTCAGTGCGTACACATTAACACTTATATTTTGGTTATTTTTTTCGAATATTTTGATGTCATTCAATCCCACCGGAAAGGTCATGTTCTTTATATTGAGATTGTCTTCAAAATGCGGATATGAAGTTACCCTATGAGCATTATTTTTAGCGGGAAATAAAGAAGCCATTATGCACCATAAAAAACAGAACGCATCATTGTTTTGAATATTAATGCACGCTCGTTTAAGTTTTATATTTTTAGGTAAGTCTATGAAACCTGACGCTCTCAGCGGATTATACTTACAGATGTTTAGTTCTAGGTATAAATTTCGCATGAAAGCCCAGCCACTATCTCTGTCTTGAAAGTCATCAATTTTTCGGCAAATCAATTGTAAAAGATTTGAAAAGATTTCATTGAAATCATAATTAGGGTGTAGAATCATATTTTGTGTCGCAAATGATTTTATTTCACATGTATCGTTTTTGAGTAAAGAAAATTCTGCAAATAATTCAAAATTTACTTTGATGCTATTGAAAACTGATTGTTTTGCATCCAAAATGTTATGAACGCGTTTACGAAGACTGCGAATAAACTCTGCAGGAGGACTCGAACATGCTAGTTCGCCTTCGTGTCCGCGCACGCGGTACGACGCTATTTTATTACGGAAGGCGCTCGCTATTTTTTCTATACCGTCGCCCTTATCGATACCAGTATTATTTTTGTGCATTGTACTTCTTAAATGCGCGGAAAATGCTCGACTAGCAACAGATGTTTCGCAAACTGAACAAAATATCGATTTACTACTCATTTTTATTTTAAATTCTAATTTAACCAATTTATGGGGCCAAAAATTAATATACAGCCTTGGGCAGAAGTATTGAGCACCTTATATTTTCCTTCGTAGCTTTATATACTGCAATGTGTTTAAAATTCTAATATTAAAAACGATGCGCAATATAATAAGGTATTTATGAAACCAGAAAACTTTTATTCATAAGACTAAAGTACCGTTTAACTAAAGCATGGGTGCTCAACGCTTCTTGCCGAGGCTGTATCTAGTCTATTGGTCTACAATTAATTTAGTCGCGGTAAAACACTCCTTCTTCGGTGAAACGTTCCCGACACAATTTTAACGCTTTATTTATAGTTGAAACCTCCGGTGAATTCGAATCAAGGCAAATTTTTAGCGTAACAAGAGCTTTTTCCCATCTATCTTTTGATGAAACGGATTTTATGTCGGCAAAATTATATAATTTCAAATCAAGATAGAGGTCGCCCGACAACTGGCTATTTCGACGCACTTTACCTTGGGGAACTTTGCGTATCAGCGTAGACTGAAGCGCCGCTTTATCTTCTCGGAACGACGCACGAAAATCTTCGTCTTCGCTTTCACCGCCAATTAACCATCCCGATTGCTCGCCACTATGCTTGTGCGCTGGTTTTTCATGCCTGAAAATCATAAAACATGTATTTTAATACTTATCAAATTCATCCTACTTAACGCATAAATGTTAACAAAATTCAAGGTTAATGTGAAAAAAAAAAATAGGTATGTAATTACCGTTGTATAGGAGTTTCGATCTCGGATTCAGAAAGCACGTTCTCTTTTTTCGACGATTTCAGCTTCTTAGTCCTATAAAGATAAAAAGGGTAACTAAAAATAGAGCTCATCAAGGACATGTATTTATTAAAATAATAATGACATGTCTAAGGGCCTCTACGCGTTGGCTTCGGCTCCGCGCATGCCTTCCAAACGTCCGGGATACTATTGTCCCGTGATTGAAAACGACACAAATAATAAATAATAAAAATGCATTATTTACCTCGTATTGTTGACTGACTCGATCGATTTCGTAGAAGTTATCGAAGGCACGATACTTTTTTTCGATTTTTTTGTCTTGTTCAACCTAAAATAAAATGTTACATTTAGTAAATCTCATTTCATTCAAATTCAGTAAAACTGGTTGGAAATGTCAAAACTAGTAAATTACTTACCCCGGTTCAGGACGATCTTCGGATTCCGAAGGCACGATTCTCTTTTTTGATGTTTTTGGCTTCCTGTAAATGCAAGAAAAAATATTAAGTACACAATTATTTTAGCGTTACGAATTAAATAAATCATGTCATAGATATTTAATTGAATTACCATGAAGTTGGTTGGTTGTTTTCCAGCTCCTTATTCTTGCTAATAGGCTTAATGACTACTTGTTCGTCAGACGAGTACTCAGAATCATACCTGTAAATAACAAGGATATTAAAAATAATAATCATACATGATTAAGAATGAACAAAAATAATTATCATACTTACAAGTTAGGTACATAAAAAGTAAGTTAAATTATTAAAAACTTACGAACATGATTAATGCAGTGTTGTGTTGCTGGCCCGTCGAAAGCAAAAGTAAAAATGATCGTTTTAACAAGTGAGATCCTGTCGGAGAAAATCGTTTCCAGTAGTTCTCAACCTTTCAACGTTGTCACAATTAGTTTCTAATAACAGTATTGTTACAGAATACGTAAAAAGTATGTTTTTTAAAGGTTTGATACCTCAGATACCGTTTTGTACATTAAGCAAATGTGTAACAAACAAAAGTGTCTTGTTAAATTATATAGCGCCTGCGCTAATTTCAAAGGCACGGCTCTTATTACAAACGGACGCCGACCGCGTACCTATCGCAAACTGTCTTTTGTCTCGCACATCATATAATATTTCCTTCGTGCAAGAGTAACCCAATGGTAATAACTTATCAATGCGATTAAGTTTGAACTACACTGAATGCGATGATTTGATACACATGTTTATTTATTGAAATCGTGTCGGAACCTGTATGCAATGAAAATACCTATATGATGTCTTATGCATGATTATATGATCCGAAATCATGTTATAACTTGTGTTGATTGCATCAGAGTAATTATATAGGTACTTAATAAATAAATCGATTTGTAGTAAACCATTTCTACTCCAATTCATTAGACCGACACACGTTGCCATCGTGATCGCTGATAATTGCAATGGAAAATAATAAAATGGTAAGTCCTCCTTATTTCAAATAACAAATATTTTGGGAACAAAAATGTACTTTTTGTAAGTGTGCCTAATATTAATGATAATGTTTAATTATTTTTTTCCTTTACAGATTAAATCCAGTTCGCAGCCGATAGACATTTTCAAAGAAGTTGAAGGGCCAAATTTTTACTCTCAAGTTACACATGATGACCCATTGTTGTGCTGTTCTCAAGATATAAACGCCTACTTGAAGTACCAAAACGATTATTTAAATCACGAACAAGATGTTCCTTTACCAAAAGTTTCTAAACGCTCGAAGGAAACCTCGAAGAAAACGGGAAATAGCAAACATAAAACCCCCGACAATGGATTAAATTCGTACATCATTAAAAAGGTTAAGAAAGGCAGGCGAATGATAAAAATAAGTATATCAAGTCTTGAAGTGGACAACGAGTCTAAAGAGGTGGCAGTGCAATATGTTGTAGAAGATAATTTTGATGAAATGCTGAACGCTACGGAACAATTGGTCGATAAAATTGTTAAAAGATTAAGCAATGTTAGTTATTAACTATCTTGAAATATTATAATTCATGAAGAAAATAATATTTAAGTCCGTGTATGTTAAATGTAGCAAGTTGCGTACCATTAATATTTTGTTACTTTGTTTTATAATAAATGTACTGTTGTAAGTAAAATAAAAATAAAAGGATAAATTGTTCAGACATTTCTTTCATTTAATTAGTTTTATATCAAATGCAAAACATTTCTTTAATTTAGTTAATTTTATATCAAACGCAAAACGACAAAAAATTAAAATCAAATCATTGCAATCAGTGTAGTTCAATCTTAATCGCATGTAGTGTTGAATTTGGGATTAGCTGTACTTGTGCGGTCGATAAGTATCTATAGATGTCCTACCGAAGCTCGAAGCACAAATTTGATCACTTCGTCTGAAGTGGAGTGCAAATATCGTAGTCAAACAGGGTCCTAAGACGAGGGGTCTCTGTAAAGCATAGAGCCAAGTATAATTCCATCTACGTTGTAATTATTTGATGTTGATTAGTATCTTTTTTAACAATAAAAACACGCGCTCGCTCGATAAACAAATGCAATGAGCAGCCAAGTAGAATGACTCAAATTTCAATGAAATGCGTGATGGCAATTTAATTACAATGTTCAATGTAGCTACGTTTTATAATGCAATATGATCCAAAATTTCCATTCTAATGTCAACCTTATATCTTTATTAAAGATTCTGATTCGCAAAAACTAATCTGGGACATAAGTTGTAGCTGTAGTTTTTATTACAAACTTTATTATTAGAATCAAGAACATGTATTTTAAAAATGTATTCTTAAAGTCTATATTACTAAGTAATTTTAAAAGATGACGTGCGAGTACGTCACATGCATTAGCCAATCAACGGGTCAGGTCTACATCACGCTTATGAAGTTTTTTGTATCGTTTGTATAAATACAATTTCAGTTTAATTGTTTGTCGGGAAGTTGACGACCGAACGACCCCAACACGTAAATCTTGCATCTTGGACTTGGCCACCCGGGGTGCGAGTAGTGTTGACTGTGAATGCGAAACATGGGGTACTCTATACCTACGCGGTCGATAGCGTATAGATACCATACCCGGAGGGGGTTCTCACTCAGAGCACCGCAATCTTATGCCAGAAACTGCTTTCTGGGGGTTGCGAACATATCTGGCGAACTTGATCAACTCGTCAGATATTGTGCGGTAAACACCATAGTTAACCCAAATCGGGAGCGCTATGAGGGTTCTTAGGACCCTTGCATGCAAACCGAGTTGGCCGCCTCGGAATGCGTGTTGTGTTCAAGCTTTTGCTTTTTGAAATCACGACTTACGACTTGTATTTGCTTGCTCATTAAACTTTAATCCAGTTGTAAAGTTTCAAAGATGATTAGTGCGGCACCCAGATGCGTTTCAGAATAGAAAACAAAGTTAGCCATGATTGCGTAGATACGATTGAGAGTTTCAGAACAGAAAACAAGTTAACCATGATACTGTATATGCGATTGAGCGTTTCGGAACAGAAAATAAGTTAGCCATGATTGCGTAGATACGATTGAGAGTTTCAGAACAGAAAACAAGTTAACCATGATACTGTATATGCGTTTGAGCGTTTCGGAACAGAAAATAAGTTAGCCATGATTGTGTATATACGATTGAGCGTTTCAGAACAGAAAACAAGTTAATCATGATACTGTATATGCGATTGAGCGTTTCGGAACAGAAAATAAGTTAGCCATGATTGTGTATATACGATTGAGCGTTTCAGAACAGAAAATAAGTTAATCATGATACTGTATATGCGATTGAGCGTTTCGGAACAGAAAATAAGTTAGCCATGATTGTGTATATACGATTGAGCGTTTCAGAACAGAAAACAAGTTAACCATGATTGTGTATATACGATTGAGCGTTTCAGAACAGAAAACAAGTTAACCATGATATGATACTGTATATACGATTGAGCGTTTCGGAACAGAAATCGATAGATTTCTGTTCTGAAACGCTCAATAATACACTACTTATTGCATACAATATTTTTTCTACGAGTTAACGGAAATAATAATTTATTAAACAAACTTGGTATCTATTGAAATTCGCCCTGCTGAAACGAAGTGCAGCCAACCCCTTTTTTTATTTTTGCGCGTTGATGTCTTCTGGAAATCGAGCCTCGTGATTTTTCAAAATTAATTTTAGTTCTGTACACAGTTATCTTATATTCATAAGATGACTGCTAGCAGCCCAAGCCAGCTTATTTTGACACTAATCATCCTACTATAAAATTATAAATGCGAAGGTTTAGATGTTTGGATGTTTGTTACTCAATCACGCTTAAACGGCTGAACAGATAGTTTATAGCCTGAATTAAAATATAGGATAGTTTTTATCCCGAGTCCACGCGGACGAAGTCGCGGGCGGAAGCTAGTACATACATACATCAGTCAGCAGTCCGCTATTGGCCTCCCTCAAGGTAGGTACGCCGCAAGACCAGCTCACCCGTTCTCGCCATCCAGTCACCACCAGCTACCCTCCTCAAGGCATCTGTCCACCTGGCCGGAGGGCGTCCAACACTACGTTTGTCAAGCTGTGGCCACCATTTTGACAGTAATTGATTTTGTGAAATAATGTCCCTTAATATTTGAGGCAATTTTTATTTTCTTGACGATTTATTTAGAATTTCATAAAAGTGGTTAGGTTGGAATTACTCGTGAATCGGTGCGATATACTTTAATAGAATATCCTAATGCTAGCTGATGCCCGCGGCTTCGCCCGCGTGATTATAGGAAAATGGAACATATTTAAATTTTCCCGTGGGAATTAGATGTTTTCCCGCTGGAAAAAGTAGCCTAATGTCACTCTCCAGCCTCTAATCTATCTACATACAATAATTGACATTAATACGACGCTCCGTCGCGACGTGAAAGAAGGACGAACAAGCACACACACACACACTTTTGCATTTATAATATAAGTAAGGATGAACCCAGAAATTGTGTGCTAAAAGTTCCACTTTTTTGTCGCTCAATTGAATAAAATTTAAGGCGAATGTTGTACAATATCATCCGCTTTTATTTTTAACCCAATCGGTAACCATTGGTAATCCATACTCAAACCCGAAACGCTCAAGGATATGTTCGGCGAAGCCACATGCCCGAAGATTCGGGTCTAAGGGTACTTGTATACCCAATTTTGTTTCGAAGTTGGGACATGTAACGTTGCCTTCTGTTTTAAAAGAATTTCAAAATAGTTGAGTGGATTGAAAGCCTGCGCTCAAAATATGTCTGATTAATTATAATGTTATAAAACACCGCATGCAGTAATTGTTGTGATCAGAGGCATACACTAACAGTTGCTATTTAATTGAAAGGTACTTACGGAAAGGTGCTCGAGTGGCGACTACGCGCCGGCAGGCGCAGCGTGGTAGACCCCACAAGGTGTACTGTTGACCTGGTGAAGGTTGCGGGAGTCCGCTGGATGCGGGTGGTGCAGGACCCGTCATTGTGGCACTCTTTAGGGAAGGCCTATGTCCAGCTGTGGACGTCTTCTGGCTGATATAATGATGATGGTGATACTTCACTAATTCATCATCCTCCTAGCGTTGTTCCCGGTTGTGCCCCTAAAGGAGCCCGGGTCCGCTTTGACACCTAATCCCAAGATTTGGCATAGGCACTAGTTTTACGAAAGCGACTGCCATCTGACCTTCCAACCCAGAGGGAAAACTAGACCTTATTAGGATTAGACCGGTTTCCTCACGATGTTTTCCTTCACCGAAAAGCTAACGGTAAATATTCCGTACATAAGTTCCGAAAAACTCATTGGTACGAGCCGGGATTCGAACCCACGACCGCCGCTTGACAGCCGCATGCCTGAACCACTAGGCTCAATAATTAGCTGAGCGTAAACTTTACATAAAGGGGAAACACTAAGGTCAAGATAATTGAGAAATAGGTATTTGTAAAATGTATTGCTGTCGCGCCAACCACAATCCTCCCGCCGCAGAGCGCGATAGAGACAACTGCAGCTTGGACCGAATATACCTATTAAAATTACATAAAATCAACGTTTCGTAGTCCCCTGATTTCTTCTCCAAAACTTGACCTACTTAACTATTTTTTTATTAAAAATCAAAGAAAGGCTTTGGCCGTGTTCCTATGTTTTCCTTTTTTTAAATAATCTAGTAAAAGTTGTTTTTTGGATGTTTCAACACAGCGGAAAATCTGGCATTTTTTTAGGTTTTTGGAGGTTAATATCTCTTTTAAGGATAAATTTATGAAAAATAGGAAAACATGGGAACATGTCAATAGTAGCCATAGATTTATGGAAAAAAATGATTGCTCTACTGCCATTATCCAGGGAGAAAACAGGGGATTACGTTTCTATGGAAAAACGGCCGTTGTGTTTCCTCTTAAAACATTAGACATTCGAATCAAACTCGAATTAGGAAGGCTCAAAATTAAAGTCATTAGTCATCATACGCATTAGCTATCATTCGCAATCTGACATAGTCGGCTAACTAATACTGAACTCCTAGCTGGGAGGCACAATGGGGATATTGGATTTCACGGGACTCTTGCTGGGGCTCGAAATCGAAAAATACCTAATAATTGCGGGCAATAAATTTTGTGATGCATTACTTTATGTTAAGAAAAAGAACGAAGTCCTTTTGAAAGTATCTATTTGGCCAGCCATCAGGCGAGATAGTGGTCAAATGCGTGCCTATACGTAAAAAAAAATTAAAAATTACAAAATGGCTTCCATCTAAGTTAAGATCATTTCGCCAATGTCAAGTTTGCTTATAAAGCGACGTTGTTCGGTAGTTTAGTCAGTCGTCAATAATGCAATCAGCGTCAGAAGCTCCGCTTAAGAGGCAAGGCGTCCACCGCCGGCCGCATCCCCGACAAAATATATCTATATTCGATGTCACTTTGACGTGAAGTGCCTATGTCATGCAGTAAGTGCCATTTCGAGGACTAGGACGTTTCCTCAGTTATTCCGTATGATATTAGCTATGACTTTTGTAGGGATAACTCTGATTCCAAAACAAATATTTAAGGCTACATTTCAACAACTGAAACGCGCAAAGCAAACGTCGTTGAAAGCTAAATATAGGTAAATAGCGTGTGACAACCCGGGATCAGTCTTACACATGCGTCTCGCATATCTAAACTATGCTTAATCCACAAGCAGAGCCACTGGTAGCCGAGCGGTATGGCACGGGAGTTTCTGTCAATCTGGTAGTCGCGGGTTCGCACCTCATCTTGTGCCACTGGGTTCTTCAAAAAACGTATGTACCTACGAAATAGCATTCGATTTTTACAGTAACTTTTACACGAAGGAAAACATCGTGAAAAAACCGGTCTAATCTCAACAAGGTACTTCTCCCTCTAAGTTGGAAGGGCAGATGGCAGTGTTTTTGGTAAAACTAGTGCCTACGCCAAATCTAGCGATTATGTGCCAAAGCAGGATGCAAGGCAAGTGCAGAAAAGAGCGCACGAAACTTGTGAAACTATTTTGGAATGCGAAAGGAAAGTGTAAAATTGAGCCTTTTAGCATTCATCCGTCATTCTAAAAATATACCAGGAGGGAATGGCGTTTCAGGAAACCTTAACATTGTTAAAGACATGTCCGACATGATAGGGTTGTCTCTCGTCTCTGTTTTTTAATACGTTGATATGTTTCTTTGCATTTTGATCCCTAGAAATATATATTTTTGATTTATGGCTTCGTCTGCCTTTATATGTGGTAGATATCAAATAGGCTAGTGCCCGTTTAATCCACAATGTCATTTGGACCAGTTTTTAGAGATCAAATCACTGACCGACGTCTACGCTTCCAGGCGACGGCCTTCAGGATCTCAAAGTGGACGCGCTGGAGTCCATTAAAAATATGATGTAATGTATCACCATGTTACAATCCATACTCCATACTAATATTATAAATGCGAAAGTGTGTCTGTCTGTCTGTTACCTCTTCACGCTTAAACCGCTGAATCGATTGAGGTGAAATTTGGTATGGAGATAGTTTGAGTCCTGGGGAAGGACATAGGATAGTTTTTATCCCGGAAATCATCCCCCAAGGGGATGAAGTGGGGGGTTAAAGTTTGTATCGAGCTACGATATAAACGAGTTCCACGCGGACGGAGTCCCGGGCAGAAGCTAGTTTCTTTGCATTCTATATTATTACAATTGTTTTTTAATGTACAAAGGTATAGTATGTCGCGGGCGTCTCATGATAGACGTGCTGCACGATTCGTACAAGACGGCGCGCGAGCTCGACATACCTTTTTTGTGCAGAAATTGCAGTAATTAGTTTGTAATTATTATCTACCCGTGTAGTGTCGGGTTAGAATTTCACCACCCCCTTTCTTCCCGTGGGTGTCGTAAAAGTCGACTAAGGTCTAAACTAGTCGACAACCATGATTGTCCGGAAGTCGCTAGGGTTGCCGCGTGCGCCGGACATGCTCCCACACGTGACTAAAAGCCGGAAACGGCTTGTTGCCGGAATGTAAGGCTTATGATGGATTTGTTGGAGTTTTTGCCGAGCGCTGCAGTTGGAAAGACCTGCACCCTAGCTGTCACTCAAACGAACTGGGTCAGTAAAAGGTTTCCGACACCCAAGATGCATAGGTAATGCGGTGAAGTAAGCTAGATTGCAAAACTCTACTTAAATTTATTGCAGATTCCCTATTACATTTTCTCAAGCATGCTTGGTAGATCTTGCGCTCAGGCCAAGAAAATGTTTTTTCTTTGTCTGACCTTTCACCACCTTCGGGAAACTAGACTGCGAAACACGGCCTTACGGCTTTAAGAATTTACGGGTGGGATATAATGGGACTTGTATAGGATTTAGCCGACGACTAGGGACACGAAGCGATTTTTTTAACGATTTCTAGAATTTTACTTGTTATTTTTAGCGTTACGTACCAAAATTGGTACAACGGAACACTCCGTCTGTCACAGCCTGTTTTTTTTTTAATCCTTGAGAAAAGCAGTAAGTATACATACTTACCGCAGCCTTGCTAAGGATTTATTTTTCCTGGCTTTTGTAGTAATGTAATATTTATTGCCACTAGGAGACGGTAGGTGGACCAAAATGTTAACAGATTGGTGGCCACTTAAAGGCAGAAGGAGCGTCGGCCCCGAGCAGGCATCAAAGAGAGAAGATAAATAAAAATATTATAATGATAAATGAAACAAATTGGTATATTTTAATTAATTCAAGCACTTATAGAATACTAGCTTCTGCCCGCGAATCCGGCCGCGTGGAACTCGTTGATATCATAACTATCATAGCTCGATACAAACTTTTACTTCCCCCCATTTAACCATTTAACATTTACGGGATAAAAACTATCCTATGTCCTTCCGCGGGATTCAAACTGTCTCTACACCAAACATTTAATCGGTTCAGCAGTTTCAGATGACGAGGTAACAGACAGACAGGCAGACACTTTTGCATTTACAATATTAGTATGGATTAGTATGTGAAATGATAGGGATATGCGGAAAATAATCCATTTGACATTAATTAGTGCGGCTAGGTGGAAAGATATCCCTATCAGTAGAAATAAATCCATTGGGGGGTGTCCCCATTGGGGGGGATAGGCGTGCTTTTTAGCTAACTATATTTACGTATATAATATTACATGTTAATTGCTCAACATAACTCATAATAGTCTTGAAGACGTCAGTGCAACTGAAAGGTCATATATAGCGAAAATAGTGTGAAGGGTTAAGGTGTGTTCTCGACATGAAATTATATCCCTTTGTTCAGCCGAAGCGCCCTGATTCAAAACAATCGCAGACTTATAGCTAATAGATGCGGCAATCTTAAGATTGCAACACATTGCTATTGATCTTAAGGGGGTGCTAACGAGAAATATATAGCAACTGATAAATATGCATATATGTATGTATGTAAGCACTTTAGTTTGTTGTACACAATAAAAGGTTAGAGAATATACATGTCACACAATAGACCAAAGTAATATAGGCGCGGGCAGGCACACAATTGACACAGAACTTAGCTGTTAAGGGGGCTCCTATAAGCCAATGACTTTCGATCTGAATCCCTTAGTTTTCTAATGTTTTTTCCATTATTGTTATTATTTACTTTAAAAACCGATTTCAATTTAGTACTCCGCCAAGCCACGAGAACATTTCCACACGAGAGCAAATGCGTTGATTATTAGAGAAAAAAACCCAATCGCTGTTTGTGGCCCGATAATATTTGAGGACTTCCGTCGATTCCACAAGGATGACCTTTGGCACTTAATTAATTGCTATTTCAACGGAATATAATCAGAACCCGTGACGTACTTTTATACTTTCAAGTACATAATTGAGGAATTCCATAAGTCATATGTGGTCTTCATCATCAATTCCACTCCACCAAATTTATGATTTCCGGGTGTAAATACACGAGATATAATAGAAATTACCAAAATCATCACTACAGGTGTGCCTAATATAATTGAGGAGTTCCCTCAATTCCTCATGGATCCCATCATACAACTCAATTTTTGGGACCCTCCTAGAAGCATATACTTACAAACCACGGAGTTCTGAGGTAACAAACATTGATAAAAAAAAAAAAAACAACCGAATTGAGAACCTCCTCCTTTTTTAAAGTCGGTTAAAAAGTACATTAAGAATAATGGAGATGAAATAGACATTGATTTCAAACAGTTCAATCAAGACGTGTGAGATTCGTTGTTTCGTCAGCTAGACAAATACAGGGTCGCTACTAACTAACTGAGCTATCGGAACAATCTGTCTCGGCCACTAAATCTTTCAATTATTCCTTTAATTTAAAATCTACGCCTAGATATTACGAATCGCGGCGTCAAGATATATTTGTGCAAGTTACAAAATAGAGGGGCTGATAATCTAACTCACCACCAGGAACTCAACACCACATACCTACACTTAACGTTTAGTCCCCAGAGCTCTCTGTTATATCCATTCAACATAAATCCGGCAACCGCGAATAAACCACGAAACATGCTAATAACCTATTTATAACATCATACCTAAATCTGTCAATCCTATCGTCAAGCTAACCAACCAATTCCAAAAGAACCCCGCGTTCCCCAACCGAAACAAGAGTATGTAAAGATTTTATTGAATATCAAAGATCCGCTTACATTTGACAGACTTATCAGTTCTTGGTTTAATTTATATCCGTTGTAAAATACGCGCATAAACTTGGATATTGAGTACCGGAGGTCTTGTACGCATATCGGTTATTTCGGTTTTATGATAGGTAACAGATAAAGGAAACTCCATAGGTGATTTTCTCAGACTGCACCAAGGACGGTTGCTATTGTTGGCATCTTTGTTAGTCTGTGGTCGTTTGTAAGATTTAGGTATTAGTTGCCGTAAATTCGAAGTTCAAGATAGAATAATTCGGCAATAAGATTGTGATAACTTTGTAAGGCTGTTGGCGTTGGATAAGATGGCGGTAAATTTGTATTTTTATAGACGGGGATTAATTATTTACAATATCAGCTGGAGATTGCTCCTTAGGCAAGTGTTTTATGTTAAATCTAAGCTTTAATTTTTCCGATCTCTTTTTATGAACAATCAGATCGTATATTTTTGTAGGCAAGTAGGTAGGCAGTTACCTGCCTATCTAGGTATATAAGTTTCCGATTTAAGTGTCAGAAAGTTGATTACGAATTAGCCAATTTTTCCCATTTTCATTTGACGGTTTTGAATTGTTACAATGATTGCATCAGGGTTGTATATTAATTTAATTAGTAAATACGATAACAATGTAACTGTGAAGAAATTAAACTAAAAACCAACACAAATAAAGAATAAGTCTGCTAAGTCTTACTTTACGTAATAATGTGACAGTTTTACTTTAAAAATCTGGGGAATAATTAGCACATTCACTGCCCATTAACAGCTAAATACCTTTTTTAAAGTGTTGGTACACTTGTAATAAGCATTCTAGATAATGTTAAATTACAGCTAAAAGCTCAGAAAATAAACAGGACAGTTTTAGCGAGCATTCTAGCGAAACGACAGTCCTTCGAGCTTTTTGCCGAGCCGAGCAATTTTATTAGAGGGCTCGCTAGAATGATCGTGAAATTGTTCATAGCGATGTCTGGTTTTATGCTTGGCTCTGTTCGATCTTCAGTTCGAAAAATTTAAAAACTTCGATAACTTGATGTTTTTTACATGTGAATGTAACAGAACATGTTATTATTTTAGTACGTCTTCAGCATTTTTGACATGACAGTGACTGTGACTATTCTCTTCTTCTTTTGCCGGCCAGGCCACGCAAAGAGGTAAAAGAAGCCATAAACGATTTGCAAAATCGCTTCCAGAAACACCACAGCCTTACTACCGTACCCATCGATTTTCAGTATACTGCTTTCGATACAAGATAAGTGAAGCTCGTAATCGGATTTGTTTGATCGATGTCACGACCCCGAAAGAAAGCCCCAATCGTTAAATTTGTATGAAAACGTGCCCCCAAATGGAGCCTTCTGGATGAAAACGTGCCAAACAATTTCCATACGAAAACGGAATATTTTTATAGTCTTGAAGGATTTGTGGTTTACGGAAATTGGAGGGAAATAATAGTTTTTGGGCACGAATAATAAAGAGGTAATTTTCTTGTTGTAATTGGCTTTACTTTGTATTGCGTCAATCAGACAAAAGTGGGGTAATTCAAATATATATAATTGGCTTTTATATAATGAAAACGGAGAATATCTGATGGTAAATTCAAAAAGACCTTATTAGCTTATAAAAATAGCTTCTAGAGCCATCCAAAAAGTCCCTTTTATACACAGGTGAAATATTTTTTTTTTATCCGATATGTGGTTTGGGACTAGGTGTCAAAGTGGACCCCGTTTTAAGTCGTTATCTTAAGAGTCCGCAGTAAGCTCGGCCGAATTTCACCTTCCCATACAAACGTAGTTACGCTCTCATTTTAAAACTACGTGTTGGATTGTGACGAAACTTTGCATATACAATGACATGAGGTATATATATGTCTGTAATTAGTTTATATACAGGGTGTTTACTCCATCGTTTGCCAAATTAATACGGCAGGTAGGTTGGGTCATTAGCTATCTTTTCCGGCCTCCAAAAAAATGTTGTGTCCACTGGTATTTTTTTTGTATTCTTTTAAAATATGTTTGAAATTTTCTTTATGCTTACGCGTTTCAACTTGAATAAAAAAAAAGAAGTGGTAGAGTCTATTTATTTTATTTTATTGTAATGTGTAATGTTGTACGGCTCTATCAAAGTCAAAACTATTTGCAAGTAACGTCTACTTATTTATTTTTAACCCTAAAAAAAATAAGATGCAAGAATTTCGTCTTGGGTAACTTTGATTTGCAATTTTTAACAAAATCTAAAAAATATTGTCCTTTAAACTCTTTAAAAAAGTTCTCTAGTCTATCCTCTTTCTAATTATGTGCAATAATGCCAAAAACCCTTTAATGAACTTTATTAATTTGTCAATTTTGTGTAAGGGACGGACTAGGCTCTTAATAGGCGTACAATATTTTTTGTAAACCTCACACGTGTGGTGCTGCTGCATTTTTCATTTTCTAAGCACGTGTCACGACACGTACTTAGAAATGCATCAGCTGTCTCTCTTTCGATTCGCAGTTCTCTTACTACATTCTCGTACTCGCATTCTTTAAATTCGATAAGCAGGTTTTTATGTAAATAACATACTGTAAGTAGTGTAGGTAATATTCAAATTTTAAACATTTCCATCAATAAATTCGTCTTCATTTACGTCTTGCTTGAGTTGACGGCCTACATTACGAATGCACGCGTAGCATCTGTTTCTGATTTCTACTGTGGTTGTTCGTAAACGAATTTCCTTTTTAATAACGATGAATGCCGCCTGTATGCGTTGGGATATCTTCTCTAGATTCGACTTCCGTTGCATAGACAAGTTCTTTTGCCCGTCCCCAGATGTAAAAGTCTAACGGAGTTAGGTCTGGGGAACGTATTAAAGAGGAAATTTGGTTAAAAACCCAGATGTATCTCCCTCTCTGTCGCACTTGCAAATTCGAGCGACAGAGAGGGAGATAGCGAACGAAGTTCGTTTTCGTTTCGCGGTAGCCTTTCAGATGCTACGCGTGCGTTCCTATGATAGTCGTCAATCTGCAAGTCTTGCTTACCTACTAGTCCTAGTAACTCGTATTTAGCGAAAGTATGTTTTTTATCGCTTGCCCGTTTTTTATCTACGAGCCTAGTGCGTCCCTTACAAAAAGTTGGCAAATTAATAAAGTTAATTTAAGGTTTTTTTGGCATTATTGTACATTATTAGAAATATAAAAAACTAAGGAACTTTTTAAAGAATTTTAATAACATTATCAATTTTAGTTTTTTTTAAAATTGCAAATCAAAGTTACAAAAGATGAATTTTTTGCATCTTACATTTTTTTGAGGGTTAATAAAAAATTAAGTAGACGTTACACATGAGCCGTACAACATTACACATTACAATAAAATAAAAAAATAGGCTCAACCACTTCCTTTTTTTTTATTCAAGTTGAAACGCGTAAGCATATAGAAAATTTCAAAATTATTTTAAAAGAGTACAAAAAACATACTAGTGGACACAAACATTTTTTGGAGGCCGGAAAAGATAGCTAATGAGACAACCTACCTGCCGTTTTAATTTGGCAAACGATGGAGCAAACACCCTGTATAAACAAACGAAATACAGCAGAACAAGTTTTGTATGAAAAACTTAAATTCGCTGTATTTTTTACTATGGTATCTGAAGCTACATAAACAACACGTAGTTTTAAAATGAGAGCGTAACTACGTTTGTATGGGGAATCGAGCTTATTGCGGACTCTTAATATAGAGGAGAGCAAACCTATTAATTAATTCAATGTTTAATTTTCAAATCGTAATAAGAAATATACTTATGAATCTTATCTGAACCGTGGGTGCCGTACCTACCTGAAATGTATTAAATTAGGTAATTATGCAACCAAATATAAGTAGGTTCTTATTAAATATTTAGTCAAATCATTATATTAGAGGAACTGTGTCATACTTTAATGTGACAACGTTCCCGTGGCTACGCCTAATGAATTATGAAAGGACGTTCAGAGCTTTTACTTAGTATAGACCAAGAGATTGAGACCAATGCATGCGATCGTAAAGTATCAAGATGTTACGAGTAAATTTCTCTTAACTCTGATAACTCGTGTTGATTCGGCCGCTAATATTCGAATCCATGTTTGAGTTTACACTACTCGGATCAACTGGATGGCGCGGGAGTTGCGAGTCCGCAAGTCGACGAGTCGAGTTAAGCATATTCGTATTCTTGATCCGAGTTGACTTGATTTGCCGAGTCTCCGCTACACCAGTGCGACACGAGTCGATTCGAATCAAACACCCGAGAAGTGCCAAGTAGAGCCGGTGGGTTTGAGTTGCGACAGAACTTGATACGAACCGCAGATTAAAAGGTTATTAAGGTATAGTTGTATGGGTTTAAGGTGTCCAAATGGCCATAATCAGCTTAGTTGGTGAGGCAGGACACAGCAAAATGTCATCCCGCTCGAATGTGGAGCAGCCCGACTGGGGAAGTACCCCCGCCTTGCAGAAGACCCCAGCTATAATAACACTACTACTTGCTCTGTAGTAGTGTTGTGTTCCTGGAGGTGAGCAAGGTCGCCAGAGCTCCCGAGGATGCGTTGTGTTGAGGTGAGAGCGAAGAAATTTGTTCCTTCAGCTGTCAACACGGCGAATCCTCAAACGTATCAAGGGTTGGCAACGCCCATGTTACTCCTTTGGAGTTGCATGCGTCTATAGTCTGCGGTGTCCGAACGACAAAAAACAAAACTATAAAAGTTGTATAAAAAAAAACTTTAGAACAACGCTTTTGTCCCTATTGTTGACATTGGCTACCACTGGAACTGTAGTATCAAAATGCCCCGGCCGGTGTTCCCGTCGACCAGGCGGAAAATCAATCTGCAAGGGAAAATCAGCTTCAGGTAGGCACCTGAAGCTGATTTTCCACCGGAGGGGCGAGACGAGACGAAGCGAGGTGAGAATTGAAATTCGTATGGCAAATTTTCAATTCTCTCCTCGCGCGCGCTCGGTGGAAATAGTAAGTGCCATACAAATTTCAATTCTTGCCCCGCCTCGTCTCGTCTCGCCCCTCCGGTGGAAAATCAGCTTGAGACCATCGTACAGTGAAGTGTAAAAATATTGGTGCATACAACTTACTCATAAATATGTCCCATAGCTCTTATGTCAGCGGATTAAGGTTTCGGTACTTATTTATGAGAGGATGTTATCGATACTTATTTTTGCACTTGACTGTACCTTAAACTTGTACCGTAGCTTACGTAGAAAGGTCCGCTATTGGTATTATTTTATTACTTCTTCCTATTTTGAACTGATACGTAGGTAGGTAGTAGCCAAAGTTAACAATATGGACAAAAGCATTGTCCTAATTTAATTCGATTTATTAACCACTCACTTGCTTGTGGCAACCACAGTTGCCAATTTCGCGCACCTCTAAACTGATGGTGGCAACTGTGGTTGCCAAGTGAAGTATGGACTTCTGATAAAGAAAAATTGAAAGCAATTTAGGCTACCTTTTTTAAAATCCGAAAGCAAGTGAGTGGTTACATACTGCGTTTTTAATTAAATTTTTCATGTCATATTTTGGTACGTTTTATTTTTTAATACTCGATTGACATTAAACTATAACAGATTGGACTAAGATGTAAGGTTCAAACTATTCCTAATAGTGCAGTCTATCACCACCTTAAGTTCCTACATCATTATCCCGAACACCCTGATACTGATTCAAGTTATCCGAATCAGATAACTCGACTCGTCCATTGCTTAACAGGATAAAACTCGACCCTGCCTCTTAGCCTGTAACAATGTACTGAAGTCAATGAGCGTTTTTGTATGAATATATTCCAGAATAAAATCGAGCCATGAATAATTCAGTATCCAGAAACGAAAATGGCAAAAACCCGTCTTAGATATCTGTGACAGTTAATTTTATGATCTCCCCGGTGTTCCTGACATTATGTTTCGGTCACAATTCCATTATTACTAAGGGTTATCTCCACCTTGGATGAGTCGGGAATAGTTATTTATTTTCCAAGTCGGAAAGTAGGTAATTCGCAACGAGTGAATGATTGTGTCGGCATGAGTTGGGAATTACCTAACCGGACTCATACATGATTTTGTTAGATTATTGAACTTGTAATGCAAACATTAATCTAATACGAGTACAGTGCCAGGTGCCGTGACAGGTGCCAGACGTGATGGCTTCTCAGTGCCTATATAAGGCCTGCAACACACTGGCGCGACCTGCGGTGGCGGACAATAGTAAATTTGACAGCTAATGACAAGTTTACTATGGTCCGCCGCGGCCAGGCCGCGCCAGTGTGATGTGGGCTTAAAACGTTTGATAAACGATAATTATAATCTATTGTTGAAACGTTACTAAGTATTTTATTTCTGCCGAAGTCCAAATCCCAAGCGATTTTGCAATGCTTCATGCGAGGAAATAAAAAAATAAAAGGTTAACTTTGTATTGAAATCACATTCCCGCACGTGTGTGGGAATATTGTCCCGAAATCCATTCCCGCACTAAAAGTAATGTACTATCGACAAAATTGAATCCTGACCCACCATGGAACCTTGTTACAATTAACTGACATACTAACGTGATATGATCGTACGTATGTTCGTTAATTGTAACAAGGTTCTATGGTGGGTCATGATTCAGTTGGTTCCATAGTACTATCCAGACGGCCGAGTGAGGCACTTGAATTTGTCTCTAGCTATCAACACAACGAATCCTCCAATGTATAAAGGGTCGCAAGCGCCCACAGGCTACAGTGTTTGCTTACCATCAGGCATACCATACCTTTCTTATTTACAAGCTTTTATTTACTTTCACCTGTCCCTGTCTGTCTGTAATCAAATCTTGCAAGTTAAATTTGATCCACTTCCCGATTTCCGATTGAGCTGAAATTTTGCACGAATATGCATATCGCGTGACAATGCAATATTATGATGGCGTGGAGCTGATCTGATGATGGAGCTGGAAGGTGGCCATAGGAACTCTGTAATAAAACCACATAACCCCATCGAGTTTGGGCTCGTTAGAATCGTCTCAATGAGTAGTTGATGACGGTATAATGAAAAGTACAGTCGGCAATAAAAGCTTGTATCAAAAATGTAATTTTTGACAGAAAATTATTCTTGTTTATCATTGTCGTATAGTTAAAGCAATGACGCGTAGTTTTAGTGTCCGAGAGCCAACCGGATCCCGAAGCGTTGTGGAACCTCCCTTCGCAACCCGAACTGACCCAACTTGAACTGGGGCGGAAATTGGAGGGGAGGTGAACAAAAAAATGTCGCCAGGTACCTATTCGGTTAAGAGCAGCATTTCATTATATAAACAGCGTACACACTTTTAGATAAGATAAGATAAGATAAGATAAATCTTTATTTGCTATAGATATGGTACAATATGGTGGTAACTTACATAATATTCCGGTACAATCACATATTTAGCTACATACTAGCATGCAAATGAAATGTATCACCTATACCTACTTAGCACTAAATTCAAATAAATCACTTAATGTATAGAACACTTGATTCTTGAGCCAGCAATGAAGCTGTGTTTTAAACTGACTGAGCGGTAAAGACTTTATACTTTCTGGAATAGCATTAAATATTTTCATGCACATATAATAATAATAATAATAATAAAAGACCAAAGACCTCCACAACCGCGAGGTGTGCAGTCTCAGGGATTATTTCCTAAACAACGAGTGTGGGATGCATCGTGACGTAGTAGCAGTAGACGGAAACTTCACCCCGCTCGCCTTGGCAAACGAGAACTGGCGCAGACTTAAAGTAATGAGCGTCGAGGACCGCAGGGCGGTGTGGAGGAGCAAGGAGCTACACGGGCCGTTCTACAAGGTCCTCACAGGGCCCGATGTAGATCTGCTCGCGTCGGTGAACTGGCTACGTTTCGGGGATCTCTTCGGGGAAACCGAAGGTTTTGTCTGTGCAATTGCGGACGAAGTTATCATGACGAACAATTACCGGAGGTATATCCTGAAGGACGGTACGGTCGACATTTGTCGGGCATGCCGCCGTCCCGGGGAGTCACTCAGGCATATTATCTCCGGTTGTGGTCATCTTGCTAACGGCGAGTACTTGCACAGACATAACCTTGTAGCCAGGATTATTCACCAGCAACTTGCTCTGCTATACGGTCTTGTGGTTTCCGAAGTGCCTTACTATAAGTACACCCCTGCGCCAGTTCTCGAAAATGGTCGTGCCACGCTCTATTGGGATCGATCTGTCATCACGGACAGGACTATTCTTGCCAATAGGCCTGATATTGTGCTGACAGATCGATCGAAACGCCAGGCAGTGCTCGTCGACATCACCATCCCCCATGATGAGAACCTCGTGAAGGCCGAGAAGGACAAAGCCAGCAAGTACCTAGACCTGGCTCACGAGGTAACCGCCATGTGGGATGTTGATTCAACGATCATCGTCCCGATAGTCGTTTCGGCGAACGGTTTAATAGCGAAGAGTCTCGACCATCACCTCAAGAGACTTTCGCTAGATGGCTGGATCAAGGGTCAAATACAGAAGGCGGTACTCCTGGATACTGCGCGGATAGTCAGGAGGTTCCTGTCTCTGACACCCTGACCACCGGCAGCTTAGGCCCCGCCTCGCTGCCGGCGGTACCCTAGGTTAGGTTTTTATAATGATTTTATGTTGTGTATATAGTTTTTATATTTTACTTTTTATAAATTTATTGTAAAAACCTAACTTAAGATGAAGTAAGAATAAAGATATAATTTATTTTATTTATTCAGATAACTAAGACCCACTGGTTAGTAATTACAAATCTTACAAAAATTTGTTATGGCCTCATAAAAAAAAGAAAAAAGAAAAAAGAACATAAATAATTAAGAATATTATATTAAGAATGTTATATATAATAACTACTGTTCAAAGGCAACCGCTGTTTCAATCAGCTGCCTCGCAACAAATAAAAAAATCGTTGGCTTGCACAGGGCGGTTCCACAACACTTCGGGAGCTCAAACACGGCGAGCCATCCGGTTGCCTCTTGGACACTGCAACTACGCGTCATTGCTCTGAATAGTAGTATTCAAATAAAACTGATTTTTCGTTCATCGCTTCCGATGGTAATTAATCAGATTTCAATGAGTTTAACGCGCGCGCTCTGCTAAGGCTCTGGTCCCACCGCCGGCTAGTAAGCTAGAAAAGTTGGGCGAGTAACGGTTCATTGCGTGCTGACCAGGCACAGTGTGATCAATCGACCTTTACAGATCCGCAATGTAATGCTACTCGTCCAACTTTTCTAGCTTACTAGCCGGCGGTGGGACCAGTGCCTAATGCTGTAATGTGAGGGAAACAAACCTATTAATTTATTCATTTATTCAAGCAACCATGGTATTAAAAGATCTTACATATATTTATATAAGTACAGCATGGACCCTGGTCCAGCATGGACCTAATTGAAGACCTGGAGAGTAATCTCCAAATGTCCATCTTTTCTACAAGCCTTCAAACCCTTCATTATATCCAATGAGCACTCTATATTTCTATATCGACCCTTTATTATAGATATTCACGTTTAAATCATCTATAAACCGAGTAAAAGCTTATAAAGGGTGTATTACTTTGCTTTACGCAAAAAACCGTCCTTTTACCGATTTTATGGGCGCTTTACATGTTTTATGAAGCGCCCTGTATTTTACGAGTCGCATTTCCTAAGCCATACTGTATAGATTTATAATACAGATAAAATATATGGACAAGTCGTGTACAAGCGAAACTATTCAGTAGCGAAAATATTTTCAGAACTGAAATATATATCATTTTGCTCTCTTGTGGCGTGATATTTTATGTGGTGCTATTTTTCTAGACGTATTGGATTGGAATAGGTTTTGTGTGTCATGCGCTCGTGACAAATGAGTCGCGCTCAGGAAAACGGTACCACGTTTTTGGTAGTCGGCAAGGCGCTATAAATCCATGAGAGAGCGCCTCATCTCCGTGTGACGCCCAGTGTAATAGTAGATTGTATGACAAGGGTCTAAAATAAGCCATACTACCACGAGAGGGTTGTTTTTTGAAGCGGACATTTCTTTGCTCGCGTTCTTGTATAGGGGTACAGTTCAAAATGTATCACGTGACTTCCGGAATAACTTCTTGTAGAGAAGCTTAATCTGATTTCAAATAATTGTTTGTTACATGTTTTAATCCTTCTTTATTTGCCATTAGTTGTTGATCACAAAATGTTATTTAGTTTATGTGGCGGACATGAAAATATTGCTGATATGACCGCCATTGTCAAGGTATACGAGTCAAATGAGCTACGTCAGTTAATGTGGCCATATATACCTATATATCTGTACTTGTACAGATTTTAGTGAATAAATTCAGATATATATTTTACGGGTACACCATAATAGCAGGCTTGGCCGGTTTTTTTATTTGGGTTCCATAGCCAACAAAGAAGTATCCACTTAAACTTAATTAACGGTTGTATCTCCAACACAACCCGCTTCTTTTGTTTTTTAAAATTGTTCGTGTGGTAATCTGGTTTTTAGACTCTACTTTTCATTTCGTTGCGTTGTAGAACCGCCCGTGTAGCTTCTTGTTCCTCCATACAACAATTTATTGTTATCATATCAAGAAATCTGAATTCAGAATTTCACAGATATTTAATTATTTCCAAGAACAGCAACAGCTACAAAGCCAATTACATGATCTCACAGATAGCGCTAGAATATGAATTACACTAAAATATACTAAGAACCATACAAATACTAAGCTAAATATAATTCCATATTATATCCAAGTGTTATTTAATGATTAATACCGAATACAGCGTACAGAATTGTTTGCTACATTTTCTATAATCACCGATTTAGGTCAGGTAAGTACTTTTTTTTTAACTTTTTACTTTACAATGCAGGGGTCTCGGCACTCAATACCATTTTATGGCATTCGGTGTCGAGACCCTTGGGCCTTGGGGTCCAAGTGCTCGAAAATTATACAACGAGCTTAGTAATAGACTTGTCGACACTACAGGTGACCAAAGAACTGGCAGCTTCCTCGCACAGCGGATCAGTATTGCTATTCAGCGAGGTAATGCTGCCAGCATCTTTGGTGCGATGCCACGGGGGCCCTTTTTAGAGATTTTTTAAGTTAGCTTTAGATTCTTCTATTTTCGTTATTGTAAATAGTTTTATATTCGTTCTCTTTGTATAATATATATATATAGTATAGTACTTTATTGATTTACAATTTATACCTCGGCTAAATCTATAGGAAATACTGCCTACCTACCTACCCATTTTTTATTTACAAAAGGTATCATGATACTGAGATTTCTACTTCAAGTACCTTTTTTTGACATGCACGCTTAAAGTCCATTTTCACCTTAATATTACCAACCAACCATACCTATTTGGCAGTCTTAATCATACAGCCGCTCAGATACAAAAGAACACACGAGCACTTGCGTTTCAATTGAATGTGACGTTTTTAGTTGACGCTGCGGTACAATAGAACCTATTAAATAATCCTTAAAAGCCTTAATCACCCCACGTGTAACCTAAATTATAATTAAATCGCAAATTTCACAAATAATTTAAATATCTACCTGGACATTCAACACTGTTCCGTTGGCTTTAAGTTGGTTTTTTAACGTACAAAAGGGAGTTACACACAGTCAGGCTACAGCTCATATAACAAGGAGACAATTATAATAGGCGTATTAGGGATATAATAGATTTCTATTGTGAGTAACAAGTAAACTTGTGCGTAGAACAATCGGGTTGAGTAATATTTCGCTCCTGACCGCCACTTCGCGTAGAACTCTTAACCCTTTGCGAGCCTTGGCTGTTTGTGGCTTGGGTGTTCTTGAACACCAAATGGTGCTGTGAGTTGATGACAAGTACAGTCTGCTGTCCTAGGTAACATGAGTCCACAGCACCTAGGACGCAACACCTATGTGTTATGGCGTGCGCTGTCAGTCACTTGATGCTTTCAACTAAGATTTATGTTCATGGAAAAAAATTGGGCCTGTCAGTGTCACTTTATAAGTGAAGAACGGCGTGCAAAAGGTTAAGTCGCACTGCTATAAAAAAGTAAACTCACTTTTCCATCATCAGGGGATGATTCTGTAATGAAGACTATCCTCTGAGGTAACTAAATCATCTTAAATATATCAACTTACATTTTTCTAAGTTAGCAAACCGTATGTCCGTTTGGCCAGCTGTTTTCCTCTAGAGGTCACATTTCTTAACCGATTATCGTGAAATTTCGTGAGCAGCTTCAATACTTAGGTACATGACATATGTTTTTGATGATTAAGGTTTTCAAAATAAAGAAAAAGACCGGGTTGCACTCCGGGAATGCCGGCAGAAGTTAAAACTTGAATAATTTTACTTTAAAAAAAAAAGGAATCTGTGGCGAGTTTAACAACTTTTCCTCATCCCAAAAAGTGCACAGCGCCGCTAAAGAAGTTTTCACTTCAAAAATTAAAATTGAAAAATAGACAGTCTCCTTCTACATTAATAAGTGTAAAGCAACTAATGAGTCGAGGAACTCCTAAAAGGCTACAGGACTAAAAAGGAGGTGAAATTTTCGCAGCACTAATTGCTAAACATACAGAAGGCATTGGGTTGGTACCCGTTGTCTCAATAGTAATAGTACGATAGTCAAATCAGCAACTTTTTAAGAAACGCTCTTATTTTTATTTTTATATTTAGATGAAAATACTTTTTTTGCTAATCTTTTATACTGTTTTATTGTATAAGATATAACGGCACAACCTATGTTTAGTTACGTGATCTCAAATAATTTGAGTGTCATTGGTACTGTTGTTGTTGTTGGTAAGAGCTATATACTTTACGACAGACTGCTGTGACTATAATTGTATTCTGCAATAAATATGTCAACTAATAAAATAAGAGTAAGAATCACTAAATAAATGATTATTGGATAAGATAAACATGTGATTTTAATGTATTAACAGAGTTTGGCGTCAGTCCCTATCGTCTCCCATCCGTCCCTAGAACATAGATTTAAAAAAAACACAAATTTCTCTTTAAATACCAAGTAGTGACCGGCCTCTTTGGATACAAAAAGTAAAATATTATCTCTTCTTCTTATTTAAGAGCTAAGCTCTTGTCGGTGTAGCTCAAAGTAGGCCCTCCATCTACTCCGATCCCACGTAAAATGGGCAGATGTTATAGGTACCGTATATACTAAAAAGTTTTCTAATTAGTAGGTATCTAAAAACACCTATGGCAAAATTTGTGTGATCCAACTTTTATGGAACTGCCCAGCAACAGAAACGAGTTTCCGACCTATATGGCGAATCCCTTTTGTCTATAAAAAGTTTCATGTTATGTATGAATGTATGTAAGCACTTTATTGTACACAATAACAGGTTAAAGAATATACATGTCATACAATAGATCAAAGTAAAAAGGCCAAATTATCCCTATAAGGGATCTCTTCAAGCTAACCTTTGAGCAATTGAGAGGAAGGTAGGTAGAACGAGATAGGCAAACTTATACCGTGTACAAAACGCAGAGAAAATGAAAACAAAACCATATAGGTGTATTAATTGTAGACAAATAAAAACATGCCAATACATATATAAAATATAATACACACTATTACTTATAATATATATCGCGAATATACAATAAATAAATAAATACTATATTCAACCAATTCACAAGTCATTGGAAAGCCACAACTTCTTCAAATTCATCTTAAGTGACGCAACAGACCGCGACTGTCTCAGCGACAAAGGCAACTCATTCCACAACTTAACAGCGCTGCAGTGTTATTCCAGTACTTATGCCGTTTTAAAATGTGAACCAACCTACGTTTGTATGGGAGAGTTTGCCGGGGACGCTAAAGTTTGTGGGGAAATATTAGTCGTTAGAAGTATGTCGTCACATTTATTTATGTCCAAAAGCGTCCACATTTGAACCTTTATTACTTTAAACACCTTTATAATAGCAATCTTAAGTCGAAGCTTGACGTTTTCTAAGTATTTTGGTTTTCTTTATTAGTAATTTCCCGAAGTGTTCGAAACATGTCGCGCGTGACAATTAATGTCGATTTTAACTAATATTGTTAGTATAATTGTTGTGCGGAGTTTTCCAAAAGTCGTATCGTGGTAAAGCGGGAACGCGCACTGAAAACTAATTGGTCCAGTACTCCGTAAGGCAACACTATTGTCCGTGCCGGTTTTAATTTCCTGGGCCGACGAAACGCTCGCTATTTTTGGTCCTAGATAAGAAAATAAACGATATAAACAGACTGTATAAAACTAACTGCAATGGAGCAACGGTTCTTCATTGATACAAATGGTTCGAATAATAAAAGATAAGGTAAACGTAAACGGAGAGCACTAGGGTGTGGTGACCACACTGGAAAATCACCAGCAGCCCTTCCTGCGATCACCACTGCCAAAGCGGGCCGCGTATGTATGCAGCCCTGGCGTGGCGATACGGCGGACAATGGATGACGTCACGCGCTCGTTAGCGCGCCGGCCGCCGGGAGCTCACTCCAACGCCGCCGCTCTGACACACCTTCCACGAGACTCGCACCGAACGCACGTCACCCTGCTCCGCGACTAGCTTACGCGCGATCTCGTCTTGCATTATATCCGCTTAATATCGACATCTTCCCGTTCACGTTAAAATTCATTGCTAACAAGTAATTGAGTTTAAATTGATTATACTTATTTATATGGAAGTCTACGCCTATTAATTCTGCACCGAAGTTAGTACTCCATATCTGGTGACCGCGCGACGTTTTACGGAAGATATTAGAGCCATGCCGGATAACGAGCAGACAAAGGAATTGACGGGCGGTCTAAAGGTCGCGGCAAATAACGGGGCGTCAACGTCGGGGAGTGGCGCGGTGGAACGTGTTGCCGTGCGCTTACCTCCTTTTTGGCCGGACGATCCAGAAATTTGGTTCGCCCAAGTGGAGGCGCAATTCGAGGTCTCCGGCACGAAGACGGATGCTACCAAGTTCTACACGGTAATCCAGCAGCTGGACCAGAATATCGCCAGAGAAGTACGTGACGTCATTACGAATCCACCTTCACAAGGCAGGTATGACAAATTAAAATTTGAATTGGTGCGACGGCTGTCGATGTCACGTGACGAACGCTTGCGGAAGCTTCTAGTAAAAGAAGAATTAGGAGATCAAAAGCCATCTCAATTTCTTCGTAAGCTGCAATCGCTAGCAGGGTCGTCGGTATCCGACGAGTTTATAAGATCGCTGTGGTCAAGCCGTTTGCCTGTTAATGTTCAGCAAATAATTGCTTCGCAAAATGTTAGCCTCGCAGATTTAGCCGATTTAGCTGATAAAATAATGGATATTTCGCCGCTCAATTCGCTTCAAGTAGCTAGCACGAGCCATATTGCTACCAGCGCGCCAACGGGTCCGTTATCTTTTGAGGGTATGCTTGCAAAAATGGAAGAGTTAATTTCGAGCCGTATTAAATCTGAAATTAACCAACAGATCGCCCAGCTGAACATTCGAGAAGGTCGCAGCCACTCGCCGCACGCAGGTAGACGAGGTAGGCGGTATTCGCGTTCGAAAAGCAGGGGTCGTCAACGTTCGCAGAGCCGTACTCCAGGTATTTGTTGGTACCATAATTTATTTGGCGATAAAGCTGAAAAATGCACTGTCCCGTGCAATTATAAATCGGGAAACTTCGTGGACAGTCAGTAGAAGCGGCAAATGACTGTCTCGGTTCTACCAGCCGCTTATTCGTCACAGATAAGAATACTAAAGTGCAATTCTTAATTGATACGGGCTCGGATCTTTGCGTGCTGCCGCGCAGGTTTGCTCGAGATTACAAGAAGCCGATGGACTACAGCCTGACTGCTGCAAATGGTACCGTGATCAGAACGTATGGCACAATTAAGCTGCATCTTCAACTAGGTCTGCGACGCGACTTTGCCTGGAATTTCGTAGTGGCTGAGGTAGATAAGCCTATCATAGGCGCCGATTTTATTTCTTTTTACGGGTTGCTTGTTGATTGCAGAAACAGACGTTTACTGGACAGCATCACCTCGCTGTCAACTCCTGGAGTGGTCAAGGCGTGCCAGCCGCCGAGCATCAAAGCCATTTCTGGTAACACAGAGTACCACAAGCTCCTGGCGCGGTATCCTGATCTAACCAAGCCGTCTGGCATCACGAGAGAGGTAAAGCACTCAACCGTTCATTATATTAGGACCACACCTGGACCACCTGTATTCTGCCGTCCTCGCCGATTAGCACCCGACCGTTTAAAGGTAGCCAAGCAGCAATTTGACGAGATGCTACGAGATGGAACAGCTCGACGCTCGGATTCCCCTTGGGCATCTGCCCTACACCTGGCACCTAAGAAAGGAGACACCTGGAGACCTTGCGGTGACTATCGGGCACTAAACGCACGCACGATACCTGACAGGTACCCCATCAGGCACATAGAAGACTTCTCGCTCAGGCTGGCTGGTTGTAGAATATTTTCGAAGCTAGACCTGGTCAAGGCCTACAATCAGATTCCGGTGTATCCGGCTGACATTCCCAAATCTGCCATTACGACGCCATTCGGCTTATTTGAATTCCCGTACATGTCGTTCGGCTTACGAAATGCTGCTCAATCATTCCAGCGCTTCATGGACGAAGTTTTACGGGGCCTGGACTTCTGTTTCTCGTATATAGACGACATTTTAATATTTTCCCAGGACCAAAACCAACATCTAGAGCATCTGGAGCAACTCTTCAGCCGCCTAAGCGAGTATGGCATCCTATTAAACGAGGCCAAATGCAGTTTCGGTGTAAGTGAAATCACTTTTCTGGGCTTTAACATATCAGCAGAAGGCACTCGTCCGCTCGAGTCAAAAGTCACAGCCATCCAGCAGTTCACCCCGCCTGAAACAGCGAAGGGATTAAGGCAATTCCTCGGGATGCTTAACTTTTATAGGCGTTTCCTACCCAATGCCGCAGAGGAGCAAGCAGCGCTTCACGACATGTTGGCCGGTTCACACGTCAAGGACTCCAAGATCCTGACCTGGACCCCTCAGCTGCGGGACGCCTTTGAAAGATGTAAGTCCAGTCTATCTCAGGCAGCATTACTCTCTCATCCAGTCCAGGACGCTCCGCTAGCCCTCATAACTGACGCTTCTAATTTAGCCATGGGCGCGGTCTTAGAGCAACTAGTAGATGGACAGTCACAACCTCTGGCATTCTTTTCAAAGAAGCTGAACAACGCACAGAAGCAGTACAGCGCTTATGACCGAGAGCTGCTGGCCATTTACGAGAGCATAAAACACTTCCGTCACATGATAGAAGGACGTCATTTCGTCATTTACACGGATCACAAACCGATCACGTATGCGTTCCAGCAGAAGGACCGAACCTGTTCTCCACGTCAATTTAACTACCTAGACCTGATCTCTCAGTTCACAACGGACATTCGGCATATCTCAGGTAAAGATAACCTGACTGCCGACGCCCTTTCCAGAATTGAAGCCATTTCAACTCCTGTGGACTTTCAGAAGCTAGCTCACCTGCAACGGGTCGATGACGAGTTGAAGAATTTGTTAGCCAGTGGTTCGTCACTACAGCTGAAAAGTATACCGGTACCAGGTATGAACTTTGATTTAGTTTGCGACGTATCTCAGTCAAAGCCACGACCTTTCATCACCAAGGAACTACGTCAGCAGGTGTTCCAGTCTGTACACGGATTGAGTCACCCAGGAGCAAAGACCACGACCAAACTGGTAACAGACAGATTTGTTTGGCCCTCTGTGCGCAAGGATTGTCGCACCTGGGTCCAGAGCTGCGAGTCGTGCCAACGCGCTAAAGTCCAGAGACACACTTCTGCACCATTGGGAGATTTCAAACTGACAGGAACCAGGTTTTCTCATGTTCACATAGACCTCATCGGACCTCTGCCATCTTCCGGTGACTACAAATACTGTTTAACTGCCATAGACAGATTTACGCGCTGGCCAGAAGTCGTACCGCTGCAAAACATCAGCGCTGAGACGGTATCTAAGGTGTTCTGTGACACATGGATTTCAAGGTTTGGTTGTCCACAGGTTCTAACGACTGACCAAGGCCGCCAATTTGAGTCACGCCTGTTCAAGGAGCTTGCCAAGTTGTGCGGTACCCAACTGCGACGCACCACGGCTTACCATCCAGCTGCTAATGGCATGATTGAACGGCTACATCGAACCTTGAAGGCAGCTATCATGGCACACGACGAGATACGATGGACGGATGTTCTACCCATCGTGCTCCTGGGCTTACGCACAGCGTGGAAAGCAGATCTGCGGTGCTCAGCAGCAGAAATGGTCTATGGTGAGCCACTGAGGATTCCTGGTGAGTTTTTGCAACCAGTATCTTTGGATAAGACCGAACCACTCAATTTTGTTTCGCAGTTGAGGAAACATATTGCCAATATTAGGCCTGTTCCTGCTTCGAGGCATGGTTCAAAGTCAGTATTTGTCCACAAAGACCTGATTACCTCAAGCCATGTGTTTTTAAGGAAGGATCACCTGCGAGGGGCGTTAGAAGCTCCTTACACAGGCCCACTTAAGGTTCTGAAGCGAACCGATAAAACTGTTACTCTTGACTTGCAACGAGGACCAGTAACAGTTTCTATTGACAGGGTCAAACCTGCATATGTATTCACAGACGACAGCTCATCAGATCCTCAGCTCCAAGTCAACGTCTGCCCACCTCCGGCTGTCAAAACTACACGTTCGGGCAGAAGAGTAAACTTTCCTGATTTTTATGTCGCAGGGCCATAATTCTCCCAGGGGGGTGGTGTGGTGACCACACTGGAAAATCACCAGCAGCCCTTCCTGCGATCACCACTGCCAAAGCGGGCCGCGTATGTATGCAGCCCTGGCGTGGCGATACGGCGGACAATGGATGACGTCACGCGCTCGTTAGCGCGCCGGCCGCCGGGAGCTCACTCCAACGCCGCCGCTCTGACACACCTTCCACGAGACTCGCACCGAACGCACGTCACCCTGCTCCGCGACTAGCTTACGCGCGATCTCGTCTTGCATTATATCCGCTTAATATCGACATCTTCCCGTTCACGTTAAAATTCATTGCTAACAAGTAATTGAGTTTAAATTGATTATACTTATTTATATGGAAGTCTACGCCTATTAATTCTGCACCGAAGTTAGTACTCCATATCCCTTAAGAGTCCGTAGTAAGCTCGATTCTCCATACAAACGTAGTTACGCTCTCATTTTAAAACTACGTGTTGGGTTGTAACGTAACTTTGCATGTACAATGACATGAGGTATATCTATGTCTGTAATTAGTTTATGTAGCTTCAGATACCATAGTAAAAAAATACAGTGAATTTAAGTTTTTCATACAAAACTTGTTTTTGCTGTATTTCGTTTGCTTTATAAAATGGAACCATATAAACTAATTACAGACATAGATATACATCATGTTATTGTATATGCAAAGTATCTTCACAATCCAACACGTAGTTTTAAAATGAGAGCGTAACTACGTTTGTATGGGAAGATGAAATTCGGCCGAGCTTACTGCGGACTCTTAAATCTCTTTACACCTGGTTTGAAACGATTATGAGGCGTTTTTACATTCAACAGTGTTTTTCCATGTATATGGTTAATTTTTGTGTCACAACAGAACTTTTTAACTACTACCGATTAACCAGGCTAACTACTGGCCAAGAATTTGGTCCTCACCCAAATACGACGATACAAAGGAGACTTACTTTACTCTTTGCAAAGGAGTTAAAATTACACCAGACAATCTAAGTAACAGACGAGTATACAACGGTTTATGAATAGGACTCGGGCCAACTTGGTTGTAATGGCGGTGTTAATTTGCAGGAAAACAGGTCAAAATGAACCCAGCCATTAATTATACGCTGGCAAGAGGGCGATTACGCAGTGGAATCTTTGCAGTAATGCGTGAGTTTTGAATGAAAATATTGTGTTTTGTGTGGCTAAACTTTTCGCTTCCTAAAAATTCCATCCGAGGAATGTTTAATATAGCTGATTTATAGCTTTATTCCCGTTGTTATAAAACAAATAACATTGTTATAAAACAAACCTACCGTAAACTTTTAAATACATGTATTTTTATGGTTTCATAGAAAACTTATTCAACGAAATGAAAATATAACGAAACAAAACATTCGGCAAAACGTTTTTCAACACAATAGAGGGATCCCGATGACGCAAACGGGTATAACATGTTTCCGAATAAACTGATAAAGATTCTATCTATTGACCGTAGTACGCGGAACTTTATATTCAATAAAAAGTTATGCGTGGTCATGCATAAAAAAAAATATACGCGTTTACTTGAGAACCTCCTCAGTTTTTTTCGTCGGTTAAAAATAGGTAGAAAATAATACACCACGGTTAAAATCGCATACGAAATTCCATTACGGGCGAAACATTTCGAACTTCCAACTTTCTCTTCAGCACAAGCAGCCATCAGTGCTTCAAGCGACTCTGCCGCGCAAACACCCATCCTGAAGAACTCCCGAAGAGTTCGAGACATGTCGCCCGTAGTTACATTTGTTACTTTTTAAGGTGGGTGCGCCAAAGTTCACATAAAATTGCGACTTCGATTATTGGAAGTCCGAAAATGTTTGTTATAATAATTTTATATCATAATGATCATTACTTATAACTTGTCTTTGCGCATGACTATCGTAACACTGAATCATTCATGTTAATAATGTCAATCATAATAAATATCTGTAATACTAATGTTAATTTTCATTTCTTTTTAAAATATAACGATTTTAAATAATAAAATTTTAAATCATATTTATTTTTTAACAACGACAAATTAGTAATAAAAATTTATATAATATTTATTTTAAACTTTACCTGGTTTTATTTATAAACTGTCAGGTATCTTCCACACCACATTCAACTTGCTATCAAAATAGAAATACAGTCCCAGAGTCGGGATAGGTACGACGACGAGCGAAGCGAGGAGGAGTGTTAGGTGTCTTGTGTTCCTCAGAGCGGAAATAGGAGCCCCGCGAAGCGGGGCTTCGTCGACTCCTTGGCGGGCCGAAATCGCTTAATAAGCTAGGTACATGAAAAATAAAAAAGTTGCGGGGATAATCGATACGTTCCAATACACTCATACTTTATATGTTATGCTGTCAAATACTTATACAATATAAGTTTATAATTATTAAGTTTATTATAAAAATCATTATGAGTCGTGATGAATAGTTGGAAATGACATTATGTTGTTAAAAAATCTGCCTAAAGATAATTATGAGCAATGATGTTGGTAATATAAATGTATATACAACAAATTTGTAGGCAAAAAAATTATGATAAATGATTACTATGATCAAAAAGCGTTATTATGAAAAATAATATGTCAAGTAATGTTATGTGAGCCAATATGGACCCTTTTAATGTATTTATTTATTTGTATTTTGAGAACCAACAGCTACAGAAACACATTGATTACATAGATAAAATACAAAAAGCCAATAACAGGTTTCCACCGATAGCATCAAAGTAAGTATAACCTTTGTGAGATCACTATTATTACACTGCATTAGTGAGATTTCCTAACTAGGGGTTTCAAAATGTGTAAACTTATGTATATATATATAGTTTCTAGTCTTTCTACACCTCCGCTCCGTTTAAACCAGTTCTATGAGGCGCACAGGCGGCATGCGGAATGATGCACCCTGACTCGCACTTAAGTTTGCTGTATCGACGTGTGTCTGTGTGAGTGCGTCGCATCGGACACCGCTTGTAATTCGCCAATAAGTAGCCTTCGTTCAATAACTGGCCACCTCTTCCTTAAATTGATTTCTATTCACCTTTAATAGAATAAATTTTTAGTATCAGGTGTTAATTACTGACCACCCTTCATTAACTGGCCACGTTATACGTATATACTATATGTATTAAACTATATATACCATCATCATAAGTGTAGCAACACAATATTGATTAACTTAAAGCTTAAAGCTAAGCTTATTCAAAGAAACTCCTCGACAATTTACGCCTCGCAGCAGGAATATTACTGTTGAATATGCCAATATCAAGGTCTTTTGTCAGCTTTTTTTTTTAAAGCCACGAATTAATAAGCTTTTCTGCCTATACTGAACTACGCGGGGCAAAGAGAATAGAGAGAGGGTGATAGTGTCTTTTGGTTCTAGACGGAATATTGAATGAAAGTTTAGCTAAGAAATCAGAACAGTCTACATTACCATTTATAATGTTTAAATAAAATATAAGTAATATCCACTAAGTCCCGACGCATGGAAAAGGTTACGTGAGTTTGAACGTGTGATTGGTAGTATTATTTTAAACATGTCCCACGAAAGTTAAAATTCGACAATAGGTAGATTTCAGAGAAAACTAACTGGGTCATAAAGATAGGTTCGCGTCATTTCTTTGGTCATTGCAAAAGTTTAGGACTATAAAGGCTAACAATTCGATGGACTCTTAATTCGCATAAAAGGCATGTCCTCTTATATGATTTCATTTCATGCAATCGAAACACTTTTTATGTGCACGGACGGAAGTCCTTAACTATTCAGCACAGGAATTAATACTTTTGTTTTACTCAGTGTTTATGACCCAACCCCTCTACAGATAATATTGTTTAAAACACTTCTTTACCGAGTGTACAAACATATTGACCTAGCTTTCTATTATTTGGGCAATGGACTTACAACCTATCATCACTGAATCATATTATCTCCACCATACATTCATTGGCAACAAATTGCGCTCATAGTCGATGCCGCAGTTTTCCCGCTATGTAGAGGTAAGTGCTAACGAACAGAGGCCCGGCGAGTTCCTAGCAGTGAAGCGTTTAACCTACTATTGCTTGAAAAGGCACTGGAAAATAAATGCCATACCTAATGCTCTGCCTACGGCTTTTGGGAGAGACGTTATTTTATGTTAGACTTTTATTAAATACAAATTCTGTGTTCGGTGGCAAACAATCGTACGGGCCCGCCTGATGATAAGCATATCGTCGACCTCGGTTTTATGCTCATTAACGACATGAAATATTTTCCTCGCTGATTGCATCATATGAATACATTATTATACTGTTCATACACAGTGTGTATACCATGACTCCGGCGTAAGAAAATATTTTATTAAGACGTAGAAATCACATTTCATTTTCCCCTTCAATCAAGGCTGCAGACATGTAAGTCATATTGAACACGAGTTTTGGAGACCCTTTGGGAGAATGTGCAATCGCAATTGGCTAGTTGACTTTTTTTCACAGTTTTCTGAGTGGATCAATTTTTTTTGTATGTGACTAATTACAATTAGAGCACGTAAACGACAGACAAATTGACATAGTATTATGACGTTACAGCATTATCTTCGTATTAACCGTTGTTCGGCAAATCACGTAGTATTGTTTTTGTTGCGAAATACTGCGTTAAAGTAATTATATGTTTACTTTTTTTTTATTAGTGTAAGGATTCTATTGATATCAAAATTTGCTAATGGCCGATAAAAAAATTACCTTTTTTTGAAACGTTCAAGAGTTTATGATTTTAATAATATTTTGTAATTAACACTTTATTGTAATAATTTGAAGTTTCCTAACAACACTTACACTTACTTACTTTTTTCGTTATAAAATGTATAACGTACATTTTAAAACGAAAAAAGTACCCAATTGTACAGATTGATTGGATAATACTAAGTTTCGTTTATGACTTCGTTTTCGTACAACTAGTTAATCACTCCTATAACTTACTCTAACTTACTCCTATATACAATCGCTTAAGAAGGATAATCTTAATGGCTCAAATCATCAATGATTTAAGAGTAATATCCACCAGGGATGTGAGAAGACGTGTTTTCATATATTTTGATATCTCGAATGGTTGATATCATAAAGACAGCTTCGCTCTGGTGGATAGTTACCGTAAGACTAGCGTGTTGTAGTTGTTAGAACAAGCTATCAAGGTTGAGTCTAGTATTTTGTGGATCAGCGTCATTCTACTCGATTCTACCGCATTTAACAATGAAGCAGGTGCATTCATAAGTGCGAAAGGCATTCAAGTAAACTCGTACATTGTCGGATGCAAGTCTAATTCAGTAATACTCATGATAACGACGAGGTACATTTTCTGGAAAACATGTGTAAGTAAATAAGAGAGTATTATTTTGAGAGACCGTAGTCGATATACAACACCAATGTGTACGGTATTCTTACTAATATATTTTTTTAAATTTGATTTTGAATTTAACCAACAAAACTTAATACGTGAAAGTCATTTGACAAGTTTGTATGAAGCGGGGAAAGCCGAGGTGGGTCATCATCATCATATCAGCCGAAAGCCATCCACTGCTGGACATACACCTCCTCCAAAGAGTGCCACAATAATCGGTCCTGCGCCACTCACACCCAACGGACTTCCAAGACCTTTACCAGGTCATCAGTCCACCTTAGTCTACCCACGCTGCGCCTGCCGGTACGTGGTCAACACTCGAGAACCTTTCCGCTCCAACATACTGACGCACGGGGACGGGTCGTTAACTTTAAATACACAAAAACACATTAAATAGCTCTCGCTAAGTGCATATCTTATTTCTAATACATACATGCATTATCTTTGTATAGATTTTACCATTGTATTTTTAAAACTCTAGATATCACTGCACAAAGTACTTTGTGACATAAGACAAGAGATAATATAACAAAAGAGAGTAGAGAAAGTATTATTTGCACTATAAATACGGGGAACCCTTCACAAACGGATCCTCGGCTTAATATCCCGTCTTCGCTATCAATACATTTATCTAAGCTTTGACACGTATTAACGCCATACATCTTCAGTGAAATAATGAGTTCTGCGTTTGTTTTGTTTGAGCCAATGTTTGTACCAACGGTTTGATTGGTGGTTGGGCGGTTGGTGGTTGGGCTAATGTTGGTAGTACATATCGTGTACTATCTATATGTAAATCATAAACGTCTATGATCTTAAATGTTACAAGCCCTATTTTTGTCGGTCACTTTGATGTCATGAATTCGGAAAAAACAGAAATAAAAAGTTCTTTGTACCGTAACAAGGTGATTAGTATTTTTTGAAACGCTTTTTTACAATTTAACATCATCATCAAATTCATATCACCCGAAATACGTCCACTGCTGGACATAGGCCTCCCCCAGAGAGTGCCAAAGTGACCGGTTCTGCGCCACCCGCATCCAGGACTCCCGCGACCTTTACCAGATCATCAGTCCACCTTGGATGGAATAATGTGCAAAAGTGTAAACATATCTTTGACGTCGACTGTACACCTAGAAAACATTCTATGTGCTTCTACTTCGTCTGTGTTGGATCAAATGTTGGCTGTAATATTTCTGTTTTTATTTACGTTTTGCCGCAATCATACCCGGAATACATTGTAGGTTCGTTTTGTTTCCCGTCTCAATTTATTCAAAACCGTATAAGTAATTCAAGGATGATATACAAACATTTGAGCCAACAGGATTAACGGATGACATGTCAATGACTCAACGTAATTATGACAACGAGCGAAGCGCTGATCAATATTCAGGACTTGGGGGAGGATCAAAGTATTTCAGTATTGGGGAAAATTGGATCAAAATATTATGGACGGCTTCAAGGTCACGTAGGGATCATAGGAATCGGATTAAGTAATATAAAGTAGGTATTATAAGTTTTGATTTTCAGAGCTGTAAAGACTCGCTGGTAAAGTATCGACATTAACTGTACTTTGTGTAAATATGAATAAAATACAGGGTGTACCAAAAATGGGGTGTGAACCGATCAAACAAGAAAAAACAAAAAAAAAATTTGACGCGATTTTTTTTTACCTTAGTATGGAGCGTTGGCCAACTGGGGCGACAAGCTCAATAGCTAAATGTAAAAAAAACGCGTCAATTTTTTTTTCTATTTTCACTTATCAGAACACGATACCTGTTAAGCCCATGATCGGTTCATACCCCATTTTTGTTACACTTTGTATAAAAGTCAGACTTTTCTTTTTCATATTTCAAACAATGAAACAAGGAAAAATAGTATCCCTTCTTTTCCACACAACTTTCACAATGCTACTACGTGACCGCGCACATTATCATGTGCATTCCCATTTTCCTTACATTGACCATGACATGACCTATCCATCTCATGGTCAATGTAAGGAAAATGGGAACACCTAAATGTGGACTTTCACTTTAAAACACGACATTGTCAAAAAGCATAAAATGTTCAAAAACAGTATCCCGAGTATCCCGACTACGGAAAACTAAAAACAAAAACTGTTTTTTCATACTAAAGGAAGCCTAAGGGTGCCTTTCCACCAGAGATGTGCTATGCCATTCTATGCTATGTTTTCACGTAGCTCCAGCTACAGCTACGTTTCAAATGCATGAAAACATAGCATAGCATACATAGCACATTTCTGGTGGAAAGGCACCCTAAGTCACCAGGAGCATAATTTCGAATCGATATTGATAGCTTCAAATACAAACATTTTTTATTTTTTTAGCCTATATTCTGTCCCACTGCTGGGTAAAAGCCCTTTTTTCCGCCACTCGTCTCCGTCCAGAGCTAGACTTGAAAACATAATTGAATTAAAAAAAAACAACCTTAAAAGTGCCATTAAAATGAAAAAAAACCGACACTGGCAAACTTACATCCTTCCAAATGATGGATTTAGCTAGTTTTTAGGAGGTTATTTTTTTTAATCTAATTATGGTTTCAAGTAGTATTCGCCAATCTGTACAAAACGTATCAAGGTCGCCCCGCCATCTCCTTTTCGGTCTGCCTCTACCTTGGAAGCCATCTCGTGGAAGCCATTACATGGCTAATTTGGCCCATCGCTCCGCGTGCATCCGCCAGACATGTCCAGCCCAGTCCCATTTTAGCTTCGTGGTAAAAATACAAAAAGACTGCTAAAGTCATATCCCACTCACACACACTCTCACACTCACACACACTCACACACTCGCACCACATTCTTTTACTCTACATTCGGCACTTCTGACAGTCAGGCAAACAAATTAAGGTGTGAAATCTACAGGTAGACACATTGTATAAATGATAGCCAAAAAAGGCTCACGATAACATGAAAATGCGACACGAAATCTCTATTGACACTCACAGACTGGAGCGGCCTGCGGTGGTGGTCAGTATTAAATTTGTCAGCCGAATGAATGACCAGTTTACTATTTTCTGCCACGGCCAGGCCGCGCCAGTGTGATGCAGGCTTAAAACTTTACTAAAACAATAGACAACAGCGATAAGCAGACTCGCGAACTAAACGGCACGCCCAACGCCACATAAGCTGGATATCCGGATAAGCCCAACTATCTATATAAGGTTTTTGACACCTGTCAGTTGACTGGCAACACCCTTTGTTCCAAACTAGCGGATACCCATTTGACAATGTCAAATGCACGCGGGTGCGGTCCCGTAAGGCAGTGTCGTTTGGTGATTAGTAATAGTATAAACCGTGCGAGGCCGAGTAACGCCACGTGTCCGCCGTAGCGGATACCAGCATGCTTCTACTTTGAAGCGGAAATGGGACATAAATTTCATGTGTGAGGTTTGGCTTGAAGGGGATAATGATTAATAAAGAAAAGGAATCGGTAAAATATTTTTCCCCTCACTGCCTCGGAAAGCCGTCTTTTATCCTTTAAAACCATTGGGCAAAAACGCATTTTATGGGGAAATAAATTTGACCTTGGAGCGTGTTTAAGTAGCCTTTGACATATAACAAAATGTAAAACGCTCATAAAACAAAAATGGCACAGATGATGTATTTCTGTTGCCGCTATAACAACAAATACTAAAAATCAGAATATAATAAATATTTAAGAACTTTAAAAAAATTGGTTGTTGCTTTCTTCAGGTCTCAAAATGTATGGTAAAACTAACATCCGACTCGCACTTGACCAAAATTCAACTTCATATTACCGTTATTGTTACTGTTAAAAAATAAAATTATTATTATGTATGCATGTTGCGTTTTCCTTGCTACAGTGAGGTGAAAAGTTTTGTGTTACACACGGGTGCAAATGTATTTTAATTCTCGTGTGTAGAAACACTCGCTACGCTCAGGATTCTATTCTCGCTTCGCTCGTGGTTCAGCTATGGCATCCTTTCGCTTGCTTGTGTTTCAATTCTACACTCTCGGGTATAAAAATACAACTTTGTACCCTTGTATAACAAAAAACTATAGTTTGCAATTTTCTTTGTTTGTTAGCTTCCGCCCGCTGTTACTTAAACTACTTAACGTCAAGTCACTAAAATGAAAACCACCTGAGCGCTTCTAAAACATATATTAACCTAAAGAAATATAAATGATATTAAAATTAACTCGATTTGGCCAATAGATCGTCTAGTGTCTACGTTATGTTCCGAGCAACCTAAATTCTTTTATGTGTAGCAAATTAGACTTTGACTCCTTCCTACCTACTCAACCCTACGTACACCTACTGCATCCTAGTTCAAGAAAATAACCATGTAATAAATAAAAATTGTTTTTGGTTACTAAACCCCAACCAGATCCTACCGTGGCCGGTTAACGAAATGGTAGCTTTATCAATATTTTCTCAACATGTAATATTTTCTAAAATCAAATCATTGATTTCTTTATATACCAAATCATTGCCTCAACTTATAATCATATCATCAAATCAGACAACAAAACAACCTAGCTTGCTAATTGTTTATTATTATTATTGTATGGAAGATTCTCTGTCATCCATACTATGCTACCATTTCCGTCTGGATGTGGGTCTGGCCATCTAGCTAATTAAATACCCATTTTATTATATTTTGTTTATAATAGGTATTCCTAACATTTTGAATTTACCTGTGCTTCGTACCTAATTTCTGATGAGAAGAAGCACTCAACAAACTCATCAGACCTAACAATTGAATATTATTTCATTCAAGGAAAATTATGTATTAAGGCATTATTCCACCCTTTACATAGAGGCTAATGTATCCATTAGATCCCTATAAACCTGCTATAGTGAAGATATTTATAATACTGTGGTATACCGTTCATTAAATATGAAATATTGAACCTGAAGTTTACCCTAAATACTTCATGAGTATATTCCACTCATGATAATTCGATACCTTATTATTAGACATAATGGACTGCTCCGCTTGCCATTAGCCTAGAATCATTTCATCTTTTTGAAACAATTCTGATATCCTAATCATAACTGGAAGTATAATACCTTGACGACAATATGCAATACAATTATTACACCTTTAATATTTCATATGTAATAATATACGGAACCCAATACTACTGATCCACACATATTCAGTTACTCATGATTGCGATTAAACTTTCAAATAAATGCTATTTGATTTGTAAACCTTCATTCAATTATCCATCCCTAAGAATAGTATTCCTAATACCCTTTTACGGTGTTTGACTCTATTCCTAAGCCTACCTACCACTAAATCCTAAACTACTCTATGCAAAACTCCCATCATTACTTTTAACGTTATGTGATGTATATGTTCTAAGCTAGGGACCTAAGCTGTAAATCGTTCGGAAGGCTAGTCCGAGAATGCAACCTAGAGCCTGTGTAATGTACATTTCACAACGTGTCCGTGGACTTAAGGGTTATGTGAAATGCACGCCCTATTTTATAACATATAAATATATATTCAATAAAATAACAAGCCTTAAGCACACACAAGACCTCAACGAGTGGATAACAATCCTAGCGATCGACTTATGGGAAATGGCGATCTTCTCGCTTCAGCCTGTGGCCAACCTTAAGACGAGTGAGATGCCCATCAAAGATAGGCTACACCATCTGTGTTGTTAAAAAGATGGTGCCAGGCTTCTCGCAAACCTGGCCTACTACTAACAGGATCCCGAAGTGTGTCTCCTTGTCACCGTTAGGGGAAATGCACTTCGTTAAGTTGACCATGCAACTAGGACTTTGATCTGGTTCGAAATAATAATAAAATCATCTAAAATAAACCCTAATAAGTACTAAAAAAACATTAAGATTGGAAAATAAATATCTAAAAGTGGAAAAACATTTTCTCTTTTTGTATGGTCGAGTACGTAGTATTCTTTCCTCTTCATTGGATTGCAAAACTAAAATATAAGTCATAATGAGACACTTTATATAATTTAATTTATTCCATTCATCCATGAGAGCCTGTTCCTAGCAGTCGGACATAGGCTGATAATGTCGATGTTGATGACGATATAATTTGGCAGTGCAGGGGGGTAATGCCGCCAGCATATATTTTTTTTAATTCCTGCTGTACCTAAATTTATATTTTTGTCAATCAACGATTTTTCCTTTAACCATTGTCTTGGCAAATAACAAAAAAAAATGTGAGTCGGAGCCACTTTTGCGCCTTGTAGAGCCAACAAAATTCTCTGTTACAAAACTGCAAAAAGAACATCAAAAATTGTGTATCTTATAAGAAACAATTTATTTATTATTTTATTTATTTATTATTATTAAAAACATATTTTACAGAATAATGGCTTAATACTAAAATATTATATGAAGGGATACATTTTTACATGGGCCTGAACTAGGATACGCTGTGTTTCAGGCAGAAGGATAGATCAGTATAACTAAATTAAACATACTTGCAAACCATAAAAATTTACGTTTAAATACAGTACAAAACTTAATAACTATACAAAGTACTTATTTTATTAACATAGCTCAGGATTCATTTTAGAACAATAAATAAGTTCTCTGTGTCTTCGTATGACATTTTTTAAGGGCATCTCGGAGAGTTTTCTTACATTTAGTACAGATGAGAGAGTATAGGTTTAACTTGGCATTTAACCTGTTGTAAAGGAACGGACCCAAGAAAACGTAAAATCTGGTGGAGAATGCACATTTCCTATGTGAATTTTGGAGGCAAACAATATCGTCGTTTTCGTCTTTTCCTACCGTGTTCAGCGTTGAACGGGATTGCGGAGTGCTGTTTTAATATTGTGCTCAATATAAATAGTTGGCGAACAGTGAGCACTTCACTGCGACTTCACTGCACTACACTGCACTACACTGACGCATAGAGAAGGTTAGTAGGGTAGAGGAAAGAACGGAAAGTAAATACTTTTAAGACAGCTCTTTGGGCTCTTTCTAGGTTAAGCAAGTAGCGTAGTTTTGGCTATACCACCCCATGAAGAAATGCAGTATGTTAGTATCGATTGGCATAACGCAAAATATACTTGCTTGATTAAACGTGGTTCCGCGATCGAGATCTCTATTGCACAGAGCTTCGATATGATACTTGAATGAGAGCGACTCGTCAATTATAATTCCCAAATATTTTGTTTTAGAAGTGCTATTTATTTATCGCTGGGCATATACATCGGCTATCAGTGGAGTTCTGACAATTGTGTGCATAGAGCTTATGATTGCTTGTCGTCAAATATTTGCGCATGGAAAACTTTATAAAGTTAGTCTTTTCCGAGTTAAGTGTTAGTAGGTGATGCTGAAGCCAGTTAGTTACAATAAGTCCGCGCTGTGCATACGTATATACTTCATCTGTTGATTTGGCAGACAAAAGTAGGACAGTGTCATCAGCGTAGGAAATAATTTTGCCACTGTCTATTTTTAGATTACACAGGTCATTTATATAAAATATAAAATAATGTGGAAGATAAAAATGCTACCTTGAGGGACCCCAAAAGAGGTATTTTTTAGGTCAGAGCTGATCACGTTGTCTATTTTTACGCATTGTGTCTGCAAAGAGTTTGAGCTGGATTCCTCTTATACCAAGCATTTCTAGTTTATAAAGTAAGGCAAGGCAACAATGTCTGGAAAAGGGTTAATACTATTGTGGGAACATACTTAAATAATACACATCGATTGACACAGTATTAACAAGAAACAGATCGATCGTCTGGCACTGCGGTTAAGCAGGGAAACACGTGGCGTGCTCTGACAAGAGCAGTTTTAAATTGCACTGAGAAGGGCAGTTTGTGTTCCGGAGCCTGCAGCACCCTCGTCGGATTCGTCGCGTCTTCCAGCAGCGAGCACGCGGAGCGGGGCGCGGCGATCGACGAGACGATGTTAACTCCACGGCGGCCGGCGAGCGAAAGGACGGGCGCCGGCGGACAGCGTGGTTTTATTCGCCCGACCTGCCTGCGCGGGCGCAACGCGCATGCGCCGCGGCAGACGCACCTTCCCCGCGCGCCCCGCGTGGAGGCTATTTCTCTCTCACTCTTCCATGTAAATACGTCTTTTTCTACATTGTGTAAATCTCCTATATAAGCGAGCATTTTGACAATAAAAATCCATTCTATTCGTGTACAATCAACAAGCGTTTCAATCCAACCTTCTGATAGGAATCCAATAGGAATATCCCTAAAGTGGTGACCCCGACGCTGAACCAAAAAGAAAATGGCACCAGGCGACAAAAAAACCGAAACTCCACAAGAAAACAGCAGCAACAGCAGCAACGCCAGCACGTCTCCGGCAGCATTATCCCACGACGTGGCGGCAATATCGCTGTCCCTGCGCGTTCCACCATTTTGGCGAGATCAACCAGTACTATGGTTCTGCAGCTTTGAAGCAGCGACGGCGGAATTGAAGAGAAGTCAGGCCCAGCTCGCTCAAATGGTTATTGCACAACTAGAAAAGCAAGACATACAGAATATCAGCGACCTTATCTACTCACCGCCCCAGGAAGACTACTACACTGTCATAAAGAACAGACTCATTTCGGTGTACGAAGAGAGCAACAGCGCGCAGACCAAGAAACTGCTGTCACAAGTTGAACTCGGAGAGCAGAAACCGAGCCAACTCCTGCGGCGTATGAAGACACTAAATAAAGAAAAGTTTCCCGAGACTACGATCCAGATGATGTGGCTCGACCACCTCCCACCTCACGTACGCTCTGTGCTCACCGTCAGCGAAGCTTTCAAAATCAAAACAACATTAGAAGACCTCGCGTTGCTCGCCGACAAGATGATGGAGCACACGCCAACAGCATCGCCGCAGTCGCTTCCACCGCAGTGCTACCACCCTCACAGCCACCACCAGCACCAACGTCTACGTCGACTCTCGAAACCCAATACCTCATCGGCGAAATAAGGAGGCTATCACTCGAAGTGGCTGAGCTCCGTTCAAGACCGCGTGAAAATTACAACGGCCAACGCTACAGCCGCTCTCACCGCCGTTTCCCATCGCGTTCACGAAGCCAGTCGCAGTCGCAAGATCGAAGCACACGGAGCCGCAGAAACTCGCCGATGCCATATTGTCACTACCATCGTAGATTTGGAATGGACGCTCAGAAATGTGTACAGCCGTGCAACTTCAAACCGATCCCGGCGGCAGCAGCAACCCAATCGGGAAACTAGACATGACGCTGGCTGCGGCGGAAACCGGCGTTACCACCACATCACACCGCCTTTTCGTACGAGACCGAACTACCAGACTTTTCTTCTTGGTAGACACTGGGGCCAACATCTCCGTCCTACCAAGAACACCCGGCACGAAGGCGCAGCCTCTACCCTTCCAACTATACGCCGCTAATAACACAGTTATTCCAACCTACGGCGAGAAGACGCTGGAGCTGGATATAAACCTACGCAGACCATTCCGGTGGAAATTCATCGTTGCTGCAGTTTCGAAGCCAATAATCGGTGCAGATTTCCTAAACCATCACCACATCATAGTCGACATCACCAGGAGACGACTGATCGACGGCAAAACCTTGCTGCATACGAACGCACCACTCTGTACTGCAAACTTACCTACCGTGCGCAGTATAGACGTGCAACAGTCGTACCACAACATACTCGCCGACTACCCTGGTACTACTCGTCTTACCTCCATGAAGCTCAGCCCGAAACACAACGTCGAGCATGTCATCGAAACAACCGGACCACCACTCCACTGCAGACCACGTCCGATTGCACCGCACCGCTACGAACTAGTGAAGAAGGAATTTGCCAACATGATGGAGCAGGGCCTATGCAGACCTAGCAAAAGCCCTTGGGCATCACCTCTTCACGTCGTACCGAAGAAAAATGGCGAGTTACGTGTGTGTGGCGATTACCGGCGGCTTAACGCAATCACCAAGCCCGACCGCTATCCAATCCCACGCATACGTGATTTTACCTACGAACTCGCCGGCAAACAAATATTCTCAACATTGGACCTCAACCGCGCCTACCAACAACTACCAATAGCAGAGCAAGACGTCGAGAAGAGCGCCATCATAACAACATTCGGCCTATTCGAGTTTCCGAGAATGTGCCCAGGACTCAGAAACTGCGGACAGACGTTCCAACGTTTCATTCACGAAGTGCTGCGAGACCTCGACTTCGTGTTTCCATTCGTCGACGACCTACTTGTCGCATCGGCCGACGAAACAACGCACGAGAAACATCTACGCGCCGTACTAAGCAGACTCGAAGACTACGGTATCACCATCAACCCGTCGAAATGCGTATTCGGACAGCCAACGGTCAAGTTCCTGGGATACGAGGTCAGCAAAGACGGCATCCGACCGCCTACCGAGAAAGTGCAAGCAATCATCGATTATCCCAAGCCGAAGAACATCGACGAGCTGCGAAGATTCCTCGGCATGATCAATTTTTACCGTGAAAACATTCACAACGCTGCACAAATTCAAGCACCACTCTGCAAATATCTGCACAATGCGAAGAAGCGTGACAAAACAGAAATCAGTTGGGACAAAGAAGCCGACGAAGCATTTGACGCATGCAAAGTGAGCATTCAAAACGCTGCTTTGCTTGCGCACCCCTCCCACCACGCCCCGCTAGCGATATTCAGCGATGCGAGCGACAAGGCTGCGGGAGCTTCGCTTAACCAGTACATCAAGAACGCGTGGCAACCGCTCGGCTACTATTCAAAAAAGTTCTCAGAAGCTCAGACACGCTACAGCACCTTCGACCGAGAACTACTCGCAATATACCTGAGTACGAAGCACTTCCGAAAAATGTTCGAAGGAAGAGAACTTATAATTTTCACCGACCATAAGCCGCTCACCTACGCATTTACGAAGACTAGCACAAACAACGAGTCACCGCGCCGCAACCGCCAGCTGCTATATATCAGCGAATTCACAACTGATATAAGACACATTCCCGGGACTCAGAACGCCGCTGCCGACGCCCTATCTTGAATCAAAGCAATCGCCTGCCCATCTCCTATCAATTACGAACAACTAGCAAGAGCGCAAGAACGAGACAGCGACAACATCAGAGCACTCGCACAGCAAGACAACCTATCGCTGAAACGAATCACGATTCCCGGAACTACAACAAAACTGTACTTACTGCGAAACATCAATCGCGGACTTACGACCTTACGTACCTGAAGAACATCGTCGCGCCGCCTTCAGCGTAGTACACAACATAAGCCATCCCGGAATCCGAACATCACGAAAACTCGTCGCTCAACGCTACTTTTGGCCCGGACTAAATGCCGACGTAGGCAAATGGGCAAAAGCATGTGTTCACTGCCAGCGTGCGAAGATACAACGACACACCGCAAGCCCCATTTCGAGTTTCCCGCCATCAACAAGATTCGAACACATTCACGTCGACCTTGTAGGACCGCTGCCTATTACCGCCAGCGGACACAAATACCTACTCACAATGATCGACCGCGCAACGAGATGGCCCGAAGCAATACCTTTATGCGAGATCACCGCCGAAGAAGTCGCTAAAGCCCTGTACGAAGGATGGATCTCCCGCTTCGGCTGCCCTGCAATTATCACGACCGACCAAGGACGGCAATTTGAGAGCCGAGTATTTGCGTCACTCACCCGCTTACTCGGCATCGAAAGAGCCCGCACAACACCGTACCACCCTGTTGCTAACGGAATGCAGGAGAGATGGCACCGAAGCCTTAAGGCCGCACTCAAGGCCAGACTACAAACCGAGAAGTCATGGATCGACACAATACCTAGTGTTCTACTCGGACTACGAGCCGCACTACGCACAGACACCGGTGTAAGCCCAGCCCTACTCACCTACGGCTGCAGTGTACGACTACCCGGCGAGCTATTACTACCTACGCGCGATGACGTCACCTTGGACTCCGATTTCGTCGAAAAACTACGAGCAACCATACGAAGCCTAACGCCGACAGAAATTACCCCGCATGGCAACAAGAAACCTATCTTCGTCCACCGCGACCTCCAAACCTGCGAACAAGTATTCGTACGAGTCGACGCTGTAAAGAAGCCACTACAAGCACCTTACGACGGACCTTACCGAGTACTAAATCGCAGCGACAAAGTATTCACTCTGCAGCTACCTAATCGTCAAGCGAATATTTCGATCGACCGCCTAAAACCCGCATTCATCATCGCCGACACCGAGCTAAACATACCTACAACTACGAGCACAGCAAACATACCTGCAACTTCGAGCGCAACAAACACAGCTACAACTACGAGTTCAACGAATATACCCACACCTGCAACATCGAATATAACTACGCAACCGACTGTACCACCGAGTTTACCGACATCGCAACAAAACAACAACGACAAACAACTCAGAAAAGGAATCCTGAAACGAAGAAATGAACCAGACACAACCACGACCATCCACGTACCTGCAAGAACATCCCGCCGAGGCCGCACCATCCGCCTGCCGGTACGCTTCGCTTGAAGGGGAACCCTGTGGGAACATACTTAAATAATACACATCGATTGACACAGTATTAACAAGAAACAGATCGATCGTCTGGCACTGCGGTTAAGCAGGGAAACACGTGGCGTGCTCTGACAAGAGCAGTTTTAAATTGCACTGAGAAGGGCAGTTTGTATTCCGGAGCCTGCAGCACCCTCGTCGGATTCGTCGCGTCTTCCAGCAGCGAGCGCGCGGAGCGGGGCGCGGCGATCGACGAGACGACGTTAACTCCACGGCGGCCGGCGAGCGAAAGGACGGGCGCCGGCGGACAGCGTGGTTTTATTCGCCCGACCTGCCTGCGCGGGCGCAACGCGCATGCGCCGCGGCAGACGCACCTTCCCCGCGCGCCCCGCGCGGAGGCTATTTCTCTCTCACTCTTCCATGTAAATACGTCTTTTTCTACATTGTGTAAATCTCCTATATAAGCGAGCATTTTGACAATAAAAATCCATTCTATTCGTGTACAATCAACAAGCGTTTCAATCCAACCTTCTGATAGGAATCCAATAGGAATATCCCTAAACTATTCATGATATAATTTAAGGAAAGCATAAAATTGCTAGATAAATTTTATATTAACATTACAACTTAAAACGTTAAATTTTGAAGGTTCCTTATTTTTATCTATTATAATGACTTGAAAGTGATATGGTTTTTTTTTGCTAAATATAAGCGCCTCTGTAAAACAACGGGTTGCACTCCGGGAGTGCCGGCAGAAGTGGAAACTCAATGACATTGTAACAGTTTTTCGATCAGGTCACGTGTCCGTCTGAGTGTAAGGCCTGAGTGCACGCCCCGCTCAGAGCGGGGCGTGCAGCGTCCATATAAAACATATCCAAATAGCAAGTTTAACATTTTTTCCCCATCAGTTTTTCGTTAAGTTACGTGTCCGTCTTACGAGTTTTCAATCTGTCTAATCTGACGGTCACGTGACCTGTCGCGTGTTTAACATTTTTTCCCCATCACAAACAAAAAGTGCACAGTGCCGCTAAAGAAGTTTTCACTTCAAAAATCCTAACCGGATATTGCTATTCTGCCATATTTAATCCATTTACGTTCCTCAGTATTCAATTCCAGGTACTCGTACCGCGTGTTCCATCGACATAAAACATAAGTACACATTCTTCGTCTTTTTACAATGAATGAAACACGAAAATGTAAGCATATCTTTGATATCAACCCCACATAAATTATTCGCGTGTCGAAATGGGAAGCTAGTGAAGTGGAATTATACCTAGAAAAATAGGCAAGCAGTTCAGAACTATTGAAATCGCTGAAATGGAGAAACATTTCGTTTCTGTCGCATTTCATTTCCAGGATTTGTTTACTGAAAAATGCTGCAAAAAAATTGTAGTATGCCCACACAATGTAGAATGTATTATTCAAACGGGACAGTGAGGGAAAATCCGAAACTACAAGAGATACGGAAATTTGCTCCGAAGAGTCACTAGACCGATTTTAGGAAAAATAAAAACTGCACTCAAAGACTTTCAAAAAACCCTCAGACACGGCCGGAAATCGAACCCGGTCAAATCTGTCTAAAAATCTGAGTTCGTTTTTTGCGTTAATTAATAGGGTTGGATGTGATGAACAATTCTTGCTAAGGAAGGGTTCCTTAGCTATAGTTTTACTTAGTAATACAGGTGTATGGGAATGGTTGTATCTCTTATCTATACAGAGTGTACCAAAAATGGGGAGTGAACCGATCAAGGGCATAACAGCTATCGTGTTCTGATAACAAAAAACTAAAAGACATTTTTTCTGACGCCATTTTTTTTTACATATGTATGGAGCGGCCGACCAGCAGGTTCACCAAGACTTGGAGTGGCAGGACAAACCTCTGAAGCAGCGTCAGCCGGTATCCAGTTTTGTGTTACGGCACACACGAAAAGAACTTTTAGTTTTCGAAATTTCACAGTAAACACAAATTCACTTAGGTCTTTCTTTATATGCACAATTGTAGTTTCATCGAATTTTTTTATAGCTTTTTGAGTGAGAGTTTGCGCGCGCGACCGGTATATTTCGTGCACTGAGGTTAGGGGTGGGGGAAGCGGAAAAGTTGCCAGGTATGGTGTGTAATAGGATGCGTTCATATTTAATGTGTGATTTAATATATAAAAAGATATAAAGTAAATGAGTTAAAAATAACATAATATGTATTGGCCAGCCAACTTCGGGGGGCCTAGAGGTTTCCTCTACATTGCGGTTGAAATGAAAAACGATGTTGGTTTTGACGCATTTTTTTAAATATCTGTATGGAGCAATACAGATATTTAAAAAAATGCGTCAAAAAAAATTGGTACTGCCTGTATATAAGTTCTTATGGTAAAATATTGTGTAATAAAGAAATAATATTGTGTAAAAAAACAGTAAGTGTGTTTTCACGAGAATCGGTTGAAAAATGCCACTAGTACAGGAGAACAACCGGACAAACCAAAGCATTTTTGCCCAAGCTGAAATGGAGAACTTCGTGCGCTTCGCTCGCTTGTTCAATAAATAACTGAATTATTCTGGCCCAGCAAGAACTGTGTAACTTTTCAAAAGAGGTAATCCTGTCCTGTCACCTGTCATTTAGCCTAAGTTTAATAAACTAACAAACAATATTAAAACGGTGGTAGCTTCGTAATTCTTTGAGATATTCGAATGCGATTTTCGTCACTAGGCATATTTTTTTGCCTTCTTTCTTTTGGAGTGATAATAATTTTCGAGTCTACATCCGTATTCCTGAAATAACATCTCAATAAAACAACAATGCTACTTGTATTATATCGTTATTCTGTATACCTATTATATTAGGTATGATGAGACGACTATAACCCCCAATATTATGAATTATGAAAGGCGTCCCCCAAAGAGTGCCACAATGACCGGTCCTGCGCCACCCGCATCCACCGGACTCCCGCACCAGGTTAAGGTCAGGTTTTTGTTTTGCTTCTAGTTGCCTAACGTAGGTACAGCACCGACAGCATTATGACTGTATAAAACGCCGTATATTAATTAACAAAACATCAGTTAGTTGTTATCTAAATTTTTTATAAATATTTTAAGTGATACTTTAAAGGCTGAGAGCGTGACGGGTGCTTTTCCTTGACTGTACTTGATCGGAAGTGAACCATTGCAAACATATAATCATATACCTCATCTGTTGTTAATGGTAGAAATGCACTTACTTTGCTGTTGTTCGCTATTATACTACCGCTCTTATATATGTATAATCTGTTATATATAATTTAAGTAATGGCAATCCGGGTCTATTACTTTTTAAATGTTTTTTCTATATTTTAAAGTTATCTATGTGGCTGTTTGTTGCCTAAATAAATAAATAAAAAAACTGCAGTTTTTGTATGCTGGATACTCAGACCAAGAAAAAAATACAGACGGAGCGTTACGAACAGTCAAGTGAAGCCAACTCATAGCCAAACAAAACCAAGCTACACCAAGTTTAGCACGCGCTCACGCACACATTATACAAATAAAATTGCACAAAACTCTTCAGCACGTGTCGCAATGCTGTCAAGATCATCTATTTCGAGTTTTGTGCGATTTAATTTGTTTAGCGTGTGCTAAACTTGTGGGGCTTGGTTGAAAACCGGTTGGCTTCACTAGACTGTTCGTAACGCTCCGTCTGTATTTTTTTCTTGGTTTGAGGTGGGATATTCATAAAAGGCCTGTTCGTGTGACATCCAGCTAACCACAGTTTTGATGCCTGAATTCTGACTGACACTTCAGAGCACTGGCGCGAATACTTTAACCATTAAGGCCCATACGCACGTAGTGGTTTGTTGGGATGAAACTATTGACAGGCCAACAAACATTTACTATTTAATATTATAAAAAAAAACCGTTCATTTATTTTTGTGTATTTTTTATGTTTGTATCTTAGTTATGTATATATTTCCTTTTAATTTTTTGTTTGTTACTTTCTATGCTCTCACCGAATGGATGCTGCGGAAGACCAGCGCTGGTTGCAAAGCTAACAACATGCAGAGCTGGGTTCATTTCGTGGCAAAAAAAGTGCTTTTCATTTTATTTCTTTTATTATCTGTGTTGTGTTTGTCATGAATAAATAATATTCTATTCTATTCTATTCTAATAAATTTTTTTCTACTCACTTACACTACTTCCTCTTCACCTTTCATATATACAGAATACCCTTAATGACGCATACGGGGTGTTCCAAAAACGCCATTTCGGTTCATAGCGCGCCAATATCGCGCTCCAATGTACAGGACGATGATAAACGACGGCGCTGCGAATGACTGCGCAGAGTGACGGGTGCTTTACTACCTACTTGTATCTGGGATAGCGTTAATGCATATACAGGGTGTTTTCATGCAACCATATTTTACACGCATTGACAACCGATTTAGTCTATAGCTAGTGAACTAGTGACCCTGCCTACAATTCTGCAGGGTTCGGATCCCGGTAATGGCATTTATTTGTGTGATGAGCACGAATATTTGTTCCACAGTCATGGATGTTTTCTGTATAATATAAATAAATAAATATTTGGGGACAACCTTACACAAATCGACCTAGTCCCAAACTAAGCAAAGCTTGTACTATGGGTACTAGACCACGATATACATACTTATATAGATGAATAAATACTTAAATACATAGAAAACATCCATGAATCGGCAACAAATATTCATGCTTGTCACACAAATAAATGCCCTTACCGGGATTCGAACCCGGGACCTCCGGCTTCGTAGGCAGGGTCACTACCAACTAGGCTACTGAGTTCGTCATTTATTTATCTACTAGCTTCCGCCCGCGACTTCGTCTGCGTGGGACCGGGATAAAATAAACACTATCCTATATTTTAATCCAGGCTATAAACTATCTTCGTGCAAAATTTTATCCAAATCGGTTAAGCCGTTTAGGCGTGATTGAGTAACAAACATCCAAACATCTAAACATCCAAACATACAAACTTTCGCATTTATAATATTAGTAGAATATAAGTAAAAAATACACTAGGCGACCGAGCTCTGCTCGGGTGAAAATCGAGAAAATACGGAGAAACAGAATTTTCCCAGACATGTGACCTGGCTAGATCGATTTTTCGCCCCCGTAAACTTCTATAATTCCAAATGTCACTGAAATCGTTAGGCCGTTTTCGAGAACGTGTTTTCAAATATATAATATATTTAGTAGCGACCCGCCCGGCTTCGCACGGGTACTATATTATTTGTATAAACCTTCCTCTTGAATCATTCTATCTATTAAAAAAAACCGCATCAAAACCCGTTGCGTAGTTTTAAAGATCTAAGCATACATAGGGACAGACAACGGGAAGCGACTTTGTTTTATACTATGTAGTCATAATCAAATATTGCTCGTTTAATAGTATAAGATATCATCGTCTAGTACCCACAGTACAAGCTTTGCTTAGTTTGGGACTAGGTCGATTTGTGTAAGACTGTCCCCAAATATTTATATTACCTATATATTTATTTATTTATATCAGACCCGTCACTATATCGACTAATTTTGTCAGTATTTTTTTGAGGTTTTAAGTTTTAAGCAAATATCGTCTCAGGTAGCTGGCATTTGTAACGACGTGACCCCGTAGCATGGACGGCCTTATCACACGATAAGTGACAAGATAGACCGTCCGCCACTGGCTGACATCGTTCAATAGAACAAGACGGACGCTCTATCTTGTCACTTATCGCGCGATAAGGCCAACCATGATACGGGGTCTGGACGCATTTTGTAACGATTGGCCAGATTGCTCAAATCCGGGACGAGTGGAAGTCGAAAGGGGAGGCCTTTGCCCAGCAGTGGGAAACTATTATATATATATCATAAATATATCCCATTCATCGCTCTTATGTCAACGGATTAAACCTTAATACATATTTATGAAAGTTTTTAATCGATACTCGTAAATATTTTTGCAATTGACTACCTAGCTACTGAGCTACTGTACTTGCCAAAATTAATATAGGCAGTGTAAACGCATACAATAAAAAACTCGAAAAGGTTCTCGAAACTTGCTCGTCCTTTCATCGATCAACTGAATGAACACGCCATGAAAATCACGCAATCTAAAAATTGACAATATATCAACTACGAAAGGAACCCTACACTGGCCTATAAAGCCTTACAAATTCCCTTTAGAATCCCCAAAGACTAACCCCAAAGCCGGATATTGACCCAAAATTTGTTTCCCCAACGACGATATCAAAGAAAATATTCCAAAAAACTTGGCAATGGCCTCTAATCCAATTCGCCGCATCTCTAACTTTTTGCTTGTTAAAATACTCGCGGTGAATGGACGTGGTTCGAATGAGTGAATGAATGGAACGAATGGAGTGAACTAAAGTACGGGACATCGGCGCAATTACGTTTTTGCTGAGTGAATGATGGGGTAGGATGATTGTTTGGTGCGTTAGTCTTAATTGATGATTTTGTTTTTGTGATTAGTCGTGTTATTGTATTGTGTAATTGTAGGTTATTTTGGTACTTTGTAATAACTATGTAATAAAAAAGGTATAATTATAATAATTAACGAATTTTAATTATTCATTGAGGCATCAAATTTAGCTTAGTGTCATATTTTCCCCAAATCTTTCATATTCTCGTAACCTCCAAGCGTAAAATTGTTGTCAATGTCGGCACATGAGTCGCAGAAATAGCAGTTTTCTTCCATAATATAAGAAAAATTGGCTATGGAATTTTAATCAACTACCTATAATCGGAAATAAAGATGAAAATGTTTTGTTTTAAATCGAAATAAACACTCGTTTTAATGTAAAATTGTATAAATTTTCAATAAATAAATAGATAGCTATTTAATCTATTATTTTAAACGCCTCCAACGCGATATTTATTCACCTTTATTTCTGACAGGGACAAATAAATATCGCGTTACACCCGTGTAAAATAATAATTTGTGTTTAAAGTGTTATAAGCAACGAACGAAAAAACCATAGAATGCGCGCTCCTTACAAACTACCCAGATAGTGCTTACAACCCGGTAGCGCATGTTCGAACTAAACAGCTGCCCGGCATCGTTTTGACACCCCGCCCCCACCCCCGCATAACGGCAATGGCACCCATTCTGTGGGGCCAATTAGCAGCGCTACTTAGATTTCTATGGCTTTTTCGTTCGCTGGTTATAAGAGGATGGCTTTAAATTAGATTAATACGTCCTCCGAAACAGGTATCAAGGCCCAAAATAAACCAGATTACCTATAAACCTGATTTGAGCAGGTGTTCCTTTTTACCGACACCAATTGATCGACATGACGGAGCGGGTTCCGTTTTGGTGTCCGAGACCATAGTATGGCGTCTTACTCACAATCGGAATGTTAACGAAATCGATAAAAAAGTTTTGGAAACGTTTCGTTTTAATGGCCACTTTTTGAAGCGGTAAGCTTACGGTAATGTAATGAGAGGCAATGTCAACAGTGGAGTTGGAGGTCTATTTTTCGGCGTTTGGCATCTGTTTTTTTATGTTAATATGTTTCATGAAACTGTAAGGCATTCAATCTGAAGGTCGTAGGCTCCCTGCACCGTGGCTCGTACCACTGGGTTTAAAAAAAAACCGGCCAATAGCGTGTCGGGCCACGCTCAGTGTAGGGTTCCGTAGCCCGTTCCGTGAACCGAATGTATGAGCAAGAGAGTTCAAATTCCCAAATCAAATCGACCATGTATTATAGACAGACACAATACAAGCAATACTTGGCGAACAATTTTATTATAAGACAACAAACGACCAAAGACAACTAAGACAATTCGAGCACGATAAATTTTCGACCTAATATATGGGCGCACCTGCTCCGACCCCATTAAATCAGGAAAAATCTTAACAGCGCCATGTACAATGTGAGCGTTCCGCGTAGAGTGACATCTATCGGCAAATTAAGTAAACTATTGCGCGCGAGCTTAAAGTATGGAAGATGATTTGTATGGGATAATTCTTTATAGCGTGAACCGATTTTCACCGTTTGTTTACTTTATTTGAAAGCACGTCATTTCTTTGTGATTTTGTAGAAATTACAGGTACAATAAACACCTGCTTATACGGTTAAATTACAAACTTCGTTCAGAAATTACTTTGTAATTTTTTTCAAAAACTATTCAACCTATCAAAATCAAAATAATTTTCCTACAAAGTTTTTATAAAGTTCTACTTCTGAGATTCATTTCATATTTTTTAAACTTATGGTTCAAAAGTTAGAGGGGTGGGGACACATTTTTTTACTTCTGGAGCGATTATCTCCGAAAATATTAACATTATCAAAAATGATTTTAGCAAACCCCTTTTCATTTTTAAATACCTATCCAACAATATATCACACGTTAGGGTTGAAATTAAAAAAAAACAATGACCACGTTACGTATAGGGAACGTACCCTAATAAAAAAAAAAATCACTTTATTTTACCTCTTTGTCGGCGTGATTGATATACATATTAGTACCAAATTTCAGTTTTCTAGTGCTAACGGTTACTGAGATTATCCGCGGACGGACGGACAGACAAAGCGAAACTATAAGGGTTCCTAGTCGACTACGGAACCCTAAAAGCTATGTACGAAATATCATACGATATTTAACAGTGGCTTTTCGGTGAAGGAAAACACTTGAGGAAACTGGTCTAATCGCGATAAGGTATAGATTCCCTCTAAGTTGGAAGATCTGATGACAGTCGCTTTGGTAAAACTAGTGCCATTGCCAAATCTTGGGATAAGGTGCCAGAGCGAACCCCGGGCTCCGACCAGCATGTCTTTGTGCTCTCGTTTCGATAGCAAGAGCCACAAAGACATGCCGGTCTGTGAAGTCGATGTATATCGACGTAGACCGACAGCACATTATAGAAGAATAATACAGTAGGTAATCTGAGGCCGTTTAGTAGCGTTCGTTACCTACTTTCGCTCGATGCGCAGGGCTGTGTCAAGTTTGTGGCTTGGCATACCTATACTAATTTTGCTCTTAAGTATGCAAAGTATTTCTGTTAAGCTGCGTACGAATTAGAGCAGCCTCGGGTTGAGGCACGTGCGGCTCACCTATTTCGCTCAAATTCGTACGCCCCCCGCGCTGTGCGCGAGCAGCCCGCGAGCAGCGCGCGGCGAGCCTGCCAGCACGGCTAGCACGCGACGGCGCGCGAGCTCTCTCGATTTTTCTCGCACTATCCGCCTCTCTCTTATTAGAACACTTAGGAGAAGAGGTATAGTGCGGTAAAAATCGAGAGTATGTCGCGGCCGTCGTGTGCTAGACGTGCTGAGGCGGTCTTTTGACCGTGCTCAAAGGCGCCTCAGTGTGCATGCCTCGCGTAATTTGGACGTGTATCCGAGCTTACCGCGGGCAGAGCGACACGTTCTGACTTGTTTGTGGGCGAGGCGCGTATGCATTTGAGCAAGTGGATGAGCCGTGCATGTTTAATCGAGTTTGTTCGTAAATTTATTAATATAATTCATTGAAATATGATAAACGGAGCTGCGGCTGTCATCGTGTCCGACGCCATTTTGAACGACGCACAATGTCGGCTCGCCGCAAGCACGCTGCCTCAACCGCACATGTTTATGTGCAACAATTTGGGTCGCAAGCAGCGCGCCGCGCGGGGCGAGCATGCCTCAGGCTGAGCCGCTCAAATTCGTACGCAACTTTACAGTTTAATAGACAATATTGTATACACAAACTAATAATATTATAGATAGTTTGGTATGTTTTTAGTTTCCCACTTCATGGAATATTTGAATACCACTATACTATGCCTAAAATATTTCCTAGTAAGTGTAATAGTTGCTAAACTGCACTAGGTTGGTAGGTGCTTAGTTACAAGCCTATTCGGCTCCCTTTGATATCGTGGCACTGGCGGCTCGCTGTCTTCATACCTACGAGGCGGCTTCCTTTGACGTAGCGAGTGAGAACGAGCGAACACCGCAACGGCGCGGCCCCGATTGAAGCATTCTCCATCATTCCCGAAGGCTATGTGTGTGTGCGTACCGAACACGCGCGCATGTGTGCAGTCGTGCGATGTACCTTTGTTCGAAGTTTATCTACTGTTCCTATACTGTGCCGACAGCCAATCTCAGGGCGTTGCAATCAAGGGGTGTCCAAGGGGGAACGCATCCAATCTTATGGGAACCCTTCCGCGGGGATCCGACGTTGGGAACCTTATTTCATATCATCATATCAGCCGAAAAACGTCCACTGCTGGACAAAGGCCTCCCCCAAAGAGTGCCACAATGACCGGTCCTGCGCCACCCGCATCCAGCGGACTCTCCGCTACCTTTACCAGGTCATCAGTCCACGAGGTGGAACCTTATTTGATTTATTTTAATTTTATAAAGTTTTTTGTTTTCTTTTGTGTTAATTAGTTCTTAATGTAAAATATTGTAAAGTACCAGAAAATTAAGAAAGTAAGTACTTCACTTTCCACATTGCCAGCTTTGGATTTCCTTAAGAAAGAAACTACGCAGTAATGCCTTCCTTAAACTGGGTTGTCAAGCGAAGTCGAAGGTCGACAATGCCACAGTTAACGCTTTATGACCGTCAATCAACATTTACAAAGCCGAAGCGCATTGGTCTACCATAAAGGTAAAACAATTGCACACCCCAGCCAGTAGGCGTGGCATCACCGTAGAACGAGTAGCCAATGGAACCAAAATTGTCTTATTCCAAATATAGCCGTTGAAAAAATATTGCGGCGCGAGCGAGTTATCGCTGCGTAGCGGGTGCGACACTGTGCGAGTTACTGGCATTCTTTTTGTGAGAGAAGTATTAATTGGTAGTGCAACCGAACATCGATTTGCGTTGTTTTTACGCGCTGGGACTCAAAGTCCCCGTGCATTCAAATTTACACTGTCTCATATTCAACTGGTTTAAAATTGCGTTACATATCTTATCAGCAAGGGTATAGAAACGTAACTATGACTAGGTAAAGATATACTTAAACTAAGCACTATTTTTGTTACAAAGTAGCACACGAATATCTGTGTAAGAAACCGGAAAATTGCGACTCGGACTAGCCTACCGAGGGTTCCGTAACAAATTACAAATGTACAGTTTAGTAATGTATAGTATAATTTTCAGGTGTTTACCATGTACTGTAGTATAAGTCGATATTACTTGCCAAATGATAGTTCTAGGTTCTAGGAAGGCAAGTAGCCTAATTATATATTTTAATTCCCTTGATAGTGTCAAAATATACTTTTTTTGCGGCATAAACTACCGACTTCAAAAAAAAGGAGGCGGTTCTCAATTCGGTTGCTTTTTATCTTTTTTTTTATCGTGTTTGTTTTTTCAATGTTTGTTTTTGTTTGCAAGTATATTCTTTCAAGTTCGTCCCATTTTTTTCAAAAATCCAGTTGGATGATGGGATCCATGAGGAATTGAGGGAACTCCTGAATTATATTAGGCATGCGTGTAGTGATTTTCGTATTTTCTATTATAACTCGTGTATTTACACCCGGTAATCATAAATTTGGTGGAGTGGAATTGATGATGAAGACCACAGATGACTTATGGAATTCCTCAATTATGTACTTAAAAGTACAAAACTACTTCACAGATTCTGATAAGATTCCGTTGAAATAGCAACTAATGAAGTGCCAAAGGTGATCTTGTGGAATCGACGGAAGTCCTCGAATCGCTTTGCTTGTGGCCTATCATATGACTGTCACGTCGTGACAGGGTTGTATCATCATCATATCAGCCTAAAGACGTCCACTGGTAGACATAGACCTCCCCCAAAGAGTGCCACAGGGTTATATGTCTGCCAATAAATAACAGTCCCAACTCATGATACATTGTGCAAGTAATAACACTATTTTCTTAAAGCAACCAAGGTTTTTCATTTAGACCCTATCTATCTTTGTTCTAAATGAAAGTATGAAGCCTGTAATTTACGTAGCATAGACTAACCAGATCAACTAATTTCTCTGAGCCAAGTTCGTAGATAGATAAAGCTGTCAGATATAAAGCCAAGTTTGCCAATATTCTTAGCTACAAAACGTAACGTGGCAATCACATAGCATGAAGTTAATCCTAGGATTTTATGAACCTTCTATTTTTTTGGAATGAAAAACAGTAATGTTCAGCGTCAGAAACAAAATTAGTCTGCGCTGAGAAATTAATGATAAGTGGATGACACAAGTTGTAGACTGATGTACGTTGTTCATTGCGCTGCGCAATATAATTCTGCTCTTCTGCACGCGCAACGCACATCAAAACTGCAGACCCCGTATCATGGTCGGCCTTATCACGCGATAAGTGACAAGATAGAGCGTCCGTCTCGTTCTATTGGACGGTGTCAGCCAGTGACGGACGCTCTATCTTGTCACGCGAAAATATATAAACGCAGTAGGTATTAACAGTGTGTAAATGACAGGTATGAATCGGTGCCACAGCGCCACTGTAATGACGTCATACTATATGTACGAACCATTTTTTTTATGTTGTATTTATCTACATATCTACACTAATACAACGTGTTTTTTAACCGTCTTAGAGCCGAAGCCCAGTTAAAGTATCCAAAACGTACTAATCATTCATGAAAAAAAAAAACTTATTATTAGTTAAGCATTTAGTAATAAAAGGTAATTAAGTTTTAAAAATCCTGTATGTATCTAATTCACCCGGTAAGAGTTCGTACCTGTCTACAAAAGATGGCGGCTAGCGGTCACTGAGGTCACTCGGCTGGATGAATAAATTAATATTAATTAATACAAAAAAACAATATTAATACATAAAAAAATACCTTTTTTTAAGTTCTTTGTAATGTATACCTACATTAACTGGGCTTCAGCTCTAAGGCGGTAAAAAAACACCCTGTATTACAAAGAGGAAAGATTTGATTGTTTGTTTGTATTGAATAGGCTCCGAAACTACTGGACCGATTTGAAAAAATATTTTACCATTAGAAGCCGACATTATCCCTGATGAACATAGGCTACTTTTTACCGCGGGAAAATGCTTCATTCTTAATACGGGAAAACGAGTAATAGGACAACGGATAGATGGGTACACTAACCGTGCGAAGCCGGGCCGGGCAGCTAGTGAATGATAATTACAATTTACGTTTTTTTTTAAAAAAACGGACGTAAATTTCCCAATAAACGTTCATATTATAATACTTATATTAAACAGTATATTAACACTACGACAGTATATATTACCTATGTTTAAGGAAATGGTGTAAGTACCGCCTTTGTTAATACGTATCGATTGATAAGTACGTGCCCGATAGCAATATTGACTGACAGATTGGCTTCGTTAATATTTGTGTTAAATGCGTAAGAACGATAAAGTAGGCTAAGACTGATTTTATCGGTAACGCATAAATACGCACCCCACGCCTGCAGTTTCTATATAGAGACATCTACTTATGTATCGGCCGCTGAATAGGTGCGAAAGAGTCGTATTACTACTAATTCGTCCATGGCTACCGTGTCTCCTTACCATGAGTCAGGTCGTAAGATTCTTTTCCATAGTCGGAGGAAAAAATCTGTTTCGACTATTAGCGTTTTTCCCGGTAGTGCTCCAAATGAGCCCGGGGTCCGCTTTGGCACCAAATCCCAAGATTTGGCCTAGGCTCTAGTTTTAAGAATGTGACTGCATCTAAAGTCGGCTGCATTTTTTTTTTAAATTAACTGATTCAATACATCCACGATCTGTTAGAAGCAAAAACATATGATAATTAAACGGGCCCTTTAAATGACCGTGGTCTGAACAAGAAATATTTCTATTGCACAATAACATATTTATTAACAAAACCTCAAGCACTATGAAAAGGCTGCAATACGAGAAAGTGTGAAATAGATTTAAACGTCTAGAGGCTTCAGCGCTGAAATACGAGGCACATGTCGATACCATGTACTCGTAAATTCTCAGCACAGGCTATTTTGAGAAGCATTCCGCTTGGGTTTTAAATCTTTAGGAATCCGACTGATACCGCCTAGCCACTACCAGCAGCGTGCTGTTGGAGAAATATCACGAAATGAAACGCTTTTTCTCATTGTATTAGTATTAGGAAGAACCTACTTAACCAAAACTTCATACAACAAAGTACTTAACTTAAAATTTTAATTAAATAGAAATCTGCTGTGTGACTCATAGATGTAAAGCTATCATCAATAGCCTTCAAGTCTATTACAGACTATACAAGCTGTTCACGCAAAACGAACATGTTTTATAAACTCAAGTAGTATTTCAGTATCAAACAATCATCATTCTGCCGCGCTGTCAAGTCATTCAATCATTCACGAACAGCGCGATGGCCGCGCCCCCTAGCGAAAAGTAGCTGTACCTTAATTTTTCAAGATGGCTTTTTTTACTCGGTCATTACTTGCCGGGATCGAAATGTGACGGGGTGTTTTTTAGGTTAAATTAGCACCTAAGGGTTTAGTACTTCAATATCATGTAATTCTAGTGTTTGGTGATCAATACAAACAAGTCAATATTCATAATTTCGATCAACTAAAAATCAATTCCTGGACGCGGCGATCACAGGTGGTGGCCCAAATCTACGTTCCTGACGACGGGTGGTCTTCAAGTATCCAGGGGAGGCTGCGGTGAGGACTGCCGTCTGCTCCTAGGTGATTCAGGACGAAGTCTAGGAGCCCTAAGTATCATTTCAGCAACATTTTTACTGGACCCATGAGGGCAGTACCACTTCATCATCATATTTGAGGATCCGAGGAGCGGACCCTAGGGGGGTCCGCTCCTTGGATCCGGAAATCGTATTCATTTTTGGTGTCCCACGACGGGATACCAGATTTCGTAATCACAAGCAGTGTCAAGAAGAGAGACAACGTGTCTCATGGCTGTTTAAACCAATGCGGGGGCGGCATACAAGACCGCAAGCCTGGCAAATGTAATTTGCCCGCGGTGAACAGGTGACACGTTGATGTCGCTTAGCTCTCTTATGTGCAAGTTGTGCCATTTATCCCTGTCCATGGCAAGGTCCTCCCATTTGTGAACTGAGATGTTGAAGGCAAGCATATCTCGATTGGCCCAATTTTTATGCCGTAGCATTGGTCGACCGACATTTCTCTTGGCATCAGCTACGGCACGGATGTATGCATTTGATGCACATGCCCCAGCTAACGTAAGCGTCTCTGCTCCGCAGAGACTGGGCAGCGGTGCCATCTTAAGCACCATCTCGTTCGTGAACCTGTCCTCCCAGTGTAAGCCCAAGATGTTTCAGATGCAGCGCATGTGAAAGGCGTTAAGTCGACCGACTCGTGTTTGGCATACGATGTCCAGGTCTCAGCTCCGTACAAAACTGGTTCGGTTTAAACTTCATAGTACCAAAAACTTTCAATCAGATTAGTATATTAAGACAAACTCCTAAATTAACTAAATCTATTTTAAAATCAAAATTAAAGGACTTGCTCCTTAACGACAAGTCGATGTCAACAGATGGTCATCCTCAGAGTAAATAAGTAGGTCGTCCTACTTATTTACTCTGTGGATAGATTCCTGTACGTAGTAACTAGTTAGGTAAGCTGTTGTCGTCCACTGTCGCCGGAGGTCGAGCCCAAATACGGTATTTTATTATTATTAATATTTATAATTGCCATTCTACCTACATCTGTAAAAAGTTTAGAGAAGAGATTAGGTAATAGTAATAAAAGCAAATTAGGTTAAGTTACAATAGTTACAATAAATGAGCGCGTCTCGCCATCAAACTTAATAGTTTGGCGAGTATATATTTGTAATTTATCATGTAACTTGTATTTGGAAATAAATAAATTAAAATTAATTAAAAATAAGTATGCTGAGAACACAAGTTTGATAGACAACTATTTTGGTTTTCCTGGTTAGATGTTTATTTTGCCATACTCTTGTACCCAACTTCCCAAACATCGTCGCCGCTTTTCCGATCCGAAAGTCGATCTCTGCATCCGATAAAAGATTCCTAGTCACAGTCGAACCGAGGCAGCAAAACTTGTCGACTGACTCCAGCGAGATGCCATCCAACATAATTTTCGGTGTGTGCGGTAACACCATTGAGCCAACACCACAGTTTTCCGGACTTTAATGGACATGGGGCGCAGGCACGTGAAAACTTGTCCATAACGATTTGGAGCTTGCACTGTGATGTGGCCACGAAGGCTGCGTCAACAGCAAACAGCAAACTGTCTGACCTATAAACAAATCATCACGTTTTTGCTTTGACTTCAGGAGAGTAATGTGGTAAAGTTTTCCGTCAGCCCCTGTGTGAAGATAAATACCCTGTTGGTCGTCACCGGAAGCAGTTAGCAGCAGTAACGAGAAACATGTACCAAACAGGGAAGGCGCTAGTACGCAGCCTGACCGAACAACTCTGCGCATAAAGAACGGGTCAGACATGGTACCATCAAACACCACTCACTGCACCCTTCATACCCTCGCGAAAGGACCCAAGAAATTTGGTGGTTTGTACGAGGAATATTCGTTGGGCCAACATCGTAAATAAGTCTGCAAAAAATCAGAACTACCGGATTTGACGCAAAGTACCCCGTACTTTCAGGCGACAAGGTTACTGGATTATAAAGTATTATTACCATATTATTAGTACATACACGGTGATAACTACAGCTTAGAAAAGTTGAAAAACCCCCGACATTTTCATTTCAAAGTCCAGTATCTCAAAAACGGCTGAACAGATTTTACAGTGACAAACATTAAAGGCGAAATAAACCTTCTGCCAAGTACTTCCGGCCATTTCAGGACTGACAGACTTAGCTTTACTCCCTATACGATTAAATAGCTAAATGATGCCACATACGTCTCGTACTGTTGTCACATGACGTAAATATACCTACACATAAGTGAAGAATTTTCCAACTTTCAGTCAATTTTTTTTTTAATTTTTTCTGCTGAGCACTTTTTTATCGACCTGCTACCATGCACATTTTATCGTGTTTTCATGAGACGTAATAGGTGTATTGGGACTAGGCTTACGGACTATTAAGCGCAATTTACACATGCACGATATTGGTACTTATACTTACCAAGGTACTTATACTGAGTTTTGTCTATCAAACCCCGCAATGTACCTACCTAGTTAAACTTGCATAATTTCTTGCATGCGTAATTTGCGCTTTACAATATATACCTATTATCTACGAAGTTGCCAATTAATATTCAATCCATACTTAATATTATAAATGCGAAAGTGGGTCTGTCTATCTATCTGTGACCTTTTCACGCTTAAACCATTGTACCGATTTTGGTGAAATGGAGGGGGTGAAAGTCTGCATGGAGCTACGATATAAACGTGTTCCACGCGGACCGAGTCACGGGCAAAAGCTAGTTAATGATAAAATAACATTTATACATCTATCAAAGAAACCGCACCGCATATATACAGTGGGGCATGCATTGCAAAACCTGTGTAAAACTAATTAGCACAGAGCAAAGTGATTGCATCCCAAGGCAAGTAATGTTAAAAAAACCTAACCTATTTATTCTTGACTACTCATAAATATTTCACCTTCACGGAAAAGTCAACTTAATTGATTACAAGTTAAGCTTGTTTTTGCATTCAAGAGGGTAAACCAGATACAATATTAAAGAAGCAACCACTCAATTAGCAATGGACATAAATAATTTCGTTTACTCACGGTGGCAGAGTAATACGTTTTACATCCTAAGGCGAGTTTAATCTTTTACAGCTATCGCAACGCTGGTTGGGTGTAAATACATTCTCATAAAAACACATGTTTAAAAAACTTGTACTTCATTAATTTCTACTATCTTGACAAAGTAAGAATAAAAAAACTGCTTATGTACGTTCGAGACAAACGTTTTGTAACGATGAGTTTTGATTGGTCATATCATTTTTCAAAGCACGACTTCTCTCCTTTAGGACGCAACCAGAAAAAACCGCTTAAAAGGATTATTATTTATATTTAATCGTATGGCGTACATTATTTCGCCTTTAAAGTTTGTCACTCTTTAGCACCACCCAGGGGACACGTGCAGGGTTGTGGTAGGTAGCTCCTGCGGACGCGAGCAACAGTTGTAATAGGATTATGACACTGTAAAACTTGGCTGGAAATATTCGTCCGAGCTCGCGAGGAGATGTCTTGAGAATGAGAGACTAACATTTGCCTTTGGCTGTCACCCAAGTCCATTGCTTTTTACAGGCAATGATGCCGAGAAAGAAAACAAGAAAGTAGAAAAGAGAGAGAAATGTGAACGTAATATTATCTAGATTAAAATCGCCAAAATCTGTAAAGCAATTCGCGTGTTGGCATATTTATTTATACTTAAGGATTACCAATACATATTGCGAAATTCCAGGCTCAAGCGGCTATCAGTCCCAAAATTGCGTGCAACATTACCTTTATTGCTGGCAACGTTGACGGCTGTCGATGGAAACTTTCCTATGTTCTCGGCAATGTGCATCAACAGCCAGACCGAGTGCGAAACACATTTAAATTAAGTTGAGATGTTAAAGAGCTTTACCATATTTTAGCCCCAGGAATCCAATTATTTGCTTCTAGAGAAAGAAGCAAGCAAAACGGATTCAATATAATAAAATGGCCTCAAACCAAATGAGCTCTTACCAACACAAGGTTAAGCCATTTTCAACCTTATTCTCGTACAAATACAACAGTATGAGGCATAAGGTACTATTAAGTACAGAGCCTTTTTGATTAATATATCTACATTCTATAAACCGGAGTAAGAATAACGTTCGTTATAAAACTTATAAACAAATAAAAAACAAATGAAATATAAATATGGCGAAGTGTTTTTTATGATGACAACTGAACTAATTATTCACATGTCAAGGAATAAATTCAATTATGTGATCCCGTAATTTAATTTCCGTTTTATAATTGTTAAAGAGAGCGAAGGCACTATACGGACTTGCAGGCGTTCCTTATTCAACCCAAGGCCTTTTTCGCATTTGTCTTTATTGAGCGAGTAAAAAACCGTTTTCTAATAGCCTAAGATACAAATAGAGCTCAAAATGATCAAAACAGTCCTTATCCCCTTGACATACAAGTCGGTTGGCTACCTTTAAACTTTTACACGTGAAATAATATTTTTCGAAAGATCTTTTTTTAAATAAGTGTTATTTAAAAGCATATCTTTAAAATTCTTCGTCTTTACTCCTAAGGGTGGCCAGGACGCTTGACTCTCCATATAAACGTATTTTGGTTCTAATTTTAAACCGACATGCTAGCCTATCATGAAGCCTTGAATACAAAATGACATCCGCCATATCAACTAGAAACTAGTTCATGTTGCTAGAAATTAAAATATAAAGAAATTCTTAAGCGAGTAAATAGAACGATTTTCATACAGCCTGTGATCGCTTATTTTTTTTTTCTATAACAATTTATCAACAGAAATTAGTTTCCAACCACTATGGTGGATCCCATTGTGCATAAAAAGTTTCATGTCAGCAGTTCAGAGTCGACTTGAGTCGACCGTGCTCCCCAGCACCTTTTACAGAGTTGTGGTGGTTGTGGTCCCTTATAGTGGTCTTTGTTTTCATGGTACCGGTGTCTAAGGTTACTTTACGGTTTTGCCATTTACTGTCATACAAATATATTAATTGGCTGTACAATATAAATGTACGGTTTTCGTAAACGACAAATTTTATAAATGCCCCACCCGCTTTTTATCTCACGAACATAATTTATTATTTAGTACATCAGCCACTTAACTTATTTTGGTTAAACTCACCTTAATTGCTAACAATGACGTCAGTTATTTTTAAAAAGGCTTGAAACATACGAAGTTACAACGCAATATACAACATTTTAACCATCCGAGACGCATTGCCTGGCTAGTTTTCGCAAAATTTACCGACGACTGATACAAACCAGTATAAAATATGAGCTCTGATGCCGCATTTGGATTAGGAATATTTGGGTCAAGATATAACAGGCAAGAGAGGTTACGAGAATCGTACAGCTTGCGATTCCACAGAGATCGACACGCCGAAATATATACAGAAGCCGCCTCACATTTATCTTACAGAGCTTGTTAAGACCACCACCCATAACTTAAGCAGAAAACGTCATAATTATTCCAAAAAACGCACGCGAATACTGTCCCTAAAGACACGAGCCGTTGTAAAAAAGATGGCGAAAATTGAATGATTATGTTAAACGCGTTCGGAAATTCTTGACATGCTCCTTCGGAGCGGCGTTGCAGCTGCAACCTTCGCATAGTCCTATATAACAAAAATTGTACAAACGAAATCGACCCTAATGATGTTGTGAGTAAGGTGGTATTTAAATTGAACGATCTGTTCTCATTGATTATTTTTTATCATAATACCACCCATTTTCTCAATGAACAGGCGCCAGCAACCAGTTTTTAATACAGTGGCGTATCCCGTTTTGTTTTTGTTTCCTTTGTTTTTGATTCAACTTTAGAGGCTGACCACCTTACATAAACATGCATCAAAGACCTTAAAGCGTTGGGATAATGGTCATTTTAGGTTGTCAGAGACTGATTAAGTTGGTAAATTTTAATGATAAAAGAGTGGGTAATCGTAATGGTTCGAATATTAATTTTGTACTAACGAGAACGTTTAATTTAGAAGTTCGTTTGTGTGGGTTGATATAACCGTTCAATTGATACTTTTCTTATGCAAATAAGCAGTTTATTAAATACAGACATTATTCTTGTCAATTAACTGTGGTTTTATTTAGCTTTACACATGTTTAATTTTGATAAGGTGACGTTTTGAAATATGCTGCTATATTTCAGCGGGACTATATCACCGGTTTTTGTTATACCCTCAGAAGTGGTTACCGTAGAAATACTGATTGCGTGTTTTCGGGGTCATGTTCCGGAACAATTATGTAATATGAAAAAGAGGTAGATAGGTTAAAATCCCTCCAAAAGTGGCACACTAAAACTGAATAAATTGCACCAACTTGCCTCAGTTTCACGTCGTCATTGGAAACGTATAAACGTGTCTCAGCTGATGTCAGATTTGATGGCCAAGTTTAAACACGGAATTTCGTACAAACTTTTTGTACTTAAATACCACCACGAGGTAAACTGAACTATTATTGAACTTGCCCACAAACTTCCACGAAAATCGGTTGAGAAATGCGACCTGTAGCATCAGCCAAATATTTTTTGCCTGCCCAAGCTGAAACGGTCGCTCATTACATTAAAAAATTGCACGACTAACGCACCCCACGGCGCGACACCGTCTGCAAGCGTTTAAAGTGAGCAAAAAAGCGATAGGTTGGCAGAGAGAAGCAAATAAAAGAAAGAGGTAGCACGAGACCATTACCATTGTATGGGTCGGATAAGGATCAAAACTTCGTCATTATCCGAACAAGATGTCGCGATGTTGACGTTGTTTTTGTCCAAATATTGTAGGTGGAGTTAAGCGATATTCCGGCAATTTCTGAACAGATTCTCGGGTCATGCAGAGATTAGGTTCGCGGTTTTCCTGTCGATATGATTAAAAAACGGCCAAGTGCATGTCGGGCCACGCGTAGTGTAGGGTTCCATAGTTGCCTGTCTGTCTTAGTTACATCGACACGCGCGCGCCAACTAAATGGTTGCGTCGGCCGAATTTGTACGAAAGTTGGCCTTTCTAAGTACATTTGCAGTTGGTCGACTATTACTCTGTAACTAGTGTCTACTTTCCCGTGATAGGTTTCCTTTTAAATTTAATTCATTATTATGTGCCACGTTTTTTTTTCACATTCCCATTTAGCCGCCGGGGGGGGAAGGCACATAACTCGAACGAAAATTAGGGCTTTTATAGCCCAATATCTCGCAAACGAATTAGTGAGTTGAGAAATGGTTTTAAGAAACCCATAATATTTTTGACCAAGCTATTCAACGAGAAAAAAATTACATTCCCAATTCCCCACTTTGGGTGTACACCCTACTAAAACAAAAATATTTTTTTCAGGATTTATTCAACTGTTTTGTCGGCGTGATTGATTTATATACCCATGCCGAATTACAGTTTTCTATTAGTAAGGGTTACATGGCGAAATTATAAGAGTTCCTTGTTGACTACGGAACCCTAAAAAGTCCAATTATATAATTCCAACCGATCCCCGTGAAATGTTGTGAACTGATTCAATAATACGGTGCTCTTTTGTCAATTCAGTTTTTGGAAATCTGCCAACATTTTTTTCTAAATTCACGTTTGGTAGTTCTTCAGTTTATAAATAGTCGTCTTTGGGTTTTTATCAACTGTAACCGTCACTATATATTGCTTTGGAATGTCGTTTACAATTTAATTTTATTAGTGAAAGTACGGGAATTCATATAGTAATCCACTATCCCGTTCCTTCTAATCTTTCCGCCAAAACTACACCAACCATTATTTCATACACAATTTAATTAACTCCGCCGTCACAAACCCCAGAAACCCATTAAAATTCCTTCACCACGAATGGCGGATACATTTCTAAAACAGCAACGTCGAAAAACGAACGTGATTCTACCGCCGAACTGCCGGAGATGCATTTCCACATCAAAAACCGACCAGTCAGTGACGAAAATACCTGTTCCGGGGCTCCCATTCTACGGTGAATGATTCTATTTGTATTCAGTTTATATTCGTTAACGTAATACAACAAAAAAAAATGCGAAAGTCTGGATGTTTGGATGTTTGGAAGACTGCAGGTTCCGACGGAGTTTGTTCAAGAATTTCGCGGCGTCAGGTGTTGGATTTTACGGGTAGAAATGTAGGGCTTACTAATCTATACTAATATTATAAAGAAGAAATGTCTGTGAGATTGTTGCTTTGTCAAATGTACGTTGGTACGTAATGGGTAATCTCCGGAACCGCACATCCGACTTCAAAAATTCTTTCACTTGCGTGCAGAATGAAGTTTAGCTAAATAGGCTAAATTTTATCCCGCGGGTTTGCCTGCGTTCTTTGCAATACGGGAGCGAAGCCACGCGGGCTGCTGTCTGCCTGTCTGTTTTCACGCTACCCATGCCTCCTTTAGGATATTACCAGGGAAAAACACTAGAAGGATTCAGAATTTTGGGAGACAATCTTATACAAATCGACCTATCCCTAAACTAAGGAAAGCTTGTACTAAGGGAGATAATATATCTAAACACCTAAATACAAAAAACATGCATCAGGATATTCGCGCTCATCACCCAAACAAATGCCCTTATGGCTAGTTTATTTTGCACCTGCACCCACATTTTAAACTACTTAAGCGTAAAGTAAACACTTCACCAGGCAAACGGCCTTTTTACGGTGAAAAATGCATTATGCACTGCACATTGCATAGCTAGAGTGTTAGAGCCTAAGTGCACTGCACGGTAAATGTAGCAACTCATGGAGAAGCGTTGCCACTTTATCACTTATGGAAGCGGATAAAACATCCGTCTCATTCTGACGAGTAAGCAAGTGCGAGAGAGACAAATCTTCATAGCGACAAGTCATTAAATGGCAAATACGTACCTACTAACTCACTTGCTTGGGGCAATCACAGTTTCCAACTTTGCGCACTCTAAAACTGATTGTGGCAACTGTGGACTTGCCCAGCGAAGTAAAGTGAATAAAAAAGAATTAAAAGCAATTTATTTACCTTTTTTTAAATCAGAAACCAAGCGAGCCGGTAGGTACTCCATGAAAATGTTATAAAGAGTCACTTAATTAATTATTTTGTGCCTAAATATGTATTCTTGATATTTATAACCTTTTTATTGCCAAATGAACTTGAAATTGTGTGAAATTTGCCATGACCACCTTCCGTCTTCATCATCAAACCAGTGCCGCAAAAGAAACCCAAGACGATCCTAAGCCCACCTTCCGTTTGCATCATCAGACCATTAGACCATGATGGTGGTCTTTTAGGTACTATACTACTCAAAAGAAAATAGGGGCCACAAGTAGAGAGATCGTTCCGGGAAAATGATATAAAATAGTAAGTACCTATTTTTTTTTGCTATTATACTTAAACACGAGCATGAAAGAGGTTGATTTCTGAAGGATGCATCATTAATTAGCCACTTATCAATTAGTTTCTGTCCAATACAATAGAAAAATGTAAGCGGCCCTTATTTTGTTGTGAGCAGTATATATTAAAGGTATTTAATTGCAATTTCAGCGGAATTTAATAACTAGGTACGAGGTCTCAACACGAATAAGATACGTAAATGATAATATCTATGATAATAATATCTTGACTAGTATACCATCTGTATACTGTATTCAGAAAATTATTTGAAGAGCGATGCAATTGCTTGCTCAAGATATATTACACCAGTATAAATTAATATCATATACTCAGGTCTGCAGTACCTTAGAGCTGTGAAATGTAAAACTTCTAAGTTAACACAATCAAAAGATCGATTTGATCAGATATACCTAACTATGTCAAAAATTGCAAATTCACAGTTTTCGGAATTATTTCTACACTTGTTGTACACTTTTTGCCACATGATTCTTGGTCAACGGAAACTCCGTATAGGTGGAATTTCTAAGAACTAACAGTGAATTTGTAACTAAATCGCATAACATTTTTATGTAAAAAGGACCACCCACTAGTCTAGCCAAACAGCAGTGTTAAAGCCAGTAGCATGCTGAGTTTCGTTCATTTCGTGTTTGGCTTAGCAGCGCATCCCAAGCTGGGGCCGCGTATGCCAATATTGGCCTTATAAAGATCTTGTATATGTTTATACGCTGCTTAAGCGGGATTGCTTTTGCCCTCATCGCTGGTCTGAGTAAGATTCTGGCTGCCCTTGCCTTGTTTATGGCGTGGGTTACCTGGCTTTTCATAGACAGGAGCCGGTCTATCGTTACTCCAAGGTACTTCTCTATGTTATCCCAGGCTAATTCTTGGCCCATGAGGGTCAACTTCTGTAGCAGTTTCATTTTTGCGGTGATCGCGATGGCCTGAGTCTTTTTACATTTACCCTCAACCTCCACTTCCCCAGCCATTACGGAGGGAGGTTGAGGTTCCTTTGGACCTATGTCGCCGCGTGATGAAGCCTGATTGAAGAAGCCACGTAGGCCGCGTCGTCTGCATACAAAGTCAGCATGGTGCCCTCTCCCAGCGGTATGTCGTCAGTGTACTTTGCGTACAGTACTGGCGACAAGCAGCTGCCCTGTGGGACACCAGCTCCAATCTCTCGGCTTTCTGATATAGTTTGCTCCACCCGTACCTGAAATATTTTGGGCATTCGTGACACGGCACAGGCTATATTTTTTGGCTTTTCCATATGTGGGAAGAATTTGATTTTAGTAAATACTTCGAGATAAGAGCTTGTTAGGTATAGTCACTGGCATTCATATCTGCAACAATAAAGTGCGCATAAATATCTGACACGAGTACATTTCTACGCCCATGAGTCCATATATTGGTATAATTTTTCACGATTCTCAGACATTATTTTTACTAAACGGGACTTAATCGCGTATTAACTTATTTATTTACCTCACTGAGGTCTCCCGTCGTTTCGAATGTGTCGCAACATCCATGTTCACGGGACAACAGGCTTCAGCGGGTATCAACATCTTGCTGCGCGGGTTTTTCGAACTACCTACCCGCATTTTGGTCTTTATTAACCTGTAACTAGGGTTGTCACCCGGCCGACACACAACACTAATAATGACCAGTGTTATAACGGACGATGTTTTTTAGCGCTGGCATTTATTTAATTATGATCGGATTCCACGAAGATGAAATCTTAAAACCGTCATCCCGGTTGAAATTACGAAGTTTTCTGATTTCATCGGCTTCACCCGCGTAGTAAAAATAATCCATTAGTCCATGTCAGATATTTTTGTAACTTTGTAGTGCTATTTTGTACACTAGACATGGTTCAAACTCAGACCAAGAAAAAAAGACAGACGGAGCGTTACGAACAGTCTAGTGAAGCCAACCAGTTTTCAACCAAGCCCCATAAGTTTAGCACACGCTAAACAAATTAAATCGCATATAATTCGAAATTAATGATCTTGACAGCATTGCGACACGTGCTGAAGAGTTTTGTGCAATTTTGTTTGTATATAACTGCCTACGAAGCTGAAGGTCCTGGGTTCGAATCCCGGTAAGGGCAAATATTTGTGTGATGAGCATAAATATTTGTTTCTGAGTCATGGATGTTTTTCTATGTATTTAAGTATTTATATCTATTATATATATCGTCGTCTAGTACCCATAATACAAGCCTTACTGAGCTTACTATGGGACTAGGTCGATTTGTGTAAGATTGTCCCCTTATATTTATTCTATTTATTTATTTATTTATATGTGTGCGTGAGCGTGTGCTAAACTTGATGTTTTAAGTTTATTTAGCACGGTACGGAGAGTCCGACTGGCACTTGTTGGTCGGTTATTTTACCTCCCGACTGTATTCCTTTGCCTTTTAAAACTTATTCCAGGAAACTCAAAAAGCTTCTCAATTACCACGAATCAGGGGTAGCAATGTTAGCAGTGGACCTCGTACAGCTTCGTTAGGTGTGCCAATCATAGAGCTTTCCAATCCCGCGAAAGCTCCCCAACAATGGAAATTCTCTTTCAAATTGGAATAGTTTCTTGATTGGTTGCAATATTGTCGGTGCATATTGTTTCTGTTCTTCTAGTTATATTGTGTACATTTTTATTTAAAAGTTTTCCGAGTTCAGTAATTTTTGGTTATCGTGTTCGGAATCTTAATAGGTACTTTGTTGTTGTGGTTGTGACGAAAATATTTGTGTTAAAGCATAAAAAGTTCAAAATACTGTCATACGGCAATCCGGGCTACGGAAAATCATACAAAAGGCTATGAATGAATGAATGCTTCTTCACTTCAGGCAATAAATAACCCATCACAATAGTATTAATAATGGAAAAATATTGTATACAATTAAATATGAATTTAAATTAAAGGAAAAAATCTAAAATGTAATGTTCCGAGCTGGATTCGAACAAGCGATCACAGGGTATTCAAGACCCGTCGCTACTAACCAACTGAGCTATCGGAACAATCTGTCTCGGCCACCGAATCGTTCAAGCAGTTCCTTCTTAAAACGCCTAAGCCTTCCTCTTCTCTCAGTTTGCCTCTTTTTTGACTTCCTTTAATTTAAATTTATAATTTCGTTAGCAGCGTTACTGCTTTATACAAAATCAATTAAATATGATAAACAAATAAAATAAAATACTTAACTAGGTACTAAAATTATTTGCGAGGAAACCTTCGTGAGGAACTCGGTTTCATCCCAATAAGGTCTAGTTCTCCCCCTGGGTTGGAAGGCCAGATGGCAGGTGGTCTACCGCGACATCGCGACAACACAGACACATATAGTCCCTGTACCACCACATACCGGGAAGAGTCAGCCCGAGCCATGTCGGCGGGCCTAGCTGAGTTTCTTCCAGGCCCCTATTTCGCCACGCATTGCTTGTTCTAGAAGTCAAGGTGGTTGCTAGGTTACTTGTGGATCCAGCAATGTACGGAGAGTCGTCGTTGTCAGGTGACAATTGTCGAGTTGGTGAAAGGGGGGCCTGGACTCTCCTTAGCTAGGCCAGGCAGGCAGGCAGGCAAACCTCCCAGTAGTTTGATACCACTTATACTCCAGATTCGGCTGATACCGTTCAACCAATCTCACTGGAGAGCGAGCGAACTCGTAGATTATTCCAGTGTTGAAACTGCCCCCGCGTGGTCTAGCCGGAGGTTCCCCTGGATTTTCCCCAGGCTACTCTCCAACCACGCAGTTCAACAGCTGTATTGGGTTCGTCCGACTATAGCAAGAGTCAGGGATCAAAAGGCATGCAAAATGATATCATCAGGCAAAAAGAGAAGTCATTGGGTTCGTTTCTACATTAGCCATAAAAGTGCCATACCTACTGCATTAATACTGCCCCGCGCATTTCGTGCGAATCAGGTAACCGTCGTCGCCACGCTCCCCGCTGGCGTTCAGACCGCGCCCCAACTCCACAACCACCAAAAGAGTGTAAAACTACAGTTCGTGAATGATCTGCTCACCTATTTTAAAATAAACTGTACTGAGATTGGATCCGCTAATAATGGAGGAAGCGAATTGTCGATGTAACAATATATCTGCTTTTACAATTGTAGAAACTGGGTCAGTATTGTCAGTATCTACTTATACCTTCGGGCGATATATAATTTGAACCATTTATGTGTTTAATATCTTTAAACGTAGATATAAGCTTAAAGATATTAAACACGTAAAAACATTGTAATTTCTAGAAATAAGCATTGTCTCGCGGTGTCCACCACTCAGCTCCAAAAAATCAAAAAATAATTCATGGGTGTAAGGTGTTATAACAAACTTCCAGAAAACGTAACTGGGTAATCTCATCTATTAATAAATTCAAGAACTCTGTGAAACGTAAACTTATTTCGAAAGCTTATTATAAGTAGCATACAAGCATGAACGATAAAACCATGGATTTAATTGTGACTGATTTTTTTATTTATTTATTACGTTTGGAAATGTATGACATCGTGTCTTAAATTTTTTATTCTCCCTATTTTTTTTTTGACATTTATAACGCTTTTTTTCTAGAAACATTCTAGACTAGTATTTTTTATACAATTTTTATTTTGTATATTTGTAATTGCTCTAAAAAATTACCTAGCTTAAGATCATGTTTCTAACTGACGATAGATTGTTACTAGGCCTACTTCAATAAAGATTATTTTGAGTTTTTTGAGATTTAGTCTCAAACAAACTTCCACTTTAGCCGAGGCGAAATCGATATGCGATATTTTGTACGAGAGCTTATATTTATGTCGCCTAAATTTCCTTACTTGTCGGTATTAAACTGGCGCGGTAATATTACATAGCGCAGTACGCATGCAGTGTCACATCGCATTCATACGTGCCGGTTTCAAACCTCAGACCAAGAAAAAAAAAATTTTTTTAAGGGGCACCCGAGCTTTTCATCAATTTTTGACAAGTTTTGAACCGTATCTCCTTGCACTACAGATAGAATTATAAATCAAACGGCTATCGGTTCTTCAATCTTTTATCTTCATTTTCGTCTATCGGATTTTGAAACAAATGGATACATAATTTTGTATGTTTTTTTTTTAAACATTGTTCAAAAAAGCACTTATTTTGTATCTCTATTGACGGGAAAGATCAAACATATACGAAATCGACATATTTGGGTTCGTCTGGGACGTCTCTAAAAACTGGTCTAGCGTTTTCATTTTAAACCAATTAACACAAAGGTTCCATAACCTTTGTGTTAATTGGTTTAAAATGAGATGATGAGAAAACCAGTTTTTTGGACTAAAATTGTTCAACTTTGATGCCAAATATCTCGAAAACGATGAACTTTGAAGTAAATATGGGATACTATATTGCTTAAAGCCGTTGTTGTTAATATAATAAGTTATAAAAAAACATTAGAAAACCAAGGGATTCAGATCGAAGGACATTGGCGTATGGGAGCCCCTTAATCAAGCGTTTCGCGCCAATCAGCTCTGTTATTCAGAACGCACTAATGCGCCTCAACTCAAGCCTAATGAAACTATACCTCTGCTTACGCTTAGTTAATACGAATCGCGGCGTCAAGATATATTTGTAGGTGAAAGGTGAGATGAGGTTAACAATTTACGGAATAGTGGGGCAGGAAACACTCATATAAATGTGGGCACGCTGTAGAGAATCTGTACTGACTTGACTGACAGTTCCCACTGACAGCTAGCTGGCAGCTTACAGACACCGTACTGAACCCGCACCGACAACGACGGAGGTAATCTTAGTCACAAGTGAAGCTAATATAAAGGTCGTAAAACAAATATATTGCCTCAATGGCCGAGGTCTTCTTTAGTGGTAAATATTGCTGTTGACATATTTCTTTAGCACAGATTTCTAAAAGCCGGAAAATATGTAAAGGCCAGTTTACACTTTTATCACATTGGCGCAATAGTATTTCGCGTATTCTATGCGCAGCTTGGTGGGGCGCCCTATGTTACGGTTAAAGGCAAACGCAACGCAAAACGTAACATGCTGTCCTTCAGGATCGACCCCATCAACTGGGAAAAGCAATCTCAGGACCGAGACCTTTGGAGAAAGACACTTTATGAAGGCGTGACACTACACGATATCGCCTGGTTTGACATCTTGTCCCACTCCCACAAACGTGCGCGTGCGCCTCCAACAGCGCTGTGTATGACGTTTATTACATTTCATATATGCGGGCGTCACTGTCGCTCTCGTATTGGCCTGACAAGCCAAGTACGCAAGTGCCGCACTTTTATGGACTGCTTAAATCAACTTTTATTATATACTAAAGGCCAATGACGATGACGCGCGACTTGTCTCAACCACACTTTGAAAGCCGGTAAACGTTTAAAAATGGCGCCTCGCCGGTAGCTGTGATCCCATTGAAAACTGACAAACTGCCCGAACAATCAGATTTTAAGGGACGTAACTTACGATAGCCAACCGTTTACAGCAATCGAGCCTTGGAGTGGGATACCAAACCACCACCAAACCATCTGTTATTGTAATCTTAAGCGATGATCGTTATGATCGATCGATATCGTAAGTTTCTATGGAATGACAGCTGCTGGTGCCATATTTAACTTTGATCGATCCGTAATCGTGAGTTGCAACCCGCCCTTAGGCTGTTTGGAACAAAAACATCACACGCCAGTACACGCGTCTATGCTTTAAGGATGCCTTAGGTTGGTATTCCACTTGTCTATATCTTTTTTCAATGTGCATTGCGTCTCACTCACTCTTTAAGCAAAATCTGAGATGCAAATACACATTTGACAAGTGGAATACCATACTTACCTTACTGAGTCCGAAGAAGTTCCCAGTACATTTGTGCGTGCCACGTCCAATGCGCTTGGAAATTATACCCGTCAAAACCACGTTCAAACGAATTGTCGGTATTATTTTCATATAAAAATACCGTTTTATAAATAGTAACGGTTTCTTACTTATCACTGGTTTTTTATTTAGTTATTCTTACCAACTCATCTATTAGTTCAGCAGCATGAGCTAAAAACGATTTCGGAATACCGAAAAAATATCACGAATTGAACGCCGGCATATAATACCGTTAATGTAAAATGTACATCTTTAGAAGATTAATTTTATTAAGCTATGCGATAAATAAGTAAGTCCCTACCAACAGACACGATACAGATAATTATAAGTGTACTAGCTGATGCCCGCGGCTTCGCCCGCGTGGTTATAGGAAAATGTAACATATTGAATTTTCCCGTGGGAATTAGATGTTTTTCCGCTGGAAAAAGTAGTCTATGTCACTTTCCAGCTTCTAAACTATCTCCATTCAAAAAATCACATCAATACGACGCTCCGTTGCGACGTAAAAGAAGGACAAACAAACACACACACTTTCGCATTTATAATATTAGTAAGGATTTTAGTTAAATAAAAATAAATATCACATTAAATAAGAAGTATACACTAAGACTAAACACTAAGAGAATAATAAGAAAACTAACAAACAACTACAAAATAAGATAAAAGCATAGAAAAACAAGAAAGAAAATGATATATACGAGTAAGTATATTTTTTATGTCCGGCTTCCAAAGGGTGAACGCTGAACTGCCACCGAATAAATAAATGATTTTGTTTATTTTCTTTTATTTTTTGAATAAACGCCATAAGCCGTGGTTTTAGCAGGATGGCCGTACCCAGAAACTGTTACAAACGCGACACAGGCGTCCATAACATTACAGATTATGAAACTTGAGGCAAATGGCCCATTACGCCGCATCAAGGCCGATAAAATCTAAATTCTGTCAGGAAATAGGATTGGGTGATTCTTGAGAGGGTCAATTTTCAGCGTCCAGAGGGAAAAAGTACCCGAAAAAATAAAATAATTAACCTGACACATTTTTGTTTAGTAGTTCAACACATAATCTAACTGGGGCAGGATTATTTTTTATTTAAGGTAAGTAGAATCTGCCATAAAAAAATATCAAACACCTAAAACATGATTCCCCTGATGCGTCCATCCGCCATTTTGTGAACAATCTACTCTGAAAAAACTAGTTATGGATTGAAATCAAATATTGTATCGAGGTAAATCGTTAGAATATAAGTTAAAGATTCAATTAAAAAATATATGGTTCCCCTATTTATCACAGTTTTTATAGGCATCTATATCAAAGGTTTGTCCAGAGCTAACGTATGATTCCCCTGATGCCTGACTAAACAACGCGCACATCCCTACTGCAATGTATTGTGACGCGTAACCTCTGCCGTGCCTCACCCTTGTCAGTTAGCGCTAGCAACGCCGCGGAGAGAGGACGCGTCGGTCGCTGGAGCTCTGAGCAATGAAGGTAGATATCTAATTCCCCTGACTTTGGTTCACTATGACTATGATTACTCTGTATTTTCATATAAAATCTATTTCCTGCAATTGGCATACAATGTTTAGTGTAGAGAATAACACATGAATGAATGCGTGTTTTGATTTAATAGATACTCTTATATTAATAATAGTTTCGGCATAATCGACAAAAAACATACTTTTTCTTATTCCCCTGACTCTGATTCCCTCGGTTTCTGATTCCCCTGATTCTCATTCCCCGGTTTTTTGAACGGGGTAATGATAGATTTCTGAAGTTTTCTTGAAAATAAATATTTTATCATATAAATTCGTCTTGCTTTACGATGGTGCGTGTCGAGTTTCGGGACGGGTGTAAATGGTTTCAAATTACCTTCATCAATTTGCCGTCTTACAGTCCAAGGACTAAGTTGGTTCCACCAAGCCCTAAAAAATGATGAGTCATTGCTGTTCCCGTAAGAAACCGATTTCGCAGCATAGTGTTGACTAGATCACGATCTTCCCGTGCCGTCGTACACCTAGGTCTGCCTGTTATTGGTCTGCGTAGGTTCGAACTAGTTTCTAGAAAACTTTGGCGAACACGCTGAACTGTAAAAAACAATACACCGACTATTCTTGCGGTTTCTCGCTGACTTCTCCCATTTTCCAGCATCGTCAGGATTCTGGTACATTCCTCGGGTGTGAGTGACATAATTACTAATTTAATAATGACAAGTGGATACTTGGTAGACTTCTTATAAATTCATTTTCACCTCAGCAGCTCGAACAAGCATATTTTGCTGCGTGAAAACAGTGTGCAAAATGCGATTTTGCTCACTCCGTGAGACAAAGTAGCTTTTTAATTTTGGTGCGGAGCACTGACATTTCGTCGTATGGGGTCTATTACCTACAAGTTCAGAATATTTGAACTTTATTAGCACTGTCCCTTTCATTCCATTACGAAAAAAGAAAATGGCAGACATAGGTCGATCCGGGAGAAACGCTAGGTTAATGATGATTTTTGCAAGTCATGCAAAGAATTAATGTCAATGATACTATAAGTATCAAATTATGGTACTAGTCTATAAGAATATTAAGAAAAAAAATACTGTGATTTTTTTATTTATTCCAAGTTCGATAATTTTGTATTTATTTAATAAAACATCTGATTAAATACCAAAGATTATCATTCCCTTGTCAATTTTATGATTCCCTTGTAGTTTTTATGATTCCCCTCTCATTTTTCTGATTCCCTTGTACTTTTTATGATTCCCCTGACATTTTTTCTCATTCCCCTGACAGCTGAACTTTGAATTGGTATATTTCCGAACCTAATTGACCCAAAGTGATGCCTATTCGATAAATGTGTTTATTATTAAATATTTAATTGGATTTTATTGTAACTTAGTAAAAATTTCTTAAAATAAAAAACGCCACGGGAATGAGATGAATAATGCAATTCTCAAGAATGACCCGATTCCGAGCCGATATCGCTTTAGTTTGCGGTTTAGTAAATAGGGGGATAGTTTTAGTATCTATTTGCGCGTCGAAATCCATACTTGCATAGTTTTATTATAAATGGGCATTTTCAATAATTCGTGTACGCAATTGAGTTGTAAGTATGTTTATAAATTGAAAATAAAAAGTTTTTTTTTTATACAAATTGAATACTTTAATCGTCACAAAATTGACACTGAGTTAATTTTTGCATGTTTGCCCGTATGCGAAAGTAACTGTTTTTCTCAAAGTCGCGGGTTTTGGCTAGTCATAAACAATCCACATGTTTGGTAAATCGTTTAAAAGGGTTGTCTGCAAAACGGCCAAAAGCTCTTAAACACTGTCCAATGTCCATCGGCAGTGATTTACAGGAGAATTGCAGAGGGATTCTCTAGGGGACAACTGTCCCACGGCCTCTGTCGCCAGTGACGTCAGACGAAATTGCACGACTTCTATTGACCTGTCTGGTCTCGCGACACGAAATAACATAGTTCCACGTGTCGTGAAGTGCGGCGTCATTGCTACCTAACTTGACATCGCAGAGACATTGTCCCTTTATTTCCAGGGAATGCACAAATTAACAATACCGTAAACGTGAGATAAAAATGAAGGTACCTACTTAATGATGAATGCAACAACTTTGTAGTATATATAGGCTAGTGTCTAGTCAATCAATCAAGTATAATAAGTACGATTTCCGCTTACTTTTTGGCGAGCGGTATAGCTATGTTTCCTGTACAAAAACTTTAAAACTCAAAATTGTATACCTTGAGAAACATAAAAACTCAATAGCAAACTGTGAACAACAGTGTGTGTGTACAAGGTCTTGAATGGAGGGTAAGAAAAAGCACCGGTTTAACTAACATACAACTACAGGACTATATCAAGATAGAAGGAAAGAGCTCGTCGATTAGTATGGGAACCGAGCGTGTAACATTTTGCGTAACTCTATCGAACCAACTGAATCATGACCCGCCATAGAACCTTGTTACAATGAACGAACATACGTAAGATCATATCACGTTAATATGTCAGTTAATTGTAACAAGGTTCCATGGTGGGTCAGGATTCAAATTTGTCGATAGTACTTTGATGTCACGAGCGTAATTCAGTGACGGGAACCATAAGCCGCGCGACATCGATTAGCACGCGGCAGTTGCAATAACTAGTAGGTTTATTTTGAATCGATTCAAAATATTGATAAGAACCGACAGAGGAAATGATAATTAGATTCAACAGAGAAAATGAAAAATAGTAAAAATGAAAAGGGCTTAGTTTTTTTACATTATAGAAGGAAAGAACTTGTCGAGCCGTTTAGTATGTTCAGTCCATAAGCATCCTGAACAAATTTCTGAATGGATTGCTTACGTTCCTGCTCACGGACGCTACACTTCAATCACTGGCCGAGCTATGTCATAAGTCCTCTAAATATGCGACCAGATACCCTAGGTAATGGCTAGAAGGAAACCAAAAATGTAGGAAACCATTTTTTACGACCAGTTGCTTCAATCCATTTATTTTTCATTTCAGGATCATTCGGAAAACTGAAATAAAATTGCAATATAGAAGTAGCCATAACCTGTTTGTTAATAATATTTGCTTTGCACTACGTACATTATATAGCTGCATAATAATATAAGAACGTAATTATCATTTCCTCTGTTTTCAAAAACGATTATAATAATCGAGTAAGAAAATCGCAGTGTACAGCACTATTCTTACTTTCGACAGAAAAAATGAGAAATCTACCTTGAACATGACTCGACAGTTTGAATAGCTTATTTTTACATCGCTGGTTTTGAACGCACACCAAGTCTGGCTCGTCAAATTAAAGTCGTAATGGAAAACTGGCATTGGCACACAATCGCCCGCTACTGTTTTGTTGAAAATAATGAAATAAATGGTTTTTTAATTAATAACAGATATTTAAGGGCAAATTGTACTTACCAATGGAAGGAAACACCTCGATTAACAGCTCCACCTTTATTGGAAGTGTTTGAGCAAGTAATTATTGCGCAAACAACCATTTTGTTTTTAAAATGTGACGTCGCACGCAGACCGCGGTCGGGAGCAGACTGAAGTTCACGGCGAGCAATGGTGCCACCGTGTCATCATTTCCCCACGCGAAGTACCTACGTACCCTTATTCCTTCTATCTTGATATATTTCCGCATTTTTTAGGGGGAGTTTTAAATTTGCGGCCACAAAGATTTGGAATGACCTCCCTCCTCCGCTGCGTGAGCCGATGTCACTGTTAAAATTCAAGCGATTAGTTCGATGTCACTTATTAGATAGGCAAAACAAGTACGTGTCTCCTCTCCCCTTAGTTGTTCTGTTCTCCACTTTGGTATTCATTTTCATTTTTTATTCATTTTCATTTTTTTTCTTTTTAGCACTCGCACACATGTACGCGCACATACACACACACAACAACGTTCGCACGCTCGTACACATACACATATACGCACATACGCACACACAATAACGAACGCAAGCATGCACGCACGCTCTCACACACACACACACACATACACACACAACACAAACATATACACACGCACACACGCTCTTATTTTAACTTTTGTATTATTATTATTTTTTGTAATTTGTACTCATTTGAAAGCACAGCGTCCAACTCCGACGCTTAGGTTCTGCTACCGACCGAGCCCTGATAAGGCCCAGGCTGAAAACCAGCGCTGAACTCTTGTTGTTCAGCACATGATGAGTCTGGGACCTATTGCCCCAAAATAATTGAACTGTACTTTTTATTTTTTTACATATTCCTATTCTGTATTTGTCACTGTTTGTATATCTGTACTTGTTTTTGGCAATAAATTATTATTATATTCTTCTATTCTATTCTATTCTATTTCTGTGCAAACAACGTATTTTATACCTTTATCACGAAACAAATTATTTAATTAAATATTTTGTTTCCTGTTATTTTAACGAGGAAGTTACCTCGATCATTTTTAGAGGATATGATACAGAGATCCTGTCGGGAGCTACAGACAAAGATGGTTTATTTTTTCTTTATATTCTTTCTCTCTGTATCATAACGTACTTGTTCTTACAGAATTCAATAACCAGGGACTACGCCACGAAAGAAGTAGCATTCGAAAACCTTGTGTAAATTATGGGAAACAACCGTTCACGCGATTTACGATTTCCTTTGACCGTAACAGTAACATCTCCCGAGTAATTAGGTAACTCAAGCTGTGACCCTTACAGTATATATCATCATCAGAGCCCTTTCAGTCTATTACAGACTATAAAAACAGTGTTAAGGGGAGTAACAACAACTCTTATGGCGATGAAAGGCGGATACGGGAGCGGAACGCAAGTCATGCAATGCTATGCTTGTGGCTTTGGGCTCGATTATTTACGAAAATTATAAACCAGGCTTTCCCATGAGTTGTACGACCTTCCAAAGTCAATAAAAAATTTAAAAAATATTTAATTTTTCTTCTATTTTTTTTAAACATGCCAACCGTTTCGCGTTTTTCACATTGTCTCTCATCCCGTTGTGCTTGTGTTACCATATTTAACATATTTATTATATTAATTATTTATTTATTATGTATACGTTTGTATCGGCAGTATGTTGTGTTGCGTTCCGTGGGTCACGTACGGTGCTGTCTGAAAATCAGCGCTGTAGGTGTCTGTCTGACACCTCGGCATAATGCTAAAACAGAGACCGATTCACTGCCGCGCACATTTTGTGTCAATTGTATTGTATTTCAACTCCCTTTGTCTCTGTGTGTCTTTTGTCTAGTGAATAAATGTCTTCTTTTTCTTTCTTTAAATAAAATAAAAAGGGGACAATGCTACACAAATCGACCTAGCCCCAAACTAAGCAAAGCTTGTACTATGGGTACTAGAAGACGATAAACATACTTATATAGATAAAATCCTACTTAAATACATAGAAAACAAATCATAAAAATACCATAGCATACCCTTACCGGGATTCGAACCCAGGACCTCATGCTTCGTAGGCAGGGTCACTACCAACTAGGCCAAAGCGGTCGTCAATTTATGCCATTTGTCCCCGTCCCCGGCACACTATATAACTATACAGACTTAATCGTTACTGACATAAGACACATGTGTAGATATTTTTGAAAGGTTGTCTGTATAGATATTGGAGAACTCGACTGTACGCAACTCTCGCGGGGAAAAGCTCGTTTATTCACGAGAATTACTCAGGAGTAATTCTCGTGAATAAACGAGCTTTTCGTCGACGTACGAAGGTCGTACAACTTATGACAAAGCCAGGGCTTTGTCATAAGTTGTACGACCTTCCAACGTCAATTTACGCTATTTGTCCAGCGAATTATACAAACTTCTCAAACTGAAAACCAAACCACGCCTGTTCACGTTCTTATCTAACCCTCTCACATTCAGCCGTCTTGTTTAATAACGTATTAACTTTACTATTTTTCAATACATTGACCCTCTTGACCCCTTTTAAGGCAGCGCGTTGATAACAAATAAGATACTCCTTCAACTCTCATCTCGAGCTTCATCATTTGCAAAAACATACCTTAGCGTGTCCGTTTAGAGTTTAAATTTGGATTTCAAGGATGATCTTTAAAGAGTTTGCGAAAGTTATTGGTGGAAATATCGAGTATCTTCTGCTAAGTGAAGCTTAACAATAGAAAGTACGGATCGGGTTGCGTTCTGAAGGAGTAATGGATACTTATCTTAAATACTAGCTTTTGTTCGTATTGAATGCAGGATTAGGGGTTTCTTTAAGACCGATACACAGGCAATACGGGTGTAGACGCGTAAATTATTATTACTTCAAGAGAAAGAAGGCAAAAAAATATGCCTAGTGACGAAAATCACATTCAGATATTTATCTCAAATAATTACGAAGCTACAAGTCTACAACCGTTTTAATATTGCTTGTTAGAGAGTTAAAACGCTCGCTTAGTGAAGTCATAATAAATATTACTACTATTAGGTACTATATGGTACCTATGAAAAAAAAAATGAAAATAATTCATAATGTTAAAGTTTTTTTCTGCGTAACGGATATTATAATATCATCATTTAAATAATAACCTAGATACAAATTCCCGGTAAAGCCCCTAAAGGAGCCGGGGTCCGCTTTGATACCTATATTATACACTATTTGGGTTATAACTATATACTTGCTTTATAGTATCAAAAATAAATCATACAAAAATAACTGAATGCTCCATTTAAATCTATATTAATTATAATTACTTCCGAGCAGAAAATTTGTATAAGGTTCTTGAATGAAGCATCTTAGAATAACGTTTTAAAATGAAATAACCAAAAACATGCTATACCAACTAAATGTTGTACGAAACCGTATTATCCTTAAGTAATAGAAAACTTTGTGAGACACGCGCGGAAACATAACACCCAACTCGTGTCGGTAAAATTCACCAAAACGACGGGAATTACTTACTTTCCGAACGTGTAGCGTAAATAACTATTGACGAAATTGTATGAATCCATACTAATATTATAAATGGGAAAGTAAGTTGTTCTTGTTCTCCCCGTGAGTGTCTTAAAAGTCGTCTGAGGGAGCAGCGTGTTGTGGACGATGAACGACCGCCCTCTCACTGCGATATCACTCATACGTCGCACTCCAGCGGGCATTTTGCGTGCATGTCATTTGGTACGGTTTACAAAAAAAATCTTAACTTACGAGTACTTACTTAGTATTTGTAATGGCCACTTAATCAAATCAAATCAAAAAATATATTTTATAAATAGGCTTAAGCAAGCTCTTTTACACTTACAAAATCAAATAACTAAATAACTTGCAAAAATGTATATAACTGAGAGAGCCCATCACTCGCCAACAAACTGTGAATACAGTTTGGCGAGGTAAAATCTGTACCTTACATTTTAAGTATTCTTTTTTTGAGGTAAAAAAATAGAAAAACTGACGTAACTGTCGTTCGTAGTTGTATTTGTTGGTGCAGTGCAATAGAAAGATTTGCTTATTTGTTAATTTGCACATCTATGTATTGAAATGGATAGGATACTACGACAGCAATCCGAACTTAAATCAAAGAAAGGTCACACATATTGCTTAAATGTTAAGCAATATGTGTGACCTTAGAAGTTAAAATACGCCCCAAAAATATAATGTATATTTCCGTTAGCAGCGTTACCGTAAAATGGGGTGAGTAGGGTTCGCGGGGAGAGTTGGGTTATGAATGGGGAGAGAAGGTATAAAAGAGGGGTGAGGTGGATTTTTAAGGCTACTGCTACAAAAATAATGTATTCCAATTTAAAATGGAGCTATAGTAATACTCATAATAATAAAAAAAATGAAAACCCATCTCACCCCAATTACGAGGGACTACGGGGTGAGGTGGGTTTTCCTGTTTATCGTCAAAGTTATGAAATGGAACTACCCAAAATAAAATAAAAACTAAAATACAAACGTCCGGAACACTTATTATATACACCATTCAATTTGTATAAGTAAAAATAAAATGTTATCAAGGTTTGAATGTCAGTTTTCACCCTACTCACTGTACTTTTACGGTACTGCTTAATTCAAAATTAATACTACATACTATTGAATCTTATTTTTATTTAAAACTGAATGGATATAATAAAAAAACCTAACTAACGTACAGCCTTCGTTGCTAAGGTATTCGGAATTGCACATTACAAAAACTAGGTATGAAATACTAAGTACAAATACTTTATTCTGCCAACTCGAAACTTGATTTGTGAACCGTACCAAATGACATACCCGCAAAATGCCCGCTGGAGTGCGACGTATGGATATCACATTTTGTACCCAAATTTATGCTAAAAGTGGCACTGGACCATAGGCTTTTGGAAACAGTCGTGAAATGTATGTATGTACGTTCTAATTTTCTAATAAGGAAAAATTAAAAAATGTAACGCCACCAAGAAGGCGGAGGCGTAAGAGGGTACTGATTGTTTTTTTTGTGGTCGAGACGGATTGTTTCGATAGCTCAGTTGGTTAGTAGGGACAAGCTGCGTTTGCCTGTGGTCACCGTCATTTTTTTTTCTCTAATTTTAAATGTGCCTGGCATGTTTGTCTATCTGTTACCTTTTCTCGCTTAAAGCGCAACAACGATTGAGCTGTGGTAATAGAGATAGTTTTAATCACGGGATGGGCAAAGGATTCTTTCTATCCCGAAAGTCATGCCCAAGGGAGTGAAATGGGGGTGAAAGTTTGTATGGAGGTACGATAAAAACTAGTTGCAAGCGAATCCGCGGGCAAAAGTTACCAAGGACATCTCTAGACACGTATTCTCAACCTTTCAACACAGGCTTCGATAGCCGCTTAAGGGGCTCCACGCGCTTTTTGGCTAGTCTTGACGAGTTTTGAGTTGATATTCCTCCGTCAAAACTATAGATATATTTTTTAAATTAAAGGAAAAATTGAAAAATTTAATGCTCCGAGCCGGATTCCGGATTTTTCCTTTAATTTAAAATTTATAATTTCGTTAGCAGCGGTACTGCTTAATACAAAATTAATATAGATATATTCATGGCACAAACACCTATCGGTTCTTTAATCCTTTATCTAAATTTACACGAGAGTTTTTTTGAAAATAATTAATATTTATTTGTTTATGATTTATTCAAACATGGTCCAAAAAAGCTCTGTTTTCGATATTAGTATGTTGTTCATGCACTTTTATATATGAAATCTACATATACACATGGTAGTGTGTACATGTATTATCTCACTTTTTACTTATGTTTATTTCTCTTTCGCCTGTCCCAATACTGTACGTAGTTTATTTATTACATTTGTATGACGTTTCCGTGAGTCACTGACGGTGCTGGCTGAAAATCAGCGCTGCAGGTGTCTGACACCTCAGCATAATGCTGAGCCAGTGTCCGGTTCACTGCCGCAGAGACACACTTGTTTCATGTTTTTATCTGTTTTTTGTTTTTTGATTATTTTATTGTTTAACACGTGTGTCCTGTGTGTTTGTGAATAAATGTATCTTTCTTTCTTTCTTCTTTCATATAATTGTTCCTTATTGACGTCTAACAACCCACGAGAGATTTTTATTTTAAGCTCATTTTCACAAGTTACGTCCAAAAAACTGGTTTTTTGGCCAGAAATTGCCAAAGTATCGTGCCATATATCCCGAAAACTGTGAGGTATGAAGTAAATATGGGATACTATTTCGGTAAACCACGATAAGCCATTAAAAACACGAAATAACCGACAGTTACAGATCGAAGGTCATTGGGAGCTAGATTAAGGAATATAATTCCAACCAATATTCACCTACCATTTAATTCATCTCTACCTAAATAAAAGCTATATTTAGATACGGATGACATGGGGCTTGAGTGGTTAAAGCCTCACTCAACTGGAAAGCTTACTTGATAGTTTGGGGCCTCAGGGAGCTTATAATATTGTAGGCCAAGTACGATAAGTTGTCATTTTAAAATGGGTAAGTCGCTTGAGGGTAGGTGATGTAAAATCGATATACGCAAGCAGATAAGTCGATCTCGGAGATAGATATAATTTTATAACAATTTTCATCATCATCATCATTATATCAGCAGAAAGACGTCCACTGCTGGACGTAGGCCTCCCCCAAGGAGTGCCAAAGTTATCGGTCCTGCGCCACCCGCATCCAGCGGACTCCCGCGACCTTTACCAGGTCATCAGTCTACCTCTACCTTGTGGGGGGCCTACCCACGCTGCGCCGTCCGATAAGTGGTCGTCATTTTAACCTATCCGTCCCAACGTAGGAGGTAGTTTAGAACCTGGATTAAAACATAGGATACTTTATACCGAAATAGGCTCAAATCGGTGATGATAGTAGGTACCGTAAATGCGGGTTACTTTTAGCCAGTGGCGGGTTACTTTGGCCCTTAAGGCATTAAGTCCGCCTTTTGTACTTTTATGCTTTGTGCAATAATATTTAAAAAATAAAATAAATGAAAAACACGTACCTATAATTTCGGCCGGCCCAGGTACCGATGGGGTGACGAAGCTCTCAAAGATCCGACCCAGGGCCATCCAACTGGCGTGAGGTGGCGCAGAATAGGAAAGAGTGGCGTTCTCTTGTGTCAGAGGCCAAGGTCCTCTTTGGACCCCGTAGCATGGACGGCCTAATCACACGATAAGTGACAAGATTTGCGGGGTTAGGTCGTCGAGCCAGCGTAGTAAGTAAGTAAGAATACATAATTTCTTCTTCTTCTTCTTATTTAAGAGCTAAGCTCTTGTCGGTGTAGCTCAAAGTAGGCCCTCCATTTACTCCGATCCCAGGCAACCTCTTTGACATCTCGATATGACCTAACATCAACTCTTTTTTTGAGCTGCTCTCTGTAGTTTATTCTGGTCTTCCTCTTCGTCGCTTCCCCTCTATCTTTCCTTGTCACATAAAAAAGTGGCAACGTCAGCAGTTAGCTGAAACTGACAATGATTTAATCCTGTTCAAATGCATATAAAAAAGATAGACAGCGTTGTAGCGGCCTGCTCGGCTGCCACGGTGCTAATACCGGGCGCCGGCGCGCTGCAGCGACCCGTTGCAGTGCAACGTGGTCAATAGTTCTGTCATCGCTCTACTACTTCTTCTGACAGCCGTTTGCGATTTAAAATCTCAATCGACGACAGACCTGACAGAAAAGACACAGACCACTTAATCTATAAATATAGGTTAAGTGGGCTGTCTATTCAGACTACTCCATCCCGCTAAATAACTCCACTGTTACTAACGAACACCGTTAAACCCGGGTCACCGAATCATCCTGTACCAAATAACTAACAAATGGACACTGAACTGACCCCAACTTAACCCTCAACCGCTGCTGACCCCTGAAGGCACCGCAAAGCCTTATAAATTACCGTCCTCGGCAACAGAGCCGTTTAATTGCTATGTCAAACTTCTGATACTAGTAACAAATAGGTTTCGGATACCGTAAGTTTGTAAGCCGAGCATATTAATCTGGATCCTAGATTTATGGAATTTCTAATTGAACTTACTTGCCTAATTTTGGGTTGATTGGTACCAGCATTGTTATGAATAAAGTGCGGGCTTCGGATGATTATTATCACATTCACTGCTAACGATTTCGTAGCACTTCAATAGGGTATTTTCATCTATTAAAATTAAATTAACAAAGTATTTTTTATACCGTTTTTCCATAAGAACTACGTGTATAACACTTTTTTTTAATAAAATTTATTTTTAATTTGAAAATGTAAATCGTATGTCACGTGGCCGAAATAAAAATTTCTCTGTATGTCACGTGGCCGAAAACCCCGACCGCCGTTATGTTCACGTGAGTGACGTCAGGATAGCAGGACTATGCTATGCAGTAATTGCAGTATGCACATTTGACGTTTCTATCTTTCTGGTTTTCTGCTCTTATAACCGTTATTTCTTTGCACAAAACCATATTATTTTGAGGAAATAAAAATACTTGTTGACTTTTGAATCTATATAAACATTTTAAAATACTTACAATACCCGTGTGGTGTCGGGTTAGAATTTAACCATTCCCTTTCTTCCCGTGGGTGTCGTAAAAGTCGACTAAGGGACCAGGGTTGAAGTGTGTTGTGGGCGAAGGGCTAGCTATCACATTTTGTCGATCTTTTATACCCACATTTATGCTAAAAGTGGCGCTGGAATATACGTTTCATGTGCTATACCTACCTCTTTTAGGAATAAAGGCGTGAATATATGTATGTATGTACAATAGACAATTTAGAATAGCCTATTATACTTAGAAAGAATTTTCAAAATTGGGAAGATTGTTGGGATGCCCAAGACCCATAACAAGTCATAGCTGCAACGGGAGTAGGTAAATAGGCACAAATAACGACAAAATGTATCAACTCGATTGATAAACCCCTTCTTTTCTTTCCAGAAGCCAGTGGAAAAACCAAATCTCGTTATACTTGTCCGTAATTAAAATAATAAAAAACGTCTACACACTGTAGCAGCTTATATACCATCGGTTGTCTATTGCTATCCATCTCGCTCTTGCATTATGTGTCGTCTAAAACGAAGAAAGATCCATCTGAGACGCTGGCGCCCGCTAGGCGGGTACCAGGCAGTGAAACTGTTAATAACTTAAAGAATGAATAAAAATTTCAAACCATTTTTGATCCGGAAATAGGCAAACGAAAGGCTAAAAAAATATAAGTAAGTGCCTACTATATTTACCTTTTTTGAGTTTTTGTCTATACATAAATCTTGCTTACCCATTCACTTCGTAAGACCAGTATAAAACCAGTATAAATTCCACCTCTGTTAACACGCTACTACTCATTCTCCACGCTAGTGTTCATTATCCACTAACTTGCTTGTGGCGGTCACAGTCGCCAATTTCGCCGACCCTAAACTGATGGTGGCAACTGTGGTTGCCAATCGATGTATGGGCTGCTATGATAATGAACATTTTTAAGCAATTTAGGCTACCTTTATCCAAAACCGAAATCAAGTGAGCGGTTAAATGAGTAGAAACCAAAGTATAAAGAAAACATGCTCACCGAACTCCTTGGTAAACGCTGGCAAATACTTTTTTCTTAGTGGACTGTTCTCTTCTGTCACATGTATTTTCTGTTTGGTTTCTGTAACTGTGATATTATTTTGTAAAATCATTCAGTTGCTGTGTTTGTGTATTATTATATTGAACATTCAAACATGCCCGTGTAATTTAACTGTAGACGCGAGTTTGTACGATCTGCAAGTGGGACCCATCGAAACGTACAATGTGAGTAATATGTTTATATCTGTATCTAAATATTTTATGTTTCTTATTTGTCGAAGTGAAATCATTATTATTATCCAGGTTTTAAGTGGATTTTATCGTTACATATGTAGTATCTTCTTCTTATCTTTTTTTTTTAAATGGCTTCCATCTAAGTAAAGATGATTTTGCCAATGTAAAGTTTGCTTATAAAGAGACGTTGTTCGGTAGTTTGGTCAGTCGTCAATAATGCAATCAGCGTCAGAAGCTCCGCTTAAGAAGCAAGGCGTCCACCGCTCACCGCATCCCCGACGAAAGACCGACATATGTAGTAAATAATATTATCGTGTTGTTCACAGACTAAAATGACAGATCTAAACGCCAAACATATAAATGAATGCGACTTAAGGGCGAATATACACTGGTCGTTAAAGTGCTGGCACACTTCAGTATTCACTTGTAATTAGCATTCTAGCGATTGTTAAATTACTCCTATCATTTGTGAGCTTTTGTCACAAAATAAATAAGAGCGTTTTAGCGAGCATTCCAGCCATTGTTCTAGCGAAATGACGGTTTTACTTCATGTTCAAGCAATTTTATTCCCGCGATCTTTACCAGGTCATCAGTCCACCTTGTGGGGGCCTACCCACGCTGCGCCTTCCAGTACCGCTGGATGCGGGTGTCGCAGGACCGGTCATCGTGGCACTCTTTGGGGGAGGCCTATGTCCAGCAGTGGACATCTTTTGGCTGATATGATGATGAGCAATTTTATTATTGTTCCGTTCGCTTTCTCTCTCCGCCCACATCTCCCGCACAGCATTTACTAGAGCGTTCGCTAGAATGATTGTAAAAATGTTCGTAGCGATGTGTGGTTCTGTGCATGACTCTGTTCGTTGTTCAGTTCGACAAATTTAAAAACGGCCAATGCTCGATGTTCAGGTACAATTGGATGGTCAAGTCCAACAGGACCTTACTATTTATTTATTTTATTTTGGTTCGCCGTTTATTTCAGACCAGCATCATCCATATTATGCTAGTTATCGAGGCCAAGAAGTGCAATATACGTGCGCTACGTCGTAGGCCGTAGCAATATTTTCCGGTTTGTAGGGGGAAATCGCTCATTTTTATTGACTTTTAATGGATTACAGGGGAAACAAGATAATACTAGCTCCCATGTAGGACTGTACTGTTGCGACCAGTAAAAACTAGAACTTACTGAAATATATATTTCCATGGTAGAAAAAGACAAGGTACTTACGTCATTCCTTACGATGTATTTGCCTACGTTACACAAACGTTGCCATAGTGTGAAGGTGGCACACAAACGTTGCCATTGACTGACATTTTCCATACAAAGGAGTAGTTTTGTTAATGCATGATTAATAATAAAAAAAATGTTACCTAGTTTAATTATTCATTTGAGGTGAAAAGACAACTGTATAACATTTATTCGTTTAATTTGAATATCGATTGAAAGCACCTAAGTTCAGCAATGCAATTGACTCGGGTAATTTACTTTCACACACTGATAGTCCGCCATTTTTAAGATCCTGATGACGTCATCGGCGTATCTTGCCTACGTAGGCAAAATACGCCGACGTCACGAGCACTCACGAGAGTGACTTGCCTTGTTTTTCTACCATGGATATTTCGTGTGTGTAAACCCACCCCTAGGCTCACAGTAATAGTGGTCCAAATATTTTTTATACAATTTAGTAAAGATCCGACCAATAACTCACAACATTTATAGCCCGCCCCGAACTTCGACCAACTTCGGCCATAGGAACTAAATAGCGACCATCACACGTCAGAAACTTGCGCGAAAGCTATATATCTCAGACAAGTTTGTATGTGAGCCGCACACATGCGCTGGTGTTTTGCCAAATTCGTGTTATGTTAATACTGTCACAGTACATGGTGTGGTTTAAGTGATAATTTTGGATCTAGATCGAGTGTTAAATCCCATACGTACATAGCAGGGATGCCGCGGATGCGATTTTTGGACATCCGCGGATGCGGAGGCGGAAGCGGATGCGGATGCGGATTTTGGGGTCACTCACTGAAAAACGAAAAAACAACGTCCATTTTATGATATCACGCAATCATCAAACACGTAGAGACTAAATGACAATAATAGCGAACAAATAAAAGGCGCGTATGGGTCGGTCCCAAAGTTCTGTCACAAATGAAAATAATGATAAAAACAAAAGTAGCAATCAATTTTTAATAAATTATATACCGATTTAAAGTACATTTAATAAAGAATTAAAATTACTCAAAATTATTCAAAATTACCTCCTTTGTTTTTAATACAGGCCCTTAATCGGTGCGGCCAGTCGTCTATCGCAGCACGCACCATTTTCATATCTATCTCAGTGACTGCTTTTCTTAAAGATGACTTTAGACTCTCCAAATTTTTATGTGGTTTAGCACAGACCTTCCCCTCTAAGACCTGACAAATTTTATAGTCCAAAGGATTAAGGTCCGGACTAGAGGAAGGCCAATCTTCGTGTCTTATAAAGTCGATTTTTTGACGGTCAAACCAGGCTTGAGTGGTCTTGGCTTTGTGTGCTGGCGCAGAATCCTGCTGGAAAACAAAATTATGTCCCGAAAATAGCGTGTTGGGCAGATCTTTGACAACCTTATCCAAAACTGTCTCTTGGTATACTTTCGCACTGATTTTGACACCTTTTTCGCAAAAATGAACCTCAGTTGGCCCGTAATAAGATACACCCAACCAGACCATCACTGATGATGGATGATGCCCATGTTGCACCCGCGGAACTCTTTTTCCTGCTTCTTCAGAGCTCCTAGCGTACACTCTATCATTCTGTTTATTGTACTTCTATTAAATATCGAAAATCTTTTCGTCTGTAAAGAGGATATCACGGTGTCGATTTTTCGCGTACCGCTTTAACAACTTCCGGGATCTTTTAAGCCTTATTCTTTTTAGACGGGCATTAAGTAAGTGCCCACGCTTTTTTTTGTATGCTCGTAGACTAAGATCTTCGTTTAAAACCTTTTTGACGGTTTTTCTACTGACACCCATCTGCAAAGCCATCAATTTCTGTTTTCGGACAGGATTTCTTGCTATGCGCGCCTTGATCGCTTTGATCACTGCTGGTGTTCGTACGGAGCGAGGCCGGCCAATTATTTTCTTGTCCTCAACACTGGAGACTTCATTGTACCTATCAATAGTACGGTACACAAACCTAAGCGTTATTTTTAAATTTTTGAGCAACTTGAAAATCGTACTTGGCGAGTGCCCACAGCGGTGCAATGCTAAAACAGCTATTCGGTTTTCTTTCAATGTCCACTCCATCGTGAGAAATTGCAACGAATGACTGTTTTTTGTTTTAAAATAATTGGCAAACATTCAAAAATGGAATGCAATAAAATTTTCTTAAAATCATCTTCTAAATTTAAAAATAATATGCCAGTGACAGAACTTTGGGACCGACTACGTACATCTGGAACGCGCGCGGTAAGCGTTCTTTCTTGTCGTGAATTGCTCTACATCGGCATCTGCAATAACTTCGCATCGATTTTTGCGGATGCTGATGTTGAAGTTATGCGGAACTTCCGCGGTTGCGGATGCGGATGTGAATGTCTGCAACATCCCTGCTACATATACTCCTATCGAGCAGATACTTATTGGTTCTAATGAAATTGATTTAATCAGGCGTTATTTTGCGGAAGTCCACGGACAGCTAATTTGCTCAGTGGAAGTCCATTGACAACTAATTTGCTCAGTGGAAGTCCACGGACAGCTAATTTGCTCAGTGGAAGTCTACGGACAGCTAATTTGCTCAGTGGAAGTCCACAGACAGCTAATTTGCTCAGTGGAAGTGGCGCAAGCAACATCTCCTGCCAGCATCTCGTGATGATGCCTCGTAGGGAGGCGAAACACGTGTCGAGGTTTTGTCATTGTTGGTGGTTGTTTGCTGTAATTATGTGCCGTGTGGACGTGCGGCGGGAGGGTGAGCTGAGCGCTGGGTGCGAAGCCAGCATCATGCTGAGTTGGGCCCATTTCGTGACACGGCACAGATTCACTTTTTCTTTTGTCTTTTTCTTGTAATACTGTGTGTTTGGTTGTGTTACGTATAAGAGTTTGATTCTAATTTCTGATTTTGACAGAAACTTATTACAAGTAACGTCAGAACTGTTGGTCTTGAAATTCGCTCCTAGCCGGTGTCTTAGACTACAAAATTCTGTATCTAGGAAGCGTTTCTCTCTAAATCCCGATTAATGCATAGAGTATCATCTCTGGATTCTACAAGGTAAGCTAGTTACCTTATTAAGTCTAAACTATACGTACGACCTAGTTGTTGTTGTGCGAATAGGTATTCAGTACACCTATAGTCACCAGCACGGCCATCACAGGACGGCTCGCGAGCGCAGGATTAATAATAGTGCTACATACAGAAGGTTCGCTGTTAACAAATCCCCTGTTTAGATAAGCCGAATTAGCCTAAACGTGGCCATCCCTGGCATGCAACGCGCTGCGATAGAACGCGTGCGAGCCGTATAGCAGCGCTAACATACCCCCGGTAGGCCGTATGTAGCCGTGAGTGAACCGTAACTGGTCGCGTTAAGCTAGACCTTTATTCTCTTTCTCATTAGGACGCTTAGACTGCCGCCGCGACTCAGCTCGCGGGGCGTCCTGTGATAGCCTAGCCGTGCATTATTATCTGCCATAAGAAAGCGAGAATAAATATCTGACTCGACTGTATTTCTAGGGCCGTTAGGACGTGTCAGATATTTTTTCCCGCTTTGTTAAGGCAGATTTCAATGCTTGTGACTGTACTTGGGTGGCGTCGTGAGAGAATAGTTGGAGGCTAAATATTGTTTTCGGAAAAAAAAACGAAATTTTAAGATTTTGATTTAAAACATTTTTTTTTAACGAAAACGGTAAAGTTTACATTTCAAAATCTTAACATTTCGGCTTTTTTCCTTTAAAAATGCAAACGGAAGTTCTAATATAATTTACTTTACTTCAATTCAGTACTTCACCTTATTTGAAGAGTTTCCTCGATTTATTCAGTATCCCGTCATCGGATCTTGACCTGACCCGTAGCATGGACGGCCTTATGACACGATAAGTGACAAGATAGAGCGTCTGTCACTGGCTGACACCGTTCAATAGAACGAGACGGACGCTCTATCTTGTCACTTATCGCGTGATAAGGCCGACCATGATACGGGGTCTGATGACAATAAGACCACAAGGACAGGATTCCCTTTAAAAAAAAAACAAATCGGTCGAGGCGTCTTCGGGTAATTGGGGAAAACGGATTTTAATAAAAATCGGACGAATTATGAACCTTCTCCCTTGTTGAAGTCAACTAAAAAGTCGTCATATGTATTAATCAAACTCAAAATCAAAATAATCTTTATTAAAGTAGGCATAGTAACAAGCACTTTCAAATCGTCACTTAGAAACATCATTTTAGAGCAATTAATGAATTAAATTATTATTTCTCAAATATTTGAATTGATATATACGGTAAGTGGCAAAATAATTAATAATAATTTCGCAATAAACATTGCATACAAATAAAAATTGTTTAAAAAAATACCAGTCTAGAATGTTCCCAGAAAACAATTAAACAAAAAAATTATAATTAAAAAGACAATTTCATAATTCATTTAATTTCCATGCCATTATTATAGGTAATATCATAATATGCCTCCAACATAACGGATATTATTACAGAGTTAACACATCGTCAACAGTTACTCCCTTTTAACTGACAAGTTGACAGCTCAGTGTCATTTTTAATTAGAATAACCATAGACGAATTAATGAAGAGTAACACTATCAACACTAAATCGCGTTTATTCAAAAGCGATTATTTACTTTAAAAACAAAGTTTTAACCGACCTCAATTCAATACTTCCTCTCCCGGGCTAAATTTTTTTTGTTGTCAGCGGGAGAGGAGCGGATGTAAAAAGTTCCCTCGATTTGTCCAGGATCTCACCCGGATACGAGTAACCATGGGATAACCCAGGAAGGATGCCCTTTTAAACAGAAAAATAATTTTCCGAATTTCTCCAGGCGTCTTCGAGTAATCGGGGAGCTTTCTTCTTTTTTCTTTTCTATTTGACGACTTAGTTAGCCTAGTGGAGAGTGACGCAGCCAACGAAGTTGGAGGTCCTGGGTTCGATTCCAGGTAAAGGCAAATATTTGTGCGATGAGCATGAACTTTTGTTTGCGAGTCTTGGATGTTTTCTATGTATTTATAGTCTGTATTTAGAGTAATCTAGTATTTATATATACTAGTATTATATATATCGTCGTCTAGCACCCTTATGGGTACTAGAAGACGCAACACACAAGCCTTATTGAGCTTAAAATGGGACTAGTTCGATTTGTGTAAGAGTGTCCCTTAATATTGAATATTTATTATTCCATTTTTGAAAAACAGAAAAAAAATGTTTTTGATAAAAGCGGACACTAACTTTTTAACACTAGTTGTATAACAATTGATAGTCTTCTAGATTTATTCGTCTATGGTATAACCCGCCCTTAAAACTAACTTGGGTGTCACCGCCCACGCTATCGTAGGCGTTGTATTGTAACACAATAAGGAGTGTATTTGGATGAACGTATTGTTTTATTGTCGGTTTGCTATTCGAGTCGATAAATCGATTGCCGGTATTTTCCCCACTGCCTCCGAAGGAAGGTTACGTATTTATGTACCTACTAGCTTCCGCCCGCGACTTCGTCTGCGTGGACCCGGGATAAAAACTATCCTATATTTGAATCCAGGTTATAAACTAACTTCGTGCAAAATTTCATCTAAATCGGTTGAGCCGTTTAAGAGTGATTGAGTAACAAACATCCAAACATCTAAACATCCAAACTTTCGCATTTATAATATTAGTAGGATACAACAAAATTGCAGTCGTTTGACATATGACGTGCCGTCGCATCCTACTAATATTATAAATGAGAAAGTTTGGATGTTTGGATATTTAGATATTTGTTACTCATATATACATACATACATAGATTCACGCCTTTATACCCAAAAGGGGTAGGCAGAGCACATGAAACGTATGTTCCAGCGCCACATTTAACATACATGTGGGTATAAAACACACGGGCATGATATATTACATTATTATTATGTATCTGCCATTGAAATTCACGGGGCGAACCCCGGTCATTTAGAAGGCGTGCGTGGGGATATAGATGCAACACGTATAGGCCCTTTGGAGACGAAGTTTAATGTGATATTATTATTCTTATTATTCTACTGATAATGCCGTCATTTGCTCAGTGGGCGTGGCGCAAGCAACATATCCTGCCAGCATCACCTAATGATGCCTCGTAGAGAGGCGAAACACGTGCCGAGGTTTTGTTATTATTGGTGGTGGTTTGCTGTATAGATGCATGCTTGGTGGTGGTTTGTTGTAATGCATGTTTCGTGGTGGTTTGCTGTATACATGCATGTTTGGTGGTGGTTTGTTGTAATGCATGTTTCGTGGTGGTTTGCTGTATAGATGCATGCTTGGTGGTGGTTTGTTGTAATGCATGTTTCGTGGTGGTTTGCTGTATAGATGCATGTTTGGTGGTGGTTTGTTGTAATGCATGTTTCGTGGTGGTTTGCTGTAAAGATGCATGTTTGGTGGTGGTTTGCTGTACAGATGCATGTTTGGTAGTGGTTTGCTGTATAGATGCATGTTTGGTGGTGGTTTGTTGTATAGATGCATGTTTGGTGGTGGTTTGTTGTAATGCATGTTTCGTGGTGGTTTGCTGTATAGATGCATGTTTGGTGGTTGTTTGCTGTATAGATGCATGTTTGGTGGTGGTTTGCTGTATAGATGCATGTTTGGTGGTGGTTTGCTGTATAGATGCATGTTTGGTGGTGGTTTGCTGTATAGATGCATGTTTGGTGGTGGTTTGCTGTATAGATGCATGTTTGGTGGTGGTTTGCTGTATAGATGCATGTTTGGTGGTGGTTTGCTGTATAGATGCATGTTTGGTGGTGGTTTGCTGTATAGATGCATGTTTGGTGGTGGTTTGCTGTATAGATGCATGTTTGGTGGTGGTTTGCTGTATAGATGCATGTTTGGTGGTGGTTTGCTGTATAGATGCATGTTTGGTGGTTGTTTGCTGTATAGATGCATGTTTGGTGGTGGTTTGCTGTATAGATGCATGTTTGGTGGTGGTTTGCTGTATAGATGCATGTTTGGTGGTGGTTTGCTCTATAGATGCATGTTTGCACGTGCGGAGGAAGAGTGGGCTCATTAACCGCATGCAAAAATACGCAAATAGTTGCAACTCATCTTCGCTGCTAGACCAGAGGCTCTAGTATAAGTTTTACCGAAACAAAACGTTACGACCACGTTAGCGTTTAGCTGTCAAATCCCATACAAATTGTGGGTAAAACGCAAACGCGATCGTAACGTTTTGTTTCGATAAAACTTATACTAGAGCCTCAGCACGTTTTTTAACGGAATAGCAAAGGAATATTGTTCACGTGAATACTTTAAGCTTAATAGATGCCCAAGCTGCATGAACTTGTAGAAACACACGCCTACACACGTTCAGGTGGTTATTGAAATTGCGAACGATATAATATATTAAAGTTATTTGCCTTTAACATAAACCTTTCACCTTCAGACACTGGAAAGACCTAAATCGGCTTTACCTATAAACAGTATTTTAACAATTTGATATTTTTAGTATGCGGGATTCGCGTATAACATATACAGGGTGTACCATAAATGGGGTATGAACCGATCCAGGGCTTAACAGGTATCGTGTACTGATAAGAAAAAACAGAAAAAAAAAAAATTGACGCGTTTTTTTTTCATTTGTCTCGTCGCCCCAGTCGGCCAACGCTCCATACAAAGGTTAAAAAAAATCGAGTCAATTTTTTTTTCTGATTTTTCTTATCAGAACACGATACCTGTTAAGCCCTTGATCGGTTCATACCCCATTTTTGGTACATCCTGTATAACTTGTTTCATAACATCCATGGTCACGAGACAACTGAACTTGGGTATTTCGTATGTCTTGGGTATTTTCGACGACCTCTCTAGCCTAGTTGCTAGTGACCCTGCCTACGAAGCTGGAGGTCCCGGGTTCGAATCCCGGTAAGGGCATTTATTTGTGTGATGAGCACGAATATTTTTACCTGAGTCATGGATGTTTTCTATGTATTTAAGTATTTATTTATCTATATAAGCATGTATATATCGTCGTCTAGTACCCATAGTACAAGTTTTGCTTAGTTTGGGACTGGTAACAACCGGCCAACCAACCCAACCAACCCAAGGTAACCGATATAGCCCTCCGAATCGCTAAACTTAAGTGGCAGTGGGTGGGGCACATTGCACGTAGAACTGAGTGTAAGATTGTTTCCAAATATTTATATTTATATTTGTCCCGTGACATCCATGGATGTTGTGACACACATATACACGATTAAGTCCAGTTTAGTGAAAATAATGTGTGAGAATCGCGAAAGTTTAATTCAACAACTATGATGGCAAACTGAAAAAAAAAAACATTATATTTTAAACGATATGATACAGAGAGAAAGAATGCAGAGAGGTCGCTATTCGTAGCAGGAATATAGTTGAAAGATACGCGACTTCAGTCACTGTCCTCGTAGCTTAGTGGTTAAAGCACTCTACCGGCAATAGAGGGATCGCAGGTTCGAGTCCTGTGGGGGGCTACAGACGAAGATGGTTTATTTTCCATGATATTCTTTCTCTCTGTATCGTTTAAAATATGATCGGGGTAACTTCCTCGTTAAAAATATTACGAAACAAGATATTTAAATAAATAATTTATTTCGTTAAGAAAGGTATACACATTATATTGTAAAAAAACATGCTGAAGCAAAAACACGACTTGATACAATCTATTAGAAAGAATAGCGAACGCAGTTAAAAACTAATTCATTTTCTAATTTCATAAAACCTTTCATAAAAGAATTGCAGAAGAAAAATAGAATACTAAAACAATGCTTCATTTAATTTAGTTTCATCTAGGCTAGTGTCTTAGCTTAGGACTAGGTCATGTTTGACCGATTCTGGTAAAGTTGAAAACTAGTAAGTTAAATTTACTTCTCTCGCTCGAGAAGTTTCAGTCTGGCTTAAATGCTGTTATTAGCTAGGAAATCTGATTTACCTATATGATATTTTTATGATATATTTTGCTTTAATACGACGAGAGTTTTTGACCAGTGTGTTGCTAATAATGACATAATTATGGCACTGAAACGTGATCGCTTACTTATGGGCTTCATGATAAGGCTCAAAGTCACACAAAGGGCAATGGAGGCTATGCTGGGAGTTTATATGCGTGATCGGATCAGAAATGAGGCTGTCCGCAGCAGAACTAAAGTAACCGATAGAGCCCTCCGAATCGCTTAACTTAAGTGGCGGTGAACCACAAGCTGGATTGCTGGAAGGTCGCGAAAGTCCGCTGGATGCGGGTGGCACAGGACCGGTCACTTTGGCACTCTGGGCCTCATAAGAAGGCTCAAAGTCACCCAAAGGGAAATGGAGAAGGCTAAGCTGGGAGTTTATCTGCGATGTCGATGCAACTTATGTGGGAAGCTGTATGCGATGCACAACCTATGCAGCCCACCCTATCGCGTCATCGTGAACCCATCAGAGACGATATCACTACATCTACGGGCTTTGTGATTGGCAGATGATTTTGCCACGGAGCAAGGCAGGGACCACTCCGGGCATTCGCCATTCGCCTCATCATTCATGCACGTAGTGCCTTTTACTTAATTTCTATATTTCTGTACCTAAGCGTGTACCCACTGTTAAATACTCAATTAACTACATTATTGCTGCTGATCTTACTCCAAAGAAGAGCTACACGCCAGCGACTATCCACTAGAGATATACGAAAATGTGTTTTCATATATCTGACAGCTGGCACAACTGACAGATACAGCTTTGCACATGTCTGGAACATATTAACCCTTACAGCGTTCATGGACCCTTAACAGAATCAACATAAACCTGCCTTTTGATCCTTGATCGCACGCGTCACATCAAACGTAATTTAATTACAATAACGATCGTTAATAACGGTAATTACCAAGGTAATTAACGTGCGTTACCCGCGTGCTTATTTAATTAAGTTTTGTTTAGCTTTTAATGGTACGATCTAATGAGACCCTTTGTTCGTAGCCAATTTTAAATGCATTCGTAGGAATTTTCCTCTTTATTATATTAGTATGGAAGTATGGATTATTGAACTTGCCTGGTTAGTTTGTGAGGGTCAAATCTTGTAACTGAATTTTAAATCAGTTATCATCAATCAATTGAGCTGAAAGTTTGCATGCAACACAATTTGTGATAACGATAACGCAATAGTATGGTAATTGTTTGAATCAGAGGCTCTAGTATAAGTATTACCGAAACAAAACTTTACGATCGCGTTTGCGTTTTACCCTCAAGTTGTATGGGATTTGACAGCTAAACGCAAACGCGATCGTAACGTTTTGTTTCAGTAAAACTTATACTAGAACCTCTGGCCTTACTTTGCGAACGTCCTTAATTTTTTTAGCGGAATAGAAATGGAAAATTGTTCTCGTAATTAAATTTTATGGTATTAGGTTTTTTTTTCTTTATTTTGAAGAAGGTAACATAACACATATTCAATTTAAAATTTACTCGCCAAACTGACAGAACCATCGAACGACAAAACCATAGAAGTCTAAGTAGCGCCGCAAAATGGCCCCACAGAATGGGTGCCATTGCCATTATGCGGGGGTGGGGGCAGGGTGTCAAGACGATGCCAGGCAGCCGTATAGTTACCGGGTTTTAGGCACGTGTTTGGGTAGAAATTTGGAAGTAGCTCGCATTCAATGTTTTTTCGTTCGCTGGCTTGTTGACGGGGCCGCGCTCATTTTCCCCGGGGTGATCTGGAAATGGGAATAAAGTTTGATGGGAGCTTGTTTCTATGTTTTTTCGTTTGCTGGCTTGTTGACGGGACCGCGCTCATTTTCCCCGGGGTGATCTGGAGATGGGAATAAAGTTTGATGGGAGCTTGTTTCTACACACCAGAAAAGAGGTTCTAAATTAACCGCCTACTTGGAGTTTTCTCTGATTTTCACATTAACTTTTTGTTGAAGCGATTGATGTAGGAATGTTTTAATTATGAATACGCAGTTGTGACACTTATGAGACCTTAAGACAAAGAGCCCGATGTCATTTGAAGGTGACTGAGGATTGATAACACTAAAATAGGGATTATTCATGGGACTTCACTTTTGAATATATTGCACTCAAGCGATGCGGATAAACGTAGAAATATCACACAACAGAAAAAAAAGTTGGTTTAATCTCACATTAAAATCACAAAAAAAATCATTTAGCCATAAAATTAAACTAACAGGTAGACAGAATATTTAATTACCTATAGAAATTATATTTTGCATCCCAAATATAGACTTAGGCACTGGTCCCACCGCCGGCTAGTAAGCTAGAAAAGTTGGGCGAGTAGCATTACATTGCGGATCTGTAAAGGTCGATTGATCACACTGTGCCTGGTCAGCACGCAATGAACCGTTACTCGCCCAACTTTTCTAGCTTACTAGCCGGCGGTGGGACCAGTGCCTTAAACGGAAATTTTAAGGAGATCATTGCATAATGACTAGCTCCATAGTAAAGTCGCCGAGAATATGGATTGTGACGTCATACCTAGTCTATGTCCGTTTAATATAGTGTTTTCGGTGGGTGCCGGCGCGTGCAGATTTCAAATGACAATAACATCAGAAAAAAAACATATGAAAGTTTTAATGTTACAGTTTATATTCCTCTGGCTTATACTTTAGATTTTCGTGAAAAAAAAGCATATGCATATCCCTATTGGCTAAGGCCGGATTTGGTCGAACTGGAAAAGGGAACTGATCTGAAGTTAAAACTGACAAATTAGTTTGGGCTAGTCTGCGCGGTTATTACATGACAGAGCGCGAGCTCTCTCGCGGCGACATAGACTATCCCTCTCTTTCTAATTAGAACACTTAAAAGCTGTGCTAGGAATAAACTGGTAGAATTTGGTTGACGGAAAGAAAATTAGGTCAGTTATACATTTTTTGAACTATAATATTACACGCCTAATGTTGAAAACGGTTTCCAACTGTTGGCCGCCTCATTCGTAGTTATTTTTTAAATAACTTGTTGAATAAATTTAATTTAATACAAAATAAAATTTAATACTGTAGCAACAGTGCTACTGTTATTCCAATTATTCACCACTACAAAGTATCTGAATAATTTATTATAAACTATTATCAATCCTAAAACTTTACCTTACAAACATTACAAATATAAAAGCAATATCAAAAGCTAGCATTAATATCAAAGCTTCATAAAACTTGTTCATTTAAAGCTCACACGCGTCGCGGACCGTGAAAGCTCCGGATATCCGTGACCGGATGTAGTCTGCCACCATTTCCGGTTATAAAAGCCTAGCCTAGCTCATTTACAATACCCAAAACACTAAAGCTGGGGGTTTAGCTATGTTTATTATTGCACGAGGAGGTAAAATGAGGGATTTCATAACAAGGATGTCAATGTATCGGGAGCCGGAGGCTTGCAACATTTGATTTTACTGTCCTATTAGACGAATTTTGTTTTGACGAGGCCATACATAAAGCCTGTCTGTGTCTCAAGACGAGAGTCTTTGAGCAGTGTGTGTTGCCAGTGATGACATATGACACGGAAACGTGGTCGCTTACAATGGGTCTCATACGAAGGCTCAAAGTCACCCAAAGGTCAATGGAGAGGGCCGTGTTGGGAGTTTATCTGCGTGATCGCATCAGAAATGAGGCTATCCGCAGCAGAACCAAGGTAACCGATATAGCTCTCCGAATCGCTAAACTTAAGTGGCAGTGGGCGGGGCACATAGCACGTAGAACCGATGGCCGTTGGGGCGGAAAGGTTCTCGAGTGGCGAACACGTACCGGAAGGCGCGGCGTGGGTAGGCCCCCCACAAGGTGGACTGATGACCTGGTAAAGGTTGCTGGAGTCCGCTGGATGCGGGTGGCGCAGGACCGGTCACGTTGGCACTCTTTGGGGGAGGCCTATGTCCAGCAGTTGACGTCTTTCGGCTGATATGATGATGATGATGGTTTTTGTTACCGAGGAATATTAACTGTCAACAACACATCAACATCACCATGATCAACCGTAACCGCGATTTACGTCTCGAACTAACTTAATCTTACGTAATATAGGAAATTGGAGGCCTAATTTCTGTCCATTTTTGCAAGTATTATTTTGTTCATGGCTGTTTGATTTCTAAATAAATTAAATAGGTATATATATATTTCTCAAACATGCAATGAAATATTGACGTTGTGTTCTTTGAAGTGTCGCATTTCGGGCGCAGCGAGACGAGAGACCCGTTATGGCATTTCATACAAAATTCGAGGCCTAGGCCTGCAAGATGGATTTGTGGCACAGGATCACGGTGTTCAGCCATGAAAATTAAAGTTTGATTTCTTGGAGTTTTTTAATTTATTTCATTGCATGTTTGGGAAAAGCACTATCCCATAAAAAACATTCCATGTAAAAAGAGGCCAAGTCTCGAAACTCTTCCACCGTAAAAAGTTGTGAGATATTTCGTAGAGCCAAGTCTCTCTGACATTAATATTAATCTTTATTTGCTTGCTAAATAAAATTATGCAACTTGGTAATCACACAACTTTACTGCATTTATGGATTTTTGCATACCTACCTAAAACTATGAAGTATTGTGTAATTGCCAAGTCACAAAATTTTATTTAGCAAGCAAATAAAGATTAATATTAATGCCAGAGAGACTTGGCTCAACGAAATATCTTACAACTTTTTACGGTGGAAGAGTTTCGAGACTTGGCCTCTTTTTACATGGAATGTTTTTTATGGGATCTCACTTCTTTTTGTAGGTTAATGTGTTATCCATACATACAAACTATGAATGCACCCCCATTCTTGCTTTTTAATTTTTCAGCCCATTCGCTGCAAATATAACTTTGTAATCCTGTATCTTTATATGTGAAAACAATGTTATTTATGCAGTTGGTGTATCTAGAAAACTGGAGTGAAATTGCATTTTTTTTGTCTTGATTTATTTATTCACTAAACACTAATTGTGTTTTAAATTTAAAGCTTATATATCTCCTAGAAGTGCCTTACACTTTTGATGATCGGTGAGTCAGTGAGGGACAAAATTAAGAAACTTTGGCTAGTTATAATTCTTAAACCACTGGTTCAAATTGGATGAAATTTGAAATATATCGTGGTTATACAATGCGTGCTTGGTTACTGAAAATTCAGGCTTCTAGTTTTATCCACAACGAAGTTATAGGGGGGTCGAAAATGGCCTGAACTGCTTCGAGAAAAGGATGGTACGAACGTGCCGCTCGCTGTTTTGCTCGACTTAGCGGGGGCACTACCGTGCCCCCAGATACATACCTCGACGTGAAAAGGGGTTGCCAGCCTCATAACTCTCCGACCTCGCTACGCTCGGCCGTCTATATGTACTCGGCCGGCAACCCCTTACTTTCCGGCCTCTGTTCTGTAGTAATGTACTATTTATTTATAACCTCACAGTCACGCAACACCTTGCATAAAAAAACTGCGCAATTTAAAAAAGCACAAAAAGACCATCTTACTCCCTCCTCAGCGCCCCGATAGCACCGTCCTTATCGCGATCTTTCTTCTTTAATCGCCTCCCCGCCGTCTCCCGTAATCCTAATAGACACATCAATTTGGCTGGTTTATCTTGGGATTATCTGAATAGCCACCGAGGAGCCAGTCCACTTTGGTGTAATTGTAAGTTCCTCTTTTCAAATTCGTAGTGCAGAAAATACGCCGCCGATGCAAATATTCCTCTTCTGCCGGGTTCATACTTATCTATCTGCTCGTCGACTACTTAACGCATTGTACAGTGTGTCAAGGGCTTATCCATATTTTCGTTTTTTTTTTTATAAAAAAAACGATTATGCTTTTTTACAATTAAAACCAATTTAACAATGTATTACCTACTCTTTTATTATTCTTCTTTGATATTTACCGTTAGCTTGTCGGTGAAGGAAAAACATCGTGAGGAAACCTGCATAAATCCACGAAGAAATTCAAAGGTGTATGTGAAGTCCCCAACCCGCATTGGGCCAGCGTGGGGACTACTGCCCGTTCCCTCTCATCCATGAGAGGAGGCCTGTGCCCAGCAGTGGGACGTACAAAGGCTGATTTTGTAGTTATTATTTTCCTTTTTTTTTGTGTTTCTTTCCGAGTGGTGGTTATTTTACTTCCACACCCGCGGGCTTTTGGCCAAACGAATATAGAAGGTAGGTATGCTACCTTAGGCACTGGTCCCACCGCCGGCTAGTAAGCTAGAAAAGTTGGGCGAGTAGCATTACATTGCGGATCTGTAAAGGTCGATTGATCACACTGTGCCTGGTCAGCACGCAATGAACCGTTACTCGCCCAACTTTTCTAGCTTACTAGCCGGCGGTGGGACCAGTGCCTAAGGATTAGGTATGCTACCGAGGAGTTGTTCTAATGCTAAACATTTGCGTACTATTCTGCATGTGTTCATAATTACAGCTTTTTGTAGGAGGATGTATGTAAGTGGATGGACACCGAGGGTTTGGAGGCTGGTGTGGAGGGTGCGTGGAATAACAGCTGTAGATGAAAATACAATTGGAATAGTCTTCACCGTATTTACTCGCCATTGGTTTTATTTATTTCTACGGACAATCCAGTGTACTTACTGATATTTTAAGTGTGAGTAAACGCTAGGTTCGGTTGTGGTAATTGTCAGAAAAAAGGAAATTAATATTTTTTGCACACTTTTTGAAGATGCGATGATATCATCAGACATCCCCGCTGGACAGGCCCCAGCACGGCTATCACGCGACGGCGCGCGAGCTCTCTCGATTTTTCTCGCTCTATCCGTCTCTCTCTTATTAGAACACTTAGAACAAGAGATACCTATAGGGCGAGAAAAATCGAGAGTATGTCGCGGCCGTTGCATGATAGACGTGCAGGTAGATCTAACCGTCAATTTTTGTATGAGAAAATGACAGCTGAACCCCTTACCCCTCTGGCGTGATCCTCTCTAATGCGCTCTGACGCCAGATCTAACGTGAATATGTGTATAATAGAGCGTGAATCTAACCATACTAATTGCATGAAACCGATATCGTTATGTCGCGTTACGATATGATGCGTCAGAACTATGAATCCGTTTTATATTCTATGTATGTATGTGTTGTTTTATATTCACTAGAGATGTGCGAAATAGTTCTTGTTTACGACCTAGCTGTGGACATCTAGCAAGCGTGCGAGGTGGCAAATATATGAAAATACATCTTTGCATATCTCTCTAAAGCTACGGTAGCCTAGTGGATCAGACACGAGGCTGCCAAGCAGCGGTCGTGGGTTCAAATCCCGGCTCGACCGTACGTACCAATGAGTTTTTCGGAACTTATATAGGGGAGACCGGGGTAAGACCGTATAGCTAAGGATTTGAGACTGTCAAATATTCATATAAAAACATATGTAAAAGAAATACACCTTTTTAGTTAGGAAGTTTAATTGATAAAACAATGAAATAGACATATTTAAGATAATCGTAACATTTAACCGAATTAAAGACAGAAATCAAAATGTCCACTTTTTCCGATTTTGACCCGCCACCCGTATAAAACCGTATACTGTATACGTTATTGCCCCATAAGTAATTGAGCAATAATACATCCCCAACACATGAAGAATTGAATTCATCTGAGTTGTAGCCGGTGCAGCCTTCATAAGAAGTTTAAAGTATCTTAAACACTAAAAACACGTTAGAATTCTAAACGTTCCTTCTGGGTCAAAATCGTATGATACGATTTTACCCCATACGGTTCTTACCCAAGGGCTGCAAGTAGAAACTAGAAACATGTCACTCGCTACTTCACATAAAACAAAATACACGAGTAAAACTTATCTTAAAAAACAGCCAACAGTAATCAATTCAACATATATGTTTAGTTACTTACCTTATTAAGTTATTAGACATTCAAATTACTAATTTACACTTGAATTTCCATAAAAATTACATCAACAACAGCGAAAAACAATAATTTTGGATAAGTCCATCCAGCCCGTGCGAACGGCAAACTGTTTTTGTTGACAAATAGCTCATATTGGTCGCCGCCCATGAGCTGCTCGCGAGCGGGAAATTTGAATTGATAACTGAAATAGGCATGGTTTACGGTTGTACCCCGGTATACGGTTTTGTACAGGTCTCCCCTACGGACGGCATATTTACCGTTAGGTAGCTTTTCAGTGAAGGAAAACATCAGATGAAACCGGTCTAATTCCAATAAGGTCTAGTTTGCCCTGTGTGTTGGAATGTCAGATGGCAGTAAAATTAGTGCCTATGCAAAATTTTGGGGTTAGTTGTTAAAGCGGACCCCGAGCTCCTTTAGGGGCACAACCGGGAATAACGGTAGGAGGATGGTGATCTTTGCATATCTCTATAATATAATCATTTGCATATCTCGGATATTAACCCTTACTTTTGAAGATACATTGTCTTAGTTAGGGTAAACTCGCATTATTTGGTGATACGCCTAATTCGGTGATAGGTACGTTTTGAAGCACGCTACCGAATAAAGCTAGTGAATCAGGGCAAGTTAAATGCGACCTTACTACGGATAGTAAGGTTGTACCTTTAGGCACCGCACCCACTTGTTTCCCCATAAAGCGCTCTTTGACAGCCCGCAAAATGCTGTTATGCATTAGGCCATTGATTCTGGGCCGCGATGCGTGAGCTCGTATCCGCAATGGGGCAGGTCATGCGGGTTCTAGGGAGGGGCGTGTCGATTGTGTCGATAGTTTATGCAATAATCTTTATTGCGTATATGAAAGAACAATAAAACAAGGCGATGCCTTGATTTGAGTCGAACACGCCCCCTAGACAGAGACACGCTGATGCCTTCCGCGCACGAGGAAAAGAGATGTAACCCTCTTCGACAATGGCTTTTTTGGACAAATTTCGATAAATACCTAACTTAGCGACGTTTTATTTAAGTTTCATAAAGTGAGATTTTAGATGAGATAAAATACTACAGTAACATTTTTATTACAGTTTACAGTAACATTAACTTGATTGTGTCGTAAAATAATTTATCGTTTGAGTAGGCTGAGTAAAATAAGGAAAATACAGATCCAACTTTAGATTTTTTTTCTATCGAGGAAATTTTAACCAATCATATATCGATAAAATCAGATAAACAATCATATAGTCAAGAATCATATATCTATATCCGTATTTGAAATTTAATTGTTCTGTTGTTGTATTCCGTTCCATGTACATGTACTTCAATAAAGGATTTACATACATAGAAACATAGATAAATTCTTACGTATATCAAAAATATACTTGATTGTAATTGATTAGGTTAGATTAGAATTTGGTAAGGGCAAATATTTGAGTATTTGCTCATGGTAATTGTATGTTTTCAGTATAGTTTAGTGTAGATATATCATGGGGTGACAACCTAAACTCACTGATTATACGTAATAATAGCGCCCTTACGCTAGCCTTAATTTTCTTTCTTTCTGTGCACACACATGTTTAGAGGTTATAGTCCAGATCTGAACCTTTATGCTAATATTGTTTTTCTGTATTTGTCGGTAACTTTTTGTGAGCCGAATAAATAAATAAACTCAACATAATTTACTAGGTACTTTAAAACCGTTGATACTTCTGCAATATTTTTTCTACATTTAGTGAGTTTTGGTTGTCATCGGTAGTAATAAGGCTTAAATGAAGATTAGAGGTATACATGGTGTAAAGAACAGACAGAAAGATGTTTCGATGGCATAACTCTCGTATCTGGCAATATTTTATATTTCGCTGTAGGCTACTGTGTCTGCTTACGATGGTAATCATACGGTCTGTCTGATGAGACAGACCGTATGCTTGTTTGTTTGTTTGTTTTGTTTTATTGTTTGCCTATACTAATATTATAAATAGGAAAAGTCTGTGAGATTGTAGCTTTGTAAGCTATGTAATGGGTAATTTCCGGAACTATTCATCTGATTTCATAATTCTTTCACTTACTTGTAAAATAGACTTTCCGGATAGAAATAGCCTATGCTTAATCCCGCGGTCTTTGCAATACGCTGCCGAAGCCGATCGGGTAGCTAGACGTATTAGAAAACAAGCATAAACAGTTCAAAGAGCTATAACCCGACTAGGGAAAAGTATCTAACTGAAAAAAATACTTTTATACATACTAGTTTAATCTTTATTTTATCGACCATGTCTCGTCACTGACCGGCGGTGAGCCAAGGTGACCACGGCAAGTTCCTAGCTCTGTTGATTATAAATTGTGGTCCGCATTGTGCCTAAGCGGGCAAAGTTGGTTTACGAGCTTAATTGATGCCGGTTAATGAGCTGCTTTACTGGGATGGATGCTATTTTTAACCGACTTCAAAAAAAGGAGGAGGTTCTCAATTCGGTTGTATTTTTTTTCTTTTTTTTTTTAATGTTTGTTACCTCAGAACTCCGTGAATGATATTTTATTTACCATATTATCGGGTCACATACAGCGATTGTGTTTTTTTCTCTAATAATCAACGCATTTGCTCTCGGAAATCAGTTCATGTGGTAAATTGGAAAAGAAATGTGGAAATGTTCTCGTGGCTTGGCGGAGTATTAAATTGAAGTCGGTTAAAACTTCGTTTTTAAAGTAAATTATAATTAAAATAATTGATACAGTGAATTTTAAGTGTTACATTTTAGATTGTGCTCTTAAAAATGTATCCTTTATATCGCACCACGAAAGCGTATAAGGCTCGCAACATACAGTCAAGTTAAAGATCAATTTACTTCAAAGCGTGCCGTGCGTATTATCTTATTTGTCCCACCACGCACTCCAGCTCAAAATCTCTTTAGAGATAACAACAACAGTGACATTACAGGAAGTTGAAGCTGGGATTAAACGCCTAAAGGCCAATAGCTCAATTGGACCCGATAACTTGCCAGCGTATATAGTAAAGGGTTGTATGGAATTCATAAAGACCCCAATACAGTACATTTTGAACCTGGCGATCTCTTCTGGGACATATCCTCGATGTTGGAAGGTGTCTAGAGTGAAACCGATCCCGAAGGCTGGTGACACTTCCGCCGTCGAGAATTATAGACCCATAGCCGTTCTTCCTACCCTTGGTAAGCTGTTTGAGGCCATACTTCACCGGACTCTGTCCTCACAGGTTCGGCCCTTCTTGTGCGACGCGCAGCATGGCTTTCGTCCCAGTCGCTCGGTCAACACGAATCTGCTGATACTAACAGATAATATTGCTGTGCATCTTGATAGAGGTATTCAGGTCGATGTGCTCTATTTCGATTTCACGAAGGCTTTCGATCGCGTGGATAACGATGTGTTGCTTAGCAAACTGGACAAAATTGGTTTCTCTCCCAAATTGCTAACCTTTTTCGCCAGCTATCTGCGTGATCGACAGCAGTTCGTCCGACATGGTTGTTTTGTCTCGGCTCCATACCACACCCGGTCTGGTGTCAGCCAAGGCTCCATTCTAGGGCCCTTGTTATTCGGGATCATGATTAACGATCTTCAATCGGTTCTTAGGGCGGCTCAATGTCTCTTGTATGCCGATGATCTAAAGTTGGTATACGGGGTTGAGCAGGTAGCTGATTGTAAGACGCTACAAGGGGACATCGACTTGGTGTTTCGGTGGAGTATGGCGAACAAACTGCATTTTAACCCTTCCAAGTGTTATGTGTGTACATTTAGCCGCTCTCGTGCCGCCATATATGCTCAATATATGTTAGGGTCAGAGCCGATAAATCGTGTCTTCTCCGTCAAGGATTTGGGTGTAATGTTTGATTCGCGGCTCACCTTTCACGAGCATATTTCTTCTCTTGCCACCAGCTGCTTTCGGAGGCTAGGTTTTGTGGTCCGAAACCTCCGCCACTTTCACGACCCGGTGGCCATAAAAATGGTATATAATGCCTTAGTAAGGAGTAAGCTAGACTTCGTCGATCGTGTGGAACCCCTATGAATCAACGTATGCGTTACTTCTTGAGAAGGTTCAGAAAGCGTTTTTAAGGTTCCTTTATAAAAAACTTTCGGATATTACCCGTATCTTTACCCAACGAAGTACCTTCTCGGTTCCCTTGGGTACAACTCCTTGGAGGTCAGGCGAAATTGTCAGCTGATGATCTCGGCATGTCAGGCCTTGCGTGGCGAGTCGGACTGTCCCGAACTTGTAGAGCGTCTGGTGCGATTGTTTGTCCCGGATGTCCCGAGGATAGCCCTGAGACCTCGACAGCGCGACTTATTGGCTGTGCCGCCGTCGAGCACCGTGTCGCTCAGGAACTCGCCGTTGCCTCGCGCCCTCTCACTTCTCAATGCGCTCCTGACATCAACACCCGAGTGCGACTTGTTTGCGTGGCGATGGGCGGCAGTATATAGTGAATGCTTGAGATTCTGCGAGGCGATGGATGCTAGATGCTCAACGGTTCCAAAGTAAGCTGTTTGATATTTATTATTGTGAACCTTTTATTATTATCTAAATTTTGTGACGCATAGGTTTATAACTGTAATGTCATAAAACTGTTTTATAAATAAATAAATAAATAAATAAACAATATATCCTGCCCTCGCAGTACATATATGACGTTGCTAAATTCGTTATAGAGAACATCGACACTTTTCCCCACAAAAAGATAAGTTGCAAAAGGCAGGGGTGAGGGGTGGTCATGAACCAGCCCCTCACACAAACCACTCAACTGACCAAAGTCAACTAAAATCATCTCTCGTGTGGGGCCAAAAGTACAGTAGGGTAGTATATCAATTTTTTTTAGAAAATAAAAATCGTGGCTTCGCACCCACTCTTTTTATGACATTAAAAAAAATATGTTGCGCTGTTGGTTTTCCATGTATCAATAAATAAATAAATCAATAATGCGTTATATCACAATAAGAATGAATTATTTTTGTATTAAGCAGTAAAGCTGCTAACGAAATTATACATTTTTAAATTAAAGGAAAAATTTAAAAATTTAATGCTCCGAGCCGGATTCGAACCGGCGACCACAGGCATCCATGGCCCGGCGCTACTAACCAACTAAGCTATCGGAAATTAATAAGAATGAATGTTTATATAATTTTAATTTACTTTAAGAATTATGACGTATTATTTAGAATATTATTAATAAATGACTTTTTAATCCTTCGATATATAAATATGTACAGAAATCTGACTGACATAAGAGCGATAGGATATAATTATAAGTTAATAAGTTATAACTTGTATCTGCCTATATTTATAAACCCCTGTTTAGGGTTCCGCAATGAACAAGGAACCCTTCTAGTTTCGCCATTTATTTACTTACATTCAGGAAGCATATCCGTCTATATAATATATATGACTGCATATCCGTCTGTCCGTCTGCGGCTTAGCTCAGTAACCCTTACAGTTAGAAAACTGTAATTAGGCCTGAGTATATATATCAATCACGCCGACCAGACAGTAGAATATAATCTTAAAAAACCCCCAGGCCGGCTAAGGAGCTACTAAGGCTAAGTAGGCATGACTAATTACTGAGTAATAGTCGACCAACTTAAAATGTACTTAGAAAAGCCAACTTCCGTACGCTCGATGTAACTAAGACAGTCAGGCAACTACGGAACCCTACATTGAGCGTGGCCCGACATGCACTAGGCAGTATTTTTTTACAGCTTGAATTCCGCCACCAAATTTCGCTGCGTGATTCCGACGCTAGACCTTACAAAATCAATGGTCCTGCCAAAGACATGCGTTGCGATTTTTGTCCGTCCGATGCACAAGAATTCCGCTTGAATGTAGCGGGGCCAGCGTACTTTTCAACATGTAGGCGAGCTTAGGCTAAGTAGAGAACCAATGCAAAGGAAAGGATAAACTGTGATCGTCTACAGCCCAAGATAGGACTCGAACCTGCCCACCTGTATTGCCGGTACAGTGCCCTACCAACTAGGCTACCCAGACCAAGACCAGGACAGCGTGGATGTTTGGGTGTTTGGATGCGTGGATGTTTAGGTGTTTGGATGTTTGTTACTCAATCACACGTAAACGGCTTTACCCATTTGACTGAAATTTTGCACGATAGCCAGGCTTAAAATATAGGATAGTTTTTATCCCGGGTCCACACAGATGTAGTCGCGGGCGGAAGCTAGTCCTACTAATATTATAAATGCGAAAGTTTGGAAGTTTAGATGTTTGGATGTTTGTTGCTCAATCACGCTTAAACGGCTCAACAGATTTGAATGAAATTGTGCACGAGTTTTTATCCCGGGAAGCTAGTATTTCATAAATAATTTGTTTCGTTATAGATATTCAGTATCAATATATTAGTTATGAGGTGCAAATAATGCCAATCGTAGGCGGACAAACAGACGCCATTGTCAATTTGTCCGACCGGATGATCCGGCTTAGTAAATCACTGTAGTTTCCTGGTACCGAAAATAGGTTTGACATATCTGCGCGTTCCGTTCGGTCAACATGGACATTAATATCTAAATAGACGCCTCATGTGTAACTCGATTTGTGATACTCAAATATGATCCGATTATATCTGACAGGCTGCCCACTTCGTGATATTATTATTAGACATATCATTTCAATAAGCCAATCACGTGTTACGGAATGGTGTCCCCTTACGGCGCCGTAGGTTCAGCGAAGTTAGGCGAACAGAGTTTCTGAAGCAATATAATGCGTCTGTTTATAATAATATGGTTTCAAAAAATACGAATAGTAATCATGAGGCTTTTCTGCAGCGAGATCAGTGATTCGAAACATGATTAAGCAATTTTCGTTCGATAGAAAAAAATCACGAACGCAAAAGCTAAAAATATTAAAATTGCTTCTAAGAGAGAGCTCAGTGATTACTTTTTTATTTATTCAAACGGCCATAAAATTAAAATTAAAAAACATGATATCCGCGCTTCCGTGCACGCACTCCCATCTCGCTCACGCTCATGCTCAGTGAGAGGGAGAGAAGACCATGAACCTACGGCGCCTTACTTTTCCATTTTGCAAGTATACTGGAAGGTACAGCGTGGGTAAACCCCGAAGGTGTACTGATGACCTGGTAAAGGTCATGGGTGTCCGCTGGCTGCGGGCGCAGGGCCGGTAATTGCGGGAGGCCTACGTCCAGCAGTGGGCGTTTTTCGGCTGATATGATTATGATAATGATTAAGTTCATATCATTGTTAAATCTCTCAGTGTTCAGAGTTCCAACCAATATTGTTCCCATTACGCGTCATAAAATGTGCAATTTATAGGTAAGAACTAGCTTCTGCCCGCGACTCCGTCCGCGTGGAACTCCGTTTATATCGCAGCTCCATACAAACTTTCACCCCCTCCCCCATTTCACCCCCTAGGGGATGATTTTCGCGATAAAAACTATCCTATGTCCTTCCCCGGGATTCAAACTATCTTCATACCAAATTTCATCTCAATCGGTTCAGCGGTTTAAGCGTGAAGAGGTAACAGACAGACAGACAGACACACTTTCGCATTTGTAATATTAGTATGGTTAGTATGGATTACCATCCGCATCATTGCGAAACTCTTCCAGCGAGCGTTAGGGCAACTCAACCGTAATTTTCCCACTAAATTTCACTACGCAATCTACCAGCAGCAGGTCTACAACGTAGGACACATAAAAACGAACATATTTCATTCTTAATGAAGAGTAAATTATAGGTCAAAGCAACTCCGTTGAATGGAGATGACAACACATCACGAAGCACAATTAAAATAATTTGATCAGTACTTTTACTTCTGTAAAACGCTGCAACTTATCCTCCAGATAGTTTACAGAGGATTCATATCCTATCCTATACTATTAAACGAGCAATATTTGTTTGAATATATACGAGTATAAACACTAGGGCAGTTACTGCAGTACTTTGGGCAGGCACTTAGGCAGTTGGTGGCCAGGTGAAAATAGTACGCCACGCATGGGCTTATGTACAACTCCAGCAAGAGTGAAGTGATGGTCTTCAAGGCAGCAAGAATTAAGCCCTACTTTATCCCGCCAGTAACTCTTGGTGGAGAGGTATTAAGGGTAGTAGAGAACTTTAAATACTAGTGTCACATAGTCTCGAGTGATTTGTATGATGACGGTGTCATAGAGGGAGCGGGGGGCGTTATGAGTAAGGAGTATCTAATATATGGGCCGCAGGCACGTGAGATGCTCTGCTGAAGTGAAAGTTTTTTTTAAATATAACGACGGTGGCAAACAAGCGTACGGCCCGCCTGATGGTAAGCGGACACCGCAGCCTATAGACGCATGCAACTCCAAAGGAGTAACATGGGCGTTGCCGAACCTTGATATGTTTGAGGATTCGCGGTGGTGACACCTGAACGAACAAATTCCCACGCTCAGAAAGGGTTCCACGCGATCATGAGAAAAAAAATTGCATCGTTGATGAACCATGTCAGAAAGACTCAAAACAGCATTTTGATGGTACAATTGTCCCATTCCTTGTTACTGAGTGGCACAGATCAGGACATTAATAAGGTATGTTAAATATCCGTGATGTGTGTCACGCCGTTTAGGAACGTTATTCTTTTATTTTTTACCTAAGTATATAATAAATAAGTTCTTACTGTAAGTAACTAACCCGCATGGATATTTATCTAAAATAAAGTATTTTTAAATTTAATTTCATTTTAATAATTCGGATTCAAAAGGGAGCCTTTTACGCTCAGCAGGAAAACAACTAAAGCGTGTTTCTCGAATGATACACCGCCATCTACCATGAAATTGGTGCTCTACAAAACGTAAACATTTAAACATGGTTCAAAATGAAGTCACTGTACTGCTTATAACCTGAACCGTGTACACGTCCTGTGTCAACAATGTGCAGCCTTGGTCAGTCGGACAATGTTTCGCGGTCCGGCAGCCACGGAAGTATCACGCTCTATTTGTATGTTAAAGTTGCCAGTGAATTAACTGCTTTTATCTACGCACATATCATAAGTGCTCTAAAATGCGCTCAGAAACCGTAGGAAATTACCAGCATTATTACAACCGATTTTACTATGAGAACTTTCTTGTCTGTGGTAGTAGGTAAAATCTTTACTTTAATGTTATAACAATATATATATAGATTTTTGTAACGTTATGAGTTTAAATCTATTTTAGTATCCATAGATATTCTAACATTAATCGGTACTAAACGTCAATTCAGTATGTCTTTTAAATATTTACGCACGACATTTGATCTCGAGTGACATGAGTAGGTATAGGGACTTCATTCGTTCGTCTGATAAAAAAAAAAACATTCGTCTTGACGGAGGATCGAATTGCCACCATTGCTGTTGTCATTTTTTGTTGGTTTTTTGCTGTTAAGAAACTACTTTCTTTCATAAGTACTCTAAGTTCTACTTTTTTGAATTATGAACCCATCTTAGAGTACTTATAATATGTGTGTAGATAATGTAGTGTATGCAACTGTACATAATTAGGCCTTGAAACACTCGTGTGATCCCATTATGAAACTCGCTGACGCTCGTTTCATAAAACCACAGTCGTGTTTTGAGGACTCTATTATGCATCAGTTGCATGTAATAAACTATTATTATGAGTTTATGCTCTTCATGAAGTATTTTAACCCCTGAAGCAAAAAGAGGGTCGTCATACGTTTGACTGTGTATCTGTGTGTACAGTGGGATGACGATAACGGGGCGCGTGCGGTCTCCGGGCTTTGCTTCCCGCACGTTGTCCGCGCCCCGTTATCGTGATACACCTGCAACCGCGCGCCGCGTTCTACCTAAAAGAGATTCATTCAATTACAAGTTTGTATGGATAGACAGCAATAGACGTAGCTACATAGACAAAGAGGTGTATATCAGAAGTCTTTATTATAAGGGAATGATAGCTTTGTCAAGTTCGTTGATGGAAAATATCGTGAGGTCCGGTCTGATATGGTCTAAGGCATGCGGTCTGCTTCACCGTAGCCTAAAGACGCTTGCGATCCCAGAAGAATCACAAGTGCGTTGCAGACCCTTTATTGTTTTTAGGATTCGTCGTGTTGATAGCTAGAGACGGACACGGGTCCTTCACTAGAGAGTGCAGAGAGCGTCTCTAGTGTAGACGGACACGGGTCCTTCACTAGAGAGTGCAGAGAGCGTCTCTAGTGTAGAGACACTACATACCCTCGGAAGCTCTGGCGACCTTATTTATTTATTTATTTATTTAATCTTTATTGCACAAAAGAATATCTTATAGTACAAAAGGCGCACTTAATGCTATAAAGCATTCTCTACCAGTCAACCTTAAGGCAAAGCAGATAAAATGTGGGCAGTGCAACTTAATTTAAAACAAAAACTCTATAACATGTCTAAGGATGCGATGAATACGATACAATATAATATGATATAACAATATATACCTATTAATACATACATACACATACATATGAATAAAGATGAAACTTACAAATCTGATAGTTTTTTTTTCTTTTTCTGCCCGCATATAAATTTTGTAAGGACTTCTTGAAGACAAGCCTGTTTGGAGATTGCCGAATTTTGACAGGGAGATGGTTCCATAGGCGAGCTACTTGGACGGAGAATGAATTGGACATAAAACCAGTACGGTGAGGCGGAATAGATAAGGAAAGGTTGCCAGAGGAGCGAAATTGACGGACTGGAGAGACACAGTAATACTGAAAAAGAGTTTTGAGGTATTCGGGAGAATTTGGATCGTTTAGAATGGAGAAGAGAGTGCAGAGCAAATGTATTTTGCGGCGTAGGCGGATTGGCAGCCAGCCCAATTGGGAGCGGAAGGAAGAGACATGATCGTATTTACGAAGACAGGAAATGAACCGAATACAATACTCACCACTAGAAACACAACACCACATACCTAAGACCTACAGAGCAGGCAATGGTATTATTGCGGCTGCGGGGGCTGTGCGTCCTTCCATTCCACTGTCCTACCTCCATCCAATACCTAAATCTCTTTCGTCTAAGGCACTACCGGGAAAAACTAGGACGATGATGATGATGATTGATAATAGGGGTGTAGACTCGACAATTATTATAACTCCAGAAGAAAGAAGGCCAAAAATATGCCTAGTGACGAAAATCCCATTCAGATATCTCAAAGAATTACGAAGCTACAACCGTTTTAATATTGCTTGTTAGAGAGAGAAAACGCAAACAGTGTGTGACGTCACATTACACGAAGCTGCCGAGGGGCCGCGTCGACGGCGGCGCCGCACGCGCCACGTTGCCGTCTTTAGTGACGTCACAATCTACAAGCGTCATCGTTTCATATGAAGTTGCGTTTTGCGAAAAAGGAACAGGACATACCTCTTCTTAAAACTTTGGACACCTATAACTTCGTGATGATTTAACCTTTTGCGTTGATTTTTTCTCCATTTGACTACATATTTAATCCTTTTTCGAGAAAATATGACATTTTTGATTATATTCGTTAGTGTCTACACCCCTATTGTCTAACCCTTTAGTTTTATTTTGAGCAGTCCACCCATGCGTTGCTCTTTTTGCCATAACGTCGGTGGCAAACATTTTCAAATTCGAATTCAAAACATTTATCCGTGACAGCAATTGACTAGTGTAACCGGTTTAACCAGTGGACCCATAGTGGAATCCAGACTACATTTTGGAATATTAGTGTCAATTTTCTCCTTATCATAACTCATTAACATTATATGTCCGTTTCTTAAACAGAATGCACACAAATCCCCCAAACCAATAAAATTATAAAGAGGTCAACGGATTTGGAACACATTATGAACACAATCTAATCAGTATTCTTCAGCGAATAGAGGAAAATATTTATTATGCTTCTATTTAATTTTCCCGATTCGATCTCAATTACTGCTCTTTAGGCCAATTAGTGAGCGAGCTTGTTCCCAGGAGATATTTAGTTATTCTTTCATAAACATATTTCCAAGTGTAATTGAGTGTTTCTCAAAAAAAATGGTACTATTATTCATCTTCCTAGCGTTATTCCCGGTTAAAAATGCTACTGTTATTCGCCCTCCTAGCGATATTCCCGGTTTAAAATGCTACTGTTATTCATCTTCCTAGCGTTATTCCCGGTTAAAAATGCTACTGTTATTCATCCTCCTAGCGATATTCCCGGTAAAAAATACTTCTGTTATTCATCCTCCTAGCGTTACTCTCGGTTAAAAATGCTAATGTTATTCATCTTAGTAGCGTTATTCCCGGTTAAAAATGCTACTATTTATTATTAATTGTAATCTTTTCTAGAGGTTGTGTGTTATTTTCACTAAAAATCCGAGCTCTTTCAGACATTCTCAATTGGGTTACCATTTCCCACTTTGTAAGGCGGTAACACAATATCAAAGTTGAAAAATGTATGGAAATTTTGGGATCGTTTTTTTCTTATATTGGGATGAATAGAGATCATGATTCTGAGTAGAAATAACAAAATGAGAATAAATGAGAATAAAAAGAATTTTATTTGAAATGCTTAATTAAAAGTAGGCCGAATATAGATAATATTTCGCGCAGTAACTCGTTTAATACTTATTAAACTATACTATATTACATAGAAAAAATCTGTGAGGGTGTTACTGTGTCTATGAACTGCTCGTCCGATATCAAAAAATATTTTTCGGTAGAGGTTTGATATATGCGGGCTGGCCATACAAAAGAACAGTTTCATTATTTACATTTAAATAGTGGATCAAATAAGCTGTCAAGTAAACAAGTTATATGGTCCTTATGCTACAATAGAAATTATCATGAGACGTTATCTCATGCCAATTCTCACAACTTATTCGAAATCGTAGTATCATGCGTCCAGAAACAAATATAAAACATTTTCTACACATCATTCGTAAATGTAAGTAAAAAAACAAATACGCTTATTCTAACTACTCCTTAGGAATATTTTACTTAGGTACGTAAAAATGGAAAAATAAATACTAAACAGGGGTTCAGTCCAATTAGGATACTTCCGAGGTTTTTTTTTCAGTTCTACGTTATTCTCAGTCTTTCTGAGTAAATAAATTATCATATTATTTGTTAATAGAAGCTTCCTTTTAGTAATTTAGTAATAAAAGGCGGAATTGTAATTGGTGCCTAAAAGTAATATAACATTGATAAAACTACTGAAATTTCATACTTATTCCAATTAACAAATAATAATCATACGGAACACCAAAAAGGGAAAACATGCTCAATCATTTTAGCATTTACAAATATACGATAGAACTTTTAGTGTCGGAGCCTACTACTAATTAATACTAATCAATGTTTTTTTTACTAATAAAACTCGGAGGAAGCAGTCGAGAACGGAATGGAAGGACGTATGGAAGGATTACCACCTAATAAAAATAATAAAAAACAAAAACCTCGCAACTAGTCTTATTTTCAAGATAATACAATTTCGTAACGACGTTCACTCAGTACATCCAACATCCAAAATGGCTAATTATATGTACGGTGTCAATAATGTCTTAACTAACATGCACTACTACTACTCTCTCTACCTCAGGAAAGAGGTAGATAGATCTGTCTATCTCTCATCAAACTATCGCCTCAGGAAAGCGGACTTTTGATTTCTGCACTCTGGATGACCCCTAACTATCAGAGTCAACAACTGATCACATAACAAAGACTAAATCCATACTAATGTTATAAATGCGACTTTGTGTCTATCCGTCTGTTACCTCTTCACGCTTAAACCGCTGAATCGATTGAGATGAAATTTGGTATAGAGATCCTGGGGAGATAGGATAGGTAGTTTATATTTATTTATTTATTTATACATGCACGGAGAGCCAACGGCGCGAAAAATGATTATATACATTACACCTTTACCAATACTTTCACCCATAGTCACCTGCTGAGCTACGATAAACGAGTTCCACGCAGACGGAGTCGCGGGCAGAAGTTTGTAATAAATATGTTATGAAAGATTCGGGACCACCCGCAGGCATCAATTTAGACAGTTCCCTCTACTGTCACCCTCATTGCAAAAGGACGTAACTTACACAAGTGGCAATAAGACATACGCCTTCCTAGCGAGATAGAACTTCTGTATACCACTGATTGAGATGTTGGCTATACTCTTTTATGTTGATCTAAGACGGGGAACGCATGCGGATTACGAGTATGATGATATAGCACGGAGCGTGATATAGTGTGACAAGGAATTAAAAATTGACTACTACACAATATGGCATTGAATATTTTGCTTGCTTTGAAGTATAACGGGGTATTAAGCTAGCATTCGGCCTGCCCACTCCCCGTATAACAGTCTTCAGGGATTTTATTATGTAGGTATCTTGTGTTTCTTAAGGCTGTGCATTGGAAGTTATCGCGTGTTTTGAAACGCCGTTCTGATTAGATTAAGAAACAATAAGGTCTGAATTTCAGATATATGATTCTTGGCTAACATATTTTAGCCAAATAAAAGATAAAGCTGATGTCGCGTCATATGAGGAAGCCAAGAGGCTGGCAATAGACAGAGAAAAGTGGCGGTTACTCCACCGACAAGAGCAAGGCTCTTAAGTAATGATGATGATGATGATTCTTGACTATATGATTGTTTATCTGATTTTATCGATGCATGATTGCTTAAAATTTCCTCGATAGAAAAAAATTCCAAAGTTGGGTCTGTATTTTCCTTTTGTTACTCAGCCTACTCAAACGATACATTATTTTACGACACAATCAAGTTAATACTACAGTAATTTATCTCATCTAAAATCTCACTTTATGAAATTTAAATAAAACGTCTCTAAGTAATAGTCTCGTGCGCGGAAGGCATCAGCGTGTCTCTGTCTAGGGGCGTGTTTGACTCAAATGAAGGCATCGCCTTAAGGAATATTTCCCTAAAGTTTTTCTGTAAGTCACCGTCTTTAACGTATACCTGGCTTATACAGTGAACGAACTTTTTTTTACTATGGATGTGTTCGTTAAATCCCAGTATATAGGTGAGTCAAAGTTTGGATTCTTGTTATTCAATCTACACCCCACCCTGAAACTGCGTGGGGTAGGCAATGCGGAAGTGCCAAATTTGGTAGGGCAGGTTAGATTCACGTTTGAGCAGAGTCCCAAAAGTGCACTTCTCTACACACTTGAAACAGTGCAGGTTACTGACAGACAGAGCATAGCCTGAACCACTACAGAGGCTCTAGTATAAGTTTTATCGAAACAAAACGTTACGATCGCGTTTGCGTTTTACCCACAATTAGTATGGGATTTGACAGCTAAACGCTAACGTGGTCGTAACGTTTTGTTTCGGTAAAACTTATACTAGAGCCTCTGATGCATTGACGTTTTGAAAACATTCTTCAAAAGACGTAGAGGCGTAAGTATCTCATACCAATTACATATCATAATTATGTTTTCCAATTTACAGGCTACTTTACTACTCATTCATTTCACCCCGTAAGGCTGAGACATAATAACAGCGTTGCAACTTTTACAATACCAAGGGATTGTGACTACAAATAAAACAATCAATGATGTTGAATATTCTCGAAAAAGGATTAAAAATATAGTCACACGGAGAAACAAGTAACACAAGACAATAAATAATAACAGTGGTGTCGAAAGTTTTAAAAGGGAGTATACTCTGTCCCTATTCCGCAAAACGCACCTTCACATGAAACCATTGTAATTTACTATGACGCTCGCGACCCGTGACGTCACGGGTCTCAAGCGTTATCTCTCTATTAAGCAATATTAAAACGGTTGTATCCTCGCAATTTTTTGAGATATGTGAAAAGGATTTTCGTCATTAGGCTTATTTTTGCCTTCTTTCTTTTGGATTAATAATAAAATTAGACTCCCCAAACCTATTGCAATTAATGCTGAATGTTAGCCTAATCTCTAAGGCACACATAACTCCTGTCAACTCTCCTTTTTATAAAGCCTCGAAATTGTTTTTGATCCGTAGTGTGTATTTTATCAACGTGTGTACTATAAAAAACTACGGTAGCCTAGTGGTTCAGGCATGCGGCTGTCAAGCAGTGGTCGTGGGTTTGAATCCCGGCTCGTACCAATGAGATTTTCGGAACTTATGAACGGATTATATAACATTGGTTTTTCGGTGAATGAAAGCATCGTGAGGAAACCGGTCTACTCCCAATAAGGTCTAGTTTTCCCTCTGGGTTTGAATGTCAGCATAAGAATAAGAATTTATTTATTTAGCACACAAAACACGGATAAATGAAAATACAATCAAAAAGGTAACCTTATATATAGTGCTAAACGGTAGCCTCACTCAGCATGTTGTCGCGGGGGCCGTGGTTTTGAGTGAGAGCCCCAAAAAGAAATAAAACTAGAACTAAACTAAACAAACAATTTTATAAATTTTAGGCACTGTACATATGTATAGAAATTACAAAAGTGAACTTAAAACTAGCGGGTAACATCAGAATCGTTGACAGAGATTTATTTGCATCGGGCAACACTGAAACATGCAATTGTCTAGGTACGTAATAAAAAAAGGGGCATGTCAGATGGCAGTCGCTTTTGTAAAACTAGTGACTATGCCTATGTGAGCTTGGGATTAGGTGTCAAAGCTAGTGTTGAAAATTTCCGGAAAAAATTCCGGTTTCTTTCCAAACGGCTCGTTTTTCGGATTTTTACGGAACAAAACCATGTGATTTTCCTCTTCAATTTTTCCGAAAAAACACGATTTAAACAGGTCACAATCGGTTATTTTTCGTAAATACTAGTGGGTAGGTGAATAATTATAGACTTTCTTTGCCATTGACATCCGTGTCAGTTCAGTTCAGTTGTCACAATGACTTATTGGTTGTTTACGTTAAAAATCCGAAAAAACGAAAATATCATAAATTCCCGAAAAAATAATTTGACTTTTACGACATTTTCAACGCTAGTCAAAGCGGACGCCGGGCTCCTTAATGGCACAACCTGTGTACTTTATTATAAATAAACTGATTCTATTATATTCTATCCATTCCAGTATTTACAACTCAGTGTTCCTAGCCCCCTTTAGTTTCTCTCTCGTTTGTCTTCCGGCCGTTCACCCCACGCAACATACATATGTCAGATATGTCGGCGTGATAGTCGGACTTGTTGGGTCTTGTTCGATTAGTTAATTAGGCAGATTACTCGTTCAAGTCCTAAGTTACTCAATCTCAAAAATGTATTTGTGATAAACAATTGAAAGTTGAACGCATATCACAAACCATTACACACCGATAAGCCAAATCTCACCGTGGGGAAGGGAGGGTCCGAAACATTCTAAAAACACTTCACGTATTTCATGCGCGCCCTATGGTGCTGGAGAATAATCCTTGGCAAAACCTGGACAAAATGTCACAATCCTCCAGGAATCGAACAGCGTCTTTCTTTTATCGTATTTTAATAGTGGTAATAGTTGAGGATAAATCAGTTTCATTTTCACTCAACCAGGTTTACCGCTTAACGATATGGCTTTATAATTCAAAGATAATCTACAAAGCCTAGTGATAAAACGCATCTTCATAGAAAATATATATTTTCCCTTTCATTCATTCACTTGCGACTTATTTGTATGTGCTTAAGCTGTTTCAGTCACAAGATAATCTCTATTATATGATCACAAGGTGGCTTTATTTAGTTGCGATATGCAGTTCTCCAAAATAATCAGTGCTAAATCAATACACACACATTACTTTCCCGATGTACGGTACTTCAGTAGTTATAATTTAAGTATGGACCGGACCTGCTTAGTCAGAAGTAAATAAATATAAGTTATTTAAATCCTTGGCAATAATTTACCAGTTTAAAAAAAGAAACCTAGCGTTCTCTAATAAACTAACTGATCATGGTGAGTATACTTTTAACACAGACTTTTGTCTATTACTGACGACACTTATTTAAGTAGGCAGTAAATAAATAAATATTACAGGACAATCTTACACAAATCGTGCCAGCCCTATGGTGAACTCAATAAGGCTTGTGTTATCAGGTACTAGACGACGATATGTGTAGATAAATATTTAAATACATAGACTACATCCAAGTGATGACATATGGCACTGAAACGTGGTCGCTTACTAATGGGCTTCATAAGAAGGCTCAAAGTCACCCAAAGGGATGGAGAGGGCGATGTTGGGAGTTTCTCTGCGTGATCGTATCAGAAATGAGTCTATCCGCAGCAGAACCAAGGTAACCGATATAGCCTTCCGAATCGCTAAACTTAAGTGGCAGTGGGCGGGGCACATAGGACGTAGAACCGATGGCCGTTGGGGCGGAAAGGTTCTCGAGTGGCGACCACGTACCGGAAGGCGCGGCGTGGGTAGGCCCCCCGCAAGGTGGACTGATGACCTGGTAAAGGTTGCTGGCGTCCGCTGGATGCGGGTGGCGCAGGACCGGTCACTTTGGCACTCTTTGGGGGAGGCCTATATCCAGCAGTGGACGTCTTTTTGCTGATGAATGACATCTAAGACTCAAAAACAAATGTTCATGATCATCACACAAATATTTGCCCTTACCGGGATTTGAACCCAGGACATTCAGCTTCGTATAGGCAGCGTAACTACTCAATAGACGAAGGCGGATGTCATACTGCGCCGCATCTCCGGACGGAGGTGCGGAGCTGCATACAAATTTCGCCGGACGGAGGTGCGGTGCAGTGTGTCGTACCACACGGAAATTATATGCAAACTTGCATACAACGCGCAGTGTAACTTCCACCTAATCGTTCAATCATTATGTATGAATTTTGATGTAGCGCTCTGTTCTCTACGTTAAGCGTTTGTACATAGTTAAGATACTGCATCAAATCTTTACCGTAACGAAGCTCCAGTAGAACTAACTTTTAACCATCCGCTTTTACATGTAAGTTCAACAGTAAAGTAACAAATAAACATTAAAGCATTATGAGCTTTTACGAGCCTTTTATAGGGCTCGTTTAGTACAGTCAGGTCGCGGGAGTCCGCTGGATGCGGGTGGCGCAGGACCGGTCATTGTGGCACTCTTTGGGGGAGGCCTATGTCCAGCAGTGGACATCTTTCGGCTGATACGATGATGAGTACAGTGTAGCCCGGCTAGCCGGCGGGTGAAAATAAAAACTAATATTTTATTTACAATAAAATATAATAATAAAAATGAAGAAGATATATGTACAAATTGGGTAATTAATCAGTCAGTACAGAGGCATAATGTTACAAGCTAAAAGTCACTGGCCTGAAAAGTTCAGATGAGACGTTTGCAGTTTAAATAGCCTCGGAGCTCTCGCTGGGCTGGGTAGGTCTAGGGCTCGCCTTTAGGTTGCTCGGAGGCGGCAGCGCAGACGTAGGTATATCCAGCAGCCAAGCAGTGATCAAGTTTGAAGACTACGAGGCATAAAGGGCTGGAAGCAATCCTTTTTATTAGCTCAGGTTCAAACCCATCCGAGCCTCATAAGGTTTAGACCAGTGACGGCTAAATGAGGCTTGTATTGGGTTTAACAAAAAAAAAATACAGAGCACAGAACTTGATACAAAACATACCTGCTTAAGTGGCAGCCCTTGTATGCATTAACTATATACACTATTTATAAACAGAGGTAATGTGCATTACATAAAACATTAGTTTTTACGTTTTAAAATAAAAGAAATCTCAATCCAATCTTTCAGCAATTATTTTTCCGAAGCAAAAACAAAACACGGCCGTGAAAATCCTAAGTTTTTCTTTCTCGCCGGCCAGTGCGCTAGCAGCCGCGCGGCGGAGGTTTGCCGTGTTACAACAGTCAGCGTCTTATAGTTAGTAGTAGCCAAGGTAGCCAAATATTTCGGTACACGTCTTTATTAATGTAAGAATAAGGATGTGTTACGAAATATTTGGCTATTTTGGCTGCTACTAACTATATGACGCTGACTGCATTTACGTCTATTCTTGTTTGTTAATATCAAAATTTGCAAGTGGATTCGTCATCTCATTCGTCTCTAGCTATCATCGCAAGCGCATAGCCGACTATTTTAAGGCTGTGCATTGGAAATTATCGCGTGCTTTGAAACGCTGTTCTGACTAGATTAAGAAACAATAAGGTCTGATTTTCAGATAAATGATTCTTGACTATACGATTGTTTATCTGATTTTATCGATAAATGATTGCTTAACATTTCCTCGATAGAAAAAAAAACCAAAGTTGGGTCTGTATTTTCCTTTTTTTACTCAGCCTACTTAAACGATACATTATTTTATGACACAATCAAGTCACTACTATAGTATTTTATCTCATCCAAATATCACTTTATGAAATTTAAATAAAACGTCTCTAGGTTAGGTACCTCTTTATCGAAATTTGTCCAAAAAAGCCGTTCCCGAAGAGTGTTACATCTCTTTTCCTCGTGCGCGAAAGGCATCAGCGTGTCTCTGTCTAGGGGGCACATTCGACTCAAATCAAGGCATCGCCTTAAAAGCTTTTATTTAGTTTCACTTGTCCCGTTGTCTGTCTGCAATGAAATCTTGCAAGTTAAAATTGACCCACTTCCCGGTGACCGATTGAGCTGAAATTTTGGGTATAAGTATAGTTTGGATAACACTTCAATATTATGGTACCATCGAGCTGATCTAATCATGGAGACGGAAGGTGGCCATGGGAATTCAGCACTTAACCGACGTAACCCCGTTGAGTCTGGGCTCGTTAGAATCGTCGCAATGAGTAGTTGATGATGGTATGCAGAAAAGTACAGTCGGCAATAAAAGCTTGTACCAAAAATGAAATTTTTGACAGAAACTTTTTCTGCTTTATTTCAAGGCAGATGTAATTTTCAAGAGCTGTATAGCCATAAGATCATCAAAATCATCACAAACATCAACATTTAACAGTTTGGCTCTTCATTTCGATCAAAGAGTTAAATTGAAAAATTACTTCGCGATAAATGTCGCTACGAGCCCTCCTAAGGTGTAAGAAGAGTGGAAGGGATCGAAAGATTTGTCGCCACTAGCGGACCTACGGTAGCTCAGTTGGCGAGAGTGATGGACGGATTCCAGAGGGCGCGGGTTCAAATCCCGATCGTGGCGAATAATTTTTCAATTTACTAAATTGATCGAAAATTTGATTTTTCGTTACCGGACGTATCAGCTTAGTAAACATTTAGCTTGGCCCTTATCGGTGGAGTAGGCGATAGTCCTCTCGTTCCTCGGCTAATTTCTTAAGGTCCCAGTTTACTTTTAATTTTAATGTATAATGATCGTACTGAAAACGTAATTTTAAATTTGGTGAATTTTGTATGCCTTGTGGCAAAACACAGTAAGACATATTTTTTAATACCCTAACCATACCTTTATATACCTGTGTTTTACAAATAAATTATTTGAATTTGAATTTGAATTACTACAGGACATTTGAATTTTACTGTTAGTAGCTGGGCCGAACTCTACCCTTTGATCCTTCGATCTTACCTTCTAGAGTAATTCTAAAGAAAATGTCGTGTCTTATCAAGTGACCTATCATTTTGTCTCGTCTATTTTCAATTTCATCAGCAAGTTTTCTCTCACACTGGATAACCAATTATAAAGGTTAAACTTGTGTTGTGTTACTTCCTTTAAATAAATAGTACCTACTGTATTGAGAGTAGCGACCGTAAAGTATGTTTAAAAATCGGATAAAGTCGCAGGAAATCTATGTTAATAATAAAACAAGTAGGTACCTACACAGCACAAACGGTCTCGTTTTCTCGGAAATTCTCTTAGAAACCGAACTCGACACGCATAATTACAGTCACGAGGCACCTAAAATTAATCTTCATTACTTACATAAAGCCTTTAGAACATTGACGACGTACGTCTGTAGATCATGTGATACTTATACCTACTTTGTGAAGTCTAGTTCACTCTTGTAAGTTAGGTACACACAGTCTAATCACTCATAATCACTATAGGCTTATTAATTAGGCACATTAATATTTGGCTCCCAGAAAAAAATCGTCTTTGGTAATATTAATATAAAGCCCGACCAGACCAAATAAAAAACCTGCTCTGGGGACGCTAAATTAGCAATAATTATGAAAAAACTAAAAAAATACTGTATGATGTACCCTACCAGTCATGTTGACAGCATGGTCGGTGATTTTATTTAGAGGAATAGAGTCTAATCCTTCAGACTTTCTCTCCTAGAAATACTTCGTCATATTGCAAATCACTTCTTAAGTCACATTTAATCATTTTCGGCATTTTAACGAAATACAACACGTACCAACGACACCTCACTTTGACAGCAATTGACAGATGGCATTAATGACGTCTTCAAAGTTACTGTTGCCGGTTGAAGAAATTAGTTCCAATAGTTTTCCGCAATATGGCGAAGTTTTTTATTTTCCTGGTCGGACTATAATTCGTTATAAGGATAGTTTTTTTTTAGATATTGGGTCGTATCAAGTACTGGTGTATTTTGTGTTTAGTGTCGACTGCACCCGAAAAGGCTGTTTAAGTTTGACGTTTGTTGTTGGTCTGTAGGTATATTCCTACCAGGTGCCCCGAAAACTTGTACCATCTAATTGTGCCATCATCATCATATAAGCCTAAAGACGTCCACTGCCTGGCATAGGCCTCTCCCAAAGAGTGCCACAATGACCGGTTCTGCGCCAGCCGCATCCAGCGAACTTTACCAGGTCATCAGTCCGCGCTGTGGAGACTCTGCTCACGTTGCGCCTACGTATGTGGTCGCCACTCGAGAACCTTGCCGCCCCAACGGATATCGTTCTACTTGCAATGTGCCCCGCCCACTGACGCTTAAATTTTGCAATTCGGATGGGTATATATTCCAATCAAGCCGAATCATTTACATAATTCTGTCAAAACGCCAAAATCGCATTCGAAACTCATTCAAACGTCAAAGTAACCTTGTTTCATTTTAATAATCGCCAGAAGGCAGGTAAGAACCATTGTCAAAGCCGAGCAACAGAAAAAAAGTTAAAATTTAAATAAAGAATGCGCCTGTGACGTGACCTCGCCCAATGGCAGGTGTTCTTATCAGACGACGTTATTGGTCAATCAGAATTGGATTCCAAAACCAAATAGACGTATGTACATTAGAAAGAAATACTTGCGACGCACGTTTCGTGTCCTTTGCCATCAAAATGTTTTTGGGGCAAAGTTTAGTTACAAAACATGAAATGATGTTATTTCTCATTTTATTATTTAATCTAGTGATTACATTATTATAATTTTGACTTGTATTTACAATATTTTTGACTAATATTTTTTATAATAATTATTATTATGGACTTTACACTTCTCAAGTGTTTTGCACGCAGGCTCAATGCACTGGACCATTATATTGTATTTTTAACAACTATTTACTACATTCCGAGCAAAATAAAAACATTTGATTCTTTTGAAAAAAGTTTGTATGATGCACGATTATAAACTTGTTCCACGCGAACGGAGTCACGGGCAGAAGCTATGAGGCCTATGAGTTATAAATGAATGAATCTGTTGTAGCTTAGTCGCCATATGTAGCGAAAAACACCCGTAGCCCTCTGACGGTAGTTTGACGGTGAATTGATTTAAACTTTGAGTTAATCAATTGACTACTCTAGGAATTACTTAAAATATTACTGAAAAGTTAAAATATTAATTGAAGGGCTAGGTCGCAAGGTCGATTTAATCAGATATAGTGATGTGGTGATACTTTCATGATTTTTAATTGGCGGGTTATTATTACTAATGTCTGGGCTTAGAAATTGCTTTTAGAAATAGTAGTACCTAAGTAATATATTATTTCTACGAATTATTTTGAAAAAATGAAGGAATTTATTTGAAGGACGTGGTAGGTTAACACTTTTCAAGGTGGAAGTTTATTAAATGTAATATTTATTAGTAGGTAAGTGATAAGATATTTACTCATATTCTACAAATTATTTTAATTCTGTTACATAGTTTATTTATTTATTTAATCTTTATTGCACAAAATAACAACTTGTCGTACAAAAGGCGGACTTAATGCCGTAAGCATTCTCTACCAGTCAACCTTTGGGCAAAGCAGACAAATTGTGGGCGGTGGGTGCAACTACAGATATAAACACACACTAAACATACATTTATAATAAATGACAACAATAGACAAATAAATAAAAATACATACAAATATAAATACCTACATATATAAATATATATACAGACGAAAATAGAGAACAGAAACACTAAGAATCTACGGCTCTGCTAGCAAACAACTTGCGTAACGATCTTTTAAACGCGAATCTGGTCGAAGACTGTCGGATTTTAACGGGTAGACCGTTCCAGAGGTGAGCGATTCGAATGGTAAATGAATTGGTCATGAAACCAGTTCGGTGAAGTGGAATAGCGAGAGAAACTTCTTAAAACTGTATAACCAGCACGGCTATTAAATACCAACAGGGTGGCCTGCGAGCTGTGTCGCGGCGACATAGAATACCCGTCTCTTTCGAAACGTTCTAATTAGAAAGAGACGGATATTCTATCTCGCCGCGACACAGCTCGTGGGCCGTCCTGTTATAACCGCGCTGTGGCGCTATACGTAAGGATTTCTAGTAATTCTTGATCTAAAATTAAAAAGAGGCGTTAATTTAAATATTTCAGTCATGACAAGCCAGTAAGTTTCTGATAAATCAGCCAGTTAAGTAAACCCTCGTAAACAACTTACCTTAAGAATTTTATTCAAAAATCATTTATACCTAATCTATTTTCAACTTTATTTCGCATGTAACAAGGTTCCTTTTATAGCGGCGATCAGCGGATCAAGCCTTTTTAACGTCTTAATATTTAAAACGCTCGGTTAACCGGTGACACGCTTCTGGGACGCTCCTTCAGAATAAAAAGAAAATTGACTTTTCAATAAAATCTTATGTTATGACGATCGACGCGAGGATGCCTGACGGTAATTTTATTAGTGTTACGTAAATAGCTGACCATGTTTATAACAGTATATAGTAAAGCTCATACTCTCAAAATCAAACATTTACATATTCGTGACAAATGTTATAAAGTAATATTTTTTTTAAGTGCGCAATTTTATGATTTACTTATTTCCCTAGATATCTTGAAGTGTGTTTTTTTTTCTAAATTGTAGTTTTCATTCAGAAATATCAAAATTTAAAAGTAGCGTATTCCTGAAGGTCGTAAGTAAATTGTGACTTCATTCATTCATTCAATACTGCGGCTCTGTATGGCAAGTTGCACACATTACATAAATAACGTAGTATTACAGAAAATTACAGAAAAAAACTGTTAAATACTCTATTACGTCCAGAGGGGTAATCACCTAACGTTTTGAACGCGCGTTAGGTCTACCTATTAGGTTACTTGGAAAAATGACAGTTGGATCTATCCCAATTAAATTAAATTAAAATGAATTAAATTAATAAATTAATATAAGTTAAATTGAATCTAATTGACTCTAAACTAGATGAAATTTTCTAAGCTATAATTTTTTTTAATAACATACTTGCTTTTTTTTATAAAAAGGAAATATTGTTAATAGATAATATAAATTGTACAGCAAGTAGAAACAATGCATGATGCATGATGCTGTATCACTTGTACCTACTGAAACTGTTGGATCAAGTAAAGGCTTTTTAATTTAATTTAATTTAATTAATAATACAAAGACCAAAGTACGTAGCAGAAAATTCATCTATAGTTACACTATTACTCCCAAATATGCATTTGAAAAACACGGATTTAGCCAGCGAAAATGTGGAAGGTCTTGACATGAGTCAAATCTTTTGGGTCAACATAAATTACCTTTTTGTCCTTTTCCCGGCAAAAATAAGATGGCGCCGTGACACATGTCATTCCTCAGGATTACACGGCAGATTTTTGTTAGGGTTTTTACGACGTTTACCTTCAACATGGTGGCTATTATAACAAAAAAAAATGTAAAAAACTATTTATACAAAGAGAGCAAGTCAAAATGGCATCTGGGATGTTCGCAAAGGGACGGGTCGATGGTTTCAGTACCATTATGAGACACAGAACCGCGTCCCTCATGCGTCGTGTGCATGATAGTTCCAATAGCCTTCTTCAGCTGATTTGGGACAGTCCTGCTTGCGCAGTGTTGAGACACTGGAACGCCCTACACATGGGCACAAGAGGTTCGGTGTATAATTTAATGTAACTAACGTAGTTTTATAAGTTTTTATTGTTACTAACACGATATGGACACGAGTCTGAAATAAATAATTTGATTTGATTTGATTCGATTTGAAAATAATATCCATAATCCATGCTAATATTATAAATTCGAAAGTATGTCTGTCTGTCTGTTACCTCTTCACGCTTAAACCGCTGAACTGGTTGAGATGAAATTTGGCATGTAGATACTTTGAATCCCGGGGAAGGACATAGGAAAATCATCCACTAACGAGTTGAAATGGAGGGTGAATGTATGTATGGAGCTACGATAAACGAGTTCCACGTGGACGGAGTCGCGGGCAGAAGCTAGTGTTTCTAACACATTTTAAGCGTGGCTGTTACCAACAGGTGAAGTAAAATGTTGAGATATTTGATAATTTAAGAATTTTGTTACTCGTCGGACGACTGGGACGACGTAATGTAACAATACCACCCACACCTTGAGCGGTCCAAGAATTTGATAGCTATGCTTCTGCATTGTGTAGAAAAAATATAGATATAATGTCTTACAGTACACACCACAATAAAAGAGCTTTTTTTACGGATGAAAAAAACGTAGCAGGTAGAACTATTGATGGTTGTTTCACTTGTCTGCGAAGCGATTTGGGTTCGAATCCCTTGTATATACACTTCATAAATACAATAAAGTTGAATTTTTCTGAAAAAGGATTTAATAATCACAATGTTGTGTGTCTGTCCCATTTCCGCCAAACGCACCTTCATATGAAACGATTGTCATTTACTATGACTATGACGCTCGCAGATCGTGACGTCACAATCTGTGAGCGTTATCTATCTCTAACAAGCAATATTAAAACGGTTGTAGCTTCGTAATTCTTTGAGATGGATGGGATTTTCGTCACTAGTCATATTTTTCTGGTTTCTTTGTTTTGGAGTTAATAAATGTTGAGTCTACACCCGTATTGTGTGATAACTTGATAAGAACGAATATTTGCACTATATACTTTCTACTAGGATTTTAAGTCATTTTCACACTTTGGCTTATTTACTAAACGAGTGAGCGGAGCGAACGAAGTTCTCCGTTTCAGCTTGAGCCAAAATTCTTTCGTAGGTATGTCTAGATTCTCGGCTGTCCTGTTGTCCGGCTATCCCGCCATCCCCCTGTTCTGCTCTAAATGTCGCATTTTTTAACCGATTATCGGCAAATTTTGTGAGCAGGTTCAATTAACCTATATACTCGTAGAATATTATTGTCTATTCAGTTTTTCGACATTTTCAATAAAAAAAAAAATTAAACTGTTTATTTCAATAACATGCTTACAGAGTCGCCCTTATACTTAGCCTAATCTCCATTGTGATTGATTGTATGCTAAGCTTAATTTTATTTCATCTATATATATATATATATTCTTATATTTATTTATATTCATATCTTTCTTCTTAATTTATATAATAATATAGTGCATAATATGTAACTTAAAGATTAAGACAGTACTTTTTTAACACTATTTTAATCTTCTGCGGCTTGCCCTCTTCTAGATTATCTATTATGTGTCTAGGAAGACTATTTAAGATTTGAGGTAGATAGCTCGACCAGACTCTTTTTCCATAATAGTTGTTGCTACTAGGTATATTGAAGTGTTTACTATTTATCAGTACTCTAAGGTTGTTTGGCCTGTCATATCTATTCAGACTTTCCAATTTATGTCTATATTCTAATATTATCGCCAGTTTCACTTTATCATACGCATTCATTATTCTAAAATGTTGGAATAAGTCATCATAGTTATGTTTATATTTATATTTGATCTTGAGTGGTACAATGGCTTTTAGGAGTCTTATCTGTAAACTATGTATTCGTTGCAGGTGAGTTTTGTGAGTTCTGCCATAGCTAGATATACCATAGCTTATCACAGACTCAGCAACGGCCATGTATATTAGACGGAGTGTATTATAGGGCATTTTGTTTTTTAGAATTGTTAGGTTACTGAGTACAGCTCTTAGTTTCTTACATGCATGGTCAATGTGTGGACTCCAATTAAATCTATTATCTATTATTAGTCCCAGGTATGTATGCTGTTCTACTGTATCCAGGGGCTCACAGTCGCAGCTCGAGCCCGACCCATGCAAGCAAAGGTGTTTGTGTGCTGTAATCTTGGGTATTATGAAGGTTTTGATGTAGGGTGACCGTATATGCAATATTTTAGTTTTTTGGTAGTTGATAGTTAGTCCTGCATCGTGGGACCATTTGCATAACACATCAAATTCGAGCTGCATCCTGCGTTGTGCCTCTAGGATATCAGTATCAGCTGTTAATAGACAAGTATCGTCAGCGAATTGGTACACAGAGGCCTCCCTGAAAATGTTGCACATATCGTTGACATAGATCAGGTATTCGGTTGGCCCGATTATTGAGCCCTGCGCTGTGCCTCGATGAGATTGCAGCAGCTCACTTTGCTCTCCTGCAATGCTGACCGTATTGTACCTATTTGTGTGATAGTGTTTTATCAAGTTCAGGGCCGGCCCCTGTATACCACTTTGCTGTAGCGTGTTGTATTTTTTACTAAGATTTAAGGTATCAAATGCTTTGCTGAAATAAATACAAAACGGACTCGCGAATACGACGGATAACAGAGCCACTAGTTTACATAACCCTCCTCTCATTCGGCAGTCGAGTAAAAAGGCGTGAAATGATAACATGTTACCTACTCGTTGACAGTAGTTATTCGTTTTGGAAACTTGATTTATTTATTAGGTATTAATTTATTTATACTATACTATGTAGTACTTTGTGTACCCTAAACTTGACAGTGTACCTATCTTTAAATGCACACATTTTTTAGTCACGTTTTTGTATTTTTTGGCGGAACGATTTTTCGCGCTCTATACAGTAAGACAGAGGCTTGAACTCACGATTTTTAAAAAATATGATTATATCAGCCTAACGTATAATACTACTACTACTCCGTTAATAAAGAGTTGAGGATTATAAATAATAATACAGATCTAATTATGAATACGCATTAATGTTAAACAACATAATTGAATCCTTCAAAACTGAACATCAAATAAAAAGCCAGAAAACAGACTCCAAACATCGGCGTACCGAAAACGTTTACATTCCCCAAATGGAGCACCATCAAACGAATACCGGGAATCCGGGCTCTAATTACAAAAATACAGAGCAAGATTCATTAAATCGGTAAGGAAATTAAACCGGTAGTAATCCGGATAGTTGCCGACACCTCGACGTTAATTTTACTCAAGGGTTGGATTTCACAGTGATTAAGATCAGATATCACGCGAGGAAAATCGGGCATGATTATTTGCTAATCGGGTAATCGGAACCTATTAAATTTGGCGCAGCACTAGTAGAATTCAAATTTCGAATACCAATTGGATTCGAAGATGGCGGGGTGCAAGCGCGCGAACGCGAAGTCAGTCAGTCGAGCTTCGGCGCTCGTGTTGTACGGGTGTGTGGTCACGTTTCGTTGTCTCGCGCGCGACGTTTACGATCGTAAAATCACCCTTGATACGTAACAGACGCGGCATAAAATGGATTTCAGTGTTTTGTGAAACGTGTTTTTAAACGTAAATAAATTTGAATTTTATTGGGAATCAGTGTGTGATCGTTAGGATTTATCGTGACGGAATAGTGTTTTAGGATTTTTTGGTGTTGTGTCGTGTTTTGTGTTAAAATAGTGAACTAGATCACCCGTTTGGATTCATTGGAACTTAAACAGGTTGGTGGAAATCATAGTTCAATACATATAAGTGCAGTGGGTAGGATCTTTCGCTTCCAACGATTTGTACGCGAATGCACATAGAATGTAGGTTTAATTTCCATTTGAGGCGAATGCCTACATTATTTTATTATTTTATGTCTATGCGTTCTCTACATTAAGTGCCAATACAGTGGCTGTGTGCGTAATTAAAACTATCTTAGTACAAGTACTTATGTATAAAATTATACGGAGAAATCCAGTCGGTACCTAATTAAAAATTTTTGTGTTCGGAATCTATACCTAGTGCCTAATTAAATACAAAGAGCTTGCGGTAGTTTTAGACCAAATTTTTGTAGGGCAAGTTCGTGATTTCTTAATTACTTCCTAACCTAATTAACCGTGGGCGATAAGATTATTAATGGATACCTACTCTAATAATAATATGATAGAGGGTGCTACTGACAGTAGTCAGTAGCACCCTCTATCATAAATCCAATAGTCTAAATACCTACTACTATGTAGAGTATACATAGTAGTAGGTATTTAGTACTAATGGCCTAGTCAAAGTTCAAAAAACGTATTTTGATAGAGAACGATAATATAAGTCGTAATACTTACTCAGAGATTAGAGACCGATCATATCCATACCCATATTAATGTTGTAATTGCGAAAGTGTGTCTGTCTGTCCACCTGTTACGCTGAGCCGAATTTGGTATACTTAGAGATAGTTTGCGTCCCAAGGAAGGACATAGGATAGTTTTTATCCCGGTAAATGATTACCCATTTCACCAACTAAGGTAATAATGACTAACATGACTACCAGTTACTTCGAAATTCAAAATGACAAGTGACTGTCAATGAATTTTCAAATCAACACTTTCTCCTCCCGTAGGGCGAATAGGTAGAGACGATAGTTGAAATTGCTAAGCAGAGCAATACCTAACCTTTGCTCAATATGCTCCGCATAAGTTTATTATTCTCTTGAGAGAAATGTAGGTGATTGTCAGATAATTCTGAGTTCTTTGCTCGAATTGCTATTCAGTGTACATAGTCCAAGTGACTTATCACTACATAGTAAAAACAAAGTCGCTTCCCGCTGTCTGTCCCTATGTACCTATGCTTAAAGATCTTTAAAACTACGCAACGGATTTTAATGCGTTTTTTTAATAGATAGAATGATTCAAGAGGAAGGTTTATATGTAAGTATAATATAGTACCCGTGCGAAGTCGGGGCCGGGTCGCTAGTCTCGTATAAAATTGCATGTGCAAAAATATGTATCGATTTAATCCTCATAAATATGTAAGTACCGAAATCTTAATCCGCACAAGAGCGATGGCACATATATCGATACCATAGTTCGCAATCGTACTAATTACGGGGAGAAAAGTGATGTTATTAGTATGATAGTGCTCAAATCATAAAGTTACAATTTCAGTGACAAAAAAAATGAAATTAGTACGACTGTGAACTAGGGTATCGATATATGACTTTTTTAGCCTCTTCTTGAAGATGTCCTCGCTAGTACATACATTCATGTTCAGGAAAGATTGATAGAAACAATTAGTATCTAGAATAGTAATTAGATGCACTTCAATCGGGTCGGCATGCGTTTGTGACACCCCTGGAGTTGCATTAGTCCATAGGCTACCATCATATCAGCCGAAAGACGTCCACTGCTGGACATAGGCCTCCCCCAAAGAGTGCCAAAGTGACCGGTCCTGCGCCACCCGCATCCAGCGGACTCCAGCAACCTTTACCAGGTCATCAGTCCACCTTGCGGGGGGCATACCCACGCCGCGCCTTCCGGTTCGTGGTCGCCACTCGAGAACCTTTCCGCCCCAACGGCCATCGGTTCTACGCGCTATGTGCCCCGCCCACTGCCACTTAAGTTTAGCGATTCGGAGAGCTATATCGGTTACCTTAGTTCTGCTGCGAATAGCCTCATTTCTGATGCGATCACGCAGAGAAACTCCCAACATAGCCCTCTCCATAGCCCTTTGGGTGACTTTGAGCCTTCTTATGAGGCCCATAGTAAGCGACCACGTTTCAGTGCCATATGTCATCACTGGCAACACACACTGGTCAAAGACTCTCGTCTTGAGACACTGCGGAATATTGGACGAAAAGATGTGCCGTAGCTATATTAGCTGCAGTCCATAGGCTATAGTGACCGGCTTTACGTAGCTATCTGTACTGATAGTACCTAGGTAGGTACTATCAGTACAGATAGCTACGTAAAGCCGGTCCGGGGATAGTACCTAGTTGTAATTTGAACCGTTTTTCAACATCTGGAATTAACATATACCTAGTTCTTATCTAGATATTAATACAGATTAGAGTTGCTTTACATAGTGACATTAAGTACTTATACTACTCCCTTTTTTTTATTAAAGTGCTGCCATTAGTGAATTATGGTACGTTAATTTTGTTTCTTACATAGAAATAAAAAGGCGTAGTACTTTAAACTTAAAAACCATCAGAGTGTAGTTCGCTCCATATTCCATTGAAACATGAATTAGGTTTTATATAACTTATCATATCTACTCAATATCAGAGTAAAAGCCATCAACAGACTTTAATTATGTTACCTTCAACCCCAATTAAAGGCGCCCTCAATAAAGAACGTGAAAACAGTTGAAATTTAAGACTTCTTTTTTTATATCGTTGACAGTTGAGAGAGCGGGCCAGCAACCGACATCTTCCTTTTTCAAGTGACTAAGGAGATTACTTTCTTTTGTGCGGCGATATATTTTCTGCTTTTTCGGTAAGGAAGTCTGAAAAGCCGTTATTTGACTTTCCGGGTTTTAGGTGATGGAGAAAAGTGGGCTTATAATAAAACTAGCTGCCCGCGCAGCTTCGCCCGCTTATTTCAAAGAACGCAGGCAAACCCGCGGGGTAAAGTATAGCCTATAGCTATCTAGAAAGTCCATTATATACGCAGGTGAAGGAATAAAGCGGTTCCAGACATTACATACATACTTATAAACATTATATGTACAAAGCCACAATCTCAGACTTTTCCCCTTTATAATATTATAAATGATAAATATCAATACCTATATGGAACACGCAAATCGATCTAGTCCCCAACTAAAATGACCTAATAGTATTAGTACTTGACGATACTTAAAATAGGTAAAATAAATAAATAAATAAATATTAGGGGACAATCTCACACAAAATCGACCTAGTCCCAAACTAAGTAAAGCTTGTACTATGGGTACTAGACGACGATAAACATACTTATATAGATAAATAAATGCTTAAATACATTGAAAACATCCATGACTCAGGAACAAATATTCATGCTCGTCACACAAATAAATGCCCTTATCGGGATTCGAACAAGGGACCTCTTGCTTCGATAATACATAACATAACAGGCATATATCATTAGTTATGTTGCGTTAACCAATTCGGAACAGATAAGGCGGAGTGGTAGTTTGAGCACGAAAGTTTTCCTTTAAGATGCAGAAATCCTATTTTTTTTTTGTCGTGAATGAATTTGTATTATAGCGTAAAGATCTAAAATTTTACTCAAAATCATTAATCTATACTAACGTTCCAAAGAGGAAAAGTCTGTGACATAGTAGCTTTGTAAAATGTAGGTTTGTAAATCTCCAGAACCTCTTCTCTAATTTAAAAAATTCTTACACCTGCGTGTACCATAGTCATTTCTGAATGGTGCAAGGCTATTTTATTCCGCGGGTTTGCTTGCGTTCTTTGCAATAGGCGGGCGAAGTACCGCGGGCAGTTAATAAAGTATATTTTATTAATATTCTCTTTATTTATAATTGGTCTTTGGCTACGTTTTTACAATAATTACATAAAAAGTAAAATAAAAAACTAATCATACAAAACATAAAATCATTATAAAAACCTAACCTAGGGTACCGCCGGCAGCGAGGCGGGGCCTAAGCTGCCGGTGGTCAGGGCGTCAGAGACAGGAACCTCCTGACTATCCGCGCAGTATCCAGGAGTACCGCCTTCTGTATCTGACCCATGATCCAGCCATCTAGCGAGAGTCTCTTGAGGTGATGGTCGAGACTCTTCGCTATTAAACCGTTCGCCGAAACGACTATCGGGACAATGATCGTCGAATCAACATCCTACATGGCGGTTACCTCGTGAGCCAGGTCTAGGTACTTGCTGGCTTTGTCCTTCTCGGCCTTCAAGAGGTACTCGTCATGGGGGATGGTGATGTCGACGAGCACTGCCTGGCGTTTCGATCGATCTGTCAGCACGATATCAGCCCTATTGGCAAGAATAGTCCTGTCCGTGATGACAGACCGATCCCAATAGAGCATGGCACGACCATTTTCGAGAACTGTGTACTTATAGCAGAGCAAGTTGCTGGTTAATTTATCATTATTATAAACTTTATTAACATTAGGTATGTTGTATATATGTATAAGTTTTCATAGTGTTTTTGGTGCATTTATGCCTTCAGTTTGCGATTTGGCAAAGGTCTTCTAATAACGTATAATATAGATATAAGTACTAAAATACGTTATATTACGGTACGATCGCGTTGGTGTAGTCGTGGATAAAACGACTAGTGTTTGGTAAATCTATAGCAGTGGTTCTTAACCATTTGTTTTTTTTTGTTTTGCCATGGACCACTTACTGTATAGGGGTCATTGTGTCGACTCGTTGGCACCTTTTTAATATTTTCGATCGATGGCTTCGCGGATTGCGGGCGATCTTCGGGTGCTTCCAGAGACTACCGGTTGAGAACCACTGATCTATAGTGAAAATAATAATAATAAAGAAAAAAAAGGGCCTCTGCGCTGTTGGCTTCACGCATGCCTTGTTGCCTTCCAAAGGTCCGGGAGCCGGGACCCATGGTACCGAGCTATGGCAAAGACACTCAATAATATATCAAAAAATAAAGTTAAAGATGCATTCAAATTAGGCATTTAAGATTTAAGTTAGTTATTAACTCAATATTCTGTTATTCTGGTTAATTTTAAATGTAAATAAAATGTTATGCACATTGCCTATCCCTGTAAGTTGGGCAATACTCATATGTAATTCCATCTAGTGAATAGTTTGTCTAAGTTATTAATCTTTCTGTGCACACACTGTTTAGAATTGTAGTCCAGATCTAGACACTAAGCTTTTAATGTACTCAATGTATGACTGTAATTTGTTGTGTGAGCCTAATAAATAAAATAAAAAAATAAAAATTCATTTCTGACATTAATGATCCATAGAGAAACATCGCAATCGAAAGGAGCCCGATAGAAAACATATCTGTTACTTATTTTTATTTTCAATTAACACTCCTGTTGCATGTACCAAAAACATTTTTGCTCATTACTTTCCCCCATTAAAGTAGACGTGGTTTAACCCTGTTTAAAGCAGGACAATTCCCTCAAATCCCTTCCAACCCCGAACCTTTTTATCCGCAAGACCCTTTTAAAAACAAAGGTGTTCGACAGGACTAACTTTGTATATTAGCCATGTGTGACAGGAGAGCTAGGGACGAATAAAGTGGTGAAACAGGTGTAAATCAGGTAATTTTTTAGGGTTCCGTACTTCAAAAGGAAAAAACGGAACCCTTATAGGATCACTCGTGCGTCTGTGTGTCTGTCCTTCACAGCCTATTTTCTCCGAAACTACTGAACCAATTACGTTGAAATTTGGTACACATATGTAAGTTTGTGACCCAAAGAGGAACATGTAACGCAAACAAATGCATTTTAAACATGGGGGCCACTTTTGGGGGGAAATGAGAAATTAAAAAATAAAGTTTTGCATATACCGTGTTACATATCAAATGAAAGAGCTCATTGTGTGCATCTAAAATATTTTTTTTTGTAATTTTAAAATAATTAGTACAAATTATTTAAGAAAATTGCCAAAAAATGACCATTCCCCCTTCATCTCCGAAACTACTGTCTAAAATTTTGAAAAAAATACACAAAATATTTCTTTACCTACAGATGACAGGAAAACCTATTAGAAATGTGCAGTCAAGCATGAGTCGGACTTAATACGGTATTTGACAAAAATCAAATCAGCTTATTTTTATGAAACGTCAAAAACGCTACGTTAGTAAAAAAACATGTTTAAAATCTTGTGATGTACGGAACCCTTGCAACGCGACTCCGACTCGCACTTGGCCGGTTTTTTTTAGACTGACGTCAACGTACGACCTGCCAAGCATGGTAAACTACACAGCCTATGGAAGTTTGCGACTCCAACAGAATCGCAAGCGAGCCTTTCGGGGGCTCGTTGTGTTTAGAGCTGGAGACGAACGCGGGTCCATCACACCCAACACTCCCCATCCTCGGGAGCTCTGACGACGGTACTCATCACGAGGAACACAACACTAACTACATACCCACAGAGCAAGTAGTGGTGATACTACGTGGCTGCGGTCGTCATTAAGGAGACTAAGGACCTCAGGAAGGAGGAACTTCCCCAATTGGGAGCTCCAAATTATGAGTGAGATGCTGGTGTGTCCTACATCTCCATTTAGTAGCAATTTTCACCAGCAGCAGCCACAATTGATTGCTAAAAGATGCCGTAAGGCGGTTAATTCGCTTTTTATTTCTCACGCTCTAAAGTTCGTCTTTATGCTGTGCGATGGCGACATAAAGTCGCTTTTTATGTTCTAGTGCCTAAAGTAAAATCTTCGTCGAAGACCAAGGCAATCGGTCCAACAGCCACACTAGCAACTTTAACTTCATAGAATTAACTCTTTATTTTTATATTATTATGTTTCGTTAGTATTCTTAGACGCAAGGCAAGGATACCAACAGCCAAAGTGCACAATAAAACTTCATGAAATAAACTTATATATTATGTTTTAAATATGCTTTTTGTATCAGTAAATCAATATATTTAGACCATAACAATAAGTAATCATAATCATACATATAAAAAACAAAATATTTTTATAACTGAGCAGTATGTAACGACCTACGTCAGGTGTCACGTACCTACTAAAAAGAAAGTTTTTCATTTCATTTCCACGCAATCGAAATGAAAAGTATAGTGTACAATTCGTCCATAAAACCCATTTTACACTCGATTTTATCGAAACGTCTCGCGTAAAATGGTGCGTTTTATGCACTTGTTGTACAATCTACTATTTAGAACTTTCTTGAGTGTGAAACTAAGTTTTTTTCCCGACAACGGCAGAGCCAAAAGGAAGGGATATATTTTTAGCAGCCTATGTTTGTATTTACGTGTTACTAGATACTGAACCGATTTTGATAAAAGATGTGTCAATCGATTCGTAATTATGCTCCAGATGACTTAAAGAAAAAAATATTCAATTATTTTTCCGTAGTCATGAGGGGTAATTACGTAGCGATTCGAACGTTTCCCATATAAAAATTGTCATTTAGATCATCCTAAAGTACATTCAATGCGTTACGTGATTACCCCACTGGTTGCAGTTTTTCGAGCTGTTTATGCTTGTTTTATACATTAAAGCAAGCTCCAGCCCGAAGCAAAACTAATTGACTCCTCATATATTTACTCTAGCGATCCTTCTGAACATATTTGCACATTTCGTCCGTAATTTCTCACCGCGTGTGTTCTTCGAGATAAAAGGAGCATTTCACGAACCGTTTTATACTCGTGTGTGAACTCATACCTGATATGTTTTGGCCTAACAAACTAATAAATTTAAATCCTAATATATAAAGCTAGCTTCTCCAAGCCCTATATATTGGTTCAGGCATGCGGCTGCCATGCGGCGATCGTGGTTTGGAATTTCGACTCGTACCAATGAGTTTGTCGGAACCTGGGTACGGAATATTTACTGTTAGCTTTTCGGTGAAAGAAAACCCTCTAACCCCAATAAGGTCTACTTTTCCCTCTGGGTCGGAAGATAAGGTTCCAGTCGCTTTCGTAAAACTAGTGTCTATGCCAAATCCTGGAGATTAGATGGCAAAGCTGACCCCGGTCTCCTTAACGCCTTGGCCACGACTTAGGTCTTAAGCGACCTGCGGCAGCGTTTTATCTGTTCATTGCGCGGTCGAGACGCGCAACGCACTGTGGTTAGTTGAGATCACGCGCAATGAATTAGAAACACCGCTGCCGCAGGTCGCTTAAGACCAAAGTCGTGGCCAAGGCGTTAGAGCACAACCGGGATTAAGGTCAAGTTCGAATCTTGCTCGGAGTTATTACATTTGTAATGTTTTCCTTTTCATTTCAAATAGACATTTGCAGTGGGTAGATACAGACTGAATAGCTATTTTTTTTAACCTGAAGTATGCGAATCGCTTAACTTAGGTGGCAGTGGGCGGGGCACATAGCACGTAGAACCGATGGCCGTTGGGGCGGAAAGGTTCTCGAGTGGCGACCACGTACCGGAAGGCGCGGCGTGGGTAGGCCCCCCGCAAGGTGGACTGATGACCTGGTAAAGGTTGCTGGAGTCCGCTGGATGCGGGTGGCGTAGGACCGGACACTTTGGCACTCTTTGGGGGAGGCCTATGTCCAGCAGTGGACGTCTTTCGGCTGATATGATGATGATGCGAAGTATACGCAGCCAGTCGGTCCCCCAAATCTCTCATTACAACATAAAAACCCTGTCGCTGCTGCGAAAAATATATATAATCAAATCAGATTCAAATAGGCAGATTTTCACTCACATTCATGATATTACGTAGGACTTTTGCGTGAAAAGCGAATCACTTTACGTTAGGTACTATTATACGACTTCGTATTAACTTCTGGCACAATCTGTTCTTAAAATTGTGGATGTGTCGATACAAAGCAATGCGTATAATTTTAACTAGTATCATGATATAAAATACAAAAAATACCAATAATACAATCGAATTGAGAACCTTCATATTTTTATGAAGTCGGTTAAAAAGAGTTCTGGAGATTTTCCACCGACGCCCCGTGCAAGAAGTTTCATACTCTCAGCCATAAAACAAATACCTACTTCATCGTCTCCCCTTTTCTGCCATAGAAATTGCTTGTCTTTTAGCGACTTAGTTGATTGCTCTTAAAAGATTTAAGGTGCGACGCAATTGTTTTCCGGCTAAAGGTCAGTAGGTTAACGAAATAAAACCCCAATTTCAACCCCCATTGTCACCTGGCCGCAGATTTGTTAAAAGCGTTTTTAACGCTGCAAAACGGGACAAAGGAGGTGAATTATGGCGCAAAAACGCCATTTAATTGTGGATTGGTTGAAAACAGGAAATTTAACCGCCATATTTTGCTACAGTACATAAGTACAGTACGTCGAAAAATATGAATTAAAAATTGAACCTACATTGAATTGTCAAAAAAACGACCTATATTTAACTAACCCGCTCACAAAATTTCACGATAATCGGTTGAGAAATGCGACGTGCAGAGGAGAGCAGTCGGACAGCGGGACGAGACAGCTCACATGCGAAAGAATGTTGGTCCAAAATGAAACGGACAACTTCGTTCCCTTCTTTATCTCGTTCGACTGTACTTTTTCACAATCAACTACTTGTTTAAGGGTTTCAATGAGCTCAAACACAATGTGTTTATCATATGTAGTTTATGAGTTGTCATAGCCACCTTCTGTCTCCATCATCAGATCAGCTTGTTAGTCCTATAGGGCTATGTTATCGAACTTATATCCTGCTAATATTAACAATGCGAAAGTTTAGATGTTTGGATGTTTAGATTTTTGTTACTCAATCACGCTTAAACGGCTCAACAGATTTGAATGAAATATTGCACGAAGATAGTTTATAGCCTTGATTAAAATATAGAATAGTTCTTATCCCTTATTCCCGCAGACGAAGTCGCGGGCGGCAGCTAGTAGATATTAATAATAATAGGCGGTAATAGATTGTTGTGTGAGGAACTCACCCTTTCACGGCCCGGCCACGAGATTGCGCGAATTGCGGCGTGGCAAGCGTTTTATCTGTTCATTGCGCGGTCGAGACGCGCAACGCACTGTGGTTAGTTGAGATTACACGCAATGAATTAGAAAAACCACTGCCGCTATCGCCGCCGCGCAATGTCGTGGCCGGCCGCGCCGTAAAGGGTTGGGTTCTCACACAACAATCTAATATACTATTACTTATTCTGTGTTATTACCAACATTTTTTTAAATATCTATGTTAATTCGATGCAATTGCCCTATAGGACTACCTAGGTGATCTGATGATGGAGACAGAAGGTAGCTATGGCAACATTGGCAACTCCTCAACTAAACTTGATAAACCCGTGTTTGAGCTCATTTCCCTCAACTAACTGTGTTAGGGCTACCTAACCGTACCTACCTAACGTACTTAAATAATCATTTCTTAAACTGGGGGCTACCCCAGTTTAAGAAATGATTATTTAAGTACGTTATCAGTTTTTGATTATATACTTATATCACGTCGTAATCTTGAATGAAAAAGGAAGCATTTTGCAAAATACGCTTCCGCTTCTGCTTATGTAGGCGTAAGGCCTCTTAAACGCCTACAGCTATTTTAGTTCATCTGCCATTTTAACGTCGAGTAAGATACATTTTATAAGCTAAGCCCAAAGGTCGGACGCCTGTGGGAGTAGGTACAGACTTAATAACTGGGGGTGTTATATGAAAAATTAATTTTAAGCTCCGGAACTGGTTATATTTGGATTTTACCGGTATTTCCGCGGTAGAAATAATAAATAACGCTTTATTTAAGGATGGTAAACAAAATTAAATCTAGTGCAATGTAATTAAATACTCGGTTGCACACCTCAATATATGAAACTAGTACACAACATATACACTTTAAAGTAGCGGACGGTGGAGGTAACAGGTTTTATCGCTAAAGACCGATCTCTTCTAGACTAACTTTACCACGTGGTTATCTATTTATATTTATACTATAATCTATAATATTCGTATTGTATAATGCGAAAGTGTCTTTGAGATTGTAGCTTTGTCAGTTTGTATGTTTTCGGTAATATCCGGAATCGCTTATTACTCTGATTAACCAAAAAAAATTATTAAATTAACAAAATAATCCGCACCTAACTTACTACTACTACTAACCTACCTTTCAGTTCTGGGAGCATCCCAGTTCTAACCTAACCTAACCTACATTTCTGGTAGCTGTTACATTTCTGGTAGCTGTTCGGTTCTGTAATGGTCGTGGATCTAACTTAACCTAACCTACTTTTCTGCTAGCAGTCGGATTATGTATGACCTATACATACTTCCAACCCTTTTTAACCTCCGTAGAGGATGAATTTTAAGAAACGCTGTAATTCGTTTCCTAGTTTTTAACCGAAGTTACAGATCCCTTACTTTAAAATTGTCTTGTTCCCCCTACAAACATCCAACTCCTTTTAGCCCATTTAGCGGATGAATGCAGATGTGTCCCCCTTATGGAATCAATTTAAAACAGTCTAAAACAGAAGTTACAAATCCCTTGCTTTAAAAATGTTTTGCTCTCCATACAAATTTTGAACCCTTTAGGGAATGAATTTCAAAAAACTCTGAAATCAGTTTTGTAGTCTTTTAACATACAGGCTAAGACCGAAGTTAAAAATCTCTTAGCGGTGGAATTTTCCAAACGCTGAAAGAACTTTTATTTATTCTGATAAGAAATCTTTATACAACGCTTTAAGTCTCCAGCTCAAAAATGAGTGTTTCTCATCACCAAAGCTTGCACCCCTTTTTAACTCTCTTAGGGATAGAATTTTCTAAAACGCTGGAAGAAATTGTTTATATTATAATAAGTAATCTTTCTACAAAGTTTCAAATCTCTAGCTCAAAAAAAAAGTGTTTCCCATACAAACCTTGCAACCCTTTTGCAACCCCAAGGGGGTTACTTGGGGGTAGATTTTTCCAAAACGATTAAAGTTCTTTGTGTATTCAAATACGTCTCGCTTATATAGGAAATATAGGAGTCGCTTATCCGATTTCTAAAATTCTTTCACCTGCGTCTAGAACGAACTGTATAGGCAATATTTAATCCCGCGGGTTTGCCTGCGTTCTCTGGAATATGCGGCCGAAGTCGCGTGGGCAGCTAGTACTATGTATAGTAAAGAGGTTAACTTGAAAGGTATGTTTGTATGTAGGGGGTAATCCCTGGAACAATACATCCGTTTTAAAAAGGCGTGCAGTAAAGTCTGTACTGACTTGACACTCACAGCGAACAGATTACTGATACCGAACCGAATCCGCACCACCAAATGCGGAAGCGGTTTAACTCGCTTAATAAAGACAATAAAAAAGTTCTCAACCTAAATAAACTAGCTTTAAACTTTAGCATAAAACTGCATTACGTGCCAAAGGAAAGCGGTGAGACACGCGATGAAACCTATACTGGGTTTAGTGGGTCCATTTGAGAGTAAAAATTCTCATTTAAATTTGATTTCAATCTGTGTTCCGTGCTCGCTTCCACTCGTCTCGTGCCGAGCTAGCATGCTAGTACAGTCGGCATCAAAAGTAACTGCGCAATTGAAAACGTCAAAGCTCTTATTCCCTTTTAATAAAGACTTTTGACGTCTTTGTTTGCGCAGTTACTTTTGATGCTGACTGTACGTGCGAAATTCTTGACGTCTAATGACGTTTATAATATATTGGTGATATGTCGGTGACATCCGTTTCAGTCCAACATTTTAAGAGGTGGTGACGAACAAGCTGGTGACAAACAAAAAAAGCCTATAGGAGATTTGACATTGTGTCTCGTTCCTATTTGTGCTATGGTCTGTGCTTACATCCTTCTCACTCATGTGTGTATGTCTGTAAACGAATAAGGAATAGAATGTGAAATATAATCAAGATGGCAAAAAAAAAATCATTAGGTATTTATGTATGGTTGAATTTACCTATAGGATATCGTATGTCCCAAAATAATCCCTCTCGTATTGTAAAAGTTGCAAGTCGGAGAATGTTGATCAAAATTGAACCTTATTTATAACTGAAGTAAGTTTACTATCAAATAGCGAAAGTAACGAAAATAGTTTGTAATGGTAACCAATATTTGTTTATTGGCTTTGAAATGTTTTTTCGTACCTAGCTAAATAATTTGCCCTGTATTCATAAACTTTTACAATACTCGAACTATTACTAGCTTTCTACATTGTGGAACTGAACAAATCTAAAAAACCGAAAAATTAAATAAAATCGTTAAAACTTTACGGCTTGGTCCGCTGTACAATTTTTTCTTTTGTATTGTTCTTTTGGTAAATAATAAAAAAAATGCTTGAGGCAAGTAGGTATACTTAGTTGACATTCTTTGAGTCGGCCGAGTTGCATCATCATAGTCTATTCAAAAAGCAACTCTACCGTCCTAGGTAGACGATTCTAATTCTAATGGCATTTTTATAAAAATTCGGTCAAATTAAATGAACTCGACCAAACATAGATACCTAATATCGCTTTTTGTTGCCATCTTGATTATATCTTATATTCTATTTCTTATTCGCACAGAGGAAGAATAGAATACAGGGACACACACGCATACCCACATGAGTGTCAAGGATGTAAGCATGGACAATACCACAAGAAGGAATGAGATACAAAATAAAATCTCTTGTCCCTCAGCGCGTATAGGCTTTGTTTGTTTGTCACCAGCTTGTTTGTGTCCTGTCAAAATATTGTCCTAACCCTGACGTCACCGATATAACACGACTAAATTATCAACGACATTCGACGTCAAGAATGTATGTATACTTCTCAATGTAGTAAGTCATTTCATTAAATATGGTGAAACTTTTTTTTCCTCGTTACATTCCTTCGTAAGTTGGGCCCTCAACTAATTGCCGATAACATAGGTGGTATAAAATACACACCAGAAACAAAAACAATATATACAAGAAACGGCAAACCATAAAGAAACGTATAAAACAATTCATATATGGTACATAATTAACTGTCAAGAAATGAAGGTTAATTTACCAGCGTCCCTTTCGGGCATTCGCTACGACGAAATCTATTAAATCCCGTATCTCGACGGCAACGGGAAAATACACTCAGACAGACTTAAAATGGAACGAAAAGTCTAGTTACCATAAAGTAATATGATTAGCTTTTAACACCAGTTGGTTCGTTTTTTAACGTTATATAATGTGCTGACCATCGATATGCTAGCTTCATTTGCTTATCAGATTCGTATGCAATAAAAACCTTATTTTGTCCTTTTATCGAACAAACAGCTCTTAAATTCGAATTAATAGCGAAGATGTTGCTTTCTTGCATAAATACATTCTTATCGATATTCCAGACGAAACAAGACGAATAAAAATGCACTCTATCCCGTTCAGTTTTAAGTTCAATTTGCATCATTTACGTTTATAATTCCTTGAGGCCATATCTTCCTAAGAAAACCATGTCTCTTACGTCTATTGTAACACAATAGCCAGTGCAAGCCATTAAAAGTTTTATGACTATTGTGATAAAGACTAAATTTGTATTAGTTTTATAGATATCGTTGGGTATCTTTGTGATTCTAGTAAATTAGATTCCCGTGAACGAGGGATTGTAGATAAGCCAAGGGTGATTTATTCTTAATCTAGCTTAATCTAAGGACGTTGTCTCTTTCTAAAGTGATCCCGGTTTTAAGGTAGAGGGAGATGGAGGAACGTAATCGTTATCTACTTGCATGTTTTTGAGAGAAGAGTCTTACACGATGTGTGGGAAATTGGTGTGAGTATAGAGATAGGTATATTTTACACATGAAATCCTAAAACTAGACATATTTTCATATGATTTTTAGAACCGTGAGGCTTTGGAGTGATTATTTCTCTAAATATATATTTATATACCTACCAGAAATTTGCAAAGTAATTTTTTAAAACTCGTTTAAGTGTGTAAAAAATCCTTTGTAGTAATATAAATCAACAAGTCGAAACATTTATTCGTGGCAAAAGAAACACAGATGGTAAAAGACGACCGGTTAGCCTAGTGGGTAGTGACGCTGCCTACGAAGCTGAAGGTCCTGGGTTCGAATCCCGGTAAGGGCAAATATTTGTGTGATGAGCATAAATATTTGTTTCTGAGTCATGGATGTTTTTCTATGTATTTAAGTATTTATATCTATTATATATGTCGTCGTCTAGTACCCATAACACAAGCCTTACTTAGCTTACTATGGGACTAGGTCGATTTGTGTAAGATTGTCCCTTTATATTTATTTATTATTATTTATTTATTAAAAGAAATAAAATAAAAAGTACATTTTGCCACGAAATGGACCCAGCTCAGCATGTTTCTGGCTTTGCAGCCAGCGCTGGTATTCCGCAGGATTCATTCGGTGAGAGCACTGAGAGTAACAATCAAAAAATTTAAAGGAAATATATAACTAAAATATAAACATAAAAATACACAAAAAGGAATAAACAGTATTTTTTTATAATATTGACTAAGGGTTTGATTTACTCTTCTGTACTTATTAATTTAATTCATAAAAGTAGGTAAGTTCCCAAAGAAATATTCTATGTATGTAACATGCGGTATTGACAGACGTATCTGTAGGTACGGCCAGATATGGAATTAAGGCTTTTTTTCCATTTTGAACTAAGATGATTCTAGGACCAAGAGAAAAAAAATCTTGCCTTCAGATTATTTCGCTTCACTCGGGATCTTTATAACGAAGTTCTAAAATTCATTTTGTGTCAACCATAGCTTTCTCACTAAGGGAACAGGGTTGAAGTGTGTTATGGGCGATGTGCTAGCAACTTATCACCGCGATATCACATATTGTCGATATTTTATACCCACATTCATGCTAAAAGTGGCACAGGAACACAGTTTTCATGTGCTCTGCGCTGCATATGGAAGCTTTTTTCTAATTGTGTGTGTGTGTTTGTTTACGAAACCCTAACACGATCGAATCTATTACCACGTCGAAGTCATAAGATAGAAGATTGGAAGTATTATAGCCCCATTCTATTAATATTAGCCTGTAATTCAATCGATACCAAAAACATCATTTATCACAAAAATTAGTTCCCGTGTAAAAGTTTATAATCAGAGGGTAAGTTCGAATACCGGCGTATAGTAAATCAATTTTAATGAAGCCAATATATCAAAGGATGAAGTATCACGACTAGTGTTATCTTTATAAGTAGGTAGTTATTATTAGAATCATATTGTGTGCGTTTGTTTGGATAGTTTTATGAGTTTATAAAGGATTTTGATGCGTTCATCTTCAATGTGCTTCGTGCGTATACGAAGTTTAAATAATTAGTTTTTGTTTGTGGGTATTTAAGCGATTACGGCAATAAGGGAGACATTCGACTGCTTAAGGAAAACAACGTAATGACGCTACGTGGTTTCCGATGTAAATGTCAATTTTGTTCTGTTTTTTTTTGCATTTTAAATTAGTAATAAACTTTAGAGTTTGGTATATTTATTAATTTATTCTTTGTATCTTTTTGCCACCCGCTAGTAAAGTATTTGGTACAATTTATCCGCTACAAGAGATCGCTCTTCAGCGATAAGACCGCCTTATGTTATTGAACTCGTACTGAAAAATCGTATGTCCATCGGTCTGGCTTTTTTGAGTAGCTTTGGTTTTCTTGCAATTCAAAAAATAAATACAGAGCCACTAGGTACTCGTAGGGTATATATACTCATCATATCAGCCGAAAGACGTCCACTGCTGGACATAGGCCTCCCCCAAAGAGTGCCACAATGACCGGTCCTGCGCCACCCCGCGCTGTATATATACTACTCAAAAGAAAATAGGGGCCACAAGTATGGTGATCGTTACGTGAAAATTATATTAAACAGTAATATATATTTTTTCTAGTAGACTTAAACTCCAGCATGAAAGAGGTTAGATTCTGCCTTCAGAATACACTCGTATCCTTATACGGAAGTTCATTAATTAGCCACTTAACAATTAGTTTATGTCCAATAATTACAATGGCCCTTATTTTGTTTTGAGCAGTATATATACAATTCTTAAAGAAACAACATATTGTAAACATTGTTAATTTTTACATGAATTCACCAGGCGGCAATTTAACAAATCCGCGCTTCAAATGTTTATTTCTATACACCGTGTCGCTGTTTACCGGGACACCTCACTCAGGAAATTGTCCCAGCCATGCACCTTATCAGCTGATAAAAACGTGTGTTCAGCCGGGCTTTGATCAAACAAGGACATGTGTGTCGAGAATGTCGAGATCGTTTTGATTATTACTTGAACGGAAATTGTTGTTTGGGGGTGATGAAAAAAAAACTTCCACCAAACACTAAACCCAAATGTGTTTCGCAAAATGCTGGCTATCTGCGTGACTTTGCCCCCGTATTGCAAAGAACGCAGGCACATCCGCGGGATGAAATATAGCCTATTACCAACCAGAAAGTCCATTCTACACTAAAACATTATTCACTTCCAAAGCAAAAATCACAAACTTTTCCTCTTTATAATATTTGTATAGTACTGCACAACTTAATTCCACCTTCCCCGTTCCATCACCGAACGACCAGCATGGGTAGCGAATGCATCCTTAAGTTATCTACGTACCAATTATTCGGATGCGATTTTCATCGTCTTTCCTAATGCGAACTGCTAAGGAATGGAATTCGCTCCCTTCATCTGTATTTCCTAGGCTATTACTGAACCATTAAGCTTCATTTAGGCTCTGTCGTCGCTGACCATTAGATGAGAATAGGGTCAAACGCGGGATATTTTTTTTACAAGCTTTTATTTACTTTCACCTGTCCCGTTGTCAGTCCGTCTGTAGTCGTGCAAGTTAAATTTGACCCACTTCCCAGTGACCGATTGAGCTGAAATTTTGGGTATTAGTATAGTTTGGATGAGAATTCAATATTATGGTACCATCGAGCTGATCTGATGATGGAGACAGAAGGTGGCCATGGGAATTCAGTGTTTAACCGACGTAACCCCGTTGAGTTTGGGCTCGTTTGAATTGTCTCAATGAGTAGTTGATGATGGTATACAGAAAAGTACAGCTTGTACCAAAAATATTTTTTTTGTCAGAAGCTTGTTTAAGTTTAGATGAGGATATCACCTCATCTATACTTTAAATAGAAACTGTCCTGTGCGCTAATTTGATTCTATGGTGAAAAACTGACAAGTGTGTGATAGTTTTAGCAATAGCATCTGACATAAAATTAAAATGATATTACTGTGCGTCCTTTCGGTTATTACTTCAACCGAAACTGTAGTGTTTGGCGGTGAAAACTTTTTTACAAAATGTGTTTTGTAAAAGTCATTTCATTGGGCGCTAATACTGATAAGTGAGTGATCGTGTTTGCAATTTTATCTGACTCAGAAAAATATTATTGATCATTTTACTATTTAATATATATATATATATATAAATCCTACTATAATATTATAAATGCGAAAGTTTAGATGTTTGGATGTTTGGATGTTTGTTACTCAATCACGCTTCAACGGCTGAACCGATTTGAATGAAATTTTGCACGAAGATAGTTTATAGCCTGGATTAAAATATAGGATAGTTTTACCCCGAGTCCACGCAGACGAAGTCGCGGGCGGAAGCTAGTATATATATATATTAAACTAGCTTCCGCCCGCGACTTCGTCTGCGTGGACCCGGGATAAAAACTATCCTATATTTTAATCCAGGCTATAAACTATCTTCGTGCAAAATTTCATTCAAATCGGTTCAGCCGTTTAAGCGTGATTGAGTAACAAACATCCAAACATCTAAACTTTCGCATTTATAATATTAGTAGGATAGTAAAATAACCTACCTACCTATTAATAACAGAAAAAGAAATTTGTCAGTGAGCTCGTAAGTTTGTTAGTTCATAAAATAAGGGTATTAAGTCAGGGGTAATCTCTGGAACTGTTCGTTCAATTTCACATTTGTTTGTCTATACAAATAAATCAAAATAACCTTAAAAATGATTTATAGTTAAATACGATACGGCCACGAAAATTGCACAAAAATTCTGAGTATAATGACGAAAAACTCAACATCATTTTGTTTTTCCTACTGATATTGCTAAAACGTCAATTTACATTTTGCGTGTATCTGTAAAGTTATATTTCTTAATACACTCAAAATGTTTTATGTGTAAATGGTGTTGGAGACTCCAACAATAGTTGAGTTGATCATACCTATTTTATACAAACGTTCACCGTAGTCTTATACCTAGTTTTACTACTTTTATAATGTTATCTGTGGCACGATGGCCCTGCCTTCTTCTTGTGCTAACCTCCATGGTCGCAATACATAGTTTTCCAAGTAAAGTGTGTTTGCACTGATGCTGCCCATCCCACCACTCATATTTAAACGAATCAACAACACACAGTCTACGCTACAAATGGAAAACTGAAGACCAATATATATTTAAGAGGGTGCTTTGGAAATTATCGCGTGCTTTGAATCATCTCATTATCCGATTTAATCGATACACGATTGCCTAAAATTTCCTCTATGGAAAAAAAAAACAAAGTACCCAACTTCATTTTCCTTTTTTTACTCAGCCTACTCAAACAATACATTATTTTACGACACAATCTCGTTATTACTTTAGTATTTTATCTCATCTAAAATCTCACTTAATGAAATACTAGCTTCCGCCCGCGACTTCGTCTGCGTGGACTCGGGATAAAAACTATCCTATATTTTAATCCAGGCTATAGCCCTTAAACTATCTTCGTGCAAAATTTCATTCAAATCGGTTCAGCCGTTTAAGCATGATTGAGTAACAAACATCCAAACATCGAAACTTTCGCATTTATAATATTAGTAGGATAAATAAAACTTCAGGTAACTTAGGTGCTTATCGAAATTTGTCCAAAAAAGCCGTTCCCCAAGAGATTTTCATCTCTTTTTCTCGTGTGCGGATGGCATAAGCGTGTCTCTGTCAAGGGGGCGTAGTCGACTCGAAACAAGGCATCCCCTTAAGCGAAATAAATAGTTAACTATTTAATTATAATAGGTAAATAAAGATACGTAGAAAGTTTTAACCAAATTATTTATTAATTATTAATAAACAGCATTATAAAGTACTTAGTAACTATCTTAAATAATAAATCTCTCTAATATTCAATTCCAGCTAAAACTAAATTTTAATGAAAACGGTATCCAGTATAAACTGGTCGTAAATTAGGGTACCGTAGGCAAATTTAGTGTAGTTGGGTCATTTGCCTTATAGAATGTTCGATTTGCGTGTGAATACCTCATTTGAGAGCCGATACTAGCGCCCTGGGGATGGTGTTATGCAAAAGTTCGTAAAGAATTATAAATTTAAAAATGCAAGAAAGTTCTAGTAAAGTAAACTTTGACAAGAAAAGTGAAATCTTAGACAGTTAATGCAATATTTTTTTTAGTCTTTGTAGGTTTTGCTTAATCAATTTAATACGAGTTATTGAATGTTGTGGTACTTATATTTTAAGTTGGGTTGATACAGAACAGGGCCGTCTAAATAAAGTTTTTTTTTAACTGCTATCTGTTTTTTGTAACATTTTTATTGCGTGTAGCACAAAAGTAATAAACATAAAATAAAACATAACACAAAGGAAGACTGGTACAAAAACATACCTTAAAGCCTACGCTTAAAGTCCAAGAGCCAAAAACTTGATACTAATTTGATTGAAAACGGTCAATTGTTCGCAAGCGATCTCCTAGAATATATGTAGACAGGTTTTGCAGATTTAGATTGAATAAAACACCGAACATCGAATCTTTTTCGAGAAGGGAATTAAGACTAATTGGAAGAATAGTTGCGAATGTTTACAACACACATGCCAAGATCAATATAGAATAGTTGCAATAGAAGTATGCAGTGCCGGAATAAGACTGCTTGATGCCCAAAGCAATCCCCGCCTGTAGGCCACCCTATCTATACGCATTTTTTTTCTGTGCATTTCCTGGTGCCCCCCAATTGCTTAAATTGCTTATGAGCTAATCCGGCACTGGAAGTGTGAAAAACGCTGCTAAGGAGGCGGCATATTGCATAACACCATCCCACCTAGCGCCCTTGTCGCCTATGCTGTACAAGCCTTCTGTCTAATCACAGAATGCATTACCCGTAACAAATATATTCTCTATGTTAATCAGCCTTAGAGCCACTCGCAACTTCTTACTCACTTCACCACTCCCACTCTAACTTGATCCTGTTTGTTATGTTCATGTTTAATATATTAGGAGGCTGGTATAAAAAAAACGTATAATAGATTTAGTACGAACCCCGTTTCTAGAACAGATCTTATTTTAAGACCTATCGGTACAACAATACCATTGTTTAGCCACGTGCCGCGATCGATTCGAAACGAAAAGGCCGTATTTAATAAATGCTTTTGTCGAATAGCATTTTGTTAAAGTAGCAAGGTGCAAATTAAAACTAAAGGCAGGTGTTTATTAACACCTTTTTATTTAGTAGTTGCAGCATACTAAGTGCAATGTAAACGATTAGCTGTTTCGACGTAAACTTAGTGTCTGAGGCTCTAGTATAAGTTTTACCGAAACAAAACGTTACGACCGCGTTCGCGTTTAGCTGTCAAATCCCATACAAATTGAGGGTAAAACGCAAACGCGATCGTAAAGTTTTGTTTCGGTAAAACTTATACTAGAGCCTCTGCTCCAGGCAGGCCGTATGCTGGCAGCTCAATCGGTCACCGGGAGTGGATAAAAACTTGCAAGATTTGTCCCTCGCTAGCAAACAAACGAACCAACACGTCAAGTTAAACAAAAGCTAATAAGTAATAACTAATAATATATTATAAATGCAAAAGTTTGTATGTATGTTATCCCGGGTCCACGCAGACGAATTGGAGGGCGGAAGCTAGTGAAATATAAAGGTACTGTTACACATGCTCTTTAGTAGCACGAAAGCATGCTAGTTTCGAGCAAATAGCATGTGTAAATGTAAAGTTGCTAGTAAGTAGCATGCTATTTGCATATATAATAATTCAGCATGCAATAAAAAGCAAGTCCCGTTTCGTCAAAAAACTATAAATAATCGGATGTCTTGCTTATAGTGGTTCTTCTGTGGCGAGTTGAAATAGTCGTGAAGCCAGCCTTAAAACACGGACAACATTTGTAGTACAGCTTATAATTAAATTTTATTGGGTGAAAGTGAAAAGGAATATTAGATATAATAAATGTCCTCTTTGATAAATTTGGAGTTTATTACAGTGAAAATTATTAAAATTTACTTAATTTGTATGTAAATGAAATGAAATGCTTTTAATAGGGTTGGGAAACAGAAAATACGGGAACGGCTATGTATTTACTTAATAGATATTAATGCTCATATAGAAAGCTCCCGTGAACAAATATAATAGAACAGAAACCGATCTTTGATGTCGAATATCACTCGACATGTATCGCTCATGTTTTCGTGACCCGTATTATAATACTACCTTCCGCCCGCGACTTCGTCTGCGTGAACCCGCGATAAAACCTCCTATATTTTAATCCAGGCTATGAACTATCTTCGTGCAAAATTTCATGCAAATCGATTGCGCCGTTTAAGCGTGATTGAGTAACAAACATCTAAACATCCCAACTTTCGCATTTATAATATTAGTAGCACATTAATACTTCTTATATTCATAGTCATATTCATTTAATCCATTGTTATCATGTTCATCAGCACATAAAGGTCTTACATTTTAGTCTTAGTAGGTACATGATTCCCTGCTAGGGCATACAATATAGGACATATTATACTACTTAATAACTAGTATAATAAGCCACTAATCGAGCTTTCAATCTGGAGTATTTTCAAGAAACTGAGGAACGAAATATCATTTGATGATTTGTTAGATCGGTTTCTCAAACGCAATTTTTCTGTATAGCAAATTTTCGTTTCGCCATTATACCGAGTCGCATAATTTCCCATTCTTAAAATTTTATGTTCAACATTCATTTTAATCGCAATTGAATAGTTTCTGCGGAGCCCCGCTGGCTCCTGTTTCTGGGCAGTTTGCTCTTCGGGCATCTCGCCCCAGTCGGCCAACGCTCCATACTAAGGTAAAAAAAAAATCGCGTCAATTTTTTTTTTTCTGTTTTTTCTTATCAGAACACGATACCTGTTAAGCCCTTGATCGGTTCATACCCCATTTTTGTTGCACCCTGTATAAAGTTTGGATGTTTAGATGTTTGTCACTCAATCACACTTAAACGGCTCAACCGATTTAGATGAAATTTTGCACGGAAATAGTTTATAGCCTGGACTGAAACATAGGATAGTTTTTATCCCGGGTCCACACAGACGAAGTCGCAGGCCGTCAGTAATTCCCCAAATAAATAAAGGATACGATGCAATTGTGATTCTTCTGGTGTCATTAACGTCCACAGGCGACGGTGTCTGCTGATACCATCAGGCAGGCCGTTTGTTATTTCGCCACCTTATGTTAAAAAAAAACCAGCACTAATATTAGGTACTAGTGAGCATCAAATCGAAAACAAGTTTATTTTTGAATTTCAAAAAACTGAACCGACTAACGATCTATAACATTATAGAACCCCAAAATTTCACGAGAATTGTCGGACATCCGGATATTGGAATTTTGGCCCAAGCTAAAGCGTAAAACTTCGTTCGTTTCGCTCGCTCTCCGATAAAAGTGAAAGCTACAGCCCGGGCACACCGCCAACAAAAAAGCTTGTTACAAATACAAATATTTTTCTCCTGTGGGTGTAACTTTACAAAAGGATGATTTAATGAAACGAGGGAAATAATAGGTCCATATTGAAAACCCACGCGTCCTTGCAAAGACTTAATTGTATAAAATTTTATTTTATACTACAGAGAATTACCCTAACAATCTACCCCGCTTTTGAAAGCCGCAAGTCAGTACAATACTGCTATCAGGAAAAACTTGGCTATTTCGTGAAAGCGCAATTAATTTAAATTAGGATAAGGGTTTTTCCACAGTTTTATGTTTTTAAGGTAAATTGGGCTTGGTAATGAAGTATTGTGATGTACAGTTGGCATTAATTAGCATGTCTGTTAATGTGGGTCTAGGGAACCGTGATAAAAAAACAGTTTAAAAAAAATCGGACTAGGTGAGTCCAATGTTTGGAGGAGGTCACTTTTTATTAAAGGCGATAAGACGGCCTTATTGTATAACGTGTTTGACTAAGTTTTATTTGACGTTTTCAATGTTGCTTTCGAGCAATAAATGTTTACCTTGTATTTTATAATCAAATTAAAGTCCAAAAAGACGTGCGTACAAGACGTTATAGTCAAATTTCGCTGTGCTACGAACGCTCTCCAAATTAATTGACACCAACCTCTATTGTAGTTATTTTGCAGGCTGACATTAAAATAGTACTACCACCACGACCCCATTAGCCTAGTTGGTAGTGACGCTGCCTACGAAGCTGAAGGTCCTGGGTTCGAATCCCGGTATGGGCATTTATATGTGTGATGTTCACGAATATTTGTTTCAGAGCCATGTTTTCAATTCATATATATCGTTGCATAAATGAAAAAAATGAAATGAAAACATTTATTTCAGATCAAGTTCCATATCGGTTAGTAACATTTAGTACAGGTTCTGCTTATTTTGGGACTAGATCAATTTGTGTAAGATTACCCCTTAATACTTATTTGTTTATTCGTCTAAGGCCTGTGATATTGCGACATGAGGGTATTCCTCGTCGCACAGCGAGACATTCAATATGCTTGGTTGTTCCTCCCAAGTTGGTGATAAAAATCCGCAGTGTTCGATAGATACAAACAAGCTTAGAGACATGAACAGTCAAGACACTTCACGCTACGGGAAAATTACACCTGCCAGGCTTGCGGTCATGTCTGCCGCTCCCGTGTTGGTTTTCTTTGCTTTGACAGCCTCCATGACGCTGCTTCTATAGTCTGTAAGACTCAATGCCCGTTGAGAAAGATGTTTCGAAAAGTTGGTTGAATAAAACACGATTTTAGTCTTACATACTTATACACGGTGTTCCCGGGAATTTCCGTTAACTTCGGCATATTGCAGAGTACATTCACAGAAACAAATAAGCATAATTATTATAGGTACTTGAAAAAAAATATATTTTTTTTACAAAATAATTGAATGTAAAGCTGCAAATCTGATTAAATTAAAATATTGAATATCTTGATAACAGTAAGAGTTAATACTACTGTCTTGGAGAAATTAACTTTATTTGATCTAACCTATGCCCCCTAGCAATTAACGGAAATTGACAAAAACACGTATATCGTGGTCTAATTAGTAAAATCAAATTAATTAGACATATTATCTATTATAATTAATAATGTAAATTTTATATTTTATTAATAAATGAGTGAGCATACCAAAGTATCCAAAAAGCAAAGAAATCTTTTATTGTAAATTGTTATTTTACACGGGTCTAACGTGATATTTATTAAGATGGTTTATTCTAGGTAAGGGGGAATTTCGTGCAAATGGAAAGCCAATTTATGAAAGTGTGTTACATAAGTTTCTTAAAATATCACGCCGTTAGCCTGCGAATGTCAACAGACGTTTTGTATGGTCGTCGAACCACCTTAACCTTTACTTTTGACGTTTCGACACGGGTTGCACCGGTCATGGTCGCAGATAATATCGTCCCAGCAAGTTGTCAACGGGGATATGGGTGCATAAGATTTCAATTTCACCCTACAAATGTCGATAAAAAACGCGTGCATAACCCATGTAAAATAATAATTTAAATATGCGTACGCCTAAAGTGTAGTGTGAGAGTTCAAAGTCCATACTAATATTATAAATGCTGTCTGTCTGTCTGTCTGTCTGTCTGTTTGTCTGTTTGTCTGTCAACATAGAATTTCATCTCAATCGGTTCAGCGGTTTAAGCGTGAAGAGATAACAATCTCTTCACTCTTCAACCGCTGAACCGATTGAGATGAAATTTGGTATGGAGATAGTTTGAATCCGGGGGAAGGACATAGGATAGTTTTCATCCCGGAAACCATCCCCGGAGGGGGTGAAATTAGGGATGAAAGTTTGTATGGAGCTACGGTATAAACGAGTTCCACTCGGACGGAGTCGCGGGCAGAAGCTAGTGTGTAGATAAACCTTTATTGTGTACAACTGGTTTGCCTTAAAGTTGTCAGGTAGACTAGACTAGGCTTTGTAGTATTGTGTCCGCCTTGTATACTCTACGTTTTGTGCAATAGAAAAAAAAACATCTCAAATTTTGTATTCGAAACTCAACGTCTCGGCGCTGAAAGACAACAAATTAAGCATCCTAGCACAAGAACTTAAAACACTTGTAAACCCAGAACACACCGCTGCTGAGGCGCTCATTACACTTCGCCCACTAATTGGTTTTTAACGTTTGCTAACAAATGGCATTCAGTGCAATTAGTGCAAGTTTTCTTTTACAAAATGGCGGAGTTTCGTAGGAGAGACTCGGCGGTTAGTGCATTTAGAATGGGGCGTTATGGTATCTTTGAAAGTGTTTTCTGCATTGAGAGTGCTGTTCGCTAGTCGTCTCGATTTACTTTACTCTTCCTGGTATAACTAGGGCAGTAACCGACTTACAAAACGTTGTTTCATTATGTTCCCTGTTTATTGTGTCATTTGAACAGACAGACAGGTGATGATAGGGTTACCATGCTGGGCTTCGTCACAATTGGAAACTAAAATCGCGCCCCAGTTCTCCAGATTCGTAAAAAACTATACCTAATTACTTAAACTATGATGTTGTGGTTTCGGGACTTGAGAAATTCACCAGCAAAGAACCTCATCCCATTACTAGCATTATACCATTCGATTTTTGACATATCACAACACCCGTACAACGTAAATTACCATTGCACGCCGAAATTTTAAAATAAAAGTTTGAATGAAATGAAACACATGAGCGACAGAGCCTCAACGTGGACGACGGAGCTACAAAACCGCGTCTAAATATAAAAACGATCAAAAATGTATAGTACATAAGTACCGAAAATGTTTGAGTAAATGAAACAATGACCCCCAGCTAGAACACCAATATTGTTTGTAAACGATAGGCAACTGATAGGTAGGTAAAATCACTTAATATTGTATAAATATATAGAGAAAGTCATAATATATAATACACATATATATTTAAAAAAAACTTGTAAAATTCGCCCAAATCGAGTTAACGAGTCGGCTAGACCGACGCGAGGACCGCTGAGTCAAGTGTCACTCATGTCCTGATTGGCTAATAATCCGCAATACTAAAAATGTAAACAAAAACTTGAGATAGCGATATTTTCACTTAACCGTTGTAGACTCTAGCTCGATTATTGTAAAGTCCTTTATAGTACAGGCAAATATTGTATACCACCAGGCCCCTATTTCACCAACTTGACAATTGTCACTTACAACGACAATTCTCCGTACATTGCTGGTTCCACAAGTAACCTAGCAACCACCTTGACTTCTAGAACAATCAATGTATGGCGAATTGTCAGTGGCAGGTGACAATTGTCAAGTTGGTGAAATAGGGGCCAGATAGGCCAGAGTAGGCTCTAATTCATTCATAATCATAATAACGGCTAGGGACAATAAATCCTTACTAATATTATAAATGCGAAAGTGTGTGTGTTTGTTTGTCCTTCTTTCACATCGCAACGGAGCGTCGTATTGATGTGATTTTTTGTACGGACATATTTAGAAGCTGGAGAGTGACATAGGCTACTTTTTCCATCTAATTCCTACGGGAAAATTCAATATGTTACATTTTTTTGTTTTGACGACCGCTTTAGCCTAGTTGGTGACCCTGCCTACGAAGCAAGAGGTCCTGGGTTCGAATCCCAGTGAGGGCATTTATTTGTGTGATGAGTACGAATATTTGTTCCTGAGTCATGGATGTTTTCTATGTATTTAAGTATTGATTTATCTATATAAGTATGTTTATCGTCGTCTAGTACCCATAGTACAAGCGTTGCTTAGTTTGGGAGTAGGTCGATTTGTGTAAGATTGTCCCCTAATTTTTTTTTTTTTTCCTATAACCACGTGGGCGAAGCCGCAGGCATCAGCTAGTAATGTATAAACTTAATATAAGTGGGCAAAAAGGGAACCTAAACAAAGGAACCCGCATTCAATGTACGATTGTTCAAGTTGGAAAATATTAGTGGACGCAAAAATACTTGTAAGACGTCAATTAGAGTATAATCTTTGTAATCAGATAGGTATCCCGCTCAATAAGTTTAATCCACTCAGGATCTCCAAATATGAACGAGCTGATATTCCGTTGTGCCCTATCTCCCTTAAACACAAGCTCGTCTTTCACTCTCCTCTTTGGGTCTCCGGAAACCTTACCACCACACGAAACCACATACCACCAGAACAAGGAGTGATTGTGGAGAGAGTCTTATGTAAGGTGGAGTTACTTCCCGAATCAGGCCCCTCCAACTATACCTATTCTCTTGAACACCCTTTCGTTGACACGTGCACGCCGAGGCTTCTAGAAATGACGGAACCTTCAATTACCGAAGAGTAAGTAATACGCATATTTAAACGAAACTTTTTCCCGCTTGGTGAAAACGGCGTTATTGGTTTTCAAAGGCTTTGTGCGTATCCATTGTTGTGTTTTAGCCGTTATATTTTCCGAACGGAAATATAATAGAGGACTTTTTATCTGGCGGTCTTGCCAGGAAATTGTGTGAGTCGGAATATAAAGCGAACTATGGCAACCATGATTGTGATAAGCTGCTTTAAGTATGTGTGTAATCAAAGAAATGAAATCGCGTGACTTTTTCGCTCTTGGGGGAGCAGGCAAGAAGCGACCTGCGTATAATTTGTTGTCTTCTATACGTCAATCTATTGCTAGCTCTTTCTCTAGTGTAACATTATGTGGCGTAAGAAACAAATGAATATATTTGCTTAGTTCAGCATACTTAACAACGTATATTTTTGAACTAAAAATATAATAATTTCTGTGAAATCTCCAAAAGTATCAACAGGTGACTTACAAACACAAGACAGGTTGCTTAGGAGTGTTAAATGTTTACGCTTAAGGCTAAGTTCAGATAAACGCGCGACAACGCGCGATTGGCTCGGCGCGCGGTTTGAGATTGTAACAAATCAATGTTGTTGTGTACATGATCGCGCGTCACCGCGCGTGCTCGCGCGCAACGCCTTGCACCGCGCGCAAGATCTTGAACCGCGCGTCGCCGTATTCCTGTATCGACCTGTTCAGTTGACTCGCGCGGTTTGAGGCGGACGCACGCACGGAGCGACGAAAATGGAGGACGGGATATCTACTGATTTACTAATTGACGAAATTGAAAAAAGAGATGCGATTTGGATTTAGATGCAATCGACATCCTAAAGTAGTTGAAAAATCGATCTTCATGTAGTCTTAGTGTGGGATAGAAAGTCAAAAACAGGCTTAAAGAAAGTCTGTGACTTAAAATAGGGTGCACCCAGTATCGTTTTTGCTTTCAATGACGACGTCGTAGTTCGCGGTATAAAACCCACAAGCAAATAGCCTCCTCCACGTCCATTCTCACTGAATGTTCACGCTAGACTGCCGCGCGCAAGCCGCCGCCATATGAACAGCTGAATCGCGCGGGAGCGCGCGTCGCCGCGCGGTCATCTGAACTTAGCCTAAGTGTATAGACTTGTTTGCAAATTTCAAATCAAATCAAATCATATCAAATCAAAACGTTTATTCGTGACAAACACAACACTGATAATAAAAGAAATAAAATAAAAAGCACATTTTTTTTGCCACGAAATGGACCCAGCTCGTCATGCTGCTAGCTTTGCAGCCAGCGCTGGTCTTCCGCGGGGTCCATTCGGTGAGAGCACGGAAAGTAACAAACAGAAAATTAAAAGGAAATATATACTTAACTAAAATACAAACATAAAAATACACAAAAAAGGAATGAACAGTATTTTTTTTTATAATATTGAATAGTAATTTCATTTTCCAACTTTTTTTTAATGACATGTTTTTTTTATACCTACAGCTCACAGAGCCACTGAGTAGTGAAACTTGTGATTCTCGTAAGGTGGAAGTCGTGGAGAGAAAAATAACAAACCGTTCCACTCCTTAGCTTGAAACATGTTCAACAAACCTACGCATCCTAGATTAAAGAAATAAATATTTGGGGACAATCTTACACAAATCGACCTAGTCCCAAACTAAGCAAAGCTTGTACTATGGGTAGAAGACTATATACATACTTATACAGGGTGTTTTTATTCATTTGCTTAAATTTTTAGGGCAGATTCTTTACATCTTATGTAGATAATTTCTCAAAGAAACGTATGTCCTAACATTCACTACCAGTGAGCTAAATTTATTAATGAGCTGTCAATGCAAGTAAATACTTATTAAATTATTTTAAATGAAACCTGTTTTTTTTTTCGAATATCGTTAAACCGATATACAGGATAACTTATATGAATGTACCAAGCACTGTGTCGAAGTTAAAGCAAATGAATAAAAACACCCGGTATAGGTAAATAAATACTTAAGTACATAAAAAACATCCATTAATCAGGAACATATTCATGCTCATCACACAAATAAATGCCCTTACACCAGGATTCGAACCCGGGACCTCCAGCTTCGTAGGCAGGGTCACCAGCACTACCGACTAAGCTGCAGAACAACAGAGGTCGTCGAGGAGATTAACACCTAATGTGGAAGTTTCTAGCACGCCCTAAAGGGTTTCATGCCAAGTCGACTAATTACGTACCCGCTTTCTAGGGCGAAGGTATCCACACATCGAACGCGCTGTTCGCGGCACGAGTAGTGATGTGCCGGGGAATATTCCCAATAACCGTGAATATTCCCGTTGTTCCCCGGAATATTCTGATTGTTCCGGGGAATATTCCCAGGGACATTGGGAATTTACTTTTGCAGATAAATTACACTGGTTAATGTCTTGGTAAAAAAATCATGGGACCAAGTTATCATGGAATCCCTGATAGCAAGATATATAAACATACACAATTTCCCCGTGTGGTGTCGGGTTAGAATTTCACCACCCCCTTCCTTCCCGTGGGTATCGTAAAAGTCGACTAAGGGAGCAGGGTTGGAGTGCGTTGTGGGCGATGGGCTAGCAACCTATCACTGCAATTTCACATTTTGTCGATCTTTTATACCCACAGTTATGCTAAAAGTGGCACTGGAACATAAGCTTCGTGTGCTCTGCCTACTGCCTACCCCTTTTGGGAATATAGGCGTGAATGTATATATGTGAATGTATATATGTGTATGTATGTACAATTTCAATATTCCCGTATATTCCCTTGTATGAGAATATTCCCGGGAATATTCCCACCTGGGGAATATTCCTGGGAACGGCACATCACTAGGCACGAGTCCGTAGCGACCGATTGTCGCGGTATATTCACACTGGGCCCGCGATGCTAACGCAAACATTTTAGGTTCCTAACCAATTCAATGAATTTTTCATTGATGTCCGTTTTGCCGACGAATTATTAGCCATTTTGTCGGCGCTGCTTTAGTCGGCGCGGTAGCAGTGCGGTGCGCGCGCCTTGCGCTCGAACCGCGTTCGACGTACGGTTGTAGTACTCCAGGAAAAATACCGGTTTTGAAAAACATTAATTGGTTTAATGGTAATAGTGTTTTTTTTGTTGATTTCATTTTAAAATGTTATTTTTAGATGCTTTATTAAAAAAACCGACATTCTTTCCACCCGGAAGCAATTATGTACATTTAAATGAAGCATTGCATTGTCTTTTTTGTACGATGTATCTTGAATATTATAGAGCAAATGTAAATGAACCGAAATAAAGACAAAAATATTTATTAGACTTTTCAGAAGCTAGTTGATTTATAATTTTTTCGATGTCTGAAATTTTGTCGGGTTTTGTCGCTGGGTAACTATTTAATTGATATGTATATCCTTTACACAAAATAAATGAGCTGTTATAAATTATTTCCAAATTTGTTTTTTTTTCATACAAGTTGTCAGTTCATTGACTGGACTATAGTGTAGTCTCAATGCTTTACGACTTGCGCGGGCCCGCTCTCTACCCACGTTCGCGCCGCTACCGATACCAGTTTGTGGAGGGCTTAAATTACAACATTGTATATAGAGCTTTAGATAATTCAACGCAACTTTGCGCGCGTTCGTGTCTGCGTGCGCCTGTAACTGCCGCTGTGTGGGCCTTTAACGATGACTACCGTATCACTCACACATTTAAAACCTGCTGAGGCTAGTTAGCCGAATTGCACCAAAGTAGTCCATTCAAAAAGCAACTCTACTGCCCAGGGTAGAAGGTTCCAATTCCAATGACAGTTTTATTAAATCCTGCAATGTAATAAATCACATGCGAGTTGTTGCACTATGTAGCTGGCCTTTCAGTTATTAGAGCACGCACACATGCAGCCAGGTGCAAAGATGATACATCAATCCTCAGACAAAGAAAAAATACAAACGTAGCATTACCGAACTTAGTGAAGCAGGTTTTTTACTTATTTTTATGGTTAAAAACCATCTTAATGATAATGATATTAATGAATGAATGAATGAATGTTCTTTTATTTCGTGTAACCATGGACATACGTAATGCTCGGTAAGTTTTTTTTGGAGGGCCAACCTCGAAGTTAGTAACGCGTTGACAACGCGCTTAGTCGCCGCGTCCATAAGCTGCCGTGTCCGACTTCTATTGGACAGGCTAATCGCCCGTTAGCCGCCGTGCGTTAAAAAAACGTGTTCCCACGGTTTTAGGTAAGGTAACAAAAGACATTAGTTATCCCGTACCGTCACTGTCCGTGGAAACAAAGCGGACATGAATAAACAACCAACGAAGGCGAAAGAAAGAACCCCCTCTTATTCAAATTGGGTGACAACGTCCACTCTGCGCCGAAAGAGCGCATCTCCATACTATCCAGTGTTTCGTCACGTCTTTTCGAATTGGACGTCAAAGTACCAGTAATTGATGTCGCCGCAGGCTCCTAATGCTGGTGTGCGATTTACGAGCGACTTAAGGATATCCACGTATTGTTATATACGTATGTTAGTAATGGATTTAGCCCAAATAAATGAGCGTGGCCCTCCGAATCGCTAAACTTAAGTGGCAGTGGGCGGGGCACATTGCACGTAGAACCGAGTCTGGAGTTCTCGAGTGGCGACCACGTACTGGAAGACGCAGCGTGTGTAGACCCCGACGAGGTGGACTGATGACCTGGTAAAGGTGCGGGAGTCCCCTGATTGCAGTTGGCCGTTGGCCGATTGACGTTACAATATGGTGCCGGTAGCAGTTCTCTGAGCATTCCTCCTCATAGGAAAGGCAAAAAAACGAGTTAAAATCAGACATCGATCCCCAAAAACAACTCTTAGTTCTGGACGTGAATTACGCCATATTGAAAGAAAGAAAAGAAAGGAAAACATTGATTCATTACATAACAGATGAAGTATGATGAAAATAAAAAAAAAATACTAAATCTAATATATATTCTGCTAGACACTAAATTCATATCTAGGTCGGAAACTAATTTCTGTTGTAAGAAATTAAAATAGAGCGACAAGAACGTCTGTAATCACTTAATTTTTTGTCTAAAATAAGAACCTAACTACGTTTGTATGGAGACTCGACTTTATCGCGCGTGGTCTGTTTAAGCATAAATTAAGAACGCGAGTAACAGTTTCGAGACAAACAATGTAAACAACACACGCACGTACGTACATAACAGCAGAGGGGTAGTCACGTAACGTTTTGAACGCGCGTTAGGTATATCCAACTGTCATTTTTCATATAAAAAATGACATTTAGATCGGCCTAACGTACGTACAATGCGTTACGTGATCGACCAGCTGATGCATTTATAGCGGATGCCCCTTTTTCGTCCTCGCTCCCGCGCGCCGCGCAGGCGTTGACCGAGTTATACGGTCTACCTTTAATGTTTTTCAATCGGAAAAAATCAGAAATACGACAAGACTGGCAACCTTTTTTTTTATACAACGACGGTGGCAAACAAGCGTACGGCCCGCCTGATGGTAAGCGGACACCGCAGCCTATATACAACATATACAACTCCAAAGGAGTAACATGGGCGTTGCCACAGGCTATTGATGTTCAAGCTTGATATGTTCTCTTGATATGTTGTGTTGTAGGATTCGCCGTGTTGACAGCTGAAGGAACAAATTCCCTCGCTCTCAACACTACGCATCCTCGGGAACTCTGGCGACCTGCTCACCACCAGGAACACAACACTACTACAAAGCGCAAGTAGTAGTGTTATTATGGCTGTGGTCTCCTGCAAGGCGGAGGTACTTCCCCAGTTGGGCTGCTCCACATTCGAGCGGGATGACATTTCGCTGTGTACCTCACTAACCTTAACCTTACGAACTCACGGACTTCTTTATCGAACGAGTGAGCGAAGCGAACGGAGTTCTCCGTTTTCCGGCCAAAATTTTGCCGACTGTCCGATGTTTACAGCTCACAGAGACACTAGTAACACACATGCAGAGGAGGTTTCGCGTTTATAGTATCAGTATATGTGTGTCGTCAATTAAAATGGCAAATACGATCCCTTTAATTGAGTTCCTAAGCCACTTTATCATAAAACTAATGATAGCCCGCGATAACAAGGAATATTACTTTGGGTATATGTGCTCATGTTCGTAAACGTAAAGCTACTTTTGAGAGGCTAATTGCATTATCCCTCATGCATCAAGTTAAATCATATTAATATGATATAGTGTTTCCAGTAGAATTCCGTTTAGGCACTGGTCCCACCGCCGGCGACGAGCGATAAACGGGTAGAATTAGAAACTAGAAAGAGAAGCGAGTGTGTAGTTTGGATAGTTTTGTCACTCGGCTATAAGCGAGTTTTCGAGTGCGACGTGCGATCACTTGCACCACTCGCTCAGCACGTCATCATATCATGGGACGGCCGCGACATACTCTCGATTTTTCTCGCACTATACCTCTTCTTCTAAGTGTTCTAATAAGAGAGAGACGGATAGTGCGAGAAAAATCGAGAGAGCTCACGCGCCGTCGCGTGATAGCCGTGCAGTTGTACGGTAGAATGGCCGCTCTGATCGCCATGCGTTCATCGCCGAGTACCGCTGAGCGAGTTTTATCGTTGATAGCTTATATTTACACGGGGGCGATTATCTTTTGTTCGTTTCTTGGGCGGTTAGTATGGTTAATATTCCTGTCACAACGGAAAAGTTTCATAGATAATTTAATTGAGTGAGTTAAGCTGCCAAGAATTTGGTCCTTGCCACACAGGTCTTCACTTAACTTATAATTACTATAGAACTAAATAATTTAAAACAATTTTGTGCTCGTCACTCACTTTTGCAAAGCCAAGCAGTTGCCAGACTTTTTTTTTAAATTTCATGACCTCGTCAAAGAAAACATCAGACATGTGACTGCAGCTGTTAATCGCTTTACACAGCCTTGGGATAGACGAGCTGCTGCCGAGAACAGTCCTGGGGGCCGATTTTTGACTTTCGAGCGCTCGAAAATTAAATAAAAGTAAATGCTATTTTAGTGTCATTATCACAGGCACTTACTTTCTACCGATAGAATTGAATACGAGTGGTCAATGCCGCTCGTTTTTTAAATGTTCCATCGTCATTTTAAAATAGCATTTCATAATATTTGTCAGTTTTCGAGTGAAAGAGTCGAGCGCTCGAAAGTCAAAAATCGGCCCCCTGAGCGGTGGGCAGAGTCGTGTGATTGCGATCCAGCTGCCAGCCCTGCTGTCTTTTCGAGCTCCTTCCCGAACGGGGAGTTCGGGAAGGAACTCGAAAAGTCAGAAGGGCTAATAGTTGCGGACAATACTTATGATTATTGACGAGCAAGTATGAGAAAATTACGTCCTCATTTTTCCTCCGCGTTAGTGAACTTACATAACTCGAACTTCTTTAGACCTTGTGTGTAAATATAATAAGATGTTTTAAATTTGCTAACAGAAAAACTCAGCCGAACAAACCTTTTCTGCATAGTGCGGCTGCCAGACCACACTACATACAGGACTCCAGAATACTCCTTACTAGGCTATGGTATATGTGTGGTGTATGGATAAGATTAGACTAAGTATATGCACGTAATGGGCCCCTCGGTATATAATAAATAATAAATAGCCAATAAGCATAATAGACGCCCCAAGTCTTGTCAGTTTAAAAAAAAAACTAAAAGCAAGGCTTGTTGAGCAGTCGTTCTATATACTTCTTTTTTTAATTTTATTCGCCTATATTGTGTCCCACTGCTGGGCAAAAGCCTCCCCTTTTTTCCGCCACCCGTCTCGGTCCTGTGCTAGTGTTCGCCAATCTGTACAAAACTAAACTAAAGATATTTAATAAAATAATTTGTTTCGTTAAGTAGTACGTGTAAAATGTATATCAGCTCCATCTCTCTGGTTAATATGAAACCACCTGATGTGGGTTCGATTAGGATGGAGCGAGCCTTTCAAGAGAATATAGAGAGCTCGCTTTTCGTAGCGGGAATATAGTTGAAAGATACGCGACTTCCGTCACTGTCCCCGTAGCTTAGTGGTCAAAGCACTTGCGTTATAGAGACATCGCAAGTTCAAGTCATTTAGGGGGCTACAGATGAAGATGGTTTATTTTTCCACTATATTATTTTTCTCTGTGTCATATCGTTTAGTCGTTCTATAGTTTTAATAATGAAAGGCTATGTTAATAAACTTATTTTAACACGTATCGTATGTATAATGTTGACATGTATTTTTTTATAATAAATAAAGTACGAGTATGAGCATCTAACTTTACTGTGAGTTTCCTCTACTTAGAACTTCCTGGATGGCTCTTGAATTGTTGATGCAGGATTTCCGGATTATAAGCCTGTGGGTTTGTTTTTTCTGACATTACTTGCTTAAGCGCAAGGTAACAGACAGACAACTTATATGAGTTGCCAAGTTATGAAAATCCAATTTCGACGACATTTTGCCGAATAATCCTCAAACTCAAATAACCGTCAATTGCCAAAGAATGATTCATCAAAATCCCACCTCAATACAGGGGCTGTTTGACTTGCTATCTATTTGGAATTCGGTTGACATTTATAACGCCGAGCATAATGCTGGCTATGCACAACCGCTTTAACAAGCCGCATGCAGCGGCTATCACATGTGCAGGGCCCGCGAGCTGTGACGTGGCGAGGTAGACAATCCGTCTCTTTATTATTAAAACGCTTGGAAAGACATTTGTTGCATATTTTACCAGAAAACCTGTTTTCAAATTATGGAATACATGGAGGAACCGTTAGCAACAATCCTGATTCAACAAGCGAGCGAAGCGAACGAAGTTCTCCGTTTCAGTTTATACCAAATTCTCCTGAAACTTCGTGAGCAGGTACAAATGTTATATAGATTTGATTTGTCGAATAAATTTTATGAAATAAAAAAGACAGGCTCTCGAGTTCTGCAGCTCACAGGGCCACTAGTATTTAAAAGAAAATTGTATGAGTCTACGTACAGTCAAGTGTAAAAGTATGGGTGCATACAACTTACTCATAAATATGTCCCATCGCTCTTTATCTCAGCGGATTAAGGTTTTGGTACTTATTTATGAGAGGAAGTTATCGATACGTATTTTGCACTTGACTGTACCAGGAAGGCCGAGAATAGATCGAAATGGCTAGAAATCGTGAGGCGAGTGACACCTGCACCTGCTATGCACCACTCTAAAGGCCGAAATGCACTCACAGGCGCGGCGCGGTATTCTGTGCGGACCGCTCCGCCGCCGCTCTCAGTGCATTTCGGCCTATAACGACCACGACCGTTCCGACAAGAACGTATCGACCAAGAAGAAGAAACCATCCCGATTCTCCCAATCTGCACAGGCCATTGCTGCCCGTTAATATGGAGAAGGAGTACCATACTAATCCCAATCACAGTATCTTAAGCCGAATATGTCCCCAGGTAAACGCAATAAATCACAGCGATTTGACATTGCGGACATCAGATATCTAATTTGGGGACGTGACGAAAAAAATACGCTGAGAATTTTTTTCATCGTCAGTTTCTCGAGGCAATTAAAAGTTGGTGTCAAATAGATTGATAAAGTTTCGAGCCGAATGATGTAACGAAATCTGGTGGTTATGGGCGTTAGTTATGGGAATACGTACCTGTTCCTGAAATTCATGTAGAAAGTGATCAATTGAGTTGGATAACGTGACGTTTTAAAAGATCAAATATCCGATTTTTTAAAACGTCACGTTATCCAACTCAATTTAGACTCAGTAGCGAATAGAAATTGAAAACAACCACTTGTTTCACTTTAGTATGATGTAGGTATGTAATAAAATAAATAAATATTAAAGGTCAATCTTACAGAAATCAACCTTGTCCCATAGTAAGCTCAATAAGGCTGGTGTTATGGGCACTAATCTATATTTAATAGATATACATTCTCAAATAAATAGAAAACAAGACATTTACAATCAACTCCCGCGTGAAATTGTCACCGCTCATAGTGCATTAATTTTTGAAACTTGTCTTGAAAAATCGGCCAAGTGCTTGTCGCGCCACGCGCAGTGTAGGGTTCCATAGTTGCCTGTCTTTCTTAGTTACACACACGCCCGCGACAACTAAATGGTTGCGTCGGCCGAATTTGTACGAAAGTTGGCCAAGTACATTTTAAGCTGGTCGACTCGGTAAATAGCCTAGTTAGCCGTGATAGTTTTCCTTTTAAATTCATTATATGTATTTTTTTCACATTCCCACTAGCAGCCATTTAGCCGGCAGCGGGAGGGGGGGGACGACGACACATGACTCGAACAAAAAAAAATGCCCAGTGTAGGTGTAGGGGGAGGTACCCAAAAAAATGTATACCAAATTACAGTTTTCTAGTAGTCATGGTTACGGAGCTAAGCCGGAGACGGAACTATAAGGGTTCCTTTTGTTGACTACGGAACCCTAAAAATGGTTTCTTGAACAGACGTTCATCGTCCATAAGGAATTATTTATCAGTTATTATAAGAAGGTAGCTGTACCTATGGTTTATAATTTAATAATTATGTTGTTGTTTTTTAATGTTCCCACATAGATATTGTGTGTTGGTTATTATTTGACATGTAAATTTATATTATCAATAAACTAGCTTCCGCCCGCGACTTCGTCTGCGTGGATCCGGGATAAAAACTATCCTATATTTTAATCCAGGCTATAAACTATCTTCATGCAAAATTTCATTCAAATCGGTTCAGCCGTTTAAGCGTGATTGAGTAACAAACATCCAAACATCTAAACTTTCACATTTATAATATTAGTAGGATTATTGTTATTATGGTTATGAAATTTCTAACACTCGGAAACAAATATTCATACCTGCTCGTCACACAAATATTTGCCCTTACCAGGATTCGAACCCAGCACTAAGTAGTATACGATGATTAGTATATGGTGATGACGTGTTCCTGGTGGTGAGCAAGGTCGCCAGAGCTGCCGAGGTTGCGCTGTGTTGAGTGTGGGACCTTTGCATTCGTCTCTAGCTGTCGACACAGGGCATCTTCAAATCAATAAAAGGTCGGCAGCGTGCTTGTAATTCTTCCAGTGTTTCAAGCGTCTATAGGCGACGGTGTTTGCTTGAAATGAGGCACCCGTATGCTTCTTTAAAAAAAAACTACATACATACATACATACAATCACGCCTTTATTCCCAAAAGGGGACAGAGCACATGAAACTTAATGTATCCCAGTGCCACTTTTAGCATAAATGTAAAAAAAAAACTAAAACGTAATTAACAAGTAGCTAAATAAGTAGGTGGAATCGTTGGCATAACTTACATATTATAATATTTTCTGGTAGCTTAAGATCAAACACCCTAAAGGCCAAAAGGCCCTCAAAAATGCATATATCGTCCGGTTCCAAAGCGACACGCCTTAATGGTCCACCCACTGTCAGTCCGCCGGACGATATCAGCCTGTCAGTTAGAACAAAAATTTGACAGTTCCGAACAACTGACAGGACAGGGACTGCAGGCGGACTGATAGTGGGTGGGCCCCTTAAGAGTCCGCGGTAAGCTCGGCCGAATTTCACCTTCCCATACAAACGTAGTTACGCTCTCATTTCAAAACTACGTGTTGGATTGTGACGAAGCTTTGCATATACAATGACATGTGGTATATCTATGTCTGTAATTAGTTTATATGGTTCGAGTTTATAAAATAAACGAAATACAGCAAAAACAAGTTTAGTATGAAAAACTTAAATTCGCTGTATTCTTTTTACTATGGTATCTGAAGCTACATAAACTAATTACAGACATAGATATTCCTCGTGTCATTGTGCATGCAAAGTTTCGTTACAATCCAACACGTAGTTATAAAATGAGAGCGTAACCACGTTTGTATGGAGAATCGAGCTTCCTGCGGACTCTTAAGGAATGTCAGAAACAGAAGCATATTTAAAAATACCATTCGCAAAGTAAAATTAATAACGCATATGCATAAATAACGTTACGCAGTTATTCATTTCCCAACGCGGATGCTAATAACTTACAAATAACGCGTTATGTTACCACAAGGTTGATAAATAACGGTCGTTTTGCTTTGCTGTAACATGTGTGAATAACTTTCGAGTAACGAATTGACTTAACTATCTGTATCTGTATGGCGCTTGCAATCTTTTGACTAGAAGTAGGAACTTTGTATCACTAAAGCAATTAACAATGAGTTGCTTTCAACGACACCAGTGAATTGGATAGTATCCCATGTTAAAATGTATAACACTACAAAATATTCTCATCTTGCTTCTGCCCGCGACTGTCCGCGTGCAACCTGTTTATATCATAGCTACATACTCGTACAATCTTTTACCCCCCATTTCACCCCTCCATTTCACCCCCATTTCACCCCCTTAGGAGATGATTTCCGGGATAAAAGCTATCCTATGTCCTTCCCCGGACCACGTCACTTAAGGCTGTGCATCGGAAATTATCGCGTGCTTTGAAACGCCGTTCTTACTAGATTAAGAAACAATAAGGTCTGATTTTCAGATATCTGGTCCTTGACTATATGATTGTTTATCTGATTTTATCGATACATGATTGCTTAAAATTTTCTCAATAGACAAAAATTCCAAAGTTGGGTATGTATTTTCCTTTTTTTACTCAGCCTACTCAAACGATACATTATTTTACGACACAATCAAGTTAATACTATAGTATTTTGTCTCATCTAAAATCTCACTTTATGAAATTTAAATAAAACGTCTCTAAGTTAGGTATTTATCGAAATTTCTCCAAAAAAGCCATTCCCCAAGAGTGTTACATCTCTTTTCCTAGTGCGCGGAAGGCATCAGCGCGTCTCTGTCAAGGCCGCGTGGTCGACTTGAATCAAGGAGGATTCCTTGATTCGAGTCGACCACGCCCCCTTAAAGAATTAATAGTACTAAAGTCACAGAATAAACAATAGTAGGTACTAAGTACAGAAGGTTCTCTGTTAACACACCCCTGTTTAGTTATGCCGAACGACACTAAACGTGGCCATCCCTTTCTATCGCATGCAACGCGTTGCGTGCCGTAGCAGCGCTAACATGCCCCCTGGGGCCGTTAGGGCTGACATTTACTTGTAGGAGTGCGACCTAATCACAGAATGAGCCGCCCTTGCTAACTTTTAAAAGACAGGAGAGTGGTGTAAAGGCGTAATAAAGAAGAAACCTATACTCAAGAGTGACGGATACGGGCTGAAAAGATAGATAGATAGAACGCACAGAAGGTTCCCTAACATCATCAACGGTCGACTCTCACGCTCAACCGCGTGCTCTTCCGTCTAGTTAACCGCCAGAGCTCCCGAGGATGCGTTGTGTTGAGAGCGAGGTAATTTGTTCCTTCAGCTGTCAACACGGCGAATCTTCAAACATATCAAGGGTCGGCAACGCCCATGTTACTCCTTTGGAGTTGCATGCGTTTATAGGCTGCGGTGTCCGCTTACCATCAGGCGGGCCGTAAGCTTGTTTGCCACCGTCGTTGTATAAAAAAAAAGTTAGGTCCGTCACAGTTGCAATGTCAACGTCGTCGTCGGTGCAGTCAACCTCGGAGGTGTGGGACAGCCGGGTTTAGTCGTAGCGGCAAGAGGGATAGGTCTGCTTCTAGTACAGTTAGCAGCAGAAGTGGCTAAGCAGTTCTAGTGCTCAATATTATCTACACACGAACTCTAAATGTCAAGGGAATAAGGATCTGTGTAGGATTGTAAAGGACTGTAAAGTAGACTTTAAGGACCATCATCATCATCATATCAGCCGAAAGACGTCCACTGCTGCACATAGGCCTCCAAGGAGTGCCACAATGACTTCAAAGTCTCTTGCACCTTATTTTATGACGATATTTGACGTTGAATGTACAGTATATGGAACCTTTAATGAACAATAGCTACCTCCGCAATTCCGCTCTTTATAGATTCATAACTAACAATTATATTTAACAGTAGAATTATAACGTTATTAATTAATTTCCAAGCCCGTTTATATACCTTATATGTCGACCCATAATCAACTGGACAAAATAATTGTTTGACAGCAAATGCGCTTAAATAGTATTCTATTGGAATCAAAGTGTGATGAGCAGTGATCGGAATCAGGTGAGCCAAAATACCTATTCTTCGCAAGAAGACATAATATAGAGTGGTAGCAACCGGGTAGAAAAATACACTTTTTCTTGAATACTGGGTATTCGATATATATCCGGGTACTGGTCGTAATAGTAAGCATACATGTTTTACTTACAGTGTGAGATGTTTTATGTTACTTTGTAGTAAACAGGGCTCGACTTAAGGCGTAGGTATAAGGAAGGAAGGAAAAGTTGTGAAATAGTTATCACTTTTAGATTAACATTAAACAACCCGTTCTGTAAGTAAAACATGTACATAGGTACCTATGTTGAACATTACGACTAGTATCCGGAAAAATATCTACCCTGTCGCAACCACTTTATATTATGCCCTCTTGCGAAGAATAGGTATTTTGGCTCACCTAATTCCGATCACTGGTGATGAGTAACCGCAAATACGGATCTGTTTTCTATTTTGTATATGAAATGGGAGAATGAAATTATATTTGTTGGATGTATTAGCGCTTTTTGTATACATGACTAATGATCAGTGATCGGAATTAGGTGAGCCAAAATACCTATTCTTCGCAAGAGGACATAATATAAAGTGGTTGCAACCGGGTAGGAAAACAGAATTTTCTCATAAATACCGGGTATTCGTTATTTTTCCGGGTACCAGTCGTAATGTTCAACATATATGTTTTTACTTATAGAACGGGATGTTTAATGTTAATCTAAAAGTTATAACCATTTCATACTTTTTCCTTCCCTTTTTACTACAAACTAACATAAAAAATCCCGTACTATTAGTAAAAATATGTATGTTTAACATTACGACTATTTATAGTACCCGGACAAATATCGATTACCCGGTATTAAAGAAAAAAAATATTTTTCTACCCGGTTGTATCCACTCTACATTATGTCCTGTTGCGAATAATAGGTATTTTGGCTCACCTAATTCCGATCACTGCTAATGATACTTCGCTGATGCGTTGTAGTTGTCTGCTATACATTGTTATTTATGTACAAGATAGTTTTTATGTTAAATACTTACATTGAATGCTAAAATGACGTCACTAGTACATACTTCTGAGGAAAAAATTAAATATTTAATTACTACTCATCATTTAAGCTTATTAATTGCATGAAGATGACAGCTGTCATAGGGATCAAGATTTTTCCGCGACATGTATAGCTCATAATCGCTTATGCTTGCTATCTAAAATTCTCTTTATTCTGTAGAAATTGCCTAATCACATGACCATACGAGTTTGTATAACATCAGGTAGATGGGCGCTGGCGTTTGAACCGCTCGGTTCTAACTTCATTGTCGCCTCAATATTATTTCAGCAGAGGTAAAACATACCGCGGAAACTTTAATCAAAAAAGACTCAGTACCGACATTGGCTTAAGTATTCATCAAAAGTGGACTCTGATATTCGTATCTTTTAAAAGTATTCCCTGTCGACGACGAAACGCCTTCAAAACGCTGAATATTCGCCCAGATACAAATAACAAAACAATTGCAAACTACATTTTCTGTTTTAGACCGCACTATAATATTCAAAACCCTTTAAATTCCGTCCCGTTCACGATGCCACAATAATAACATTATATCACTGCTTATGTTCAATATAATCCGCTCCCCACAGCGAAACGTAATATCATATGAGCGTCCGTGTTACACCTACCCGCATTAAATGATAGGGTGCCTACACACTATACAATTCCATTGGACCTAATATCGTACCCATTTTGCGAGAGATTTTCATGGTAATGTGTATATGCCAACAGTTGTTAATAATTGCCGAATTAATCTGTTTCCTTCGGTAGATACCTACTGGGTATATAGGTCAGTTTGTTTTTATATAAAATTCATTTCTATACTAAGTTTGTAATAAATAAATACAAAATATATTAGGGGTCAATCTTACACAAACAGAACTAGTCCCATAAAAAAAATGATTTATTTCAGACCTGGTCCATATATTCTTAGTAGCACATTAAAAAAAAAACTTCTACGCTATGTTAGTTAGTACGTACACGATTGTTTGTTGTCAGGATTACTTGAGGTAAGTCAAAGTAATCCTGACCATATGAATGCAATGCCACATAATCGGGCAGTGAAATCTTTCAGCAATCACCTTCAGAGGCTCTAATATAAGTTTTACCGAAACAAAACTTTACGATCGCGTTTGAGTTTTACCCTCAATTTGTATGGGATTTGACAGCTAAACGCGAACGCTTACGAAAATTTTCTTTCGGAAAACTTATACTAGAGCCTCAGAATGCCGTTCTGAGTTTCCCTGACGCGACCCATCATGCGAGGTGATTTTCTTTCCATAGTAAGTTCAATAAGGCACGTTTTGAAAATGAAAATGAAAAAAGTTTATTGTATAAGGGCAACATTACAATATAAATCACAACCCTCTGTCCTAAGCTAGGAAACCCTGTGTTAGGACCCGGTTTCCGGTGTGTGTGTGTGTGTGTGTGTGTGTGCGTGTGTTCGTGCGCGAGCGCTCGCGGGCGTGCGTGCGTGCGTGCGTGTGTGTGTGTGTGTGTTTTGCACTAGAATACCGACTGAAATGGTAAGTAGTAATTATTTTATCACAGCCATGAGGAGTTCAGTCTCATGATAATCCAGTTATATAAGCCATTCGGTCAACAACCGTTTGCTTGGAGGCCTTTTTATGAGGTGACATGTGCAGTAGTCTCATAAGTAGAGGAGAAATGTTTTCGGGGTTTTCCAGCGTCTTGTATCTGCTTCAAAATTCTTGTCATGTAATGTTAATGGGTATTTAGACGACACTTTAATACATAGTTAACATCCAAGCCTTCAGGTGGATGGAAGCATACGGCCAGCCTAATGAAAAGAGTCTCAGGCGAGTAGCCGGCTCTTCAGTGATTCAAGGATTAGTTTTCGCTAGAGCTAGAGACAAACGCAGGAACCTCACTTTCTAGACTGGAGGCTATTTATATAAGTCAAAGAGCAATTTACAGTAAAACTAACTTATAATCATAATAAATTCATGACTACAGATAAGAACGGGAAAGATATGCTTTGAGGATGCGATCTAGCTTGCATGCTTGGCTCGCAGCCATTCTTATTATAACACAGTTGCGTGGAACCCGATTTTAACAAAAAATAAGGAAGACCAAAATATGTATTTAATTTATTGACTAACTTAAAACCTGTTTAGTTAACCAATCATGCAATTATATGCTACAAAGTGTTATTACAATAACTACATAAATAATAAAATGAAAATGTAACAGCCCCGAACGCAGCAATCATAGCTTAGAACGATCTCTACGGACAAAACTTTCAACTACAAAATCGGCAAGTGCGCGTCGAGCCCTGCGCAGTGTAGGGTTCCGTAGTTGCCTGTCTGTCTTAGTTACGCGCGCGCCAACCAAATGGTGCGGAAAGTTAGCCTTTCTAAGTACATTTTTAGTTGTTCGACTATTACTCGTTACTAGTTATGCCTACTTAGCCGTGAAAGTTTTCCTTTTTAACCGACTTCAAAAAAAGGAGAAGGTTCTCAATTCGGTTGTTTTTTTTTTTTTTTTCATTGTTTGTTACCTCAGAACTCCGTCATTGATGAGCCGATTAAAAACATTTTTTTTTGTTTGTAAGTATATGCTTCCAGGTGGGTCCCATTTTTTTGAAAATTCAATTGGATGATGGGATCCATGAGGAATTGAGGGAACTCCTCAATTATATTAGGCACGCGTGTAGTGATTTTGGTATTTTCTATTATAACTCGTGTATTTACATCCGGAAATCATAAATTGGTGGAGTGGAATTGATGATGAAGACCACAGATGACTTATGGAATTCCTCAATTATGTACTTAAAAGTACAAAAGTATATCACAGATTCTGATAAGATTCCGTTGAAATAGCAACTAATGAAGTGCCAAGGGTGATCCTTGTGGAATTGACGGAAGTCTTCAAATATTATCGGGTCACATACAGCGATTGGGTTTTTTTCTATAATAATCAACGCTCTCGGAAATCAGTTCATGAGGTAAATTGGAAAAGAAATGTTCTCGTGGCTTGGCGGAGTACTAAATTGAAGTCGGTTGAAATTTGTTTTTAAAGTAAATTATAGATTCACTATATTGTATTGTATTGTAGGTATTGTAGGTGCCTCGAATTATTTTACATCCCCAGTAGTAGCCATTAGCCAGCAGGGGGCGGGGACATACGATTCGAACAAAAATTAGGGCTTTAAAGCCCATATCTTGCAAACGCATAATATTTGAACAAGCTATCCAACGATACCCCACACTATAGATTTACGAGAAAAAAAAATACATCACCGCTTCACATGTAGAAGAGGTACAGTCAGCATCAAAAGAAACTACGCAAACGAAGATGTCAAAAGTTCTTATTTCCTTTTAATAAAGACTTTTGACGTCTTCGTTTGCGTAGCTACTTTTGTTGCTGATTGTACTACAGTGTACATACCAAAAAAAAATTTTGTTCGGGATTTAGATTATTGTACTGTTTTGTCGGCGTGATTAGTTTTTTTTACAGTTTTCTAGTTGTCTAAGCCGAAGACGGACAGACGGCCGGACGGACATGGCGAGACTATAAGGGTTCCTTGTTGACTACGGAACCCTAAAAACGCATTTGAATTTATCCATTCGTTTGGCAGCCACGATGCCACACATCCCTACATGTAACAAACTCGCAACGTTTTTGTTGGGGGCTAAAACATACCTACAATTTTAGCCATAACATTCATAAGTGTGGACGTAGCTTTATATGTGTGTTACAATTATAGTACAGTCAGCATCAAAAGAAACTACGCAAACGAAGATGTCAAAAGTTCTTATTTCCTTTTAATAAAGACTTTTGACGTCTTCGTTTGCGTAGCTACTTTTGTTGCTGATTGTACTACAGTGTACATACCAAAAAAAAATTTTGTTCGGGATTTAGATTATTGTACTGTTTTGTCGGCGTGATTAGTTTTTTTTACAGTTTTCTAGTTGTCTAAGCCGAAGACGGACAGACGGCCGGACGGACATGGCGAGACTATAAGGGTTCCTTGTTGACTACGGAACCCTAAAAACGCATTTGAATTTATCCATTCGTTTGGCAGCCACGATGCCACACATCCCTACATGTAACAAACTCGCAACGTTTTTGTTGGGGGCTAAAACATACCTACAATTTTAGCCATAACATTCATAAGTGTGGACGTAGCTTTATATGTGTGTTACAATTATAGGATCGCGGTTTGGATTGCATTACAATAATACAGCTAGAACTATTATGCGGGACGATTAGTGTCTATATTAAGATGATGGAATTCAGCAGACCATACGGACATATACTTAAAACATATTTTAACCCGCGATAGCTCAAAGACCCCGTATTTAAAGCTCAGTAGGTCTAGCACCATTTGCTGTTCAGTCGCTTCGCGCGCGACCGAGCGTCTCTTGTCTCAGTCGCACCGTGCAAATCAGAATAGGGAGGGTAGATCTTTCTCGACTCGCGTCGCGGCGCGGCGTCAGTTGTGCTAGCCCCGCTGGCGCTAAGATTAATTATGAAGAATGTCAATAATTTATTATGAGAATTTGATTGAATAAATCGCTATGTCGGTAACGGTGTGATTTGTAAACGATCTTTGATATTATAATGCAACTTATGTAGACAGTATTCAATTTTTTATTTTATTTCGAATAATCGAGGGCCTTTAAACCGTTTGACAAATTATTGGGAATTATAACAGACTTGTACAGTGTACTTTTTCGTACTGGAATTGTACTCTTATTTCGTGTGTGAAGCCAAAGTCACTTTATTAAGTATGTTTCATAGTTTTACATTCGGACTGACTATATTTTAGTTTTGACGTACGACTATTTGGAAACTCGGATTAGTGAATATTCTTTAATTTGACCTCTAGCTGTCAAGCTTGCGGGGTTTCAAATATATAAGAAAACATAGCTTCGCACATCTGGTGGATATTCACCTTAAATAACCGCTCTACACATACGTGTAATCTTAATAAATCTCAGATACATTTCCAACCTGGTATTAATATAATGGCGTACACAATTATAATAAAGCACAGCAAATTATGCTTAGTAATAAACTTGTATTACAACATTTAAGTACGTATGTGATGGAACGGATCCGGTTTTGAAATTATAGCACTTGAAGTCGCGTAAAGATGCTACACATGCAATATAAACCAACGCTTTACATTTTCACCTACAAATAATATATTTTGACGTCGCAATGGTAGTAACTTTTTTTTCTATAAATAATAATAATTTATAATTCCAGTGATTGACCCTAGTGTCACCTGATTATAAGCGACGACAGAGCCTAAGATGAAGCTCACTGGTTCAGTAATAGCACAGTATAGGAACAGTAGATAAGCTTCGAACAAAGGTACATCGCACGGCTGCACACATGCGCGCGTGTTCGGTACGCACACACAAATAGCCTTCGGGAATGATGGAGAATGCTTCAATCGGGGCCGCGCCGTTGCGGTGTTCGCTCGTTCTCACTCGGTACGTCAAAGGAAACCGCCTCGTAGGTATGAAGACAGCGAGCCGCCAGTGCCACGATATCACAAGGAGCCGAATAGGCTTGTAACTAAGCACCTACCAACCTAGTGCAGTTTAGCAACTATTATACTTACTAGGAAATATTTTAGGCATGGTATAGTGGTATTAAAATATTAGATGAAGTGGGAAACTAAAAACACATACCTAACTATCTATAATATTATTACTTTGTGTATACAATATTGTCTATTAAACTGTAACAGAAATACTTTGCATACTTAAAAGCAAAATTAGTATTATAGGTATGCCAAGCCACAAATTTAACACAGCCCTGCGCATCGAGCGAAAGTAGGTAACGAACGCTCCTAAACGGCCTCAGATTACCTACTGTATTATTTTTCTATACTGTGGTAATAGCCTATTCACTCCTGTTTTGAAGGCATTTAGATCGTAGATCTCGAAAAGGGAGCGAATTCCATTCTTTAGCAGTTCGCATTAAGGGCTCCCATACGCCAATGACCTTCGATCTGAATCCCTTAGTTTTCTAATGTTTTTTGTAGCTTATTATATTAACAACAACGGCTTTAAGCAATATCGTATCCCATATTTACTGCAAAGTTCATTGTTTTCGAGATATTTGGCATCAAAGTTGAACAATTTTAGGCCAAAAACTTTTGTGTTTATGGGTTTAAAATGAAAACCCTAGACCAGTTTTTAGAGACATCAAAGACGAAGCCAAATATGCAGATGTCGTATATGTTACATCTTTCACGTCAATAGAGATACGAAATAAGTGTTTTTTTAGAAAAATCATACAAAATTAAGTATTCATTTTTTTCAAAATCCGGTAGATGAAAATGGAGATAAAATATTGAAGAACCGATAGGCGCATGATTTATAATTGTATTTTTAGTGCAAAAGTAGGAGATACGATTCAGAACTTGGCAACATATAAGGATGCATTTGCCTCCCACTTTGTGATTATTTAATCCCTTGCTTAACTTTTTCTCCATTTGACATTTTTAATCCTTTTTCGGGAAAATTATCTGTCTACATTCCGCCAGTAAGGGTAATTTCCGGAACTTCCAATTCGATTCCAGAATATATTTCACCCATGTTGTAAAATAGCACTTCCGCATAAAGTCGCCGTCAATAGAATTTGAATTTGAATTGAAATTGTCTTCCACTATGGCGGTTTGTTTACATAGTTAGCAAATTCTATTGACGGCGACTCTAGGCTTATTATCTCGCGCCTCCGTTTGCCTTCATTTTATTTTTAACTAGCTTCCGCCCGCGCCTTCGTTTGCGTGGACCCGGGATAAAAACTATTCTGTTTTAACCCAGGCTATTTAAACTATCTTCGTGCAAAGTTTCATCTAAATCGATTGAGCTGTTTAAGCGTGATTGAGTAACAAACATCTAAACATCTAAAAATCCAAATTTACACACATACCAAACTTTCGCATTCATAATATTAGTAGGATAAGGTACATTTGGCTTTTCGAGCCTTCGCTACTTCTGTCTCTTTATGACATGACTTGCGAGCAGGCACGCGTATCCAAACTTATCCTTAGAAACCTGTTAATTACCCACCTTTAAAATAGCTAATTGGCCCAAAATTATCGGTTACTGTTAAAAATCTCTGGTCAAAAGTGGAATTCTCGTGAACCGTATATGAGAACCAACAATTACGCTATCAGAGGTGACAAAAATACGAAAGACTATAATTTAATCCGAGGCCTTTCCGTACAGTCGGACATTTTAATCCGAGGCCTTTCCGTACAGTCGGACATAGAAAATAACTAGTGTCGCTCCAAATGTAAACTGAATGTTATAGGATTTGGTCCAGGAACCTATCAAAGGCTTGCGGACCCAATCTACCGCCTTTACCACCACTGGAGCCACTAGACTGAGTAAACGTCGATAGAATAAATTTATTTCAATCGTAAAAACGGTATTTTCCAAAATTTTCTTTTACTGTTTTTCCTGCTATACTCAACGGCTATCCTGCCTCTTAAACGTTATATTCTTTCTTCTCTGTTCTGTTTCTATACTATGTTCTGTTCTGCAATCTGTAATTTACTCTTAGCATTCTTTCGTTCCCTCTGGATTGGCCCTTAAATGCGCTCAGAAAGGTTGGCCCATAGCACATTTGTTACTGGCTGGCCTGCATGCCAACCAGGAAATAACAATCTTTGTACTCCCCCTGGTCCATGCGTAGAAATTGTACCCAGTCTCCAAACACTTCGAAAATAGAAAAACGACTTTCTTTCGTTATCCTGCGGCTAACATGGCCCACAGTTAGCATGATGCTTCCTCGAGCGAGAGGCCACGAACCGATCTCTCGCTCCCACTCATGCTGCACCACTGCCAGTGTTTCCACTTGTAGGGTGTCTTAAGTCCTTTTGTTTCTTCGGTTCAGTGCTATTTGTTTCGTTCCCACCGCGCACTGCATCCGTTCATGCTGCATTCTTTTATTGCTTCGCGAGTGCTACTAAACGACATAAGATTTAGATCCAGCAATGGCGAGTGTCTTTTGGTACATTTATAATGCCTGAATCACGCTGGTGCGGACTGCGGTTGGGGTCAATACTCGTAGAAAACTTAACAGCTAATGTCAAGACTATTGACTGCCACCGCAGTCTGCGCCAGTCTGTGAGAGACATGATAGTTTTTAGTTTCCCACCGATTCAAGGTTTCTTAACAGTTTAATCTGTTGCCGACTGTACATAAACAGCTGATAATGGTGGATCGAAACAATGTGTCGAAAGTTGCCCCTAGCTGCCGCCTGCCCTAATAACCGTAATCAGTCAAATAAGGGGCCTGAGGTTACGCGCCCACGATATTGTGGAGTGGAGACGTTTTGCTTTTGTTTTATAAAATTTAACCTGGGACTTAAGCATGTGCTACACGGTTGGCAACACGCCCCTCCGACCGAGCGACCTTGGTCAGCACCGACCGTGTAGACAGTAGTTTGCAACAAAATTTCATACTACAGCGGTCGGTGCCGACCAAGGTCGCTCGGTCGGACGGGAGTGTTGGCAAACGTGTAGCAGACACTTTATGGTGTTAAATAAGTATGCGATTCACGCCTGTTTTACTAAAGGGTCTAGGCAGACATGACATTAGATTTTTAGTGACACTTTTAGCTATTGTAGGTTTAAAATGGACAAATGTGATATTGCTATGGTTGACATGGTTTCTACTTGACATGGTTGCTAGCCCATCGCTAACAACACACTTCAACCCAATCTCGTAGTCAGGTTTAGGGTCGTTTTAGGGTCTAATGCCATATATTGACGGCCACTTTAGCCCAGTTGGTAGTAACCCTGCCTACGAAGCCGGAGGTCCCGGGTTCGAGTCCCGGTAAGGGCATTCATTTGTGTGATAAGCACGTCTATCCATATTACATATACGTACAGTACAATTACTGTTAGTTAAGACCTGACAGATGGATTGCCTTCATTTAATTTTCAACTTTAATTTCATATAGATAAAGCGTTTTTCAGAATACTGTTACCCACATCTACCGATTTAGTAATAACTATTTTATTTGTATAAGATTAAAGTTGAAAATTAAATGAAGGCAATCCATCTGTCAGGTCTTAACTAACAGTAATCGTACTGTATATAATATTGCATATCATAGAATTATAATATCACGAGAAGCCTTTAGCATCTTACCTTTAATTATATAGTTAGGTGACAATACACAGCACCGAACTGTATGAAATGTTTTTTTTTTATATCTTGACAATATCTTAAAGTAAAATACGGTTTCAGTGAAATCGTCCATCTGAAGAAAATTCTGTGAAATGTAACGAAAAAAACGTAAACGAAATAGCTACAATATATGTATGAACGACTAGATCAGAAATATATTTCAACCGAAATAACAACAGGAGAAAAGCTTTTGAACCCTTAAAATCTGATTTTTATTTTATCAGACAGCTATTTCAAATTCAAACATTTTGTACATCTTCTACATATATTTTTTAAATAACACTGAATCGCAGATGTGTCGTTCATATTCACATCGCAAAATCATTACACACTTCACAGAATACGAGTATATCTTATTTATTAATTTACAGCGGTCTAGCCTTTACAGTATAAAAAGGGTTCACAACCCCTGTTAACACGACTTAATGGCAATTATTGCTGATTGTATCTACAAATCACACTATCCATCCTACTAATATTATAAATGCGAAAGATTGGATGTTGAGATGTTTGGATGTTTGTTACTCAATTACGCTCGTTTAGGGACAACCGATTTGGATAAAATTTTGCACGAAAATAGTTTACAGCCTGGATGGAAACGTATTCGCGAGTGGAAGCTAGTGTTAGAATAAAACAAGGTAAGTCGTTCCCGTGACAGCTCGTGACGTCAGCGTATGTTGCCTACGTCATCAGCACCTTAAAAATGGCGGCATGTCAATGTCTTGCCATTGTGTGAAAGTAAATTACCGAGTAAATTGCAACTTCATTTCCGTGATTCCAATCAATATTTGCGCTGAACTGCTAATTTGTAAACAGTTGTCTTTTTGCCCTAAATAAACAGTTAAACCAGCTAACATTTTTTCAAAAATATTAATTGTGCATTAATGAAACTCGTTTGTACGGAAGATGTCAGTTAATGGCGACTTTTGTGGGCCAACTTTGCACAATGACAAAATGTTAGTGACGTTTGCGAGATACTTACATCTTCTAAAATAACGGGCGCAATCGTGGCCAATTCGCCAAATAAACGGTTAACAAATTGCCAACCAATTTTGGCAAAACAAACTTAATAAGTGTGTGTTTCTGAAATTGCATGGCGAAATTATTGTTACTAATGATAGGGTGTTTACAAAGGTTAGTTTGATTGGTTTCTGTTTGCGTTGAGTTGGATTTTTTAATAACTGACTATATAACTAATAACTCAGAGAATTTCATAGATGGATGGATGGCTAAATACATCCTTCACATCTCATATCCTATACACTTTAGGCGTGTTATATCCGTGACGTCAGTTTCAATTGAGTAATGACAGCCTGGTGACAAACAAAGTTGGTGAGAAACAAAAAGAACGTTACGGGGTGAGGGTTAGGAGATTCGACATTGCGTGCGTGCGTGCGTGCGTACGTGTGTGTTTGTGTGTGTGTGGGTCCCTCTACATATCCGTTCTCTATGCCTATACGAGAGATTCTAAAGTTTTACGTGTATCTGTGTAATCTGTGTTCTTTTGTGGCACTTAACTCCCAATCGGATGAATATATTTAGTGCGGTTAATTCTTTTGGGAGCTACGATGCCACAGACAGACACAGATATACACATTTTAAAGTATTGGAAAAGTTAAAAACCCCCGACATTTTCATTTCAAAGTCCAATATCTCAAAAACGGCTGAACAGATTTTCAGGAAAAATGGCTAGGAACACTCGGGATAAAATTATCTATGACATAAAAAAACCGCATTCAAATAGGTCCATATGTTTGGGAGCTACGATACCACAGACAGACACGTTAAACTTACAACACCCCTCTCTTTGTTTCGGGGGTTAAAAACAAGCATTAACAGTTCAAAAAACTGTACTCATACGGAAAAATAACCGAAAAAAAAAAATTCTTTTATACAAGCAAGGTACTTAGCCTATGTAACCCGGAGCATGACTTCGAATAGATTGACACTTCATTTATCAAAATCGGTTTAGTATCTTAAACGCTACCGATGGAACACACGTAAATACAAACATGACTGCTAAAAACCTATACCTTACCTGAGCCGTAGTCGGATAAAAATGGTATATTTTGTATAGAAATCCTGTTTAAACTATTTATGGACATGCGTACAAGTTATTATGGTTCTTGAGCAAGAGAGAGAAGGTGAGAAAGCGAGACAGACATGTGCCATTCAGGGTTACCACATTTATAATTGTGTTTCTCTAGTAATTGGCTTCCGTATTGCGCCAAACCTTGCTTTTGACGGATTAGCACACCCGTACATTCCTACCCTCAACTGGCTCGGTAACCCGAAATACCCAAACATTCTCGTACACCGAACAAACACGTTTAACACGTGCGTCGTCGATTTATCACAATTCCGAGCCATGTGGGCATTGGGCGGTCACGCGAGCACGCGACGGGTTAAAATGTTGTGGGTTAGGTGAGTTGGTGCAATTAAACAATGACCGTAGCATAATATAGGATTATATCCTACATCACGTCTGACTGCGAATAATATTTTGGATAAAAAAAATAGCATATGTTTAATTATTTGAACGAAGCGGGCTTCAGCTTGGCGAAAATTCTTTCGTATGTCTGGCATCTGCCCGGCTGTTCTACTTGACAGGTCGCATTTCTCAACCAAATCTTGTGAAATTTCGTGAGCAGCAGGTCGATCACGTAACGCATTGTACGCGCGTCAGGCCGATCTAAAAGTCACTTTTTATATGGAAAAATGACAGTTAGATTGTCCTAACGCGCGTATAAAATGTTACGTGATTACCTCTCAGATTCATTCAATAGTAGGTACAATAGTAGGTATCTATAGCTCACGGAGCCACTAGTTTCCAAAAAACGTACTCTCCTTATCAAAGAAATATAGAACACAATACAGACCTTTCCTTTTCACCAAATGGAAGATACTTAGTACAAAAGCCTCCACCTTGTTTGTTTCAAAACTAAGTCCATAGTCTTCGCGGTTACGTGAAGAAGAAATAAATTTGTTGTTTGCCACAGGAAACTCATCCTTATTATCAGTAACAAAGGGGCTGTCTGTAATTTTACTTTGCTAAGTTTACCAATTATCTTAAATAGCCGGTTAGCTCCGCTCACACGATGAGTGCAAATAACAACCATGGAAACAAAAAATGCGGCGTTCGATCTTGTGATTCACAATTCAACCCGTCTCGACTCACCTCACACGCCCCTAGGCAATGACGTCGTATAACATGCATAAAAAGTTTCTAAAAACCGGCCAAGTGCGTGTCGGGCCACGCGCAGTGTAGGGTTCTGTAGTTGCCTGTCTGGATTTCTTACATCGACACGCACGCGCTAAGTAAATGGTGCGGTTGCGCCGGCCAGATTTGTACGACGGTTGGCCTTTTCAAGTACATTTTAAGTTGGTCGACTATAACTCGGTAACTAGTAATGTCTACTTAGCCATGATAGTTTTTCTTTGAAATCCATTATATGTATGTACTATTGCCACGATTTTTTTCACATTTACAGTAGCAGCCATTTAGCGGGTAGGGGGAGGGGACACATGACTCCAACAAAAATTTGTGCTTTAACGCCCAATATCACACAAATGGACCACTACGTTGAAAAATGATTATTAGAAACCCATTATATGTTTGAACAAACTATCCAACGATACCCCACACCATGGGCTTAAAGAGAGAAAAAATCAAATCCCCACTTTAAGTGCGTAACTTGAAAAAAAAACTCAAAATTTTGTACAAAATGTTCTACCATTTCGTTGGCGTAAGGGTCACTGAGGTAAGCCGCAGATGGACAGACAGACAGACGCACAAACGGACATGGCGAAACTAGTTATTATATTCCTACAAAAAAAAACCGTCATGTTAATTAAAATGGTTCGTCCAGGAATTCAGCTCGTCTTTACATACCATCGCAGCTGACTCTCCTGCATTTTATCAGTGTTACTTCTAAGATAGAATCGAATTTGGAGCAGCCCAACTGGGGAAGTACCTCCACCTTGCAGAAGACTACACCCATAATAACATTACTACTTGCTCTGTAGTAGTGTTTGTGTTCCTGGTGGTGAGCAAGGTCGCCAGAGCTCCCGAGGATGCGTTGTGTTGAGAGCGAGGGAATTTGTTCCTTCAGCTGTCGACACGGCGAATCCTCAAACATATCAAGGGTCGGCAACGCCCATGTTACTCCTTTGGAGTTGCTTGCGTCTATAGGCTGCGGTGTCCGCTTACCATCAGGCGGGCCGTACGCTTGTTTGCCACCGTCGTTGTATTCAAAAAAGTAGCAAAAATGAGCCGTGGAAGATCACTAACCCGTTGAACCGACGCAGTTAAGGAAATCTGCAAAGGAAACTTGCAGACTTCTATCCGATTGGCCTGGAGAGCATTCCTCTTGTAACCTATGACTGTTACCCGAGGGTGGTTTTATATTATTATCTGTGGTTTGTCACCTAATAACAAAATACCTCGATATACGTCAATTCCCTTTTTATAAAGGTTTCGTGTATAAAATGGTTTTTATGTCGAGGATAGGACCTCAAGCGATACCTGAAACGTATAATACATATCAACATTAGTGCGCAAAGCGACGATCTCGTGTATAGGTAGTCACGACCCTCGGTCATGAGGATGCGACGAAGAAAAGACTTTGTCATGCCGATTTACAAACTTGCTCATTTAATTGGCGAGAATTCTGTTCAGATTTATTAACCCTTTGTTATTGTAAATTATACACCATATACTTAGATATGATGTAGTTTGACCACTTATACCTACCTTACCAACACCTTTGTAATATCCCTTGACTATTTATTACTCCACTTCCTTACCCGCAGGTATCGCTAAATGATTATTATGACGAATGAGCCATTAAACCATCCTCTCCCAGTCTTATTGAAGAATATTGTATATCCCTTACAAACTCTCGTTACTTACTACGTTCTTCATGTTAAGGTCATGTTAAGCAAGGCATTTTGACGCCTCAAGCCCTGTTGGATACAAAGTATGTCTCGTTAGTTGTAGTTATATTGTTTTAGTATACTAAATACACAGTAAAGCATTCAGATGTTGTTTATGGATGCGAGATGAGTGGCGTGTGAAGCGTTTTTTTTCTATCATCATCGTTATTATAACCGCCGAAAGACGTCAACTGCTGGACATAGGCCTCCCCCAAACAGTGCCACAATGATCGGTCCTGTCCGGCGGTCTCCTGCGACCTTACCAAGTCATCAGCTCATCTTATGGGGTTCTGTCCACACTGCGCCTTCTGGTTCGTGGTCGCCGTTCGAGAACCTTTTCACCCCAATCGCCATCGGGTCTACGTGCAATGTGTACTAAGAAAATTAGAAAAAATAAAACAACAGCCGCGGTCTCCGATGCTGATATTGCTGGTCGTGTCCTGCTTCCAACCTCTGTCCTCGGCTTTTTACTTTTTTATTACTCTGAAGGCTTAAGCAACAATCTAATCTATCTATCTGCTAGGAGATCGACCACTCGATTGCTTGCCTTCCACCTTCCAACCACTACCAACTTCTCTACGTTTCCCGTTTTTCTACACAGATTAAAGTTGAACATTTAATAATTCATAACTTATTTCGAGTTGAATTTGAACCTGCAACCCCTTTAGTCGTTATTATTAAGAGCCTGGAGTGTCCCAATGCTGGGTAAAGGTCTTCTTTTTCTTTCTTGCACTTATCCCTGTCCAGGGCAACCTCCCACTAGTATTGATATAAGACGTCCAGTTCGTCTTGCCATATCCGACGAGGTCTACTGCGACGCCGTGTTCTGTTTTGTGTCCTTTTAGTTTAAAATGTATTAACTTATTCACTGGTTATCTTTGGTAAAGTGCATAATTATCTGCCTGACCTGGCAACAAATATAACTTGCACCCGATTGCAATTCAGCTCAACCTCTGACGAACGAGTAGACTCAGTCTACCTCCTGTCCTAGAGAGAGACATTTTGAGAGAGAGAGAGACTCTGCAAGGGATGACTGAGTAGGAGATACTGAGGAGTGACTGAGAAGGATGACTGAGAGAAAGACTCTGAGGGAAAGATCATAAGTGCGGGAGTTTGATAGGGAGAGCCTGAGAGAGAAAGAAGTCTTTCCCTCTCAGTCTCTCCCTCTCAGAATCTGTCTACCTGTTTGACCACCAGTGCTGAAAAGGGGTCAATACGTCGTTAGTATTTAAAACACAATATATCTATATCCGCTGCATGCGGGTGGCGCAGGACCGATCACTTTGGCACTCTTTGGGGGGGCCTTTGCAGCAGTGGACAACTTTCGGCTGATGATGATAATGTTGATATCCGTTCAAATCGCTTTATTCAAACCTATTTCTATTTATGTAAACATTTAAGCCTAAGCACGTATCATTTAATTACATTTTATCTACAACAATTACACTTGTGATAATATACTTGAAACACGCAAGGCTCGTCTAAATAATTACGGCCTTGCATGTTTTTATGTGTCTAGTCACAATATTAAATGACTTCATAATATAGTGGGCCTAGTCTACATTGTTCGTGTTAACGAACAATGCACTAAAAAACTATATTTACAATCTTACACAAATCGAACAAGTCTCATAGTAAGCTCAACAAGGCTTGTGTTATATACTAGACGATACTAGACGACGATATATATAATAGATATAAATACTTAAATACATTAGATACTAACGGTTCCTATTATAAACATCCTTGAAGTAGCCACAAGGATGAATTTAAAAAGCGTCGTGCAGATCAGAGAAAAACGGGGTCGTGATTTGAAACTAGTGCCTGCTCGATTACTGCGGGTACTTCAAATTCTTTACGGGTAGTCGAAGTAATAATACATTACTTACCAAGGGCCGTGAAAGAAAGAAAACCCTTGGTAAGTAATGTACTATTAATAATTTGAGCTCGAAAATCAAAGAGGCTTTCTTCAAACGATGTAATCTTTATAAGATAAGGCGTTTTATAGTTTTAAGGAATTTAGTAATTATTAATCAAATCATCTTTATCGCCATTACAATTACTTAATGTTATTATTTTGTACAACTGAGAAATTTGATATCATTTAATGTTATATTTCTAATGCTATTTTTCTGTGTATTTTATTATTGTTCTTTATATGTTGGAAATATGAAGAAGATGAAGAAGTACATCTCTATTGCTATTTAAGCATCCAGCATATTGTAAACTGGTTGTCACTAGGGGTGAACTGAAAACCAGCGCAGCTAGTCTGTGCCGCAGCAAATGCTGAGTTCACTCCTATTGTCGCACAGATGTACTAGATTTCGTTTTTTTATTGTTCTGTTTAGTATGTTTTTATGTTTTGTCTCTGTATTTGGTATGTTGTGTAGCAATAAACTACTATTCTATTCTATTCTATTCTACATACGAATTACAAAAGGAATTGATATAAAACCAGATTCAAACGTCAAATAGGATCATCACACAGCATGCCGGCTGGTTTCCAGTCCAGTGGCAACCTAACTTAAAACTTGCATCGGAGACAGCACTATAGTACTTCATTTGCGATGTCCCGGGTATTGCGCTCCAGTTCATTATAAACTCTAATTACTTGCGTTAAAGTTTAAAGTCGCTAGTTAATTTAGACGTGTGCTGTTAAAGCTTGAAGTAAATTCCCCCCGATGCCGCTCGAAAATGGAACGCAGTCTTAAATTGCATTTCGCCTCGTTAGGTTGTGGAAACACTTTGTTCCATCATTTCCAGCGTGGTTGGTTTCGTTCCTGGAATCCTTACTTACTTAACGCGCACGCTATAGGGGAGTAATTAATAGTTTTGTGTTTGTTAGTGTAGCGTGATTCCATTCCGTGATCTTTCTTTCTTTCAATAACGTTCTGAAGCGAGGATTTTGAAGAAATTAATTTGATGTACCTACCTACATATCTGTTCTGTGTCTTAATGCGAATATCGTCGCTGGATATAAGGGTTCTAGTCACGGAAACAGAAATGTACAGCAAATTAAAATGGTTCTTTCAATCAAGCGTACGGCCCGCTACCGGTATGGTGACCGTTTACCGTAACCTAGGGACGCTTGCAACTCCAGGAGTCACATGCGCGTTGCCGACCCTTTTACAATTTATACACTACTTTCTTGAAGAACACCATTGAGTACCTTGGGTAAGGAGCTCATTCCAAAACCGGAGCGTCCTCCGTCTGCGTCTCCGTCCGCGTGGAACTCGTTTATATCGCAGCTCCATACAAACTTTCACCCTCCCATTAAACCCCCTTAGGGGGTGATTTCCGGGATAAAAACTATGCTATGTCTTTCCCCGGGACTCAAACTATCTCTATACCAAAATCCATCTAAATCGGTTTAGCGGTTTAAGCTTGAAGAGGTAACAGACAGACAGACAGACAGACACACTTTCGCTCTTATAATATTAGTATGGATCGCCCACAGACAATACATCATACAATTCAATATGTAGCTTAAGTAATATTCTGGGTTGATGTTTATCTAATTACCTAGCTTCTGCCCGCGACCCCGTCCGCGTAGAACTCTTTAATATCGTGGCTCCGTACCAACTTTCATCCCCCATTTCACTCTCCCAGGGAATGATTTCCGGGTATAACTATCCCCGATGCTTCCCCGGGATTCAAACTAGTTTCATGCCAAATTTCATCTCAATCGGTTCAGCAGTTTAAGCGTGAAGAGGTAACAGACAGACAGACAGACACATTTTCGCATTTATAATCCGTACTAATAAGTATGGATAGGTAACCACAGCTTGTTATCGAAGAACATACAAAAAAAAACACAAAACAAAAGTAAACTAGTTTTACAATAGGAACAAAAATAAAATATTAAACAAAAACATGCAAAAAATAACAATATAAGATGTTTGGTGAGAAGCAGGCGTTTCACGCATGGTACGCCTGTTTCTCACAAAACATTACGTTCTCGAGAAATCCTGAGAGTCGAAATGCTTCAACACCTTTCTTTAACTAAACTATCGTAAAGCAAGTCCGCTGCCAAGGAGTTCGGGGGATGGTTGTAAACAAGTTGTGGAACATTCTTGAGAGTGAAGAGTTGCGCCCTAAGTTTGTCTTTCTAAAGCGATCAAAGCGTTTTGCTGGTATATTAGGCAACATGTTCCCTATTGAAAATAATTACCCACAACCGTATACATTTTTCGTCTCATTCATATCAGTGAGAGATTATATGAGAACCACATAATTCTACAGATGGTTCATATAATTTGTAGAATTTAGTGGTTCTCATATAATCTCTCCCTGATATGCATGAGACGAAAATGGGCTTGTCTTGCTGAAAAGCATACGGCTTAAGTTCTCTACTCTGCATTTCAACTGGATCTGTATTTTGTTTTGTTAATTAAATGTATTTTCCGACCTGAATAAACAAATATTATATTTTGCACTCGGAATTGCAGTTTGTTCCTTGTTCCTATAGGATAAGAGAACGAACTAAATAGTTGGTGCTTTTCAGGCTTTGCACTACCGATCTTATTAATTCCTTGTTTTAATAAAATAGACTGAAACTACTTACTATTAAGGTTGATTCTCTATTCACATCGCCGTGTTAAAATATAGACTGCGAAAGTCGTATCTCGTCTTATTTCTTTCACGGAAATTAGCTTTTACTGTTTTTTAAACTAATGATGTTCTGGCGTAAAATTTATACGAAAAATGTTTCGCTTCTCAGTGGGCAGTCTTTTGAAATGGAAAGGAAAAATTTTGAGCGCTAGCTTTTTCTGAAAATATGTAGAATTTTGCGTTTTATTCTGAAACAAAGTAAACTCGGTGTTAATTTTCTTCGTACGAAGTTTCTATGTGGTTGATTACATTGTGTTCGTTCAAACGTTCATAAAGTTGTTTCTATGAGTTAAATTAACTTTAATTTATATTATTTTAGATTCTCCTATACCCAAAGCAATTTTAACAATTATTTGTACGGAGTTGTATTTTAAATTAAATTAATTTTATACGATTTGCAAACGGAGTAGTCGACTAAGGCAGATGGGTTGAAGTGTGTTGTGGGCGATGGGCTAGCAACCTATCACTGCAATATCACATTTTGTCGATCTTTTTGCTAAAAGTGGCGCTGGAACATAAGTTTCATGTGCTCTGCCTACCCCTTTTGGGAATAAAGGCGTGAATGTATGTATGTATGTATGCAAACGGAGTAATGGAGTTTTCAGTGGCGGAGAATCTATATACTTAAGCAGCAAGCACGTGCAGGCTTAAACGGTTCTATCAGCATGTCATTTTACACTCCTCCTTGCGTCGTGATCCTCATTGCTGAGGGTCGTGAACTCCCCGATGTGAAGTTAGTTTTTTCCGCACTATTGTCTCTCCATCTGTTCCGATCCTTAGCAGCTTAGTGCTTCTTGCAAGTTGCTGGATACCAACTTGTCGAGCGTATTTGAACGGTCCGTCTAGTTGGAGCCCTCCCTTTGATCCACCTTGCCGGTAACCATCAGCTGCTCCAGGTTGTTTCCCTCTTTTCGGGCGATGTGACCAAAGAAACTTTGCATTGAGCTTTTGCACAATCAATGAATTTACAGAAACAATTACCTAAACAACTTTTTACTTACTTGCCAGCGTGGGCTGGCTCCGTTGAGCCAGCCCACGCTGGCAAGTCTACCTAGGTCGTTACCTAGGCCTCCGACACTAAGACACGCCACTCTGCTCTGGGCGCTGTTCTGAGTAGCCTGTCGCCAATCATGTTCGGAGGATTGAAGCTGGCACAGGTCGTTCTGGACTTCGTCTATCCAGCGGTCGGCTGACTGGACGTCGACCATTTAGGCGCCCCAGCACTTCGATCAAATAACGCATTAGACATATGTTAGGTAGATCTGGATGTAATTTTTTATATGGAAAAATGACTGTTGGACTGTAACACGCGTTGGAAACGTTACGTGATTACCCCTCTGGTACACTCTTGGCGGCACGATCCCCCATTTTCTCGACGTGGCCGTGCCAGCGTAGTCGAGCAGATTTACTCTCCCCGATCATTTTGGGCTCGGCAACCATTGCAATAAGAGAGATCCATTTTATAAATTATTAGTTTGTATGAAGAAATACATACATACATACATACATACATTCACGCCTTTATCCCTAAAAGGGGTAGGCAGAGCACATGAAACTTGTGTTCCAGTGCCACTTTTAGCATCAATGTGGGTATAAAAGATCGACAAAATGTGATATCGTAGTGACAGGTTGCTAGCCCATCGCCCACAACACACCTCAACCCTGTACCCTTAGTCGACTCTTACGACACCCACAGGAAGAAAGGGGGTGGTGCTATTCTTACCCGACACCACACGGGGGATATGTAGAAATAACTGAAATAAATTTCACTTGTTATCTATGTGTGCATGATTAAAATAATAGAAAAGCAGGTATTATGTATCATGACTTGCTAGATGTAACCCTTTTTTGTTACTTGCCCAAATAAAGAAACATGAACGTTGAAGATCGAATCTCTTTCAAAATCACTTCGTCACCAGGAACTATCGTATTCCACTTCAGTAATTCACTCATTTATTGCTTTCACAGGTACCTGTAGTACGTAAGACTTCCGTCCCTTTATGTTGGGGGTGATATTAGGGGTATAAGTTATTGTATGTTTTTATTAACGTTATCAACTATCTCTAATTATGCGATTGGCTGATGCTGCTGCTTTTTAAAATTTCGTGTTTGCTCAATTTTGGGTTGATTGCGTAACTTGTCGAATGAGAGTTAGGTTACTCAATTGTCACCGACTCACGAATAATTACATTAAGATCTTCCAATAGTAACATACAAAACGTTACGCAATCAACTAGCCGCTATTACTAGCAGATTTGTATTTAAATCATCGAAATTTATTCAGACTTTTTTGTGTTATTGAGTCAAAACCATCCAAACATTTACATTTATGATGTTAGTGAGGTGATTGGATCAACTAGAAAATTATATACATACTGAAATGAAGATAGGATTCCAACAAACCTTGCGATCCATGACCGTATCACATTAACTCTGCTACCCAGCCTACAAACAGCTAAAATGCGTGCAAAGCTCACCATTTCCCCACACCGTTCAAATTATATTAAGAAACAGTAACATCGCTTACCCGAAAGCTTCAGCAGAATCAAACAAATATTTTCTTTTCGCAGGTAACGCTGTGAAACGGCTTAATAAAGGCGCTTGAGTCGATTCCGGCAAGGCGGTAAGCTCGCGGAATAAAAAAGCTCCCGAAGGGCGGGGCGCCACTGACAGCTGGAAGGTAAAAATGTTTCACTCAAAAAGTTATTTTTTGGTACGATATTTTCTTGCCGACCGTGCTATTTGGCACAATCGTCAACCACTTGTTGAAAGGATTCGAATGAGCCCAAATACGACGAGTTTATCTTGCGTAGTTAGGAGTTGCTATGGCCAGCTCCTGTCTCCATTATGAGATTAGCTCGGTGGTGCCATAACATTGCGTTACCAGCTTGTCGCAACTGTGCCAAATTGCTGAAAATTCAGTAGTCCAGTAAATGAACTGACAACTCGTATGGAAAAAATGTCAATTTTGGAAATAATTTATAATAGCTTATTTTTTATGTGTAACGGATATATTATCAATTAAATAGTTACCCAGCGACAAAATCCGACAAAATTTCAGACATCAAAAAAATGATAAGTTAACTAACTTCTGAAAAGTCAGAAAAAATATTAATAAACATTTTTGTCTTTATTTTGTTTCATTTACATTTGCTCTATAATATTCAAGATAAATCGTATAAAAAAAGACAATGCATGCTTCATTGAAATCTACATAAGTACTTCCGGGTGGAAAGTTTGTCGGATTTTTGAATTAATTATCTTAGAATAACATTCTCAAATGTAATCAACAAAAAAAACGCTATTATAAATTAATGTTTTTCAAAACCGTATTTTGCCTGGAGTACAGTTGCAACGTTTGACCCGCACGACCTGACGAACAAACGGACTAATAAGGTTAGTTAATTTAATGCTTGAGGTGCGATTCAGTCATTTTATTATCACTACTAGGAAAAACATATGAAAATTTAGATTACTTAAAATAGCAGTATTAAACTGTGTAGCGGCCATATTCATCATATAAATAATTACATAGAGACATAATCTTACAAAATATCAAACAAAAAAAAACTGAAAGGTCGGAACAAATATTCATAAATATTTTAATCTTTATTTGGGTTAATTTATATTTGCTCTAAAATTCAGTACCTAATGTTTAGAAGTATAATTTTAGCTTTATCAATCCGCCAGCTCTGCCGCCGCACCCCACGACCCTTTTAGCACCAAGTAACGTACTGCCCGATAGAGCATATATTACTATGGTAGAGTAAACAAGCTTTACCTATATTACACTTATAATGGAGTTATAAAGTCAATGAAGAATGAGCCGTATGTGTATGTGTGCGTTAAAATCTGAATGTATGGAAAGTTTGTCAGGCTTCTATGGAATGGCTGCTGCTAATATGCAAGTTTATTAAGTTTAAGTATATTTTTTTGTAATTAGTTTAATTTTTTCGTTTTATTATTTTTTATTTAGTATTAAAACTAAATGTTTTATAATTAAGTTATGATTACATAATTCATACAGTTTATAAACATTTTTATCTCTTCAGTTTAAAAAAAGTTTTTTTTTGTTTTGTAAAACAGGCTTTCGAGGTCAATATCACACAGAGGCACTATTTATATACTAATTCTCTTTATTAGATTCCACATGTTTGAAAACGACCCAGTAACCTCACTATTACAAAATAAAACTTTAAGTACATGAAGTTCCGCCCGCAACGAAACTTCGTAGTAGGCAACAATTTTAGTCCGTTTTTGTGCTTTGTTGTTTCTTATTTAGTAGTTTTGAAGTAGCTAAAGTTCGTCATGTGATATTTTACCCATAACGGGCTGAATTAGTTAGTAATTCTTCTGAATTACAGGGTTCTATCCCATTTTGTTCCACCTGGAAATAACCAAAAAATAATGCCGTTATTAATCGATCCCATTACAATTTAGAATTCGTCGCGCGTACTCGCCTTTATTTGCCTACTAAGAAGCTCCAATACAAAAATAACTGAAATGTTTTATTATTATTCTGACAGCCAGTTTTCAAACGAAGAAACGAAGTTGGAGTATTAGACAAAATATAATTCTACGCCTCTTGGCGAATTTTTTTCTTTTTTATTATATTTTAACGTGGGAGTTACCACGATCTTAAAGAATATATATGATTATTCTGTTCTACTTCTTATTTAAGAGCTAAGCTCTTGTTGGTGTAGCTCAAAGTAGGCCCTCCATCTACTCCTATCGCAGGCAACCACTTTGACATCTCGATACGACCTAACATCAACTCTCTTTTTGCGTTGCTCTATGTAGTTTATTCTAGGTCTCCCTCTCTCGCTTCCCCTCTGTCTTTCCTTCAATTATAATGAGTATGATACAGAGAACGAATACATAGTGTTTTTTAACCGTCTTAGAGCCGACGCCCAGTTAATGTAATTACAAAGAACTTTAAAAAAGGTATTTTTTTATGTTGTTATTAGTTTTTTAGTTATTAATATTGTTTTTTTTTGTATTAATATTAATTTTAATCATCCAGCCGAGTGACCGCAGTGACCGCTAGCCGCCATCTTTTGTAGATAGGTACGAACTCTAACCGGATGAATGAACTTCGCACCGCGTGTCATACAGGATTTTTCAAACTAAAAGCTTAACATATTTTTTTTTCACGAACGATTTGTATGTTTTGGATACTTTAAGTGGGTTTCGGCTCTAAGGCGGTTAAAAAAAAACACGTTGTTTCCATGTACTTACCTCTGTATTGCCGGTTCGAAGCTGGTTTATTTAAAAAAAAAGTTCCGTTGTAAGTAATGGAACAAAACCATCCAGCCATGGTCGAATACATTTTATGAATTTATCGCAAAGGTAAATTATGTTCCTAACATTTGGAGCCCTTTAAAGCGCTCATGGTCAAATTGGTAGACGTTTAAATAGGGGTGTAGACTCCAACATATATTATAAATAAAGAAGCCAAAAAATATGCCTAATGACGAAACTCCCATTCAAATATTTCTAAAAATTACGAAGCTGCAACCGTTTTAATGTTACTTGTTAGAGAGAGAAAACGCTAGCAGATTGTGACGTCACGATCCTTGAGCGTCTTAGTAAATGACAATCATTTCATATGAAGGTGCGTTTTGCGGAAAAGGGATAGAACATCTTAAAACTTTGGTAAGTGTCCAAAGTTTTAAGATATTCTATCCATCTATCTAGATGTTCTATCATTTAATTATAAATCAAATGGAGAAGAAATCAACCCAAGAGTTTAAATAATCACGAGTTATAACTTATAACACTTGTACATTCTAAATCCCTTTTCAAGAAAAGACATCAAATACAAATACAAATACAAATATTTATTTGCCAGAATATGGTAACATAAGATCTTAAAGCTAAGTAAGTACGTACATATTCTACCTGCAGGCAGATGTGCAAATATTTATTATTATTATTATCAATTACGATGTCAGTATTATATGATTAATTACAATTACAGCAGTCAATTATTCAGATAAATTTAAATAAAATAAAAAGTAAAAAATAATAACATTAGACACTAGTTTACATTATTCGTCATATATTCCTTAACACTATAAAAACATTTACATTGCAACCAGTCAGTTAATTTCCTCTTGAATATATTCCTATTTTCTAATTTAATGAGGTCAGGTAAATTGTTATCATTATTGATTATTTTATTTAGTTACCTATCGCGGTAACCGGAAGCCTTATTGTCAGAGATCGGATAGATAAATACCCACAGTTTGGCGGCGGCGTTGATGTTGAGTTGTGTGGAGGCCGACTCAATGCAATTTTGTTAATCAAATTCCCGAGGATTTCATTAAATACATAATAAGTAAAAAAATATGAGTACCTAATTAACTATTTTAAATTATTTTCCATGTGTAATAATAATAAATCAGCCTTTAAATGTCCCACTGATGGGCATAGGCCTTCTTACATGGATGACAGGGAACGGGCAATAGTCCGCAGTGCGTGTTGGGGACTTCAGATACACCTTTGAATTTATTCCAGGTCGCAACGCTTCACAGGTTTCCTCACGATATTTTTCCTTCACCGATAAGGTCTCGGTAAATATGAAATGATATTCCGTAGTTACGTAAGTTCCAAAAACGCATTGGTATGAGCCGGGATTCGATCCCACGACCACCGCTTGACAGCCGCATGCATGATCCTTTCCATGAATTGATTTACGAAATGTTGTTTAATTTACCTGCAATTTATTAAAGCAACGAAGTATTAGTAGCATATTAAAGTAACGTAAAGTTGTATCCTAAACATAAAATAATGAAACGAACTACTATAAAATACATTTTAAGAAGCTGATTCCATACTCGCTTAACATTTTCCGGGAATATGCCAACTTTAGGCATTTAGCTATCCCATTGTCCGATCCCTGCTTATGATATTGAAACAGAGATATTTTTATGTTGAAATGCAATTGAGTTGCGAACAAGATAAACCGAATTGACCCCCAGGTTTAATTACTGTCTGAAAATTTCGCTCGTCTCCCCGTATGTCAAAAAGTGATGAACAAACGGAAAAACGTGCAAATTTCAAGATTAGAATTTAATTCCCAACGGCAAGTCATTAATTTCAAGAGCCGTCACAACGTCAACAGACAAACAAAGAAATCCTATTATGGGGAACGTTTTCATAAAATTAGCAAAATGTGTGTTGAGTCGGCCATAGTGAAAACAAGAGAGTAGAAGGACATTTTGTAAGCTATAATACGGTATTTGACAAAAAAACATGCATTAAAATCCTCCTAGCGTTTTTCCCGTATTCAAACTAGCCCTTGGTCCGCTTTGGCACCGTATGCCAAGATTTGGCATAGGCACTAGTTTAAAGAAAGCAACTGCCATCTGACCTTCCAACCCAGAGGGAAAACTAGACCACCACGTTTCTAATGAATGTCATCGCCGAAAAGCTTCTGTTATATTCAGAAAATGTTAAACATATGTTTACTCTTTTCTGTCTTGTGTTAAGAGGCTCCACACGCTTTTTGATGGGTGTTGAGTTGATATACCTCCGTTCAAACGTTAATGGCACAAATGCTTGTCGGTTCTTCAATCCTTTATCTACATTTGCACGAGCAGAATTTTCGAAAAAATAATAATTTTTATTCTGATTTATTCAAACCTGGTCCAAATAAGCTCGGTTTTTTATAGTTGTATGTTGTTAATGCTCTTTTATAACTGTTCCTTATTGACGTCTCTGACAACGCACGACAGACTCATTTTTACAAAAGATACGTCCAAAAAACTGGATTCTTGGCCTAAAATTGCCATATATCTCGAAAACTGTTTTGAAGTGAATATCGGATACTATTTCGGTAAACCTGGTTGTTTTTAATACGATAAGCCATAAAAAACACTTTTTTCTTTTGTCTTTGTTTCATAATACACTTTTAATTGAATCGCATGGCGATCTGTAGAATAGGCTAATTTCCATGTGATATTTTTATAGGTGCGCTTATTTCATCGAAAGTATTGTCGCTCATTTAGCATCACCCAGGACACGTCCAGGATTGTGGTAGGTAAATCCTGCGTACGCAAGCAACAGATTGTCCCCGTAATACACTAATAAGTGTGTTACGAATAAATCAATTTTGATTCGTAGTTACTTTTCATTAAATCTGGCTTACACATTTCCCTACTTCCCTCTTTTCACCATAACAGCTCCCGAGATAAGCAAACAAGTGAACAAACATACCCTTTTGTTGTAAATTCGCCTGTGGAGTACAGTCCCAATATTTGCGGACCTGAGAGGTACAGTTGGAACAACAATTGTTCCAACTCGCGCCATATTTGCTGCCGCGTTGGCTTGGCTGGCTTTTTGCCCTGAGTTGGCCGTTTCGACCTCATTTTTGCGACTAGATATAGGCCATAGCGGGAAGTAGGATCCTCCACACTGTAAGAAGATCACGGCGGCTAAAATAAAACCTCTAGGTATACTGTATACCAGGGATGTCGCGGATGCGGAGGCGTTTGCGGATATTTGGGGTCAAACACTAAGAAACATAAATAAACAACCTCCATTTTATGATAACACGAAATCATCAAACACGTTAAGACTGTATTACAATAAAAAACTCGTCTACTCTTGGTCATAGAGACAATTATTCTTTTTGACTACCTAATGGCGAAAACATCTAAAATGCGCGCGGTCAGCGCCGCGTGGGCTCCTTGTCGTCAATTGCACTACATCCGCATCCGCAAAAATCCGCATTGATGGTTGCGGATGCGGATGCTGATGTCTGCAACATCCCCCTGTATAGGCACTATTATCAAACGCTCGCTGCGCGCGGAGTCATAAAATAACACAACGAATCCTCAAATCAATTAAGGGTTGGCAACTAGCTTGTGACTTCTCTGTGAGATCGCTGGCGGCTGCCGTAACGCTTTTTACTAATTGCTGTAAAATTTTGACGTCACACTGCAATTTTTCTAATCGTTTTATGGAAAATCAAGTATATTGCTGGTTCGGTCGCGAAATACTGCGTTTAGGTCCATAGTCATACAATTTTGTTTCTATAAAAGCGTAAGGTAGCTTTAAATTTACTCTAGAACAATAAAAAAAAACCTTTTTAACTGTTCCATCTTTTTATGATTTTGAATATATTTTGTAATTTATACTTTATTACAATAATTTGATGGTTTACTATCCATTAAGCAACACTACGTTATCAATTTCATCATCCATATATTTCGAGCGAGCGTTAGGATAAATCGACTGCCTGTGTGTGCAAAAAATTACATTTAGATCTACCTAAGCAACGTACGAAGCCTTACGCAATCCACTATCTGAACGAAACTGTGAATACGTATGCATTACGTGGCCGACTGTACTGTACCCGCAGGTCAAGGGACAGAGGGACACTCAACCCACAAATATATTCGTAGCAAGTGTTTGGAAACGCACCTTAATTGAATGAACGAGCCTCACTAGTTTGTTTATTTGCGACCTTTAAGGATGAAGCTGTGGTTTCTTCTTGATGCTTAATCAAATGGCATGACAAATGTATGAAACATAATATCTACTAACATTGGTAACACGGTAAGAAATAAACCATCCGCCCATAGCATCAACACCTATTTAAAATAATGGCTCTAAGAAAATATTATGAAAACTTCTTTAAATTATCGTCTTTACTGTAATGAGAATAGGTATAAATAAATAAAGATTTTGCGGACAATCTTACCCATTTCGACCTAGTTCCAAACTAAGCAAAGCTTGTACACTATATATATACACCTAAATAAATACTTGAATCTTATTAATACCTATAATATATATTGTTGATTTAAATACGAAAAAATTTCATTTAATCTCTGGTAGATATTCATCCTAAATAGATGTAGAAATATGTATTTATTCCACAACACACAGAAATGTACAAATGGCGAGCTTAGTGCCAAATAGCATTCTCTACCAGCTAACCATTGGGTTAAACAGAGATTTTTAAAAAGGGGAAAATAAAAAAGTATGATTATATCTGTTAAGAAAACATGAAGTTGTGTGTTAGAAATATTACTAGTATTTTGAGGTGGATCACAGCTAAATGATATCTCGCTCACATTTGGAGCAGCTCAACTGGGGAAGTACTTCCACCTTACAAGACCGCAGCCATATGCACGACACATCCTCGGCTACCTTACTCACCACCAGGAACACAACACCACAGTATCACAGTATAATAAAAAGTACTACAGTATACAGATAGCGCGCGAGTTGAATGCGTCCCGCACGTTCCTCGCGCGCCTGCAGTATAGTGCTGTCCTAGTCAGTCTCACATTCCTGAGCTCTGCATTCAACTCGCGCGCTATCTGTACCTACAGGGCAAGTAGTGGCGTTATGGTAGGCCTTCTGTAAAGTGGAAGTACTTTCCCAGTTGAGCTGCTACCGAGTGCTGCAGTTGTACCGCAAATGTAAGTTACAACGATGCACCTGCGCAGAAAGCATTTTTTGAAAACATTTTATCCAATAATAAGGCAGCGCGTTTGCGCGGGTAAAATCATCGACGCCCATTGGCCAAAATTTTGCGCTCGACGCCGGTAGCTCCGGCGCCCGCCATTTTGTCTGGACGCCATGAGCAGGAAAGCACGAGTTCACTTGTCATTGCATAGATTAGATTAGATTAGATTCATTTATTTCATTTTGAAAATTGACGTCATTTTTTGAAAATTAAATTGAATGAATTCACAAAAAGATCGTCAGAGTGTATAAGAATAACAATAATATAAATGAAAGTCAAAAATCTAAATATTTACATTGCAAAAATGAAAAAACAAGAATAATAATAAGGGACAATTGAAATAATATTAAAATGGTACAAATGTCAAAGGATTAAAATGTGTTTAAATGTCAAATTATTCATAAAAGCTAGGGTATCCTAGATATAAATAGTCAATGGTCAAAAAATTAGATATAAAAATAATGAGAAATTTTAAACAATATTCATAATAAAATAAAAATATCATTTTAAAACTCATATCATCATCATCATCATATCAGCCGAAAGACGTCCACTGCTGGACATAGGCCTCCCCCAAAGAGTGCCACAATGACCGGTCCTGCGCCACCCGCATCCAGCGGACTCCCGCGACCTGGTCACGAGCGAGCCGTGACCAGGTCACGCCTGGCCTGGCCTGGGCCTGGTAGTGAGCGAGTTGGTCATTTTTAAAATAAAACATGTCAAATACACATACAATTTACAATGTTCGTTCGTTGTATTCCTTTACGGAATACAACGATTTTGAAAGTAAAAGTTCCTTTAGTCGCCGTTCAAATATGTTGTTAGAGGTCTCGTTTTTAATTGTGGCGGGTAGGCGCTCGTACGACACCCGCGCCGTCGGCGCTCGCGACGGGCCTATTACGCGCGGGCTCCTGTCGAGCAGCGCGAGTCGCCGCGATACAGGTAGTAATCGCCCCGTCTAACGGGTGATTCTGCCAGGCATATTCGCTCGCTTAAATAAGTGGATGTTTCGACGCGTGAACATAATTACTTCGAATACGTATAGTGAATAATTAGTCATCATCGTGTACTGTGTGAAGAGTTCTCTACACGAGTGCCTCGAATTTACCCCTGCCAATATACGTAGGGCTCGTTTTTGTAGTTTGAATACTCTATCAGAGTTCGTTGAGTTCCCGTACAAAATAATACCGTACGACATTAGTGAAAAGAAGTATGCATAATAGATCTGAAGTAGTGCGTCACAGGAGACAATTGGCTTTAGTTTGCGCAGTGCAAATACCGCACTGCCTAACCTTTCACACAAGTTGTCTACGTGTTCTTTCCACTTCAGCTTGGCGTCAAAGTAAACCCGAGGAACTTGCAAGAGTCACAGCGGGGTATGGAACCCTGTGCTAGTGGAATGTGTGTAGTGTTTCTGGCTGTGAACAACATCACGTTGGACTTTGACACATTGAGTATGAGGCCGTTTGCCGAAAACCACTCATGAAGTTGGGTACACGTCTTTGTTACCTTTTGCTCGAGTTGTGAGTACGTGTGATCGGTTACTACGACTGTGGTATCATCGGCAAACAGCACCATAGTACCTTATTGCACCTTACGTATAGTGCAACAAGGTCTTTATTGAAATCGTCATACGTTCGATTTCATTCGGTACTTGTCAGCACTCGTCGGCGTGGACGAAGATTGCCGATGTAACTTATATTTGTGGTACTACTGTACCCAGTTAGACGAAGTTTAAGCGAGATGGAATTCTGCTGTGCCCTTCCACTTTTCAAAGTTGAGTAAAAAGGACTTGCGTTAGGGGTGTAGACTAAATAAAATAATCAATAATGTTTTATTTTCTCGATAAAGCATTAAACATGTATTCAAATGGAGAGAAAAGCAACGTGAGAGGTTAAATAATCACATACTTAGTTGTAAGTGTCCAAAGTTTTAAGAGGAGGTATGTGCTGTCCCTTTTGCGGAAAACGCACCTTCATATGAAACGATTGTCATGTACTATTTATGTGACGTCACGATTTGCGAGCATTTTCTATCTGTAACAAGCAATACTAAAACGGACGTAGTTTCGTAATTCTTTGAAATTATGGGAATGGGATTTTCGTCACTAGGCATATTTTTTTGCGTTCTTTCTTTCGGAGTTATAATAAATTTTGAGTCTAAACCGTTCTGTCTCTAGTTGTCAAGACAAGGAAATTGAAAATTAACAAAGTGTTGACATATCGCTTGTGACTCTTCCAGAGGAATCCACTGGCAACTGAGACACAACAATTAGAACATATTCTACGTTTTATTCCGTGGCTTCGCTTGCGTTCTTTGTAAAACCGCGGTGGACTTTCTGTTTAACCCTTTTCTTGGCAAATAACAAATAAATGTGTGTTCGAGCCTCGTTTGCGCCTTGTACAGCCAAAAGAATTGTCTGTTACAAAAATACAAAAAGAACATCCAAAAATGTGTATCTTATAAGATACACAACCCCCCTGTGGTGTCGGGTTAGAATAGCACCACCCCCTTTCTTCCTCTGGGTGGCGTAAGAGTCGACTAAGGGAACAGGGTTGAAGTGTGTTGTGGGCGATGGGCTAGCAACCTGTCACTGCAATATCACATTTTATCGATCATTTATAACCACATTTATGCTAAAAGTGGTACTGGAATACAAGTTCCATGTGCTCTGCCTACCCGTTTTAGGGATAAAGGCGTGTACGTATGTATGTATGTATAAGATACAATGTGAAGAAAAGGGTTTAATAGCTTTTTAGTCTATTTTAGCCTACATTGTGTCCCACGACAATAACATGGCAAGGGTCTCCCCTCTTTTCCGCAATTCGCCTCGGTCCTGTGCTAATCCATGCCAATCCGTATAAAATATATATGGTACGGGTAATGTATTCTGTGATTAGACATTCGGCGACAAGGGCGCTAGGTGGGATGGCGTCAAGGTCGTCGCGCCATCTCCTTTTTAGGTCTGCCTCTTCCTTATTAGCCATCGAGTGGGTTCCATTCGGTGGCTAATTTGGCCCATCGCTCTGGGTGCATCCGGCAGACAACCTCATAATCATCATATCAACCGAAAGACGTCCACTGCTGTTCTCCAAACAGAGCCCCAATGACCGACCTTGCGCCACCCGCATCCAGCGGACTCCCGCGATATATCAGGTCATCAGTCCACTTCACTCTCGCTACGCCTTCCCGTAGGTGCGTGGTCGCCACTTGATAACCTTTCCGTCCCAACGGCCATTGGTTCTAAATGCAATGTGATCCGACAGACACGTCCAGCCCCAATAGCTAATAAAAAGATTTACTCGTATTTTGCATATTGATTTGTGACTCCACCAGGGATGTTCCATACATTCGCATCCGCATCCGCAACCGCGGATATTCCGCATGATTTTTAACATTCGCATCCGCCTCCGCATCCGCAAAAAATGATGCGGAGTTTTAGCGGATGCGGATGTAGTACTATCGACAACACAGGTGACTGACCATCGGTGCACCTTAAGTGCATTGTAATAAGGTTCTATATAAACACAGGATGGTCAGTTAACAGTGTTGTCGTTTGTACAGTTCGCGACCAGATAGGGGCCAACACGGCGTGTGCCAAGCGCGTGTTCAGTATTTTCGTGATTATTTAGTCAATAAGAATCTTCATTTCGTTGCTGTAATCTGACGATTCGCCGCACGGAGAAAAAAACTAGCTTCCTCTAACAGAATATTGTAAATTCGACTTTATTTTATTGTATTATATGTGACAACTATACCTTTTTTACACATTACTAGAAAAATCTACTTCTTTACCAAATCATTTCTAGTTCCTATTACCCACTTACCTAGTATCGTAGAAAACAAATTTTGTGTAGTATACAAAACCTATCTGTAGCCATCATTATAGGACAGGGTAGAGTTTATCAGATATTGTAGTAATGTTCAATATCATTACTGCGGACTTGAAACGCCCAATAGTCTCTGTTTACTGTGTGTTCTATTAAGAACACCAGATTATTTATTAGTGTTCAATATAATTTTAGCGGAGTGCAATAATCAACAATTTCTGTGTACTATATGCAGTGTTGGGGGATACCAGATTTTTGTTTGTGTTAAAAATAATTACTGTGGCATGAAATATACAATATGTTCTGTTTACTATACATATTGTAGAGTTTAACAGGTTTTAAATTGGTGTTCAATCATTATTTCGGACTAACACTATAATATATTGTTGAGTTAACTAAAATTAGGTTAAACATCGTAGGTGTCTTCGTCACAACGAAAGCATGTTAGAACTGCGTGTTGCATGTTTTCGTTTTAACATGCTTTTGTTGCGGCGAAGACTTACTTAAGGTGTTTAACTCGGTTTGTATATTGGTTTACTCCTCAATAATGTGGCTGGTGGCCTGAAACATAGACAGAAAAATCTGAATTCTGAATAATTATACAATGCATAAAAACAAACTTAAAAAAAATAGTTTTATTTTTAAATTGGCACCATTAATGTTACATAACATAAATTATCGGCGGTACTATAGTAAGCGTATTGCACTTATCATTTTGGTAGCAAAACATTTATTATTTGTGTACTATCGACAACACAGCTAACTGACCATCGGTGCACCTTAAGCGCATTGTAATTAGGTTCTATATAAACACAGGATGGTCAGTTACAGTAACAGTGTTGTCGTTTGTACATGCAACTTCGTAACAGTATTTTTTTTCATTAAAACATAGTTTCAAAAACAGAACACTCCAATATAACCTTATCACTATCAACAACATATACATTTTCAATTAAACCGAACTTTGGTAAACAATCAAGTTCTATATCTAAAAATAACAATCACGTTTTTATTATAGTGCGTACCTTTTACACTAGTAATACAGTTATAATTGTAACACTCATCATTTTTTGTCTTATTATCTCGTTTGAGACTGATTTTTTATGATTTTTATGCACCCTGACTGTATATGTTTGACCGGTTCGGTGAAAATTATACACTGTGCGTGCGCTGGGCGCTGCGGGCGGCGGCGGAAGGGCGCGGGGGGCCTCAGTCGTCGTATCTTGTGGACAGAACAGTTTTCCGTTCCACGTAAATTATGTTTTGTTTAGTGTGCGATAATATTGTAATGCCAACATTTTTTTATTGTTGCTGGTATTACTTTTTATTGTTATCATTAGAGAGAGTATGTTAGACAAAAGAGAACGTATCTAGTTATGAGTAAAAATATTCCTAGTAATCAAGAAATTTCGAGTAGGTAATGGGTATTAAAATCCGCTAAAAGGTACGAGGTTATCTGTTATCTAGTACCTATAAATTGATTACATAAGTTGGAGCTTACACAAAGATTATGTAAACAAAATTTTATTATTGGTATGTTCAACTAGATGACGCTGAACAGAATAAATGAATATTGTAAATATCGCAATTATCGAAGTGTTGTAAGCTAAATGCATATTTTAAAATGTAACTATTAAATGGTTACCAAAACGATATCAAAGTTTTCGTGTACTAGAATATTCTAACTAGCATATTCTAGTATTAACAAAAATATGACTTGTTGTTATAAAAAAAGAACTGTTAACCATAGCTGAAATCTTGTTTCCTACACCAGAATCATAACTACTATACAATCTGGTAATATTGTAAAATATTTTTTTCTCCGTGCGTATTCGCTATTGGTGATGCGTTAGGTTTGCAACGACTGTAAATTTAATCAGTCGCAACATGTTCGAGTACTGCGTGACCCTAAAGACGTTGCGTATTTATGTTTTTGAGTCTTTTCCTCAAGATCCGCATCCGCATCCGCGGATGTGAGCCTGGAAATATCCGCATCCGCGGATGTTTAAAGAGTCACATCCACGGCATCCCTAGAATCCGCTATCATGAAGTGGTCTATATACTGGCCAATCCATGCCATAAAAAGGCATTATATGACTCTTTTGTACAAAACAGAACAATATCAAAGCCACCATATATGCTCATCCATCCTTAAAACGATTAGAAAACGTCAATAGATACAGCAATAGCGTGTCTTTTACGTCGTTTTGTACGAAATTTGGGCCAACCCTTTGCGTACAAAACGGTTTTTCAATGTAAATCACCTACATGATCGGAAATAAATGGAGCCTTAATGTTGTCATCAATCATAAGACGTTATTTCTATAAGGCTGTGTTTTTGTGTAGTTTGGGCGTTTGGTCGCATAACCTAGTTGTGGCGACGAGCAAATGAGCGTTTGAAACGCTGTGTGAACTAAAAATGTTTACTAATTTTACGAACCGCTAGTTTTTTTTTTACAAATACCTCATTCCACCAAGATAAACAAGATACACAAGATGATTACTAACATTCAACGAGGCCCTCGAGGCATTGTACTGAGGACGCTGGTTGCATTTCCTCGCTGAATTGCAACGCTGATGCGTTACGCGAGAAAACCGCCAGCTCTTCGGTCACCAGTTACGTCAACCAAGTTACATAAGGACATCGTTACAAAGCTACATCTCTCGGTTTTTTTTCTTTTTAACCCCCTACGCAAAGAGAGGGGTGTGTATCTGTGTATTTGTCTGTGGTAGCTCCCAAACGGATGGGCCGATTTGAATGCGGTTTTTTTGTGTCGTACTTTATTTTATCCCGAGTGTTCTTAGTTATGTTTCATGAAAATCTGTCTAGGCGTTTTTGACAAATGTAAATAAAATGTTCATTTGCACCGACTACAGTACGATCTCGCCTTGCCGCTTCAAGACGTTGGACAGGCAATTTAAGTCAGATATATCCACGGTATCGAACGTACGTTATTAACATAATAAAGATATCATTGATATCGTACACCAGAAGGCACTCATGAGTTTTCCCAACTGACGCAGTTAGCATTCGTGATATTCTGAATATTTTCCTGGAGTCCATTAACGACCAACATAATAACAATTACAACGTATCATCATATCAGCCGAAAAAAGTCCACTGCTGGACATAGGCCTCCCCCAAAGAGTGCCACAATGACCTGCGAACCTGCGCCACCCTCATCCAGCGGACTCCCGCGACCTGTACCAGGTCATCAGTCCACCTTGTGGGGGGCCTACCCACGCTGCGCCTTTCGGTACGTGGTCGCCACTCGGGAACCTTTCCGCCCCAACGGCCATCGGTTCTACGTGCAATGTGCCCCGCACACTGCCACTTAAGTTTAGCGATTCGGAGGGCTATATCGGTTACCTTGGTTCTGCTGCGGATAGATAAATTTATAACGTATGTGTTGACGTTACATCGCCCCTTGGAAACCAAACCTACACTAGGGGTTGAACAAGTACCTACTTTATTCGCATTCCAAAATTGATATTCCAAACTTCTTGTTCTGACCGTAAAGGATTCAACTCACGACCATAGTTTGCAAGGCGCATGCATGCACCATCAAATAATGACTTGGCTTATGGTCAGAAATGATAATACACGAAACTGCGAATCAATAAGTAAGTGATGTAATTGAGAGTTGTATGTAGGTATGTACGTAAGCACTTTTTTGTACACAATAACAGGGTTCAGCAAGTAGTGGTAAGTCTCACGGGAAACGTTGTTGAGTACAACCATCTTCTTCTTTTCTGTCATTCCTGATCAGTCACCTCTGAATCACCCGGTATTGATAAATAAATATTTGGGGACAATCTTACAACCATCAACCTAGTCCCAAACTGCGCAAAGCTTGCACTGCAGGTATACTTATACTCGTAGATAAATCCATCACTCCGGAAAAAATATTCGTGCTCATAACATAAATAAATGCCCTTAGTATAATACCGTTATTGGATTGGAATCGAACTACGATCCACGTGTACGACGAACTCACAGGATATTTGACAAATAACAAGAATCCAAAAAATTTGACGAATACCCTCTGAATTCGCAAGTTAAATATGCTAATTGCAAATTAATTTTACAAATATTTGACGAGACCTAATTCTTAAACTGAAAACATTTCTCCAAGAATTCGTTCGGAATCCGCGCTGGGGCCTCATTTTCACGATTCGCCCCAATTTTCGGGGCAATCCGAGGTACTCTGGGGTAATCCGACAATGTTATGCGTGGGGCAAGTGTAAGAGGTTAGGCGAGTTATTAAGGAATAGTAATTACGTATCTTTTCGAACTAGCGTTAGGACAAATTAACTGTCATATTCCCATACAAAAATTACATTTGGATCTACAGGTCGATTCACAAGAGCTGGTGCGTAATGTCTATGAAATTAATGACAGTTTGATATATTTTCCGCGCCAGCTCTCGTGAATCGACCTGCCTAACGTACGAAGTGTTTGGCAATCGACCAGCAGGTCTTCAAAAATGCAGTTACATTGAAAGTGTCTTTATATAACACAACAGTGGCGAACAAAAACGTACTCAAGCTTACGGCCCGCCCGATGATACACGGTCACCTCACCTCACTTTTGGAATACTTTGATGCAATTCAGTCAACTCAAATAAACTCAAGTAGCTGAGTTCTTGCACCCTCTCTCTCTGCTTATTTAGGATCTAAGCTCTTGTCGGTGCAGCTCAAAGTAGGCCCTCCGTCTACTCCGATCCCATGCAACCTCTTTGACATCTCGATACGACCTAACATCAACTCTTTTTTTGAGCTGCTCTATGTAGTTTATTCTAGGTCTTCCTCTTCTTCGCTTCCCCTCTGTCTTTCCTTCAATTATATTGAGTATGAACTTGTCATGTCGTATGAGGTGCCTTATCATCTTCCCTATTATATTTTCGTTTTTCATTAACTGCCTAGTTATGGTTGTTGCACCCAGCGAACGAAAAAAACCATAGAAGCCTAAGTAGCGCCGCAAAATGGCCCCACAGAATGGGTGCCATTGCCATTATCTAGGGATTGGGGCGGGGTGTGCGCGCATTGTAGGCTTTTAGTCACGTGTTTGGCTAGAAATTTATAAGGAGCTCGCGTTCTGTGGTGTTTTCGTTCGCTGGGTGCACCATGTAAATGGTTCTTTAGTCTTAAGAGTCCGCAGTAAGCTTGGCCGAATTTCACCTTCCCATATAAACGTAGTTACGCTCTCATTTTATATATCCATTTTGTTTTATAAACGCGAACTATATAAACTAATTACAGACACACCTCATGTCATTGTATATGCAAAGTTTTGTTACAATCCAACACGTAGTTTTAAAATGAGAGCGTAACTACGTTTGTATGGAGAATCGAGCTTACTGCGGACTCTTAAGACTTAGTCAACAATATCATAACTTGGGCGACTTCTAGTGCATCCAGTTTTCGCTTAAGCTTGTCTCTCTTCCGCCAACATCTTCGTCTCAGCACGTTCGTTCATAAATCCGAGAATTTTGCGAGAACGCGATGGGAATAATTTATATTAAAGAGTTACTGCCATGAGAACTGTGTGAACACAGTACTTTCAGATGTTTGGTTGAGTATATGATATGATGTTACAGGCGTCGGTTGCTGAAATTGGACAGATATTCATATTTAAGCTTTCGTGAGTTATATTTAAAATTATACTTGTGTTAACGATACGGTCGCGGTAACACCCATCTTGAAGGACTCCCGAACATGTCACCCGTGGTGACTTAGTACGTGAGTTTATAAATTAGTATAAATATGGACAGTTAGTTTACAATATATTTTTCTGAAAATACTGCTATGAGATTGTAAGTAGGTAAACTGAATTAAAACAAAAACTTGTTATTAAAGTTTTGTACGTACATATTAATACGACTGTGCGTGCGTCTTTTCACAAAAAATAAATATCAATCAAAATTTCGAAAACACGAATCGACAAAAATCTATGTATAATTAACGTTTGTATATAATTTCACCAGAAGAAGAAGTGAATGAAAACATCGTGAGGAAACCGCTATAATCCCAATAAGGTCTAGTTTTCCCTCTGGGTTGGAAGGTCAGATGGCAGTCGTTTTCGTAAAACTAGTGCCTATGCCACATCTTGGGATTAGGTGTCAAAGCGGGCCGGGCTTCTTTAGGGCACAACCGGGAATAACGAGGATGATGATGATATAATTTCACCAGAATTGGTTGCGAAATGCGACCTGTAAAGCAGAACAGCCGGACAGCCGCACAGCGGGACATTCGGACGTACGAAATAATTTTAGCCCAAACATCGCTCGCTCGTTCTATTGAATTAGATAAGTTGAGTAAGATGAGTCGCCATCTATTGAAGCTGCATAGCTCCGTGCCTAAGAATCTGTAGCAAACTTGCAATCGAGGTGCTTGCAGTGAGGTGAAATCAGTTGGATAAATTTTAACGGTTAGAACTATAGTGTTCGATTTAGCTTCGAGCTATCACGGGGATGGTAAGGATTTCAGTTGGCAACTATGACTCTCAGACTCTCAACTTTCTGTAGATGGACGATCCTTTTTTAACCGACTTAAAAAAAAAGGGGGAACTGTCTCAATTTGAAATAATACTAATAATTACACGGTCCAACTCACGTATTCACGTAAATTCGATTATCTCAATTTGGTTGTTTTTTTGTTCATAATTTTTTTTATGTAAGCCTCAGAACTCCGTCATTTATGAGCCGATTCGAACAATATTTGCTGTGTTTGTAAGACTGCGTCCAGGTTGGTCCCATTTTTTGTTTTTAAAGTAAATTATCCTGTTAACATCTGAAAGGGCTGTATACGATCGAATTGTGACATCCTATTATACAAGCGACACTGCCGCGAAAACACTCATCCCAGAAGAACTCCCGACGAGTTCGAAACATGTCACCCGACTGACATTTAATACGTGATTTTAACCGTGTGGTTATTAGTATGGCCTGTAAACGGTTCGTTCGTTCGAGTCCACAAGGAAGTCAATTTCAAATTCCGGTCCTTATCCGGCTATCTAAATTATTTTTCATACATACATACATACATACTACATTCTCGCCTTTCATATGAGTAGTTAAAAAAGTTATAGTGTTCATCATCAGCCTATGCGTCCCACTGCTGGCCATGAATGAGCTGGATTGGACAGTAGTCTTCACGCTGGCCCATTTCGCATACACCTTTGGATTTCTTCACCGTTCTCAGAATATTTTCTCCACCGAAAATGGGACTTGAAACAGGAATTTACGCAGTTAAATACGCAGGAAATGCTGGTTATTTATTTCAACTAATTACAAAGGATAAGGTCTCATGTCTCTCGGTACATGTACTCGTACCTACCTACAGTAGCAATAAATCCATTAGTGAGATAACCTAAGCTTATCCCTGTTTTTATCCTCTGATCCTTCGGAAACCCGCGATCAGATTGAATCCAGTCAGATCTTGGCCTTTATTGTTTCCTTAGGGTGAAGGCACATCAAAAGGTACGCTATGAAACCGATAAATTCTAGCCTATTTCTCCAACTTGATAATAGTCACCTGATCAAAGTTCGACTTACAACAAGTATGTACTTGACGTCTATATTTGACCCCGCAATTTGTACGTTGAGTTGTCGTTGTCAGATGACCGTTGTCAATTTGGTGAGTAGATTTAATTGACTAACCTCTTAGGTGACTGACTGGTATAAGGTTATACTTATGTTATTTTAATTATCAGTAAATCATTATTTTTCATGTTTTTCATTGAAATGCCATTTGCTCAAAGGTAAGCTGGAAGAGATCCCTCAAAGGGATGAGCTCGCCTTTGTACTTATTCTTCTTTCCGCTTGGAGTAGTCAACGAGATGTTAATGTGTTTCGAGGGACAACATTATTGAAACTCGATTGTGAAATGATTAATGACGGAAATGCATCGGATTGGCGCCCTGGTTTAGAGGGGAGAATTTTCTTATTTCCGCCCCTTCATAGCTATTTAATGCGTGACGCAAATGTTTATTATTACTCGCCATTTTTGTCAATTTAATCAATCTGAATCAAAATGTACCCCACTAGATTTATTAGGGTTGTCAATGTGGCGTCCCGGTCTCCCGGCCACTGAGCAAATTGTCCCGGAAAACCATAGTCAGTTAGTTGAAAGGAACTATATATAGGCATGCGTTTGGGGCGGAAAAGTTCTCGAGTGGCGACCACGTACCGGAAGGCGCGGCGTGGGTCCCTCAGGGTGGACTGATGACCTGGCAAGGGTCGCGGGAGTCCCCTGGATGCGGGTGGCGCAGGACCGGCCGCTTTGGCCCTCTTTGGGGGAAGCCTATGTCCAGCAGTGGACGTCTTTCTGCTGATATAATCATATCATTTATTGCGTTTCATGTTGTACATAAGGTCTTACATTGTTGTGTGTACAATTACAAAACAAATACGGGCAGTGATAATAGTTTCTAATGTTATGATACACAAGTTATATAGGTCATAAAAAAAAGAGTGATCATTATTAATTTCGTTTATCAAAACTAGGTTGATTCTAATATTGTGTGAATTTTTCAGATAGGAAATCTTTTGTGGTGTAATAGCATTTCCGCACTAAGAGGGCCCTCAAAACCTGTTTGATTTTTTTGGAATTTGGTGCGAGTTCAATTGTATCTGGTAGTTTATTGAAAATTTTTACACACATCGCGAATGGGCCAGAATGAACCATTTGCAATTTTGATGATGATGATGTTGATAAGGCATGCATATACGTAGCAAGGACGTCGACATTAGCTGGTTTGGATGAGACAAGCTCTGAAGAGGAGAGCAACAAAATATTCTTAAGTACCTACTTTTAAGTTATTAAAGATATGAATGTCGTATTTGTAATAAAACGTCGTTTTTAGCTCATGAAATATGAATGAATTAAAAGCTGTAATTACTTTTAACAACATTTTGTTTACGTTATTATAAATGTATGAATTTCCGTGAAAGAAATATTATGTACCTACTTACTTCATTGAATATAATAGCTATGCTTTAAATATTTTTCTATAGCATTACTTTTCCACCCATTGGACCTCCGACCTTGTAACTATCAAGGGTTGCGCGCAATTTCAGATAAATTATATAATACAACACTGCCCCGTAATGTGAAAACGTCATATCTGAATACGATTGTCACAGCGACTTACGCCCTTTTGTCATAATAAGGATAACGGCTGCGCCTGGTGTATTCCACTTGCTACCGCTATTATTATCAAACCGGTTCACTGAAGCAAAAAAATGACCATGTATTTGTTATTTTCATGTTTTTCCGTATTCTGTTACAGTAGCGTCAGTGTTTGGATTTATTTGTAAAGTTGTAAAGTGATTGAAGTAAGTAAATAAATTAGTTGATAGTATTGTTAACTTGAAGATTATCGTGTGAGTCAATGTGAACAATGAGTCCAAATTTGAAGTATGATGACATAGAACTTAGAGTACACTTCGACTAAACACCAAGGTGCAAACTTTCAGCGAAACCAAGGAGACCCGACTATCAACCCAATGTCGGCACGGCTATCACAAGACGGCGCGCGAGCTGTCCCGATTTTTCTCGCACTATACCTCTCTTTCTAAGTTTTCTAATAAGTCGAGAGACGGGTAGTGCGAGAAAAATCGAGATAGCTCGCGCGCCGTCTTGTGATAGCCGTGCATGGGAAGCTAAAGCAGCTTAAGGGGCAGGCACTCCGTTTTCTACAACATCAAGGGTTTGCTAGGCTTTCTGGTAGAAGTAGGTTGGCACGAGTATTGCCTACAACCCAACACCAAATAAGCGGACATTAATGACATCGACTTACGGAAACCCAGCCCAGCCTATAAACTATACATATGTATTTATTTTTCTTGCTTGCTCGCTATTGTTTTATATTGTCAATTTTTGTCGGTTTTTGACCCCCCCTCTCCTATCATCATCTTGTTAATTCCTTGAATGGACCCCGCCTAATAAAATAACTGCCGTCATCCAATGGTCAACCCCCTCCCCCCCACTATTTAGGACAGCCCCTAATGTACGTTCAGATTTCATATAAATGGGAAACCAATATTTTTTCGAAAGAACCGCAAAATGATTCGATTGTTTCGAAAAAAGTAGGTAAGCTAATTTCACGTTGAACCCATCCTGGGTTTTACCAGACCATTTGTAATCGTAAGCGGTCGCGTCGGTGTTGTTTGTATGGAATGACAGCTGCCGGTGCCATTTTTTAACGTTGATGGTTCTGTTATAGTAAGTTGGTGCAACCCGCTCTTAGTCCAACTCAAAATTTAGATGTTTAGACTCAATTAACGAGTAATTTACTTTATGATGTTGAGATTTGAGAGGAGCCTAATTCTAAAGAAATATTTATTCTGCAAATAGCCAACAATGGCACTTTTACAAGTCAATAAGTATATCTATTGTTTATTCTAAATTATATATCATCCACAAGAAGCCACAACTGAAGACCAGCGCTGGTCCTGCCAGCATTACGCTGAGTTGTGATCATTTAGTGGCAAATGTATATGTGCGTATGTGTCTACAGTTTGTTTTTATGTTTTTTGTCTCGAATAAATGTTTTCTTCCTTTCTTTCTTTCAAGATGTATTTTTTTCAGGATTTTTCGCCTGCTTAGTTAATGTATTTACGCTTCAAAAACCTACACTGTGCAGATGCATTTTTGGTATTAACGATATAGTTACGGTGAGTATCTACTCACCGTAACTATATCGTTAATCTTTCAACGGCGCTATTGTATTTGCACTTGCAGTGTCGTAAACCAATTTATACAACACTCGAGGGTATTATAATGTGCTTGGTTTTAAAATAAAGTACCTTTTAGCATATCCATGCATAATGTAAATGGCTCGCACCGCATATGCCGCAGTGTTATCCCTCGAGACCAATTGTATATGCACAAAGTCAACGAATCACCATTCCGATGTTTTATTTTAATATATTTTTACTGTTTCGGGTCAAATTTTAAATTCATCGTTTGATTTGCATTATAAATTTTTAAATTAAAGGAAAAATCGTCAAATTTAATGCTCCGAGCCGGATTCGAACTGGCGACCACGGGCATTCAAGGCGCGTCGCTATTAACCAACTGAGCTATCGGAACAGTCTGTATTTGACATAAGATTGAGTTTCACCTGGCCTGTGGATTTTTCCATTTCTTCTTGTTTATCAAACTGACAATTTTAAACAAATGTCAGCAATGATTTAAATCTTGCAGATATTCGATTTGTCGGCTGTAAAGGGATGACCGAAGCGCCAAAAGGAACCAACCCAAGCGTTAGCATTTATTATTAAAGGCATTTAGTTTCGTGTACATAGATACGATTTCTTATTCCGGGATTTGAGGGGAAAATAACGAATATAATTGGAAAAGTCCTAAAACGTTACGTGAAGTATATTTGTCATAATTCCAAATCATAATTTTGCAACCACCGCGCTTCTATATATATAGTATCGAAAGAACTCGTAAACCGATTTCAAAATATCATTCGCTTGTAAGTACACTCAGCATCATATAGTTAGAGTAGCAGTCAAAGTAGTCAATCCAAAACCCATGTCAAGAGCTTAGTGGAGAAGTAAGACGAGGAAAGCTGACCTCGCCACCGGGCCCCTATTTCACCAACTTGACAATTGTCACCTGACAACGACAATTCTCCGTACATTGCTGGTTCCACAAGTAATCTAGCAACCACCTTAACTTCTAGAACAATCAATTTATGGCGAATTGTAAGTGTCAGGTGACAATTGTCAAGTTGGTGAAATAGGGGCCAGGTGGAATAAATAGCTAGGAAAAGAGAGTGAGCCAAAGCTAGCCAAATTTTTCGGTACCTACACATCTTTATTACTGTAAGAGAAACGATGAGTTACGATATATTTGGTTAATTTGGCTTCTACTAACTATACGATGCTGACTGTACATAAAGAAGAATCTTCGGGTTGGGTCATGGGCTCATGGGCTACACTATCGCAGTGGGAAACTGGATGGACATATTAGGGTAAGGCCGTTATTTCTTGTTCATGATTAAGCAGTTTAACTCGTCCACATTTTAATCACTTCCAGTGTGTTACGAATATTAGTAATCCATTTATATAGCTAATTGGCGTAACACACTGGAATTGATTAAAATGTGGACGAGTTAAACTGCTTAACCTGATTAAGGCCTTACCCATTAATTGTTATTTATTATAAATAAATCTGTAATAATCCCGCAGTATTGGGTTTCGTACTAGCCGTGCTGCTGGCTAGTTAATAATAATGGCACTCCTCAGATATAATTAGAACACGTATGGCAATTACGGATATGAATTGTCACACGAAAATTGGGACCAATGGAAGTAGGTTGCGATCTTTTTTAATTCCCCACCAGGCCCCTATTTCACCAACTTGACAATTGTCACCTGACACTGAAAATTCGCCATACATTGCCTGTTCTAGAAGTTAAGGTGGTTGCTAGGTTACTTGTGGATCCAGCAATGTATGGAGAATTGTCGTTGTCAGGTGACAATTGTCGAGTTGGTGAAATAGGGGCCTGGATGGACATATTTTAATACACTTTTTCTCTTCGGTACCTTTGATCACATTCACATGCCATTTTTACTACACGTTGCTAGGAAATTGGGTCGACACTGCTTTTATACGCCGAAATAGCATATTTTGTAACGACACTGCTGTATTAAAATGTTTTGAAAATGCGCTGAATTCAACGCTAAAGCTTATGAATTATTTATGTAAATATATCGAGTGCCATGGATGCAGACGACAGGTGTTTAATGAAAAATTAGCTCTAAAACTGGCGCGTTAATGTCCAATGTTGTTATCTCCGCTATAAATGAATCATATTCTGTATTCATGGTTACGATGTGACATGCCTATTCTTAGTAAGTTAGTGTCAATTTGAGGCGGTGATAAATAAATGATATCTGCTAACACTGTACAAATGAATCCGCTTAGAATAGTATTTGGATGTATTTCCATACTATAAATAAACGAAGTAAATGTAGAGGCCTCGGCAGAGAGTACAACTTTGTACCCTTTGGCGTCGAGACCCTGCCGCTGGTCCGTGGGGTCCCAGAGCGCATAAGTTATTTACGAAAATCGCGAAACGTGTTTTTGATGGTGAACCGAAGAGCTGGCGGCTTTATCGCGCAACGCATCAGCATTGCAATTCAGCGAGGAAACGCCGCCAGCAACCTCGGTACAAATGCCTCGAGGGCCTTTTTGTATTTAACTTAGTTTTAATTTTACTTTAGTTAAAATGTTAATTATTATCTTTATTCTTCGGAAAATAAATGAAAAACGGAAAAAAACAGTGAAACAGGAATTTCGATATAGACAGAGACTATAATTTTATCCCGTGACTTTGCTCGCGTTCCATCGACGGAGCCGTGCAGGAAGCTAGTCCTACTATACTTGTAATATTATAAATGCGAAAGTTTATAGATGTTTGGATGTTTACATGTTTTATGACTCAATCATGCTAAAACCCCTGAACCGATTTGGATGAAATTTTGCACGAAGATAGTTCATAGCCTGGATTAAAATACCTATACGATCGTTTTTATCCCGGGTCCAAGCAGATGAAGTCGCGGGCGGATGCTAGTATGTGTATAATACTGGGTATACATTGCGTTAAGTATTAAAAGATACGCACTGATAGTACGAAACATTATGAGTCTGCATTTTGAGTGAGGAAAAGATAAAACATATGAGAATGTATATAAAAAGAGTGGAAAGGCAAGTTGGAAGGGGCAGACCTAGGCAAACTTTCTCCGATCAAATTGAAGAAATCTTACTAAAAGGCCAGGTCAAAAGTACCCTAACCTCCTAAGGGCCTACTCATAGGACTTATTCTGTCGAAGGAATTTAAATTATATTCAACTAGAATAGAGTTGCATTTGTTTTGTTTCGGGCCCTTTTTAAAGCAAACGAAAATCGACTCTATTTCCGACAAAATACGATTCCAATTTTAATGGCATTTTGTGTTGTATGGTGGGCCTTATAGTAGGAGGTTAAACCGACGAGCATGTATGAGAAATGTTATGAAAGTGAGTGAAGCGAAAGTGGTTGTTCAGGATCGTAGCAAATGGATATCCGTGATCTCTGCCTACCCCTCTGGGAAAGAGGCATGATTATATGTATGTATGTATGTATGTATTATTTCAGGGCGGCATTTCATGGTAAATGTTACTTAAAAGATTATGATAAATAACCAAATACTTATTAGGGGACAATCTTTCACAAATCGAACTAGCCCCAAGTCCAATAAGCCACTTAAATACATAGAAAACATTCAAGACTCAGAAAATCATGCTCATCACATAAATATTGCCCTTACCGGGATTCGAAGCCAGGACCTCGGCTTCGTTTTAGGCAGCGCCACTACCCACTAGACTGACCGTTGTCGTCCAAATGACGGTGGCTGGTTTCAACTTTCAGAATATTGTTGCGGCGTTACCCCTATGTTTAGTTGTTTTCTCTATCGCATTCATACTGAAACCAATACTTAGGAACGGAACGAAGATACGTTTGTCACCAGCTAAATTGTCATCGATGTATGCCAGGTAGGTATGGTTTCAGAGAAATTTCCTCCCCCGGACGCTCCGGTTGTGGAGTGAGCTTCCTGCTGAGGTTTTCCCGAGGGTCTGTAGTATGGGGTTCTTCAAAAATGGAGTGTATAAATTCTTAAAGGGTCGGCAACGCGCATGTAACACCCCTGGAGTTGCAAGCGTCCATAGGCTTCGGTAACCAGTTGCCATCAGGTGGGCCGTAAGCTTGTTTGCCACCGAAGTGGTATATATATAACGGCGCGCGATTTATTATTTCGATTATTTGTATTGGAATTCAATTAATCGAGTAATCGTGAATAATCTTGAGAGAAGTTTATTATTTCTTTAAGCGGGTAGTTGATAAAATTGTTGACATCAAGTTGATTTAATTTAAGAGCCCCCGAATTGAGTTGTAGGTATCCATGGCGGCGAGGGACGTCATTCGTTGACAGCGCCCCGTCCGTGATGGTCGCTTGCAAACCCATTGGCTCTTTAATCGAGATTTATTAATGCAATCCTGTTATATTTTCGGTGTTTGTGAATTTGTTTTATTGTGTGACTTTTATTTCGCGAATACCTGCAAGTACACGCACACAGCGGAACGTAATGTCGGATCCGCCTTCACACACGCCTGCTCGGCCTCCCTATCCCCTCGAGATATATATAATTTTTTTCGAGTAAAATAACACGTTTAAGCCCTTTAGAGCTATGACACAGTGACTTTTTGAAGCGATACAAACGCGCGTTTTACAAGCGCGCGACACTAGTCATACTATCACCTATCAAAACCTCAAAACGGCTCGCGAGCTGTCTCACGGTGAGATAGAACATACGTCTTATTCTAATTAGAACACTTGGAAAGACTTTGATAGTCTATCTTGCTGCGAGAAAGCTCGCGCGCCGTCATATGATAACAAAAGGTATTGTATATTGTATCGGGTTGAAAATGAAAATGAAAAAGTATTTCGGTTTTTTAAACGATTTAGCAACAAGCAAGGTTGGAACCTCCTCTTAAACATTTCATTATGCTTGTATCAGGAGACACTGCTCTTCCAATACAATAAGTGGTGGTAATAAGTACCTAATAGTACAGGCGAGTTCAAAGATATGTATACACTTTTGCTCCTTATTCCTTTGTAATAGTATAGCTGCGCGATATCGTCCTAGGCACTCCTATGTTTTGGCATGAAGCATGAAGATTATTTATAACCTGGATAAAATATATTAGTTTTTATCCCGGGTCCACGCAGAAGAAGTAGCGGGCGGAAGCGAGTGCGTTAAAAAAACCATAACGATTCATTATCATATCTTCAAAGGTACGTTGCGGACCCTTAACAGATTTGAGGCTTAATTGTGTTGACAGCTAGAGACAAATGCAAACGAACCTCACTATTACGCAGATGGGAAACTATTTAAAAAACGACTTGTTCCCTCGTCGATATCCGTACAAATATTGTTTCAAGATAAATATTGGTCTTGTCTGTAGATCGGAGTAGGCGCTTATGCTGTGACGTGGACGGTGTTTACATAAAAGTGCTGGTTTAGGCGCCAATTCTAAGATACGATATCAGGCAGTCGCCGTAGAAAGACCAAATTTATTATCGACTGGCTGTCCGCGCGGCTACGCCCGCGTATAGCGCATCACACTCCGCAAGCCGCATCCTGCTGCGGCGTGCGGAGCCGCGGACTCGCCGTACTGAGATGCGGTGCAGTGTGAAGTACCGTGCGGAATTTATATACAAACAGGTACTAGCATCGTCGCTGCGGGATGCGGTGGCGGTTTGATGACCGCGTATAGCAAAAAACAGCCCCTTATTCTGTAACTTGTTTTAAGCTCACCTCAACACTCAACCCACACATATATCGTAACTAAGCGTAGTAACTAAGCGTAGGTAGAGGTCTAGTTACGTGACGGGTGACCGGCGGGGTGAGCCGCATTAGCGCGTAGCGGATAACAGCCCAGTCAGACGTTTCGGATGTGTCGCAACATCCATGCTCACGGGACAACTCCCAAGTTTCCCGAGAGTCCCGTTTAGTAAAATAATGTGTGAGAATCGTGAGTTGAAATCAATTATATCCTAATTCGTTTTAATCTTTTTACATAGTGTACAGTCCGCAGCCGAAGTTGCTAAGCGATCCTAGTGCTAAATGGCGAACTCTTATGCAAGGGAATAAGGATCTGTGTTGGTCAATTTGGACGTCTTATTTTGCTAAGGTCATTCTGATGCTGACTGCCTTTGATCCTAAACGTTGTGTGAAAAGCTATAACCACCAAATAGCAAAGACAATTGCCAATATTGCCATATCACTAGCTTATCTGCAGCAGCAGGTGTAGACTATCGCCGCCCCCTTTATAAATATTTTAGTCGAAACGATGCAATTACGCTACGCGAATTCGAAAGAGACAATTGTTCCTACCATTGTTTAGTCGATTGAAGTATTCTAGAACACCAATTTCTCATTGGCCCCCGTCAAAATATTATCTTGCTGTTTCGTTAATGTTTCTCGATATGTGGCGTTCTAAAAGGATAACAATATAATAAATCAGCCTGTATTCGTCCCCCGTAGAGCTGTCATAAAATATAGGCTTTGTAGTCTTATATGTCACACACAAGAAAGGTAAACTTTGCCCCTCGCCCGAGCGCGGAAATTTTGCGAAAATTGGCATAAAGCACGGATATTGTCACAACGGACGATCCGAATTAAAAATAAACCGGCCTAGTGCGAGTCGGACCGCGCGCAGACAAGAGACTTCTCTTGTCTGTCGTTGACCTTAGTAACATCGACACGCGCAAATCGCACATTATTTTTTCATGATTTTAACTTTCCGTTTTGTCGGCGTGATTGATTTATATACATAGACAGACGGGCAGGCGGATATGCCGAAACTATGAGGATTCCTTCTTGGCTACGAAACCAGTAAAAAAAAAAATCTTTTACAGTTTTTTAAAATCAAGATTAAAATATAATATTTTACCGATAAAATAAATGGAAAATTAGGGCTTAACTTTAGAATTCAGTTATGTAATAAATTTTTATTGATTTGGATTTAATGAACTATGAAAACCGCTTTACTCCCATGTGTTGCAGATTATGATATAATTTTATGATATCCTAAATAAATATGCTAGGGCACCTGATACGACATGACAATTACATAAAAACTATAGTTGAAGGAAATATATATTAGAAGGAAGGAGAGGTAGGGAAATACCAAGACTTGCGTTTATGGATCAAGCTAATGAGAAAGTTAATGTAATGTAGCAATAGCTCAAAACAGTGGCAGAGAGAACAGAATGCGGATATTACTCCACCGACAAGAGCCTGGCTCTTAAGTTTATAATGATGATCCAAATTGTAACAATCTATACTAATATTATAAAGAGAAAATCTCAGACACTCTAGCTTTGTATGTTTATAAGTTTGTATGTAATGGTTAATCTCCGAAACAGCTTTTACCGTCGGGAGATATCCGCTCCATAGTTTTTTAATGATGAATAAACATTCAAAAGTACTAAGTTTACCAATAAGCAGCAAAATCTCTTTGGAAACTAGTTTGCTGAATGGATATGACAACTTTAAAATTAAATTTTCTGCTCGCCTTCGACTCATTGTTGTCAGTAACTTTGTAAGTAACGGTCTGGTACCTAGTGAGTTTGCCGATAAATTTTTACATGTTCGTAGTAATATTTCTAATATTTATTAGGTTTTAAATTTTGTTGGCAACTATTAAAAATTCGCATCACAATTTGCAACTGAAAATTACATTCTTTAAATTTTAGGGTGGGTTGCCCAATCCGACTGCAAACGTAAGCGGTGTTCGTTAAAATCGGAATGTATGACAAGTTTGACAACTTTCTATGGAATGACAGCCTGCCGGCGCCATATTTAACGTTGGTCAGTCTGCAATCGTAAGTTGGTGCAACCCGCCTTAAGTCCCCCAATTAACCTAACTTATCTGCTTAGCAGTGCATCACACCGGCACACAGTTGGCTACCTGCTAATACAACACATTTTTAATTATAAAAACCAGGTCTCAATTTCTTAAAGCCTGAAGGAAAAAATGGAGATCCATTGCTCCAAGCTATATTCGAACCAGCGACATTCTGGCATATGGCGATGGCGGCCTGCTGCTCCAAACCAACTGAGCAATTGAAGTCGTTGCTCGGCTCAACGGATATTTCAACCCCTTCCCAACGCCTTATCTCAAAGCGACATCTACCTCGAAAACTCAGGCTTATCTAATATAGGATTTTCAAACTCGAATGGGTAACTTCGAAGTCCCATAGTAACCCAGGCGCGAACGTATAAGAGGAATCGAATTTCCCCTCGGAGGAAATAAAGGCCAATGTTCTCATGCTTTACAAGAAGTCGTATTTCCATAAACGTATAATAATAACGAACGCCCTTTTGAAAGTAAGTTCTAGAATAAAGGTGAATTGAAAAACAGCTTGATTAAATATAAAGTTTGGTCGTTGGTATTGTTTGTTAAAATGTGTTATTGATCTGTGCGATATACAGGGTGTACCAAAAATGGGGTGTGAACCGAACAAGGGCTCAACAGGTATCGTGTTTTGATAAGAAAAACAGAAAAAACCTACCTTAGTATGTATGGAGCGTTGGCAGACTGGAGCGACAAGCTCCATAGAAATGTAAAAATAAATCGCGTCAAAAAAATTATTTTTTCTGTTTTTCTTATCAGAACACGATACCTGTTGAGCCCTTGTTCGGTTCACACCCCATTTTTGTTACACTTTGTATAGTGTTATGACGGTAAAAAAGGATGTTAAATTGAAGATTGTTCTGGTTTTATTTTTTCAAAAACGTGTGTACAGAATTAGTACTCAGTGTCAGTTTTGTGACGAAAATTAAGCAGACAAGTGATGTGAAAATGAACTTGTTTCAAATTTAACTTAACGTGTTTATATGCATTTCATTCATAAATTGAAAAGAAAAAGTTAACTTTTATACAAACTGAACACTTAATTGTCGCCACGAAACTGACAATCAGTTTGTTTTCGTTTGACGACTCACGCTTATTGACTACGCCATCTTTTGATAACGTCCAAATATCATGAATAATCGTCCAGCAGTGGAGGTCTTTTGGCTGATATGGTGTTGATGATGGCCACCTTCTCTCTTCATCGTACCATAATCTTCGCATTACGCTTGCCTCATTCAAACAAAAACTGTAACAAAATTCAGTTTTACTAAAGAAAGTAAGATCACAAATACCAAATTACCCTGTATATTACAGGTCTAAGTTTCATTATCTAAAAAAATATCTCATTGTCTACTTGAGCGCTCATTATCATCCAATATCCTCCGGAATGAAAGTTCCAAGTAATGTAGGAGCGTAAATAACCTCGTAGATAAAATTTCCTTTTGTATTATAAAATAGGGGGATGAGGTGATACTACTTGAATGCTGATTAGGTTTAAGAGGCACGCTGTGAATAAAAGGCAATGTTTCGCTAGATTGTTTGCGCTGTTTTGTATTGACAAAGAAAGGTATGATTGTCTAAAAAATCGATAGCGTTACTTTTCCTACGTACCTACGCTAGGTAGATCTAAACATTTATTTAAGTATTTTCAAAACATCGTGTACCACCCAATTAGTGGTTAAACATACATTAACTCAGTGTCAGTGATGTGGCATTTGAAAATAGTGACACGAAAATATTGTCATCAATTTGTTAATTCTCCATAAGCGTGACAGAGAGTTGTTTTATTTGGGTCTTTTTGTTTTAGTTTCTGCTTTTTGTTTGCCACAAACTATTTGATATGACTTTGGGGCACATTGAGTAGGTTGTTTATGGTAAATAAGTGATTCGTCAGCCATTTTATAACCACTTCTCAATTTAGCTGCATTGCATAAGAGCCTTTCCGTCTCTTACGGTGACGCTATGGAAGTCTTCCTTTAACACTTTCACTGCCAGGAACCCTAGCGGGCGCCCTGATCGTAGGCGCTTTCTTCTACTTAGCGGGAAACCACGACATCGTCTAAAAGAGCAGCGCTACGAAATTGTTGGCAGTAACGATGTTAATACGTGCAAGTATGAAAAATATTATTAAAGGCAATGATGTAATATGAAAAAGAGAGGATAGGTTCCGAGTATAAGCGCTCCAAAAGTGGCATACTAAAACTGAGTCAATTCCACGAACTTGACTCAGTTTCGCATCGCCAATGGAATCGTATAAACGTGTCTCAGCTGTCAGGTGTGGTCGCCATTTTTAATCACGGAATTTCGTATAGACAACGTATCTTTCTTATATTACATCATTGATTAAAGTGATCAAAGATAAATAACTTGAAATGGAAATTCATTTTATCTTCCAACGTTGAACGAACGAATTTTATAATAATAAAAATACGTTTACTTTCATCGGTGGTTAATTAACGTTCTCATCGATATTAATTTAATTAAATAAACCCCAAGGTAAATTAACGCAAAACCATCTGTGTCACTAGACTAAACATTACTGATGAGGCTAGAAGCGACTTGATAATTTTATTAGTGTTGGAAATTAGCAAATTTTCAGCAGTTGTGTTATTGCGGGTTTGTAAACTCCTCATTAAATTCGTAGTTGGGTGAGGACCAAATTCTTGGCCAGTAGTTAGCCTAGTTAATTGGTAGTAGTTAAAAAGTTCCGCTGTGACATGAAAATTAGCCATACAATTCTATGGTTAATTTTCATGTCACAACGGAACTTTTTAACTACTACCAATTAACCACGCTAACTACTGGCCAAAAATTTGGTCCTCACCCAGTTACAATGCGTCGCAAAGAAAATAACTTGATAATTATGATGAAATTTTCTCAAATATGATTCAATTTTCCGAACATCGTTCGTATATCCTCGCATTTTTGGTACCTACCCTACCCAAAGGTAAACGTCGTGGCTAAATTTGGAATGACGAAAAATCCTCTTAAGTAGTTTGAATCTAACCCATATTGCTTTATTATAAAGTGCCTTTCATACACTTACCTATGCGTTACAAACAAGCACATGACGGCTGAATATAAGTACACATAGTGAGACCCTGTCACTATGTATCGGAAAATGACGGTGTACCTATTGGCCTAAGCTACTAACGCTCGTTCGAAAAGTTACGTAACTACCTCTCTGGAATGAAACACCATATAGTTACATACTGAATAACTGGCTGGTTGAATTATTATGGATGTGGTCTTCTGTAAAGTTGGACATTCTTCCCTAATCGGGCTGCTCCAAATGAGCGAGATGAGATCATCAGGGCATCCCGCTCGCATGCGCTCGCCAGCTAGATAGATAGATAAATCATTTATTTGTTTGCTAAATACAGACAAATTACAATAAGATTTTTTGTTACAAAAACAAAACTTAAAAGAACATTAAAATAACATAAAACAATCAGTTTTTATGCAGAAAAATAAACTGTGTACATTAATTGCAGCAAGACAAAAACGTTCCAACTCAGTGCGTAGATTTGCTCGTAATTGAACAAAAACACTGGTATTCTGTTAGAAACCAGAAAAATATATGTGTAGAAAATATATATGGAAGGACAAACATACATAAACAAATAGTAATTTTACTTATATAACTCAAAAACAACAAACAAACCTACAAATATTTGATGTGTGGCCATTATACAAAACGTGGCGCGATAAAAAAGAAGAAAATATAAAAAAATGAAAAAAATTAATATCGATGTAAAGAGGGTAAGACGGTTATTTCTTGTTCCTGATTAAGATGATCACTGGAAGTGATTAAAATGTAGACGATTTAAACTGCTTAATCAGGAACAAGAAATAACGGCCTTACCCAAGAAGCAAAAGAAGAAGAAAGGAGATTCAACGTCGTTTAGAATGCACAGTCACACAACGAAATCTGCAACCAAATAGCCGTGCGGAATTCCTACCACTTGCTTCTCTATGAGCATCTTCTTAAGATACGTGCTCTTGCGTTCCTAGCGCCATCGGGTGAATCACATCGGTAGTACGCGAGAGCCGAGTTCAGCGGAATAGGGGTGTAGACGATAAATAAAATAATGAATAATGTCATATTTTCTCGAAAATAATCGAAATCGAATGCAGAAGGTTAAATAATCACCAAGTTATAAGTGTCCAAAGTTTTAAGAATGTTCTGTTCCTTTTTCGCAAAACGCAACTTCGTATGAAACGATGACGCTGGAAGATTGTGACGTCACACTAATAGACGGCAACGTGCCGCGCCCCATCGTGTTCGACGCGGCCCCTCGGCAGCATCCCGTAATGTGACGTCACACACTGTTTGCGTTTTCTCTCTCTTACAAACAATTTTAAAACGGTTGTAGCTTCGTTATTCTTTGAGATATCTGAATGGGATTTTCGTCACTAGGCATATTTTTTGCCTTCTTTCATTTGGAGTAATAATAAGTTTCGAGTCTACACCCTTATTGGCAAGAAGAACAATGCGTATAACTGGGTATAGATTATATCATCATCATCACGATCATATCAGCCGAATGACGTTCACTGCTGCATTTAGGCCTCCCCAAAGATCCCCCTCCCACAATGGCCGGTCCTGCGCCGACCGCATCCAGCGGACTCCCGCCACCGTTACTAGGTCATCAATCCACCTTGCGTCTGCCTGTACGTTGGTCGCCACTGGAGAACCTTTCCGCCCTAACGGCCATCGGTTCTACGTGCAATGTGTCCCGCCCACTGCCACTAAAGTTTAGCGATTCCGAGGGCTATATCGGTTACCTAGGTTCTGCTGCGGATAGCCTCATTCCTGATGTGATCACGCAGAGAAACTCCCAGCATAACACTCTCCTTGAATGGATTGAGCCTTCTCTCTCTGGGAGCGATCACGTGTCGAGTCTTTAATATGTTATAATAACCCGCATACCTATTTCAACTTTACTGACAATAAAATACCCTTCCTGTTTTGCAAAGTTAATATGAGCGCACTGTAAAAATACCTCCACGCGATATTTCGCGATCTTACGTCGAGTTATGCCTTGTATGTCTCGCAAATTTAAGAGGAATGTTTTCCGTGCTCCGAAGCTTTATATTGGACATCTTTTTATAAATACTGTCCCCGTGGACTCGGTTTATACGCGAGTTTATTCCTTTTAATTTACCCTTTGGAGTTCAAGATACTATATGGACTATGGTGTAGCGTTATACACGATTTCTACCGAACGGGCGGTGCGGGGCCGCGATTCGTAGTTATTTAAGTTTATAATTAACAACTTCAAAAAAAGTACCTAGTAAAACCCCCGACATTTTGAAATGAAAATGAAATTAAAATTATTTATTCGTAACAAACAAATATATCTATCACATACATACATATAATATTTTCATTTCAAAGTTCAGAATCTCAATCGGCTGAACCGATTTTGTTGAAACGTAGCTAAGAACCACGAGCGTGGAGCTACGGTAGCCTAGTGGTTCAGGCATGTGGCTGTCAAGCGGTGGTCGTGGCTCGTACCAATGAGTTTTTCGGAACTTATGTACGGAATATTTACCGTTAGCTTTTCGGTGAAGGAAAACATCGTGAGGAAACCGGTCTAATCCCAATAAGGTCTAGTTTTCCCTCTGGGTTGGAAGGTCAGATGGAAGTCGCTTTCGTAAAACTAGTGCTTATGGCAAATCGTGGGATTAGGTGTCAAAGCGGACCCCGGGCTCCTTTAGGGGTACAACCGGGAATAACGCTAGGGGGATGATGATGTAGCTAAAAAACCATCTCAATCAGGTCAGCTTACAAAACTTAGAAAGAGAGGTATATCTTGTGATAGCCGTGCTGTGATACACGTCAATATGCATGTGATCCGGATTGTGGTATGGGTGGATCATCAGTATTTATAATTCATAAATAAACATTGGCACGACTTGTCGATCTTAAACTTGTTAAATATTAAAATGTACTTCTCATAACATAGCATCGACTACTACACTAACCTATTTTAGTTAACTATTTATTAAGTTATTAACATATACTTTTATAGGACATGTAAATAAGTTGAAAATTTACAATTTTTGGTGGCCTTACCCAAGTATTTCGGACAAATAAAAACCGCATTAACACATTCACTGCCCAGAATCGCTACGCGCTACGCTCGTAGCCGATCCCGTGGTTTTCCTCGTATATAGCGGAAAGCGACTACGGCGTAGGCACCCGCTGGGCGGGTTCCTGGTAGAGAGTGTTGAAACTGGTCCATTCGTTTAGAGTTACGATGCCACAGACAGACACACAGACAACTCAGACACGCCATACTTATAACTTATAACACCCCTCTTTTAACGTCGGGGGTTAAAAAGAGTGCAGTAGGCAAAATCCGGATGGAGCCGGTCAGATGCGACGACAGCCGAGCGCAGCCGGCTTAAATCCATTCAAATATGAAATGTTACGTCTGTAATAAAGCTTCAAATTCCTTTGGCAACTTGTGAAATGCGCTCAGGCAAGAGCGATTAATTAAGACCTGAACTTTTTGGGATTTTATACCACAGTAGTTGCAAACGAGTGCACGATCGGGCCTGAGTCGCGTGACAGTCTATAAAAAAAATTAAAGTCTCCTTTAGGGGAGAGTGGCGCAAGTCGGAGTGACGGGCAAGACCGGATAGCGGCTTTATATGGCGACTCCACTGAGTAATCAGAATCCCGCTAATGCCTGATGATGCGCCGCCATTTTGTTAATCAGTTCGCACAGTGACCGGCTGGTCAAAAGCGGTCATTATTATTTTTATTGCAAAAAACAGGTGTTGGTCACATACCTAAATATTTTTGCGTTGCATTTGGTTCGCATTTGTTGATTAAACAAAATATAAACAAAAAATATATCCAGCACAAATTTGGTGTTCATTTATTCCTATGGATTAACTATCCCGCCGACAGATAAGGTTTTCTGGATTCAAATACGGCATTGTTATTTTATAATAATTTACCGAATTTCTTTTGGCACGCGGTGGCAAGATAGGGTCTTGAGTAAAACGATTCAAAAAGAAAAGGGTTACCAAAGCTGAAGCTCGTTAATCGATGTCAAGTAGCAATAAGTTGACAGGTAGCTTTTCGCCTATGGCTTTTGGTAAAATTCTTAAAATATGCACCATGTCTCAGTACCCCATCTTACCCCAAAGGGATACCCCGTCTTGTCCCATATGGGTAACCCATATTACCTTATCTACGGGGCAAGATGGGGAAATGGCACATTTCGGGATTTTGTGTTTTTTAAATTGAATTATCAAACTAGAGTTCCTAATAGTCGTAGATTTTGAGTTACTGGTTACCAGAGATGAATATTAAAACAAAAAAAACCTAGAAAATAATAGCATTTTTATTTTTATTGGACTTGAAACGTTAACAATCCCGCCTTGCCCCACTCTCCCCTACTTGTTACCTACTTGAGATGTTCTTCTTTCAAACTTTCCGCATCAAACAAAACAAAACACCGTAAAAACCGCAATAATATCTAGAGATGCCGCTAAAAAAGCATTATCCGACTTACCACTAACCTAATCCGCCTATTTTCAGGACTGTTTTTTCCTCTCAAACACATTTTTATTTATATCGCGCGCTCGCTCCCACACGCACCAGCTACCGTTTCAGAACGAGACATCGAACCACGACAATATAATCGGGATGCGAAAAAGAGCAGGATAGGTACCCTTTTTTCCGTCATGACTTAACAATGCTCAGCGGAGCTATTTGAATAAAGACTTGTGTAATGACCCGGATTTCCATGCCCCGAGGTTTAGTGTTGGGACTAAGATCGATATTCCGACTTTTGCCGGCTCGACCAGAGTGAAAGTTACACTTTAGTACCTAATCCATTCAGTGCCAATCACGACACATGCGTCGGAGCCACGGGCGCTCTTCGCTACATATGGATATGAACCCAATCGAGCTACGGTAGCGTAGTGGTAAACCAACCAAGCGGCTGTTAAGCGGCGGTCATAGGTTTCAATCCTGGCTCCTACTGATGAGTTTTCGGAACATATGTTCGGAATATTTACCGTTAGCTTTCTGGTGTAGGAAAACATCGTGAGGAAACCGGTCTAACCCCAATAAGATCTAGTTTTCTTTCTGGGTCGGAAGGTCAGATAGCAGTCGCTTTCATAGAACTAGTGCCCATGCCAAATCTTGGGATTAGGTGTCAAAGCTGACCCACGCACATCCATCCGGTAATAACGCTAGAAGGATAATGGATATAAATTAAATTAAATTAAAAAATTAAAAAATCTTTATTTCGGACTCTAGTTCCATAACTTGTTAGTAACAAATTACTTACAACTAGTGTTAGTGACATAATCTTTAAACCTAATATCTGCGGGGAGAGGCACGCACCGGAGTGTGTGATTCCTCCCAATGTCGCATAATCGGGCAATCTACCCGTTCAGCCAGTGAACTCAGGATGCTGTTGGTGCTACCTCGCACCCTTTGCATCAACGATGCTATTCTGTTGCGTAAAATTGCATAGAATCCCGGCACGCCCGCCGCCGCGAACATGCCGGACGCACTGCAATAGCGAGGGAGACCCATCAGCATCCTGAATGCATTGTTGTATTGAACTCTCAATATATTGACGGCCCTTTGTGTATAGCTAACCCATAGTGCACACGAGTAAAAAGATTGGCAGAATGCCTTAAACAAGGTAACCTTAACGCTATCACTACATCGTGCGAATCTACGAGTCAGCATATTACACCGGACCGCCATTGCTCGACGTTCCCTCTCTATGTCTTGATCATCGCATAGCGTATCTGCTACCCAGTGCCCCAAGTACTTAAATTTGGAGACTCTGTTTAGCGGTGTACCGTCAAGTAAAACTGGTGGGACAATATTGTAGGTTTTATTGCCAGCCTTAAACACCACTAACTCACTCTTCGTCGCATTGTACTTAAGGCCATGGACAGCAGCGTAGCGCTCGCATACAGCTACCAACTTTCTCAATGCACTGATGGATGGACTCAGTAACACCATATCGTCGGCGTAGCTGATGTTATTTATTACTTTTCCGCCCACGGAGCAACCTACAGGAGTGTTACTGAGTTCATCGAGCAGCCCATTCATATAGAGATTGAAGAGCTTCGGAGACGTCAGCCCGCCCTGTCTCACTCCACACTTCAACCGATACACGTCAGATACGCATCCGGCCCATCTTACAACATTAGTTTGATGTTTGTACCAATACTTAAATATATTCACAATGGCCCCCGGCATGCTTGTCTCTTTAGATAATTTTGACCACAGGATATCGTACGACACTAGGTCGAAAGCCTTAGAAAGGTCCAAGAAACAAGCATACACAGGGGTTCGCTCATTAGCATAGTACTGGACAGTGCGCTTGAGACAGTAAATAGCTGATTCAGTGGATAACCCAGCTCGGAATCCAAACTGGGCGTCATTTAACTTGATATGAGTATTTAACTGTTGATCAAGCAGACTATCCAGCACTTTTGCAATTACAGTCGCTAAAGAGATGGGTCTGTAGTTGTTTGGATCTGACACGTCACTCGTTTTATTCTTAATGATCGGGATGATAACAGTTCTCATCAGATCATCGGGCAGGTAAGAGTGACCGAGGGAAAAAGCAAACAACATAGCGAGAACTCTCGGCAGATGAGGACCAGCGCATTTCAGATGCTCTACACTGAGGCTATCGTGGCCCGGCGATTTACCACGCGACATGTTCCGAATGACATTAGCTATCTGTATAGAGGAAAAATAAATAGGTCGCTGACAAGCGCCGGCACTAACTCTCCTAGCAGTGGTCAGCGTCTCATTCAATAAGTTATGCCGAGGTTCCACTGCAAAATGCGTTTTAAAAAGATTTGAAATATCCACGGGCTCACACATACCTCCGACGCTCACAGGTAGGCTCGGCCTGGTGTTCAGGCTATTGGTTTGTTTCCAGAATGACCCAAACCTCTTTGCATCGTGATGTGATGCCAGAATATCCATTTTTATTTGGTTCGCGTGATTTTGACACCACTTAAGTTTCATTTTAAAATATTTCCTTGCAGAACACATAGCCAAATAGGTAGGACCGTACTGAGGCTTACCACAATTAACCCACTCAAGAAATGCAAGCCGAGCCTCTCTATGAGCGTCTTTAACATATTTATTCCAGCCCGTGATGTACCTGCCATTACGAGGTTTTTTTATATCGTAACTAAGGATCGCCGCCTCACTAAGAATATTAACTATTTTAGTATATAGGTCGCGAATATACATTCTGTGATTATCATTGCTACACATTGTATCACAACATTCCCCTAGTTCAGATGGAAAATCTATTTTCGAAAGTAAACCGTTACATATTTCGGTATACTTGGAGATTTGAGACGGTTCTCTTGTACCCCAAATAACTTTATTTTTAAAACATGGCAGTTCACTGGTTTTCCGCTTCAAAATATTAAAATTAACTATTATTTCGAGTGGGAAATGGTCAGACCAAAACACATTATAATTCACACTAACATCAACTATAGAACCACAAGCTGCCTCAGTCACAAGACAGTGGTCGAGCCAGCTGGTAGTACCATGAGCATCACTGTAGAACGTAAAAGTGTCGGAGTCCGCACCCAGTTTGTCTAAGTCCGCACACCGCCACTTCTGCTCAGCGCAAAAACTCACCAGTTCGTTTCCAAAACGCCCACCTGGGTGTGCATTAAAATCTCCTACAATTATGACGGACTCCACGTTATCGCTCTCAATCACTGCACTAATCTCACTTAAGCACTCCGTAAAATCCACTAAATTTTCCGCACAGTCAGTAGGCATATAAACACAAACAATTATAATTGCCCGATTCGACATCTCAATTTTTACTGCTGTGATACGTACACTACGACACGGAAGTACAGTTACGTTCGTGAAAACACTCTTCCGCCACAATATCGCCACTCCACCGTATGGTCGTCCTCGTAAAAGACCGGCAGAGGCATCCACAGCCGATTTTCCGGTATAGCTGAAATCTGGACTGATGCTATCTAAAAACGGTATATCATGAGGCATCAACCAATGTTCCTGGATTGCGATAATATCAGCTGATTGTGTCATTGACCTAATGCATTCCACAGATCTAGTAACCGATTTACAGTTAAAAGATATAATTTTGTGATTATGTATGTCACTATTCATTGACTGGATGGGGTACGACACCTTCCTTACACTTTACCTTAAAGTTTACAAATCGCCTGAAAGAAATTCCCTCGGGCCATAAGTTGTCATCCATAAATAATTTCAACTTTGGGTACGGAACAAGACACTTGAATGCATTGTGCCCTTTTTCTCTTAACATTGACACTTTTTCGAGCTTCACTTTCACTTGTGTTTTCATGAAAATGTACTCGCTAATGTCATCTTCGGTAGCTTCCTTATGCACATTAGTGATAAAAAGTTCGATCTGATTTTTCGCAGCTCTAAACTTCGAGTTACTTTCGTTTTGCGCTTTACCCAATTTCCCTATAAACCGATCTTTCAAACGCTTTCTCTGGACTAAAATCCAATCACCTGAAGGGTTTGCAGTTTTAGTTTTCCATTCACCGTTACGCACGACGTCAGCCATAGTAGGAGCAAAAGTAATCGTTTTGTTATTATTCATAACAGGCGACGTTGATTTAGTACTTTGTGATGTCATGGTACGGGGGCGTTTTTTCCTACGCCTTTTCACGGTACGGGGTCGATCAATCTGCTCCGGCGGCGGCGCAAAGTCCATGTTCAGTTCGTATGTAGTAGTAGTAGTACCGGCCGGCTCCCCCGCCTCCACCGCCCGCGCCCCCGACTCGGCGTTCCCCTGAGCGGCCACAATACGCGGTGAGCTCATTTCTGTTGACGCGGGTGTCTGCGCTTGCGTAGATGTATAACTACCCTCTTCTTTTTCTATGTCATTACCGCCGGATTGAGTCAATGACCGTTGTAAACATGACTCATTCGTAACAGGTGATTTCTGCACACTCGTTGCACTATGATCATTTTCAATATGTGTCAAACCCATTGGCCCACTACAACAATCGTAGCTAATATTTTGGGTCACAAATGCCCCTCTTCTGGTATTTACATTGCAGTCAAAGTTGTTTACAATAGAAGCTGACTTTAACATTTCAAGGTCATTTTTGACCTGATTCACTTGTTCTGTCGTCGCAAATGTGTGTTTCATGTTACTTAACTCATTAGATATGAACCTGATTAGGTTGGTTTCGATTGAAACCAAGCATTGTGCTACGTGTGAAATCGCTCGAGCTTATACATTGGATTTAACACGTTCACTGCCAGGAACCCACCTAACGGGCGCCTACGCCGTAGCCGCTCACTTCTTCTAAGTCGGGCACTTATGGCAGAGTGGTCGTGGTTGTGCAGTTGTGATGGTACTTTGAGTTATGATGCGATCAAGTGTCATTATCGAGTACTTTCTTGGCAGTGTTCTTCCACTTTTGCCGGTTAAAGGTAGACCGTTTAACTCAGTTCTCGCCTGCGCGACGCGCGGGTGCAAATGTATGACGATAGTGGGCCGCGGGCGACGTGCGGGAGTCCACCTTGGTCCAATGCGCATTGGACCAAGGTGGACTCGGCAAATTTTCTGATTAGGTCCGTAGGCCTTCTGCTACCTAGCGGGAAAACCATGGGATCGGCTACGAGCGTAGCGCGTAGCGATTCTTGGCAGTGAATGTGTTGAGCTGCTGCGGACTACGGCGTAGTACCGCGGGCGTAGCGTCGCGCCGAATGAGTTAATATGCATGCAAACTTGACTGTTCCGCGATGGTATAGCTGTTACTCTTTCACACCTCACATAGATAGAGCACTAAACAAAAGAAAACACACACAAACTTGAGATAATCTCTGCGCCATCTCAATATTTAGTCCCTTTAAGATTTGGGCTCTACGTCTTTGTAATACGCGGGCTCTACAATAATTCGACATTTAAAATGTGGTTAGAAAATCTCTCTCTCAGGGCTTTCTATGAGAACACATGAGGTCAAACTGATTTATGACTGAAAGTTACCCAACAATCCAAGCGTAGTAAAGTAATATCGAAGTTATAACAATGTTCAGCATGACTAATTATAGGTTGTGTAAAGGTGTATAAATTCTAACTATCGCGCGAATTATTTTGGGGATCGTCCAAATGTATTTAATGTGGTCGACTTTTTATGAAACTGACATTGGAATTGGATTGACCTTGGTCGGTAGAGGTGCTTTATGAATGGACTACATTGATGCCATTCGGCCAACTCAAATAATCTCAAGTATACGAGTAACTCATATAATTTGCTCATGTATGTGTGATTGTGTGCGTTTGTAAATATGCCGGTTTAATTTGTGCGAGAGTGACACAGCAGCACGCCTATCATGGGACGTTCGATTTTTCTCGCACTATACCTCTTGTTCTAAGTGTTCTAATAAGAGAGAGACGGATAGTGCGAGAAAAATCGAGAGAGCTCGCGCGCCGTCTCATGCTAGCCGTGAAGCTGTCGTTACAAGCGCTTAGACACAGCTCGCAATTGTCGTGTGCTTTGGGCCACGAGCCGTTATTGGCATTTAGTTAAGGGCCCCTTCGGGGCCCAACTTAGAAAGTTATGGCGAAAAAAAAAAAAGCTCGCAAGTATGACTTGATTTTTTTATTATTGAAAAGCGATATTTGTGAAATAGTTTATTGATTTTTTTTTCTTTCCCGTGGTTTAAGAAAATAATATTTAAATATCAGTCAGAAGCAGCTTAAGAATTGAATTAAGTGTGTTATACTAGAATTTACCCTCGATATCTTCTGCGTTGAACTCTCAGTACCTAGGTACTTACTTTTTTGTGAGTATTGGATGTTTTCGATGTATATAAGTATATCTATTTCATACGATCGCATTATCTAGTACCTACCCATAACACAAACAAGCATTGAGCTTACTTATCACATATTTATTTGTGAATTATGGATACCTAATATTTATGTAGAGTTTTCTACGGTTCAAGAACTTTAAATAATAGTAATGATTCCCATGATTTCTAGTGATATTTATAGTTTTCTAAAAAGTACATGGTACTTCTAGTGCTAAGGTCTCAATTCCCGGAAAATCATACATATTAAAGAACAATATTGCCCCGTAGTGAATGCAGCAAAAACGTTTGATATTTTTCTAATAAAATTTAATTTTTCCATGTAATTTTACAAATTTTAATCAAGTGAGCCGACACAGATGAGGTAAGATTTAAGTAAGCGTAATTCCAATTAGTCGGTAGATGCTAATTTAAATTAATATTTCTTGCGAGAAACTTTTTACAAATTTTTAATACTATGTAAACATGTTTATACCACGGTGGGAAATAAGTGTACGGCTTGCTTGATGGTAAACGGTAATGTGATAAGTAATATTAATTGTAATATTCAGCTTATGAATTTTATTGTGGTTGAAGTTCTGTGCAAATATGTCACATGTAATAAATAAATAAATATTGGGGGACAATCTTCAAGGTCGACCTCATGAACTAGGAAAAGCAATCTCAGGACCTAGACCTTAGGAGAAAGACGCTTTATGAAGGTGTGACACTACACGATATCGCCTTGTTATACAAACGAGCATTGAGACACCAGCGCGCTGCTGCATCTCCAACAGCGCTGTGTATGACATTTATATGTCATAAATTCGGGCGTCACTGTCCGTCTCGTATTGGCCTGACAAGACATACACAAGTGCCGCACTTTTATGGACGCTGCTTAAATCCTCTTAAAGGCCAATACATGGGGAATAAACAGCAAAAATAGGGTTTAGTGTCTCTGCGTATTGATATTTATTTAAGAAGGCAAAGTAACAAAATGTAAGTTACTGAGTTGCCTAAGTAACATAGTTCAAATGAAGAAAGTAATAAATTTCAATAATAACCAAGCAAAACAATCGCTTATAAAATTAAAAATCAATATATTTGTATATTGTAAAGTAAGTGTGTGTAAAGTAACAAAATGTAAGTTACTGAGTTGCCTAAGTAACATAGTTCAAATGAAGAAAGTAATAAATTTCAATAATAACCAAGCAAAACAATCGCTTATAAAATTAAAAATCAATATATTTGTATAGGTAGTTTTAAAGAAAATAATTAAAGACAGGGTTTTATTATACGGTACGGCTATTATGATGATTTTTTTGTGTGTTAGGTAATAAATTTATATTGATTTGTTTTGATTTTACAAGCTTTTATTTTGTTTCACCTGTCCCGTTGTCTGTCTGTTTGTACAGACAAACAGACAGAGATTTAACTTGCAAGATTTGATTACAGACAGACAGCTGTCCGTAATCAAATCTTGCAAGTTAAATTTGACCCACTAAACGGTGACCGATTGAGCTGAAATTTTGGGTATAAGTATAGTTTGGATGACAATTCAATATTATGGTACCATCGAGCTGATGTGATGATGGAGACGGAAGGTGGCCATGGGCACATTCAGTACTTAACCAACGTAACCCCGTTGAGTTTGGGCTCGTTAGAATCGTGTCAATGAGTAGTTGATGATGGTATACAGAAAGTACAGTCGGCAATAATAGCTTGTACCAAAAATGAAATTTTTGACAGACACTTTTTGTTTTTTTTATTTAATTACAATACTTTTAAATGTATTAAAACTTAAGTGAAAGATCGGTTGCCGTGTAAATACGTATACCATTACGTTAAATTAATAAATAATTATCTTACATATTTACATACGAACAATGAAAGTTAATATTAATCATGTAAAAAAATAGGCCCCGATGAAGCTCAAAGTAATCTCCATCAGTGCGAATTCTCTCGTATTGCTCACACATACTGCCCCCCTATTCTCTAACTTGTTTTAAGCTCACCTTAACGCTCACCCACAAATATATCTTGACACCGTGATGCGTAGTAACTAAGCGTCGGTAGAGATCTAGTTTCGTGACGGGTGACCGGCGGGGTGAGCCGTATTAGCGCTTAGCGAATAACAGCCCTGGAGTGTACATACAATATGTACCCGTAGCGATTTGACCCCGAGTTCGAGTGAGCATTTAAACTCGATGGAGATATTGAGGCCTCTCAAATTCGTCAATGTTCTTGGAGTAGAGCGATCATAAAACCTTTTCGTAGTGCCAAAGCATAAGCGGCAGCGGTTCAGTCGCAAAATTACCTGTTTTTAACCCCCGACGCAAAGAGAGGGGTGTTATAAGTTTAACGTGTCTGTTTGTCTGTGTATCTGGGTATCTGTCTGTGGTATCGTAGCTCCCAAACGGATGGACCGATTTGAATGCGGTTTTTTTATTCAAAAGCTGATGTGATCCCAAGTGTTCTTAGCCCTGTTTCATGAAAATCAGTTCAGCCGTTTTTAAGATATTGGACTTTGAAATGAAAATGTCGGGGGTTTTTCAATTTTTCTAAGTTGTAGTTATTGTACAACGCTTGTGTATCTACCGCCTTGTTTGTTAATGCTGTTGTCAACATTTTCTCATATTCTTAGAGGTATGTGGGTAATTTTTGATGCAGAACACTCAAAAACTTATGAATATTCTCAGAAGTGACTGCAAACTTAGAGAGATTAGTGGCTTTTTATATTGGGTCATAGCTACAACTTACTATTGCACTGTAGGTATATGATTTATTTGATGTGATTATTAATCGATAATTAATACCACATAGGACATTAGATATTATACAAAATGACATTGATGAGAGATGGGATTATAAAGTCTTAAAATAATCAACAGGCCTCATCGAGCTTACTATAATAGCCCTAGTATTTTTTTTGTAAGATTCATCACCCTCAATCAATCTCAAGATTTTGCGTAGGCAAAGTAGTTTGACGGAACTTAAACTGGTGCAAAGGTGACCCTCTGAGTTGGAAAACTAGACCGTAGGGATTATCCGTGGACTGGTTTCCTCACAAATCACAAAAGTGATACGAGCCGGGGTTCGAACCTACGACCTTCAGATTGAAAGTGGCTTGCTGTACCGCTGAACTACAGCGACTCTTTGTATAAGATGTTTTCTTTCTCAAACGCGGTCCGCTCCTCGCTCGCACCAAACCTATCATATCTCCCTTCTCATCTGTACCATCGAAGGGTGTGCATAAAAACCGAATTTCCAGTTGTCTGTAATTGATGAAGAGGCTATGACTGGTCGGATCGACGGCCTACACCACCAAGTTAAAGAGACCTATCTCGTTATAAAACCGATAGGGAGAAACGTCTTTTTTCCTCGGCAGCATTATAAAAAGCCTGCAGGTCATCGAAAAGCTACATCCAACAATGGAAATTCTAGCCTCATTCGGGATGATGAATGGGCGAATAATTGACAAGTAGGCATAATTTTGATGTGCGAGTGAAATATTGTAGATAAAGAGTTTTAGTCCGTGCTCGATGAACTGGACTGAGAAATTTGTTTGTTTGACACATTCAGGGCCAAGAATCGCTACGCGCTACGCTCGTAGCCGATCCCGTGGTTTTCCTCGTATGTAGCGGAAAGCGACTACGGCGGTCTGACGCATATGTGTCGTCATGGGCCCTGCATGGGTTAATGTCTGGATTTCAAGTTTGGGATGTCGTTGGTAGCTTTCACACCGTCAACACCTTCGTACGCATGTTTCATATCTGACCTACTCTAAAGTACTATAATAAATACTTTACGAATTCCGGTCTTATATTGGGTCCATTTCGTGACAAAAAGGAAATGTGCTTTTTTTATTATTATCTGTGTTGTGTTTGTCACGAATAAATGTTTTGATTGATTGATTGATTGATTGATTGATTGATATTTTATACTTGTATATACAATGGTTGTTAGTGATGGACACAGGCAATATTTTATTTCATGGCCCTGCCTGGGATCCATATAAAAGCGAGTGCAGCCGAGCAGGCATCTAGACTAAGATATTTTTAAAAGTTCTGTCACAATATGAAGACCGTCCTCAATTCTCATGTACTTAGATAAAAAAGGACAGGGTTACATTACAGCATGGGCATGAGCACATATATATATTTATACCTTCAACCATTGACGCTCTTACATACACTAACATACGCTATTACATAGTGACCGGGGAGTTTATAATATTAACGTAATAGAGGAGATCAGACACCTAGATCTTGATTTCTAATTAAATTTCAATGTGTTTCGCGTCCTCGTCCTGACTCGATACCTCAGCGCGCGTGAAAGAAAGCGCGCACTGCAAATTGCAATCGCATCTAGGAAGTACGTATGCGTAGAATAAAATGCCATCAAATAACTGTATATAATAAATACGTCCAAGAATTCCACTGTGTCCGGTAAAATCTCGCTTTTCCAATATTTATGCACTATTGGAAATCATATTTGCAACGGACAAAGACCCAAGAGAGCGGAGATGGAACTTTTGAGAGAAATTTATAGGTTAGGTGGCTATTTCGTAATGGGATTCTGGGCTATTTATTATTCAAAATATGCATGCGGATTGTAGGCTGCTTTAAGACGAAAAACACCGTATTAAGTTTGGTGTTTCCGGGATCGTGGTCAGCCATTTAAATGTACGAGAGTTGTGGCCGTTAGCCAGAAAAAAAGTGTTTGCCAGAATGGTAGGGCGGGCGCGGGGCAAAGAGGGACATTTTACGTATTTTGCTTCATATAAGTTAATCTGGACAACATTCTAAGGGCACAATGGGTACTATGGGTAGCAAAGTCCTTCATCTAATTAGCGCCGTTAGTGCAATGTACCCAGTGCTTACGCCAAATATTTACAATTTAGAAAGTTGGGCCAAATGAGCCTTTATGCCCGAGTATAAAAATAAAGGCGTTACTACATTAAATACAACTTATTTAACTCTAGCACTGTTATGTTTGTGCCTTCTATGTATATTTTGTTTTAAATAAAGTTATTAGCCTAGGCTTTGTGAGGATAGTTCATTTTTAGCGTTGGCCTTCTGCAGCGCTCGCACTGGCTCTTGGCCGTGCTTTTGTTATAGGTAATTAGTTAAGGGCCCCTTCGGGGCCCAACTTAGGAAGCTAGGAGGAAAAAAAAAAAAAAAAAAAAAAATACAACTTATTACGACTAAACTAGACAACTAGTACGCAATGGAAAGGATTAGACACAGTTTCGTAGATTGAACGATCTGTATATTCTCACCAATGGAAAAACTAAAATCTAGAAACAGAACAAAGATCAGAATCTATAACAATGATTTACATGGTGTTATGTATTTGTATCGAATAAATGATTCTTATTCATCGAATATCATAGCCACCTAGATTTATCTGTCAACGTCGCTGCAAAACTAGAAATTGATTAACGCTGTCTTCAAAGAATCTAGGTCTCAAAGCGGCAATGAAATCGAGCGCCCAGTTACCTATTTCTTTTCACTTTTACCGTTGAGTCGGATTTTACTTTTTTAAACTGAATCAGTCTTATAGAACCTTGTTATTTGATTGGGGACATTGTTTTTAGGTTTTATTGAACTGATTTTTAATTTGACTCTATTTGTTATGTAGGTATCACGCACGTTGGCTTAGAGAAGTAGTATACGGTCAGCATCGTATACTTGGTAGCAACAAGAGTAGCCAAATATATCGTAACACAACCCTTAAGGTGGTTTTCCACTGGCGAGGCGAGGCGGGGCGTGGAGGGGCGAGAATTTAAATGAGTATGGGACCTATTTCCACTGCGAGCGCGCGCGCTCAGAGCAAATAGGTAGTAAATCCCATACGAATTTCAATTCTCGTCTCGCCCCTCTGGTGGAAAACCAGCTTTACTCTTGCAGTACGAAAGACGTAGAAATATTTGGCTACTTTGGTTGCCACTAACTATATTATGATGCTGACTGTACAGCGGAATTCCTTCTTCTTATTTAAGAGCTAAGCTCTTGTCGGTGTAGCTCAAAGTAGGCCTCCATCTACTCCGACCCCAGGCAACCTCTTTGAAATCTCGATACGACCTAACATCAAATCTCTTTTTGAGCTGCTCTATGTAGTTTATTCTAGGTCTTGCTCTTCCTCGCTTCCCGTCTATCTTTTTAAGGCGGTGCATTGGAAATTATCACGTGCTTTTAAACGTGGATCCGACTAGATTAAGAAACAATAAGGTCTGTTTTTCTGATATATGATTCTTGACTATATGATTGTTTTTCTGATTTTACCGATACATGATTGCTTAAAATTTCCTCGATAGAAAAAATTCCAAAGTTGGGTCTGTATTTTCCTTTTTTTACTCAGCCTACTCAAACAATACAATATTTTACGACACAATCAAGTTAATATTATAGTATTTTATCTCATCTAAAATCTCACTTTTTGAAATTTAAATAAAACTTCTCTAAGTTAGGTATTTATTGAAATTTGTCCAAAAAAGCCATTCCCGAAGAGTGTCCCATCTCTTTTTCTCGTGCGCGGAAGGCATAGGCGTGTCTTTGTCTAGGGGGCGTGTTCGACTCGAATCAAGGCATCCCCTTAACGGAAGTTCATCTCGCTCATATTTGGTTCATTCCAATTCAGGTATACTTTACTTACCACAAAATGACATTAGACCGCACCCACAAGGCTGCGGTCTAGATGCCAGCGAGTAGCGTGGCGACGAGCGGCAGTTTTTATTTTATTATTTTAGGTAACAAACAAATCACAGGGTACATACATATAGATTACAGGTGACTGGATTGGTGAGCAATCAATAATATTTGTTGTTGTTGATTACATAGTTATCTTGGTAATTTTTTGGACATCGATAACAACCGCGCATAATACTTAAACGTACTCATTAGTTTTATCGGTTTTATTTAAGTCGGGATTCAGCCTTATACTTAAATGATGAATGGATGAGGCTGTCTAGAAAATTTTCCAGATCATTGTTGATCTCATTGTGCAGGGAGCACATTCGCGGTATTGGGCTATGGTGGGATACATTATTTGTAGCTGGGGATACACTGAATAAATGTTGCCTACGGTTGGATCTGCTTTTTGCTTTAAAGGAAATATGTCTCAATTAAGTTGTGTCTGTAGAATTCACAATTTTCTATAATGTGCATAGGTTTGCTTACGTCTAACTTGCAACGTGTCCAGGTTGAATTTTTCAAGCCTATCTTCGTATAGAAGAAATTCTCTTTTGAATTGAAGTCGGCATAATTGATTGATGGACTATTGCACAGACTACTTTTTCAATATGGATCTTATAATGTGGAGACCAGAGGCTCTAGTATAAGTTTTACCCAAACAAAACGTTATGACCGCGTTTGCGTTTAGCTGTCAAATCCCATGCAAATTGAGGGTAAAACGCAAACACGATCGTAACGTTTTGTTTCGGTAAAACTTATACTAGAGCCTCAGACCGCAAGGGAAACTATAAATGTTGATACATTCGAGCGACTTCAATGTATGGGCAGCTTCTGACCGGCCCGCTGCCGCTGGCGTCCAGGGATCCAGGCCGCCGCCTAATAATACCACGATATGCCCTGTTTGTATGTGGTGTTCCTGGTGGTAAGTGAGGATCGCTGAGAATGTGCTGTGTTGAAAGTGAGGGAACTGCATTTGTCTTTAGCTGTCGACAAAATGAATCCTCAAATCAATGAAGGGTATCTGCGACATTGTGCGTGTGGCTGACTGGCGGAGTCGCAAGCGTCCGTAGACTACGGTGTCTGCAGACATATTCGGGCATAATGCAACTTATACGAGTAGCTTCCTTTGGTAAAGAGCCTTACGATACAGTAGCTTTAGAACGAGCCCTTGTGGATGTAAGCAGATGGAAGCTTATTTCCATTTAAGTTAACTTTTAATTGGCTTATCCACTGAATTATTAAAGCTACAGTTTCTTACACGTCTCAGTCACAATTCGCTGCTAATAATGTTGACTTAAAAGTTTGTTACTGAGCAGGGATTTGGTACTAGTATTTATACTAGAACCGATGGCCGTTGGGGCGGAAAGGTTCTCGAGTAGCGACCACGAACCGGAAGGCGCGGCGTGTGTAGACCCCCCGCAAGGTGGACTGATGACCTGGTAAAGGTTGCTGGAGTCCGCTGGATGCGGGTGGCGCAGGACCGGTCACTTTGGCACTCTTTGGGGGAGGCCTATGTCCAGCAGTGGACGTCTTTCGGCTGATATGATGATGATGACTAGTATTTATATTGACATATCGTAACACATCCTTATTCCTACATTAATGAAGACGTGTACCGAAATATTTGGCTTCTTTGGCTGCTACTAACTATATGATGCAGCGCTAGATAGCACTATGTATGATGATTCCATGCAGAACGACCACTGTCTAAAAAAAACTCAATGTTTGACCTGATAAAAACTCGAATCATGCTTTCCTGCGTTATCGCATGAAATAATAAAAATAAAATAAATACTCAGGGACAGTCTTACACAAATCGACCTGCAGCTCAATAAGGTTTTTGTTATGGGTAGTAGACGACGGTATCCTACTAATATTATAAATGCGAAAGTTTGATTGCCAAGATTGCCAAGTTACAGAATTTTATTTAGCAAGCAAATAAAGATTAATAAGAATGCCTGAGACTTGGCTCTACGAAATATCTCACAACTTTTTACGGTGGAAGAGTTTCGACACTTGGCCTCTTTTTTACATGGAATGTTTTTTATGGGATGTGTTCTTTCGAATCAATTGAGCTGCCAATTTGCTGCGCTTTTAGCATGTATTGCTGGTGGCCTATGATGCTGAGTAGCATCCATTTTGGTGAATTCCAATTGTAAGACACACATGTAACATGATATCACACCAAATAAATATATTTCTTTCTTTCTTTTAATTTTTCACGTCAAGTTTCGACGTGTTTTTCTGTAGAAGTACTCATTGACGTTATTTTCTCTTTCGTTTTTTGCGATCATATACAGATTTACTTATTACAAGTAGGTTAATTATTATCATTGAAAAAAGATTAATTTTGTCTCTTACTGACTGTGGAGTTAGTGTCGGCGTTTTTTCTTGAGAGTGGATCTTTTTCAAAAACGTTGGTAGTAGTTAAAGTGCCATTTTCTGCACAAAGTTCATTTATTTCGTTATTTCATCAATTTATTTCATAAATTGAAGCCATTGCGACATGCAAAGTAAACCCCAACGTATTGGACCCACAAACCCCAATCAATATCCGCCAATTAGATCCCATAAATTCCGGGCCCCTTAAGCTAAGTTCCCAACAAGTTTACCAAAGGTATTCCGGTCCCTTGCAAGACTGTAGCCAATTGATTCGAACAATTAATTATTGTAATGTTACAACCCTCTTAAATATACTAAAGCCAGGTCACCTGGGTGACCTGGAGAATTTATGTCGCTGGTTCGTCGTAAATCTTGGGGTCTTTGGGGATTACCGATGCTGAGATTGGAGAGTTAGACTCGACGAAGACGAAATAAAAGTTTAAAAGTGGTACTGTCGTGTGTGTCCCGTAGGCTGCTGAGCAAAGACCTACTTTGCATATACATTTATATGGGTTATACGCGGATTGCCTAGAACGCAAAATGACTAGTGTGTTGTTTTGCCCACATTGCAGTTTGACCACCGAGCATTATAATAAAAAATAAATAATAATCATTTATTTCAGACTAAGGTCCATACATGGTTAGTAAACAATAAAATCTTATTACTAGTGTTAGTATGTCATACAGACTTAACTAAACAATGACTGTATGCAGTCTCTGCCAGCGGGTGAGCATGGGGCCATTTTCGCTCTCCGAAAACATGCTCAGAATGCTGTTGGGGCTGCCGCGCAGGCGACGCATCAGTGAGGCGCACCTCTTGCGCATTATCGCCGCAAAGCTGTCAGTTTGTGCCTCCGCAAACATACCAGAGGCATTATGCCTAAAACGCAAAATGCCTACATCATTGTTGTCGTTTTATCTTTACGTTAGCGATGTCGACGGAGCCCCGCGGAGCGGCGGGGCTCCTATTTCTGGTCTGTTCGCCCTTCAGGCATCTGAAGAAACCTAACGAACCTGACCTACCTATGAGTGGTCATTTTGCGTTTTAGGCACAATGCTCGGTAGTCAAACTGCAATGTAGGCAAAACAACACACTAGTCATTTCGCGTTCTAGGCAATCCGAGATCATCCGATTTTTATGTAGAGGGTCACGTTTCTCAATTGGCGACTGTACTTAATTCAGCCATCATTGAAATATTTGTGTTATAACAACTAATATTTGTTTCTGAGTCTTGGATGTTTTCTATGTATTTATATCTAATATATGTATCGTCGCTTAGTACCCTTAACACAAGTCTTATTTATTGTGTAAGATTCTCTTTTAATATTTATTTACTTATTTATTATTACTTCCTTTTTAGGACATCTGCACTTAATTTTCCAAGTCAAAACGTTGATTCAGGCATTGTTTCAATAGCGTTGTGGTTAGTCTTAAATAATTAAATAGAATGAACCTTTATAGGACATAGGCAACCATAGGTTTTGTCGACCAGACGGTCCTGGGTATGAATTGAATACCAATAGTGGGAAAATATTTGTGGGTTGAACATGAATATTGTTTAATGAGTCTTGGAGGTTTCTTTAAACATATTTAAGTACCTACATATTATATATTCTTAGTATTATTCTGTTACAATTAAAAATGAAAGCAGATTCCCAAGCCCAAGCTAGTCGTGAATATCATTAAAAAAAACTTACATTATTTATTTATTCATTTATTAGGTATGTATTTTAAAATGTCCTGATTAGTAATATTTGAAAGATTGATGTTGTTAATATGCTCTTCTGCACTACCTGTTTAAAATTCTAGTTCAAATGTTTCCTGCTGTACAAAGGTTGTCTGGCAGAGATCGCTTTAAAGCGATAAGACCGCCTGTGGTTACCATTATTTATTAAGCAAATTTTTTGTAAGATGTTGGTCTCTTGTCTTGGTGCAATAAAGAGTATTTATTATTATTACATCAAACCTGATTTCTTTGTAAATCTCAAGCAACGCTTCGCATAAAACATTTATCGTGCTATCTAACACTTCCAAGTAATTTTTCTGAAAGCCACAAAGGAATTGTTATAAAAACATCCGCTATGATTTTTCCCTGTTCACTACTAAAAGCCTAAACAGTCGTAAGAATATAAATATAAAACGAAGTTTAAACGACTTTTTGATTCTAAAGGGGAACTCTGCGCTGCTCTTAAAGGACAATATTAACCGCGTTCTCAATACGTACGTCTATTCATTCTGAAAGACGTCCCTTGGTACTCACAATTTATCCTCAATTCGAAATTCGAACACCGTCAATGGAAAAGGGAATTTTATTCACCTCTCGTTTACTCCATAATTGAAGTAGAACGGTGGCAGTGAAATAATGTTGAAACTTTTTCCCAACGTAGTGACGTCAAAAGTGTTTGGACGGTGTCAAAATTAAATTATTTTCGCGATATAACTTTAATGGAGGCTTTTTGACGGCTTCTTTGTAATTATTTGGGATCGTGCAACAGTTTTCATTTATTTCCAGGATATGTTAATAAGACACTTTTGCCGTTATTATTTATTTAATCGTATGGCATTTATGGAAAACAGAAACAGGATAAATACAACTATTTATTTATTTAAACTTTATTGCACAAATATAAAAAAGATCCAAATGGCGTCCTTAATGCCTTAATGCATTCTCTATCAGTCAACCATTGGGCTAAACAGCATAGTTGTGCAGGATCCTAAATACTGAGACTCGAATGGAAACACAAATCAATTGATTACAATTACATTAATATATTAAATACATTGTTATCACTAGTAGATACCTGGTTTTGTTTGTGTACGACATTATTGTCTATTTTATTTAGTGTCTTCACCTCTATTGGCAGATGAGAACATCCCTTCTGGTCTCTGTCATTGCGATTTAAGACTGACATGAATGTGGCGATCTCAATGAAATACCGGGGTCACATTACATTTTGCAAGTCAAATAGTGGCCGTTACTTTTGTTAGTAAGCTGAAAACAAATGTGTGTAACTTTCGGTAAATCTGACATTGGAATTGGAATGGTAGACCATTCAATTGCCAACAAGAAAGTATGGTTAAGATTATTTAATGTGGCCGATTTTTAATAAAACTGTCGTTGGTATTAGAATCTTGTATATTGGACGGCACAGTTGCTTTGGAATAATTTCATGCAATTCGGTCAACTCAAATAGGTATACACATAAAACCGCCGACATCTCTTGGCAGCTTTAGTTTATAGATTACAGCATTATCTTATAGGAACACGATATTGTATACATACCCCTGGCAGTTAATTTGATGAGGCTAGTTATCGAAAATGAAAACACTGGCAACCTATTTGGCTTCATACGCAATTGGCCATGGTCTAGCATATTATCTATAATAGCTTTGAATTTTTTGATTTTTTGATTTCGATACGTTGTTAGGCTATTTATGTATATAGGTAACTACGGGTAATTATGTCAAATGATATTCAATAAAACAGATTAAATAACAGCACTTACAGAAAGTCCTGTGTCTTACAAAACCGATGTTTGACAGGAAGAAAATTCAAATTGTGAATTCACCCGCGCACCATGCGCTGGCTGCTATGCTAGCTAATGCTAGCATAGCAGCCATGCTGAGATGTTCCGTAACAATACAGTATATATGACACTCTGTTTTGATTAAACTTTATGTTTTTATCTCGAATAAATGATTCTTAATCTTATAAATCATGGCTAGTTAAGGTACGTTTTGTCACAGAATAAATAATAGTAGGTACTACGTACCAACAAATCCCCTGTTTAGGTATGCCAAACGAGCCTAAACGTGGGCATCCCTTTCTAATGCATGCAACGCGCTGCGATTAGCCTGGTTTCCACTGTGATTAGTGCGAGTGCAGGTGATTAGTGCGAGTGCAGGTCTGTAGTGCGAGTAGTGTCCAATTCACTGCGAGTGCAGGTGATTAGTGCGAGTGCAGGTGTGTAGTGCGAGTGTTTAGTGGCAGGAACGCTGCGAGTGAGGGGGAAGGGAGGGCGCGCGGGACGTGGCTACTCGCAGTCCACTCGCAAAAAAATAGAACACGCTTCTATTCACTTTACTACACAGCCAACTAATCACTTGCACTAGTCAGTCGCTGTCCACACCTAGTCACTAATCACCTGCACTAATCACCTGCACTCGCATTAATCAAAGTGGAAACCAGGCTTTAGAACGCGTGCGTGCCGTATAGCATCGCCAATATACCGGTTGGGGCCGGTAGGCAGTACGTACTTGTAGCGACGCGACCAAATCGCGGAATGAGCCGTCCTGGCTTTGTCTGACAGTGACTCCGGTCGTACTATTGGCGAGTGAAAGTCGAAGCGCGAAGCGGCGACGTCAAAGGTCTTTATTAAAAGGGAATAAGAGCTTTTGACGTCTTCGATTGCGTAGTTACTTTTGATGCTAACTGTGCAGCGATGTCTTCTCCGTTTGGATCAATTCGCGCCTCGGACTTGTGCAAAAGCAGGGTTTAATTGCTAGTTAGCCTAATTGCCAAGAGTGACAGCCCTATTAATAAGCACTGAAAAACTCTGTTGGGAGCGAAGGTAAACGACAGATTTTAGTGTTTTACTCTCAAATACGAGGTTGTGGGTTTAGGTGTCTCACATACTTTGGATATGAAGTTTATGGGTATCGTGACGCGTTAGAACGATCAGAGGATCACGTCAGATGAATGAATCTACTATAATCATCAATATTCAGAATCTACAATATTCATTAACTGACAATTTTATTCCAAAAATACTAAGAGCTTCTGGGCCTGAGCTTTTAAGCTTGACAGACGTGACGCGTGCCATTTAGTTTGAGCTTTGCAAGCTTGAGCGTCGAGGATTCAAACGCATTTATTATGCACCTATTTTCTAACCGAATTATCTTTGCTTCATAATAACAAAACTGGACGTAAAACCTCATTTTGATCACCGCGATATTAAGTTAAACAATCGTTTACTTTGTTCCCGTGGACGCATAATGAATCTCAAATCCCTTTTGTGGGGCACGAAAAGCTTGACAACTTGACAGGAGCAAATTGAACATTGTTTTATCGACTTGGAGCTGTTTCGCATTTTCCGATAATATCGGTCCGATACTGCGATTGTAGCCGGCACAGAATCCTTCTACAATATCACCTAGCTTGTATAATTGGGGGAAACGGATATTTTCTATTATTACTACTCAACATTGCACGCCAGTGGCTGTTGGGGTGGCAAGTTTCTCGAGGGGCGACCATATACCGGAAGACGCGGCGTGGATAGACCCCCCAGACAAGACCACCACTGATGACCTGGCCCCGTATCATGGTAGGCCTATCACGCGATCACGCTTCTCGGCAGTCGGGTAGCCGTAGTAGGTAGTAGTGGCGCCTACCCACAGGCCAGTCACGATCCGTAGCTACAGCCCTTCAGGCTGCTGCACAGAACCTAGGTCATAAAAAAAACGCGATAAGTGACAAGATAGAGCGTCCGTCTCGTTCTATTGAACGGTGTCAGCCAGTGACGGACGCTCTATCTTGTCAGGCCGTCCATGCTACGGGGTCTGGTAAAGGTCGCGCGAGTCCGGTGGATGCGGGTGAGGTGAGGTCTATGTCGTGTGCGTAACTATTAGAAAGAAAGAAAGAAAGAAGACATGTATTCACTACACAAAAGACACACAGAGACAAAGGGAGTAGACATACGTTACACATTGTGTGTGTCTGCGCGGCAGTGAATCGGTCAGTATTATGCCGAGGTGTCAGACAGACACCTAACAGCGCTGATTTTCAGACAGCACCGTGCCGAGACGTGACCCACGGAACGCAACACAACATACTACAGATAAAACTTATACACATAATAAATAAATAATTGATACAATAAATTTGTTAAATATGTAACACTAGCACAGTGGGATGAGAAACACAATGTAAAAAACGCGAAAAAAAACGTGTTTAAAAAATTAAATTAAAAACGTGCTGGATGGGCTAGGGTTGGGATCTTCACTGTGTTATCCTTAATTATCCACCTATGTCAGAGTTTTGGCAGTAATGCACTGAGAATCCCAGACAATGTGAACGGGGCGAATGGCCTTAATAACCTTAATAGGTCAGACGTCTTGTTTCTGCATAACATTGGAATTAGCACTTTAAATTACCTGGTTTCATTTTCTGTAAAGTTTGCAAATTGCAATTCATTTCAGATTCTATGAACTGTACGAACTGGTCCTAACTAGTTCCTTTGAACGATATAACGAGATTATACTCGTATCACCTCACAGGCGGTCCTCAGGAAGTACAGTCGACGTCGAAGGTATTCATTTTTCATTTCAAGTGTATTCATTTTTCGCCTTATTACCAAGGAATAAGTTACAAAAATACCTATATACATATTCTGGTCGTCAACCGTACAACACCGTGGAACAAACCTTACCTACAAACTGACTAGCTAAGTCTAATTTTGTCTTCCCGGCAGACACGTACAGAGAGCTAAAGTTGGCCGTTGGATTGTACAATGCGGTTCTATAGGGTGGTAGTGTATTCAGTGTTCATTATTTATTACGATAAAGGACACGTCAATGCAGTAATATCAACGATACGGTGATAGTGTGATACGGTTATATAAGGTGGTAGTGTATTCAGTGGTCATTATTTATTGCGATAAAGGACACGTCAATACACTAATATCAGCGATACGGCGATAGTGTGATACGGTTATATAGGGTGGTAGTGTATTCAGTGTTCATTATTTATTGCGATAAAGGTCACGTCAATGCAGTAATATCAACGATACGGCGATAGTGTGATACGGTTATATAGTAGTGTATTCAGTGGTCATTATTTATTGCGATAAAGGACACGTCAATACACTAATATCAATGATACGGCGATAGTGTGATACGGTTATATAAGGTGGTAGTGTATTCAGTGGTCATTATTTATTGCGATAAAGGACACGTCAATACACTAATATCAGCGATACGGCGATAGTGTGATACGGTTATATAGGGTGGTAGTGTATTCAGTGGTCATTATTTATTGCGATAAAGGACACGTCAATACACTAATTACAGCGGTACGGCGATAGTGTGATACGGTTATATAGGGTGGTAGTGCATTCAGTGTTCATTATTTATTGCGATAAAGGACACGTCAATGCAGTAATATCAAGGATACTGTGATAGTGTTATACGGTTGTTTAGGGTGGTAGTGTGTCCTGATCAACTTCACCATCCTTCTAGCGTTGTTCCCGGTTGTGCCTCTAAAGGAGCCCGGGGTCCGCCCGGGGTCGACACCTCATCCCAAGATTTAAATAGCAATGGCACTAGTTTTACGAAAGCGACTGCATCTGACCTTCCAATCCAGCATCCAGCGTGAAAACTAGACCTTATTGGGATTAGACCGGCTTCCTCACGACGATGTTTTCCTTCACCAAAAAGCCAATTGTTAATATTCCGTACATAACCTCCTGATCTTGGAGATATCGATTGTGCCAAAACTGAGAAGTACATCTCTTTATGTCGGAAAATAAGTAAAAAAAAACATGGAGTTTTCCCCTTGCAAAACTGATCGGTGATTCGCTATTTGTTACTCGGTGTTTATTTATCAGGTTGAAAGTTTCGTTTGGAAACGTTCTAACGACTGCAGATTTTTTAAAATGTTATGTCATCAAGTGAGGACCGGGGGATCCAGGAGGATAAGTTCCGAAAAACTCATTGGTACGAGCAGCTGTGATCAACTTTATGAACAAAATTGTTTATATATAAAACGAATATTAGAAAGAGGTCAATTTTAACGTGATGGTAAAGCTTTGTCAGTGTGTAAGATATTATCTCTGGAACTTCACATCGGATTTCAGTTTCATTTACCGTTTTATGTAGAATGGACCTTCAGAATGGAAATAGGCTGTATATCTTATCCCGCAGCTTCGCTTGCGTTCTGTGTAGGTAATTTATACACAGGCGGAGCCGCATATGGAGCTACATTTCTATTAGTATTTCTGAGACGTTCAGGTAGTGAAGCCAAACTTTACAATTGAGGTAACAACTTTACCGTGTAGAAATGGCAACTGTCACACGCCCGCATGGAGCAACCCTCTACACGTCAAGGACAAATTATATTCAGTTAAACATTGTTTCTTTTCCCGCCCTGAGTTGTAATTGCCGTATTGTCACCGTGTTCTGTCACCCTATACGTACATGGGTACATGTTCAAAGTTTCAAACACACGTGTACATCAGTGTTTGAATCTACAGCAAGACATCGAACTCCGACCACCGATCATACTTCAATTACCTCAGCGACATGCGGTGAATGTGGTCGAACATTCAGTGTCTAATTTGCTACGTCAGCGGCGCTATTTGACATATTGGATTGAAATTGGTTTGAAAATTGTTAACCGTGTTTACTACGCAGCTCAGCATCAGTTTAGTTTAGTATGTTTATTGCGAATAAGGAATTAATCTATGACTAAAACATATAAAATTATCTATGACACAAAAAAAACTTAACGAAAATCGGTTCATCCGTTTGGGAGCTACGATACCACAGACAGATACACAGATACACAGATACACAGGCAGACGCGTTAAACTTATAACACCCCTCTTTGCGTCGGGGGTTAAAAATAGAAAAGTACGTGCTAAGTTTCGCAATTGCTCGAGTTATTTTTTCATATGATTATTTATTCTAAATAGGCTAAAGTAACATAATATTAAGAACATTAAAATTATATCAAAAAATGTCCCCAAGGTCGGATGACCTTCAGAGGCTCTAGTACAAGTTTTACTGAAACAATACGTTACGATTGCGTTTGCGTTTAGCTGTCAAATCCCATACAACTTGAGGGTAAAACGCAAACGCGATCGTAAAGTTTTGTTTTGGTAAAACTTATACTAGAGCCTCAGGACGTTATGGTTGTCACGGGACGATGTAATCATATTAAAACTATAAAATGCATCGAGCTTAATAGTAGATCCCTCAGGCTTTATTTGACCCATTCTAATTTTAATTACTACCTATGAGGATTTCTACTGCCTAATCACAAAAATCCTACTAATATTATAAATGCGAAAGTTTAGATGTTTGGATGTTTGGATGTTTGTTACTCAATCACGCTTAAACGACTGAACCGATTTGAATGAAATTTTGCACGAAGATAGTTTATAGCCTGGATTTTAATCCAAATAAAAAAATTTTTTTTAAAAAATCTGGTACTTATATATTACTAGCTTCCGCCCGCGACTTCGTCCACGCAGACGAAGTCGCGGGCGGAAGCTAGTAATATATAAGTACCAGATTTTTATGAAGCCTTTGTTAGGTGAGTCGGCAACGTGACTATTAGAAGCCTTCAAGCCTCTTATTCGGCTTAACGACTGTTATCATAGATAATAGCCGGGATTTAAACCCCTGCGTAACTTTTTTTCCATTTCAAAATATCGACCCATTTCGAGAAAATTCAACATGATTTTTTATTTTATTATAGGTACTTAGTAATATTACCTACTAAGTAATATTATACTAAGACAAGTCAGTGTTCTCGTCTATAGCTATGCTGTGGATGCGGTTGTGTTTGTTGGCTTTGCTTGAAATTTCCAAAGCTAAACAGAAAACTAATTCAAACTGTAACAATAAAATACTCTACGAAACAGAAACAAACCCAAACAGGGGGTAGTATTAGGTTTTAACTCATTAAAATTCGACTATACACATGCGACTTGTAATTTATCAGGCGACCATTATTTAAGGGTGTACGGTGGTTCTGTTATTAAATGTTTGCATGGCGTTAATTAGACCTTTTGGTCGCATTTGCGTTTGTAACTGGTGACAAAGGTTGGTTAAGGGTCTGGTGATATGTATGTGGGATTGGTACTTTTTTGATGACTGTTACATGCATAGGTGCCGTATAGTGAGACGACTATTAAATTAGGGTTGAAATGTACAACAATAGCTAGCGAGATCGATTACTGAAACAATTATTATTAGCTGGTGTAATTTATGTATTAAGTTATATTGCGCTGGACACCTGCGCGCTGCTACGCCTCCCACAACGCCGGGTATATGTCATACTCATATATGCGGGCGTCAATGTCGCTCTCGTTTTGGCAAGCCCCGTACGCAAGAGCAGCACTTTTATGGACGCTGCTTAAATCATCTTCTATAGACATTAAATGCCAATGATGATAAAAGTTATGTTTGACGTGATGATGCTATGATATCATGGTTAATTACCTGATAATGATAACAATGAGATGCGAGATTCCTGAACATTATGATACGTTTAAATGATATTTAATCATCCAATACCTTAAAAATATTAACAGTAGTATAACAGTATTAAATACGCTAACGCACCGTAACACGCAGCGAAATGTATGAAGAATACGTGACGCATACGACACGTCAACGCGTATACGCAGCGTTAAGCACCGGTGTGGTCGCTCCCTCATATCGCATTGTATATCCGTGTACCTTAAATAGATATTTTTGTAAGTGATGTGGACAGCTGTTGTTAAATATGAATTTTATGTAAACACATGTGATGATTAGATATGCTTAGTTTGTAAGTTGTAACTGTTCCTTAAATATATAAAATAAAATAAAATATGTGAATTGGTCTATGGGTCTTGAGAATGGGTTAGGAATGAAATTAACATGAAACTGTATAGTTGCTAGTCTAGTACGTCGAGCAAGTTTCACGGCGGAATGATAGTACCATAGAGTGGAGACAAATTGCGCAAGGCACAGTTGACAGTATCAAGTCTAGAGAAAGACCAGTGATGGAATAACCTGATCAGCAGTGCTGTTGGCAGCCCTATGCATATGCACCAGACTGACTGCCGACAGGGAACCTCTGACACCTTCTACCTGACGACCACCACCGTTCTACCAAAAACGTATCGATCCAGAACTAGTTAGTGGTCATCGGGGGTGGTTTTTTTTCTCAATTCCATCATTTAGTAATTAGGTAGGTAGGTATAACACAACCATGTTTAAAGTCAAGAAAAGAGCGCACATTCGCCGACAAACTGCCCTCAGTTTGGCGATCTGGAAATGTATACTTACCGCTAAGATGTTTTTTATAAGTAAATAAATGAAATAAAATAATTGGTGTACGGGCAGGGATCAAATCAAACACCTGATGACGTATGACTGATTTATTAACCATACTAGCTTCCGCCCGCGACTTCGTCTGCGTGTACTCGGGATAAAAACTATCCTATATTTTAATCCAGGCTATAAACTATCGTCGTGCAAAATTTCATTCAAATCGGTTCAGTCGTTTAAGCGTGATTGAGTAACAAACATATTAGTAGGATGCGAAACTCCAAATACCCACATTATATTTGTGTGTCTGCCCACAACAATAATCATTATTCACGAACCTAACATACAGGATGTCCATTAATCACAGTACTAGAGTTACTTAATTGCTATGCAAAACCGAGTTTCGCGGGCAAGTTAGAAACATTAATTGCAACGCACCAAAAGCACAATAACAAGCACAATACCGAGCTTAATTACTCTGGAAGTCAACCCGGCGACCACTTAGCTTTAAGCTTAAAAAGCTTCGCTTCTAGGCATTCGGTTAGCCACATTTAAATGCCGGGAAGTAAGGGTTCAATAACCTGACAAGAAGTTCGGTAATACGGGAACTCATGTTTGAGGAATAGTTCATTACTGCAGAGGGCGGAAAAATGAAGATTTTCGGCCGAGTAGGGATAGGTTCATGATGCAGGCAATCCCTTTTCACACCGAGGTACTTACGTAGTGCTTTTTTCAAACACGCAATTGGGTATGTTTTTTTGCCATGATGTCGTCTGATTATCATATTCAGACAATTCTTCAAGTTACTTTACAGACCTTTGTATGAAATTAAAACGAAAAAAAGCTTGAATTAAACTTCAAGAGACATTGCCGCAATGTTTTCATCCTGAAGAAGTACTCCCGAAGAGTTTGAAACGTGTCGCCGGTCGTGACATTTAAGACGTGAGTTTAACCGAGGATTTATTAGTTAGTACCTATTTTATGGTGAAAGCTAATAAAAACCATAACAACTAGGTTAAGTTTTCATTACCTTATTATACGTTAGTTTTATTTTATTTTTACATCATGACGGTGGCAAACAAGCATACGGCCTGCCTGATGGTAAGCATACTCAATAGGCCATGGAAGCTACAGAGGAGTCACAAGCGAATTGTCAACAGATAGACACAAATACAGGTTTCACATTGCGAATACTTACCCGTCGTTTGGTATTTCCCCACTGTACTTTCAGAAAATTTATCGGTACTCTGATTTTATCGCTAAAACTCAATGTTCAGAAATTCAGCTCGAACACCCAACAGTCGATAAAGCGATCCTTCACTGAAATAAAATCGGAGCAGGTGTGGCAGATTAAATCCAAACTAATTAAAAAAAAGTTAAATCGATTTTTAGCAAGCGTTAAATTGAGCGCTCACGACGGTAGCAGCGCGCATCGATTGCCCGGCTTGGCAACGTTGGTCGTGTTGAGTGGTTCCTAATTGGGCGCTCTCGTACTTTAGAAGACACGTTGTGCTGTTGATCCTGGTTGTTGTCTATGGCAGCGGTCAAGTCGACCAGCAAGATATTTTTTCACCCTTGGATTTAAAGGTTCGATGGCAGTCGCTGCCGCAAAAACTAGAGCCTAAACAACCTACTTAATTTGGGCGGGTAATGGTTTATTTGCGGCACATAAAAATAAGTGGAACTATGACATCAAATGATGTATCCCTTTCTGTCACATTTAATAAGATTTCTATAGTAAAGTCAACGACAAAAGTAGATGATAATTTTAGTACCTTGTCACTTTTATTACTTTGACGCATCCCAATTGTCGCAGTTCCGTTAAGTGCGACAAAGTACTAAAATGATCATCTATATTTGCTGTTGACTGTACCATCTCACTCGAACTTCGCGGACGGAATCGCGGGCACAAGCTAGTAATTTATAAAGTACTCATTTGAACGCCTGCGAAATGGCGATTCCCATCTCATTGTATTAGGCCTACATAGTAACAGACAGACGGATGGACAGACGTTCGTGCGGGCCATTTTTCACTATTGATGACGTCATTTGTCTAACTGACCCCTTGAGGCCGATACGTGAACTGAAAATGGTTTGGTCCAAGTCTTAGAATGTAGCGGGATTCGGAGAATATAGAAATTACTACATACGTTATCATTATTCAAATATTGGTAACTTAACCACGCAAAAACGGCTGAACGGATAAGGTGAAAATTATACAAAGAGAAATTATACTTAGTATCCCAAAAACTATCCCCCGCGAAATGAAATTAAGGGTGGAAGCAGTTACAAGAGTTGAAGCAGTCTAAGTCGCAGACAAAATAAAAATAAATTTTGATCACAAAATGATTAGAAGTAAGTGAGACACGAAAACATAATACTATAACAATTATTAGATTTCAATAATATTAATTTCCAAGCAGGTATTTATCCAAAAATTATAAGTTTTTATGTTTTTAGCAGAAAAGAACGAGTAGTTAACTCAAAGCAAAAGTATCGTGGCAATGTTGTTCTCTCTTTTGTATTTGTGATCTATGTGTATGTATGTGTTGTTGTCATGAATAAATGATATTCTATTCTATTCTATTAGTCGTAAAATGTGTGGGGGTGTGGCGTGGCAGCTTATTCCACTCAGAGCCAATTAAATATAATGAAAGATACAAATTTTCAAAATACTGTGCCTAATCAATTCCATAAGCTTTATGACTCCCATGACGAACGAGCGAACAAAACTAAGTACTACTGCTAACTAAAGTGTCATGCGTTTTATAATACATTTCTCCCCGCTTCCGCTTATATTTTCCGCTCGAATGAAAGATAAGAGTCACGTCTAAGTATTTTATTGAGACAGAAATACCGAATCACGCCTCCGCCTTCCCGTCTTTCTGAATAATTTGTTCCCTACATGTATCTATACGGATTTCTTTATGTTTGTTTACGCTTAGGAATAGAGATTATTTCGGTGAAGGAAAACATCTCGAGGAAACCGGTCTAATCCCAATAAGGTCTAGTTTTCCCTCTGAATTGGCAAGATGACAGTAGCTTTGGTAACAGTAGAGCCTATGCCAAATCTTGATGTGATGAATAGATTATTCTTTATTCAACTGTACTTACTATAAAAAAAAATATTGAACTGTATTCCTTTAAAAAAACATGTTATATTTCCAGCGATAAGGCTTCATCGTTTTAAGATTTTAGTGTCTTATCGAAAACTATAATTAGACTAAGTATATTATTATATAAAACAATGATAATAAAGATTAATAATATAATTCAGGAAAGAGAACAACAAAACTTAAATAGACTAAAGTAAACTAATATTAATGAAACAAAATAAATCCTATTAATATTATAAATGCGAAAGTTTAGATGTTTGGATGTTTGGATGTTTGTTACTCAATCACGCTTAAACGGCTGAACCGATTTGAAAGAAATTTTGCATGAAGATAGTTTATAGCCTGGATTAAAATATAGGATAGTTTTTATCCCGGGTCCACGCGGACGAAGTCGCGGGCGGAAGCTAGTAAAAAATAATTTAAAAAAGTCCCTAAGGTCGGACCCCTGCGGAAGGGTTCCCATAAGACTGGCTGCGTTATCCCTTTGGATAGCTATGCCGATCCGTTGGGCAAGAAACGAGCCAGCCTTATGGTCTCCGGATACTCTGACCAATTTTTTAGAAATCTGGCCGAATAGTTGGTGAGCGCCCGGGCTCCAGGGTCCGAGCGTTTCGACACCAAAAGCCGCAAAAACATGGCGTCAGTGAGGCCGATGTATTTGCGGCACTTTGCTGCCTCGGCCGCTGCAGCTATCCCACCTGCTCTCAAAGATGTAGTGCTATTTAAGACGGCACGGCGCCAGGGTGTCTACGCATGTGGCGTCCCAAATAAGGGGCCGTCCCAGTTTCCAAGGCACTAGGGTCATACCGTCTGGCCTCTTGCTTATGGGTGAAGCGTAGATGTAGAAGAGTCATTAGAAAGCTTTAGGCCGTGTGCGGCGAGAGACGAGTGCTGACAGGCGACTGTTGAACCGCTGACGCCCGCGGCGCTACCACGAATATCTCGAAAGTGACTACGAACTTCGAGTTTCTCGGAGTTCGTAGTCACTCGAGTATAGTGAGTGCGATAGAGATGGAAATATCCGAACTTCGAAAGTTTGTGGTTGTAGCTCTGTATAGTTTGTTTTAGTTTAGACGACGAGAAGTGCTTAAAACCAACCATTAGCGGCATCTATCGTTTAATTGTTGTCTGCAAGTACGGTTGTAAAACAATTGAACGTAAACAATAGAACAAACAGTAGCGTAGCAAGGAGAGAGTGAAAGGGATAAATGTGAAAGTGAGAGGGATATGCTATGTCCTCTTGACAGCCGGCACGTTGGCGCTGACGAAGTCTCGACGGATGATATTATTGAAGGAGGCGTAGCGAGACAGGCGACCAGCACTCTTCGCGCAAGATAGGCCATGATGTCCCAGGCTTCCCACCAAGGTTTCGCAGGGGCAACGATGTGGAGAAACAATGTGGCGTAGACCGACAGCCAATCTTAGAGTGTTGCAGTCAAGGAGTGTCCCGTAATTTGTAGGGAAGAGCACAAAGATTAACTTAAAAGTGTAAGTTATCTATTAACCTTTTTTATTTTATTATCAGACTTATTGGATATCAAGTGATATATGGAAGTCTAATTTAAAGCGCGTGGTAATGCGTTTGTCCAAACTCTTTTGCCATATTCATAGTTAGATTGAATTACGAATCGTGAGGGGTATGTTAACTGTGAAAGTTTATCTACAGTTGGAATTTATAAACAAGCTCCTTCCAATCACTTGTTGTATAAGAGTCCTGGAGAATTTTATGACAAAATTATATTCAAAGTTCGCAAAGATATGAGCTTGTTTTGGCACGACTATTTCGTAGAGAGACAGGGATTTCTTAAGTCACTATTTATAAGAGGTACATGCTAGTCTTCCATTTTGTATTGAGGCAATTTTTTTTTGATAAATATAATTATTTTCCTTTTGGAAGCAATAATAACATAATGAACTTAGTTATGTTTTAACTGTAACGTTTTTCTCCCGTGTGGTGTGGGGTTAGAATTTCACCACCCCCTTTCCGGGTTGTTTGTTGTGGGCGACGGGCTAGCAACCTATCACTGCGATGTCACATTCGGTCTTTTATACCCACATTTATGCTAAAACTGGCACTGGAACAAGTTTCATGTGTTCTGGTTACCCCTTTTGGGAATAGTTGCGTGAATCTTTGTATTGATGAATCTATGTACCGTTTTTCACTTGTGTTGAGTGGAATACTCCATTACTTTTTTATAATTTAAACAAAGATCTAACTCAATTAAAAAAATATTGGCCTGACAGGATTTGAACCCGCATCACTTTTGCCTTTCGCGTTCACCAATTACGCCACGGGTCCAATTGCCAAGCCGACGAATGTCATGTTTTTGTTTTCGCTCTTTGTGTTAAAAAGTTCTTGGTTTTTTACTGATATTGCGATCTGTTTTTTAATGATACTAAAACTTTAATCGGATAAATAATTATCATCTTAGCCCTTAATAAATCATTTTCTTTAGTCGTAGGTAATTTTGTGTGTTGTCACAACGCAACACCACATACAATCTCCAAAAATCCTACTAAAACCTTATTTAAAAAGTCTCTTCCTGTATAAATAGCAACAGACACTGGCCTCATGAATTTGAAAATGCAAACTGCGAACTAACTTGCACCAACTTGCGACTGAGTCGCTCGAGTATTCCATTACGGAATGTAATTTCAACTTGGCCCGTTTTTATTGTGCGACCATTCGTCATTGTGCTGGAGATTAAGCTACTTTTACGAGCATTAAAAATATGTTTTATGTATCGTTTCGAGATAGGACTGTGAATTTAAATTGCCTTCTTTCAAGCCTTCGCGTTCTACTTATCGTCATGATATCTCACTGTGAGGTGGTAAGGTACTCAAGTGGCGACCACGTACTTGAAGGTGCGCCACGCTGCGGGTAGACCGCAAGGTGAAGGCAGCGGGAGTTCGATATGCGGGTACCGCAGTACCGGTCATTGTAGCACTCTATAGGGGAGACCGATGCCCAGCAGTGGACGTTTTCGACTGCTATGAGCGTGGTTCGACTACTATGGTAAGGGGCGTCCCACTTTGGCACCTAATCCCTAGATTTGGCGTTGGTAGTGTAGGTACTAGTTTTACGAAAGTGACTACCATCTGACCATAGACCTTGTTAAAATTCCACCGGGATCCTCAAAATACCTGTATTTACCCTTCTATTTCGTATATACCTAAGTGTTATTCAAAACCGCAGTAGTACAAGCCGGGGTTCGAACCTACGAGCTCCAGATTGAAAGTCAACTGCTTTACCGCTCCGCTACAGCGGCTCATAGGTATAATTGTGAATTTACATTGCCTTCTTTTAAACCAATCATCCTAGTATCCTGGCCGACTCCAATCACGACCATTGGAGGACAATGTTTACGTCAGTCGTATGCGCACTGGTGACAGATCACTTGCGGCAAATCTGCCACACCTCGCATGCCAGCACTCCTCTGAAAAAACATAATGAGGTTGGTAGTAGCGCGGTTCCTTCCGCGTTTTACACAGAGCGATAGAATATTTGAAATCGGATTAGTAGTCCCGAAGATTACCTTACAAACATACATACAACTTTTCTTACTGACAAAACAAGACTCTCACAGCTACCTACCTCTTTTTTATTGTAGAAAACGCAGGCAAACCCGTGGTTTAAATTGCAGCCTACCCCCATCCGGAAAATTCATTCTACACGCAGATGAAAGTTTTATAAAAATCGGTTAAGGTGTTCTGGAGATTACTTAAAACATACAAAGCTATATTCTCACAATATAGATGACCACTGTGAAATGAAAGCAATCCCTTTCATGAGCTGATGATGTCGCAATTTAGTCTTCTCGAAGTGAACCCCGTAACTTCCTTCCGTGAAACTAAATCGATTTTACAAACAACCCTTTAAAATTATCTGTAGCCCCATCTCACTTTGCCTTAAGTTTCCAAAATCAAAAGGGCCAAAAAATCTCAATCCGAAACTGAGAGTGCAATTGAAACTTCGGAAAATTGCGTTCACAGTTCCGCATTTCGAATTGGCAATTTGTGAAGTTACAGCGAGCCGCTGATACTATTACATTCCAAGTATTTTAATAAACATTAACCAAGTTTTCCTTATTAAGTCTTAGGTTTTAATAAACCTCAACATATTTAGACATGATTAATATCATGTCTAAATATGTTGAGGAAAAGTTTTGGGGTAAACAGAGAGTTATAATGTGTTTCTAAGTGGTTTTTAAACACGTATATCTTACTTTTTATAAAATACGATGAAGGTATAATTGAATAAAGTTTATCTTTAATGGTAATTTACATTATACCCAGTAGTATTTATTTTATTTTGTTGCAAACGGGCAGATGGATGGTAGACTGATACCGTAGCGTCCCCAAGCATACCCAAGCGTCCATAGGGACGCTTGGGATTCCATAGAAGTCCCATAAAGCGTTTTATTTTTACTACGGCTAATATGAGATTAGTGAGCTTAATAAGTCTTTTGTTATGGGTACACGACGATGATATATTTCATAGATATAAATAATAGAATACATAGAAAACATCCAAGACTCCGATACAAATTTTCTCGCTTATTAGACACATATTTGCCTAGAAGATTTACTATATTTATAGATATATATACTTACTATATTTATTAAGCTTCCTACAGACAATGCATATCTTATGGTAACCACAATGTTATTCCAGTCCCTTCCCTTGTCCTTATATTACCATAACGTGTGTCAATAAGATAAAGTGATTCCCACTACTTAACTCGCCGCAACATGGAGAAACAATATGGATGATGTTTTAGGGATACCACAAAGTTGAATGTTTGAGGGATTCTCTGAAATCCAGTGACTAGGGATTTATTTGATACAGTCAAGTGCAAAATGTTTATCGATTTATTCCTTATTGTAGTGTAGACAAAGTTGACTTTCCATACATACGTAATTTAGTTCTCATTTCAAAAAGGCATACTGTAATAACATTAAACTTTTTATACACAATAGGATCTGCAAAATCTAGGTCGATAACTAGTTTTTCTTGCTATAAATTATAATAGCAATATTTATTGTCCATGTTGTGGGTCCTTTAGTCAACAACATGATACCACCCCACCATCTAGCTTTTAAAATTAAATTAAGAAAGTGGCTTATTGAGCAATATCTCTATAGCTTTAAGAAATGTATTTAATTTAAATTGTGCCTTATTATCTAATTATTGAATTATGTATTGTAATTTTTTACTTGTAATGTGTTATTTATTACCAATTAAGTATGTCTATGTCTATGTCTATTCGTGGGACATATTTTTGCGTAAATTGTATGCTATTTTTGGTCAGGCTTGCATGATGGAAAGCAGACATCGTAGACTATGGACGTTTGCGACTCAAGAGTCATAAGCGCGTGGCCGACCCTTTGGTTTGAGGTTTCGTTATTCTTGCATATTGTGGTGTAAAATCGTAAACATTGATTTGCCGACGAGATATGCTTATGCATGTCGTGGAAAATCGTCACCAACTCGAAAATGTTATATGGAGGAATCGCCAGTTATGTTGCTCACCTTCCATGTAAAAGAGGCAAGGTACATATGTTCCCGTTAAACGCTATTGGATTTGAGATTCTTTACATACGTTCCTTTTCCGACGTCCGTGCGCCGGCTATGTGTAGCAGGAAACCGGAAAATACTGGTTTCATTCGTTCTCGCGTGCAGTTTGATGTAGGAAACACAGAAAATGTATATTGCAGGCATTCGATTGAAACTATTGAGGAGCTAAAACGTGTTAGACCAAGCAGCATAGTATGGAGAAAAGGGCCCTTATTATAGGTATCCAAGTGAAAGTTTCAGCATTTTATAAAGACGATAACGTAACGCTTTGTACACGTCAGCACGGCTATAACGCGACGGCGCGCGAGCTCTCTCGATTTTTCTTGCACTATCCGTCTCTCTTATTAGAACACTTAGAACAAGAGGTATAGTGCGAGAAAAATCGATCCCATGATGGACGAGCTGGTAGACCTAAATGTAATTGTTTGTATAGGGAAAAGGCAGTTAAGTATTCCTAACGTACGTTTGAAAAGTTACGTAATCAGCCCTCAGAACTTCGAAACATGTTTCAGACAGACATGTTTCTATTATGAATAATTATTACCAAGACCTAAATGTACAAAAAAAAACAGCAGATTCATTTCCATTCCTCACCGGGATTTGAAACCAGGACCGTCGACTTCGTAGGCAGGGTCACCCACTACCGGCCGTAAAAAGGGTGTAAAGACTAGCCCCCTTATTCATAAAACTTAAAATGCCTCCGCTAAATAAAATGTACTCTGTCCCTTTCTGACGAACACAAATGTCAACGTGACAGATAAAGACAAACTAATTTTAACGCCATTTTAGTTAAAACAGGCTTGTAGGACGTGTATGAATACGGCCGTAGAGCTTTACTTTTGCCGGCATATTAAACGTGCTTAACATTTTCACTCCCAGGAGGGTTCCTGGACTTCCTGGGCGCCGGCTAGGCTGGTGCCTAGCCGGCGCCCACGCCATAGTCGCTTTTCGCTATATAACAATGAATGGAATGAGTAATGTATTTATAAGCAGGCCCCTGTGTAGCGAGAAGCGCCTACGGCTTATGCGCCTGCTAGGTCGGTTGTCAGGAGCCGACCTATCAGGCGCATAAGCTAGTGTTGATAATAAGAATAATGGTGTTGCAGCTTGTTGTTTATTATTTATTATTATTTGTATGTTTTTTTTCCATATCAGGACCATGGGGTCCCGAACTTTTGGAAGGCATGCGTGGGGCCGAAGACAACAGCGCAGAGGCCCTTTAAAACAAAAATAATCTAAAGCGAGGGATACACATTATTATTGCACGTCTGCCATAGCGTCCTAAGTTCAAAAAATGTGAGACAAAGTGAGAAATGAGACAGTTTTTTAAAAAATTAAGTAACCTAGATTGTAAACAATTTGCCAGGAACTTCGGCGTCTGTATTAGACGTTATCTGTGCCAACTGCCCAGTAACGGGAGCTTCCAATGAAAGCTTTTGCGCATCACACCTTATTAAAGTGGCGCTGCTTACCTAGACCTTTTGGAGCTTTGGCGAATTTTATCCAATATAGTGAAATAAAGCTTTTTTAAGCGATAAACACGCTAAATAGCGTATTCTTGAAAAAGTTAAAGATTCTAAATACCGGTAGGAGGAGCGTTGACTTCTGACGACACATCTTTATTATGTTATATTAGAATGACGTTAGATTTGAAGATATGTAATTATATGTTTGAATGTAGGGGGTAATCTCCGGAACTGGAAGAATGGACTTTCGGGATGACTACCACGGCCTGAAACTAAGTAAAAGTTTCAATAGGACTGATCATATGTTTTACTAGCTTGAAGGCTTCTAATAGTCACGTTGCCGACTCACCTAACAAAGGCTTCATAAAAATCTGGTACTTATATATTACTAGCTTCCGCCCGCTATTTCATCTGCGTGGACCCGGGATAAAAACCATCCCATATTTTAATCCAGGCTATAAACTATCTTCGTACAAAATTTCATCCAAACGGTCGAGCCGTTTAAGCGTGATTGAGTAACAAACATCTAAACATCCTAACTTTCACATTTATAATATTATTTAGTAGGATTGATAAGGAAAATAGTAATATTTCCCGAATAGACCGGGAAGTTAATCTGACTCGACGCATTGCATATCAATTTATTATGAATGTGTTGCGCACACTCGTTCTGATACCTACGTTAATATCAGCGCGCGTCGCGTTCCGTGTTTACCATGATGGTAGAAAACAAGCATACAGTCTACTTGACGGTATTCATATTCATATAGCCAATTTACATGTCATAGTTAAATAAAAAGATAAAATTACACTATGAATTATTTAAAATAAAAATTAATTGAAATTCTATTACAGTTATTAAAAGTACTATTAATAAAATAGAAAGTAATAATAGACAGTAGACACCGTAGATTACGAGTATATGCAAGCCGGCGCTTGAGGATTCGTCGTGTTCTCTCTCAACACAGCGCGCCATCGGGAGGGCTGGCCCCTATTTCACCAACTTGACAATTGTCACCTGACAACGACAATTATCCGTACATTGCTGATTCCACAACTAACCTAGCAACCACCTTAACTTCTAGAACAAGCAATGGATGGCGAATTGTCAGTGTCAGGTGACAATTGTCAAGTTGGTGAAATAGGGGCCTGGTTACCTTATTCACTACCAGAAAGTCCGGAAACACAAGATCACCATATCAAGTACATCAGAGAAAACGGTTGTGTTAATGGCTACGATCTTCTGGAAAGTGGAGTTACTTCCCTCATTGGGCTGCTTAAATTATGAGGGAGACCACAGCCATAATAACACTACTACTTGCTCTGTAGTAGTGTTGTGTTCCTGGAGGTGAGCAAGGTCGCCAGAGCTCCCGAGGATGCGTTGTGTTGAGAGCGAGGGAATTTGTTCCTTCAGCTGTCAACACGGTGAATCCTCAAACATATCAAGGGTCGGCAACGCTCATGTTACTCCTTTGGAGTTGCAAGCGTCTATAGGCTGCGGTGTCGGGCCGTACGCTTGTTTGCCACCGTCGTTGTATTAAAAAAAAGATGATGTTCTGGTGACAGCACCATAAAATCATCTCGCTCAAAAGTAATTGGAGCTACCATAGGCCTTAACTTAACTATAAAATCAAACGTCGTAATCTAGAATGCGAAAAGTAAGTGTTAAATATACCCATTGTTTCCCATCATGTCTAATGCCCTTCAAAGACACAAAAGACTATTCGAAGATTCATTCATTAGAGCCCAAGGGTTCTTTTAACGTTAGAAATGTGGTAATTCTACACGCCTTTCATATTGAGTTACTGCATTTTGGATTAGGTGTTCAGAATTAGACGTAATCATTCACAGTGAGCAATTTACAGATTGCTTCCTCTTTCCCTGAAGATGGCGCTGGCTTAGAATGATTTGTTTGAGTTTGTTTGATAGATGAATTCTTAAATTACAGGTGGCTGAGTACTGCTCATTTAGCTAAAGGCACCTGACCAATTGCTTCTCATTTTTAGATTAGAGTTCATCTGATTTGGTATTTTATTCATAATATGACCATAAGACCGGAGAGTTACTGTAGCCAAGCGATAACTGTTTTCTCGCTACCAAGGATGTAATGACATATCCGACACGTCGGGTAACCTCGCAGTGGTCAATAAATGAACTTAATTATAATTTTTCCCGTGTAGTTCACTAATGTGTGAAAATCGTGAAAGTTCAAGTTGAGATATGTTGAGATTGCGGAGGGATGTAGTTGTAGGTTCTAAGTAAAACCAGACATAGTTTCACCGAAGATGTTGTATTCTCGGTAGATTAAGTATAAAGAACAAGGTATACATTAGCTTATAGCACTTATAGATAGTTATTGCTTACTTGCTATATTACTCAATTACGTGCGTCATATGTTGCAGGGCGTAACGATAAGTTACCGTTAATGTGTTAATTAGGCGCATAGTACAAAGTCAATACACAGTTCGACTCCCTCAGTTGAATCATCCACTATAGTAGGAATAGATACTAGAACTTGATAGTTATTTAGCTTAGTGGTCATCTCACTATTAGCTAGTTACATAGCTACATTTAGGTAGGGTTTGAAGCTACGGTAGCCCTGGTGGTTCAGGCGTGCGGCTGTCAAACGGCGGTCGTGGGTTCGAATCCCGGCTCGTACCAATGAGTGCGGAACTTATGTAAGGAATATAAATTGATAATTACCGTTAGCGTTAGTGAGGGAAAAACATCGTGGGGAAACCTGCATACATCTGCGAAGAAATTCGAAGGCGTCTGTGAAGTACCCAAACCGCACTGGGCAAGCGTGGGACAACTGCCCGTTCCCTCTCACCCATGAGAGGAGGCCTGGGCCCAGCAGTGGGACTTATATAAGGTTTTTGTAGCTACGGGATCTGACATGTTACTGTAGATTAACTCTGGCAGAAAATCCGCCCTAACTTTTAGAAAGTATTAGCGAGAAATACAATTTATAACATGGATGCTTTACTGTTAACCAAAAGTCTTAATTGATCCACCGCCGTGCTACGCTTGTAGCGTTACGCCATATAATCATCACCATCATTATATCAGCCGAAAGACGTCCACTGCTGGACATAGGCCTCCCCTAAAGAGTGCCAAAGTGACCGGTCCTGCGCCACCCGCATCCAGCGGACTCCCGCGACCTTTACCAGGTCATCCAGTCCACCTTGTGGGGGGCCTACCCACGCCGCGTACGCCTTCCGGTACGTGGTCGCCACTTGAGAACCTTTCCGCCCCAACGTCCATCCACCCCACTGCCACTTAAGTATAGCGATTCGGAGATTCTCTTTTACCTTGGTTCTGCTGCGGATAGATTCATTCCTGATGCGATCACGCAGAGAAACTCCCAATATAGCCGTCTCCATTGCCCTTTGAGTGACTTCAAGCCTTCTTATGAGGCTCATAGTAAGCTACCACGTTTCATTGCTATATGTTATCACTACCAACACCCCACTGGTACAAGACTCGTCTTGAGACACTGTGGAATATTGTACGAAAAGATGTGCATAGTCCAGAGCAGTTTAATGATCATGTGGCGTTTGGGCGCTCGTCTTTATCATAAAGAGTAAAAACTCCTAAATATTGTCAGCAAATATGATTGAAAGTGCCAATATAGTACACAGCGGCACCTTTACACTATGATATAGCGACTATACTATTATCAAATGCTCGTTGCGCGTTGGGACATAAAATGAATTTGTACCGTAAAATGGGATGAGTAGGGTGAAAACTGACATTCAAACCTCGATAAGATTTTATTTTTACTTATACAAACTGAATGGTGTATATAATAAGTGTTCCGGACGTTTGTATTTTAGTTTTTATTTTATTGTGGGTATTTCCATTTCATAACTTTGACGATAAACATGAAAACCCACCTCACCCCGTAGTCCCTCGTAATTGGGTTGAGATGGGTTTTCATACAAAGGTGATTTTGGAAGATTGTTGGATCGATTTTTTTTAATTATGAGTATTGCTCCATTTTAAATTGGAATACATTATTTTTGTAGCAGTAGCCTTAAAAAACCATCTCACCCCCCTTTCATACCTTCTCTCCCCATTCATAACCCAACTCTCCCCGCGAACCCTACTCACCCCATTTTACGGTACCTGGCATGATTGGTGCGACAGAGAGCGCAACAAAGGTCCCGCTCCCACACTTTATGGTCCCGTGCACACGTTTAATAATAGTATAGATAGATAGCGGTTTCACAGTTAACCCAAGTATCCTTTTCAGCCGGAAATTAACTCGAGTGAAGTCGGGAATGTTACAGACCGCGAGTGGAATTCTACGAGTTTCGTTTGTTTTTTTGTTGCATGTGCAACAATTAAATTCTCTAGTCAGTTCGATTTCTTCCGGCAATGTATTTTTCTATTTAAACTCTTGGACATGGGGTCTGGTGAAACGTTGTTTAGTGTTTCTTGCGTTTAGAATACGGCATCAACAACATTATAAGAAATTGTTATCTTATTAAAAATAAGCAAAACTTTCGAAAATAGTCGGAAAACATCACGCTTCAACTCACTTCTGCTATTTCAAAGGTTTTTAAATACATAAATAGATGAATAAAATGGACGCTATCTAACCACATGAAATCATGGCGTCCGTGTTCCTATACATTTTTATATTGATAAATTGTACGCAGAGTCTCTCTCTATGTGCAATTCAACAATACAATAATTATGAATACGATATTCATGTTTATATTTTCTTTGATTCAGTTTCGATGAATTAGCATAATAGAATCCGTTCGACCGTTCACTTAGAATATTAATTTAATTATTAACAAAGCATATTCGTACAATCATTTTAGGTAGGTGTACAACAGGCTGGGCGATAGCGTAACGCTTCATACGCACATCAGGTACATTCAAGTGCAAAAATATGTATTGATTTAGTCCTCTCATAAATATCTACCGAAACTGTAATCCGCTGACATAAGAGTAATGGGACATATTTATGAGAAAGTTGTACCTATGCACCCATATAATATTACACTAAACTTCACGGTTAGATCTAACCGGACGACCCGTTAAGCCTTCTGAGTACCCTGCCTACGAAGCTGAAGGTCCTGGGTTCGAATCCGGGTAAATATTGTAGTGATAGGTAAAATATTCGTTTCTGAGTCTTGGAAGTTTTCTTTGTAGCACCCATAGCCACTAGACTTATTGAGCTTACTATTGGACTGGTTCGATTTGTGTAATATTTTCCCGTAATATTTATTTAAATTTTATTATCAAGACTTGATTTGTCTTAACGCTCATTGTGATTAGGTGTCGCCTCACATTTTTGTAATATATAATTTTTAAATATTATACTGGGACGATAGCCAGTGTACGAAATGGCAACAACGCCAATCAACCAGCGCCGTGTGGTGCGCGCGCGTCTATTAGTAGCGCGGTGTGGCAACGTAGCATTACCGATTAAAATAGTGTTAACGATACTTATAACGATACTTTGGTAACGATACTTATAATGTGAATTGGGTAACGTTAACAAGCCCTGCAATTAAAAGTAAACTACCCGATAAAAGTAACGTTAATTGGGTAATGTTACGTTAGCAAGTAACGTTAGTTTTTACTACCGGTACCTAGGTATTTTTATGATATTAACGTTACTTAACGTTACCTATAATGGGAATTTGGTAACGTTAAGGCCGGGGCCGCACTGGTAACGCGATGGCGATGCGACAGCGACGTGACTAAAACAAACATCGTTCGAGTTATGTAAGCGGCCGCATTGATTAAGCGGCAGGCGAAAAAATTTGGACTTTGTCGCTCAATAGTAGCGTAGTAACGTGTCCGCATTGCACATTTGGGATCGGCGACAAGCGGCGATATTTTGAGTTTCGTACAGCGACGGCGAGTCGACAGCGACTCAACTGCGACCATGCAATCAAATGTATCACACTACGTGAAGGCGGACGCATTGCAACGTCGCTTGAGCGACAGAGCGAGAGGTTTTGCGTGCGAGAATTGGCGACATAGGCGCGTCGCCATAAAATCAAATTAGTTTGAATTGGTCGCTTGATCGGAGACGTCGATACGAAGTACTTACTTTCTTACTGTATCGCTTAATGTTCGTTAATTATTACATAGCAATAAAACGCAAGCTTGGTTGATGACAATAGTTGATTTTATTAAATAATCTACTTACCGAAGTGTTATTAACAACATTTGCACTGGTTTTATACATTTTCGAAAGTGGGTATCCTTTTTCAAAATTCTTGCACTGATTTTATCCAATATAAGTATAATGAAACGTTCCAGGGCTGATTCGTGTATATTCGTAAACCTTATCGGTATGTTTCCTAAGTTCCGGGTAAAGGTGATGAAATTCGCCATAGTCACTTCTTTTTTGATTTATTTGATGAACCCACTCTCTTTTAAGTTGCAACGAAGAATTTTCGAGCAGAAACATATTAATCGGATGAGAAAAATCCATGACAGTCACTTTTTTTCGGCTGTTTAAAGAGCAAAATGCAGTTAAAATAAGTACATCAAAACTTCGCTGGCGGGTAGAGCCTACTTCGCTGTTTACCGAGATACCGTCTTCGCGTCGCTTCGCTGCGTTGGTGCGGACACTATTTTGTTATCTGTCGCGACTATTAAATCGCGTCGCCTAGCCAATGCGGCCAGCCAATTCGCGATGTATTGGCGATTCGCTTGTTCGTCGTCGCTGTTAATGCGGCCACCAATAATTCGCGTCACCGTCGCATCGCTGCCGCATCGCCGTCGCCTTACCAGTGCGGCCCCGGCCTAACAAGCCCTGGCTAAGCCGGAGACGGACGGACAGACGGACATGGCGAAACTATAAGGGTTCCTTTTGTTGACTACGGAACCCTAATGAAATGAAATGATTTATTAAAATGCATGCGGAGATTGGGTTACAATTGCAGTTACACTTGCAGCTCTGATAGTCTCACCAAGTCCTACCTTTACAGGCGTCCATACATTTACAAACTATAGGTAAGACGCTACGTATTTAAAAATCTTATTAATACATACATGTCAGATTTTAATATCATATCAAAATAAAATAAAATAATAGTGCAATACTGAAATTGGAATTAAAATTTGTCATTCAGAAATTCATTAATATTATAATAACATTTATCAGAAAATAAAATGGCTTCTTGAACAGACTTCCGGGTGGTCCCGGTGACGTGACCGAAATGACTAAACATGACGAAGATTGTGTCCAACTGTGACCTCAGTTCGGTTAGTTTGAATACTTTAGATTTTATGACTAGCCAATAACCCACAAGATGTCGCTGTTATGTGAATGAGCCATCGTGAATCACGCTGTTATTATTTTTCCTGAAATAGGGAGGGAAAACGGCATAGTAAGTGTTGCACTGTATATTCGCTGCATAAATCGTATTAATCAATCAATTTGGGACTCAGTTTTCCAATATGAATACATCGTTATTCATTTAGTATATCAGTCGACATTCAATCCAATTAAATATTAAATAAATTAATATCCGTTCTGATTATAAACCCGAATGAAACTCAGTGCCTAGAATTGTTAACCAAATCCCGTAACGTGCTGCAAATACAGAAATCTTGCGCTCATTTTAGTTTGCGGCTGAATTCATCAATAAATGTTATGTATTCAATTATGTACCATTTCCAACGAATGGGCCAGCCGGGTCGCGATGCGCCGCATCGCAACAGATGCGCGAGCACCGGGCGCACGTTTTAACAAAAGCCGTACGGAGCCGGTCAGATGCGACGACAGCCGTTCACGTCCGCGAGGAGCCGGCTGGCCGCAATTTCATTTAAATATTTAAAGCTAACGTCTCCATTGAAGCTTCAAATTCCTTTGTCAACTTGTGAAATGCGCTCAGTTGCGCTCTGACCCGGCCCGGTCGGTGAGAATCGTACATTAGACGTTTATCAAACGCTCGCTAAGCGCGGGGCCATAAAATGTGGAAATACGACCTCTGTTGCGCTCTCTTTTGCACCAATCACGGCAGTTAGGGTAGACACGGATTTGTTTGAATGTTACGTAGTTAGTGTGTGTTTTATCTGAATAAACTGTTTTATATTTTCTGGTGCACAGACAAAATGTGAATTATGAAAAATGCGCGCCATTGATGAAAAAATATTAACTGAAAACGGCAATAGACACACGGGCTATTAAAGCATTCACGCGAACGCCATGGAAAACGGAACGTTATTCATGTTTAAAAAAAAGATGCGGCTATTTCCAGGTCACGGTATTCAGATGCTACGAATAGGCACATCGAAACGTTCCGTTTAACGCGAACACGGATTTGAGAATTTGAGATTTGTGAGCGTTTGTTCGAAATAAATGACCTGAGTGTTTGGATTTAATTTGAACGTTATTATCAGTTTAGATTGGCAATTCAGTGGAGCAATATTGGTGCATTGATTTTGTGGTTTGATGCTTAATGTAATAACAATGGCCGGTTGATTGCCGGTGGGAGACGATATGAAATGCTAGTTTTAATTGAACGAGCGAGCGAGGCGTAAGAATTTCTCCGTTTCAACTTTGGCAAAAATTATTTCGTATTCCCGGCGTTTGTCCGGCTAATCTCCTCTACAAGTAGCATTTTTCAACCAATTATCGTGAAATTATATGAGCAGGTTCAATAAAATATAGTTTTTTTTATCGATTCACAAAGTACACGGTAGGTATCGGGTTCTGGTGTTTCAGAAAAAAAACGCTAAAACACCTTTTTCGCTCGCAAATATTGAACGATCGTTCAAACAGAAGGCGCTTTCTCGCAAAAGAACACGTTTTCTGGCTCATTGGCTCTCCTAATGTTGTCGTGTGTACGGAGCGCATTAAAGACTTAGTCTGTTCGATAAATGTGTATTCGGGTTTCGTGAGATTTGCCTCGAAGTCAACTGGATTCTTGATAAAAGCTGGGTTATTGGAAATTTCATAAACGTTTGCGACCGCCATATTTATAGCGTTGATTTGTTTATTTAATTTGAATTGCTTTATTTAACTTGACTTGAATTGAAACTAAGCGGTCAGGGATAGCCGAGTGGGTAAGTGACGCTGCCTACGAATCTGAAGGTCCTAGGTTCAAATCCCGGTAAGGGCAAATATTTGTGTGATGAACATGAATATTTATTTCTGAGTGTTTTATGTTTTCTAAGTATTTAAGTATTTATATCTAACTATATCGTCGTCTAGCACCCACGACACAAGCCTTCTTGAGTAAGATTGGCTCCCAATATTTATTTACTTTATTATTTATTTATTATAAATAAACCTGCGTGCGTGCGGCGTGGGTAGGCCCCCCACGAGGTGGATTGATAACCTGGTTAAGGTTGCGGGAGTCCGCTGGATGCGGGTGGCGCAGGACCGGTCGCTTTGGCACTCTTTGGGGGAGGCCGATGTCCAGCAGTGCACGTATTTCGGCTGATATGATGATGATGATTTTGAAATAAACCTGGGTAGGGGGCAGCCGGCAGCGAGGCTAGACCTAACTTAGCGCTCGTTAAAGCTTGCTGCACATCCGCGTTGTGGCCAGTGGGGCGACTGTGGATTGCATAACTTTATGAGCGTTATCACTTATGTTTAGTACACGGACAATATAAATCAGCCTACATACGTCCCACTGCTGGGCACAGACCTCCTCTCATGGATGAGAGGGAGCGGGCAGTAGTCCCCACGCTGGCCCAATACGGGTTGGGGACTTCACATACACCTTTGAATTTCTTCGTGAACGTATGCAGGTTTCATCACGATGTTTTCCCTAAACCGAAAAGCTAACGGTAAATATCAAATGATATTCCGTACTGTTCCGAAAAACTCATTGGTACGAGCGGGGATCCGAACCCACGACCGCCGTTTGACAGCCGCATGCCTGAACCGCTAGGCTACCGTACACGAACAATGACATTCAAATCTAACTTACTTACGAAATGTTACGTCATCGACCAGGTTGACTACCGCCTTCTGTATTTCTAACCCTGGACTCGCTTATCTCAAGTATCCCTTAAGTTCTTAGTCGACACTTTCTTCGCTATAAGATCCTTCGCCAGAACGAATACTGTATCTATGGCATTTGTTAAAATCATGAACAATCGAACTGAGGCTCTAGTTATAAGTTTTACCGAAACAAAACTTTACGATCGCGTTTGCGTTTTACCCTCAATTTGTATGGGATTTGACAGCTAAACGCGAACGCCGTCGTAACGTTTTGTTTCGGTAAAAATTATACTAGATCCTCTGAGCTTCAATGCTGACTTTTAACAAAAATCGCCTGAGTTAGTAACTCTTCACTGACAGTCACTCAATTCCTGGTACATGGTTGTATGTCAATAATTTAATGAACTATGGAAAATACTACTTCTAATAGCAATACATATTAATGCTATTAGAGACTTTCTTCATTACCGAACATGGCGAGCACAACATTATGGCCAGGAAGTGTGATTGGGGATCGGAAATTTCCACTTTATGGTCAGATATAACAAAAAATATTCAAGTAAGCTCGTATTTCACGTGACTCGCAAAAATGTCACATCGTAACAGATCCCGTGCACAAATGCGCTAATGATCGTCGACTGAAACATAACCTGTAATGTATAAAGCATTGGCACTTGTGCACACTGACGGCGCGCGGCGAACTCTACGGGAATTCAAGAAGTAACACACGTCAATATCACATAAGCACAGGGGATCAAATCCAGTAGAAGCGAAGCGCGCATATAGAGGAACACAACGACATTCTAAGCTTGGCCACGGCTTTGAGCGGCAGTGCCAGCGATGTGACGTACGTGTGAGCGACAGACCAGAATGCAGTGTCTCGTTCCCTCCCACAGTGGACCGCTGCCCCTGCCGCCGCCGCCGTACGTAAGGCGTGACCGTCTTAGGGTCACAGCTCACTAGACCCACTCGGCACACGCACCGCACCGCCTCGCCATACTACGTTACGTTAGCGACTAGCGCGTTAGTATGGCGAGGCGGTGCGGTGCGTGTGCCGGGTGGGTCTAGTGAGCTGTGACCCTTAAGACCTTATAGAAGACCACAGCCATAATAACACCACTTATTCTCTAAGTAAGTGTGTGGTGTCGGGTTTCTTGTGGTGAGTGAGGTTACCAGAGCTTTCGAGGATTTTCTGAGTTTGGAGTGAAGTATCTGTATTTGTTTCTCGCTGTCAACATGACGAAGCCTCAAATCAATGGAAGTTCGGAAACGTGCTTGTAATTCTGCTCGAGTTGCTAGCGGCCAATAGGATTCGAAGTGCTTACCACCTTTTTATGTTTATATATATTTATTAATTATACCTATATTCTCGCAGTGCCTATTCATTATATTTTAATTATCTCAAGCCATTTCAATGGTGAAAATAATAATATATAAAGAAGGCTCATCATCTTGTTGGAATCCGGCCTCTGGTGCATTTCCCCTTCATTCAGCCGATTTATTTTTGTTTTGAGGTGGTGCTGGTTAACGCATAATGTGGCTAAGTAATTTGAGAGGCCTGTCTTGACAAATTACACAATGTAGATTAGCTGTAAATCTGTAACCACTTTGGCAATCGTGAATCAGTTACCACGTCCCCATTTCACCGAACACTTGTTCACGAAAACGAGCTCCTGAATTCTACACAGTGAAAACTTTCATATTTTCCACTTGCACGAGTTGGGAGTTCGGCTAATGGTGTATTTGAGAAATGTTGTTTTATCTTTAAAGTTATTCTGGAGCGAACGCTGGAATCTAGTTCTAACAGTATATTAAATGTAGATCTTCGTCTTCGAATAAAATACGTTCTCTACTGGAATATTTATAAATGTTTTTGACGAATACTTGCTGCGCTCTTTTAAAGAAATAAACATTTATTCGAACAAAAAAAATACATACTTAAAAAGAGTGTCAGAGAAAGCGTTAGAAGCTTTTTAAAATAAGGCAGCGATTATAGACCAATCTTTCCATACATACACTTGTCAAACTTTCCATACATTCATATTTTAACGAAGACCGTTTGCGATTACAGACTGTTTGGTGCAACCCACCCTTATTTCGAAAACGATAAAGATGAAAACATATCATGTAGTCAATTGCATTGCTCATTAGTATACTTTGCAACGTACCTAGATAAAATAGTTAATAAGTATTGATTTAAACTCTCGATTCTCACACATTATTTATACTAAACGGGACTTAATTGCGTATAATTAAATTATTTATTTACCTCACTGAGGTCTCCCGACGTTTCGGATGTGTTGCAACATCCATGGTCACGGTCAAATAAATAATTTAATTAGACGCGATTAAGTCCCGTTTAGTATAAATAAAATAGTTGAGTGTTTTTAACACACGTATATTTGAATAATGTTGTAAGAAATTGAACTAATATCTTGAAGTGTAACATGAAAGCAATAGTTATTCTTATTCTTATTCTAACACTCGAGATGTAATAATTAAGGCGGCACATTCGAAATTTTCGTGAAAATGAGTTGTTTTGTAACCGTTTTATACATTATAACGTAACATTTTTGGTGTCAGAAAAAATATATCATAATCTGCAAGATATGCAACGGGTCATAGTTTTCGTAGAATTCGATTTTAACAATAAAAATTAGAGAAAACGAAATCTAAAGTCACCCCTATTTTTTCACTTGTAACCATTTTACTGCTCCATTTTTTATCAGAATAATATGAAATTGTATAACTTTCTTCATACAATAATGAACAAGGGCATCATTTTCTTACTTTCTTTATTTTCTTAAAAAAATATCTCGTTTTCTGAAATATTCCGCCAAAGTTCCTACGCCTCCCCGTTTTCGTCCATACGGTCAGTGCGGGACGAGACACGTTGCATGACGGACCTGTGTCAATTTGCGCTGCGCCGAAATTTTTAAATATTTGTAGAAATTGTGGACTATATTTGTTGCATAGAGTGGACAATCCGTTTTGTGATTCGTATAGTAGGTAACTAATAAACATTTGCGTATAGTTTAGTTTTTAGTGGCAGATAATTTTTTTGCATAGAGTGGACAATCTATTTCGTGGTTTGTAAAGTAGTAGGTACTATAGACAAGACAGCTGACTGACCATCTGTGCACTTTATGTGCATTATAATAAGGTTCTTGTATAAATACAGGGTGGTCAGTTAACTCTGTTGGCGTTTGTACCTAATTAACATTTACGTAGGTATAGTTTAGATTTTGCTTTTAGTTCAAGATGGGAAATAATAATAATAATTATCGGCGAACGGTTTAATAGCGAAGAGTCTCGACCATCACCTCAAGAGACTCTCGCTAGATGGCTGGATCAAGGGCCAGATACAGAAGGCGGTACTCCTGGATACTGCGCGGATAGTCAGGAGGTTCCTGTCTCTGTCGCCCTGACCGCCGGTAGCTTAGGCCCCGTCTCGCTGCCGGCTGCACCCTAGGTTAGGTTTTTATAATGATTTTATGTTTTGTATGTATAGTTCTATATTTTACTTTTTATAAATTTATTGTACAAACCTAACTTAAGTAGAAATAAGAATAAAGAGATAATAATAATAATAATAATAAATTCTTTATTTCAGGCCAGTTTGCCCATAGATTGTTAGTAACATACAAACTTACGATACTAGAGTTAGTACGTCTTAGCTTAGGTCTCACAAATTGTTCAATAATTATTTTGGGTCTTTGGGGTTAAATAAGCGCAGGAGGAAAATACGTAATATCAAGAAATTTTACAAGAGAAGAGGAAAAAGAATACACAAGTAAATACCTATTCTATCAAAGTATCAAATATCTAAACAGTATCAAAATTGGGAAATCGCTAAAACCACACATTTTATTAGTAAATATATTTACAATATCTATTGCTTAGGAGCATGAACAATTATAGAAACAATATTGTTTTATCTGCTCGTATTAATGACTGTCAAGTGTTAATAGAATAAGTTCTAATAAAAATAGTGGGCTTGGCAAATATTGTAAGTACCTACCTATGGGTTGCATGCCAACTCCAAGTTAGATACAGAGTTATTATTTGATGTAAAACAAAGTATGGTTAACGTACAACTAATCTATAAGTATATATTTACCCGAGGCCGATTTCTGTACAGTCAGCATAATATAGTTAGTAGCGGCCAAGTTAGCCAAATATATCGGAACGTACATTCATCGAAATAGTCTTTGTTACTATAAGTAGGAGTCCTTACTCCTACTTATAGTAACAAAGACTATTATTACATTCCTTAATGTGTTACGATATATTTGGCTACTTTGGATGCTACTAACTATCTGATGCTGACTGTACACGCCATCATCATCAAATCAACGTAATAAATATACCGAAAATTAGTTTAAAAGTGGAGCGTGGAGCTCTGAGCCAACACGTAGAGGCCCTTTTGACAATTTAATGAAATGCAAGGAGTACACCAAGCGGATGCTTTCTCTGCCCGTGTCATGGGACGCACACAGAAACAGCACCCGCTGGGGTGTAAGAGTCTATTGCTAGTTGATGGAATCTAAATAAAACGGCCTATTGGGTGAAAATGATGGACTAGTAGCTGGGCTATTGGATGAAACATCGAACGCCTGCCCAATAAAACTGTTTCACATTTTATCTCTGGCAGACGGTGACTCGCTAACTGCTAGATGGGCCCCTATTAATAGCGATATTAAAAAATGGCCTAAGGGCAACAGTAAGTATGGATTATTATTATTACCTTTATATTTTTTTCGCACTATCCGTCTCTCTCTTATTAGAATATTTAGTAACAGAGGTATAGTGCGAGAAAAATCGAAAGTATGTCGCGGCCATCTAGTGCTAGGCGTGCTGAGGGCCTACCGTGAAACGAAACCGAACTTCGTTCGTGTATCTCCCTCTCTGTCGCGCTTGCTAGTTCGAGCGGCAATGAGAGTTATTCGAGCGAATTTCGTTTTCACTAGCACGGCTAGCACGAGACGGCGGCCGCGACATACTCTCGATTTTTCTCACACTATACCTCTCTTTCCTAATGTTCTAATAAGAGAGAGAGACCGATAGTGCGAGAAAAATCGAGTGTATCTCGTGGCCTTCTCGTGCTAGCCGTGCTGACGGAACTACACTAATCGTAAGTAAATAGTATTATAATAGTAGGGACATAATTTTTGAACTTAATCAATTATGTAATTTATGTATAACAAATATCACGTTTCAATTAAGCATGACGAATGTCACCCACACACGTCCACCCTTGCATTGGTAACGATGCGCGATGACGCGTCTGTAACTTAATCTATGTAACGCTTAATAAACGACGGCGGGTTGTGCGACTTGCGCGGGGAGAGGGTCGAGGCTCCGCCCATACGCTCAAGGACTTTAGCGGGTATACAAGCCTTAATACTTGAGACAATTCGTAAACTTAATAAGCAGAGGCATGGCTTCATTCAGCGCTGTGGTGACTTGTTTATTTTGCCCATTTTGTTTTATTTTTCTCGTTCTCCGCCGGCTCAGCGACACGAATTGGAGCCTTAGCCTCCGTTACGAGTTGGCACCAGCGCGCCCTATTCTGTGCGATCTCCACCCAGTTTTAGGGCGCGTAGGTCTTTCCCTCCGTCGTCTTTCCAACGCAAAACAGAATATCCATACTAATATTATAAATGCGAAATTGAGTCAGGCTGTCTGTCTGTCAGTCTGTTACTTCTTCACGCTTAAACCGCTGAACCGATTTGGATGAAATTTTGTATAGAGATAGTTTGAGTCCTGGGGAAGGACATAGGATAGTTTTTATCCCGGAAATCATCCCCCAAGGGGATGAAGTGGGGGGTGAAAGTTTGTATGGAGCTACGATATAAGCGAGTTTCACGCGGATGGAGTCGCGGGCAGAAGCTAGTATTTTATAAAAGAACACGGTTATTTGAATAATAGTTACTAGGCGGTAAAACAGAGAGACTCCGTTTGACGCCTAGTAACTATAGAACGAACTAAGAGAATGTACGGATGAACGAAACTACAATAATTCAAATTATTTATTTCAGTATTAAGCTTAAGCTGTCGGCTTACGAAATTGTAAAGTATGAATTAATAATAGTAAAGATATACTTAATTGTGCACCACAAAGAGAAAATAATATAAACAAAGTTAAAACATAAAATCGAATAGTTAAATCATTTACATTTTTAAAGAACGGCTTATGAGATATGAGGTACACTGTTTAAAACATTCGTTGAAGAACGGGTTTAATAGCTCAGTTGGTTCGGAGCGATCGGATGATCTCGGATTGCCTAGAACGCGAAATGACTAGTGTGTTGTTTTGCCTACATTGCAGTTTGACCACCGAGCATTGTGCCTAAAACGCAAAATGACCACTCTTAGGTAGGTTAGGTTCGTTAGGTTTACTCAGATGCCCGAAGGGCGAACAGACCAGAAATAAGAGCCCCGCTCTGCGGGGCTCCGCTGACATCGCTAGAGTAAAGATAAAGCGACGAAAACGATGTAGGCATTTTGCGTTTTAGGTATAATGCTCGGCTGTCAAACTGCAATGTGGGCAAAAAACACACTAGTCATTTTGTATAACCCGGAGCGATGGACCCGGTCTGACTCGACTCTCATCTCGAAGAATTTTTTTTCCCTTTATTTTTAGGGTTGCGTAACTCAAAACGGAACCCTTATAGGATAACTTGGTTGTCCGCCTGTCTGTCAAGACCCTTTATCTAGGGAATGCGTGGAGGTATCCAGTTAAAATTAAAACCATATACTCATTTAAAAAGAGACGACCGATAATGCCGCCAAACACGTATATTTCGACACTCTTAATATAATCACAGTATATTAGGGCACTTTCCGTTGACCTAGAACTATGAAATTTTGCAAGTAATTTCGTCTTGTACTACAAGTACCTACAGGGAAAAATCTGAAAACTATAAATTTGCAATTTGGTACGAAACCCTTTTTGGCGAGTCCGGTTTTAAATTTTACCGACGAAATCCCAAAAATTGACAGATCGCTGCAGTAAGCCTTCGATTGCGTTGCGCTGTATTTCACTAATTGGCTTGTTTAATATTCAATTTTTTTTCTTTTCAGGTATGAATGATGTAATTTACTGGTTTTGTAAACACGGTGCTCCATCGACAATATCTACGGCATATAATAGCATGCGACGGCGCGCGAGCTCTCTCGATTTTTCTCGCACTATCCGTCTCTTTCTTATTAGAACACTTAGAACAAGAGATATAGTGCGATAAAAATCGAGAGTACGCCGCGGTCGTCGCATGCTAGACGTGCTGAGATCAGCAGTATTCTGCTCCTGGCGAGTAAGTACAGTTAGCTTAGAAAAAAATTGAGGTATATCGCCATTTTCATATAGGTACTTAACATTGTTTTTGGCCGACTACGGCAGATACGAAAGGATTGAAACAGGCTATGTTTGTATTCACGTGTATACCACCGTAGCGTTTAAGACACTGATCCAATTTTGATAAATGAGAAGTGAATGGATTCGTAATTATGCTACGGGGATAAAAACCGTTTTTTTTTTTCAGTTTTAATTCCGTAGTTGAGGTACAGTTGTTTAAATTTTTTATGCTGGTAACCAAACTGGACAAGCCAGATTCATACGTATGTGACGTGCTCTCGTTGTCTTGAAATCGTCGACCCGATTGAAATTACGATGTTCATTCTTTACAACGGTTGACGTACCGCTACTACATAAAAAAACAAAGTTTTCATATGTTATGGTAGCATGAAACTGCGTTTTACCACGGGTATTTGGTAAGACTTAGCCCCAATTTAAGTATAGCGATCAATCATCCGTTGCTTCTAGGAATATTAACACGAGCATTAAAATAGCGCAGTACTAAACAACTCGCCTTGTCAGGAAATTCGCAATAAATTTTGGCAACCCTGCTTTCATTCATATGTAAAGATATTCTGTTCCGTGCCTAGGGATGTGCCGTTACAGGAATATTGCTAGAAACAAGGGAATGTTTACAGCAACTTCGGGACAGACGGCTGTCAACAGCGTAACTTAGGACGGCGTGGTTTTTTAAGAAACTTATGTCACTAAATTTTATAAATTGGCTTTCCATTTGCGCGAAATTCCCCCTTTCCTTACATAAACTTGTATAAACTAGAATAATTTGAGAAAAATGGTTTTCGCAAAGTATGACGTCACAAACTAATATCTCAAATGGTTCTAGTTTATACAAGTTTATTCAAGGAAACGCCGTTAGCCTGCGAATGTCAAAAAACGTTTTGTATGGTAAGCGAACCACCTTTGCATTAGGATTTGCGAGCGTAATATTGTTTCCTTACAAACATATCACATTACGTATGATATTTTTATCAGGAACATTGTCAGCAACAAACGCCCATGCTTATACTTTCGATATTATTTTATGTTTCACTCACTAAATCTCAAGCAACACACAGCGTGTTATAGAAGCCATTTTTGGGACATGTCTTTTTCTTGCAAAAATAGATACTTTCGTAACTACAGTTGGGAATTATTTTCCCTTTATTCAGTACTTATTTGTTAAAATTGCAAGGAAAAAGAGATGTCGCAAAAATGGCTTCTATAACCTATAACACTCGGTGTAACAGAAGCAAGTTAGGTAATATTCCCGAATCTAGTATTTCAGGAATATTACTTATATTATATGAGCATCTGTCTTTACCTTATGTCAAAATATTCAGCTTCGCTATACCACAGCGCTACTTCGGTCTCAATTCGGTTAGGCACGTTCACATTCTAATCACGTTTAATTGAACGAGCGAGCGAAGCGAGTGCGTATGTCCGGTCTCCGATGTCCCGTTGTCCCGCTGTCCGGCTGTTCTCCTCTACAGGTCGCATTTCTTAACCGATTCTCGTGAAATTTTGTACAAGATAAAAAAAAACGATCCATTTCTCGATTTTTTTTGACAGGCTCGAGTTATACAGTTCACTGAGGAACTAGTATAAGTAGGTATATCACGCGCTCGTGACGCGTTACCTTGAAATGGAAACGAAACAGTTGAAACAAGCGAACGAAAAAACCTTAGAATGCGAGCTCCTTATAAATTTCTACCCAAACACGTGCCCAAAACCCGGTATGCGCATGCACGAACTAATCGGCTGCCTGGGCATCGTTTTGACACTCCGCCCCCAAGCCCTTACAATGGCAAGTGCACTATAGCTTCTATGGTTTTTTCGTTCACTGGTTGTGAAATATGATTGGAATGCTGTAGACCAAAATAGACCTCTCGCGGTTTGAGATATCTAGCAAGATCGGCGAAGGAGCGATATAAAAACAAGTTGTACTCAAACTTGTTCGGTCGATAAGAACCAGGTGCACCCAAGCAGCCACTGGCGAATCTACGAGGATATTGGTCTCTGGAAGCGGTCAAAGTAAAGTTTGCGTTCTGTAGTTTGTTAGCTAGAGACATGTTTTCTCGGAAATATGGTTTGTTTTTGTAAATGTCAAACGGAAAAGTTTATACTAAGTTTAGGTAACGTACGATGTTGACAGGAGTTGACAGGTCTGCCGAACATTGTAGGCGAATTAGCTTTTTAATCCATACTAATATTATAAATGCGAAAATGTGTCTGTGTCTGTTACCTCTTCACGCTTAGACCGCTGAGCCGATTTACTGAAAGTCCCAGGGAAGTGCATAGGATAGTTTTATCCCGGAAATCATGCCCTAAGGGGGTGAAATGGGAGGTGACATTTTGTATGGAGCTATGATATAAACTAGTTCCACGCGGATGGAGTCGCGGGCAGAAGCGAGTTCTTTATATTTCGTAACTTTAATGTAAAAATCACACCAAAATTTTAATGTTTTACAGTCGAGCTCTAATATCTGCGCAAACAACATTTCAAAAATATCTATATAGTATTTATTGTCACTAAGCTACGGAAGCCTAAGTGGTTCAGGCATGTGACTGTCACGCGGCGGTCGCGGGTTCTAATCCCGGCTCATACCAATGAGTTTTTGGAAACGGAATATTTGCCGTTAGCTTCTCGGCGAAGGAAAAAATCGTGAGGGAACCGGTCTAATCCCAATAAGGTCTAGTTTTCCCTCTGAGTTGGAAGATCAGATGTCGCTTTCGTAAAACTCGTGACTATGTCATACTTTGGGATTAGGTGTCAAAGCGGACCTCGAGCTCCTTTAGAGGCACAACCGGGAACAATGCTATAAGGACAACGGATGACTCTTTATTGTCACTTTGATATTTTTTTTTAATTGTCTGTATAGATATTGAAGAACTCGACTACCATTGATACAAAAATCAAGTGCAACGATAATTTAAACGCGCACTTATGTTCTCAGTCTGCTCGGCTTATAATTATTGAGTCTTTGTATCATTCATTATCATCATATGATGATATCAGCTGATATCAGCCGAAAGACGTCCACTGCTGGACATAGGCCTCCCCCAAAGAGTGCCAAAGTGACCGGTCTAAGCCACCCGCAACCAGCGGACAATTGTATCATTATCATCATCATATTAGCCGAAAGACGTCCACTGTTGGACATAGGCCTCCCCCGAAAGAGTGCCACAATGATTTGCGCCACCCGCATCCAGGGGACTCCCGCGAGCTTTACGAGGTCATCAGTCCACCTTGTGGGGGCTTACCCCCTTTGCTCCTTCCAGTACGTGGTCGCCACTCGAGAACCTTTCCACCCTAACGGCCAACGGTTTTACGTGCAATGCATTTTGCATCAATGCATTAGTATTCTTTGTGCTTAGGAAATTTGATTGCCTCTTCCAGCCAAAGTAATTTCTCGAAAATCGTTTTCCAAATATCACAATCCTAAACCATTGTAAGCTGAGACTTGAGCCGGTTTGACAGGGGAAAATCTGATTTATAGCTTTAACATAGAACTTACAATAGCTTCGCGGTGTATGTTAAATAGCTGTGGAATCAGTATACAAGACGATTTATTAAGGAAATAGGATTGAGTAAGTTCTCTTATTAAATTGTGGAGTAGCGTTCGTGAATAAATGAGTTAGTTTTAGAGAGGCACAGAGTAATGTTATCTTGCTCAATGCTCATATTTGGAGCAACCCAACTGGGGAAGTGTGGTTGAGATTATTTAATGTGGCTGACTATTTATAAAGCTGTCATTGGAATTGGTATCTTGTACCTTGGATGCTAGAGTTGCTTGTTGAATGGACTACTTTAATGCAATTTGGCCAACTCAAATATTCTCAAGTAGGTGCCACTACCGACCGAACCTGGTTAACGACCATCGAAAAAGATCTAAATGAAGCTCATTTAAAAAAGGACGCAGCACAAATTCGTGCTAATTGGAAATTGCGGAGTAGCAAGGCCGACCCCAAGTAAATGGGAGCAAGTCCAGCACGGTTTGCACCAGACGGGCGCGAGCTCTATCGGGCTCTCTCGCACTATCCGTCTCTTTCTAAGTTGTCTAATAATAGAGAGACGGATAGTAAGAGAGTGCTCGATAGAGCTCGCGCGCCGCCTTGTGCTAAACGTGCAGCAGGAAGAAGAAGACACCTCTACTGACCGCAGCCATACTAAGAATGTTACTTCTCTGTTGGCATATACGAATATGGTGTTTTGTTTCTGGTGAGAAGAACGCAGATATAATAACGCCACTACTTCCTCTGGTATGTTGTGTTTAATTCCTGGTGGTGAGTAAGGTCGACGAACAGGGAGGTTGCAGACATTTGCATCCGCAACCGCGGAAATTCCGCGTCACTTTCGACATCTGCATCCGCATTAAATCGATGCGGAGTTTTTGCGTAGCGTTTGGTATGTCGTGCATGCTGGGATAAGAACGAGGTGCGACCCGCGCGCGTGCTAAGTATTTACGTGATAAGATAAGTAAAAAATAAAAACGTTTATGTTATCATCCGTGACAAGAATGACGTCGTGTTTGTTCTATTTTGTTCGCAAAGATTGAAATTCAGTCGCAACGTGTTTTTGGGCTATTGACTCCAAAATCCGCATCCACATCCGAATCCGAATCCGCATCCGCATCCTCATCCGCATACGCCTACTCATCCGCATCTGCAGATGTGAGCCTTGAATCATCCGCAACATACATTTCGCACCTCGCAGCTTACGAGGTGCGCGGTTTTGAGAGTGAAGAAACTACATTTGCCTCTAACTGACGACACAACAAATCATAAAATTAATAAAGTTTCGACAGGGACTTCTTTGGAGTCGCACGCGTCCATATCATAGGGTAGTACTGGTAAGTACAAAGGTAGACCCATATGCTTTGTTTGCCATCGTCGTCGTAAAAAATAAACATTTTTTTCACAAGAAATCTAATAAATAAGGCTCCTAATTTTCATGCCGATGACATCAATTTGACGTCACGCTCCATATAGGGTGATCCCAAATAGTTTTATTGTAAATTATTAATCATTAGTCGTCAATCATTTTAATCATGTGCAATTGACTTAGAAAAGTAGTCTTGTGTTGCGTTTCGCTTGGCTCGTCTTGGCGGGGGCACTACCGTGCCCCCAGATTTAAGTAGTACAAAATAGAAAGGTGGCTTTGGAAAAATATTGCCCTTCCAAACTAATGCATATTTTCCCTTGAACTTGTATGTACAAATATATGTACACAATATAATAAATTATTAATAACCCAATAGCTTCCAAACGTAAATATAAGCACTCGTCATTCAAACGGAAAGAAGGAATCAAGGGAAATAGTACCGGGAAGAAAACAAAAAAGGGAAAACATGAAATTCGTAACCAACCAGATAGGGTGATTTGAACACTTGCGTGGGAAACGAGCGTTTTCTGAAGTAGGTATTGTTAGCGATATCAATTACGAACTAGTACATTTTTATGCATACATCGCTTTTGAGTGGAAGCCGGCCGGACGGAAGGCGAATTCGTGGACGGACGTCTTAGAAATCGGTGATCGGTTCCGGAGATTACCCAAAACACCAACTTAAAAGGCTAGAATATCGCAGATATTACAATTACTACATTACAACTTTCATAGTGAAAGGGTTGGCTTCTCTGTACCATTTGATACAAGCGTGACCAAAGTCTGCAAAAGTCGGTATCGTCCTAATCTATATAGCTGTGTCCCTTTCATGTCACTGGGGAGAGAGCTAGATGCCGCACAAGATATGCCGTCGCATATTCAATAAAACGGTCCGGGACAGTGCTCGGCTAAAATGGAGCATTGACCAAGTTAGCTTTGTGGCCCAAGTTAGAAAATTATAGCGTCTCGTAATTTATTCCGTTGGCAAACTCGGTTTGCCAAATTAGGATGTTGTAAAGTTTTTGCATTTCATTTTTGGCTCTAGCTATCTCCCGTATATTTCAACTAGTCTACTGCCATTGTTAGTAGTTTAAAATGAATATCTTCCTAATCCTATTCCTTTGTTAAATGTTTTATGTTTTTTTTTGCTTTTTTGTTTTTTTTTTGTTTTAATATTCCATTTCAAAATTATAGTAGAAACGCACAAACTTACAGTCTAAAGCTTGCTTCGCAAATAGGTATCACTGCCTATAATGGATATTTAAATTGTATACCACGACGATGGGCGGCTTAATAGTAATTAGACACCATAGCCCATGGAAGCTGGCTACAAGTGTGACAAGCACGTTGCCGACCCTTTGCAACCCCTTGCGCGTTGACGACATATGCAAAATAACTGGTTATAGTTTAGTCAGACAAAGACATTTTGTTTATTAGTAAAACTGTTTTGCGCAATAATAACTACATTCTACATGCATGCAGGAGAAGTCAGCCACTTATTGAAGAAAAAAAAATCTTATAAATGAAAATCCTTTTGTGCGTCGTCATTCGTAGCATTAAGGCGGCTCTCCACGGAAGACCAGCGCCGCGGCATCATGCTGAGTACCCCTTTTAAAGGCGTTGTTTTGTAAAATTCTGTATGCAATTGCAAGGTGTAGACGTTAATAAATGTTTTTCCTTTTTTCCTTCAAAGAATAATGAATTAATAATAAAGAAATATTTGCGGAAAATCTCACACATATCGACCTAGTCCCAAACTAAGCAAAGCTTGTACTATGGGGTCTAGACGACGATAAACTTATATCATCATCATATCAGCCGAAAGACGTCCACTGCTGGACATGGGCCTCCCCCAAAGAGTGCCACAGTGACCGGTCCTGCGCCACCCGCATCCAGCGACCTTTACCAGGTCATCAGTCCACATTGTGGAGGGCCTACCCACGCTGCGCCTTCCGGTTCGTGGTCGCCACTCTTGTGGTAAACTTTATCTGCATGTATGTAACATGCAGATAAATAAATACTAAAACATTCATGACCCAGGAAAAAATATCCATGCTCATCACACAAATAAATGCCCTTATCGGGATTCGAACCCGGGACCTCCGGCTTCGTAGGCAGGCTCACCACCAACTAGGCCAAAGCGGTCATCATAATGTTCCGCGCTAGTAACTTGCGCCGCAACATTTCTATTAACTAGAGTATCGTTGCTCATTTCTGTCTCTTAAAGTGGCTAGTAAATCAAGGAACCATGAACTTTGCACTGGCAGCCATCGCTCTCCTCATTTTGTAATAACCAGGGACCGTCATCAAGTCGGTGAGGATTTCAGGGGGTTTATTTGGGTAGGTTTACTCTCGAAGTTGTAGACGATTATATATACCTAGGACAGACTGTTCAGTTAGGTAGGTCCAACTTTGAGAAAGAGGTCAATCGTCGAATCCGACTCGGCTGGGCAGCATTTGGGAGGCTACGGCACATCTTTTCGTCCAATATTCCGCAGTGTCTCAAGACGAGAGTCTTTGACCAGTGTGTTGCCAGTGATGAAGTATGGCACGGAAACGTGGTCGCTTACTATGGGCCTCATAAGAAGGCTCAAAGTCACCCAAAGGGCAATGGAGAGGGCTATGTTGAGAGTTTCCCTGCGCGATCGCATCAGAAATGAGGCTATCCTCAGCAGAACCAAGGTAACCGATATAGCCCTCCGAATCGCTAAACTTAAGTGGCAGTGGGCGGGGCACATTGCACGTAGAACCGATGGCCGTTGGGGCGGAAAGGTTCTCGAGTGGCGACCACGTACCGGAAGGCGCAGCGTGGGTAGGCCCTCCACAAGGTGGACTGATGACCTGGTACAGGTCGCGGGAGTCCGGGTGGCGCAGGACCGGTCATTGTGGAACTCTTTGGGGGAGGCCTATGTCCAGCAGTGGACGTCTTTCGGCTGATATGTTGATTTGGGTAGGGGTTGTTCTAGGTAATGCTGCGACATTACAAACACTGCTACAATTCACGCCGTGTGCGGCACTGCTGAGAGGTGCAGCCCCCCTATTCTGTAAATTGTTTTAAGCTCACCTCAACCACAGTATAATAATGAGTAGTACCGTACAGTATGCCCACTCCCTGCCTCCCGTTGAAAGTGCCGCCCACCCGCTCTCGGTTACCTCACAGTTACCGGCTGGCAAGGACGCGACGACGCGGTGCGCAAAGCGGAGGCCACGTAAAATATTTAAATATCAAACAAATATTTACAAATCCTTTTGTAATGGGCGTGTGTTGTGCTGTGTCCGGTTGTTTAAGCTCTATAAACGACAAAACTAGTTTTAGTGGAAAACCAACTTACAATAGGTACTTATTTTGAGAACAACATTATCTATATGAACAAAAAATCATGTTTTCAATTTACGTAAAATATTTTGGTGGCCTGAATTTCCTTACAAAAATTTTGTTACCTACTTCGTTTATACTGATTCAAAATAGGAAACTATTGTATAAATCGAGCTTAGATACCCACCTTACAGCATAATATGATTCTTATTTTTTCCTAATTCGCGCAATGAGTTTTGAGTCCTTGAGGTCATCGAACTTGAACGCGGGCGGGCGCACGGTGATTCCACGCCCATACAAAGGCGGCCATAATTACCTCAACTCCAAAATAAGTGTTTTTTTATATTTTAAAGTCTTAGATACTAATCTAGGAATACGAAATATACAATAAATTGTATTTTTACATCTGTATAATACAAGAATATGTCAATTTTTTATAATAAAAATGTCTCGCATTAATGTTGTTTTAGATATACAATCTATAACATTTTATACTGCGATTTTCAATGGAATAAATGTGCAAATAAACAAAACTACCATCCACTATCATCAGTGGATGGTATTTAATATGTAAATTGGTAACAAAAATACATGCATAAGTTAATCACATTCATATTTGCAAATTACATTCATGCTCATTAGCAAATTACAGTCAAGCGTATCTATTCTATTAATAAATAATTTTTACAACTATTACTTAATTAGCACAATAAAGCAAGCACTTAACAGGCAACCTTCTTAAACCTGATATTAAGGGATCTGAATGAAGAAGAAGCCGGTTGATTAAATCTGTGTTTGTCAACACGCGATTCATTTTTCGTGTATTATTTTGTCTGAATGATTTGCTAAACTTATTGGTGGCTTCAGCTGCTTCTTCAGACAACTCCCCTATTGACAATAAACTATATTCAATAACATCAGCACCATGAATTAAAATTTTTTGGACAGAAGCAGGCAAATTGTACCACGGATACTCGGCAACTAATCGCCGAGCAGTTTCTAACGCGAAATCTCGAAATTTGGTCTTATCGATATTATATCCCGAATTTAAGCACTGAAGTATAGTCCAACAACGATCTAGGAGATCTTTCTTTATACCCGTAATGTCAGCTGAAATTTCTCCCGGGCGGTGCGCGGCGGTTTCTGCGCATGTACTCCATGTAAATGAACTGACAACTCGTATGGAAAAAATGACAATTTTGGAAATAATTTATAATAGCTTATTTATTATGTGGAACGGATATATTATCAATTAAATAGTTACCCAACGACAAAACCCGACAAAATTTCAAACATCAAAAAAATGATAAGTTAACTAACTTCTGAAAAAATATTAATAAATATTTTTGTTTTTTTTTTGGTTCATTTACATTTGCTCTATAATATTCAAGATAAATCGTAAAAAAAAGACAATGCATGCTTCATTAAAATCTACATAATTACTTCCGGGTGGAAAGTTTGTAGGATTCTTGAATAAATCATCTTAGAATAATATTTTCAATTTAAATCAACAACAAAAACGCTATTATAAATTAATGTTTTTCAAAACCGTAATTTGCCTGGAGTAATACTTCTATAACCTTGTGCGAAATAATATTCAGAAACTGGATCGAGAAAAAAAAACTATTTAATCATAGAATCTGATCACAAAATTTCATGAGAATCGGTTAAGAATTGCGACCTGTAGAGGAGAACATCCGGACATACAAAAGCAAATTGCTCGAGTCAAAACATAGACCTTCGCTAACGCTTCGGTCAATAATAATCTCAGAAAATGGAGTTAAAAACGTTTTTCTTTATAATTAATTATAAGCACACAAAATAATTCGACGCCGCTATTACAATTCATATTGCCGATTGCGTTCCCGATTCGCGAACGTACTAAAATGGCGGCAACCCTAGCATGTCTTATCGCACTCACACAAGCATGGTACGTGTTCACCTGCACGAGCTTAGATTGTGTGCGTAGGAACGCATTTGTTTCATACATTTGATCGTCAGTGTCCGAGGTGTGCCTCAACGCTCACCCACAAATATATCTTGACACCGCGATGCGTAGTAAGTAAGCGTAGGTAGAGGTCTAGTTTCGTGACGGGTGACCGGCGGGGTGACCCGCATTAGAGCGTAGCGAATAACAGCCCAGGTACGAAAGCGAACGTTCGCGTTGTAATGTGCATTATTGCAGTTGGAATAGCAACAGTATACAGATTCACTTCGGTACTGCAAACTCAGCGAGCGAATCTATCCTAATATTGTACAATGCAAAAGCATATCGACCTGTATGATTGTTTCAAACCTTTTCGCGCTTAAATCACGAAACGTAACTAATAATCTACAGCGCAAAAACCCTCTTCCTGAAAAAGAACTCCAAGAGAGTTCGAAACATGTCGCCTGTTGTGACATTTAATACGTGAGTTTAACCGTGGATTTATTAGTAGTACCCAAAGGTTGTCTAAAAGAGGACGCCCATAAAACTGCCTATTGTCTACCGTTGTATCTGAAGTATAATGTATATATTATAAAATGTAACAACTGCTGAAACAAAGCGCAGCGTACCGGCTCAGCGTTTCGTTCAATCAAATCAAATCAAATCAATGATTTATCCTGCAAATAGACTACAAGGGCACTTTTACATGTCAAACGGTAATTTACAATAAAATAATAATAATCTTTTTTATTTTTTATAAAGCCTATACGGTGTCCCACTGCTGGGCAAAGGCCTCCCCTCTCGACTTCCACTCGTCCCGGATTTGAGCAATCTGTGGCCAATCGCTACAAAATGCGTCCAGGTCGTCGCGCCATCTCCGTCTCGGCCTGCCACGTCGCCGCCGCCCATCGTGTGGCACCCAGTCCATGGCTATTTTCGCCCACCTCTGTGGATGCATGCGGCAGACGTGGCCAGCCCATTCCCATTTCAGCTTGGCGGTCTTAACCCCAACGTCGGCAATGCGGGTTATTGAGCGCAGCGTAGAGTTTCGGACACGGTCGATCCGTTTCACTCCCAGTATGCTACGCTCCATAGCCCGTTGGCAGCCCTTCAATCTGGTCTTTTGTGCCTCGGTGAGTGACCATGTTTGGGCACCGTAGGTTAGGACGGGCAGAATACACATATCGACGGGTCAAAGGAAGATCTCCTTTAATAATAATCTTACACAATAATAATTTTAAATTGGCAGATTAAGGACCAATATAAACGATTAACAAACTAAATGTCACTAAGTTAATGAAAACAAAACAAAATTGCAAAATATGACCTTTACATTCGATATAAGGTCTGTATCAGCATTAACAAGAAATTAATGATATTAATTCAGTATTCCAGTCTCTGAGCTGAGGTCTCTGAGCGTCCAAATAGAATTAATAATTATTCTGATGTTCGTAGAGATGTATATGGTCTCTAAGCGTCAAAAAAAAGTAACATCAATGTAATATTGTCAGAGATGTACAGGGTCAATTACAAAAAAACGTGTCAAGATCAGAATGATGTCTCTTGTCAATACAATAATAATAATAACACTAGTATTTAAGTAGTTTGGTACTATGCCTTTGCAAGCATGAACAGTCCGAACTCCACAAACAGCACCCGATCACGAGTATGACGCATATCTCAGCCATCACTTGATGTCGTTTGTTTTATGACCAAGGTGACGTTCTCTTGCCATGTAAGCCCAATGAAATCTCATTTGCAGTGGATGCCATTAATCATGACCTAGATCGTATAGCCGATTGGTGCTTACGTAATAACCTAGTTTTGAACCCCAAGAAATCTAAGTTTATGGTTTTAGGCACAAAAAATACAAGGCAAAAAATCAAGGAGTCTATCCCGCGGCTGAAAATAAATAATAACATCATTGAACTAGTTACAGAAGCGAAAAACCTAGGGGTTGTCATGGACGAAAACTTGAGATTCCATAATCATGTTTGTGATGTGGCTAAGAACTGTTTCTATAGGCTTAAGGTCTTATACCCAGTTCGCAACTACTTATCCGTCGACCTAAGAATAACTCTATGTGAATCTCTTATACTTTCAAAACTTATTTATGCTGACACAGTTATAGGCCCCTGCCTATTATCGCAAACTAAAAAAATATTCAACGTGTGCAAAATGCGTGCGCTCGTTTTTGTTTTACAATTCCGCCAAGAACTCACGTGACTCCATATCTTAACAGAAGCGATTTAATGAACATGGCGTCTCGGCGCTCCCTGCATTTTGCATGCTTACTGTTCGGGATTGTGAAGACTCAAGGACCTCGATACCTCCATGACAAGCTCAGGTTTCTGCAACGCCAGAGAGTATGTACTCTTCTCATGTGCCCCAAACACAAAACCGCAGCATTTCGTGGCAGTTTTAAGTACGCCGCTACGAAATGCTGGAACAATATACCGCCACCCTACAAGCAAGCTACTTCGCTGCAATCTTTTAGAGTTAAACTGAAAAGTTATATTCTCTCTAAGCAAAAACTTACTTCTGGGTAATTAGATTCTGGGTAGAACTTTCACTTCGTGTTTTTTATATTATTAAATATATATATATATATATATATATTAAATTTCTCACACTATTCTATTTATTTATTATATTCTCTTATGTTATGAAATTTCACTTGCTTCATTTCCGCTTCGTACCTATTATCGTATTCGTTAGCGCCAGAATTTCTGTGATTCTGCTATCGGCTACGCGCAACTGCGCTCCCTACTGGTGTTCACGGAAGACCAGCGTCATGTGCTCTAGTAGCACCTGGCATTATGCTGAGTGTTCACCTTTTTCAGTATAGGTTAGTAACTAGTTTACATTTAGCTGATAAGTTCTTCCATTGTTTTCGTTATTTTCTGTAATTGTATTACTGTTCCTTTACTTATACTGAAATAAATGATATTATATTCTATTCTATTCTATTCTATTGATCAAATTCATTATAGTTCAGTGAAGGCGCCACGTAATTGGTCAAATTCATTATAGTTGTCTAAACAGTTGCATAACAATGTATTATAGTTGCGTTGGGAGCTCCATAGAAAAAAGCAAGTATTTGATTAGGTATACTTAGTTTGGTGTACGAAGTCTTAATTCAAACATGTAAGATTAATTTACTGTAGCATAGAGGTAAATACGTCTCCAAAGACGTGTTAGTTTGTCTATCGTTTAGGTCCTGATCTCTTCTCAATTGCTCGGGACGTAAACTGGATGAGACCCCTTACAGGGATAAGTTCGCCTTTGTACCTACTTAACCTATTTTGTTGTACCAATGTCTTGTGTACAATAAAGTATATACATACATAAATACATACATACTACTTACTACTAATATTATGAATGCGAAAGTTTTGATGTTTAGATATTTGTATGTTTGTTACTCAATCCCGCTTAAACAGCTCAACAAATTTGGATGAAATTTTGCATGAAGATAGTTTATAGCCTGGATTTAAATATAGGTTAGTTTTTGTCCCGGGCCCACGCGGACCGAGTCGCGGGCGGAAGCTAGTAAATACATAAATAAAGTATAAAAATGATATTTTGTACCTATACTGAGTGTGAATTGTTAAATCTGTCTGCTGCGTACGGGAACATCTGCCAGCATCTTCAGCTAGCAGCTGGACGCTGTAATTGGTGTCCTGCCCGTTAGCATCAGTGCCAGAATGTTCTATTCTTGCCGTGCCAGAAAGCTATTTGAAGGCTTGATTGTATTGATATAGTTGCATGCATAGTTATTTAAGTGATATATGTATTTGCATAGTTAATAATCAACATATAAATAGAGCATTCAAGAGTCCGCAGTAAGCTCGGCCGAATTTCACCTTCCCATACAAACGTAGTTACGCTCTCATTTTAAAAATACGTGTTGGATTGTAACAAAACCCTGCATATACAATGACATGAGGTATATCTATGTCTGTAATTAGTTTATATGGTTCAAGTTTATAAAAGAAACGAAATACAGCAAAAACTGTTCGTATGAAAAACTTAAATTCGCTGTATTTTTGGTATCTGAAGCTACATAAACTAATTACAGACATAGATATACCTCATGCCATTGTACATGCAAAGTTTAAAATGAGAGCGTAACTACGTTTGTATGGAGAATCAAGCTTACTGCGGACTCTTAATGTTGCTGTAATTACTTTTCTACATTAAAGCATTTTGAAATGTTTATGTTGTTCCAAAATAAGTATTCAATTACAATAATCCTTATCCAATTGCGTCTTAAACTGAATGCCGCTGTTACAAATAAGAATGTTGACGTTGTATATTTTGTGACGTCTAACTTTAATAAACTTAAATTCCAATTGCTATAAAAGTATGATGATTAAGGTACAAGCATTAGGAAGTATAAGCATTAGAAAACATTTGAAAATTAGAAGAACAGTAAAAGGGATGGTGACACCAAATAAAATACCTAATCAATAATGTACAATTTTCTCGAAAAATGATTAAAGAGTGACGGGTCTCAAGCGCTTTCTCTCTATATCAAGCAATATTAAACACTTCGAAATTTTTTGAGATATACGAATAGGATTTTCGTTACTAAGCATTTTTATGCCGTTTTTTGGAGTAATAATAAAAATTAAGTCCATAGTCATTAAGTAAGTTCACATAACTCTAAAATGTATAAATGACAATAACAAATAAGATGAATGTTATTGTTTCAATCTGTAGCATTCAAAAGCAATTAAATATTTTGAATCTACATTATTCAGTCCTAACAATATCTGACTGGCGAACCGGAGAATAATCCTGCGGATACAATTAGTCGATCCAGAAATGGATGGATTACGTCTAGTCCTGGCAGCTGTTTTGTCCTGGAATAGGATTAAGAGCGGGAATACCTATACTTAGCTCACCCTAAGACAATATAATGTGTTTCATTATCTTAGGGTGAGCTAAGTATAAATAATACTGAAATGTAACTTTTGCCCACTCCCTCTAATACATAAGAGGAGGCTGGAATAGTATTTTATGCAATCGTTATATTATGCATGCTTTTTCAGTTGAGTACCGCGTTTAGGCCGTGGCCTAAACGTGGCACTCGACTGAGCTTGCTGAGTGGCCTAATTAATAAATATTAACCTTTTGACGTTTAATGTATTTGTGCATTATAAATAAATGAGTATGAGTAAGGAACGAGACTTAAAAAGCTAATTATAAAACTATTGTATACAATACTTTTTCTACGAGTCAACTGAACTAATTAAACAAACTTGGTATCTATTGAAAACGAAGTGCAACCAACTGCTTTTTCTTTTTTGTGCGTTGATGTCTATTTACCTTTGGACCTTCTCATGACGGCGTCCTATTGGTCAAATACATTATAGTTCAGTAAAGGCGCCACGTGATTGGTTAATTTCATTTTACTTGTCTCAACAGTTATAAAATGTTGAGTTGGGAGCTCCATAGTAAAAAGTATGTGATTTAAGTTTGGTGTACGAAGTCTTAATTCAAACATTAAGGTCGACGAGTATAAAAAGTTTTTTTATAGGCGGATGATGATGATGGTCTATGATTATTGTTAAGATGTCGAAATGATACGGTAATTTTCATATATATGTATTATCCTGTTAGTCTATTCTAATATTATTAGCAGGAAAAGTCTGTGAGATTGTAGCTTTGCAAAATGTACCGCATTTCCGACTTCAAACATTCTTTCAGCTGTGTGTAGAATGGTTAGGTTAAGTTATATTTTATCCTGCAGGTTTGTCTGCGTTCTGCAATACGCGGGCGAACCCACGTGGGCAGTTAGTCTAGCCTGTGAATTTTGTAACTTTGTAAGTATGTACGTATTTGTACCTTTGTAGCTTTCGAAACAACTATATAATACGAGTTTTAAAATTCCGATCGGCACTCCGATTTCAAATACTCTTTCACCTTCGTATAAAATGGATGTTCCGGATAGATATAAGATTAGCTATGTTTTATCCCGCGGGTTTGCCTGCGATCTTTAGAATACGCGGGCATAGACGCACGGGCAGCTAGTTACCTATAAACCGCGCACGTAAATCTAAAACTTCTGCAGGCCAGAGGTCACTATCCTGGGAAAAATCTTAACACCGCGATTCAGGAAACGCCTGGTACGGTACAGCGCCATCTAACGGAAAATTCGCGATACGAACTACGAACGTATGTCGGTGGAATAAAGTTGAAAATTAGAGACATATTTTACATCAACGATAATTGATACGCAACTGAATACGGCTAATACTTTTTTTTAAAATTGGAAGCTTTTATTATTTTCCCAACTAAAGCCGACATAAACGAAATTTCATCGCGTTACCATTAATTGTGTTATTTAAAACACGGTATAAAGTTTTAATTTACATTAACTAATTGGCCTATTCGGAATTTCTGTTCCGATTTTTCAATAAAACAGGCCAAGCTAAAATAATAGTCCGGGAAAAAATATAGTCCTTGGTTTCCTGTACGGAGAAAATTGGCCCTGGCGATTGGAATTGGGAAAGGTTTACGTTTAATTAATATTTGCTTCGGACATTGGCATCTAGCGTATAGACTGGGTGTTCGAAAATAACTACTGGCACATTTTTGTGGTGAGGCAAGGTTCTGGGATACGGCGAGAGTTGACAGTGATTTATTTATTTATTTATTTATTTAATAACTTACATAATAGTGGTACCAAAGCGCCTACAATGTCCGGACTTAAAAATAACATAGATATACGACAGATACACAACGAAATGTATTGCACAAAGCACTTATTTTAGTTAGCAAGCTCTGCCAATTGTCTGCAAAACACGTCGGCATCCTGCCTCAGTACCAGCTCATTGAGCAGCGCCGACGCACGAACACCAGGCGCGTTTCTCGCGCGACGCGTGCGTGATATAACCTTTATAATGTAGCTGTTATATCGATGGGATTAATTAACTGAGTTATTAACAAATCTATGTGACAGACACTATTAAAACCACGATAGTGTTCCAAACCTGCGATCCGCTTGAGTGAGCGCGAAAATAAGGGCCAGGTGGATAACTATAAATAAATATTAGGGGACAGTCTTACATAAATCGAGCCATCCCTATATTAAGCTCAATAAGGCTTGTGTTTTGGATACTAGACGACGATATATTTAATAGAATATATAAATACTTAAAAACAAAGCAATATTTCATCATGAGCATTCAGAAATCCCACTGCTGAGCAAAGGCCGGCTCTCATTGCTGACAGCGAACGGGCTTGCTACACTGTGGCCTAATCCTCATTTGCCTGTATTTTGACGACATATTCATATAGGTACTTCTATTCCTATTATTCTATTGTAGTGGGATGAGAATCATTATACAAGAAGAGTATTAGATGTAAGCTATGAACGCGGCGGGTTGTCAGAAAAGGAAAATGTGCATGGACATAGCATTAGAAAGGATTTGAGTGATGGAAGATAGAGAGCTGCGCCGATCCCAAATAAGTGTAAGCACTAGTTTGAGCTACTATGTTATAAGTACAATTATTGTAGGTGCATTATCTATGAAAATGCCACTTCAAACTAAATGCTTAATGTCTCAGCAGGAATTGTTTTAGGATATATGCTATACTAACTTTAAGATCTATTTTGCATGTTTCTGTCGATTGTCTATGTCTGTCTTTTACCCCAATAAAGAAAAATAAAATTAAATAAAGTGGTATAAGGTCAACCAAATGATGTATGTCCATATATTTCGCATGTCTACGCCTCGAGTGCCATATTCTACAGCATGAGTTCAATTTAAACTTGCTTTCTGGTCAAACGTGACCTAATTGTGAATATTATGGAGGGGGCAACCTATTTTGGTCATGGCAGTATTCGAAATGCCGACCGACAAAGGTTGGACTCTTGAATTTTTCGCTTAGATCGTGTAATGCCCCTGTTATGCTGGACTTGAAGCTTGGAGTTTTATTCATAGTTTTAGTTTTTAGATAGTTTTTGGCTGTCCACGTCGATGTTACTTAATTTTTTTACAATTTGCTGAATGTCTAATCTAATTTTCATTTCATCGAACTTTGTTTTCTCAGAAACCGTTAACTTTTTAGGTAGGTAAAGCTAGAAGGTAATTGTGTAGAATCCATTAGGTTAGGTTGGTTAGTTTTATAACAATCCTGAAACTTTACTGTATCTGAAAAAATATGTTTTCGATAAAATGAAAATTCGGCGAAGCATTCACATGTCATTCATTACAAAAATACGTGTATGCATGGAGATAACTCTTTATAGTCTAGATATTATGAATGCGAAAGTTTAGATGTTTGGATGTTTGTTACTCAATCACGCCTTAACGGCTGAACCAATTTGAATGAAATTTTGCACGAAGATAGTTTATAGCCTGGATTAAAATATAGGATAGTTTTTATCCCGGGTCCACGCGGACGAAGTCGCGGGCGGAAGCTAGTAGTCTAGATGACTCCAGAAAAATACGTAATTTTTTAAGGAGTTTGCGTACTCTTTGCGATGGATGTAAAGTGAATTCTGTCAAACGAACGAAAATAAAACACGGCAATATTTGCTTAGCAGAGATATTTTTTCTTGCGTTTTTATAACAGAATTATCTCTTACAATTTCGTTAATTCTGTGCTATTGACTAACTTTCTAACTTACCTAAAAGGCTGCATTTACAAATCCCTGCTATTTCAAAAGCACCTCAATATGATCGTGAAACTGGTATATTCCGGATGTTCCCGGCATCTTGCGAGACATTAAGCTAAATTGAATATAAAGGTCAGGAGCTCCAAATATGAGGCAGCGCGAACTAGGCCACAACGATTACGTGAAGAATTATTCGACTTTACTTGAAATGTTTTTGTTGGAGTATTTAGTTTCAAATGAATGCAAAGAGTTGTACTGTATTTTGCGGAAATCGATTTTTTCAAGTTGCGATTAATGCCATTCGTATATTTTACCACGTTTTTAGGGTTCCGTAGTCAACAAGGAACACTTTTAGTTTCGCCATGTCCGTCCTCGGCTTAGCTCAGTAACCATTACTACTAGAAAACTGTAATTCGGCATGGGTATATAAATCAATCACGCCGACACAACAGTACAATAAAATCTTGTTTTTTTTTTACTTTACCACTACACCTAAAGCGGGGTTGTTATTTTTTTCTCTCGTTAAACCCATGGTGTGGGTTATCGTTGGATAGATTGTTCAAAAATGTTATGGGGTTTTAAAAACTATTTTTAAAATCATTGATTAGTTTGCGAGATATTGGGCTTTAAAACCCTAATTTTTGTTCGAGTCATGTGTCAGCCCTTTCGATCAGCTGTACTGGGGAAGTACCTCCATCTTACAGAAGATCGCAGCCATAATTACACAACTACTTGCTTTGAGGGTATTTAGTGTTGTGTTCGTGGTGGGGAGTAAGTTCGCCAGCGGGCGTAGCACGGTTGCCATTTTATCACTTATCGTTGTGGATAAGGCATCCGTCACACTCACACTCGCATACTTGTCAGATCGTGATGGGCATCTTTACCACAACGATAAGTGATAAAATGGCAACCATCACAGAGCCCCCGATGGTGTCTCGAAGAGTGGGACCTGCATTTGTCTCTAGCTGTCAACACGACGAATCCACGAATCAAACAAGGGTCGGCAGCGCGCTCGCCAGCGTCCATATGCGATGGTGATTTACCATGAGGCAGGCTGTACGATTGTTTGCAACCGTTGCAGTATAAAAAAAAAGATAGCAGTCAAATATATCGTAACAATCAACATGCTTATTACTTCCTAAATAGGTACAGTCAGCTGCAGAGAAACATGCCCCCCCTGCATAGAAATTTGGTATGCAGAGGGCATGTTTCTCTCCAGCTGACTGTACATAAAATGTTGGCTTTGGCTGCTACTATTGGATACAGAGATTTAGGTCCCATCTTCCCATATATATATTTCGTGCGGACATCGCTAAAGTACCGCTTAATTTTTGGTCTAGTCCGCATAGACGGCGCTTGCGTCTCCTATTATATTTATGAATATTATGATCAACACTGTCACTGCCAGAAACCCGCCTAGCGGGTGCCTGTGCCGTAGTCGCTTTCCGCTACATACGGGGAAAACTACGGGATCGGCTACGAGCGTAGCGCGATTCTTGGCAGTCACATTCTCTTAAATAATAAGTTACGTGTAATAAAGCTGTTAATTTTTTAAAGAAAGAAAGAAAGAAAGGTTCATTTAGACACAAACTCACAGGATACACATATTAAATAATGAAATAAACAAGAAGCTCTCACAAAACATGAAACAAGTGTACCTACACAAGCTCTGCGGCAGTGTACCGAACCAGTACTGGTTCAGCATTATTTTTGACCGCATAAAAGATGACTTTTGTTCTCACTCCGTACAAGTCTATATGGCTCCGATTGTAAAAAAGTGAAATGGACACGGTGCAACGACTGTACCAAAGTGTCGTTAAATCCTAAAAGTGGGATGACCTAGTTCTTACTCCCAGTTTGCTGTTTGAGGCTTGTTACCCTTGTTTCTGGAGTTTACTACAGTGCTTCTAGATTATTCTACTTTTGTGAAAATATTCCCGGTTTGATATAGATTTAAGACCTTCGGGGTAGTTATGTTTTTTTTGAATGAGCGTTAGGGAAAATCAACTGATATTTACCCATACAAAAATGACGTTTAGATTAATGTCGAAATATTTACTGAGTTACAAAAATTTCATGTCAAACTTGGTCTAACCAGCGAAGGAAAAAACCCTAGAATGCGAGCTCCTTACAAATTTCTACTAAACACGTGCCTAAAACCCGGTACGTTCGAACTAAACGGCTGCCTGGCATCGTTTTGCTCCCTGCCCCGCATAATGGCAATGTCATCCATTCTGTGGGGCTATTTTGCGGCGCTACTTAGACTTCTGTGGCTTTTTCGTTCGCTCGGTCTAACGCATCTTTATAAAACCGGTGTTGAACTAGGAGTTATGTTAAACCAGGCCGCACCATGCACTCAGCATTTTCGTTAAGAGATGCTTTAATTTTTGTAGACCTCGCCCCATAAACAACGTTTATGTCCTTCGCGCACGAGGAAATGTGATGCGACACTTCAAGAATGTCTTTTGGGTTAAAAGTTTTTTTACATCTATATTTGCGAAGTTTTATCCATATTATGCCATGCCTGCATAAAGACCATGTTTACAAGCCCTGACCCCGTATCATGGTCGGCCTTATCACGCGATAAGTGACAAGATAGAGCGTCCGTCTCGTTCTATTGAACGGTGTCAGCCAGTGACAGACGCTCTATCTTGTCACTTATCGTGTGATAAGGCCGTCCATGCTACGGGGTCGGATTACCCTACTTTTGTCATAGCAACCGGTTGTGTACGGCATCGTTTTTTATTAACAATCCATTCCATTTCCATTGAAAACCTAGCATACCAAATGATATACCATACTATCGACAACACAGCTAACTGACCATCGGTGCACCTTAAGTGCATTGTAATAAGGTTCCATATAAACACAGGATGGTCAGTTAACAGTGTTGTCGTTTGTACATAAGTTACGGAAAACTCATTGTTTAATTCGGGAGAATACGTTATTACGAAATAACTTAATGCGGTCGTTTTACTAATCACGACATGAAACACAACTTTCTCCAGTAACCCACTTCGCAGTCTCCTAAATAAGTTATTTCATAAGGGTCCCCTTCGGATATGTTTGCTCATAGACCGTGAGCTGAATTAAGTTTGTGTAAGTTGTCGTGTACAAAACTGATGTTAAGTTAGTTAAGGAGTTTCAAAAGTGCTCAATTTCTCAGGAAACCCGTTCGAAGGATGGGTTTGAATAGAAATCTGTTGAAGGTTGAATTTCTCATTCAATGGAGAAATTAACTTAATGAATGATTTACAAATGAATGCAGGTACCTACTCATTGTTATTATTGTAAGATAAATTAAATATAAGACTTAGATGTCATGCGTAATATTTTGTGCAGTCTATTTTCATAATTGGGAAATATTAACATAATTAGCCACTGATCTGTGTTTGTCGGCTCTAGATTACTTAAGAGTCCGCAGTTAGCTCGATTCTCCATACAAACGTACTTACGCTCTCATTATAAAACTACGTGTTGGATTGTATCAAAACTTTGCATGTACAATGACATGAGGTATATATCTATGTCGGTGATTAGTTTATGTAGCTTCAGATACCATAGTAACAAAATACAGCGAATTTAAGTTTTTCATACAAATTTGTTTTTGCTGTATTTAGTTTGTTTTATAAATTAGAACCATATAAACTAATTACAGACATAGATATACCTCATGTCACTGTATATGCAAAGTTTCGTCACAATCCAACACGTAGTTTTAAAATGAGAGCGTAACTACGATTGTATGGTAAGGTGAAATTCGGCCGAGCTTACTGTGGACTCTTAAGTGATATCGATTAAAATTTAAAACGGTCAAAAAAATCCACATGGATTAATTTTTATCGCAAGAGGTCAATAATTGAACAGAGGAGTCAGCACGTAACTTTTCGAACGCATGTTACGCACGGACAAACAGTAACATTTACATCTACCTGACGAACGTACAATGCGTTACGTGATCGACCTGCTGGTATAAAAAAGGTGTTAATAGGTTATTTACAATGAAATATGACATACCTAAGGTCTCCAGCAGCAGATCTATCGTCGTGATCGGTCTGCCATCAGTCTGAGCGAAGAATGTACTCTCTAATATCTGAACACTACTGTCAAGGTGTTGAAGTGAACGTCTAGGTATTTTTGAGCACCCGGATATAGTTTGATAGCGACTTTATCATTGTAGTTTTCAGAGCAAAGGGAGCGCGCTAATGTCATTGTTCTGCCGCGAATCATTCCATTTGCACAAGCGCATTGTAAGTAGTGGCTTAAGCGCTACCTGCAATAAGGTCCCTTTTTACGGAGAACGATACATGTTGCATCTCTTTCACATTCACGCAACCTATGACTCACGCGAACTAACGCCGTCTCCCTGCCTACAATGGAAATCTTCGCTGAGCGACGCGAGGGCAGCGTTCGGGAGAGTTTCCCTCGACAGCTAGTTTTTGCTGACAAGTTGGAACATGTCCAAATGGACGTTATGAACTAGACAGTTTTCTGGGCTGCTGAATTGATATCGCCATTTTGAAATTGGAGTGGAGTGTTTCTGTATTTGGTTTTACCGGGTAGGGGTCGGGTTGCATAAAGTTTAAAGTCATATTTTTGATAGGCATAACCACTTGTGTCCAAATCATCATTACGCATAACCGACAAGTCATAAATTAGTTCGCATATAATATTTATTAACCATAAGATTTAAGAGCATAAATAACAATTATCATAGATTTACTGCGCATAAAAGCTTAAAGCATAAATATCAATCGCCATAAGAGGTTTGCGCATAATGTTTTCTAGTCATAGGTACTTATAAGAAAATTGGTAAAAGTAAAGGTAAGGTAAGTAAATATTGTGGGGGTAAATTATCTCTTTGTAACCTAAACCTAGCACAACTATTTTTTTAAACAAACGCACGGCAATTTTATTTAACCTAACCTTAACCTAACCCAACCGCCAGCGTGTCGACGTCACCCCGCTTCGTGGGGTGCCTATTGCTCTAAGGGACACAAGATAACCATAACCTAACCCACAAAAAATACAATTGTTACGATTGTTAATTTTTTTACTGCATACTTCACCCCCCCGGCCCCCCCATTTCTAGCTGCCCTAACCTAATTAACCGCTGGTCAACTAATTCAATAGCTTGTTTTTTTACGAATCAATTTTAATGGCAGTCTATTGACAAAAATTATGCATAGCAATTCTTATGACTAAAAATAAATATGATCTTCAATATAACGACTAAAACTTGTATGACATTCAACATTAAGGTTTAGAAAAATATGACATACGACAGTTATGACAATGAAAGCATTATGCGCAGAAACATTAATGACAAAAGACTTTTAATTTGCCAATTAGCATGTAAGGTATTTATTTATTACCATTAATATTAGAACTAACAATATTAATGGTAATAAATAAATATTAAATAAATAAATTTTATGAGCATCAACTTTATGCGACTAGATAGACACCCGGTTTTACCCTTCGGTCTACGGACAGCGTCAAATTCTGGAAATACTTTTTAACGTATTAGGGCGGCTTGCATTACCACAATCTTAAGTCCGGTTGATGTACGCATTAGCCAAGAAATCCACCTTTTGGCTCCATCATTAGATTATTTTGATGATACCGTGAAGGTACAAGTTGGGACCCGCAGACAGCAGCGCGGTCGGGTTCCAACTTGTTCCTTTATATTGTATCCTAATAATATTATAAATGCGGAAGTGGATGTTTGTTACTCAATCACGCTTAAACGGCTCCAGGAAATGGATAAAATCTTGCACGAAGAAAGTCTATAGCCTGGATTAAAATATAGGATAGTTTTATCCCGAGTCCACGCAGACGTAACCGCGGGCGGAAGCTAGTTTTCTAATAAATAATAAATTATATGTACCTACTTGCAAAGTTATCGATACGACGAATGAATATTGACGAAAATTTACTTGCAAGATTTGATTATTTTGTTATACATATAGAGATGAAGCTACTATAGGGCTTGAATTATAAAAAAAACGTATTATACCCGACTGGGTAAGGTCAGTATCGACTGATACTGACCTTTTGTGACCCTATCTAAATCAGCGTTTTACTTAGATTTCAATTACTTCAAAAACTGGAGTTCAACTAAATTATTTAGCAGTCCAAGCTAATTTATGTTCTTCCCCGAGATTTGCTAGCCACTATGCTATTTACATCCCGCCTCAAATCACTATTACTAGTATATCTTGAACCTTTAATTCATAAAAAGAGCAAGTAAGCTGAGGCCAGGCTAACACTGGTAGTTGAAGTCGAGTGAATCTTAACCCATTCACCTGCTTTGAAGATTGATCGCTGGGTAGTGCTTAAGAATTTGTTTTAATTAAAATGTTCCATTAAGGGGGCGGATTTCATGTTTTTGGCCATTTGTTTGAGCTCAAGATGGTTCCTGAGTCTACAAATTTACATTACGCGTACTTTTTGTGCACATTTCCACTGCTATACTGGAAGAAAGATATCATTAAGAGGGCATTTTCATATATATAATATAATATTGAGCCCAATTAGCGTGAGTCGTTAAATAACCACAACCCTGCTCTCCTTCGGCAGTCGGGTAAAAATAAACTCAGTATCGGTTTTGTGACGACCATTAAGTATTAGATTTGTACAAAAATTAACTGTTTTCTTTTCAATTTATGTATATCTAGCTTCTGCCCGCGACTCCGTCCGCGTGGAATTCGTTTATATCGTAGCTCTATAGAAACTTTCACCCCCATTTCACTCCTGTTGAGGATTATTTCTCTAATTTATTATTAATCTAGTTTTATCTCTTTCTCCGGTACCCAAAGGTTGTCTGGAAGAGATCGATAAGACCGCCTGTTGTCTACCTCTACCTACATGTTATTGTATTGTTTTTCTTTTTAACTGCTTTGTTTGTGTGAGGTGTGCAATAAAGAGTATTTGTATTGTATTGTATTGTATTATTTCCGGGATAAAAACTATCCTATTAATCATTTATATATGTTTATTAATTTATATATAATTAATATATAAAAAGTTACTTTTATTTTTCTATCATATGTCCATTCCCGTGCCTCAAACTATCTCTACCAAATTTCATCTAAATCGGTTCAGCGGTTTTAGCGTGCTACCTAGCAGACAGACACACTTTCGCATTTATAATATTAGTATGCATAGTTATGTAGTTATTCATTTGAAAGGCCAATACTTTCAGCAACGACAACAATCCGCAACATCATACAAATCACGTTAATGAACAAATTTTCCACTAATTTTGAACCATTGTGAATCGTCAGCGAAATCAATCTAGCTGTGCTATCCACAACTAGTTTCACATCACTTTACGGGCTAACCATCAGTATAACTTGACATCGGGATTCATAGTAACAACGCGTTATATAAGATCTAGCTTACACTGGTTTTCTAAAGTGAACTGAGGTTTAGGCGATCGGAATAAGCTAGCACGAAACTCATAAACCAGTGTTAGCGTAACTTAGGTAATTACTATAATTAGTGTCATTTGGTAATTAGTGAATCGTGATTTAGGACTCTTGTATTGTTCTAGCTGGATTGATTTATGTTGTAATATATGTATATGTATGCAAAGGCGAAGCGAACCGAGAGAAAAGTATTATGTATCATAACTTGCTAGATGCAACGTTATTTTCATACCTCGACCAATTCATGCCGATGACGTCAAACTACTCATAGGATGATTTCAGTATTACCTAGATTTGTAATACCTAGTATTTTCATTAACAATTACCAGTTATCATTTATCAACCTCTTTAATTAAACGATATCGTCCCTTGAAATGAGCCGAGTATATAAATAATATAAATAATAGCATAAAATTGTCTGTTTGTTTTTTATGCAAATGATATGAATTCCAATTAAATTAAATAAATAAATAAATATTACTGGACAATCTTACACTAGACGACGATAAACATCCTTAAATAGATAAATAAATACTTCATAATACATAGAAAACATCCATGACTCAGAAACAAGTATTCGTGCTCATCACACAAATGCCCTTACCGGGATTCGAACCCGGGACCTCTTGCTTCGTAGGCAGGGTCACTACCAACTAGGCTAAAGCGGTCGTCAAATGATTATATCATTAACATGTGAAATAAAAATTGCATGTTGGTTTAAAGTAAAGTAAAACATCCGTTTTATTTCAAAATACAACTTAAAGACTATATTTTGTATATTATTTAAGTAAGCATCCGGTTTTAGAATAATAAAAAGTAAGTAGGTAATTAGATTTTAATCAAATAATAGTAGCTTTTAATTTCTGAGTCAGATGAAACTTTTGTCATGTTGTGTTTTATATGGATAGTTCAATCTCGCATTCTACTTTCATACGAAAATTGTACGAGACTCAGTCTCGTAAAATAGTGTCATTTACGTTTCAAAATATCTCTGACGGTCTTATCAGCTTATCACAGTACTTAAAGACATATTGATTTATTGAAATACCTCAGAATGCTTTCCACTCACAAAGGTTAGGCAAGCGAACACTGGCAACTTTGCCAACCAGTCCAATTAATTTGGTCGCTATTTTGCAACACTGACCATGGTACTAATTACTATCGCAGTTTCCTGTTAAACTTTTGAGCTTGCGACTAAATATATCATTAGATAATATGAGACGTTCTATAAAAGTCAAAGATTAAAATGAGTTTCTAAACGTATGACAGATCTAAAATCCTTACTAACATTATAGATGCGAAAGTTATCTGTCTGTCTGTCTGTTACCTCTTCACGCTTAAACCGCTGAACCGAATTAGATGAAATTTGCTACAGGGATAGTTTGAGTCTCGGGAAAGGATATAGAATAGTTTTTATCCTGAAAATCATCCCCTAAGGGAGTCAAATTGGTGCTGAAAAAGTGGCGAAGCTACGACATTAACGACTTCCACGCGCACGGAGACGCGGGGAGAAGCTAGTCGTTAATAAATCTTGCTAAACGCTCATAGATTCTTTCATTTGGTAATTTATTGACAATTGCGTAAAGCTAAATATTTCATAAAAATGTTCGCTGTATTATTTTATGAAGTCCACAGTCAATAAACAATCACTCAGACATAGCATAGACGCTGGAACTAGCAAGTGCGACAGAGACGGAGATACACGAACGAAGTTCGTTTTCGTTTCGCGGTAGCCCCTCTGATGCCATAAATGTTATTTAAAGAAGGCTTACACTATCCGATCGCGTTTAAAGCCACCTGACATCCATTGATCCGATTGTGTGTGTTGTTATAATAATTGGATAAAAAGAGGAAAATAATGTAATAAAAATTGTAATCTTCTAAAAAACAGTAGACTGTTGATAAAACAGTAGAACAGGAGGCATACCCAAAAAGCAGTAGATCTCCTGTTAAAACAGGAGACCTGGCAACACTGATTTTATCAAAGAATAAAATGTAGAGGACCAAGTACATAAAACAGTTTTCTCTATCATCCCGTAGTTCAGTCCAAAGAATGTTATGAAGCAAGGGCTTTTTAATATCACTGCCTGTCAGTTTAATATATTGTCTTAACTATGTACCAGGCCAGATATCGATGTCGTTATGCTAGTTTGTGTAGTGAGCGTGTCCACTTGCTCACAGTAAGTCTTAACTGCCACAATTTCGAAGGAGACATAGGCCCTTTTTGTATTAAGGTAGTACAGGCTATAAAATGCCGTTTAATAGACAGTATCGCGGCAATAGATAACATGATAGTGGTTCTCGTAGGTATTTACGTGGGTATCTAGAAAGAAATAAGAAAGGTATTATATTAACTTGCTAGGCGGCGTTTGCGAGAAATTCCATTTTGTTTCAAATTTGCCTGCGGTTTGATGGTTTACTTATTAAAATACCGCTTACAATTACAGACGGTTTAATGCAACCCACCTTTAAAGTAAGACACTAAAAAGGTCACGAAAAGGTTGCGTGGGAGTGTAATTATCGTGATCTACGCGAACGGAGTCGAAAATAAACGCTAAGATAGATCATAAAACTTGAAATTCCTCTGTTAAATAAAATGTGTTTTGTCCCTTTTTTACGATCACAAATGTCATAGTGACATAAAAGACAAAAAGGAAAAATACTTAACACATTCAGTGCCGGGAACCCGCTAAGGTGCTCAGCTCATAGGCGCCTTCCTCTACATACGGAGTTTCCCATGTTAAGGGCTACGAAATCTTTGGCACTGAATGTTTAATCGTTCTGTAACCAAGCGGACACTTAAACAAGCGAAATAGGTTGTTCGCAAAATGTCGTCTATAATTAAGGCAGTATTTCGGAATACCTAGATTACAGGGCGCTTGATCCCATAATCCTATTTACATAAATATGTGAATAACCTTTAAGTTCCACCAGTACAAAGCGGATTTGCCTGAATATAATATCTTAATCAGTCTGAATACGTCATTAATCTAACATATGACGTCACGTGCGAGGAACGCAATCTAATCTACTTGCCACGAACCCTTCAGAATCGGTTGTTTGCGTAGGAAATATATAATTTGCCTAGTATTTTGTGCGTGATAAGTATTTTTACTTACTATTTTAACATTGTATGCATAGAGCAGTTGATTATTTTTGTGGTAATCTTTTGTTGTCTGCAGGCATTTAAAACGTTATAATAATAGCGATATTATAACGATATAATTCCGTTATCTGCTGAGATTTGTATAGAAATTTTAAACATATCGTTATAATATCACTATTTTCATAACGTTTTAAAGGCCTAGTTGTCTGTGTCATATTATGATCGTGATACGTGTATAGTATAGAGGTAGATGAAGATAGAGTATTAGAAGTCATGGTTACGAGTATTTAAGTACCTAATTTCCGTGGAAATATAGAATAACAGTACCTATTTTAGAACATTTCACTACATATGTCAAAGTATTTACGTCGAGTTAGGTATAATAGTATTTTAATAGATTGCAATAATACGTAATATTCTTATTGATCTCTAGATCTTGTTATGTATTTTATTAGTGTCTTAATATGAAATTATTAAGTTATACAATATATTACAAATATGTCCATGAAACTACTAAAATGACTAAAACTTACTTAACCTATGGGGCTTATCCTGTGTCCTAATATTAGATTTGCCAACCCATGGTAAAATGAAAAATATCTCACTTTTGGTTATTTACAAAGTTCTCAACCATTCTTTTTTTGGACACAGATATTGTTAGTTACAAAATAGGATATACTCATACTCATCATAAATACTTAGTATCTATACTAGGTATAAATACCTGTTCCAAGCATCGCTTAAGGCGTCTAAAACAAATGACGGCATCAATCGAAGGCCCGAATTGAGGGTTCGGAGATAACGAGAAAAATCGACAGCCTACCTCTCAACACATAAAGAACGTATGACACAAAGATGCTCAATTCAATTTATTTATTTTGTTATAAGTTTCTCATAAGGGGATTCGACTTTTTGTCAGTACAACATGTCGAAGTCATAATTGGGTGTAGCGTTCAGATGTAACATTCTGACCACATGTGCATGCAATTTCTTAGTACAACTTGTTTGACAGTTGGATCAACAGCGCAACATGCTTCCAGAAGATAGCAATTAGTAAGTTTCTTATAAATTGGGGCTGACAAATCATGACATGTATACACCCCATTATAATCTCTTATTGTACGGTATACGGCAGTGTTAAGAGATATTTTTTTCTGATATACCTGGGTAAGTGTCATCGCAATGGCATACATGCTGTCAAATAATACTTCCCAAAAATCTAAAGGTCAAAATGCTTAAAAAAGGGTGTATCATATCATAAGACCTTTCAACTTCGCCCTTGTTTATGAAATATTTATCAACACTTGAATCAGGCAGTACCATGAAACTGTCTAATTTTACCCATAAAAATACTTACTTATAATTATCTGCTGGGCGAAATTACGCTCCAGGGCATAGTTGAATGATTTACCTGTGCATCGTAAAATAGGTTGAAAATAGGTCCGTCCCAACAAACATACATAAAATAGAAACAACGTAAAATCCAATTCTTCTTCAAAACTCGTAAAATTCTCAATATTCGAATAAACCTCACCATTTGATATACGACCCAAAACGTCTACGAACCTCGCTACGAGATAAGGTCTACGGCGCTACGGAGCTACGGAGCTACGGTTCCGCTCTGATATTGAGTAGTTCACTTAGCCAAGTAAAATCTGGAAGGTCAATCTACGAGTTGAATTTTGCATTACAAGTTGATATGAATGTGTTTCGCGTAACTACGATAGCCTAGTGGTTTAAGCGTGGATTCGAATCCCGGCTCATACCAGTAATTTTAACTTATGTATGGAACATCATTTGATATTTACCATTAGCTTTTCAGTGAAGGAAAATTCCGTGAGGCTTGTACTATGGGATAGAAACATACTTATTTAGATAAATTAATACTTAAATACACAGAAAACATCCATGATTCAGGAACAAATATTAGTGCTCATCACACGAATAAATGCCCTTACCGGGATTCGAACCCAGTACCTCTAGCTTCGTGGGCAGGGAACTACCTACGAGGCTAAGGTCGTAAAATAAAAATCGAATCCAACACGTGAGCTTCAGATTAACCCTACGAAAATTCTAGATATATTCGATATTAGTGTGGAAAATAGCTATCCGATATCCTAGACGACCGAGATGACCTAAGGTGATCTTGATCGAGATTGCCGATATACAGGATGAGCGATACAAGTGGCTATAAAATAATTTTGCCCGCGACTTTGCTCATGTGTTTATTATAACATACAAGTGAATCTTATTTTCATGTGTAATGTAACACTGGAAAGTCACTAAAATCGATTCGGAAATTTTGGCGTGTCAGGGTAGCTCTAATGTTCAATTTTCCTGGTGTTTATAATACTGGTATTATGTAATTTCCGTTCCTTCTCATCAATGAGTGGAGGCCTGTGCCCAGCAGTGGGAACGTATATAGGCTGATTTATTATTATTGTTATATATAAATATATTATACACATAAATCCAAAGACTGATGGCGTTGATTTTACTCACAAACTAACGTGTAAGTAACTAAACAATAAATGATTCAATTGAGATAAAAAAAAACGTATAAAACAAGAAAGTCGTATTTTGGGTATATATATATATTTTTTATTTAAACTATATTGCACAAAAGAAAACTTATCGTACAAAAGGCGGACTTAATGTCAAATGGCATCCTCTACCAGTCAAACCTTAAGGCAAAGCGGATAAGATTGGATTATATTCTATTAAGTATATAAATACATTTTTAAAATAGCGTTTTAAAAATGTCGACATGGTTTTTTTAAATAATTACACCGTTTTTATTTTTATTATAAGATTTATAGATCATAAATAAGATAAATAGATCTCATCGATTAAACATACATTGTATTATTAAAGACCCATTTTGATTCTCACCCTGTGTATATAGAATATATACTATATTTAGCTACTCGTTTTAGCGGGTTCACCTTGATTCTCAAGTTTCGCTGCCAGATAGGGTCAACATTACCTACTGTATTTCATGTTAACTTTGTATAAAATAATAAATATAGTAGTACCTAATAGAAACCCCGCATACAAAATGTTCCTATCATTTGCTTCAGTCCAATCTCAAATCAATCTTCAGTCTAATCTCAAGTCAATCTCATCTCAAATCAAACTCGCCACATTGTGGACTGATGACCTGGTAAAGGTCGCGGGAGGCCGCTGGACGCGGGTGGCGCAGGACCGGTCATTGTGGCACTCTTTGGCGAGGCCTATGTCTAGCAATGGACGTCTTGAAAGCTGCAAACCCATATTCAAAATGTTTAACTTCCATGCATGTACAGTCGACTACAAAGAGATCGATACCGCCTAAGTTACACAAATATGTATACACGACTTTATTGCCTTTACATTAAGGTCGTGTATACATATTTTTGTAACTTTGGCCGTATCGATCTCTTTGTAGTCGACCGTACATAAAAGAGACGTGTCTTTTTGTCAAGAATAGTCCACTCTACTTCACTCAGCGTAGTAAGACCACAAAGATAAGATAAGATAAGACCACGGCAAGACACCCGAGCATAATATATTAGGGGATTTTTTTTATCAGCTTTCTTGCAATACTTACATTTATAAGAAAAATTGTTATTATATGTGTATAGCCCTGTATAATAAGTTACCTTTAGATATTAAGATAGTAAGTAAAATGACATTTAAATTGAAATTGACTAAATGGCTACAGGAAGACTGCTTTTATAATAAAGAATATCTGACACGCTAAAGGCTGTTGTAATTAAAATGAACATTATGCAATTGTAATACTTTTGACTTCCATTTAATCGGAAAAAAAATCACATTGCCAATAATTATGGGAGTTATAATGACTGAAATTTTAGCGTTTTTTGAACACGCATGAACTGTGTTAAATTTAACCGTGTTTTAGCAAATGAACAATTTGTGTGTGCAATTTGTATTTGTATTCGTCTTTCGGCTGATATGCTGATGATAATTATGATAGCGACTCCATTGGAGTCCCAAGCACATGGCCGATCCAATATTTATTGGAATATTCGTTGAGGCGGAGCGAGCGCAGTCAGTGCGTGAGGCTGTACTGTAGAAAAACTCCCGAAGAGTTCGCAACATTTCGCCCGTAGTGGCACATGCCAGTATAATACGTGACAGTATAATATATGACAGAACCGTTATGCGAAATGACCTATGAAACTTACCTAACATTGTATGCGGAACCAAGTTTTGATTACTTAAACTATGGGTTGCTGTTTAGTGTTAGTTGAGTGGAGTCAAGTAGTCGAGGTTAGTGCTCAAGTTAGGATCTAAATGGTACTAAACAGAGCACTAAAATATCAAACGTCTTAAGGCAAGGTATGTCAATTCGACTTTTGATATTTGCGCATATTTTTTTATAGTGACTGTAAAAACTGTTGCTACATACGAGTGTTTTGTTGGACCTGACGTGAGACATCATTCTTCATAAAACATCTTAATTGATAATATATTGTCATTAGGTTGGAGACCTTGTACAAATACAAATAATTAATTTCTTAAATAAATAACAAGCCTATTACAATTATACTGACCCCCACACTAAGCATTGCCTGTCCCATGGGGGATCGTACATCTCCGCAGATATAAGAATAGTTAGTGTACTTTGTTTTATTTGACGCTTAGAGACCGTATGCATATCTAATAAGTATATATATTATTTGGACGCCTAGATTTTATAATCTGGGTAATAAATTTGGTCAAATATAAACCCGACTAGCGACGGCTTGTAATGTAATAGACAAAGAATTGATAACAAAAATGAAACCTGTTTTTAAAACAGTTATAGTGTGAATAAAATATCTAAAATAGAAACTATTTAATCTGTTTCATGGATTAAATTCTATCTCATCGGGTTTGATAGTAAAAGCTTTTAGGTGGTAATGGATAAAAAAAGGTTGACATTTAGCGGTGTACTGCCGTTTGAACAAAAGTCCTTTGGCAAAATTACACTTGACAAACAACGTTTTGCAAAAAAATGTTTCGCCAATTGATCATTTTACTACTAGTCATTTTACAAATGACTCACTTTTCCAAATGATCAACAGTTAAATTTACATTTTATAAATAATTATTTGACTAAATGAACATTTAGCAATTGAGTTATCAGACAAAACTACTATTGGTGTAAAAACGTTTGGTACAATGTATTATTTGACAAGTGGTTCGTTTATTAATAAATCTCATAATAGATATGGTCTGGGTCCAATTAATACACATTATTTGGATAATGTTTCTTTAAACCAATACGCAATTGTTTTGCTATCTTCGTCAGTCAGGGATATAAAGTGTCTTTCAAAATATTGCGGAATGTCTGTCTACCTAGGTCTCCGTTAGGTACGACGACGAGCGAAGCGAGGAGGAGTGTTAGGTTGAACTGCGAACTTACAGCGCGTGAGCCGAGCGAGCGAAGCGAGCGTGCCGCGGCAGCGGCCGGCGAAGCGCCAGAACCGACTATTTTTAAAGAAGTTCTGTTTATGAAATAACATTTTGTCAAATGACATTTGGACAAATGCTTAATTTGCGAATCATATTATTTGCTGAAATGAAAAAAGGTCAATTGTCATTTTATTATTTAACCCATTTACCAAGTGTAGTGTTTGCTAATTGATCATTTGCTAAGTGAGTTTTGGTAAGATGATACTTTTGTCAAATGTCTCGTTTGCCAAATGATCATTTGGTGAAACGTTGTTTGTCAAATTACCATTTGTCAATAATTTTTTGGTCAAACATTAGTGAACCACATTTAGCAGATCACACTCAATGGACCATTTTTTTCTTACCGTGGTAGATAATTATCGTTTCGTAATCGGCCAGCTGTGTTGATGGTGATGTATTCCTGTTATGCTTCATTAGGGACAGAAGCAGAAGGGTTCTCCATTTTACACGATCTTACGCTACTACTTCTTCTAGCTGTTTCCAGTGGTGACCAGTTGAGCCATCCTCTTTTTCGGAGGACGGACGACGTCCCGGCCGTCTTCTTCCAGTAGATTACCAGCGGAGACCCTGCTTGGACAAGTGGTTATCCGTAAACTGGTAGGTCAATTATCTTTATTTTCAAATTAATATTTACAACAAGTATAAAATAAAAGAACGGACAGGTGTATGTAGGAAGGGGTTAGGGGGCGATGTTGGGTAGAGCGGGGACAGCTTCGTTGAAGCCGAAAAAAATATGTACAGTTCTGTATCTGTGCCAAGCTCGTGCGATAATTGACCCAGCTGTTAAAAAAAATAATGGTTATCCGACCGTCGAAGAGCGTGTCCAATCCATCGTCATTTCGGTTCCAGGATTTCTGGGCTTATGAGCTGACCAGCTGCTGTGTGAAACTTTATAACGTTTACATTCGTGTACGTACATATGTATTTTAAGAATATTATTACTAGCTAGGTAGCTAAACCCCAACCTCCCTTTGGAATGCGATTTAATATTTAAGTATGGGCATGGAGTCAGATTTAATTACTGGTATTGAAATTATATTTGTATCAAATTGAAATGAGTTAGCCTATATAATACATAAAACTACATCAAAGGAGGCTCCAATTACGTGATTTCGTCGCAGATAATTAATTTGATTGATTGCGTAGTTTTACTAACTAACCATTCATGAAAAACAGTAATGTTCTAAAATAGAAAAAAAAAACATTCATTATTACTAAACAACCTACGAAAAGAAAGGTATGAACGTCATTCGTTCATAGACTAAACTCGTTCTAGTAACCAATTTAGACACCGTTTTATTGGGTGATTATAAATGTCTGCTCTCTGGGAATGCGGTGTTGTGTGGTCTAAAGCAGCTCACCCCGCCGATCACCCGTCACGAAACTAGACCTCTACCTACGCTTGGTTACTACGCATCTCGGTGTCAAGATATATCTGTGGGTGAGCGTCGAGGTGAGCTTACAGAATAGGGGGCTGAGCTCCTGGGGCTACGCTGTGTGAGAGTGAGAGAGACCAAGAAAAAAAGATGAACGGAGCATGACGAACAATAGTGAAGCCAGATTTCGACCAAGGCAAATAAGTTTAGCACACGCTCACAGACACATAACTCATCAGCACGTGCCGCAATGCTGTCAAAATCTCCCATTTTGAGTTTTGTGCAATTTAATTAATGTATGTGTGCGTGAGCGTGTGCTAAACTTATTTGGCTTGGCTGAAAACTGGTTTCACTAGGTTGTTCGCAAGGTAGGTTGTTGTTCTTTTTTCTTGCTCTGAGGTTCAGAGTAAGGAAACTACATTTATCTCAAGCTTAGCATCATAGCGAATGCTCAAATCAATTAAGTCGGCAACGAGCATTTAAGTCATCTGGTTTCGCAAGCGTCCACAGCCTAGGTTGTCTACTTAACATCAGCACTGCTATCATGCGACGGCGCGCGAGCTCTCTCGATTTTTCTCGCACTATACCTCTTGTTCCAAGTGTTCTAATGAGAGAGAGACATATAGTGCGAGAAAAATCGAGAGAGCTCGCGCGCCGGCGCGTGATAGTCGTGCAGGCAGGCTTATAATATGTTCGTTTGTCAAAAGTAGGTCAGTATGTTTTTTTTTCTATCATCAGGAAAGGGGTCATAAAAAATATAGCCATTCTGACACAATCAATTGATCGATGATGCAAACGTAGATTTAATAAAATAAATGAATAACAAACTGATTACTCTTAAAATACGGTCGACGAAAAATAGGCCTTAAAGCAATACAAAATTAAATGGCACCAATTATTTTCTCCTCACGTTAATGATTCTTAAAGCCTTAGACTTAATTAGTATTAATGACCTACTACATATTAATGACTTCTAATATTGGTTAGAATTTTCTTACTAAATGAACCACACTGAGACAATGTCACCTTTTGACCTTATTTTGTTAATCTTAAGAAAAATAGTGGTGTTGAAATGAGATCTTTCCACGATTTCATGTAGACAAATAAAGTTTGTTCAAACATTTCTTAACTAAATCTTCTTTACTAACTCATCCACTTAATAAAATACACAAATTATACGAATTGAGGTCACACAAATTAATGGGATTTCTTTTGTTTGATTGTGTAATACCTACGCGGACAAAGAATGCAAGTCGGTAAAATAGTCATATTTCCTAAAATAGTTTAAGTTTGTACTGTTATTTTAATCCTGTCATCTATATTGAATTTTACATCTAAACTGCAAAAACAACAGAAAAAAACGTTAAATGGTTTAAATTGAGCTCGTCAAATACCATGAAAAAAACAACGTTAACGGAGCGAGATATACTTAGCAAAAATAGTCATTTTTGGATATTTATATTTTTATGATAGGATATGAATTGCTAATACAAGGGTATTTATAAAGAATAGTATATTATGTAACTAAAACTGTGTTAATTATTTAAAAAAACCTATTGCGGTTATTTGATTTAGGGTGACCCGAAAGACCGTAGTTTGATTCTCTTTTCAGTTCGAGCAAAGCGTAGCGTTTATTTTGTAAAATACTACCTGTCCGCGCGGCTTTGCTTGCGTATTACAGAGAACCTAAGCAGAACTGCGGTGTAAAATAGCCTTCAACCATCCGGAAAGTCCTTTCTACACGCAGGTGAAAAAATAATTAAAACCGAATAAGCTTTTCCGGATATTACCCGTTACATACAAACTTATAAACTTACAAAGCTACTCTCTCACACTCTTCCTCTTTATATTCGGAGGAGCGAGCGAACCGAACGAAGTTCTATGAAAGTCGTTTGTATTATCCATTCTCTGTCCCGCTGTTCTTTCTCCTCTACAGGTCGCATTTATCAACCGATTCTGGTGAAATTTTATGAGCAGGTTCGTCAATTATATGGAATTTTATGGCCTAGTCACTTTTGTTTTTTTTTAAGTCAGGCTGCCGCCCACGTACAACCGAAACCCCAGACAGAGCTGCGGGGTAAATTATAACACTTGTCCGTCTCGGAGGCTCATCCCAAATATTGGTGAAAGTGATTGAAATCGGATTACTTACACAATTCCCGAGATTACGAAAATAAATTTTACAAACTCACCTTTTTAAAAACAATCCTCTTTATTATTATATCTGACACTGATATGTCCAAAATAGGCCTTAGTTTACTTCGCCATCACAGGGGCAATTGCGTTAGTTTTCGGACGAGCGTTAAGACAGCTGAATTGTCATTATCAGATAAAAAGAAACACATTTAGATCTACCTAACATACTTAGGAACACGCAATCGACCAGCTGAACTCATGTGTCCCAATTGGCATCTGTTAGTGGGAATAACCTTTCAGAATATGATCAACGCAGTCAAAACAAACGTCTTTGAAACAAGGTTAAAACAAGCTGGTAGATAAAACCTCTTCCTCATTATAAAACGATAAGATATTTGCGGGCTTATACAAAATATTTCTGCCGTTGTTATAATAAGGATTCGTTCAGTCCCTAATTGCCTTGGCCTGCACTAGTTACTTTGCTGAGGCAATTTCTTTCAACCATTATCTTCCCGGCGCAGTCTGCAAGCAGCTTAGCGTTATACGCTTAGAGGCAAATCTAAGACAACTTAAAAATCGACTCCTTTATAAATATATCTGCTTATTGCATTGGAATCATATGGGAAGTCCAATTTATTTTCGTCTTTTAACCAAGCTGGATCCAAAAATATTATGGGTATTTTAAAATCATTTTTCAACTCAGTGAGCCGGCTAAATGGATACTACTGGGAGTGTGAAAAAATTCGTGGCAAAAGTACTTATAATGAATTTAAAAGGAAAACTATCACGAACAAGTAGGCATAACTAGTTACCGAGTAATAGTCGACCAACTTAAAAGGCCATTTTCGTACAAATTCGGCCGACACAACAACCGCACCATTTAGTTGGCGCGCGCGTGTCGATTTACCTAAGATAGACAAGCAACTACGAAACCCTACACTGCGCCTGGCCCGACACGCACTTGGCCGAGTTTTTAACTATTTACGTTGCTTATGAATAGAAATAAAATAAAATAAATAAATAAATATTAGGGGACAATCGTACACAAATCACCCTAGTCCCAAACTAAGCAAAGCTTGTACTATGGGTACTAGACGACGATAAACATACTTATATAAATAAATACTTAAATACATAGAAAACATCCATGACTCAGGAACAAATATTCGTGCTCATCACACAAATAAATGCCCTTACCGGGATTCGAACCCAGGACCTCTTGCTTCGTAGGCAGGGTCACTACCAACTAGGCTAAAGTGGTCGTCACGATAAAATGGCGGGACGACCGGACATATATTGTAACGATTGGCCAGAGATTTATCAAATCTGGGACGAGTGGAAGTCGGGAGGGGAGGCCTTTGCCCAGCAGTGGGAAACTGTATGTAAACTGTGCTTGTAATAATACAGCAAAGAACCCCAATTTATGTACGTAATATAACTTTATTAAATCAATAATTCATAATTTAGAAGGGACGTGATCAATTTGAATGTAAAGTAACTCTAGTTGCCAAGTGATGTTCCCGTGTCGAATGCCCATTTAAAAGTGGCCGCGCGCCGCCCGGTACGTCGGTTTTGTTAATCGAAGTGGCGCCCTCTGTCGACCGGAAACCAGAGTTCGCCCGCAAGGAGTAGCGCACCGGATGTTGCCAAGAATATGCTACGAAAAAAAATTAGTATTGTTATAACTGTGTCTCGAATACGCGCGTTAACACTGTATGTATGTATATATGCGCTTTATTGTACACAATAACATGTTAAAGAATATACATGTCACACGATAGATCAAAGTACAAAGGCGAACTTATCCATATACGGGACCTCTTTCAGCTAACCTTTGAGCAATTGAGAGAAATGTAGGTAGAACGAGATAGGCAAACTTATACCTTGTACAAAAACACAGGTATTCATCCTACTATAATATTATAAATGCGAAAGTTTGGATGTTTGGATGTTTAGATGTTTGGATGTTTGTTACTCAATCACGCTTAAACGGCTCAACCGATTTGAATGAAATTGTGCACGAAGACAGTTTAAAACCTGGATTAAAATATAGGATAGTTTTTATCCCGGGTCCACGCAGACGAAGTCGCGGGCGGAAGCTAGTTCTAGATAAATAAAAACACTGATGTGTCGATACTAACTTTATCCAACAGCGTTAGATTTTACAAAACCGTAAAAAAGGCTTTGTTATAATATAAAAGTCTGGCAGCATCAAATTATTCACCTCCGTGCCGTGTTTCGATTTTTTTACGTCAGTCATTGCCAATTTTAGCTGCCAGCTCGCTGCCTTCGTGCCCATATTTTTCTTTTTTCGTTTGCCAATTAATAAAGATCATACACGTGAAATTGAATATGTGATGGAAAAGTTTTTTTCAATATTGTGACCTAAATTAAAACTAAACTGTGTGTGAAGTGGCGTGCGCTAGTATTGATAAGGGTGAACTAAACTGTTGGTAGATATTGTTACTTTTCTGTACTTTTTTTGTTACATTCACGCCTTTATCCGTAAAAGGGGTAGGCAGAGCACATGAAACTTGTGTTCCAGTACCACTTTTAGCATAAATGTGGGTATGGAAGATCGATATCGCAGTGACAGGTTGCTAGCCCATCGCCCACAACACACTTCAACCCTGTTCCCTTAGTCGACTTACGACACCGAAAGGAAGAAAGGGGGAGGTGCTATTCTAACCCAACACCACACGGGGATCTAACCCGATACTACACGCATGGATGAAAAATTCACCTATCGAATAGCAAATATTAGAATGCCTGTTGTAGTAGCATCAATTATCACACTTCCATAGAAACTTCTACTCCTCTTTTCAACCCATCTGCGTTAAAATTTGACATAAAAACGACTACTTATAGGTCTATTCCAGGGTCTCTGACTATCTCCGTACCAAAAATCTTCTGAACCGGTCCAGCGGTTAAAGCGTGAAAAAGTAACAGACCGACGGAGTTTTACTTTCACATTAATAATTTTAGGTAGTATGGATCCCTCAGCACAGTGCATTTCACTTACTTCATCATATCAGCCGAAATTGTGCCACAATGACCGATCCTGCATTAACCGCTTCCAGCGCCCTCCCGCGACCTTAACCAGGGCTGTTATTCGCTAGAGGCTAATGCCGCTCACCCCGCCGTTCACCTGTCACGAAACTAGACTACCTACGCTTGGTTACTACGCATCGCGGTGTCAAGATATATTTGTGGGTGAGCGTTGAGGTGAGCTTAAAACAAGTTACAGAATAGGGGGGCAGGTCATCAGTCCACCTTGTCACAGTATAGAAGAATAATACAGTAGCTAATCTGAGACCGTTTAGGAGCGTTCGTTACCTACTTTCGCTCGATGCGCAGGGCTGTGTCAAGTTTGTGGCTTGGCATACCTATAATACTAATTTTGCTTTTAAGTATGCAAAGTATTTCTGTTACAGTTTAATAGACAATATTGTATACACAAAGTAATAATATTATAGATAGTTAGGTATGTGTTTTTAGGTTCCCACTTCATCGAATATTTTAATACCACTATACTATGCCTAAAATATTTCCTAGTAAGTATAATAGTTGCTAAACTGCACTAGGTTGGTAGGTGCTTAGTTACAAGCCTATTCGGCTCCTTGTGATATCGTGGCACTGGCGGCTCGCTGTCTTCATACCTACGAGGCGGTTTCCTTTGACGTAGCGAGTGAGAACGAGCGAACACCGCAACGGCGCGGCCCCGATTGAAGCATTCTCCATCATTCCCGAAGGCTATGTGTGTGTGCGTACCGAACACGCGCGCATGTGTGCAGCCGTGCGATGTACCTTTGTTCGAAGTTTATCTACTGTTCCTATACTGTGACCTTGTGGAGGTCTACCCACGTTACGCCTGCCGGTACGTGGTCGCCACCCGAGAACCTTTCCGCCCAAACGGCCATCGGTTCTGCGTGCAATGTGCCCCGCCCACTGCCACTTAAGTGTAGCGATTCGGAGGGCTATCTGACACTGAACCTGCCTACTTACACACCACATATATACACTGAGATGGAACCATTTCGCGGCAATATTGTTCTCTCTTTTGTATTTGTGATTTATGTGTATGTTGTGTTTATGTTATGAATAAATGATATTCTATTCTATTCTATTCTATTCTACATATCCGTTATTGGATCACTTGTCTGACTTATTCTACATCATAAACGGAATTTCATTACATTACTAAAGAACACCGAATTGAAAGCTCGCAAATCTCCTAAAGCAAATCCAATAATACGAAAGTCGACAACAAGATTCGTATTCGGTGACCGTCCCGGTTGAACTTTGCAACTCCTTTCTGAATGTAAAATTAATTATGCATTTAAGCAATTAGTGTCGGGAGAGTTCAGTTGACAAGTCAGCACAGTGGGGTAGGAATAACAGTACCTAGTTTAGTAGTAAATAACTATACTGTTCCAGGCGTAGGGTGGCTTACGAACACGGTTATTTTTTCTCTGCGATTGTTTTCTGTGTCACAATAAAAATTATAAGTAATCGTGTACTGGCTTTTGACAAGCAACTAATCAAGTACATAGGTACAAACGACAACATTGTTAACTGACCATCCTGTGTTTATATAGAACCTTATTACAATGCACTTAAGGTGCACTGATGCTCAGTTAGCTGTGTTGTCGATAGTACTGTGAAAATTTATAAATTTTCTGTTCTAGTTGGGGTAGTACTACATAAGCTTTTGAGAAATCTCTCGAAATATCGCGAGCATCCTCTGGCCAATCATATAAAAGTAGTCTAGCTCGTCCCGTCTCCGTTTGAGCTGTCGGGCTGCCATTCATTAATATTATACAAGGTGTTTTCTATGAGTATCCAATTTTTTTCTAGGCATTAGGCATTTATAGATTTCATTTATGAAAAAAAAAGTATTTTATTTAAAAAATAATTATGACTGTAATGTGTGTCGAGGGTAGTTCACATTTACATCAAGTTGGCCGCCCGATCAAAATGAGGACTTTGAGGTGGTTTAACTCACTGTACCAAGGGATACTAAAAGAAAAAACACGTATATTATAATTGTGTATAAGGTGGTAATCCTCAATATTTGAGTACCATACAAAATCCAGCCTGTATTATATACTTACTTAAATATAATATGACTGAATCTATTGACGGATACCCTTGCCTCATTTGTCGAGAGACTTGCCCCAGCTACGAAGAGAGTTGGAATGTTGTTTCTAAACTGTGTGCCACCATTCTACCAAGTTATTTTCTTCCTACATTTAATTTTGAACGTTGCTTGCTATCAGCAGTTTATCTTAAGTTATGTTTATCTTTCTTATCAAATTTGAGTTACTTGTAAACATTATGAAGTTATTGACGGCATGACTGGATTTGCTAGCTCCATTAGATTTAATTTTGGATTCCGAAAACAGCATTTCAAATTCATTGATACTGAATTATTTAATTGGCATTTGCGTTTATTGATCTTTATCAAATTGGTGCGAAAGGAAGGCTAATGTTTTTTCTAGGAAGACTTTTAGTGTAGGTGACATTATTTTTCTTGTGTTTGTACTTCCTCCTCCTTGTCTCTTCTATGCCAATGGCAAAAATAAATGTTTGTGGATTTTGCTATAAACGGATTTATATGTAGTGAAGGAGAGCTTCAATTTACGTAATATATTAAATTAAAATTACGTTTACTGGTGTATAGTATGTATGATTATTTAATTGGCGCGCCTTATGTACGTCATGTCAATACTTAATTGAAGCACGTGTGTTTAAAATCGACCCAGACATTTTCCGTTTTCAAATTGGTTTGATCATTGTATAAATGATGACATAAATTGGAGTACTCAAATCGTAATTGAATAACAAGTTGTGATTGGTGTTCTCAGTATTGTCCTGTATTGGTTCCAGCTTTTAATCATTGCCGTAATTTTAATATAATCACTTGACCTAGCTATCAAGACAGTTTCTTAATACTTGTTTATATCGATCAGAGAAAATACTTAAACGCCTCTCAATGTTTGTAGGATGCCTATTTAAGAATGAATTTAGTAGAAAGGTTACAAAATTGTTTACCTGCTTAAATAAGAATTTGACTAGAATCCATCCTCATAATGATATGAGTATGTATACCTATTGAATATGTAGCAGTATTTCTATTTATTTTTATTAATGTATTTCTATAAGTAGTATATACAATACATTGGTTTTTTGTCTTCACTTGTTGTTAATAGTATTTATCATACTTTTTCTTTGCACCTTTTATAAATCCCTGTTTAGCCTAATGGTCTAAAACTTTGTATCTGTTTGTGCACAACAGAATAGAATCTAGATGTAATTTCAATGAAAAAAATTACCAACTTTTTTGCGAAACACTGTATACCCGAACGCCTGGTAATGTCATATCAAAAGGAATCACTTGAGTTAGCTAACGAGGCGAACGTTATGACGTCATAAACTGCCTCCGTTCTCCTTAAGGCGCGGATATCGAGCCAATACTTAGTGGAGTCTCCGTTACGATCATAACTATAACTGAACGGGGGCATTGGCGACAGATATTGACGTAGTAACGGGATATAACAATAGATGAAAAGCAGGGCAATTGAGTTTCATTTTTCATTGACTCCGTGTATAAACTCTCTAAATGACGTTAATACTGTTACGACGGCGGGGTCAATAACAGTTTGGTTGTCGTAGTGACACGCCGGCAAGGGATTTCAAAATTCACGGTGTCGTCTATGACATCTGTTGCCCAGCGGTAAAAAAGGCGGTCGAAGAGCCGATGTGCCCGGGTTCGAGTCCAGCGACCGACATGCACTTTTTGTATGTTTTAGATTAATAGTGAGTATATTTTCAAAACGCCGTGTAGCATGGAATGTTCTAGAAAGGGTAAGCGAATGGAACATTCGATGCTTTATGGAAATTTATACAAGTGTATGGGCTTTGGAAAATTCGAGAAACGTCGACGTAGCACGATTAACTGGAAAAGCCCATGCTCCTCAGAACAAATGTAATGAAATGAACAACGAAATGAAGATCGAAATTAAGGGCTAGAATCTTCGGTAATGGGTATATAAGGGGACCATGCTCAGCAAGGATGTGCGCATTTCCTCGCGGAATAGGCGCTGCTCAGCCATATACTAGTTGAGATCTCGACGCAGAGCAACTAGTTCGGTTTCCTTGGTAGGGGGGCGGGGTGCGTGCAATTGGATGATGGGATCCATGAGGAATTGAGGGAACTCTTCAATTATATTAGGCACGCGTGTAGTGATTTTGGTATTTTCTATTTTAACTCGTATTTACACCCGGTAATCATAAATTTGGTGGAGTTGAATTGATGATGAAGACCACAGATGACTTATGGAATTCCTCAATTATGTACTTAAAAGTACAAATGTACGTCACAGATTCTGATAAGATTCCGTTGAAATAGCAACTAATGAAGTGCCAAGGGTGATCCTTGTGGAATCGACGGAAGCCCTCGAAATATTATCGGCTCACATACAGCGATTGGGTTTTTTCCCCTAATAATCAACGCATTTGCTCTCGGAAATCAGTTCATGTGGTAAATTAGAAAATAAATGTGGAAATGTTCTCATGGCTTGGCGGAGTACTAAATTGAAGTCGGTTAAAACTTTGTTTTTAAAGTAAATTATATATGTCGTCGTCTAGTACCTACACCACAAGCCTTATTGAGCTTACTGTAGGGCTAGTTCGATTTGTGTAAGATTGTCCCCAAATATATATATATTTATTTTCTTTATTCATATTTTATCTTAAGTTAGGTTTGTACAATAATATTATAAAAAGTAAAATATAAAACAATACATACAAAACATAAAATCATTATAGAAACCTAACCTAGGGTGCAGCCGGCAGCGAGGCGGGGCCTAAGCTACCGGCGGTCAGGGCGACAGAGACAGGAACCTTCTGACTATCCGCGCAGTATCCAGGAATACCGCCTTCTGTATCTGACCCTTGATCCAGCCATCTAGCGAGAGTCTCTTGAGGTGGTGGTCGAGACTCTTCGCTATTAAACCGTTCGCCGAAACGACTATCGGGACGATGATCGTCGAATCAACATCCCACATAGCGGTTACCTCGTGAGCCAGGTCTTGTTATTTATTATTATTATTATTATTTATTATATAAGAGTGTGCTTAAAAATATCTACCAACTCGGAGGAACTCGAGGGCACAAGGTAATCAATTCTAAAGTTATAAAGAGGAAATGGCTGCGGGCTTGTAGCTCAGTAAGTTTGTATGTAGGGGGTATTTCAACATTTATGACGACCGCTTTAGCCTAGTTGGTAGTGACCCTGCCTACGAAGCAAGAAGTCCTGGGTTCGAATCCCGGTAATGGCATTTATTTTTGTGATGAGCGCGAATATTTGTTCCCGAGTCATTGATGGTTTCTATGTATTTAAGTATTTATATCTTTATATAAGTATGTTTATCGTCGTCTAGTACCCATAGTACAAGTTTTGCTTAGTTTGGGACTAGGTCGATTTTTGTAAGATTGTCCGCCAATATTTCTTATTATTTATTTATTTATTTCACCAACGTATAGAATGAATTTTGTAGGTTGCCATTTCATGACGCAGCTCTGCCTTAATTCTCTGTTATACCTAGACAGAGCATCTAGTAACTTAAAACTGAAAAAGCTGAAAAAATTGTGGCTGCATGACTTGTGATTTGTTTGTATATTTGGGAATATATATCCATTTATTTTAATACTTAAGAAAGATCTAAATGGATAGTTTATGGACCTAGCTTTTATGTAATATAATAGAACCACGTTGCTACGCCCTACCTGGGTCCTTTGTATCTTAGAAATAAGTACTTATTTAGATACATAAGGTAGCAAATAAATAAATGATATATAGTATGTGTATAATCGCTCAATAGCGATAAGACCGCCTGTTGCAACCTGTTATACCTGCTCACATTTTATCTGCTTTGCCTTAAAGTTGACTGGTAGAGAATGCTTTATAGCATTAAGTCCGCCTTTTGTACCATAAGATATTCTTTTGTGCAATAAAGATTAAATAAATAAATACCTGCTTGTATCTTATATAGTTCTGCATTTGTTTATTTTGGCTCAATAAAGAATACCATTATTATTGTAATATAAAATATTCTATTTATGGCGTGTAGTATATGTATTAAGATCAATATACTGCAGCATAGAGGTAAATACTTGTACGCGTGTTAGTTTGTCTACCTTTTAGTTCCTGATCTCGCGTCAATAGCTCAAAGGTTAACCGGAAGAGATCCCTTACAGGGATAAGTCCGCCTTTGTACCAACTTAAACTATTTTGTCTATATTTTTACCAATGTCTTGTGTACAATAAAGTATTTAAATACATATAACATGTTTTACCAATTTCTTCAAGATTTAATAGACAAGAAAGCTATTCGATACATATCATGTAACTTATTCACGCTAAACACGCACGCGTCATCTCCAATTATGCTACCAATTACGCACACAAGGAACTTTTAGACCTTAATCGTGTTTCGTTAAAATTCATAATTCCTTGGCATTTGTTTCGATTACCATATTAAGCGTCGCTCACACGTGATTCTCTTATAATAAAACATGGTTTTATGCAACATAAATAAAAGTAAATTATAACTAGGAATTGGTGGGTTTTTACGAGTCCTTGTTTACGGTTTTAGATATTTTTTGTACACGTTTGTTTGCATGAAAGTCGTAATATTATGCGAATGGTTACGTGAAAATTATAGACCTAGCAATTTTCTAGAGCTCAATTTTTTATGTTAAATTCTAGGGTTCTAAATCAACGTCTTGCATACTGTACATAATTCTAGAATGAACACCGACTACAATCACAATAATTGTGCGATAAAAAAAAACACAAAATCATTTTCCTGATGAAAATCACCCAAAAATCGATGGTGTGAGACTGTGAGCTACGCTCGGAGTTTCCCTGCGAGATAGAATCAGAAATGAGGAAATTGGCAGGAGAACTATCATCGCCATCACGATATTCGCCGAAATAAGTCTGAAAGTATTACATATACTGGTGGACATAGGCCTCCCCCAGCGTCTAGAGTGCTATAATTTCCAGTCTTGCGCCACCACAACCAGCTCACAGTGGACTCCTTCGACCTTTACCAGGTTCATCTCTTGGGGATCTACCCACGCTGCGCCTACCGACATAACTCAGAGTATTTCCTGATTTAAGTAACAGTGAGCGGGTCACAGTGTGCATATAATCGCCAGGATTGAGGCAGTAACGCTCTCGAGTGGCGCACGCAAACTTCCAACCCCCATTTGGATAATATCTTGATAACCAATATAATATTTCCTTATTCGATGATTCATATAACACGGTTTATCGGATTGTACAATGGTAAAAGAAAAATACATTAATTTACGAAACACTAAAAAAAACACATGAAACCTTTGTGTGTCTATGCGGCAGTGAACCGGACACTGGGTCAGCATTATGCTGAGGTGTCCGATACCTGCAGCGCTGATTTTCAGCCAGCATCATTGGCGACTGACAGCGTTTCTGTGAGGGCTATGACGTTTTCATACAATTGTAATACATACATAAACTACCTACTAATATATTATTGGGCATATCCCAATAAGAGAGAGAGAAATAAACATAAATACGAAGTGGGATACATGTTTGGTGTACGAAGTGGGAAACATGTACTATCCCACTTCAATAAAATAATACTTTAATTCGTAGGAATAGACCAATTCGTTTTGGCTTTACTTTTTATGTGTATAACCAATTATTGCGTAACGTACGTAACGTTCCAATCTAGAAGAAATAACTAATCAAAAAAACTAATCAAGAAAGTACAAATTTATTCAAGTAAACGGCAGGGTAATAATATTCTTATATATACCCTGCCAATAAAATAAGAACAACTTTTTAGAACAGGCAAAAAAACGGTTAGATCAAAGTCACCCCTCGAATCAAAGTAAGTTCGTGTTGGTACGGTACGGCACGTAAAAGGAAATACATCAAAATATATTAATGATGCAATTTCAATTCGATTAAAAATAGATCAAAAAAGCTTCTATTAAACTTTAATGCAATTTTACTAGATCAACCTAAACATTTAGTAAGACGTTCATAAATAATTCACAATTTTTCCTCGGCTCCATTCCATCTAACTTGTCCTTTGTGCCTCGATATCGCGGAGAAACTTTGCCTTTGACAAAGTTGTAAAATGCCTAATGATACCAATATAACTTGAACATGATAGGAAGTACGTTAATACTTTAATTTCAGTTGAACTTTCGGGTCTTGGTTGAGATTTTGAGTCGGCGACAGTGATTAGAATTTGGGAGGTCGTTACAATTTGGTGCCATAGCCATTGATTTTGTTCAAGAGGCTTATTGAGACCCCTGGAAATAGAGAGATGTTTTGACGCGTTTAACAAGGCGACGAAGCCATTATGATCATTGTTGGGGAAAATTAAGGGTGGAGGAAGAGAGAAGGAGAGGATTTAAGGAAATACATAGTAGTTCATAAAAGTTTTATCAGACTATTAAATAAACGGCTCAAGACTGATGGCATGGCATTTTTAACATTGATCGGTCTGTAATGGTAAGTTGGTACAACTCGCCCTGAAATATATAATTATTTTATTTATTCATTGCATATTTACTAATCAGTTTTTTTAATATTTAATTGGTTCATATGTTATTATCTTTGAGCATTATTCCAATTTATTGAATAACTTTACTCATATCATCAACTTAACACTAGTACTAAAATTAATCCACCGATCATACCTTTAACTTATTATGATGACTATACCAAGTGTCATAAAGCGTTCATTCTAACCGAGGGATTAGTTTAAGGGGCTACGCTGCGTATAATAATTAAGTCGTATATACGTTTACATTTCATAGTAAGATACGGCTGTCTTAAGATGGCGATGCCAGCAGAATCATGGAGCCTTTATGGCGGCCATAGTAACAGCAATTAAGCATAATTGCAAAATCATGGATATAGGATTGTTATTGATTTTAATATCAGTTTAATTCCTTATTAATATGCGGAAGTGGGTTAGTTTTGTATTTTATGAGTTAGGAAAAGGCATAGGAGTGATTTTATGCACAGGGAATATATAAAACGAAAAGTAGCATAGCTTCTTTGTGTACGGCAGTCATAGCGTCCTGCACGAGCTTTCTATTGCAAAATAAATACCTAGCCTTTCTAATCCAGCCATGTTATATTATAATAATCTTCTTGATTTTTAACACAACTTCTGTCCCGTAGCTAATTATACCTAATTATAGATAACAGGTGTAACTGATAACTCCATGAGTTCCAAGATACAGGCTCAGCCTAGTTTGGGACTCACCGGATATCGCTTTTCTTTTATCTAACAGTGTCGTTGGTAAAATAAAGTGATTCTTATTCTTATTCTAATAATTTGATACTGAAATTATATATCGTATACTGTTTTAAAAAAGGGCTACTACTTCGTCGAATTTTTTCAGCCGGTTTCTCTTTGATGCAGAACAGGTGGTGGGTTATCGATTCATATGCGTGTAATTTGCCTACTATGCCAAATCTTGGGATTAGGTGTCAAAGCGGACACCGGGCTCCTTTAGGGGAATTTCCGGGAATAACGCTAGGGGGATGATAATGCATGTAATTTGCCTTAATTGAATTAATTAACTTTGACTTTGCGGAAAAAGTACACTTTTAGAAAATACACAGTTGCTATTAATAGTAGATGTAAGTTAGATTGTTACATGCTTGCATAACCAGCGACCGCCCAAGTGGCCACGCAGGTGGTGCCGACTATGCATTTCGCAACACCGTGTCCCGTTTCCCAAAAAGACTAGTGTCCGTCACTCTTGGTTCTCACATCGACCATTAGGCACCTGTTAAATATAATTAATTTTAATTGATTTCTTTTAATCTTTTTGTAATTCCGTCATTAAAGGAATTTAAGTTCGCATTCTTTGGTTTCTCTCGAATCCTCCGACTCCCAGCCTACATAATTAGATAGCTTTACGTTAAAATGTAAGTATAGTTTTAGACAAAGGCCAACCACTAAATCGTTCCGATATGTCTGTATGTGCTATATATAGCACTGGTTCGCATTCGAGTGATAGATCTACAAATATACGAATACGAACTAACATTTTCAGACGTTCAAGATGACAGCTTTGTAAAATTTTCTGTTAATTTGTCCTTTCGTCATTTTTTAGAAAATTACTGTTAAGCTGTCCTAAAGGTGTTTCTAAAGGTTACGTAACTATTGCTCTAAACGAGGATTAACGCTTAATAAAACATACAGTTTTACAAGATCGTTTATAACATAGTTAGTTGTCTTACAATGTCCCTATTCGATGATTATTTTATCTATTTCAAAAACCAAAGGCTAACATGTACTGCCTTTGACAAGATTGATTATTTTATTTATTCCAACCTCGCTTCAGTTCATCCCACATAAATATGAAAACTATATCTTCTCAACCGTTACGTTATTCAATATGTGCCGGCGGTAATCCATTCCGACAGTTCCACGATAGTTTCCCGTATGAGGAGACACGTCCCAACTGATCCTATGTTTAATTAGCCCCTATGTGGATCTGTGAGTATATGGCTTAGGAGATAAAGGGAGTTGACATACTAGTTTGTATGTACGTAGAACTCTTTATATTGGACCAAAGAGATTGTGGTAAAATTATATGGACTAATCTTAGAAAACCTCTTCTTGTTTGGTCGAATTGATACGTTTGAAAAATTAAGGTACTGGTGTGTGATAGTTTTTCCAAGCTTTATAAATTAACTTCAACTGTAATACGGGGGTGGACACTAAATAAAATAATCAATAATCATGTATTTTCTTGAAAAAGGATTAAGAATGAAGTCAAATGGAGAAAAAACTAACGCAAGAGGTTAAATAATCATAAAGTTATAAGACGGTTTTAAACTTTGGTGAGACATGTTGAAATAAAACTAATAATTACACGGTTCAACTCTCGTATTAAATATCACTACGGGCGGTATGGGCGGGTGTCCAAAGTTTTAAGAGGGGTATGTTCTGTCCCTTTTCCGCAAAACGTACCTTCTTAAGAAACGATTGTCATTTACGCGAGGATCGTAACGTCACGATCTGCTAGCGTTTTCTCTCTCTAACAAGCAACTTTAAAACGGTTGTATTTAGCTTCGTAATTTTTTGAGATATTTGAATGAGAAATTCGTCATTAGGAATATTTTATTGCATTTTTTTTAAAATTATGATATATTTTGAGTCTACGCCCCTATTAACTATGTAATTAGGAGTCGTATTTCACCCATTTGCATTAGATGTATGGATTTGCAATTTTGCAGTATGTATCTTCTTCTTTATCTGCCATGCCCTACTGGGCGTTAGTGACCACCTTTGCAAAGTCTTCCCTATTTTTTTTATACAAAGACGGTGGCAAACAAGCGTACGGCCCGCCTGACGGTAAGCGGACACCGCAGCCTATAGACGCATGCAACTCCAAAGGAGTAACATGGGCGTTGCCGACCCTTGATATGTTTGAGGATTCGCCGTGTCGAAAGCTGAAGGAACAAATTCCCTCGCTCTCAACACAACGCATCCTCGGGAGCTCTGGCGACCTTGCTCACCACCAGGAACACAACACTACTACAGAGCAAGTAGTAGTGTTATTATGGCTGTGGTCTTCTGCACGGCGGAGGTACTTCCCCAGTAGGGCTGCTCCAAATTCGAGCGGGATGACATGTCGCGGTGCCCTGCCTCACCGACTATATATTCTCGGCCAGTCTTGCGAGCGTGGCCGCGTCCTTGATATCCGTCCATTTTCTGACGTTATCGAGCCAGTTCATCTTCCTTCTTCCCCTACCCCTTTTTCCCTCTTTTATGCAGTACTAGCTTCTGCCCGCGACTTCGTCCGCGTGGAAGTCGTTTATATCGTAGCTCGATATAAATTTCATTCCCCATTTCACCCCCTCAGGGGATGATTTCCGGGAGAAAAACTATACTATGTCTTTGCCCAGGATTCAAACTATCTTCATACCAAATTTCATCTCAATCGGTTCAGCGGTTTAAGCGTGAAGAGGTAACAGACAGACACACTTTCGCATTTATAATATTAGTATGGATATATAATAGGTGTCAATAGAATCATTTGATTAGATGGCTAATAGTAAGTAAAATGAAAATATGATTAAAACTAATTAAATGTTCATACGCTATGACTGCTTCGACTTGCGGGAGTACCGTAAAATGGGGTGAGTAGGGTGAAAACTGACATTCAAACCTCGATAACATTTTATTTCTACTTATACAAATTGAATGGTGTATATAATAAGTGTTCCGGACGTTTGTATTTTAGTTTTTATTTTATTTTGGGTAGTTCCATTTCATAACTTTGACGATAAACAGGAAAACCCACCTCACCCCGTAGTCCCTCGTAATTGGTGGAGATGGGTTTTCGTACAAAGGTGATTTTAGAAGCTTGTTTGATCGTTTTTTTATTATGAGTATTACTATAGCTCCATTTTAAATTGGAATACATTATTTTTGTAGCAGTAGCCTTAAAAAACCATCTCTCTCCCCTTTCATACCTTCTCTCCCCACTCATAACCCAACTCTCCCCGCGAACCCTACTCGCCCCATTTTACGGTACGCTGGATGCGGGTGGCGCAGGACCGGCCACTTAGGCACTCTTTGGTAAGGCCTATGTCCAGTAGTGGAAGTCTTTCGGCTAAGATAATGGTGGCACTATGATTGGGTAAAATCGTACTTAAGGCCATTTTCACATTTGGTTCAATGTCAGGAAGCTATCAATAAAAATACAGATTCTTTACTGAGCGCCCACATTCCACCTGTCTGTTCCCTGATTGATGCGGGATGCAAGGAAACGCTTTCCTCGCCATTTTATTGGGCAAAAATGCTTTCGTATGTCCGGCCGACCTCATTCACATTTTTCAACTTATCCCCGCAATTTAGTTGTGAACAGGTCCAGGATTATGTTGATTTGTCTTGTCGATGCATTTTCGGAAAATCTTAAATATTTTTTAAAAAAGCTAGGCTTGCGAGCTCTACAGCTCACAGAGCCACTAGTTATAATACTGACAGCAAACCGACAACCGACAAGTAAGGAAATCTGAGCGATGTGAAAGCGTGCACTCCTAACCCAAGTCAATCAAAAACTACGTCCCACATTTACGTTACCGCCTCAAGCAGGACTCACATGACCACACATAACTCAAACGTCCACAAAGACCCGATTCGCTGACGTTTAGGGTTGTCAGCAAACCGCACGTCATACGTGAAATATGGAGCGAGATTGCTAGGGTTGGCCCTTGAGATATATTACTATGTCTACATTAAAAACTAGTTTCGATGTTAGGATGATTGGGTGTTCTGATGTTTGTTACTCAATCACGCAAAATCGGTAGATTGGATTGAGATCAAATTTGGCATACAGACAGTTTATGTACTGGACTAAAACATGGGCTTAGTTTCTCATTTCAGCGCTTCCACATCTCATCTATATCCTAATTATATATATGTTTTGTGTTCTTTGTGATTTGAGAGTTAAAGCAAGGGCGGAATAAAGTGAAGTGTTGGTTGATTGCATTGATACATGGATAAGTGATACCTTTATAGCACTTGTGGAAACAATTTTTATACCCACGCGGTATAGTGCGTTAATCGTGTAGCAAACAAGATTTGGATGAATTGAAAAAAAAAAGTGGTAAAAGGCCTTAATTATGCACTTTAACCTTTTCAACTGTGAAACGACATTTATAAATATTTTCTATGGGTAACCTTCATTACATAGTGATAAAAACGTAAAGCGTACATTAGAAGAGGCCCTTTAGCTGTGTTTTATCGGCTCGTATATTACATTCAGGGCAGAAGAAATCAAAATATCACCGGATAGGAATGTGAAAGACAGAGATAACCTATCATTATATTATTTAAACCGCACCAACTATTTTTAAGTACGTCGGAATTATTAATATCATTAATTAAAATCTGAATGGAATGTACTATTACTATTCATAATTTTAATCTAAATGGAATAAATTATTTATTTAATTGTAAGTTAATCAGAAGGAGTTATTATTTTTTAATCAAATTAGTAATTTTATCAGAATGGAAATCTGAATCGAAATGCAATTGTAAAATTTTGTTTAAAATAGTGTTTGCATGAAATTTTATTGTACTCATTTTAGGTTTTGAGGAATATTAAAGACTTTTTATTTTATTTTTAGAAGCGAGTGGCGCAGGGCCGGTTGATGTGGCCACTTTGGGAGAGGCCTATGTACAGCAGTGGACATCTTTCGGCTGATGATTATATTACACTAGCTTCTGCCCGCGACTCCGTACGCGTGGAACTAGTATATATCGTAGCTCGATACAAACTTTCACCCCCATTTTAGGGAAGTGGGGGGTTAGAAAAAGACAAAAAGTAGCCTATGTCACTCTCCATCCCTTCAACTATCTCCACTAAAAAAATCACGTCAATTCGTCGCTCCGTTTTGCCGTGTAAGACGGACAAACAAACACACACATACACTTTCCCATTTATTATATTAGTATGGATATGGATTTTACAAGTCTGGCGATTGGCGTTAAAAACTAGGGACGGGTACATTCAATCATCAAATTTAATAACTACAACTTAGAAAAGTTGAAAAACCACCGATATTTTCATTTCACAGTCCAATATCTCAAAAACGGCTAAACAGATTTTCATGAAATATGGCTAAGCACACTACAGCTTTCGAATAAAAAAAATCGCATTCAAATCGGTCCATCCGTTTGGGAGCTACGATACCACAGACAGATACACAGATACACAGATACACAGACACACAGACACATTAAACTTGTAACACCCCTCTCTTTGCGGCGGGGGTTAAAAATCAGTTAAAGATAGGATACTTTTTTCCTGAAAATCATCCCATAGTAGTGTTAAATATATATATTTATAATTTATTCGCGAGCACAGTCCTCTATATTGCCTCCATTTCAGCCAATACTTTCCTCCTGACCTAAATAAGAAAATTGTATACACATTTGCTAATACAACGCAATAATGCCCTAATGCTCACGATATCCTCATTGACAGAAACAGCAAATAAAACTGTCGACACGGGTCTCCTATAAAATATCCTTTATTTAACGCTAGTGACAACCCTAGACATGGGTGGCTGCTTATTGGAGATTCTGGTCTTGTGTAAGGTTTTAGGGCAAACAACCAGAGTTGCCTCGGTGAAACTAAGAGGTTTTGCATGTATGCTGCTAATCTTTTAGTTTGTGCTTTATCTTAATTTCTACATTAGTGTTTTTTTTATTTTATGAAGTTAGCTTTATTCTGAGATATTTAAATAAGTTATTGTGTTTTGATGTTTTATTTGTAAACGGGGCAGCATTTATTCTTATTTTTTAAGATTTTACTAATATTTTAGAATTATTACGAAATCGTTCATATTTATTTATTTATTTTATTTGCATCGAGATCAAAATCAATTATTTATTTTGTGAAATGGCCACAACCGCACATTTACTTACATGTAAAACGGTAATTTGCGATAAAATAATCTTTTCAAAATTGTAGATTAACGGACGATAAACGATTAATGTACATACATTCACGCCTTAGTCCCTAAAAAGGGTAGGCAGAGCCCTTTAGTCCGTTTTCGCAATTACGGTTTCACAATTGGCTGCGAAAGAAGAATAATTTTTCACTGTTTCGTAATTAACTTCCAAACAAGATATATTTGTCTATTTTCGCAACCGTATATTTTTTCTCCTTTCGTAGTTAATTACTAAAAACATGTCCATTCTCTTTTCGCAATTAATTACTAAACAAGAATTAGTCGCACTATTGGTACTCCTTGGTAAATAAATAAATTACTTTATGAGGTCCTAAACTAACCTCCTTTCTTCAGCTTAATATAGAAAAAAAAAGTAGTTTGTGACATTTTATTTATTATATAAATTTAATGAAGAGAGTTTAAACATAAATATGAATTTATTATCGACTTATGTGAAATGTGACTAATATTTAAGTGCACTTGGAATTGATAAAACCTATTTTCACAATACATTATATCAAGACAACAGTAATATGGCTGATTCTTCTGAGTGCACTGCGTCAAATAGTTTGAATAATGAAATTCGGTTCATTCCCACAAAGAGAGGAGGCCAAGCATTGCTTTACAATGGCCGTAAATATCACAAAAAGAGTATGTACACTGACCGTAACACATTTTGGCAGTGTTTCAGCAAAACGATATGCAAGGGTAGCATAACGCTGAGTGAAGAAAACTTCATAGTAAAATCAAAGGATCATAATATTTGTCAATTTGTGGTGCTACGAAGATGAGGAAATCAGAACTACAAACCCAGTTGAGGCATGGCACTCGCGAATAAATAAATATGTTGGAAGAAAAAACCCTAACCTGGCACAAATACTGGAAGTTTTAGAAAGGGAAACTAACCTTCGTAATTTTAAACCTGCTATGAAAGTAAATAAAAATTATCAGGATATTGATATAGAGATTAAAAAAGCAATAGCAGAGTGATGTAATAACGAGATTACGGTCGGGCACTGTCTGGAGATCATTGCTCCATTTATGTATTAAATAAACTCAGAAGTATTGTTTAAAAGTAAAAGGCATATTTTTGGTTAAGGTAGTAATGTAGAGTTTTATTTTTAATGTAAACAAGGTTTTAATTCGACTTTGACAAAAAGAAAGGTAAATTTACGATTTACATATTTTCATTTCCTCCAATTTACTTTCACAGATCGATACTTAAGTTGTTTGCCCATCACAACGTAGCATATCATGACCGTGCTATGGACGTATATGTCAAATACATGAAAATGATGGACCAGTGATGGAACGGTCTGGTGGGTAAGGTCTTATACGTTTCAATACAAATAGTACTTTTTAGCCGGTTACGTTCCTAGCACGGTCATGGTATGATACGGTGTGATGGGCAAATGCCATTATTGTTTTTTTTTGTTCAGTTTTTGAAGTTAATTACGAAATTCGATTACTAAAACAGCAATAAAATGCTTGTTTGGTAATTAATTACGAAACAGCGAAAAATAATTCCGCTTTCGAAGCTAATTGTGAAACCGCAATTGCGAAAACGGAAAAAAAATCTTATTTAGTAGTTAATTAGGAAACTCGATTGTGAAAACTGAAAATAAATTCTTCTTTGACAATTAATTACGAAACAGCGAAAAATAATTCCGCTTTCGAAGCCAATTGTGAAACCGCAATTGCGAAAACGGAAAAAAAAATCTTATTTCGAAGTTAATTACGAAACAGTGAAAAATTATTCTTCTTTCGCAGCCAATTGTGAAACCGTAATTGCGAAAACGGACTAAAGGGGCAGAGCTCATGAAACTTGTGTTCCAGTGCCACTTTTAGCGTAAATGTGTGTATAAAAGATCGAAAAAATGTGATATGGCAGTGATATGTTGCTAGACACAAACAAACACAACAAACCAAATGTCATTAAATGTAAACAAAACAACATAATGACATTCGATTTGAGGTCTGTATCGGGCACCAAAGGCCCATATTTTATACTCAAATCAAATCAAAATCAAAAATATATATTTCGGACAACTTCATCCATGTTTTGTTACAAATTACACCAATAACTTATGCCTAGGGTTTGAGCTGCCGCGGCTGCGGTTGCGGAGCGAGGTAGGTACTTCGTTTTCTCATGATAGCGTAAAAGCAGTCTGTCTCAGCATCAGCGAACATAACCTAAGCACTACAATACCGCGGAAGCCCCAACAGCATACTGAGTGCATCATTATATATGTATATACTATAACACTACCAATGCCAACACTCACCATAAGACGGCAAAGTGCGGTGCATTTTCTGGGCAATATACATAATACATATATATTTATATGCGTGCTTATTTCTTTATGTACAAAATATAACAGGTCTTTTTTTGTTTCAGGTCAGTTTTCCACATAAACAAGGTAAAACATTTCCACTTTTAGCTCGTACCGCCACAGTTACAAAACGGTTTAGAATAATCCTTTTTTTGCACCCAAAAGTTAAGTAATGGGCAGAATATGGCTTACCATTTTTGGATTTAAAACTTTTCCATAACGAATTTCGAATATTCCTGAAATCAGGTCAAGGCAAAACCGCTTCTATTACAACGATGTTGGTCATGAATTCATATGTATTCGGTTTGCCATAGTTTTAGCACGCCTTCGTCGCTCCTCTGCTGCTAAACTCTGCTCTCGCATATTGAGGTGACGAATGTGACGATACACGCGACTGCGTTAAGAAAGAGCATGCGCTAAAGGCCTCCACCCACCGAACGCGTGTCGTGCGCGGCGCGTGTCGGGCGCGGATGAAGCGGTATATTCACACCGCAAGCGGGCGGCGTGCCCGCCGCATCAGCGACGCGTTAGCAACGCGTGTGCAGCGCGGGCCCGCCGCGTCATGCCTCTCTCACTACCAAACACATTTAATATGTATCTCACTATCTCTATCACACTTATCAGATCGATGTGTGAAATGCGGGCAGGTCGATGTGTGTTTAAAGTGCAGTACACGCGCCGTGCACGACACGCGTTCGGTGGGTGGAGGCCTTTAGCGGCGAGCGCGTGCTAGCGACATGCCATGATTCAGTTTTCCTAGCAGTCAACCATCGGTTTTGTTATACAGAGGACCTTCTGTACCGACAGCGAATGCCACACCCAAGTATAAGACGGCCTAGCACAGTTTGGAGGGAGACGCCTCGTGAATTTAATGATATATATACCTAGGTGCCTGTACCTATAACTTATATGTCATTGTGTTTTTAATGAGGATAATAACCATTATGCCACAATCTTACGTATCTGTGGGTTCCGTTCCCAATTACACGTAATTAAATGTATATGGCAAACTATCGTCTGCCACTAACTTGGTACACAAATAAAATACGACAGTTTTTTTTTTTACTGGTGTGTTTAACCAACATCCAATCGGGAGTTTTTGCGTGAGTCGCAAACACCGAACTTTGTCTGCGCTTATAATATTATTAGGATTAAATACGCATGTTTTAGTCGCAGAATACGGCCGTATATTGCGTATTTTTCTGGCACAAGTATACGCTACATTGTTACATACGTAACGACCTGGTTTAGAGCGATTTTTAAATCCGAACACCGAGTAATGTGACTTCTAATGGCATTCGAATGGGTTCGAGTCAGCAAACTGCCACCGAATGGCGCGAACAATCCTGCCAATCCCCGCTGCCGTGTCAGCTACGACGAATTGTTTGTTCAACTTTACACAATCGCCGCTATACAGAAATCGAGCCAAAATAAACCTTAGTGTAACGGTATAACGGGGTGTCAGGGCCATTTGTAAAGAGCGGTGTTGCGGTGGGGTTTTTCAAATGTTTCGTTGTTCTAATTTCGAAGTTGTTTTTAATTTTGAATGCGCGGTTATACAGCCACGTATGAAACCTATTTGGTCGGAATCAAAATGGCGGTTGTTAAAATGAACGCACGTTTTTTTAAAAACGGTTATTGGTTATTGTATGAACGATATCGTTTTTGACGTGGATACTTTTATAGGTTGGACGTGACGGACATAACAAGTTTTGCTGAAACGAAATCAGTTTAGATTTTACATTGCTTTACTTTTAAACCAAAAGTTAGAATAATATTGAGATATCCTATCCCAACTAATAAACTTTATTTCCCAACTGCATATCTATCGTTTATCCGTATATTTTCATTTCGGCAAAACACAAATTTTCTCGATGACCTCAAAGCTTTCGATATTTATAAGTAGGTGCTTATTCTTAGGGTCGCAGGTTTGTTTTATAATAAACCTGAAATTTCATGGTTTCAGAGAAAAATACCTGTTTGCGGAACTGATTATTCGGACATATGATAGGTACAGTTGAGATAAGTTTAGCTATTGCGATAGGATACTAAATGTTGATTATATTATTAAAGAATATTAAAAAGAATATTAGCCTTAATGACACCCAAAGAAGATCAGAAAAGAAGTGGTATATAATAAAAAATAATAAAAATAATATGATAACTTGTATAAGTAATTAAAATTCCGGTTGAAGAAAATCTCTAAAGCTCGCTGCTTTTTTAAGAGATTTCGAAAAAAAACGTGTTTTAGGGGCTATTCCCAAGTTTTGGCTTGAGTGATTCTCGTTCTTTGTCCATAAAAGCAAAGTTAGTAAACTCCAAATCGCATTAACCTAGCTAAGTCGAAGTTTTCGTTGTTGTACGCGGAATAATCCTAACTTTATAATTGTTTGTTTAGAACCAAAACAAACAACGACAAGATGTCTAAGGGGTGACTTCACTTTGAATAAAGTTATTGACTTTGATTGATATAAATTAACTAAGAAAAATAATTTGTTTGGTGTAAGGGTTCATTCATAATCATAAATTTAATCATTGCTTTGTGTGTACTAAATATCTTAAAGCTATTCATGTTTCAACACAACCCTGTGAGGGCACTGCGACAGAATATAACAAAGAAGATATAGAGAAAACAATAAAAATAAAGTTCAATTATTTTTTTCAATAATAATATCATGCATTTACATTTATCAATTGTAATAATTTGTACATATATATATCCGCAAAATTCAATAATACTATAAGTATTATATTTTATCATCACTTCAGACATGGTAGATACAGGAAGTCGTCAGGTTGAACGGTAGACAAGTCGTTGGTTAACTATACATAAGAAGATTAAAAAAAAAAAAAATTTGTAGGTTAAGTATTCACTAACTGAGTAAAACGATTTACTCGTATTTACAAAGAATGCTCATAAACTTGAGAAAATTACATTTATTGTAGATTCTTAGCATTGAGTACGGGTAATCTTATCTTCTAATGTGTACTCGTAAAACTTCGTTACTAATCTATTGACAGACAGCGCACGCGCACAGCCTAAACCGCTAACGATATAAGCATGAAATTTGGAACATATATTCTTTACAGTACGTGGACGTCCACTAAGAAAGGATTTTTCGAAGTTCAACCCTTAAGGGGGTGAAAGTTATAGACTTGAATCTTTGTATAAAAGTTACTTACTAAAACGCCAAACAAATGATTAGAGTTTGCTGTAAAAAATCATCCCCTAAGGAGGTTAAAAAAGAGTTGAAAGTTTGTATGGGAAATCGTTTTTAAAGTTAGCCATTTAACACTTCGGTCACAAGCTCCTAATGTACAGTCAAAAACATTGATAAGGGATCTTTTTCTAATTCATCCCTTGAAGGGGTTAAGATAGGGGTTGAAAGTTCACATAAGTATTGTGTGATTTCCTAAACCGCTAAAGTTATAAGCATGAAATTTGGAATATATATAGTTTACAGTACGTGGACGTGTACTAAGTTTTTTTTTTCGAAATTCAACCCGTTAACGGGGTTAACCGTTATATGGAAATCGTTCATTTGGAAAGTTATAGACTTGAATCTTTGTGTGAAGGTATCTTACTAAAAAGCAAAGCAAATGATTAAGCTTTGTTACAAACATTTATCCCCTAAGAGGTTAAAAAAGAGTAGAAAGTTTGTATGGGAATCATGTCGTTTTTAGAGTTAGACTTTTAAAACTTTGGCCACAAGCTCCTAATGTACAGTCAAAACATTGATAAGGGATATCTTCCTAATTCATCCCTTGAAGGGGTTAAGATAGGGGTTGAGAGTTCACCTACCTAAGTATTGTGTGATTTTTAAAATTAAACTGTGGCTAGAAACATGAAAGCAGGACAGCAGGTTTATTTTATAATATGTAGATCTATTTGCCCCATAAAGGGGTGAAATAAGGGGGTAAAGGGGCTTAATCAAAATAATTTATTCTCTAACACCGTTAAATGGGGACGGTGGATGGAGATGGAAAGTTCTCCGTCTTTTAGCATTAGATAAGTTTGCTTTCAAAACTATACAGGTAGCCCGAACTAACGTGAGTAAAACTACTGGACGGATTTAAGCAAAAATTTCCAGTCATGTAGCTTTCTTTAATAGGTACCTCTACATTATGAAAAAATATACAATTTGAGCAGAAACGTCTGTTGATGATTCTTAAGATATTATATTTGTAAAAACGGAGTTTTCAATTGAAATTTTGCAATTTAAACTAATGAACTCATCGCACTGTTACCTTTTATGCTTAATCCGTGAACGGATTTAGATGAATTTTTTCGTAGAAATGAGTTGAGATCCTTGGAAGGATATAGGATAGTTTTTATATCAGAAATCATCCCTTAAGACGGTAGAACTTTGTTTGGGTCGGCGATAATTGAGGTTCCGCCCACAATAATTCAATAGCAATCAAGTTCTACGCGGACGAAGTCGCGGGCAACAGCTAGTTTTTATGTATAAATAGCTAGTTTTGATGTTATTTGGAATAGATTGTTTTTAAACCGAGATTCAAAACGACTATCTCCAAGTTTAGAGTAGAAGTTCGGATAAGTTTGCACTTTACAGGTGTCAAATATGTATATATGTCTTTAAAATGTGTCTTACAACTATCAGTTTGTCTGATATGCGTTAATATACGAATGCATTTCTTCTGTAAAATTAGCAAGTAGTGTGGGTTTGTGCTATTGCCTCATAAGACTATAGCGTAGCAAAGCCATGAATGGGCAAGAGGTCTGTGGTTTTTTTTTATAGCTGTCTCAAGGCGTAAATAAATTGGCTAGGTTTAGTTTTTATTTTTTGTACGTGGTCTTTCCAGAGGCTCTAGTATAAGTTTTACCGAAACAAAACGTTACAATCGCGTTTGCGTTTTACCCTCAATTTGTATGGGATTTGACAGCTAAACGCAAACGCGGTCGTAACGTTTTGTTTCGGTAAAACTTATACAAGAGCCTCAGTTAGCGATGCTTCTAATAGTTTCCGATAACTTTTCATTTATGTTTGTGTTATGGTTACACGATCAACAAGGAAAAGTCGTCCGCGAACATAACACACTTTTCATTGAGGGATTTGGAAAGTTCATTTGTGTAAATAATACATTAGGATTTGTACTTTAAACCCTTTTATCCCAAATTTTCTTTCACCATTTCGATTTGTTATTATATCATTTGGGTCATTCTAACTACACTCAATGCAATATAATCGCTCGTGTATTGATTGTTCTATGTTGCGGGATGCGCGGAAGCGGGAAGGTACTGCGTACACACAATTTAATACTACTAAAATGATATACTGACAGTGTACCGAGCTCTCGCTAAAGTACAAAAATACCGCTTACCGATTCCACCCCGCCAAGTCAAGGGTTAAAAACACACGGTATTAGCACGATAAATATGAATTCCCTATTAACGCGGCATCTCAGATTATTAACTATCGTCGCTTAAGACTTTTCGACATCTGCGCTCCTTTTAAAACCAGTCCTATAGGGCGTATGGATCACTGTTAGTTAACCACTGACAGATGTATTGCCTTCATTTAATTTTCAACTTTAATCTTATACAAATAAAATAGTTATTACTAAATCGGTAGATGTGGGTAACAGTATTCTGAAAAATGCTTTATCAGTATGAAATTAAAGTTGAAAATTAAATGAAGGCAATCCATCTGTCAGTGGTTAACTAACAGTAATCGTACTGTAAGTACCCCCGACTACCCCGACTTGCACTTAAGTTTATTGTATCGACACGTATCTGTGTGAGTGCGTGGCATTGGACGTTTGTACGGATTTGTCTTACTGCTTAGCCATATACATGTCTACTGTGGCATTATTAGCGTTTCGATCATATATCTGATATAACTATCTACATACTGAATTAAAAGGTGTTCTGTATTGCTTCAGTACAATATTTAATATATTCTGAGTTTACAGCCTCCTGATGTGATCACCGCGATTTCAATAATAATCATCAATCACTCGTCTGACAGAGACGGCAACAATTCTAAATTCAAATACTGCTAACCTGGGGCCTAGACTAGGTTACAATCGACAAGCGCTAACGCTAATAGAAAACTAATAAAATCTATGGGAATGACAGATGTTAACGAAAAGTGTTTCGTCGGCATCTGTCATTCCCCTACATTTTATTATTTTCTGTTGGCGTAAGGGGTTGTCGATTGTAACCTTGTCTACGGCCCCTGCAAGTTTAGGCTACCGTAAGACTGTGAAGCCTGCTCTATACAGTGGGCCATCACGACCCATCGTACAGAACGCAACTATGCATTAGACGGAGAAAGACATCGCCGCGCCATAAGCCATCTGACACCACTATCCACTCCACACGCTGGCCCATCCTAGTGGGCCATTAGGATGGGCCATCATGTAGAGGAGCCATAAAGGTTTACCACCTTTACATATCTCGCCGCCCCGGTATGAAATCGCAGCAATCACTTACAATACTTGTATGGATCGTGACTAAGTTCAACACATGTGAACTAACCTTAACCTACACACAGATCTTAAATAGATTATGATCTTAAGGGGCTCCACGCGCTTTTTGGCTAGTTTTGACGAGTTTTGAATTGATATTCCTCCGTCAAAACTATAGATATATTTATGGAACAAACACCTATCGGTTTTTTAGTTCTTTATCTACATTTGCACGAGAGTTTTTTTGAAAATAATTAATATTTTTTTTTTAATGATTTATTCAAACATGGTCCAAAAAAGCTCTGTTTTCGATATTATTATGTTGTTCATGCACTTTTATATATGAAATCTACATATAACTGTTCCTTATTGACGTCTCTAACAACCCACGAGAGATTTTTATTTTAAACTCATTTTCACAAAAGTTACGTCCATAAAACTGGTTTTTTGGCCTGACATTGCCAAAGTTTGGTGCCATATATCCCGAAAACTGTGAGGTTTGAAGTAAATATGGGATACTATTTCGGTAAACCTCGTTGTTGTTAATACGATAAACCATAAAAAACACGAATAAACCGACAGTTATAGATCGAAGGTCATTGGCAGCTAGGAGCCCCTTAACTGGCAAGTGGAACAGTCAGCCTAATCTAGCGCGGATGGTACATTCGAATGCACAATTAGCCACGCATTCATGCCGAAATTGGCTGAAGAGCGAGACTGTAGATACTACTTATAGTGATACTAGCTATTATGGGATGTTACGTACTAGCTTTTGATCGCCACTTCATCCATGCTCTCATACTAAGTTTCATCCCGGATTTCGTCCCCTTAAAGGATGCTTTCCGGGGATAAAAGTACCCTACGTTTTAATTCAGGTTATAAAATATATGGGAGCCCGTCAAATTGTGTTTTGCTTGATTGAGTATCAAATATCCTAACATCGAATCAAACTTTTCTCACTTATAATTTAAGTGGGATAAGAAGTATGGTTCCTTATTATAAAATTGGTATATTCTGTCTGTGATAATGACAATCTGGCCAAACAATAGATACAGTATTAATGTAAACCAAAGTGAATTTAGGCAACACTCAGTCTATGGGATAAACAGCAATGTACCACTTTGAAATGTTCTTATTTGGAATCTGGAAAGCAAGATAGAAGTCTTAATTTGTTAAGGTAAAATTACAAAGCTTTTAAAAAAAGTCATTCGGTTTCCTCAGTTCGTCTACTTAAAAAGTATCGCCAAGCCAAGACTTTATAAGACATACGAGTAGTTTTACTCGCTAGGGTCATAAAGCAATCCTTTAACCTTTGCGAAAATAAGCGTGCGTAATACTGCGTGCCCTAAAAATCTTCATATTCTATATATTATACTTTATTGTCATAGAAACTGAAGTTAATGTATCGCAAAACATATGTGAATCTTCATCCTCCTAGCGCTATTCCCGGTTGTGCCCTTAAGGAGGCCGCTTTGACACCAGGTTTTACGAAAGCGACTGCCATCTGACCTTCCAATCCAGAGGGAAAACAAAACTTTATTGGGGTTAGGCCGGTTTCCTCACGATGTTTCCCTTCACAGAAAAGCTAACGGTAAATATTCCGTACATAAGTTCCGAAAAACTCATTGGTACCAGCCGGGATTCGAACTTGCGACCGCCGCTTGACAGCCGCATGCCTGAACCACTACGCTACCGTAGCAAAACTTATGTGAATGTAAGCATAATTATTGATATCACTTTCATGTTAGAAAGTATCAAAAAACAATGTGGAATCGCGCTCCTATTCAACTATGTCCCGGAACTTAAACCGCGCTTAACGGTATTCCACCGACTATATTATATTTATTTATTATATTTACTTTCTTGCTAAACATACACAATTATATAGTTACATAATAACTTGCAGAATAAATGTTGCCGTATTTACACACACGAATTGTACTCCGTAATCGTCACGCATTCACGCCCCGTGACATGACAAATTTCACCCCATAAAACCGCCACAATTACCGCTTTTCACCCCCTTCAACAAACGAAATAAACAGGTTACGCAAACGCGAAAATTGGGCGTTAAGAAGCGGTGATACATTCTTTAATTTAAGCAGCAAGCGTCAGGTATAAATCAGCTGGGATAAACTCAGCACACGTGAACTCTGAACCATATTTCCCCTGGGTTCCGTAGATATTTTAGTCAATTTTAGCAGCACTGAAATGTTGCTTAAAGTTTTTTTTTAATACTACGTCGGTGGCAAACAAGCGTACGGCCCGCCTGATGGTAAGCGGACACCGCAGCCTATAGACGCATGCAACTCCAAAGGAGTAACATGGGCGTTGCCGACCCTTGATATATTGGAGGATTCGCCGTGCTGACAGCTGAAGGAACAAATTCCCTCGCTCTCAACGCAACGCATCCTCGGGAGCTCTGGCGACCTTGCTCACCTCCAGGAACACAACACTACAACAGACCAAGTAGAAGTGTTATTATGGCTGTGGTCTTCTGCAAGGCGGAGGTACTGGGCTGCTCCAAATTCGAGCGGGATGACATTTCCCTCACCACACAATTAACGTTTAACGTTAACAATTAACGTTTTTTATTTAACTCAAAAAAGTTACTTTAAGTATGTACTATCGAACCAACTGAATCATGACCCACCATAGAACCTTGTCATAATTAACGAACATACGTACGATCATATGACGTTAATATGTCAGTTAATTGTAACAAGGTTCCATGGTGGGTCAGGATTCAATTTTGTCGATAGTACATTCATTTCGCCAAATTTCATGTGCAGTTTATTAACGAGTGATGCTCTCTCTCACACTCTCACTTATACATTTGGGTTAATCAACGATTTATTTACTTCATCATAATATATTAGCCAAAATACGTCCACTGCTGAATATAGGCCTCCCACATTTATTTGCTTATTTAAACTTTATTTTAAAAATACATGGCATGTAAATTGTAAATGGCATTCTCTACCGGCTAACCATCGATTGGGCTAAACAGAGATTTAAAACATGATAGGTGCGAAGAAAAACATATGATAATTTCGGTGCTTACGTACGTAGCATCCGCTTGCAAGCAAACTTGGAGGTTGCCGTACTTGAGGATTTATTGTTGTTATTCTGTCATCTGTTATCACTGATTCTATCCTCGCCATGCCATGCTAGCGGGACCAGTTTTAAGGCGAGTATAAAATACATAAATGGTTTTCAACAAACGCAATTGTCCTAAACATACAAAAAACACATATAATTCACTTCCAATTAAGAAAAAACACCTACCATGAGTTTAACATTGGAATAGACGACGTCAGCCTTCCACAAGTTGACCACGTGAGGTACTTGGGTTTTATTATAGACTCGGCGCTGACGTGGTCACTCCACATCAACTCGACATGTGAAAAGCTATCAGCTTGCTTCAAACCATCAAGATTAGCCCCCAGCTTGAGAATCGAAAATATAAAAACTGCTTACTATGGCTATTTTCATTCCATCCTAACTCAGGGTATAGACTTTTAGGGAACAGCAGCAGACCGTGATAGGCCCTTCAAAATACAAAAGCGAGCTTTGCGTATTATGTCGGGTAAACCGTATGACCACCCGGCTAAGGACTTGTTCAAAGAACATAAAATACTAACACTACTTCATATTGGAGGCCTGCAAATACGTAAGAGCTAATCTGGACCAATACACTGCCCGCGGACAAAATCACGGCAGAAATACACGCGGGCAACATCTGCTCGTCCCGTCTCGTCGACTCGCGAAAACACGAAAGTCACTCGGTGTCATTGGTGCAAAGATATACAACACTCTCCCAACTGAAATAGTTAACTAGGCAAGAGATGCAATATTTAATGATAGGATAAAAACTTTACTACTTGACCAAGCATGCTATAGCATAGATGAATTTATTTTAAGGTATAAATAAGTATGATATAAGTATTAGAATCTATGTAACCACACGCCACTGGTGCTCTGTGCATGTAAGATAACCAATACTAACCAGAAATGTAACAAATTGACTTGTAAAATGTTTTACTTTTACCAATCAGTTATGATATGAATATAAATATGAATATCCACTGAGAAGTACTTCCTGTGTTTCCATACTACACTGACCACTGCACTGCCCACATTTTATCTGCTTTGCCTTAAGGTTGACTGGTAGAGAAGCTTTATAGCATTAAGTCCGCCTTTTGTACTATAAGATATTCTTTTGTGCAATAAAGATTAAATAAATAAATAAATAAATACTAGTGATACAAAGCTGTTAGAGACGTGCCAAAAAACAAAGCTTAGAACATCTCCCAGCTCTTATGGTTCATCATTCAAACGGAATCCTGAAACCGTGCAAAATGTAGGCGTTAAATGATCCAGAAAGGGATAAACAAATATGCGTTTCATGCGCGAGCGGTGACGGGTTTTTCTCATTCGAGAGTTTGAATAAAAATGCGATAAAAATTTGCAGTTTCTATTATGTATGGCCGACGGGTAAATCACGGACGACATTTATATAAATAGGTGTGTATCGCGAATGCGACGCGTTCGCAAAAATGCAATTTTTGCAGCTGTAAATGGCTAATGGTTTGGACACCTTTAACGACGCGACGAATACATTATAGTACATTACGTACCTAGGGCGGTGAATTCGTGAATATGCGATCTGGGGCTTTACGAATTACCGCCCGTGGTGAGTACACAATTTTACGTCTTCACCTGGCCACAATGCGAGTTTTACCGTACGCGCAGCGTGCAGTAAAACTCGCATTTTGGCCAGGTGTGACGTAAAAATCTTTTCGGTAAAGTTGAAGAGAAACGAAAGAGGGATGCTAAGAATAACTTCTTCTTGATCGATATTTTCTTGTCAGAACGGCCGTGGTCCTTATGAGTGGTGAGCAGATGTCACTACCCTTACGGTTTCTTTTTATTTCGATCTTTTGACATACTATATAATATATGACACTGTTGCGATGCATTCTTCTCTAGATATATTTATTGATAACATGGCTAAATTTAAGAACAGTATTTGAAAAATATTTTATGACGCTCAATAATCTCACCCAATAATAATTATATCAATCCCATTGTTTCACGGTCTTCATATTAGATGATTCAATAGTTTATCACCAACCGTCTAAAATTCTACGGCTATCCACTAAAAATGTATTTTTCACCTCACCGGCTCGGAAAGGCTTGCTTTATCGCTCATTATCTGCGCCCAAAAGTCCATTATATCCGCTAGCGTGGAAAGAGTTTTAGAATTTGGAACGTGACGGTCAATCGCGAGATCCAACTTTTTTCTATACAGAATGAGAGGTCATTATCCTGCGTTCAGAAACGTATAGTGTTATGCCAATAATTCATTATTATAATTTTGATCACATTCAGTAAATAATACTTAATCTTTCTTAATTACATATGAAATATTAATAATTAGACTGACTTATTAGGATACACTACCAATAAATAATTTAAATACGCAGTTTTATATTTCAAAACTTTTCGCATTGTGTAAATTTGGAACGCCCCTTTAAAAACGTTAATATGCTTATAATTTTGTTTTGTTTTGTTCTAAAGCCACAGCTAAATCAAAATAATGGAAGTTATTTATAGATTTTAGTGCAGAAGTTATACATATGAATTTTAATGCCTGCAAAGTAAGCGGAAAAAGTAAAATATGCGTAGGTATTTGAGCCTTGAGTAGTGAGTACTTAGGTACCCAACAATACTTTGACTTTTTTAATGTAAGTAAGCGTGGAGTTATTTAAATATGCAAAAATGTTTATGTTATATTTAATAATTATAAAATGCTTTAACCTTAATGAGATGTAAACAAACCTTTATTAAAATGAGTAAAAGGTCCATATGACTTTCATTGCATTTACAATTTTCCTCGCGGTGGTGAGGTGAAAAGTTGTGTGTTTCGCTCGGCAGCAAAGTTGTTTGGCGTCTCGTGCCTTGAAAGCCTCGCTATGCTCAGGATTGCACTTTACAGGATCAATCTTACAATCCTTCGCTAGCTCGACTTTCAATACAAGCACTTGCGCCAAACAACAACTTTGCAGCCTTGCATAACAAATAACTATTACAAATGCATGTGCTCGAAAAGAGTGTTTTCCAAGCACCCAAATCGTGCGGTAAGTGAAACTTTTTCGCACTAGGGCTTTTTACTTTACAATAAAATAAAAATAAAGTCAGTTGTCTGCCCGACGCTAAGAGTTTTTATTACTTGAGAAAAGTTTTACAAATATATCAATTACACTTTTTCTTTTATATAAAAGGTACATAACTACTAATAAGGTTATAAAATCTTCTATAATCTTTTTGAATTTGAATTTGGTCAAGGATAATTAATTTTACGTCACACCTGGCCATAATGCGAGTTTTACTGCACGCTGCGCGTACGGTAAAACTCGCATTGTGGCCAGATGAAGACGTCAAATTGTGTACTTACCACGGGCGGTAATTCGTAAAGCCCCAGATCGCATATTTATGGCCCTCACCTTCGGTTCGGGCCACAAACAACTGCGATCTGGGTCATTCGCGAATTCACCGCCCTAGGTACGTAATGTACTATTAAATATTCACTTAATGTGTTTGGATGAACGCATATCTTTCTTATGCCTTTTGCGATACGACAGTATGGCGACTTGCACATGCGCTTATGTTGACCGCGCATGTATTTAGACCTAAAATCATAAGTCGTAATTCGTTTATTTGCTTAGAAAACATGGTATACATTAGGTGGATAGTAAAATTAATGTAGTCTCACATGTTTTTGTCATATGGATGACATGCAAATTTGCTTTTAGGTAATAACATTTTAAGAAATGCCTGCCCTTGTTGTGATTATTCTTTACTCTGTAGTTGTTTTATGTAAATATGTTAAAAATGTCGAGTGAAAGTGACTAATCAATAATAATAATGATTTATTGCGTTTCAATAGTGTCAGTATGTTTCTTAGAACTGCGACGGTACAGCGTCTTTTTGTTGTGGAATATATTGAGTTACTCAAAATTAATTGTGTTCCAAAACCACAATACAATGGTTTTAACTTTTAAGTGAAATAAGCTTGACAGCAAAAGACGTAGAGAAGTTGTTAAATGCAGTTCCGGATAATAAGTAGGTACCTGACAATCTACCTAGGTTCCTCAATTTTAAACTATTTCAACATTTAATCTATTTCCTCACACAAGGCTTAGTAAAACGTTGTATGATTACACGAGCGTAAAGACGATTTCCGACTCGTGTCGAATTATACATTCGCCCGCTACACTTGCTTAAGTATAAAAATGCCACTCGTCGGAAATCACCTACTTTCGACAATTGCAGCATAAATAACTACTTATTATGTTAAAATATTCTTTCTGTGCACACATATTTTCAGTTACTGTCCAGATCCGAACATATTGCAAAATTTGTATTATTCTATAGACTAACTTGTTTTGTGAGCCTTATTAAATAAATAAATATATATATACACTCATACAATTGACCGCCCACAGCAGATTTGATCTGGTCTGTTCCTCGCATGGGTCATTTTCCGCGCGGTCAGGTACCCTCCACTCTGCCTTGCATAACAAGACGCTCGATGAAGTCGCCATCTCGCCTCGTGACGTGTCCGAAGAATTTGAGGATACGAGTTTGTACTAGCGTGGATATTTATTTACTTATTTATTCATTCATAAGTCAATGTAAGTTTACAGCATACGTAACACCAAAACACTTACACGATAAATTATTACACATACCTATATAACAGAACACAATACATGTCAAAAGAAAAGATCATCAATTTGGGAACATTCGCAATTATGAATTCGCAAGGAAAGTCCTACACCATTAAGACCTACCACTGCAGTATATATATTATTATTATGATGAATAAATGGCGTGAAAATAAAATAGAACGTTTATTTTATTATAGATCTTTAACCCTTAGCCAAACATTAGTAAAAGTTTCACATATTTTTTGGTGTTTAAAGCTGTTTTGTCTAGAGTGCGTAACATTGTTGTCTATCCGTGCTCATTCGTGAGTTTAAAGCTTTAGCGTAAAATCAGTTTCAAATACTTATTTTTTGCCTGTTTATATAATTGTTTTTTATTTAATTATCTTTTTACATAATTGTTTTTTTTCACACAATTCGACCTAGTCCCAAACTAAGTAAAGCTTGTAGGTACTATGGGTACTAGACGACGATAAACATACTTATATAGATAAATAAATACTTAAATACATAGAAAACATCCATGACTCAGGAACAAATATTCAGTGCTCATCACACAAATAAATGCCCTTACCGGGATTCGAACCCAGGACCTCTTGCTTCGTAGGCAAGACCTCTTGCTTCACTACCAACTAGGCTAAAGCGGTCGCGCTCGTCATTTGCTCCGAAAAAATTGTTTTAACCGTGGGACATAAATATGCGAAGATGCAAATCAGGACTACTTAGTCTGAAGTAGTAACGAAGTCGTTCGGAACCTATGTCTTATGAAGTCACTTGACGTAAGTGGCTTATTTATAAGAAAACGAAGAGTACAAGCAATCATGTTCCGGTTGCGTTTCTGGGAAATACATTATTACTTCTGGGTCTCTCAGAAGTAGTCAGAACACAAGGCATTTTATATTCATTAGTTTTCTTGTGCTTCCAGCTAGGAACTACTATATTATAGATGTCTTTTCTCTTAAGAGCTTTGTCCGAATGCGGCGCATGAAGTGTTGTTTTTTCGTTTCATAGGAACACATAAAGATTATTTCCGTTTTAGTCTCCATATTATTGGCATTATGTTGAATTTCACCCGGCCCGTATGTTTTGATTGAAACTGCAAATCAAGGGTCTGAATGGTCATTCAGAGATTTTTAATAAAGTCATAAAATCTTCAATGTTAATAATTCAGGAGTATTAATATTCATAGTTTAAGTTATGTTTATTTTAAAATTGTGTCGACCTAGAGTCCGAAAACACTACAGAAACATTGAATGACAGCCCGACTGCTCAGGAGACGAGTTATAGACTCCTTTTTAAAAGAATGCCTATCGACTGCTCAGATTCGGGAGCATTGGAAAAAAGTGGGGCGAGGCCTTTGCCCAGCAGTAGGGCACACAACAATTAATAATCTTAAAGTAGAAATAGAAATCGATATTTTTTCTGATTTGAAATATCTTGGCTTTCAGTTATTCAATTAGTTTTAATTACACAATAATTGAAAAAACAAAAACTTAATTAATACAGCAGGAATGTATAATTCATATTCATTCTCGTATAGCAGGCAATAAACATCTGGATTATAATAATTTTTCTACATCGTTCTCATTTTCTTTCAATTTGTTAATGCATTCTCTGAATTATTTGCAACATTTTATCTCTTTGTCTTAATATCTGCAACTAACTTGTACAAAAGCAGGTTAGTTTTCACGTCTCTTAATTTCCAGCCCAACAGAAGAAATTATTGAGTTTCTAAAACTCAAAGATAAGATAAACACTAAATTTACTGCGAAACAAATCCCAGTGAATTAACCTTTACATTATACTGGCAAGAGACCAGAAAGACGCTACAAACAAAACGAGGGTTCAAAATTATGAATGAATAAAATATCAAAACCTTAGTTTTGCTCCGTCAGCCGAAAAAACCACCATTCCGCAATGTCTGAGGTCTACCCCACCTCATTAACTAATTTAGAATCACGATTACATTTTTAAGATTTGTGTTCTTAAAGTATACAAATAAAATACTCTTTTCGTCGAAAATCGTCTCCAAAATACTCATTTTAACTCATAGAAATTCCCGCCGGAATATACTAATACCTTTATTCGATACCCTCAAGCTCATTTTATTTATTCAACTTCTCTATCTGAATTAGGCTCTTTGCTTATTGAAAGAGTGCTTTTTGAGAGTTCTCGAGTTGTCAAAAGCCCCGCAAGAAAGGGGTTGAATTATATAAATTGCTATTTAGGCCGGAAAGCTCCGTGGTGTTGCTTTGACATTTTTTGTACGGATGAATTAGCGGCGGCACATTACATGGTACTTTATTGTGCAGCACTAGGCCATAGAGCAATTTAGGAAATGCAAAAGGCCTCGTCGACTAATTAAGATAATGAAGGCTGGTTAGGCTTTTTGTCTACCACTGCGTAGGTACAGCGAAATTGTAAGAATGATTCTCTTTCTTTTTTTAGTATATTTATCTGCGTACGGTTTATGCGACGCCATTGTCGCTCGTTTTACAATTGTAGTTAAAATTTAAAAGAAAAGTAGAAAAACCCCCGACATTTTCATTTCAACGTCCAATATATCAAAAACGGCTGAACAGATTCTTAAACATGGCTAAGAACACTCGAGTTCTCATCAGCTTTCGAATAAAAAAAAACGCATTCAAATCGGTCCATCCGTTCGGGAGCTACGATACCACAGACACATACAGATACACAGATACGTTGAACTTATAACACCCCTCTCTTTGCGTCGGGGGTTAAAAAGGGTAGATTCGCTAGTTATTACATAATTTGTGCACCGTTCGGTCGCGCATCGGTACAACTACCGATGAAATTTTTCTACTTTGTTAGGATTATGAATGAGTTTCTGGAAAACATCATTAATCCATTATTTTAATATAATTATAAGGTAAAAAATACTACATTCCTTTGTCGTATGTATTGTTATACCGCGGCAATACGTATATATAGGTAAGGTACTTATGTTCCTCAATTTTTCTGACCTATATCGATATTCAAAGTTGGGTAAATTTGAAATTTCATCACAGATCATATTAGGTACAGTCAGCATCATATAGTTAGTAACAGCCAAAGTATCCAAATAAATCGGAACACGTCTTTATTACTATAGGAGTAAGGAAGTGTTACGATATTATTGTCTACTTTGGCTGTTACTAACTATATGATGCTGACTGTACCTACATTATAGAACGTTATGTCAATGTTGTGATCTGACTTGTATTCATCATTAAGGCTCATCGGTCCATCAAAGCCACAATTAGCCACGTGTAACACATGATTCGTTACTCTAACCGCTCACCTGATTTCGAATTTGAAAAAAGGTGGCCTAATTTGCTTCTAATTTTTCACCCATACTTCGATTGGCCACCACAGTTGCCACCATAAGTTCAGGGGTCCGCGAAATTGGCCACTCTGGTTGCCTCAAGCAAGCTAAAAGCGAATCTATAAAAAAAAAAGTATTATATTGTTTTAATTACAACATGGTCAACATTGCCTAGTAGTATCTTTTTAATGTGCCGCCTTTCCTTAGACATAAAGCCGCATTTCGGTTAAAAAAGTATTGATGGAATATCAAGCAACTGCGTTTATTAAAAAAAAGAAAATACAGAAATAAAAATACATTTATTCGTGGCTCAAAACACATGGGAAAAATCATTAAAACACAAAATATTATATAATTAACGCGCAATGAAATAGATTTACCGTAACAATTAGCGGTTACGCCTAACAATTAAGGACAATGGATTAGTTTACCACTTAACAATGAAAGACAATCACTTTGTTTACGACGCACAAAGAGAAGTGAAATTGAGATCTAGAAACAAATCTGCATAATAACATTCAGCTTATTGTTTTTTTTTTTTACTAAGAACGTAATGAATTTGGTGTTAGTATTATTTTGGCTTGCAATAAGTTAGTATTTATTCTATTCTTTGTATTAAAAAAAAAACTAAAATTCGATGCGAATCCATTTAAGTTCATAGATCAAAGATCCATCAGTAGAATTGAATTAATGTAATTGGAGATATTCTCTGACTGCGCTCAGATCTTAGACCTCGTTAACTTACCTAAGTCCTAGCGTAGACTGATCCTCTGGGAATTTTAAGCTAAATAGGATAGGTACTAGACGAAGAGAATACCTGAATAATGTCGCTAGCCGATGCTAAGGTAACCCTTAACGAGGGTAGATCACGGCTTCGGTTACTTAATCCTTGCATAATACATAGTGGAAAAAATATACACGGTCAGTTAGGACGCCATTACAGTGAAGTTGGAGCAACATAATATAATCAATTTTTGAATTGAACCCACATGGTAAAACCGTTGTAACTATTTGGGCAAATTAAAATCTGGTAACTGGGCAATTAACTGTAATAGTTGGCATTGTAAGCTTTTTCTTTTTTAAATTTAATAAGCCTCTTGTTTATATTTTGGTGCTGTGTTTAACTGTAAGTAGTAATACTAGTTATACATTAAGCATAAGACACTTAACGCTAACTATCTGTAAGTATAAATTAATAACTGTTGGTGAACCTTTAAAAAAAAACCGGCCAAGTGCGAGTCGGACTTGCGCACCGAGGGTTCCGTATAAACCTGTTGGTATATCAGTAATAACTTTAAAATTATTAAAAATATTTTTATTATGACTGTGTTGTAACTAAAAATTTACGGTTTTCGCAATTTTTCCTTTATCTGTGCTATAAGACGTTGCTTCGTACCAAATTTCAAGATTCTGAGTTCACGCTAAGTACCCTGTAGGTTTTGATTCCCTTGCGAGTTTTGAAAATTTGCGGAAATTGGCGGCATAAACGGCTGTATCTTTTGATTGCGTTGGCTTAGAAGTTAGATTTTTTCACATCTCTAAGGGACAGTAAGTAGACCTAAGTATTTGGTATACATTTTACCTTGATACCTCCACGCGTTTCTGAGAAAAAGGGTCTTGACAGACGGACGGACGGATGGACGGACAGCAAAGTGATCCTATATGGGTTCCGTTTTTTCCTTTTGAGGTACGGAACCAGACGTTACTAGAAATCTACGCTTACTGAAGATCTGACTAATCAAGATTTATTTGATATTTATATTGTATTTGTTCGCGCTCTAGAACTCGTTAGGTTCCATTCTATAATAAGTGATGACATATGGCACTGGAAAGCGGTCGCTTACTATGGGCCTCATAAGAAGGCTCAATTTCACCCAAACGGCAATGGAGAGAGCTAAATTGGCAGTATCTCTGCGTGATCCCATCGGAAATGAGGCTATTAGTTAAGTCTCGTAGAGAGAGTAGAGCTCATCAGGAACGCATGACCTCGTACCTACCTACTATTATGGCAACGGTCTTCTGGTGGAGATTTATCCCCAGTTGGGCTGCTCTAAATATGAGCGAGATAAATGCGCTGTGCCTTAACTTGCTTAAATAAAATAAATTAATTTTATTCTGCAAGTAGACCGTAATAGCACTATTACGAGTCAACATTCTGCCAAATTCTGAAATTTCTGAAAAAGAAGACTATCTGTTAAGAAGAAACGCCGAAACAAACTCGACAGTCAGCCATTTTTTGCCAAAATAAAAGCTTCTTACAATGATAGAACTTAACCTACTTAAAAGTAAAACTGATTATGAAAACAAAAAAAATAATAATGCGTTGTAAGTAACACATTCCCGGAAATGTTTTCGTGTAGAAACACGAAAACATTTCCGGGACTGTGTTACTTAATGCAAGACAGAGATTTAGAAAAAAACGAAAAGAATGGCTATTCAATTATGAATGATTAAGCTAACGTTAGCTTAAGATTAAGCTATTTTGGGCTCTGGTTTGAAGCATTCCTGTCAGTTAGATTCCACTTACACTTAACGCTTACATTTATACACTTTTACATTCCACTATGCCCTGACTCCTCCAACCATCTAATCAAATTTTCCCTCACACTGCACTTAACCATCTAGCGCCCAGTGTCAGCATTAACTGTGCTCCAATTCGGGAACGCTTCATTGACATATTAAAATTAGTGAACCATCTATGTTCATGCGTTTCCTCTTGTGTAAGCGAATAGCCTTGTGTGAGTGAGTGTGTGTGTGTGTGTGTGTTTTTTTTGTTAATATGATGGCATAACAAACTGGTTTAATTCCAATAAGGTCTAGTTTTCCCTCTGGCTTGGAAAGTCAGAGAAGGGTTGGCAGTCGATTTCCTAAAAATAGTGCCTACGCCAAATCTCGGGACTAGGTGCTCCAGGCCAGGGCTCGTTTTAGCACTACCGGGAAAAAATACTAGGAGGATGATATGATAGCATACTCGTACGTTATACGATAGATAGCACGCATTCGTTTGTTTCTGTGGATTGGACTAAGTGAAGGATTGTAGCGATATTGACGCGATGATGTGCGCCTAAGTGTTTGGCCAGAGTGCCCGATGAAAACGGAGCATGCGAAAGAGAGAAAGAGAGGCCAGCGTTTTGAATGTGGCCAGATGTTTAACATGCACGCCGCACGCTCAATGTAATCGGGCACTGCGCCCCGACGACTCATACACGTTCTAATTCTAAATCAAGCGATGAAGCTCCCAAGTCAAAGTCGCAAGTCGCAATATACATGGTGTGCCAATGTGTTTTGCCATTTGATCATTGCTCAATCTCTGCCCGTAACAGCTAGCTTGGTCACGACTACGAGCGACAGCGGCAGCGGTAGCGGTGCTCCATACGTAGGAGCGAGAGATCGGAGCGCACCGCTGCCGCTGAAAGTCGTGGCCGAACCCCCAGTGCGTGATTGCTGCGTCAATGCATAATACTTCGTTGTAAGCGATCATATCGAGATGGGATTGAATTGAAATTGAAATTAAATTATCAGTTGCAAAATGTACCTAGTCCCTGAACTTAGTTCCAATTACTCGAAGAGCTCCTATGCACTAATTGGAATGATGAACGAATATGTGATACGATCGGAATTGGCTTAATGTTGGTGCTGAAATCAATTTATGGAGTCGAGAATTAGTTCAGTGCTAGATCACAGATCGTGGAATGTAATGAAATAAAAAGAAGAAATATAACTTACTAGCTTCCGCCCGCGACTTCGTCCGCATGGACCCGGGATAAAAACTATCCTATATTTTAATCCAGGCTATAAACTATCTTCATACAAAATTTCATTCAAATCGGTTCAGCCATTTAAGCGTGATTGAGTAACAAACATACAAACATCCAAACATCTAAACTTTCGCATTTATAATATTAGTAGGATTCCGTTAAGCATGTTGCAAGTTGATTACGGAGGACCACTTCAAATTAAGAAATTGTACTTATAATACGGTTAAACTTGCGTATTAACGCTTACCACGGCTACGTGTTTTGAATCCTTTAAGGATGAGGGTCAACGTGTTTAACGCGTTTTTATAATATTTGAATACAGTATTCGTCGTCATCATATCAGCCGAAAGACGTCCAATCTACTGCTAGACATAGGCCTCCCCCAAACAGTGCCACATTGACCGGACCTGCGCCACCCAAATCCAGTGGACCCCCGCGACCTTTACCAGGTCAGAAATACAGTGTTACTTATTTTATTCTGTCAAACATCGTTTCTAATATACAAGCCTCATCTAATAAACCAATTACTTTTCACACCTTTCATTCAGAAAAGTAAGTTTTGCTCCACGAAAAGAGGGATCAAAATGCTACTTTTCTGTTGAAGCTACTTTTTTAATTTATTCATTGGCATGTAGCATTTACGCAATGTGCCAATTGAACACAGATCTTAATAAAATAATCGTAATTTCATGTAATCGATTTAAAACGAACATATTTCAAGTTTTAACTTTAAAAACGTATATGGAAATTTATGAAGTTTTCGTAATATTTAAAATTAGTAATAAAAATTATCTTCGTCTCGGGCGTTAACACTTGAATCCCTCACTACGCTCAGGATCCTACTACGTTAGAATCCCTCGCTATGCTCAGGATTCTATTGTAGGATCCCTCGCTACGTTCAGGATTCAATACACCGCCCCCGCCGTAAATACACTATTTTGCTCCCTTGTGACATAAATAACTATTTTGTCCCGTATTGACAGAATTATACGTTACGGACATATCGTGTGCATGTATTAAGTGACGTAGGTATTGACAGCGGAACAAAGCAAATTTTGAGATGGCACTGACATATGAAATGGACGTTCCGTAAGTGTAATATATTATTCAGTAACGTAGATTGAGTCAACTCTCAAAAATTGGAGAACAAAAGAGGGCTTACGAAGAAACATACCTTCTTTACAAAGGTACCTTAATGTTTCTTTAAGTGTTATTCACTTTTCATTTTCACTCATTCTATTTGAAACAAGTATTTTCGAGCCCGTTTATAGGGAGCAGTACTTGTTTTTGATACCTTCGCATTTTTTTTTTCAATCATTTTTTTCGCTCTCGGGAGCAATATTCAGTTTTAATCCCTGCACGCTTGTCCTAGACCACATAGAGAAGAAAGCTTTAACAACGTTATTCTAAAAACACTGTAGGCCAGAGCGAGGCCAGAGACAATAATTATATAATTCCAGTAGCGTGTTTAAGGAGACACTTTCATTGAACGTTTTTAAATACCGCGCTTTTTTCTTCGTGTAGCGCTTAGGGTTTCATACATTGTCTTTCTTGAACGCTTTTGAATATAAACATGCTCAATAAATAAAAATATGATACTTCTTTCTAATAGCTACATGTTATTTCAAACAATGTTTATTTGACCTCGTAGCTTACAAAACATTGTTCTGATTGTTGATATAAATATATTAAACTAAGTGATGATTTATGCAATACTGTCTATGACCGAGTTTCCAATTGTGCTGACGCTCACAATGCAATATCGTGCATAGTTGGACATATCAAATACTTATGCGTTGTAATATCAAGGAAAAAATTGTTTTATAGTAATAGTATTATTTTATTATTGTAATGGTAATTCGTAGTAGTCTATTAGTTGTAAACATTTACTTTGTAACATAGAATATATAATTTGTGCACGTTTTTATCTATTCCTCTGATTCTATGATTTGTTAACTAAGTATTTAGGCAATTACATGAACTCCTTCAAAGCCTGAGATACAGGAATTTCCTAGTTCAGGCTCAAGTATTATGTATGCACCATGTAGATGTAAGACTTTCAATGCAAATTGTTATTATTATGTTTTATTAATAAATATTTATTATTTATTATTTAATGAGGATGAGGATATAATAATGATTACTAATATATTGATTATACACGTTGGAATGAAAAGCCCACGAAACATACCTACGTATTATTTAAATAAAAGAAAGTGCCTACTAATATTCTAAAATGATACGTTAACACCCAAGTTTGTTAAAATGGAAGCAAAATAACGTCATTAAAAAATATATATATATTAGGGGACAATCTTACACAAATCGACGTAGTCCCAAACTAAGCAAAGCTTGTACTATGGGTACTAGACGACGATACACATACTTATATAGATAAATAAATACTTAAATACATAGAAAACATCCATGACTCAGGAACAAATATTCGTGCTCATCACACAAATAAATGCCCTTACCGGGATTCGAACCCAGGACCTCTTGCTTCGTAGGCAGGCTCACTACCAACTAGGCTAAAGCGGTCGTCAAAAAATTAACAAAAATAATATTAACATTAACAATGTTCTGCCTGCAAAAAGCAAAGCAAAATATTTGAACGCCTAATATGAAAGGTTGTCTGGAAGAGATCGCTCTTCAGCGATAAGACCGCCTGTTGTCTACCTCTACCTACATGTTATTGTATTGTTTCTCTTTTTAACTGCTTTGTTTGTCTGAGGTGTGCAATAAAGAGTATTTGTATTGTATTGTATTGTATGAACCCGCCTAGAAGAATAGTAAAGGTGCAATATCGTTTTCAAGAACTATTCGAAATAAAAGCAGCCTTCTGCTCTTTGGACTCTTTGGAGTATTATATTCAACGCTTAAAGTGAGTGTCAGCGTGAACAACGACAATCAAATAAATACCTACTTAGGCCCCTAATCACAGTTGTCTCGCCGTAACAGTAAGTAAATAAATACCCACCGATAGATTTAAATCCATTAAGTTGTAATGGTTTGCTCTTTCTAAAGGTTCCGTAGTCTAACTATTCCATAGGAACCCTTATATTTTCGCTATGTCTGTATGACAAAGCCATCCTTTTGAATTGCCTAACCTATATTAAACCTTGTTCTAGGGTAAAACATTGCTTTTTGCAGGTGGCATTAATCTTCGGAGTTGCGGGCTATTCAAAAGATTATGATATTAAAACTAAAATGGATAAGATCATTTTGTCGTCCAGGATGAATATGATCACTGAAAAAATATCAATCCCTGCGGGCGTTCAATAATATTGTATCTTTTTAATTAAATATTTAAAGTAATTATCGTGCCTTTAATTATCATGGAAGGAGTGAAAGAAGAGTGTATCGTCTCGGGCGACGTTGCTAGAATGTCTCACTACGCTTAGGATTCCACTATTCTGGAATCCTTCCCTTCGTTCTGGATTCAATCAACCCTCGTTACAATATACCATTTTGCTCCCTAGTAATACAATCTACTATTATGTACCCGCAGTTCCGTGGTACTATAGACTCTTTTTGCGCCGGGGATCACGTGGGTCTGTCTGTGACGGTGATGCGGTTTTGATTGTCCGGAAGCTGACGTGGTCTAACCCGGGGGACCTAAGGAAAGAAAGTTATTTTTCGTGCATGCGAGTTAAGGATGCTATCTCGCCAATCAATCCATATTCAATCGACGCCAATACCTGGACGGATTGATTGATCATCCGCCTTTCTTTAACATACAATTAAATTGCTTCACCTGGCACTGAATATAAATTCACGTTCTCTGCCTACCCCTTTTCAGAATACAGGCGTGAACTAAGCAAAGCTTGTACTAAGGGTACTAGGACGATATCGTCCTAGTACAAAGTTGAGAAGTACAGAGGACTACCTCCGTAACATCTCATGTCCTATAATATACTTTTTCTCAAACATGAAATGAAATATTGACGTTGTGTTCTTCATAATTAGTATGTATATACATACTAATATATATCAGTATGTATATCGTAAATACTTAAATACATAGAGAATATCCATGACTCACTGACATGATAATGTTAGCTATTTTACGAGATACCAAAAACCAACTTTCTGCCTCGCACAGCCAAACTCTGGAATGAACTGTAGCCTGCGGTATTTCCGGACCGTTATAACCTTCAAGCCTTCAAGAAAAGAGCGTACTCCCATCTTAAAGGCCGGCAACGCACCTACAACTCTTCTGGTGTTGTAAGTGTCCATGGGCGTCGATTATCGCTTACCATCAGGTGATTCGACTGCTCGTTTGCCTCCTATATCATTAAAAAAAAAAAAAAAAACCAATGTTGAATCGGGTGCCAGTTCAAACACTGGAACACAGATTAAAAATTCCACCAGTAATAAGCCGTTGTAAAATTGGAAAATGTAAAGTACTTTTCCAATTGTTCAACGTTTTCCTTTCAGTAAAGGTAATTGGATGCTCGATTCTGTGTCTTTGTATCTATGCGCTGAAATTGGAGTCACCTGAAAGTCGATTCTACTGGCATTTTACTTTAATTTAAATGTGTATTTTAAAATATGTATGTAAGCAATTTATTTTACACAATAAAAGGTTAAAGAATATACATATCACACAATAGAGAATAAAGTACGTACGGTAAATTAAAACTTTATTTTATTCACTACTCAGCACACCAACAAAGTACATAAGGTAAGTTGTCTTTGGCATGGTGTTCGCGCGGATTACTTCATTTTTATAATCTATACTGTAGCGACACCTTACGACCCGTGTTGATCGTCTTTTATTACCTACGCACATATTATACCTATGTATCCGTTCCTTTCCCTCGTATGACGCGCTGCGTGTGTCAAAATAGTACAACTAGAACATGCTCTCATTAACGAAATGAGCTTATAGTAAAGCACGGGTTAAGTGATTCGGATTGTTGAAAAAGCACTCACTTCGCTTCCTTCCGCGTCGAGATGTTGCGCCCGCGAACGCGCACTCGCCGACTTTTAATATACAATACTTAATGATAGATAAATTGTGCTAATTATATTGAAGAACTTTGTATTGTATTTGTGAACAGCATCTTCGCGATAGAATCGTGCGATATAATCAGTGCATTTTGGACACTTTGTGGCATACATGAATAGCGCCCCCGCGATTGAAGAAACTGTGATTTATAACGCTGGCCAGGGTACTCCGAAGAAGCTCACCCATTCAACTGAAGAACTTATCTGAAGGTACACCCTTTCGATTATCATGCGAATATCCTTGTTTTATCCTGTGTTCATAATTGTGAGGTGATAAACTATTATTATAAATCGCAGTAAAAATGCAATGGTTTTGATATTGGCAATCTCACGCTTCGATCATCTACCTAAGGTAATAAGCAAGGTCCTTCGAATTTATATTAGTTTTTAAATTTACGTATTCGACACCCGTCGAGCGTAACCACATGGCATGCAGTAGATGCAAAATTAATTTGACAGAACAAGCTTAGCTGTCACTATGAGAGATTGATTTTAAACAGGTGCTTATACAAATTATATAATATGGCTTTTGATGTCTAAAAGCAAGGGGAAATTCTTAATTAATATCTAAAGTATTCAATTAGTAGTATTATTGTTAACTTCTTTTTTGTTATCTTATTGTTTGTATTATATATATAAATATCTTAATACAAAATTTGACAAAATACTAATTTAGATATGTAGGTACAATATCCGAATTATAAGAAAAATATATTAAAATAAAATACTGTATACTAAATTAGAAACTAGGATGAAAATAATTGTGAATAAAAAAATTGGCCCAAATCACCTTCTGAGGGCAGCGTGCTCTGAAGGCTGGCAGCATTGCCACGTTGTATGGCAATGCTGATCCGCTGTGCCAGATATGATCCAGCTTTCTGGTCACGCGTCACCTCTACCAGGCGTTTGGAACACTCCTTGAATAGTTCATGGGCGCTTCCCCCCCACGGTCCCCTAGTCTCAACCCCAAACGGCGCAAAAAGGTAGCCACTACTGATGGGCTGTGTACTTGCGCCGCTTGAGGAGTTCCGCCGAATTTGCCGCAGAGCCAGCCTTTACAGCGGCGCCGTGGCGATGAGACAGCGCTACAGAACATGTCGCGTCCCAAACCAGCGGTTGTCCCATCCTCCATGGCGCGAGGGTCATGCCGTCGGGTCTCTTTCCGTCATCACGGGAATGGCCGGTTGGTTCTAAAAAAGCCGGCGTTCCCGCACTGGCTAGGGACCGACGGATAACGTCGTTTAAGTTCGCATGACATTATTTATGTTAGGTGCTTATAATTTAATTTGGTTTATTAACTGAAAACTTGAGAAGACAGGTAGGCAAGACGCACTCTTAAGCTGAATCGACACTTGTCTTGTATTGTAACATTATTTCGAACAATAAAACTTATGCATGTAACTGATATAATAATATCCGTAGTATCTAAACTTCCATACTAATAATATTATAAATGCGAAAGTGTGTGTCTGTCTGTTTGTTACCTCTTCATGCACACTTAAATCGCTGATCCGATTTAGATGAAAATTGTAGAGATAGTTTGAGTCCCGAGGAAGGACATAGGATAGTTTTTAGGGTTCCGTACCCAAAGGGTAAAACGGGACTCTATTACTAAGACTCCGCTGTCCGTCCGTCTGTCTGTCAACAGGCAGTATCTCGTGTACCATGATAACATTTGAAATTTTCACAGATGGTGTATTTCTGTTGACGCTACTCGTATAACAAGAAATACTAAAAAACTGAATAAAATAAATATTTACGGGGGCTCCCATACAACAAACGTGATTTTTTTGCCGTTTTTAAAGATAACGGTACGAAATCCTCCGTACGGCGAGTGCGACTCGCACTTGGCCAGTTTTTATCCCTGAAATCATTCCCTAAGGGGGTGAAAATTTGGGGGTGAAGATTGAGATCGTAATTACATTGGCGACAATTTTTAGCCTACGAAAGCATAGGATGGTAATCTTAATTAGATTGCTCTTGATCGGGTTAAGCGGGGGTCCGCAGAAAGGGTTCTAATTAATCTTGTATTATATTTGGTTGAGGCAAACGAAAGGGGACTCAATTAAAAAGTCTCAGTTAACAGAAACTTCAATGCGATTTGAAGGAAACCGGGAAACGGTTAAAGGAAATTGTATTAAACGTTAATAGGACAGTGTGTAAGTTTCTTATATTAGGTACGTGTAAGTTACACCTAGAAGTTGCTCGAAAAATCCAAAATATGCTTAATACGTTTATTTTTCGTCGCACTTAAATAACTTTCATTCAAACATTGAATTATTGCCACAATCTTTTTTTGCACAATCATCAATTGTAACATCACACAATGTTCACAAATCACTATCACATACCCCGCACCCCGATTTCGACCTTTATAGTGGTTCAAGGCATCTCTAATCTGTTTTTGCCCTGGCGGTTCCCTTTGCGGTTTCCTCCACAGTTTCGTTTAACGGTGTCTTAATGTCAATTCAATAAAGTCGAAAATCCCTGGGCTTATTGGATACGATGGACGCACCAGTGTACCTTCGTCAGTTAGTTTATCATGGCTGTTTTGTCGTGGCTGACCTATTTTGATGGAAACATACGAAGCACGGAAGCGCTCATTTATACAGGGTGAATTTTTAATGAGTGTCCAAATTTTTTGTAGGCATTTGGTATCACTAATAGACTCCGTTTTTGAAAAAAGACTGGTAGGTATGATTATTGCAATAAATGAATTGAATTGAATTGGACTGTGTTGCTAAAGGCCTATTTCATATCTATCACACTCTCAAACCTCGTACATCGATGATTGCAGAGATCCTAGCGAATCACCGAAAGGGATAAGAAGACTTAACCTGACTAAGTTGTGAAGTAGAAGAATAATACAGTAGGTAAACAGAGGCCGTTTAAGAGCGTTCGTTACCTACTTTCGCTCGATGCGCAGGGCTGTGTCACGTTTGTGGCTTGGCATACCTATAATACAAATTTTGCTTTTAAATATGCAAAGTATTTCTGTTACAGTTTAATAGACAATATTGTATACACAAAGTAATAATATTTTAGATAGTTAGGTATGTGTTTTTAGTTTCCCACTTCATCGAATATTTTAATACTATGCCTAAAATATTTCCTAGTAAGTATAATAGTTGCTAAACTGCACTAGGTTGGTAGGTGCTTAGTTACAAGCCTATTCGGCTCCTTTTGATATCGTGGCACTGGCGGCTCGCTGTCTTCATACCTACGAGGCGGCTTCCTTTGACGTAGTGAGTGAGAACGAGCGAACACCGCAACGGCGCGGCCCCGATTGAAGTATACTCCATCATTCCCGAAGGCTATGTGTGCGTACGAACACGCGCGCATGTGTGCAGCCGTGCGATGTACCTTTGTTCGAAGTTTATCTACTGGTCCTATACTGTGTATCAGAGGACTACCTCCGTGACATCTCATGTCCTATAATATACTTTTTCTCAAACATGGAATGAAATATTGACGTTGTGTTCTTCATAATGAGCTTCGAAGTCTCACGCTTCGGGCGCAGCGAGACGAGAGACCCGTAATGGCATTTCATACAAAATTGGAGGTCTTTTAATTTCAATTCCACAATTTGTGGCACAGGATCACGGCGTTCAGCAATGAAAATTAAAATTTGATTTCTTGGAGTATATTTATTAATTTCATTGCATGTTTGAGAAAAGCACTATACATACCTCGGCGTGAAAAGGGGTTGCCAGCCTCATGACTATCCGACCTCGCTACGCTCGGCCGTCTATATGTACTCGGCCGGCAACCCTTTACTTCCCGGCCTCTGAAGTAATGTACTATAGTCATGTTATAACCATGACGCCAGTTTCAGCGCAGTAACCGACTTAGGCTTTGTTGTTTCAAACCATCAGTATTTTATTTAATCGTATGGCATGCATTATTTTGGCCTTTACTTTTTCACTCTTTAGTACCCAGGGGACACGTGCAGGGTTGAGGTAGGTAGCTCCTGCGGACGCGAGTAACAGTTGTCCCCCCTTTGTCAAGTGAGTGCGCAACTCGACTGTTAGAAGTTCTTAAGCCGCCCGAAGGCCTCTAACTCGGCTTAACTACTACTGTCATCGACAGCAGCCGGGATCAACTGCTTATTAGCGTGCCTTCCAAAGCACGGGACCGCTCATTTATACAGGATTAATTTTTAATGAGTGTCCAAATTTGTAGGCATTTGGTATCACTATCTATACCCCATTTTTGGAAAAAAAAACTGGTAGGTATTTTTTTAATTATAAATTGATCCCAAAAGAATTATCCGTACAGCGTGGTTACTCGGGATTCAGTGCCGCGCGGAGCGAAGCGGGGGCGGGGGAGGGGGAGGCGTGCCGTGTTAACCCTTAGGTACGCCCCGCTGAGGTGCCCGCGCCGTACGGTTTTTTGGGATAATTTTAAGCAGCAATTACTAAAAATTTTAGTACTGAATGATATGAAACAAAAAAACACGTAATTTATAATTTTTGCTGAAGAATCTTATACTTGAATTTGGACACTCATTAAAAATTCACCCTGTATTTACTACTCAAACATCAGGCGGCCACCCATCCAAAGATTGACCGCTGCCATCTTTGCTTAACCTGCGTTATCGTTCCCGACTCGCAGACACCGCTAGGCCATGAGCGCTTAAATGCCGATCATCACTTTACAGTTCTTTCTAGGGAGCTTTGGCGACCAGGAACACAGCACCCAACCAACGAAGCAAGAAGTGGTGTAATATGGCTGTAGTCAGCAGTCTTCTGTGAAGGGGTTTCTTTTTTTTAAAGAAAGAAAGGACAGTTTTGTTGCCACGCAAACAGACATAAAAGCAAAATTTATGGAGTATATTGAGTATAATGATAATAAAATTTATTTGACCGAAACTGGGCTAGCTAGCTTCGCTTGCAGACCCTGCCAGTATGCAACTAAGATAATCCTGTTGCCAACCTTGAACATATTTTTTGTTCTATTTGACACGTCTAATATTCAAATAAAACGACTTACTTATTAGACTGGAGTTCTTGAATAAATGTATAAATTACGTGCAGCGCTTGTATTTACAGAAGTCCAACGTTTGAATATATGATGCTGGCAAATAATAAGTGCATTTGAATAAGTTATGAAACGGTTCTCCGATGTACCAAAGAAAAGTTGTCTTTTCGTTGACTTTAAAGCAGGGCGTGTTTCCTTGCAATATACCTTTGGCCTTTTACATCATCATCATTAATTTAAGAGATCCTCTTGTCGGTGGAGTATTTTCCATTTCTCTCTGTCGTACGCCAGCCCTTTAATTTGCTGATACGACACGACACCAGCTTTTTCCTTTATTTGGTCTATATAACTGCGTCGTGGTCTTCCTCTGCCTCTCCTTCCTTCTATCTTTCCTTCCATTATGGTTTTAAAGAAGTTGTCGTGCCGTATCAAATGACCAATCATTTTCCCCCTTCTAGTGCTGATGGTGTTCAAGATCGATCTTTTCTCTTTTACCCTTCTTAAAACGTCCTCATTTGTAACTCTCTCAGTCCAGCTTATACCTTCCATCCTTCTTATTCATTTCCATTTGGCCTTTTACACACTTGAAAAAATATTCAACACGTTCACAGTCCCCATACAAAATGATCTGACAGTGGATCACACGTCCAAGTGTGCTTCCAGCTCGGAAGCTGGCAATCCATTGTGGAAGCACGGACTCCTGAAAAGCAGGTGCATGACCCGTCATTGGGGACACTCCGACCAGGAACGTCCTAAGCAACGTCTACCAATTTTTAGGGTTCCGTAGCTAAATGGCAAAAAACGGAACCCTTGTGGATTCGTCATGTCTCTCTGTCTGTCCGTCCGTATGTCACAGCCACTTTTTTCCGAAACTATAACAACTATACTGTTGAAACTTGGTAAGTTGATGTATCATGTGAACCGCATTAAGATTTGCACACAAAAATAGAATTAAAAACAATAAATTTTGGGGGTTCCCGATACTTAGAACTGAAACTCAAAATTTTTTTTTTCGTCAAACCCAACACGGTTGGGGTGTTTATGGTCGTGTATAGGTCTTCAAAAATGATATTAAGGTATCTAATTATTATTTTTTCTAAACTGAATAGTTTGCACGAGATACACTTCCAAAGTGGTAAAATGTGTGCCCCCCCCCCCCCGTAGCTTCTAAAATAAAAGAATGATAAAACTAAAAAATATATATTAAAAAAAAACCATTTCAATAACTGTTTTTTTAGGTAGAATTTCGGTGACATGGTGGGTTACGTTTAGTTCAATCTTATCTTCTTCTTCTTCTTCTTCTTTCTTTCTTATATGATGTACATTACCATGCAAACTTCCACTGAAAATTGGTTTGAACGAGATCTAGTAAGTATTTTTTTTTAATACTTCATAAATCGTAAACCGCAATTTACCTTTCATTCAACGGATAATGGCACGGAACCCTTTGTGCGAGAGTCCGACTCGCACTTGGCTGGTTTTTATTTCGTTTGACATGTTCATATTCATGTTTCGGGTTCGAATCCCGGTAAGGGCATTTATTTGTGTGATGAGCACGAATACTCGTTCCTAAGTCGTGGATTTTTTCTATGTATTTAAGTATTTATTTATCTATACAAGTATGTATATCGTCGTCTAGTACCCATAGTACAAGGTCTGCTTAGTTTGGGACTAGATCGATGTGTGTAAGTTTGTCCCCGAATTTATTTATTTTTATACATTTTTTATATAATCTAACTGTTTGACATGATATATAAATTAATTTAATGTATTTGGTCATTATAAATAAACGAGTATGAAACGTGGTCGCTTACTATGGGCCTCATAAGAAGGCTCAAAGTCACTCAAAGGGCAATGGAGAGGGCTATGTTGGGAGTTTCTCTGCGCGATCGCATCAGAAATGAGGCTATCCGCAGCAGAACCAAGGTATAGCCGAACCGATATAGCCCTCCGAATCGCTAAACTTAAGTGGCAGTGGGCGGGGCACATTGCACGTAGAACCGATGGCCGTTGGGGCGGAAAGGTTCTCGAGTGGCGACCACGTACCGGAAGGCGCAGCGTGGGTAGGCTGGTGGCTAGACAAGGTGGACTGATGACCTGGTAAAGGTCGCGGGAGTCCGCTGGATGCGGGTGGCGCAGGACCGGTCATTGTGGCACTCTTTGGGGGAGGCCTATGTCCAGCAGTGGACGTCTTTCGGCTGATATGATGAGTATGAATATGTTATTTATGGCACTGCGGCACTTACTTACTATCCAGCACAGGTACTTACGTGACTTGTAAGTCGGATACGGGAGCGAGAATAGAACATTTTTTTGAATATGTTTTTTTTTTACCTCACAGACTTTTTTCTTTATAATCCTATTAATATTATAAATGCGAAATTTGGATATTTTGATTTTTCGATGTGCAGATGATTGGATGATTGTTTCTAAAACGGCTCAACAGATTTGGATGAAATTTTGCACTAAGATAGATTAAAGTATAGTATAGTTTTTATTCCGGGTCCACGCAGACGAAATCGTAGGCGGAAGCTTTTATTAGTATAAAGTACGTCTTAAATAAGGGTACGTGTCTACCACAAACCCTGCTGTTAAGGCGCGAAATTATGGCAGGCATCAACTATGAACTATAAACTTACTGTTCATTTCATTACCGGTACATTATTATTAAACTCCTTATAAATACTTAATTAAAACTAATTGCTTTTTAGTTACAACTATTAAATATTTGGGAGCTAGGACGCGGTTTATTGGACTACATTATTGTGGTTTGCATTAGCATAGCCGTACATTGATAAATCATCCTATATACGCCCCACTTCTGGGCACAGGCCTCTCATGGATGGGAGGGAGCCGTACATTACCCGGTTAAAATATATTATATTTGAACCGCAAACGCTCGTCTACGTGCGTTGTGTCCGTCCAAATGTTTCCAATGTGATCCAAGCAGCGACCACTAAATCAACGGGCAAATTCACCCTTTAAAATAGTATTCAGATGCATGTGTTGGCAAGTTTCCATAAACTAGTGTTTTTTCCATGTTAAATTGTGTGTAAAATTTAGATAAATAAATTCATCATCCTCCATCCGTTTTGCCTGGTTGTATCCCAAAGTAGCCCGTAGCGCTCTGGCACCTGATGGTAAGATTCGGCGTAGGCACTAGATTTACGAAAACGACTGCCATCTGAGAGAAAACCAAACCTTGTTAAGATATACTGTCCTTAAGAGTGTAGCTACGCACGATTTATTCCGTCTAAGTCTGCACTCGCTTGCCGTACATCGACCAACTTGTCGATCAATGAATTTTTTTTTTTAATGATATGAGGCAAACGAGCAGTCGAATCACCTGATGGTAAGCGATAATCGACGCCCATGGACACTTACAACACCAGAAGAGTTGTAGGTGCGTTGCCGGTCTTCATATTACTTGAAACTCTTGAAAGTAAGTGTTAACTTGGCAGTTCCATTAAAATTCTGCTTAATTTGTTCAGCCGGATTAAAGGCAATCAAGACTTATAAAGTCGCTTTACACGGACTGTTCTTGTTGATCTACCCTCTTATCGTGAGGGCACTTGCGACGGTCAAGTTAACTAAAACTCAAACTTATTGCTATGGATTAAGGTCTATTAATAGTCGTTCTTTGTATTAATCTTGCCGTATTCAGGATTAAAACAAAAAAAACTTTTTCTGCAATTTAAGAGGGAAGTACACCTTTGTAATACTACGTACTCGTCCATACAAAAAGATAACGTTTTTCTACTTCTATATATTTTCCAATCTCAATGTTTTGCAAGCTTGCGACACTCATCATCATCATGGTTCATGCCTCCCCCAAAGAGTAACACAATTAATTAAGGTCGGTTTATATCTACAGACATCGTGCCATGGCAGACAAAATAATATTCTTTTATACAGTGTCTATTAACGTATTTAAATCTGGCCGCGCAGACACCAACCCCCCTCCCGTCCCCGGAACGTGTCTGCCACGCGTGTGGCAGATATAAACCGACCTTTACCGGTACTGCGCCACCCGCATCCAGTGGACTCCCGCGTCTTTTACCAGTTCATCAGTCCACCTTGTGCGGGGTCTACCCACGCTGCGCCTGCCGGTACGTGGTGCTACGTGCAATGTGTCTCGCTCACTGCCACCTAAGTTTAGCGATTCAGAGAACGACATCGGTCACCTTAGTTCTGCTGCGGATAATCTCATTTCTGATGCGATCACGCACAGAAACTTCCACCTTAGCTTTTTTGAGTCTTCTGATTAGGCCCATAGCGAGGGACCGTGTATCGGTGCCATATGTAATCACCGGCAACAAACACTGGTCAAAGACTCTCGTCTTGAGACGCGGCGGAATATTAGACGCAAAAATAATGCCGGGTTCGATAATTCGATTTGACGATTGACCTTCTTCTCGAAGTTGGACCTACCTAACTAAACAGTCTGTCCTAGGTATACAGGGCGTCCCAAACTTATGGGACATGAAGGGGAAGTACCTTAAATATCGTAGATAGTGAATTTTGCTCAAAGAAGACTTTATGTTATTTTTAAAAGTTAGTAATTCTACATTCATAGATTTTCTAAATATTTTTTTTTTTTTAACAATTATTTATTTTTGTTTTAAATTTGCCTTCTGTCTAGCTTACAGAGGACGTATTGAAATACTAAGTTTTATCAAATTATCATTTTATCCACACGTGCACTTATAATAAGGAAAACTTATGCCAGTACCTATTTTATGAAGTGGGTACTTATTTACGAATAATCAATGCTATCTTTGGAATGATAATATTGCTACTTTTCGAACGTCGTCTTCGGCAATAAATAACTTTCTTGAAATTTGACTCAATCATTTTATGGTGTTCCTTTATTTTAAAATACTATGTTACTTAAGCTGAGTTATTATTTTTTAGCTGTTCTTTCGATTGGCATCATAAAAAAGGGTGATTTTTTTTTCACATTTTAGTCGGTTCGATTCCCAGACGAAGCAAGTAATTTTTAGAAAATCTATGAATGCAGAATTACTAACTTTTAAAAATAACATAAAGTCTTCTTTGAGCAAAATTCACTATCTACGATATTTAAGGTACTTCCCCTTCATGTCCCATAAGTTTGGGACGCCCTGTGTTGAAGCCGCATCATCTACAGGGGGAGCGGGGGCGCGACGGGCCTAAACCTGTTGGTCGAGTAATGCGGGCCGAATCCGCCGCCCGCGACCCCACGCCCCACTCTCACATACGTTGCCATACAAGCAACACACGCGCTATACTATCGGACGCGTAGTTAAGATATCACATATTTTATATTTTACTTTGTGGAAACAAGATTATAGAAGTCTAGAAAATCTATGTCTTCATTATTTTCAACTAAGACCCCTAAGTCTTAAACATTGGTGACCCCGACGTGATTTACGAGAGCTACGCCGCCATTTCTGCACCATACGAGAGTCGACACTTCGAGAAGGACGAACAGAGGTCAAGACATTGAAGCTCCACGTGCTTCGTTCCAAGCTGCCAACCACCCTTACTTCAAGCCCGCCGGTCATCATCAACGAGCCGCAGCCAAGGTTTAGCAAGGGAAGTGCACCGTTCCATTTTATTCCTTCTGTTCCAAGCTTTATCCCCCTCTATTTGACTATTAAGCTCTGCCATCTTTTCAAAGTTCTCTTACGCACAAGCTTTAGTCACATATTAACGCATTACTTTTTATTAGTATTTTATTTGCATTGCACCGCTTAGCTTTTCATTTTAGTGCCAGCACATACCTACTGGTCGCTCTTTCGTTTGTCTGCGCTGCATTGCCGCTTAACTCCCATTTAAGCAATCGCCAAAGCAATTTTGCACTTTTTTATAAGGCTTGCTTACTGCTAATCCTCCCTAATAAGTGCAGTGCAACTGTCGCTTTAATTATCCATTTTATCTCCGCAGTCGAGCTATTTTAGGAACTATAGATTTTTAAAATTCCTGTTTAATTAAAGACTGTCCATAATCCTCGCAAAATATTCCATGACATTACGTAACATAGTTGTTTTCGCCTAGCAGAGCCAACCGAACCGGTGCCCATTGTCTCGATCGGCCGGCCGCCGCCGCCTTATCACTGCGCTTACGCACGGCTGTTGCCAGGCGCGCTGTTTCCGAGTGCTGTTGCCGAGCGCCTGCATCTACCTTGCGCATCGTGCCGCCACGGTGACTGCGGACATAAGCCGGACGAATTTACGTAACCTTTTCCTTTATTTGAGTTTAGTACTTAGGTGTTCATCTTCTTGTTTCGAGTGCCTTCATGATGTCGAATTTGATAAATTCCAGGAGTTCAATTAAGGGTCGTATGACTAAATTTAGAAATTTTCTCGACATTTTGAAGAGAAGTGATAGTATTTCACCGAAAGAAATGGATGAATGCTCCATGAGGTTGGATCGCTTACGTGGGCTACTCAACAAATTTGATGAGTTGCAGACTCAAATAGAGATTGCCGATCCCACCTCATTGGACTCGGAAATTGATATGAGAGAAGAGATGGAGAAGGATTTTTATTCATTGATATCGGACGCCCAAAAACTAATTGATTCGGTAAGCGATAAACCTGAGTTTGCAAGCGTAAAATCGGAAGTTCAAAGTCAATGTAATCATCGTGAAAATGAGTTGAACTTCCGATTACCTCAAATAAAGATCGCTAGTTTCGATGGTTCATACTTTAAGTGGTTAGAGTTCCGTGAATCATTTGACGCGCTCATTAATAAGATTGAGAAAATCAGTCCCATTCATAAATTCCACTATTTGAATTCTTACTTAGAGGGCGAAGCCGCTCAGGTTATAAGTAATTTGGAGGTATCGGAGGCCAACTACACTGAAGCTTGGCGCCTCCTCTGCGAGAGATATGACAACAAAAAACAGTTGATTAGCAATCATTTAATTTCGCTTTTTAATCTGCAGCCCATAGGCCGCGAGTCGGCCAAGGCTTTGCGGTACTTGGTGGATCATGTGTCCAAAAATTTACGGGCCCTAAATACTTTGGGGTGCCCTACTTCACAATGGGATATTTTAATTATCCACATGGTGTCGGCCAAGCTTGATAACAACACTTCCTTAAGGTGGGAAGAATTTAAAAACGACGGTATCAATGATGATTTGCCATCCCTGGCCGATTTTAATCGGTTCTTGAAGGGCCGCGCCGATGTATTGGAATCGGTACAGCGAAATAGGTCTGAGAAACCAGTTTTTAATAATAAGCGTGAATCCCATTTCTCCCACAACAAGCAGGAGAAAGCTGTCGTGAAATCTTTCACAATTTCAGCCACTCCCGGTGCTTCGACTGTTGCTCGCATTCAGTTTCGATGTCGGTATACGGCTTGGTAGGCTGAGGAATCTGTTCCAGCTCCCAAAACTTAGTCAACGACTCGTCTAATCTAATTTCGCAAGTTGACAAGTGATTGCATTGAACTACGGTATTAACAGAAATACCGTTTGACCTTGGCGTAACGCTCATAGGTCCGGCCAGTACCCAACCTAACTTCGACTTTCGCATAATTGGCATATTATCGCCTAACGTAATCTGCTCAGACCCAATCAAATGCCAGAAAAGGTCCGCACCAATCAAAACATCAATAGATGATGGCTCATTAAATTTAGGATCGGCCAGTTTAATATTCTTAGGCAGCCTTAAACGCGTATATGTTATGTTGCTCCTGCGTCGTGCGTATTCTGCCAAGGCGGCCACCGCATCTACGACTGCTCATCGTTCCTGTCGCTGTCGGTCGAGGAGCGCATATCCGGAGCGGCAAAGTTAAGGCTCTGTCTCAATTGTCTGCGTAAGGGACACACTTCACACCGCTGCAGAGCCATGCCTTGTCACACTTGTAAGAAGCGCCATAATATCTTGTTGCATAGGGAAGTTCCTCAGGTTGTAGACACGCCGGCCGCGGCCGAGCCCTCGCCGCCGCCGCACTCCTCGCCCGGGTTCGCATGCAACAACATGACCGTCGCGCATTCGAATGACGTGTTGTTGTCAACAGCGCTTATTGATGTTTACAATCCCGATACTAATGAGCATGTCACCGCGCGCGCGCTCTTAGACTCAGGTAGCATGACGTCACTGATAACGAGCAGTTTAAAACAGAAATTGCATTTAATGCCGCAGCCGAACACAATTAGTATAGTAGGAGTAGGTAATGTTCCATTGACCGGCACGCCCGAGCGCTGCGTAATACAAATACGTTCAAAATATGATTATAGAACGCAGGTTGATATGTCGTGTTTAGTTTTGTCTACTATTTCGAGCGTTTTGCCGCAGAAACATATTGATGCGTCGCGTTTAAGGCTGCCTAAGAATATTAAACTGGCCGATCCTAAATTTAATGAGCCATCATCTATTGATGTTTTGATTGGTGCGGACCTTTTCTGGCATTTGATTGGGTCTGAGCAGATTACGTTAGGCGATAATATGCCAATTATGCGAAAGTCGAAGTTAGGTTGGGTACTGGCCGGACCTATGAGCGTTACGCCAAGGTCAAACGGTATTTCTGTTAATACCGTAGTTCAATGCAATCACTTGTCAACTTGCGAAATTAGATTAGACGAGTCGTTGACTAAGTTTTGGGAGCTGGAACAGATTCCTCAGCCTACCAAGCCGTATACCGACATCGAAACTGAATGCGAGCAACATTTCGTGACTCATACCTATCGGGGCGAGGACGGCAGATTTTTTGTGCGCTTGCCACTAATTACGGAACCAGATTGTTTGGGGGATTCATTTAATTTAGCGAAAAAACGGTTTCTCGCGTTAGAAAGGCGTTTGAATAAGAACCCCGCGCTTAAGAAAATGTATCAGGATTTTATCTCTGAATATTCCGAGTTAGGCCATCTATCTGTGTCTGCCACTGCTATTCCAGAGCCCTCATTCTTTGTTTCGCATCATCCAGTACTGAAACCCACCAGTGAATCCACGAAAATTCGGGTAGTTTTTAATGGCAGTGCAGCTACCTCATCAGGTTATTCAATGAATGACTTGCAGATGATAGGCCCCACCATACAGGACTCGCTCTTCAATATTTTATTGAGATTTCGCAGTTATAAATACGTCCTGACCGGCGATATCGAGAAAATGTATCGTCAGATTAGAGTACAGGAATGCGATCGCGATTTGCAGTTGATTCTTTGGCGTGAAAACGAAAGCGAGCCGTTGCAAACTCTTCGTCTAAACACCGTGACTTACGGATATTCCGCCGCCAGTTTTTTGAGCACTCGGTGTTTATGGCAGTTAGGCGAAGAGTGTGATGATGTTAGAATTAAAAATATAATTCAAAGCGACTTTCTCGTCGACGATTTGTTGACAGGAGCAGACACGGAGGAAGAGCTAATTCAAATAAAAAAATCAGTCGAGCATGCCTTATCAGCCGGTTGTTTTCCTTTGCGCAAGTATCGCTCTAACTTACCATCTGTGTTACATGTTTTACAGAACCCTAATCCAGAAGGGAGCCTGATTATTAGTTCCTCTTCGCACACGCTAGGCGTAGGCTGGGATTCTGCCACCGATGTTATTCATTTTCCCACCGAGTATTCAGCCAAAAACGAAAGTCCCACTAAGCGATCTATTCTCTCAGACTCGTGTAAAATATTCGATCCATTAGGAGTGCTTTCTTTGCTAACCATCATACCGAAAATATTGATCCAAAAATTATGGATTTCTCGAATCGGGTGGGACCATCCTGTACCTGAGCCGATTAAAAGTTCGTGGCAATATTTTGTCAATAGTTTGCCTTACTTAACTTCGCTTCAATTACCACGGCATGTATTATGTGAGTTTCCTGTCAAAATTGAGATGCATTGTTTCTGCGATGCCAGCCAAGCCGCCTATGCCACTTGCATTTATTTAAAGTCAGTTAACGACAAGGGTGATAACATTGTTAGACTATTGTGCGCCAAGGCCAGGGTATGCCCGGTCAAGGTCATTACGGTTCCCCGAGCCGAGTTATCCGCTTGTTTACTAGGCGCGCAGCTCGCATCAGCTGTTTCCAAGACGCTACGTTGCCAGATCGCGCGCACTGTCTACTGGACGGACTCGTCTATATGTTTATCATGGTTAGGTACTAATTACAATAAACTAAAAACGTTCGTATCTAATCGTGTGGCTAGTATTTTGGAACTCACTGAAGGCAGTGAATGGCGTCACATCCCCACTTCTCTCAACCCAGCCGATTACGGTTCTCGCGGGGTTGATGCTTGCAAGTTACCTAACTTAGATATGTGGTGGAACGGACCTTCTTTTTTACGTGAGCCAGAACAAAACTGGCCGCAGTTTGCCGCGAATACTGGAATTGATTTGCCCGAATTAAAAGTAAATGTTAATTTATTAAATAACATAACAGACGAGCCTAACCTTATCGACTTCGATAGGTATTCGAAACTTAAAACTCTGCAACGCTCATTAGCGTATGTACTCAGGTTTTTATATAATTGTTTGCATCCGACTGATAAGGTAACAGGTGGTTTACAACCTGAGGAACTTGAACGCTCATTTAAGAAGCTAGTTAGTCTGGCCCAACTAGACAGCTTCCCTCACGAATTAAAAATGCTTCGTGATAAACAAGTTATTAACCCTAAAAACAAATTAATTTCTTTGAGCCCGTTTATTGACAAGGAAGGATTATTGCGTGTAGGCGGAAGGCTTGCCTCGTCGTTTTATGCGTTCGATAAACGCCATCCTCTAATTATGCATGCAAAACACAGGCTTACAAAATTATTGTTTCGGCAGGAGCACGTGCGTCTTCTCCATGCTCCTCCACAGCTGCTTCATAGCTCCATTAGAGAATTTGTATGGACGATTCGAGGGCGCGACTTAGCTCGCACTGTGGCGCGTCAGTGCGTCACGTGTCGCCGTGCAGCTGGCAACACTTCTGCTCCGCTAATGGGTCTCTTGCCGCCAGAACGCATTACGCCCGACTTTCCGTACGTTGTCAGTGCTGTTGACTTCGCTGGCCCTTTCTTAATAACCGACAGGCATGGTAGAGGCTGCAAAATTACTAAATGTTACTTAGCTGTTTTCGTTTGCACCCGGTACAAATGTGTACACTTGGAGGCCGTGAGTCAGCTGTCTACAGACTCCTTTATTTTGTCGTTGCGCCGTTTTATCTCTCGCAGAGGAAAGCCGCGCGAACTTCTGTGTGACAATGGTCGAAATTTCACAGGTGCGGCCAAGGAACTCAGCGATTTTTTGAAGGTCTATTCGGATCACTTCTCTAATTTCGCATCTGACGAGGGTATTAAATTCAAATTTTCTCCGGCTTATGCTCCTCATTTTAATGGTTTAGCTGAGGCTTGCGTTCGATCGGCAAAATACCACTTAAAGCGAATTTTAGGAAATGCACATTTAACTTTTGAGGAGTTGGCAACCTTGTTTAGTCAAGTAGAGGCTATCCTAAACAGCCGACCCTTATGTCCCTTATCTTCATCCCCTAACGATTTCCAACCTCTATCTCCAGGTCACTTCATCATCGGCCGCTCGCTGACATCACTGCCATCACCCAGCTTGATGGATATAAACCAAAACCGCTTAGATAGGTTTCAGAGGCTTGAGGCATTGAGGCAGCATTTTTGGAAGCGTTGGCAGCTGGAATACATCTCCGAGCTTCAGCAGCGGACGAAATGGCGCGTTCCTGGCAGATCCGTTCAACTGGGCGACCTGGTGCTCATCAAGGAGCCGAATGCACCTCCTCTTCACTGGCGAATGGGACGAATCGCCAAACTGTTTCCCGGCACCGACGGCATTTCCCGAGTGGCTGATGTAGCCACCACTACGGGCACCTACCGGCGAGGTGTGGCCTACCTCTGCCCCTTGCTGGACGAGACAGAAGAATCCTTGAAGACTGGAGCCTTCAAGGGCCCCCAGGATGTTGAAGCCGCATCATCTACAGGGGGAGCGGGGGCGCGACGGGCCTAAACCTGTTGGTCGAGTAATGCGGGCCGAATCCGCCGCCCGCGACCCCACGCCCCACTCTCACATACGTTGCCATACAAGCAACACACGCGCTATACTATCGGACGCGTAGTTAAGATATCACATATTTTATATTTTACTTTGTGGAAACAAGATTATAGAAGTCTAGAAAATCTATGTCTTCATTATTTTCAACTAAGACCCCTAAGTCTTAAACATATAATCGTCGACAACTTTGAGCGTAAAGCTTCCGATTGTAATGAGAGTTGACATGCGCAATCTAAGTTGAAATCTGACCCACAAGTTTATTTGCCACCGTCAGTCCGTCACATATGTCGTTGTGTACCGTCACATTATGTTATTGTGTTTCCCAGTAAAGTAAGGTAGCTACACAGTTTCCTACAGGGATAAACTAGCACTACACATCCGGCGTATTACACGGCTCGCATAGTTTTATGAGCACTTCGGTTCAGTGCACTGGCGAGCAGGGCAAAGGTTACACAGTAAATTGTTCCTTTCGTTACGAACGTATCTATTTTACGAATGTATGTTTTTCTTAGGTGGATGTCACACTGCGCCGCATCTCCGGACGGAGATGCGGAGCTCCTTGTATGCAAGATCCCTCAGTTTGCATATAAATTCCGTGTGGTACGACACACTGCACCGCACCTCCGTCCGGCGAAATTTGTATGCAGCTCCGCACCTCCGTCCGGAGATGCGGCGCATTGTTCCACTAATATTAGTAACAATAATAGTATAAGTTCTTACTATCATAATATGGATGTGTAATTTGTCCGAAATAAATGCTTTAATTTTTTTCATTTTCATAGTTTGCACATCAGTTGTTTCCGATACCGAATCGGTGCAGCAAAAAACATAAACTACTCCCCTTATTTGGGGTAATACGGTGAGTGCAAATGTTAGAAAGAGATCAAATAAGTAAGGACTAAGAGTCCACTTTTTTGTTGTATTTAAACTTCGTTTTTAAGTCTAGTGTATAAGGTCAAATGCGCATGCCAGTCAAGTGAGTACAAAACATTGACTTACTATGAAGAGTAAGAACATTTTTATTGATGTCTTCCATCAGGCCGCCATCGCCATCTTGAAATGTTAAGACTCGCGCCAACCAGAGACTAATGCAGACACGCAAGTAGGTGGCATGCGCAAACGTACCTGTATGTAGTCAGTCAGCTCAATAACTGAATTGTACGAAATCACAGTTTCCGGGCTTTCGTTCACGGAGATAGGTCAGAGAGTACGTTGCAGCTAACTAGTTAATTACTAATATTCAATTGAAGTTGAGTAATTACTAATATTCAACTGAGTTTAAAATAATTAGAAGCTCCACATCGTTTAAAAATAAGTTAAAAACGTATTTATTAGACAAATGCTGTTATGACATTAATGATTTTTGACAAGACTTAATTTTAATATTATTGTTTGATTTTTTAATTAAGATAATTTATTTTTGTCATGTAATAACTTATTGTAATTTAATTTAATTTAATTGTGTAATTATTTTTATGTTATAGATTATGTTTTAATATGGTTTTACTTTAATATTGTAGTATTACGACATTCAAACACAATGTAAATTGTTACTGAATTAAATAAATGAAATAAAATGAAATTACTAATTCCCCAACCGGTCTCATTTTTGCAATCGGTTATTGTGATGACTACAATCTGCAATTAGTAATTGAGATTGGAGTCTCTATTAAGGCAGAGGTTATTGCATGAATATACAGTTAAAACCGTTTCAATTTAAATTCAGCACTGTAAGTGGAATCAGCATAAACAGATGCATTTATTTGCTTGCAAAACTGCATATTGCTAACCCCTAATAGCTGGAGAAGAGTAGTTTGTGTTGATTAGTCTGATTTGACATTTTGAATCTTAAAAATAACATCATAAGGTTTGTTTTGTTGTAACACAATTCAAAAATTCGCAGCCTCTTGACAAATAGACAATTGAATGTGTATTTTATTTCTATACAAATTACGTTAAATTCTCAAGGATTTCCTGGTGCGGCTGAGATTTAAACTACTGTCAGGCTTTATAGCAAAAATATATTTAAAATGGAAATTGCATTCGAATTTGATAACAGTGGCAAGTTAGTGACAAGTTGGTACAGACGTCGTCAAATAAATGTTTACACCTAATTGCATCTTATTCAATTGTAATTTATGTAAACATTATTTGACGACTGCGAATTTACGAGAGCTGTCTCGTTACATGTAAACATTTCTTCGTTAATATTGAATGACACCGAAATGCTTTTGTGTCACTGGTAATTTGTGGAAAAAAACGTGTACAGTCGACTCCAAACTGATGCATACATGTTTCGACTTATTACAACAAATTATAACGTTTTATTTTTTATTCGCCTTATAACGTTTTATTCGGACCAAAGTGTATAAAATTTGGGCCGAATAAAAATAAATTATAACGAAATATCTAAGCTTTTTAATATACACGTTTTGGAAAACTTATTTTATTGTTAAATACTTATTTGAAATAAAACAGTTTTACCATCCAATCTGTATTCAAGATCACAATTAAAACTTCTGAGAAGTTAATTAAGCATGCAATATTAATATTTCATTATTTTTGACTGTTAGTGCGATCAAAGGGATTTAAAATATAATTATAATAAGACTGTTCTGGACAGAAATAATTACTTCAAAAAAATTTGATATTGTAGTGAAATATATGTATTTTTCACAAGTTATTTTTATTTCTCGTCGCAAGTTTATGTTATCTTTACATTTTTCATGGATCAAATTAAAAAGTAGGAACTCCTCATATCCTTTCTTCCATAGAGGTACAGTACAAGTACTCCGACCGCAAAGAAACCGTATATCCCTTAAGGCAAAACAAATATAATACAAGGTGTAACAAAAATGGGGTATGAACTGATCAAGGGCTTAACAGGTATCGTGTTCTGATAAGAAAAAACAGAAAAATGAATTTTTTGACGCGATTTTTTTTACATTTCTATGGAGCTTGTCGCCCCAGTCGGCCAACGCTCCATACTAAGGTAAAAAAAAACCCCTCAAAAAAAAAAAAAACCGTTTTTTTTATCAGGACGCGATACCTGTTGAGCCCTTGATCGGTGCACACCCCATTTTTGTTACACCCTGTATAATACTTAGCAATAACTAAATGTGAAATGCGGTATAAAAGAAACAATTCGTTTTATTCACTTCGAGCAAAAGCCAACTGAACATGTTGACATGTTCAGTTGTGTGTGTGTTAAATTTAGTTCTTAGTAATAGCATAGTTAGTTTAAAAAATATAAAAAGAGTGCTGTCTTCGCCAACAAACTGCTTTGCAGTTTGGCGAAATTAATTCATGTATTTGTAACAATGGCTCTTGTGAAAAAAAAAAAAAATGAAGGATATTTAAGAAAGGTCTCTAGAGGTAAATTTACGTTAATGCACAAAATACACATTAAATAAACATTGCCCAAAACATTGTAAACCATCCAAAGTATAGTATATACACTTGACTGTCCTACAGTGTACACTAAACATTTTGGACATAGGGCGTTGTCGCAGAGTTTTCCCGTTTTTGCTTCTATGTGTAAAACTTTCGCAGTTATGCCCCGCCTCGCCTCGCGAGGGCTCGCCTCACTGACTCCTCTCTACTAGGCGCCCCTATTCTTACAAAAGGTCACAAGTATCAAACTTGCTCTTACCAGATATGCCCTTACTGTGCGAACTTTAGCCTATTGCGTAAGTGTGGAGATATCTTCAGATTAGCTTTGTTTATTGTTTACCTTTTGTTTAACAAGACAAGTTTATTTAGTAGAAAAAGTTTCTTTCAAAAATGAAAGCCTTTATTGCCGAAAGTACTTTTGGCAGTTATCAGCAGCTCGTTAAGAGGCATCCGTTCACCCAGATAGGGGATTTATCTTATTTAGTTTCGAAGCTGTCGCCCACTCCTCTGCATCATCGGAAATTTTTAAAGAACATAAGATTTATTTATTAAGCAATTTTTTTATAAACGACGGAACAACGACGAAAGACTTAGACGAAAGTTGTGTTCTAAAGAAAACAGAAAATTAACAAGACGATGGATGTTTATCATCAAATTTTAACGTAGGCCTTGTTTACGGCGGAGAACGGCTTTGAGGTGGAAGCATTTATAAAAGAAGTCGAAGAGAAGTTTTTACAATACAAGTGGATGGTGCGGCAGCAATTTCTAATAGCCAAAATGAGGTTCGGCGGCACGGCGGCTCTCTGGTTACGCTCTGAACATCCTTTCACCGACTGGGAAGAACTGAAGCATGCGATACGACGAGAACTCAGCAACGGCGAATTCAGCGACGACCCATTAAATCATGATGAAGACTATTTTACTGAAAATCATAAAGATGACAACATTGACGACGAGTTCTTGACACACGACAGCGACGCGCAGCCCTTTGCGCAAGAAGTGTCAACGTTGATGGAGGTTGCGCTAAGCGTTGAACCGAAAAAAAAAGAAAACGCGGAACTGACATTTGACATCACGTGTCAAAATAAAAATAATGAAATTTACTCGCAGCAGCAAGAACATAACGAGATTGAAGACGCAGCCAACAACGATAAAAGTTCAATTGTGGTAAATACTGCTACAATACTATACAAGTAAACTCACGGTTGCGACGTCAAAAGAAGCATGTGGAACCATACGTCAGCAGCGGTTGCAGCGGTTCTCTCTGGTGGGCTACTACAACACACTTGACCCTGGCAAGAGTTCTCACCACGACGCGGATGGCGATAGCTTCGATGGAAATACGATCAAAAACGACCCATCAAGATTCTACAAAGCGGGCACGACGACGCTTTTCGGATGTGTTTACGACGATTTACTGTTTTTGGAAATACAGATATCGTTTATTTTAGTGGATTTATGATGTATTTTTGTATCACGGTGTAAATAGGATGTTTTATGACGACGTAAGTAAGATGAGTGCTGACGACGGGTAAGTGAGGTGACTGAAGGTGCATGACTGGGGACAGTTCATAATTGCAGGATGGCCGAGTGTGGGATTGGTACTTTTTGGATGACTTTGTATGATGCTGGCTGTTACATGATGAATAAAGGAACGATCGAACGTGGTTTGAATAGTTTTAGAACGGTGAATGATTTGACGTATAAATAAATACGATTTGAAATAGTTCTCGAGTTTCCCTGCCTTCCCACTGCATTCATATACAGCGTGTCCCGGAACTCAACGATAACCAGGTACCGGGTAAGAGACCAAGATATACCAGTTATGAAAAAAAAATGACGGATTTCTTTCTTAATTTTTTCATAACTGGTATACCCTTGGCCTCTCACCCGGTACCAGGTTATCGTTGAGTTCCGGGACACCCTGTATACGTATTGTGGGGTTAGTTCCAGAAGTGAAAAGTCCGTAGAGTTATTAATCAAGATGTATTCAAGTAATATCACAATTCTATTTCAACCAGTATAATAACAGTAATTTAATGCGTAGTTTCTAGGGCATCCGTACTATTCGGCTGCCGCCACAGTAATGAATCGTGAGCCGATCCTGCCGCTCGACTATCACTCGGTAACCGTTAAACAGCACCAGAGGGCGCTCTATCGGAAAGAGTCAAATCAACAGCTGTACTCATGACTTCGGTTTATCGAGAAATAGTTAAGCGACTTAAACAATCTTTTATACACTTAAATTATTATTAGTAATATACAAGTAATATACATGTCATAATCTCGTAATCAAGCTAACAGTATCAATGTACTAAATTTATTTAATCGGATCCCTCTTAACGAGCAGTTGATTAGTGACTGCAAAAAGTACTTTCGGCAGTAAAAGCTTACATTTTTCAAAGAAACTTTTTATAACAAATATATTCAATAAGTCGTAAAGCTATATTATTATCGTTTTACAATATCTGTAAATAATACATCAAATATTCATGCCACTTTCTTACTGCGTTGGGTAGATGTTGGATATAATATTTATATTCTATTTTAAATGTCCTAAACCCAATTGCTTTCGTACAAAAATTCAGCAGTGTCAAACCGCATCACATTCGTGGACCCATGTTTCCGATAAGTCCAAAGCTGCCAAAAGGAACCGTTATAAAAAATATCAAGTAACAGGACGAATGAAATTTACGAAGACCAGTGTGTACCAAAATGGTGTATTTCTATTTATATACAAACAACACCCTTACGGCTTTATATCCTAGGTATGGGACGGCGGGCTCCTATTTCCGGGAAAGGGTAGCGTTATTGAATTTTTGAAGTGAAAACTTGTTTAGCGTGTTGTGTCTTTTTGTGATGGGGAAAAAATTTAAACTCGCCACAGGTCATGTGACCGTAAGATGTCACCTGACCGTGAGATTCGACAGATTGAAAATTCGTAAGACGGACACGTGACCTGATCGAAAAACTGTTACATCACAAACAGTCATTGTGTTTTTTTTCCCTTATTTCTGTGTGTATTTGGCACGTAAATAGTGGTGGAGTGTAGTTGAAGTTTTTGTTAAACGTTTGATAAAAATGTTAATTTTTTGCGTCATCCCGACGTGGTCATTGGGCGAATACTTTTTGATGTGGAACAAAGGTAAAATCAGCGAACGAAAAAAGAGTCATAGTAGGCGAGCTCCTTACAAATGTCGACCCAAACACGTGCCTAAAACCCGGTATGCGCATTGTTCGAACCAGGGATCTGAACCGGTTTTTTGCAAAAACCTCGAAATAATCACATACTTATCTCGAACTATTTTATACTTCGTATGTAGGACTCAGTTGTGTTTTGAGGTAACGACTGCGTATTATTAGATTGCCCAATCAGAAATGAAATAATAATTAAAAAAAACATTTACGTTCCCATACAAAAAATAGCGGTTTCCGATCCCTGGTTCGAACTAAATGGCTGCCCCGCATCTTTGTGACACCGTGCCCCCATCCCCGCATAATGGCAATGGTACCCATTCTGCTGTGGGGCCATTTTACGGCGCTACTTAGACTTCCACTCACTTGCTCAAAGGTTAGCTGGAAGAGATCCTTTATAGGGATAAGTTCGCCTTTGAACCTTAATCTTATATATCATGTTTATGTTTTAACCTGTTTTGTGTATATATATAGAACATAAGTTTATATATATCCTACTAATATTATAAATGCGAAAGTTTAAATGTTTGGATGTTTGGATGTTTGTTACTCAATCACGCTTAAACAGCTGAACCGATTTGAATGAAATTTTGCACGAAGATAGTTTATAGCCTGGATTAAAATATAGGATAGTTTTTATTCCGAGTCCACGCAGACGAAGTCGCGGACGGAAGCTAGTAGAACATAAGTGCAGTACCTTATTATTTATTGACGTGTAAAATTTCCAATTTTACTCGTCAAAGAATCTGAATCTGTGTACACTCAAGAATGTTCCAGTTACATAACCATCTCCCGAACTTCTTGGGAGCGGAATTGCTTCATGACAGTCTAATAAGATTTAAAAGAAAGGCTTTAAAGCATTTCGGCTCCCAGGATTTTTCGAGAATGTAACGTGCTATGTGCCTGTTTCTCACAAACTGTTCTTTTAATATTTTTCTTTTTTTTGTGGATTCCTTTTTTACATGTTTTTCTTCAACGTTTTAGTTTAATTTTGTTCCTATTTCAGAACTTGTAGTTTGTACCCTTGTTTTGTATTTAATTTTTTCGCATGTTCTAAGATACTAAAATAAGCTGTGGTTACCTATAATTAGATGAACATCAACCGAGAATGTTACCTAAGCTACATATTGAATTGTACGATGTATTGTCTGTTGGTTATCCTAAATAAAAAAATAAAAAAAAAGCTTGCATACTTCTATGGTTTTTTCTTTCTTTAAAAAAATTGAACGAATTCGTGGAGGTCTTTTACCACTTATTTTATTGAAACCGCGATTAGAACCGGATTAGAGTGGTCAGTATTGCCATATGCATACATACGTATAAATATGTAGACACATTATTTATTTAGATAAAAGGGCAATCACGTCCCTGTTTACAATAAATGCACCGCTCTGTAGTAGGTTTATTGGCGCTTCTTAAAGATACTAACAATATATATACCTACGACAAAGTTTTCAAATAACTGACAGCTGAAACTTACTGCGTTTTGATATTCTTCACATTTGTGTTTTATCAGGCTTCACTTTTGATTACAAGTTATTTCAAATATAAGAAACGACTGTCTGGTAAAGGTTGCATGGAGTCCGCTGGATGCGGGTGGCGCAGGACCAGTCACTTTGGCACTCTTTGGGGGAGGCCTATTTATTTATTTATTATTATTAAAAACATATTTTACAGAATAATGGCTTAATACTAAAATATTATATGAAGGGATACATTTTTACATGGGCCTGAACTAGGATACCCTTTGTTTCTATGTCCAGCAGTGGACGTCTTTCGGCTGATATGATGATGATGATGATGTGTGAGCTACTACTAAAAAAACACGGTCAAACTCACGTTTTAAATGTCACGACAGGCGACATGTTTCGAACTCTTCGGTAGTTTTTCCTGAGGGTGTGTTTTTTGTGTTCAAGCGACATTGACGCGAAACCACTCATCTTGATTTCAACAAACAAACACTCAACTCCCAAAGAGTTTGATACTCGTACATGCCCCGTCTCTATCGTGACATGTATACGTGAGTTTAAGGCTGTGCATTGGAAATTATCGCGTGCTTTGAAACGCCGTTCTGACTAGATTAAGAAACAATAAGGGCTGATTTTCAGATATATGATTCTTGACCATATGATTGTTTATCTGATTTTATCGAGACATGATTGCTTAAAATTTCCTCGATAGAAAAAAAATCCAAAGTTGGGTCTGTATTTTCCTTTTTTTACTCAGCCTACTCAAACGATACATTATTTTAAGACACAATCAAGTTAATACTATAGTATTTTATCTCATCTAAAATCTCACTTTATGAAATTTAAATAAAACGTATTAGGCATTTATCGAAATTTGTCCAAAAAAGCCATTCCCGAAGAGTGCAACATCTCTTTTCCTTGTGCGCGGAAGGCATCAGCGTGTCTCTGTCTAGGGGGCGTGTTCGACTCAAATCAAGGCATCACCTTAACCGTGGTTTTAGTTTTATTAGTAGTATTAAAATATTATAAATATTAAAGTCTAAAGACTTCAAATTCGATTACTGTGTGAGCGTTCCAGAAAGCTACAAAGAATTTCCATGGTCTTTAATTGTTTTTTTTTTATCAATCTTGTTATTTACTCAAGTATGACTAAATCTCCTCCATCTCAAACGTAGTAAGCACCCAAAACTTCCAGTATTTCTCAAATCTTTCATCAAACTTCCTTCACAAAACTGGCGGCATAACGACAACATTTCTCACAGAAGGAATTGTTGTTATGAAATATTGTTATCAATTTGCATCGGGGCATTCGCTTTTTTTACTGACATTTAATTTTCTCATCCTAAAAGCGGCCGTTAATCTTGGCACAGATAACTTTCAGATGATACAAAGAAAGGTAAAGTATTTTAGGAAAAACCGGGATTGTTTTGACCTTGCGTTTTCACAAAGTATATTATTAAGGAGAAGCGCTGCACGAGTATGATTGTATTTTAAAATGTTTTCCTCTTATTAGTTTAGAGGCTTAATAAGATTTTTGTTGAAGCAGGTAAGAACTAGACTTTAATTAATATTTCTCCAAAGAACCACATCAAAAACAATGAAACAAATATTCATATATCTTTAAAAAATAACGAAGCTACGAACAAAATAATGTGCACATTGTAGACATAAGTAGAATTAGTTTTGGATGGCTTTTACTTTGTACTTGAGATTCGTTCATGCGGCCGACTTCTTATTTAACTGTCATTGGAATTTGAATCTTTACCTGCGTCAGTAGAGTTGCTTTTGGAATGGACTACTTTGAAGCCAATAACAAATACAATTCAGACAACTCAAATAATCTCAAGAATACTTGCGATAATCGCATGCCAGTAACTAGTAAACTACCGAGCACATAACTAATGCCCTAATGTATTACTGTTTACGTTAACAATTTGACTTGTAACTATGGTGTTATCAATAACTAGCGACCCGCCCCGGATTCGCACGGGTAGGTACTATATTATACATATAAACCTTCCTCTTGAATCGCTTTATCTATTAAAAAAAAACCGCATCAAAATCCGTTGCGTAGTTTTAAAGATCTAAGCATACATAGGGACAGACAGCGCGAAGCGACTTTGTTTTATGCTATGTAGGAGTGATAGTGAAGTATTTATTGTATTGTATCGTAATAGGAGTCGTCGTTCGCTTAAACAGGAGGTTGGCGAAAATGTATGGACCCCAGGCTAGGATTAGATCTAGGCTAGGATCGTAGGGTTGAAGTGTGTTGTGGGCGATGGGCTAGCAACCTATCACTGCAATATCACATTTTGTCGATCTTTTATACCCACATTTATGCTAAAAGTGGCACTGGAATATACGTTTCATGTGCTCTGCCTACCCCTTTTGGGAATAAAGGCGTGAATGTATGTATGTATGTAGGATCGTAGTGTTAAAAAGTCTAGGGATAGCACTAATTCGCACCAACCAAGCATCAAATTCACTCGTATGCTGATGGTATTCGATTGGGCGGAAAGGCATAGTGTACCTTGTGACTGCCACATCAACAATTAAAATGTAAACGCATTTGCACAATTTCCGCACTGCAATATAAAGAAAGTATAATACATTTGAGATGTAGCCGTATTGTAGTCACTAGGTGAGGTATGTTAATTCGGTGACAATCCATACTAATGTTATAAATGCGAAAGTGTGTCTGTCGGTCTGTTACCTCTTCACGCTTAAACCGCTGAACCGATTGAGATGTAATTTGGTATGGAGATAGCTTGAATCCCGGGGAAGGACATAGGATAGTTTTTATCCCGGAAATCATCCCTTTCGGGGGTGAAAGTTTGTATGGAGCTGCGATATAAACGAGTTCCACGCGGACGGAGTCGCGGGCAGAAGCTAGTTCAATATAAAGTTAGCCCGTTGATGGAGACAGAAGGTGGCTTTAAGAACTCCTGAATTATATTTACAATGTTAAACCAGTCAGTTTAGCACTCGTTAGAAAACTCTTAATTGATAATATTACTTTTATTTTTCAGGTAAATTCACGTTCTGCAGCTGGTTCGTCACCTACTCGTTAAGTATATCTATCTTAATTTTAAAAAATGTTATAAAAGATTTACAAATACTATTGGAAGTGCGGAAGTTTCTGTCAGAAGTAAAAATGGTCGATTCTAACCCTTGATTATTGTAAACACTTTCAATGCTCACAAAATAAACAGGAGCGTTTTAACGAGCATTCTAGTGAGCGTTCTAGCGAGCATTCTAACGGAACGATGGGAAGTTTGCTTCGAGTTTTTTGCCGAGTCGTGCAATTTTGATCTTGTTCCGCCACCGTTCCTCCCCGCCCACACCTCCCGCATAACATTTACTAGAGCATTTTCTGGAATGTTCGTAGCGATGTTTGGCTCTATTCGTTGACAGTTCGATTTTAAAAATGGCGAATGTTCGATGTTCTTTCACGTGTTTATCAGCACCTTTACGCAATCGACCAGTTGGAGGAATAAAACAAACACACTTTATAGCAATTTGGGTTAAATATTTTCTAAAACGACTCATCTGAGTGTCTCTTTACCTTCAACCGAGCCTTGCAAAATAGTAGTTAATTTTAATATGAAGTGAAACCTCTGTTTTTTCGCTACATGCGCTTTATGATATTTTAGCTTGATTGCTGACAATTTGCCAGCCGGTACAACCTTACGTATTAGCACTTTCCGCTTTCTCGAATAATTCTTTGCTGCTGTAATAAAAAGTTTGTTTATGACATCTGTATATTCATAATTCTTTTTTACGCTTTGGAAAGGCGAAATTTAGTAGATTGTGTCTCAAGGGAGCAAAACTATACCTACTTATATGCTATGCAAGGTATATTGAATCCTGAGTGAAGCTAAAGTAGAATCTTTAGCGTAGCGAGGGGTTTACGCCCGAGACGGAAATTATTTTGCGACCGAGTGTTACATAATGCTTTTCACAATTTTTATGAGGAAAATTTGAATCCTTCATTCGAGCCTTCGAATGAAGGATTCCAATTTTTATTTGACTACAATGACTATTTTCTGAATAGCAGGGTCAGGGAAGCAAAGTACATATTTAATCCCTCAATTGACAACAATGACTTTTTTCTGAATGGCAGCTGTATTATATTTTCCCCTCACTGCCTCGGAAAGCCGTCTTTTGTCCTTTAAAACCAGTGAGCAAAAACGCATTTTATCCACTATTTGGGAAAGTAATTTGACCTTGGAGCGTGTTCAAGTAGCTTTTGACAGTATAACAAAACGTAAAACGCTCATAATACAAAAAATCACCGATGATGTATTTCTGTTGCCGCTATAACAACAAATACTGAAAAACAGAATAAAATAAATAACTAAGAACTTTTAAATAATTGCTTGTTGCCTTCATCAAATTATCAGGCGCTAGGTCTCAAACTGTATGGGAAATCTAAAATCCGACTCGCACTTGACAAAAATTCTACTTGATTTACTTAACGTTATTATAACTGTATTTTTTTTATATATATTTAGATTAAATAAAGTTGTGTTTCATGTTGCACTTTCCTCGCTACAGTGCGGAGAAAAGTTTTGTGTTACACACACGGGTGCAAATGTATTTTACTTCTCGTGTGTTGGAACACTCGCTACGCTCAGGATTCTATTTTAAAACCACTCGCTTTGCTCGTGGTTCAACTATAGCCTCCTTTCGCTTGCTCGTGTTTCAATTCCACACTCGCGGGTAAAATACAACTTTGCACCCTTGTATAACAAATAACTATTATTTAACGGAACGGCACGGCACACTATTTTCATGACCAGTGTTTAACGTATACATGTTATTTTTATTTTTAAAGTTAAGTTAGTCGTGTGCTTAATAAATAATATATATATATATATTGTTGTTTATTTAGGTAAAAACCCAATTACAAAAATTTACAAAATGAACAAAATTAATATACAATTAAAAGTTAAAATTAAAAGTTACTCGTAATCGAACTGAACCGAAATGTCGTGAACACTATCTTAACAATACTGTTTGTCGATTCGCTCACCCTCTTGACAAGGGACCAGTGCCTTTTACGCATAATTGCGTAAAAGTCGTCCACTCTGTTCACGGCGAAAATCCCAGACGCGCTACACCGCCACGGCAGCCGTAACATCACACGAAACGCGTTACACGTTTTAATTGAGCATAGCGAGTTTTTACGTTTAACTATGCTATTATGAAACGCATGTGCGCACGGGGCCATACCTACATTTTGGGAACGGGACACCTGTGTTGTGCTCTCTGTCCCCCCAATCATGGCAGGTATACTAAAATGTTTTGAGTTGGCCGAGTTTCATCAAAGTAGTCCGTTGAAAAAGCGACAACCGTCGACGCTAGTAGATTCAAATACCAATGACGGTTTTATAAAATGACGGCCACCTTAAATGATTTCAACCATAAGTACAACAACAAGCGTAATAGTACACTCGCGGGCAATGAATACGGGTCACCCTAAATTAAATAACTGCAATAGGTTTTTTAAAATATTTAATACTTGTTTTATTTACATAATATGCTATTCTTTACAATACCCAACTGTATTAACAATTTCCTGGATCCTATCATAAAAATATCGATATCCAAAAATCACGATTTTAGCGATATCTCGCTCCGTTAACGTTGTTTTTTTCATGGGTTTTTACGAGCCCGATTTAAACCTGGTAACGTTATATTTTTTACTGTTATTAGCAGTTTATATGTAAAATTAAATAAAGATCACGACAGGATTAACTGTACAACCTCTTACGCACTATTTTAGGAAATATGACGGTATTTTACCGACCCGTATTCTTTGCCCGCGAGTGTATAAAGGGTGGTCGGCTAGAGAGCAAACAAGCTTAAATCTTAGAATAATTCTGTACAGTCTGGTGAGAGAAAGAGTGGTGCAGTCCGCAGTAGAAGTAGCTACGTAAAATAACTCGCTCAAAATTATCTAGACAGTTCTTATCCTCTTGGCATTAGAGTCGTGTGTAGGTCATTTTGAACAACTTTGAGCTACTTTTGCTGCTGACTGTACGATGACATGAATATAATAAAAAAAATGGTAAAGGCATGTGAGGTGAGTAAATACTATTATTAAGAGTCCGCAGTAAGCTCGATTCTCCATACAAACGTAGTTACGCTCTCATTTTAAAACTACGTGTTGGATTGTAAACAAACTTTGCATATACAATGACATGAGGTATATCTATGTCTATAATTAGTTTATCTAGCTTCAGATACCATAGTAAAATAAATATAGCGAATTTAATTTTTTCATACAAAACTTGTTTTTGTTGTATTACTATTGTTTTATAAACTGGAACCATATAAACTAATTACAGACATAGATATACCTCATGTCATTGTATATGCAAAGTTTCGTCACAGTCCAACACATAGTTTTAAAATGAGAGCGTAACTACGTTTGTATGGGAAGGTGAAATTCGGCCGAGCTTACTGCGGACTCTTAAGTTTCCTAAGCTAAACCGCGCAGTTAGACAGACCTGGCGAATCTACAAGACATATTTGTTCTACCCTAAAAAGTTGGCATTACCTGTGTGCAAACAAAGCACTTTTCCAACACCTGACATTAGATCAAAAAGACGTAAAAGCAAGGGCCACGCGCGCAATAACAATTCCGTCCCTCGAACTAGGCACGTCGGTGCCTACCGATTCAATAAAATGCGGCACCGCAAAGATCTTATCTCGTCGGGAAACATACGGGAGGAGATTTGGCTTGTCGTGGAGTGACATAAGGATATTTGTCACGAAAGCAGATTTAAAAATGAACATGAACATAGGTACCGCACCCAGCCAGGAAGCAAGCCATACCAGAGACAAGCCGGATGTACGAGGGGGAAAAATTTTGTAGTGACACGCTCTGGGATGGGAATCTTGACTTAACTTGGTTCCAAAGCAGAAAATCAAACAACGCTTAGATGAAAAATCAAGTTCAGCCGATTTTCTCTTAATATTCAACTTTAATGGGTCAAGAAGTTCAACTTGAATCACTCCACATATTTAAACTCAAAAAATTACGAGAAAATGACAAAACATTGACATTGAATAGTTGATTAATTGATTGAAATCTTGCGTTTCCGTCCGTAGTAACCTATCTTATAACCCACAAATCCAGGGCTGACTCCGCAACATTCTGAATAGATGGTTTCACCCGGTCATCCCGCACACTCGGAATATCTGGCTCTTGACAGCCCTACTTACGACGTGAGCTCCCGCCATTCTTGTGAGATCGCTTGCACGTATTTAGGCCGTTTGTAAGTGTATGGCGTCGTGGGATTGAAAATATTTCGTATTTTTACAAGCTTTTACTTCTTTTCCACTGTTCATATCACTCACACACACCACCACTCACACACACACACACTTTCACTGTTCACAGTTTGGCGAGAATATAATAATAATAAATAATAAATATTCTTTATTGCACCACAACAGGAGAGAAACATCTTACAAAAAATATTGCTTAATAAATAATGTTAACAACAGGCGGTCTTATCGCTTTAAAGCGATCTCTATGATATGATATAAATGTATAGTATGTACGTTTTCATTTGAATAAACACATTAATATATATATATATATAAATATGGTTGTCTTTCAAAATTTGCATACTATTTTTAGCCATTTTATTTAAACCTCCCGTGGGAATCAGACATTATAATGTGATGAAAACGGGTCAGTCACCTTTATAAGGTCGAAAAACGCTCAACATCCGTTGAGCTGAATTGTCATACCTACTTATGAAGTATCACCAGGGACGTGCTCTGATGATAGATAGAGTAGGTGGCTGTTGGTATTCTCTGGTTTTCGGTTTCAACTACTCAAAACATGTTATTATTTCCCATCGTGTCCACTATCTAAAGTTAGGAGGTGTCTGGAGAAGATTGCTTTTTAGCGATAAGGCCGCCTCTCGTCTACCACTGTTTACGTTTAATTTAATTTTAGTTTTCTTCTATGCATTATTTCGGTGAGCAATATTTTTATCGTAGTTTTCTTATAGACTGTTTCTTAATTGCTGTTCGAATTCTCTTGACGCGTTAACAATAAAGTCGCGTTCACATATTTTAGATCACTCTTCGTGCACATATTTCCGAACTTCGTTCAAAACTGCCTCACCTTTTGCACGATAAAAACCCACCGCCGCCTTCTAGATCAAGCGTCACTTGACATGTTTCGCGACGTATACGGGCGTTTGAGCCCGTCTAGGTCAAGTTGGTGTTTAAGGGGGCGTGATTAGACGTCAGGAACGGGGATAAGGTGCAAAACAATGACGTAATATAAAAAGAGGTTGCCAACTGTGCAACCTTTCGGCACATTTATAAATGATTATGATTATGATTATGACATTTCCAGTGATAAAAGCTCTATGGAATGACTGGTGGTCCAAGGCCAAATGGAAGCCAAAGGAGCACGCGGTCGATTCCCGAGTCGCTATGGACAGACCTATTCAGTAAATTAACCGAGTCCACTCTGGTCCAATGCGAACGCAATTCACACTTGCAAGGGCATATTACCTAACTACATAAATACTACTTATTATCGTATTGACGAGAGACATCATTCTGATCTTGACTAGTTTTGTTGTTATTGACTCATCTCAACATCTCTGACAATATTACATTAAGTCCGCAATAAGCTCGATTCTCCATACAAACGTAGTTACGCTCTCATTTTAAAACTACGTGTTGGATTGTAACGAAACTTTGCACATACAATGACATGCGGTATATCTGTGTCTGTAATTAGTTTATGTAGCTTCAGATAGCATAGTAAAAAAAATACAGCGAATTTAAGTTTTTCATACAAAAATCATTTTTGCTGTATTTCGTTTGTTTTATAAATTGGAACCATAAAAACTAATTACAGACATAGATATACCTCATGTCATTGTATATCAAAGTTTCGTCACAATCCAACACGTAGTTTTAAAATGAGAGCGTAACTACGTTTGTGTGGGAAGGTGAAATTCGGCCGAGCTTACTGCGGACGCTTAATGTTCGTTTTTTTGGTTTTGTTTTGACGCTTAGACCGTATACGTATATCTCTAAGAACATTAGAATAATTATTAATTGTATTTGGTTGGACGCTCAGAGACCTTATACATCTCTGGAATACTGAATTAATACTCTCTCTTGTTGTTAATGCTGATACAGACCTTATATCGAATATAATGGTCATATTTTGCAATTTTGTTTTGTTTTCATTTACTTGTGTGACATTTAGTTTGATAACCGTTTATATCGGTCCTTAATCTGCAAAATTAAAATTATTATTCTGTAAGATTATTATTATTTTATTGTAAATTATCGTTTGACATGTTAAAGTGCCTTTGTGGCCTATTTGCAGAATAAATAGTTGATTTTGATTTTTTGATTTTGCAACGTCAATGGCAAAAATGGAAGCACATTGCCAAGAAACCTCTGGATAATGAAACTTAATGCATTATAACTCCAAATACCACACCTACAAAAATACGATCACTCTGCCAAGTGCCAGACTTAGAAGAGAGAGATATGTTAGACGAGTATACTGCGTGGAACGGAACGATGGACTTTCCCGCAAGAGGGGGATTATTGAGCGCTAGTACGTCACATTTTTCAGATTAACTATTTTTTTGACGCGTTTTTTTTTTACCTTTGTATGGAGCGTTAGCCGACTGGAGCGACGAGCTCCATACAAATGTTAAAAAAAAATCGCGTCAAAAAAAATAGTTTATCTGGAAAATGTGACGTACTAGCGCTCAATAATCCCCCTCTTGCGGGAAAGTCCATCGTTCCGTTCCACATTGTATATGGTAAGGTTGGTCAATTGGCCAAGTTTTAGTGTGCGACTTTCGGAGCGTGTATAAATATGTTGCCTATACGAAATGACAACGTGTAAAAATGGCCAAGCTTACGCTTATAGGTGACCAGTTAAAAAAGCAGGACGGTATCCTACTAGTAATTTCTGGGATCGAAACAGAAAAGTATACGGTGAGGTTGGTTAATTGAACAAGTTTTAGTGTGTCACTTTCGAAGCGCGTAAAATTATATATCTAGTTTTCATATTTACATCATTAGTGTAAAAGGTAATTATGGGTTCGAAGATGGCGTTTCAAGGGCCTTATAACATTCATTCAGGGCTAAAAGATTTCGTAGCGCTACCTACCCAATAACATGGGGAACTCCGTATGTAGAGGAAAGCACCTACGAGTAGAGCCATATAGCGGGCTCGTGCCCCCAAAAGTGTAATTCAACTAAAGGGCTTAGACTAAAGGGGAAATTTATGATAAGTGGCGTATCTATAAATTGCAATTGTAGATACAAAAAGTCGTAAAAAATTGTCGTCATATTATTTTTACAATGATCGGATCTTTGTTAAATTATTATGACATTCGAAGCGCTACGCTGTAGTTCATCGCGGCCATATGTAGTGAAAAGCGCGCGTTGCGTAAATGGGTTAACCAGTTCAAAATATATATATCGCCTAGCCTAGCGATAATCGCGTACTCACTTATACCCCCTTTCTTTCCCTTAGGGATAAGTATTGGGATAAAAAATATCCTATATCCTTTCTGAACTAAGGTTCACTCTGACACCTACTGAAACTACCTATATCCATGACTTTTGTCAAAATTGGTTCAGCCGTGTCAGCGTACAAATGTGACAAATAGAGTGTTATCTTCGTTCCGACTTCGTTTAAAAAGAGAACAATAGTGTCTCTGCTCACCTTCAAATTACACATGAGTGGTGTACATACCTGCCTACTCTCTGGCAGCAAATACTTTAACGAAATTTATCGTATTTTTCTAGACTACCCTTGTTACACTGAATACACGCGTTCCGTGTAATTGCGGGTCGTGTACCCGAAAAACACAGTAACCTGTTATCAAACAGTTAGTAATTTAATAAAGGTTTATTCAAGAAGGCCCTAGGAAGGCCTTAACTGTCTGGTCTCTGGACACGCAATAACACCAGCATTGCATGAACTATTTTATTTTTTGATAATTAAATGCAAGGTTTTTTCGTAATTGTAGTTTCCACATCAAATCAAAATATAGTTACATTTATATACTTTTTTTATTGTTTGTAACTGTTGTTTTTTAGAAAAAGTAAATGATTACATTGGATATTGGTAGTTTCAGAACACATAGCACGTAGAACCGATGGACGTTGGGGCGGAAAGGTTCTCGAGTGTCGACCACGTACCGGAAGGCGCGGCGTGGGTAGGCCCACGGTAAAGGTTGCGGGAGTCGCTGGATGTGGGTGGCGCAGGACCGGTCACTTTGGTACTCTTTGGGGGAGGCCTATGTCCAGCAGTGGACGTCTTTCGGCTGATATGATTATGAGTTTTACAACAGAATCAGATATGATAAATCGTGTTGATTTAGTGTGGCCTTTATTTTACTAGATTAGTCTAGTGAGACGCATAGTTACTTATATTACTTGGTCATGCGTGTATCATATTTACATTCCCGAGGGGTAATTGCGTTACTTTTCGAAAGAGCGTTAGGGCAACTTAACTGTCAGTTTCCCATACGATAAATTTAATTTAGATCTACTAAAGCTGCATACAAAACGTTACGCAAAACAAGCTGGTAAGTTTTTTTTCATCTATTCATAATCAGTATGTTGAGATCATTTCTTAGGGATATACTAGTTATAACCATATCGCATCTTTAACTATATTACTGCAACACATGTTTGTAATGTAAATAAGGATACATTCCGAAGGGCTCTAAAATACACAGTTGTATATGTCCTACTGCACCATCCCCTGTACTGTGCTCGTCCGGTGTTAATTATAAAATAATGAATGTTTTAACGAAATTGCGTATTGTTCCTTTTAATTGAGTTACCAAGCTTTGTCGCTATTGTGAGGTTTTTTGAAAATTATCAACAACTTTTGTTGATTTTATGCGCCAAATTGGTCAACCTTCCCGGCTTTTGTTCTCTTACTTAATAAATCAATAGATAAAGCTATTAATGGACATTTATTTCTGAACTAGCTGTATTTGTACCTGCGACCTCGCTTGTCGCGTGTTGGGAATTAACGCATTTCTTCTCTTGGACATAGGACACATGCAGTTCTAATTTAACCCATCATGGTGTCTCCTTTGCCCGCCCTACATCATCGTGCAAAACATTTACCTGGTACACCAGGTAAATGTTTTGCACGAGGCAGTTACAACTGGCGCTCCCGTATCGGCCTTGCGAGTTATGTCGCACCACCATGACATAGACGCATCATAGCTGTACAAGATGATAATGACAATGATAATGTATATTTAAACAGCGTGCCCTTGTTAAGGTCAATTTACGTCTCCATTGACCTTAAAGGTACATGATTTCCCTCTCCATGTGACAGTAAAAGTCCCTCGAGTCGCCATGACCATAGATCTCGCATTAAACAGCGTAGCAAAAAATACAGTAGGTCGTGTATAAAATAAACACATACAGCACAGTCGACCTCCAAGACCAAGGTAACCGACATAGCCCTCCGAATAGCTAAACTTAAGTGACAGTTGGCGCCACATTGCACGTAGAATCGATGGCCGATGGGGCGGAACGGTTCTCGAGTGGCGACTACGTGCCGGAAAGCGCAGCGCCGTTAAGACCCTCCACAAGGTGGACTGATAATCTGGTTAATGTCGCGGGAGTCCGCTGGATGCGGGCGGCGCAGGACCGGTTATTGTGGCACTCTTTGGGGGAGGCCTATGCCCAGCAGTCGTCTTTCGGCTGATATGATGATGATATTGGTACGCCCCGAACTTCACAGTTCGCACTCGCGATGTACTTGTGAATCCATCCTGCGCTATTCAACATTCATTTATACTCGACACTCGAGTTATCGTCGGGCAAACATTTAAACATACATACATTCAAGGCTAACTAAGGCCGTCAAAATGTAGGTTTTTTTGAGCCGATATCTTCTTTTGTCTCAATCGGCCTACTAAACTTTTCACCATCGTCTGGAGTGTTTTACGCGCCCTTTTTACGAGCGCCGTTTGGCGTTCCTCCACGCCCGCCTTTTTGCAGAGTAATTCGTTTGTCACGTTAGTGCTGTGGCGGTTCGATAATTATGCGGTAATTAACGTCGATAAAATATCGATTAATAACGGAATGCCATTTCTTTCTCTTGAACTCGTTAATAGTTTCAGTTGAGCTGTTCAAAAGTTCGCATAGATACATCTAAATCCAAGAGAGGTTTTAAAAGATAATCAGAGCAAAGAAACTGTCAGAAAACAAACATGTTGTGTATGTGATATATCGAACGCATGCAAATAGGCTGAAGCTATTTTCTAAATATAAAAGCGCGTTCATTTCTGCGATACGTGTACCTATTTAATGTCCTACCTAATAGTATGAAGATGCTAGAGGGTAATAAATTCAAATCTAAGTTGAAATCTTTTCTCATGGACAATGTATTTCGTAGTTTAAACGATTTTTTTGAGTACCAGCAGCGCATGAATTGCGAGTAGATTAGCTATATATTCAGTCAGTGAAAAGTATCACTATTAACTTTTAATTTTAAGATTGAACATTGTACGCTCGAAATGAGCAACTGATGTTACTTTCTATATATTTTTAACACCTGTATGTACACAGTTTACAATGAATAAATACTTTAATTTACTTTACTTTACTAAAAATATATGACATTATAAGACATTTAAGGATTCATGTGGGTAGCTCTTATCAGTTACAAGATTGGATGATAGGAGTATTTTGCAGTAGATTCCTATTACTTCTGCAATATACATTTAACATATTATTGTCCGTAGCGCCGTCAACGAAGGAACGCCGGTCGACTATGGTAAAAATCCTTCTAATCCCCAAAAATATGAGTATGTCTCAATAGAGATAAAGAATAATGAACAATTCATAGCCCCTGGGTGTACTCATAGAGTTATTTCTTTTTGCTGACAATGTCACCATGCCATAAGTGTGTGACGGATGAGTGAATGACACCTCAGTCACGCTTATTCAATCGGTTTAAAATATACCATGCAAAGCAAATTCACAATGCTATCTTATAGCTGTAGCTCTGTGAACTGTAGAAACCGCAAGGCTGGCTTTTCTTAAATTTCAAAAACTGAATCAGCAAAGAAATAAAGCGGCCGTATTCATAAACGTCCTACAAGCCTGTTTTAACTGAAATGGCGTTAAAATTCGTTTGCCCTTACCTGTCACTTTGACATTTGTGTTCGTAAGAAGGAGACGAAGAGGAGAAGAAGGAACAAAGCACATTTTATTTAGCAGAGGCTTTTTAAGTTTTATGAATAAGGGAGTAAGTATATAATTATTGAGCCTGCTCACCAAATTTCACGAGATTTGGTTGAATAATTCAACCTGTTGTGAAGAACAGCCGGACAGCGGGACATCTGGACATCAGGACATACGCAAGAATTTCGGTTCAAGCTGAAATGGAGAACTTCGTTCGCTTCGCTGGCTCGTTCAAATATCGTGTAGACAGTTTTACAGTCTCATATACTTACTAGAGTTTTATTGAGAGATTTAACTTCAGGGGGCTTAATGATTCCTATTCTATCATGGTTGTCACGTTTTGAACACTGCGTGACTGCAAGAGTGGCAGATCCACAAGGATGAGTTATGAAATGGCAAATTTACGCCCGGTATAAAGACGAAACTTCCAAGAGACCGAATGGTATTGTACTGTGCATTGCATATGAGCATTTTTATAGTTACGATGATAAACATAACCTTTTGCGGTGGGAAAGTGACTACCGCCTTGGGATCTTTCCTTTGAGACGAGCATGAATTCTTTATCAGCCTCCGCAAATCTGCGTTCTGAAACACGGCATGAAAAATGCAGGTGGCGGGAGATGCATTAAAATATGATTTCTGTAACTTTTGCGTAACTTCTGAAGGTATATATATATATATATATATACATATATATGTAATATATATAATATTATAAATGCTAAAGTTTGGATGTTTGTATGTATGGATGTTTATGTTTAGATGTTTGGATGTTTGTTACTCAATCACGCTTGAACGGCTCAGCCGATTTCGATGAAATTTTGCACGAAGATGGTTTGTGGCTTGGATTAGTTTTTATCCTGAACCCACGCAGACAAAGTCGCGGGCGGAAGCTAATTGTACATAATCACAGGTCGTGATGAGACATCAAGATGTGGGATGCGTTATTAATCATTGAATATTATTTAGGGTCATTATCATAAATTTAAGAGGTGTCCTCTTGTCGCTGGTGTATTTACCATTTATCTCTGTTCGTCCCTTTGATTTGCTGATACGACACGACACCAGCTTTTTCCTTTATTTGGGCCATATAACTGCGCCGTGGTCTTCCCCTGCCTCTCCTTCCTTCGATCTTTCCTTCCATGATGGTTTTAAAGACCGATCAGTAGGTAGATGGGTTTTAAGAATTATGTCATGTCTATTTTAGTGCACACGTAATGTCTAAATTACGATAGCACCCACACCCAATGCTTTATTGAAGATTTCTTATCGCTCAATATTTCGATCAAATATATTTCCTCCGTGACACACCCTTCTACACATAAATTTAGCTCCATGCGAAACCCACTTCATAATTTTCTTCGACCCGTCATAAAATTATATGGCCTCATCGATATCGAAAGTTTACGAGGCACAACACTAGTGGTATACGACACATTTCTATGCTAATGGGGTGAATGCGAGTGACAACACTAGGGTGAACTAGAGGAAAAACATACTATTAAGTATATGGCTGTCTTATTGTGATATTGATATATGGGGTGATTTTGATACGCAATTAAGTAAGAGGAGCATTTTATTATAATATTCGTGTGTATTTAAGAGTCCGCAGTAAGCTCGGTCGAATTCCACCTTCCCATACAAACGTAGTTATGCTTTCATTTTAAAACTACGTGTTGGATTGTGACGAAACTTTGCATAGACAATGACATGAGGTATATCTATGTCTGTAATTAGTTTATATGGTTCCAGTTTATAAAACAAACGAAATACAGCAAAAACAAGTTTTGTATGAAAAACTTAAATTCGCTGTATTTTTTTTACAATGGTATCTGAAGCTACATAAACTAATTACAGACATAGATATACCTCATGTCATTGTACATGCAAATTTTCGTTACAATCCAACACGTAGTTTTAAAATGAGAGCGTAAATACGTTTGTATGGAGAATCGAGCTTACTGCGGACTCTTAAGGCTGGTTTTAGTGTCACGCTGACCGTCGGCGCTGAGAGGCTAATATGTACGATGTTGAGGGAGCGTTTTAGAATAACGCTGAGCGGTGAGCGCTGACGATCGTCAGCATATCATACATCAGCTACGCGCCGACCGCTCGGCGCCAACGGTCAGCGTGACACTAAAACCCGCCTTAATATAAGTAAAAAACCGGCCAAGCGCGAGTCGGACTCGCGCACGAAGGGTTCCGTACCATTATCTATAAAAACAGTAAAAAAAGTTTGTTGTATGGGAGCCCCCCTTCAATATTTATTTTATTTTGTTTTTAGTATTTTTAGTTATAGCGGCAACAGAAATACATCATCTGTGAAAATTTCAACTGTCTAGCTATCGCGGTTCATCGGATACAGCCTGGTGACAGACAGACGGACGGACAGCGAAGTTTTAGTAACGGGGTCCCGTTTTTACCCTTTGGGTACGGAACCCTAAAAATGTAGAAAATCATACGCAATTCAACCTAGCCCCAGTATAGCCAAATAGTAATCATCACCATCGTCATCAGCATCACAAATCAGCCGAAAGACGTCCACTGCTGGACATATGCCTCCCCCAACGAGTGCCAAAGTGACCGGTCCTGCGCCACCCACATCCAGTGGAATCCTGCGACCTTTACCAGGTCATCAGTCCACTTTGCCGGGAGATTACCCGATTATATTAAAAGGCAGTCTTCTTCATACAATTTACTTGTAGATAACTGCTTTTTTAAGAATGACGGCAGAATTGTGCAATGTTATCCTAAGGGTGACCATTTGTTAGTTGTAATTAAAAAGTAATCTCGTTTCTCGGCGTATTGGTTCGCTGTAAGGCCGTGTAAACTAATTAAATAATCAATAAATATAAATCAATCACATTGACAAAACAGAAGAATAAAATCTTTAAAAAAAATTTTTTTGGTGTACCTCCCCTACATCTAAAGTGGGGATGTCATTTTTTTTCTCGTTAAACCCATAATTGGATAGCTTGTTCAAAAATATTATTGCTTTCTTTTCAATGAACATAAAGGCAGATGGGTGAGCCGGGTGCAGCAATTAATTATGCATGCACTGCGTTATATTAAATAATTTAGTTGGAAAATGTTGTTAAACTGCAAAAGTGATTAATGATATCGCGCGGCTCTGCCCTTATTATTATTATTTTGGCAGTGGCTTCCGGACTGTGAGAACCCTTGTGATCGCTACTTACTACAATTCTTGGTTAAGTCGAAGAATTGCAATTGCAACTTTGTTCTCCTTCGGGCACATGATGTGTTTGCCCAGAATCGAGTTACGGCTGCTCATAAGGCGAGGGCAAGGGTCAAGGGTCGGTTAGGTGGTAACTAGTAACTAGACCGCATTCAACGGAGAGCGATTCGAATTGTCGGCTGCCAGCGTGTTTCCGATCGGCTTGATCCCTTAGCACTGCGTAGAGATGTAGCCTCGCTTTGCATTTTCTACCGCATGTACAGTGGGGAGTGTTCCGAAGAATTGTTCGGATTAATCCCCGCCGCTTCCTTCCGCCATCGCCCTACGCGACAGCTTTTCCATTCTCACCACGTAGATGGTTGGCAGTCCTCAACTGTGCGTTTCTCCCGAAACGTTCTGCCTCGCACAGCCAAACTCTGGAATGAATTGTCACCTGCGGTATTTCCGGACCGTTATAACCTTCAAGCGTTCAAGAAAAGAGCGTACTCCCATCTTAAAGGCCGGCAACGCACCTACAACTCTTCTGGTGTTGTAAGTGTCCATGGGCGTCGATTATCGCTTACCATAAGGTGATTACTGCTCGTTTGCCTCCTATATCATAAAAAAAAAAAGTTGGTCTGGTAAAGGTCGCGGGAGTCCGCTGGATGCGGGTGGCGCAGGACCGGTCATTGTGGTACTCTTTGGGGGAGGCCTATGTCCAGCAGTGGACGTTTTTCGGCTGATATGATGATGAATCGGTTAGGATGTGTGTAGGTGTCTCCTCTGCTTCAAGGCAGTCTACACTGCCTTGGTCACGCAATCCTAACGCTTGCATGTGCTTATTTAGGCAACAATGCCCCGTGCCCGTGTATTACAAGGAACGCAAGGATGCAAGAATGCAACGCCCATCCGCGGTATTACATCTTTTCTCGGAATTCAATCTAACTCTTGTCAAATTTCATCTAAATCGGTCCAGCGGTTTAAGAGTCCGCAGTAAGCTCGGCCTAATTTCACCTTCCCATACAAACGTAGTTACGCTCTCATTTTAAAACTACGTGTTGGATTGTGACGAAACTTTGCATGTACAATGACATGAGGTATATCTATGTCTGTAATAACGGTAATGTAATAATAAGGGAACAGACAGGCAGACCGAATGACGAGTTATTTTCCAATTTTTATAGGAGTAAGCATGGATTGTTATGAACGGAGGGATTGGGTTTCCCGTTCAAATTCGAGTAGGTACATCCGGAAACATTTAAACCCTCGCTCCTGGAATGTACATACAAAGTTTCAAGTTCAACTTTGGTGTAGGGTTACTGCCCACCCAGTCTGGTTAAGCTGAAATTTACGGTGTCACTATTAAACGTCAGGGTTGTCACTTAAGTCGCTTTACCGTGCACTCTAAATAAAATATCTATTCAGATTAGAGTTATCGTTTTTGTATTGAGACGTTGCCACGGGGTAAGGAATGGGAGGGAGATTTCTGGCTGGCTAAAGAGTGGTGTTCGGTCAACGTTCAAGCGTATGAGATAGTAACATACAGACGTTAATAGTAATTTCTAGTTTTGAGCTAGATATTTGTATTGTACCTAATGCAACGTTAAAAAAAACTGACGCAAAATCTGTTCTTTTATGAACTTAAGTTAAATCAATATGACTGTAATGAATGACAATGCATTCGGTGTTCGTGTTCGTCGGTTAAATCCAACAAATTAAAGTATTCAAGTAAAAAATATTGTAAAACTCGTGTGGAGCGAATAACTTGAAAAAAAGGAAATTATTTAAAATAAAGAAAAATAATATAATTATTATTTTGTAAAAAATACATATACGTTACCGAAATAATTATATTTTGCATTCAGTTTGTTTTTTTTTCTTTGGCTTTATTTTAGGTACCCCGAAATCTGTAATAAATTATTATGATACATATTTCGTTTTCTTAGACTTTGATGATGTTGGTTGTATGGTGCTAGCTATTAGTGATGAATAGTTTTGGAATGGCTTATATGTTGACGGATGTAGGAGTGTGAGGGTGTGGAGCTGGATGAGCGAACACGATATCAGAATACTATATAAATCTATATATAACTATGTATGTATCTCATCCCATCTTCAAAAATCAGTTGAAGCATTATTACTTATCGCTCCCTTAAGTTGCCTATAAATTTTGTAATCAAGGTTCCATTGCTTTTATGTAAGTATGTATATGTATGTTACACACTTTTGTATTCTAATTAGAAGTATGTATTAAAGTGTGTATCTATTGTTTGAGTAAATTTAGATGTGTTATTTTATTACGCTCCTTTAGCTGTATTCCTGCACTGCCTGTTTACAATTCTTGTTAAATATTCCTGCTACCCAAAGTTTTTCTGGAAGAGACCGCTTTAACGCGATAAGACCGCCTGTTGTTGCCATTCTAAATTGTACCGAATGTATTGTCTCTGTTATTTGTGGTGCGATAAAGAATATTATTATAAAGCAGAAGATTGTAGAAAAAAAATCTTCATTTTCACCTGGGCTCTCCGGGGTCGTAACCTACATGTTCGTAAACTTGTTACTTTACGCATAGGTATACCATTATCATATCATCGCATATCTATACCTTTATCGTCTACAAATACGTACTTATAAGTGAATTACCTAGTTCATGGAAAGGTTGATTATATACTCAAATGACGGAATGACATTATAATTACGATTGACATTATAATTACGATTTGTGACATTTTTACCAGTGAATGTTTATCTTTTTTTTTGTTATTTTAGCATGTAATGATTTGGTGTTTACACTGTAAGCTTTCAATGTATTATTGTGAATAAATAAATAAATAAATAAACCTCGATATCCTCACACATATCTCACTATAAAACAATGTATTTGCTCGATTTATTATAAATGTAATCATTTTAACACTTATTTTATTTTAAACGTGCCGCTAAGAAGAGTGGCCAGTGAGTATCATAAAGTATGTTTATTATTAAAAAGTTAAGCTACGTGTTTTACCGTTTATCAACTCAAGAAAAAGCCTTTTGACGCCTTTACATGCTTAGAAGCGCTTAGGGTTTCATGCGTCTCCACTCAAATCAATACCACGTGGCTGATACATAAATTCCCGACGTGTAGGCCGATCCACCCACGGTCCCGGTGTAGTAAAGGGCTTATCTTATAATATAAACAAACAGAATGACACGCTTTTATTAGTACTTGTAATTTATTGGAGGCACCGTGTCGCCTATGACATACAATGATGTATTCGGTTCGGTTCAGAAGAGGTTATTTATTTATTTTATTTATTTATTGAAAAATACATTTACGTTACATTAAAGTAATAATAACCAATGCGTCACGGAACTAAAAACAACAAATAATACTATTTAGGCGACGAAACGGCGTGGCCCGGTTGCATCGTCATCTCCGGTGTAGGATTCGGCAGATTGCCCCGGAACCGTCGAAACACGACACCCTTCGGCCAGAAGTCAGCACATGCGATGGTCTCCTGCAGCGGTCGCGGCACGCGCACCACAAACGAGCTGAAGTGCACATAGTGGCGCGAACGCAGCTGGAACACCCTCAGCGAGAAACCGGTCTTCTGACGAACGTACTCCACCACATCATCAGCCGTGGCGGTGTAATGCAGGCGCGATACATATAACGCCTTGCTCGGTGTGGCAACCCGCAGACCGGAACCAACCGGTTCTGCAGTACCACACTGGCTCTTGCGCGGCTTGCGCTTCCTCGACACCGTTGTAAAACCCTCCTTATCCACATCGCTGCGCGGGGGCTTCTCCTTTGGAGGAACTCGAACTTCACGCGCTCTTGAGGGCGCGTCTCTCCGGTCGGCTGCGACAGACCGACCAGCTACGGCATCAGCATAGCGATTACGTGATTTAGAGGATGGGGCGGTTATGAAGTCCTCCCGTCTTTAGAGACCTGCGTAGCATGTTTGTCATTCTATCACTTATCGATTTTTATTTATCGCATGGCAAATCAGTGTATATAGAATCTGAACACGTCTCTGTTGTCGAGGCATCAGAGACGTTTTCAGATATTTGTGAGCACTTTGGCCGCTCTTATATATCTGATGGCGACTGTACCTACGGTTGCCAGGTTGTTGTACTTTTAGCACCGCCCAGGGGTCACGTGTAGGGCGGCGCTGGGTAATTCCTACGGATGTGTGCAACCTTCGACCCCTAAGACTTATCGCTACCGATAAGTCATCCGTCACGCTGCGAAAGTGTTTTATCCACAACGATATAAAAAAACAGAAAATTTGAAAAACACCCGACATTTTCATTTCAAAGTCCAATATCTCAAGAACGGCTTAACAGATTTTCATGAAACATGGCTAAGAACACTCGGGATAAAATTATCTATGACTCAAAAAAAACTAAATGAAAATCGGCTCATCCGTTTGGGAGCTACGATACCACAGACAGATACACAGATACACAGACACACGGACAGACACGTTAAACTTATAACACCCCTCTCTTTGCGTCGGGTGTATCTTAGTTAGGCCCGCTGCACGGCTAGCACAAGGCCGACTATCCGTTTCTTTCTTATAAGAACACAAGAAGAAAGAGATAGATAGTTTATCTGGCGCGCGAAACAACTCGCGAACGATCTTTGTGCTATAATTTTATAGCCATGCCGGGCTATTGGAGTTACAAAATGTCCCTTTCATTTTCCCTGCTTTGCTTTTGTCTGAAAATCTGAAAAAGGACAACACTTGGGAGAATGGGGATGTCCCCATTTGTCCTTTTCTGTGAACGCAGTTTGGAATTGAGGAAAAAAAGCCTTTTCAATGCAGGAACTCCATTCTAAACACGAGGAAAGATTGTGACCGGATAATTGGGTTCGGAGATTACCCCATGCATACAAACTAAAAAAGCTACAACATCGCCGAATTCTCGCCTTTATAATTTGATTACCTATAGACTACATTTTAATTTTACAAGCATGGATCTAAATTTACTATAATAACTCTTCTAGTCGTTTCATCACCAAATTCCATTAGTATTTCAACCGCCTTTGACCAAGTTTACTCTTAACTTAATGTTTCAAAAGTTTGTTAGATTATTTAGTTGTATCGTCATTTGTTTAGTTTTAGTGTTAATTATATTTAGTATAGTAGTTTTTAGCCAGGGCCGCACTGAAAATCAGCGCCACGGCTTGTCGTGGCAATATGCTGAGTGGGGCCCCTCCTTTTAGCGTCGCTTGTTCTTATATTGATATGTTTTGTGTAATCGTTTATTGTGGCGTTAATAAATGATTATCTTACCTTATCTTATCTTATCTTAAAAATAAAAGCGCTTGTGCAATACTCGTAAGTTGATTATCCCATCATGAATCTTACTGTGAAGAGATAAGATTGAAAATATAACAAAAATAAATTGTATACGTCATCCGCTTAAGTATTCTGTTCTGTTCGAAACTTCAACCATTCCGCGAATTTGAATTAAATTTTATTCTAAATCGTATGATGAATATGCGATTGCTTTGAATTTAAGCTATAAAACTTTGTCAATAGTGTTGCATTTTGGGCTTAGTTAACGTAATGTTATACGAGCTTGCAGCCTTAATTTAATCTCCTTGCTATGCAGCCATTGTTATCGGTCTTACAAAAGTCGTATTGGGTTGTATTAAGGTCTAATTTTGAATTGCAACCAATTCCTTCACGCGCGTTTCTGGTCTGTGAGTAATGGTGTAACTTCAGTTTAATTATAACTTGTCAAATATTTTACTTTAATAAATGGAAATTGTAGTAGTTTTTACTCGGTGCTAACCTAGAGTAAGTAAACTTATGAAAGCTAAATTTGCTTTAACTAATTAACAGTATAATACTTTTTACAAGCAAACTTGGCCATTGCCACACAGTAAGTTGAGATTATTTGAGTTGGCTGTATTGCATCAAAGTAGTAAATTGAAAAAGGAACTCTACAGTCTAAGATACAAGATTTCAATTCTAATGTCAGTTTTATAAAAAGGGTCTCATTAAATGGACTGCGTTATGTAACAACGAAAAAAAAGTTATTTATATATTTAAATCAGGCATCAAGGCCCATATTACAAATAAGTACTTAAAGAATAACATACATATCAATATAAACCTTATTAATAACTAACACACACAATTACTGCGACGTGTTGCGGAGAGTAACCGATCAGTTCTTAGCATGATATACTATCTACTCAGTGTTGTTGTTCAAAAAACACTCTTAATGCCTTAGTACAAAGAGTTGAATCAAGCGAGATGTCATTATTTGTAAGAACCAGCGCACATATTTGTTAAGTAATAAATAATGATTCTCCAGTCACTTTTACAAAATGCACTAAACAGGATTTTGTTTATTATTCTAGTTATTTTGAAAATCAGTATCGAATTAACCGCCTACAATGGCGTTTAATTCGTTACCTAATACGTAACACCACTCGCATGATTATTTAATAATCTCAACCATAGACGGTCACCATCATTTTATTGCATGCTTGCAAGGGTTTTGAGGGACTTACATTTGTCTCTAGCCGTCAGTACAACGAATCCTCGAACCAACAATGGATCAGCAACGCGCTTGATACCATTCGAAGCTACCATAAGCTACGGCGTTTGCTTACGAACAGTACCTTTGCTTGTTTGCAACCATAGTGGTATTTAAAAAAAGTGTATAAAGCGCACACTAAGCCCTTTGTTATAGAACCCTCAATTTGGGTATTCCCAGTTCGACAACACAGTCGTAAAAAGATCTTTTATTCAAGCACAATAGTCTCCGAAAAGTTGTGTAATTCCCCCAAATGACTTAATGGAAAAAAGGAAGAGTCTTGACGGCTTCAGATCAAATAACTTTTGTGCTTACTGCCTTAAAGTAGGTTTTAGCGTTCCGTATGAGAACGAAAAGAACCTTCCACGATTTGTAAAGTAAAGCAAATTCACGCTAAAGAAAGCGTCGTGACACATATCTTGTTAATAAGTTCCATTAGGGTTATGACTAAATTTTTCGAACGACCAAAACTTAACTGGCGTTTTCACCATAAAAAAATACAAAAATACAGGTAATTGAACAACAACTTTTCTTTGTTCCTTTGAGCCGGATTTGATATTGTGCCAGCCCTAATACTGTCTGAGAAAACTATTGAAACAATACTGAATATCGTCCTAGTTACAAGCTAAGTTTGGCTAGAAACAAAACCCCGCTAACTTGCTTAAGATGCCTGCACGCCGGCGCCTGCACCTGACCACTCTGCTGTTCGGGGTGGTAAAACAGGAAACCCCCACCTACCTTTTTCATAAACTAGTTTGGTCCAAAAGTGCGCGCAGGTTTAAGGCAATGGCCATTATACCTATGCACCGAACCGCTGCGTTCAGAGGTAGTTTCAAATTTGCGGCGTCTAAGTGCTGGAATGATATCCCTCCTCCTATCCAAAGGGCGCTTAGCAGATACACTTTTAAGCGTATGCTTAAAGGCTATTTGTTGACGCTCCAGAAATCAAAATCCTGATCCCCAGCCCACCAATAAATATGCCAATTTCTCATTTCTTATCTAGTTTTTGTTTTTAATGTGTACTGTAAATATAAATATTTTATTGAAGCTGCATCTAGGTAGTGTGTAAATGTATTATCTCACTTTTTATTTATGTTTATTTCTCTTTCGCCTGTCCCAATACTGTAGGTAGTTTATTTATTACATTTGTATGACGTTTCCGTGAGTCACTGACAGTGCTGGCTGAAAATCAGCGCTGCAGGTGTCTGACACCTCAGCATAATGCTGAGCCAGTGTCCGGTTCACTGCCGCAGAGACACACTTGTTTCATGTTTTATCTGTTTTCTGTTTTTTGATTATTTTATTGTTTAACACGTGTGTCCTGTGTGTTTGTGAATAAATGTATCTTTCTTTCTTTCTTTCTTTCAAAAGAACTAAATACTGTATCGTTTAGTATAAATACAGATAAAACCTGGTTTAACTGTTGATATGTGTATTATTTTGTATTACTATGTTCTAGGGGTTTGATCTGAGGGTACCTATTCTTAAGCCATATCTGATATACTTAAGGTTTTATTTTGGTTTTTGGTTTAATTTTTGGGGGTGTTTTTTTTTCAAAATTTGAGTTATTCAAGTTTTCACTTCTGCCGGCACTCCCGGAGTGCAACCCGGTCTTTTTTTGTTTTAGGGACTTTATGATGCCTTCAATCGTCTAGCAAATTTATTTCGGACAAGCCTTTCAAGCTTAATTTGAGACTCTTTGACTGACTCCTTGGTACGATTTAAAGAAACAAAAGGTTATTAATCTGGCTAAACATGTTACCTAAGTGTCCTTTTCATAATTGCTCAATTGAAAAGCTGCGGATTAACTGTGGTGAATATCTATTTTAACATAAATAAATTTTTTCTCCCCACGTTTTGGATTCCCTTCAATTTCTGATGCAAGCGAAATGAGGGAGATAGCTAAAAAGATCAGCTAAAAACCAAAGCCTAACGGACATTCATGGCGTTGAACCATCACTAGACCAGGTCGACAGAAACGCTCCAAGATAGTTACATTGTATGTCAAAGTCGGAGTTGTCATAAGTAACATATTATATTCTCTAAAAGGCCACCATGCACAGATCCAAACCATTTTTTTAACTAAAAGAAATGAGTACACTATGCCCAGATGTTTCGATTTACGAATCATGTGGAATTGCAGCTCGATAAGTACAATTTAGTGTAATATGTATTTGTCCGAAATCGTTATTGTTACTCGGGAGAATTGAGTAAATTTTGTCTAAACCTTGCTTTACGTCGAGCTCCCAGGACGAACTGTGTACCTTATTAAAGCACTAATTAAACACATGTGTAATTTTTAATTAAAAATGTGATACCAAAAAAAAACCGCCAAGTAAATTTGTATTTTTACTAAACGATACAGTCTTTATATAGGTATGTCACGGGTAGGTAATTTAATAGTTAAACAGTCGAGAAAATGTAGCATTTATAGTATACTAGCTTCCGCCTGCGACTTCTTCTGCGGGAACTCGGGATAAAAATTATCCTATATTTAAATCCACGCTAAAAACTATCTTCGTGCAAAATTTCATCCAAATCGGATGAGCCGTTTAAGCGTAATTGAGTAACAAACATCCAAATATCCAAATATTCAAACATCCAAACTTTCGCATTTATAATATAAGTAGGATGTAGGATAGTAGGATTGGATACTAGCTGCCCGCGTATTGCAAAGAACGCAGGCAAACCGACGGGATAAAATATAACTATCCTAAAAGTCCATTTTATACGCACGTGAAAGAATTTTTGAAATTGGATAGATGGTTCCGGAGATTACCTACCCAAAACATACAAACTTGCAAAGCTTTTCCTCTTTAGGTATAATATTAGTGTAGATTGGTGTTCTACATATTAACTGTCAACGTTTTTTCGCTTTGTAGCGAAAACTGGCTACCGGGCACCAAAAGTCTTAACCCAACAACGGACTCACACGGAACCCGCAAACGGCCGTGCCTTCGCCAAATTGCCACGACTTAAACTGTTTGCAACCAAAGCCACAATGGCAAAGCTAGTCGAAGCCTCGTTTAGCACGCCTGCCGATTACCTATTCAAAACCGCTATGGCGTTAAAAACGCTAATTCCATCGCGTCCTTTGGCGCGCCGCTGATTTATACAGGATGGCGGAGATCGAAAGTATTTTTTGGGCTGTGTAATTTAATGCGAAATTTTAAAGACCAAGCGGAAAAATTATCTATCATTCTCAGGTAAACGGTGCCGTATTGGAGCTGGCGCTTACACCATTATAAACGATGAGTAATACAAATGCCTGAATTCACGGCGTTATAATGGCAACAGCGCCAATGAGAATAACATACCGCATTGTGCGCTTTTTGACTTATCTTTAAAGATGTAGTGTGCAGTACAGTGGAAAGTGTACTGTCAACTGGGGAAGTACAGTCGACTACAAAGAGATCGATACGGCCAAAGTTACAAAAATATGTATACACGACTCTATTGCCTTGTCGTGTATACATATTTTTGTAACTTTGGCCGTATCGATCTCTTTGTAGTCGACTGAACCTCCTTCTTACAGAAGACCACAATCGTAATAACATTACTACATAAACAATATGAGAACAAATATAATGGAAAAATAAACCATCATCGTCTGAAACACAGAGCAAGACTCGAATTTGCGACCTCTGTATTACCGGTACAGTGCTCTAGCCTGTGAGCTATCCAGACATAGACTGACGTAGCGTATCTTTCCATCACAGCCGCCCCTACTAGTAGCGACCTCTCTGTATTTCCTAAAACAAATATTAAATAAAATAAGTCGTTTCGTTAAGAAGTACTTACCATTTGCTTTGTTAGTCTGTGGCTTTGTGTTCCTATTGGTGAATAAGATCGTTAGAGCTCCTGAGATTGAGCTGAGTTAAGAATGAAAGACCTACATGCAGAATAATAGGGCACACTCTCCCACAAACAGAGTAAGGCTATATATTTTACAAACATAAATACAAAAAGATATACAGGACTCTTAAATGAAATGCTCGCATAAAATCTTACTATATTTCAACCTCCTGACCGTTAGCTGCGCAGGCCGTATCACTACCAGGCAAGCTGGTTGCATTGGTCTCTCGTACACGTTTTAGTCGACGCAGCGAATCTTCAAAGCAAGAATTGGTCGGCAACGAGCTTCTGATTCGTCTAGGCTGCATTCATAGGAAATGTTGTTTGCTTTCGTGGTTTAAACAAACATAACGTATTGAATTGAAACCGGCCTGGTGTCTACTGCCAAACATAGTCCACTAAAAACCTTCAAGCGACTCGGCTCTACCCATTGTCATCTAATTGCTCCCACGAACTTTGTTCCATTATCCGCCTATCTGACAGTTGGCCGCCGCTACGTTAATACTTGAGATTATTTAATATTGCCGACTTTTTTTAAAACTTTTATTTGAATTGGAATCTTCTACTTTGGACCGTAGAGTTGCTTTTTGAATGAAATACTTTGATGCAATTCGGCCAACTCAAAGAATATTGTCTATACTTGTGTGTTGGTTTCATTGCAAAACTATCGAGTTAGGTCATCGATAAAAGGGAAGTATTAAACTAGTTTTCTCAATAGTTCCTCTTGAAGACAAGAAAGTTATTAGTGATTTTCATTTTGGATATTGACGCTTCATTTTGACATACATGAGTATTTTTCAATAGGTATGAAACAAGACGGCTTGGCAAGTATAGTTTGTTAAACTTAAAATGACGAGTACTTAAAAACAACCATTACCGACATATTTTGTTTAATTGTTATTTTCAAGTAGAGTTGTAAAACATGCATAAATAATAGAACATACAGTAGCTACTCCAGTGCCACATTTTTATGTCGTGTCTTTTTTATCTTCTCTCATATTTAGCAACACAAGAAGTTGTAAAATCTCACGTTTAGTGCATTTTCGAAATTTGAAGTAAAACAAACTATACATGGAAGTGTGTGGTGATATAGCCATAATAACACCACTAGTAATATGGCTACGGGCGTCTATAAGGTATCTACCTTACTTCCCCTCTTGATCACCTCTAAATAGCGCGATATTACGCTGTACCATAGCCCTCCAACCCTGCCGCTTTTTTTTATCCTTCCTCATTACATACCTCCTGTTCAGTAAAACACGTAAAGCTTTTTATCCCACTGGCTATTTGATCCCCATGATCCTACGTTTAAGCTCTTCAAATCTGGCATACAAATCGTATATTTATTAAAAGCAGATGTGGAAATAGGTCACGTCAAACACGCGCTTAATTACATATTCCGCGCGGGTCTGATCCAAAAATTACCGAGAAGATATATTTTTATTGCGGTCCCATGCATACTGGTCCAAGTTAAGCTGAGAAAGAATACAGTAGATTAGTTAAATTTTACCCGTCTCAGTAGGTATCATTCTTTTTACGAAAATAATCAACCTAGCGTTTTTCCCGGTAGCGTCCTACACGAACCCGAGATCCGCTTTGGCACCTAATCCCAAGATTCGGCGTAAGCACTAGTTGTACGAAAGCAACTGCCTTGGGACCTTCCAACTCAGAGGGAAATCTAAACCTTATTGGTATTAGACTGGTTTCGTCGCGATGTTTTTACTCGAAAATAATCAAATTACGCTTTTAAAATACGTGAGACTTTTTTATGTGTAACTACGGTTTTTTTCTTCAAATAATGGGAGCGACGTCGATCAGTAAACATTTCCTACCGATTTTGGCGATTACGAAAACAATTAATTTAACTAACCCTTATATCAATGAAACAATGTTAAACGATTACGGTTTATTATTTTTTATCTGTATAAGTTGCTCTCTTTTTTTTTCACTTTGACTTAAACTACACCTATTTATTACACATGGAAATTCAACTTCCGTGCATATAGGTGTACCAAAGTACCTACATGCATTCTCAAATCCCTGATTCACCCAAATACGCAACGACAGCCTACCAATTAACTCCTATGCCCAAACAATAAAACACCCAAATCCTACCATCAGAAGTAACAGTGATCCGTACATTCAATCGCAGCTATGCTGTTCACTTGTTTTAGGTCATGTCTAATAATCATGACCCTCGGATTCGTAATAAGAATTCGTAGCCGTAGGTCAGACTTACAATGGAAGCATCAGGAGAGGTTTTGAGTAACAACCCTGCCCAATACTGCCCAAGTGAAGCAATCTCCTGACATAAGCGTTTCACTGGAGATGGATGAGCCATTGTAGGACAACAATAGGGCATTCAATGGACCACGACTTTGTAGTCGGCTAAATGATTGCAATTTGTGTAGTCTTAGTCTATTATGAAGCTCATAAGTTTCGAATGAGTTCTGAACTCTACCAATTCTTTTGCTGGCAAAAATAAAAATGGATGTAAGCAAGATTTTAAATATGACCTACTTAAATGACAGACTATAAGAAGTTATCTACAATAATTAATAATAATATAGGTACATAAAACTGATAAAACTAAAATTAAAGGTAAAAAAGATAATAATGGTAATTATACAAATCTGATATTCCTATGGGTAAATATATGAGTATTAGTCAAAAAAAGGACTATGGATGGTAATGGGTAAAAAGTTTCTGTCAAAAATTTCATTTTTGGTACAAGCTTTTATTGCGGACTGTACTTTTCTGTATACCATCATCAACTACTCATTGAAACGATTCTAACGAGCCCAAACTCAACGGGGTTACGTCGGTTAAGTACTGAATTCCCATGGCCACCTTCCGTCTCCATCATCAGATCTGCTCGATGGTACCATAATATTGAGTTGTCATCCAAACTATACTTATACCTACCCAAAATTTCAGCTCAATCGGGAAGTGGGTCAAATTTAACTTGCAAGATTTGATTACAGACAGACAGACAGACAACGGGACAGGTGAAAGTAAATAAAAGCTTGTAAACAACAATACATCAAATGCGTCATACCTAGATAGAACCGTTTCTATCTAGGTATGACGCATTTTATGTATTAGACACATTGAGCCCGCTAAAAACATTATTACTTATAATATAAAACTAATATATAAGAGTCTAAGATTAGTCTAATTATTGCAAGGAGAAACTCGCCGCCTTATCATTTTTTTTCCTTCAAAGTCAAAGTCAAATCATTTAAGCAATATAAAAATGGCACAAGTCAACAAAGAGTAAAAATAATGTCAACAAGATAAAATTAATCAACATTACAATATTATTAAAATTATATTAATAATGAATATGTCCCTTTACTCATTTTCTATAATTACCAAATTCTTCCACGCTGTACAATAACATAAATCTTCCCTTTAAAAGTGCTAAGAAGGAGCCTCCTTGACTTCCGGGCTGTTATAATTGTTTACGTCACACCTGGCCATAATGCGAGTTTTACTGCACGCTGCGCGTACGGTAAAACTCGCATTGTGGCTAGATGAAGACGTAAAATTGTGTACTTACCACGGGCGGTAATTCGTAAAGCCCCAGATCGCATTTTTATGGCCCTCACCTTCGGTTCGGGCAACAAACAAATGCGATCTGGGCCATTCACGAATTCACCGCCCTAGGTACGTAATGTACTATTACACCTTCAGCTTATGCTGCTGACCTACTGTTATGTTTTCCTTGTCCTGCCGCCATTTTATGTTTAATTGTTTTATTTGAACGCGTGGCGCAATAAAACGTGATTTAGTTGTAAATATTTTTACTCCCTTCATGTCACATGCGGGCTACAAACTTCGTTTATGTAAACCGGTATGTATAAATCTAGGTTGGATTTAGCCTTTTGTTTGGCGTAGGTATGGAAAAATATGGGTACCAATTTTGGAAGTAGGAAAAAGTCCTTATTATTTAGATTACAGAATCTTTGATACAAATCGACCAATCCATACAAACGGAGTCACAGTTGAATTGCATTAAGGAGTTCAATTCAGAGTTCCTTTACGCATCGCTGTGTGTTGTAAAATAAAGAGCTGTGATGTGAAATTAACTTTTCGCACGCGATACAGCTCTGAGTACCATTTTTAGAGCAAATAAAATAGAAATAAGTTATTAAATACTCGGCTCACAACATTCTGTTACTCTGCTCATGTTCAGTATTTTTTGTTTAAATATCGGAATCTAAACTTTTTTTTTTCATGTCTGTACGTATTATTGGATATTGAAATGGGCAATCAATCATGTAGATTCTAGGGTATGTGTCCACGGTTACCTCATGTATTTCTCAGTGACCGTGAATACCTTATTAAATCTAATATTTTACACACAACCTTTGAACTGCAAACCAAGTAAGGACTCATTGTGAATCCAATTCAATTCATTCCGAATTCGGAATCAAATATGTCAAACCATTGTGTGCTGAGCATTGATAGATATCCTCTTATCACCGAAACTTTAGTAAGTAAAAACGCATTGGGTTCCATCGAAAATCCTAGGCCGATAACACCTTTTGCACCTGAGCTTCGCTTTATATATTGAAAAGGGAGTAGGCGCCGTGCGTCGCCCATTGAAATAGCCTTTGTACAAAGCAGGACCGCTATTCAGTTTATCTCTTTCACATCCTATTCACATTTCAATATGTGTCGCGCTCGCTCTGACGTGTTAGCTTGGTGTGTGTGTAAGAGATCGCAGAAGAAGATTGCTATTGGAAGCGACGGATAAGAATTGACCGCTAGACGCGACCATTGTAGAAATGATTTAAGCGCGTGACGGTGAGAAATATGGTTCTCTTTATGCTGATTTTTGATTTATTGCGGAACTAGGTTAGCACACGCGAACGCGCACTTCTTGCGTATTGGTTGTCCATAACGTGGGTTGGGACTTGGGTAGAGTGTATGTCACTGGCAAATATAATCCACAGGATATCCTTAAAAACTTTGAGTATGGTACGAAACTCGAAAAAACAGAAATACAATTCTATTCTATTCTATTCTATTCTATTCTAGTTGAGTAAGATCCAGTGGACTCTCGCGACCTTTACAAGGTCATCACTTCACCTTGTGGGGTCTGCTGTCTGCCCATGCTGCGTCTTCCGGATGGATGCGGGTGGCGTAGAACCGATCACTTTAGCACTCTTTGGGGTAGGTCTGTGTCCAGCAGTGGACGTCTTTCGGCTTATATGATGATGAGTAAGATTGCAAGAGCTCCGTGGGTGCGCTGCGTTGAGAGCGAGGGACCTGCTTTTGTCTGTAGCTGTCAACAATTAATGCTCAATCAACCTGCCTGGGACTGCTCTGGGGTCCATAGGCTGCGGTGTCCACATACCATCATTCACGCCGCATGTTTTTTTACCACCCATGACCGACGTAGTATTCAAATGCATCCTGTACCGCTATACAAATAAAATCCGGTTCAAAGGACCATTCCCAAATTAAAATGGCTATTTAAGACTTGATGACATGGTAATTGGAAATATGGAGTATAAATACATACCCATATTTTAGTGTGTAGAATCGTTTACCTTTCGTTGCCTTACATCCTGTATTGTATATAAGCGCTTCATATTCCTTCCGTAAGACCTGAACAATCGCTACAAATTGCATCGAATGTCTTCAAAGAAATCGAGCCCATTCCAATCACCGCATTAGTATCGCTCCCATTACGAATCGAAACGACTGTAACTTAAACCGTTCACTCATTAGTATCATTCAGTCGGATTATCCTTCAGCAGTCCATCCAGGACTGGTATTGACAACGCTTCGGCAATCGGCTCAAGGGAACCAATGCAAGCTCACCTTAAACGTGGTCTCCCATGGCATGGCAAAGCGACGCCATCAAGCTCCGAGCATCAACATAATGAACCCTAAAATCATTAAAGGGTCAATAAAGAGTCACAGGCGTCAACACCGTGCAAGCACTATGGTATTTTTATTTTTTCAATTATGCGGTTTGAAAGTTAGAGGGGGGAGCCAAAAAAATTGACACTTTCCGAACAATTATCTCCGAATATTAAACACGTGATAAAAAAAATGCTGAGAAACCATTCATTTATTTTTAAATACCTATAGGTATTGAAATGTAAATACTAACAGTGTTTTTTTGCCTTTTAGTTAATGTATACCGTGCCCACCTAAAAAGTTTTTTTTGTCCATTATTTACAAAAAAAAATAGCGGTTAACGAAATACACTATACACCAAATTTCATTCATTTGAAATATTGGTTGCATTTGCAACCAATATTTTTTTTTATAAAATGCGTGTTTTTCCCATTTAGGCTACGGAAACCTAGGTCAAGTTACACTTGCTCGGTACGGTGAGGTTAATCGACACTGCTTGTAAATCGCATAGCGTCAATGCGACCTGCTAATGACACAATTCGAGTCCAATCGTGGTTTGCAGGCGATCTGTTTCGCGATAGTGTCCCAACTCGTATAAACGCCGTGTTTATACGAGTTTCATAGTGATATACGGCTTTTTGGCTTCGGGAATCGTGGAACAGCTGGCTATGCTGGTGCATCTTGGCTCAGTTATTCGCGGGAATTCTGTACGAATATGATTAAACTAAACCTATAGTATAAAAAGTAAATGCCCCCAGGTCCCCGTCGTCGCCTATTTGGATTGCTTAGCTAATCCTATGGCCAAAATAGCTGCCCGCCTTCTTATTTTTGAGGATTCGTTGTGGTGACAGCTAGAAATAAGTGTAGGTCCCTCAATCTTAACTTGGCGCAGTTTTGCGAGCCCTACGGGGCTAGCACAACTGACGGCGCGCCGCGACGCGAGTCGAGAAAGATCTACCCTCCTCTTTCTAATTTGCACGGTGCGAGTGACAAAGCGACTTGTCAGCAAGTTGTGCTAGACGTACTGGTGACCATCTTCACCACGAACACAACGCCATATACACTTACAGAGCATGTAGTACCTAGTACTATTATGACTGCAGTATTTCTTCTGTAGGCTGGAGGGACCAACTTCCCTTGTACCTGCTCCTAATTGGCCCCCGATACAAGACGTAAGTGGCAGTGGGCGGGGCACATTGCACGTAGAACCGATGGCCGTTGGGGCAGAAAGGTTCGCGAGTGGCGAACACGTACCGGAAGGCGCAGCGTGGGTAGGCCCCCCACAAGGTGGACTGATGACCTGGTAAAGGTCGCGGGAGTCCGCTGGATGCAGGTGGCGCAGGACCAGTCATTGTGGCACTCTTTGGGGGAGGCCTATGTCCAGCAGTGGACGTCTTTCGGCTGATATGATGATGATGATGATGACTCAGACGTACCACAGTGCTCTGTCCTGGGTAGCTTGTCGTTAATCATGATCGGCAGTCCGAAGCTGGCACAGGTCTTTCTGGACTTCGTCTATCCAGCGATACTTTGGTCGGCTGACTGGACGTCGAACATTTGGGCGCCCCAGGTACACACTTTTGGCGGAATCTGAGAAGAAATTCAAAGATGTATGTGAATCCCCCAACCCGCACTGGGCCAGCGTGGAGACTACTGCCGGTTCCCACTCATTCACTGGGCCTGTGCCCAGCAGTGGGGCGTATAAAGGCTGATGACTACCTACAACAACAACAATAATAAGTTGAAGTTTGCGGTCGAGTTCAAGAATATTTGCACGGATAAATGATCAATAATATATTTTTAAAGCTCTATGAAAGTACATACAGGGTGTACCAAAAATGGGGTGTGAACCGATCAAGGGGCGTTGGCCGACTGGGGCGACAAGCTCCATAGAAATGTAAAAAAAAATCGCGTCAATTTTTTTTTCTTTTTTTTCTTATCAGAACACGATACCTGTTAAGCCCTTGATCGGTTCATACCCCATTTTTGTTACACTTTGTATATTTAGTAACTGGACTGTGACGGTTAATTTTTAAGAAAATAATGTTGGTATTTTGTCCCTGATTTTAACCGAGTAGGTATTTACAGCTACTGTAGAAGTGTAGACACTTGAACCTTAAAGTAACATTAACGTTCAATTAAATTAATAACCGTTTCCTTTTGTTCCAGGGTCCATCAACGAAGTGCGTGTATAAAATGAGAGTGAGCTAGTGATGTACCAGTGTCGATGATAGTGATGTGCAAAATGTCGATGCTCTTGGCCGTCGGTGTTTTGTTGATGCAGTGCGCGGGGAGCCGACAGGAGAATCTTATCGAGGAGTCAAGTAAGTTTGTATCTTAAGATAGATTTTAATAGTACTATTAGTAGGTGGCTACAAAATTTTAATCTAATTAGGTCAATAGTTTTATGAGATTTGTATTAGTTTCATATTTACAGTTTAGCATCTGACCTGTTTGTGCTCTCGTATGTAGAAATTATGGCGTTCTTCCATTCCATTTACAAAATCAGGTTATATATTCATGTCACAGAAATTTACTTTTACCATGAAATCGTGAACTTTAACATCATTTCAAACAGAAATGCATAAGTGACAAAATATTCTACGATACGCAAGGGGGTTTGGGTAATCGTGTTATCATTTTTTTTACATGAGCGGCCACTCGTTGAAATGGTATATTATGATATAACTATTTTAAACAAACATATTTTGTTATGAAATGTAATACTCTGAAATGCATCGGAGCCGAGATATTTGCAATATATATTTCCTCAGGTCATATACCTCCGATGTTGTTTAACGCGTTCAATTTTATATATCTATGCGTATTAAGAGGTTCTCTAAAAGATTATTAAAAAAATATCCTTGGTCGCTGCAAAAAATAACGATTCTTTTCTCACACAAGGTCCTTTAATTTTTAAGGAAAAGAAAAAACATATTTTTAGTTATTTTTCACACTACCAATATGGAGATAACTGTCATACCCGTATGCAAGATAAATTTTACTATAGGGCGAAATAAGGGTGAGTAATATGTATAAACAACCACTAAGGGACGAATAAGGGTGGATTTACACAGTAAATTAACCCCGGCGTCAGCTTTGTGAAGTTTTTGTCCCTTAAGAGTTAAAGGATGTATTGGTGTTTCTTGGGTTTAATGTGATCAAAGTTTTAAATACTTACCTGGGTTCTGTTGTACAAAATAAAAAGGAAATGGTGTTAATTTTGAATTTATTTATTAACAAGCTGCCCGCGCGGTTTTGCCCACGTATTGCAAAGAACGCAGGCAAACCCACGGGATAAAATATAGCTTCTACTATCCAGAAAGTCCGTTTTACACGCAAGTGAAATAATTTTTGAAATCGGATGTACGTTTCCGGAGATTACCCAACACATTCGGACTTATAAAGCTACAATCTCACACTTTTTAGCGTTCCCTAGTCAACAAGGAACCCTTATAGTTTCGCCATGTCCGTCCGTCTGTCTGTCCGTCTTCGGCTTAGCTCAGTAACCATTACTACTAGAAAACTGTGATTCGGTATGGATTTATGAATTAATCACGCCGACAAAACAGTACAATACAATTTGGAAAAAGTTTTTTTTTAGGGTACCTCCCTTACACCTACAGCGGGGATGTAATTTTTTTTTCTTGTCAAACCCATGGTGTGGGATATCGTTGGATAGCTCGTTGAAAAATATTATGGGTTTTCTAGAACCATTTTTCAAATCAGTTATTCATTTGCGAGATATTGGGCTTTAAAGCCCTAATTTTAGTTCGAGTCATATCCCAAAGCCGGCTTAATGACTACTACTGGGGATATGAAAAAATTCATTTTAGTAGTACATATAATACATTTAAAAGGAAAACTATCACGAACAAGTAGGCATAAGTAGTTACCGAGTTATAGTAGACCAACTTAATGTGTAATTGAAAAGGCCAATTTCCGTACAAATTCGGCCGACGTAACCGCACCGCACGTTGATGTAACTAAGACAGACAGGCAACTACTTAACCCTACACTGCGCGTGGCCCGACACGCACTTGGCCGGTTTTTCCTTTTTATGATATATGTATATGATCTTTGCAGGTTGGGGACTTTACAATACGCATTCTTATATCCTTTTCTCCATCGTTAGATTAGACTTTTGTAGTGTGTATCAGACAATATTTAATATAATGAAAACATTATGATTATGAATGAGGAAAAACCTCAGCTTGAAAGGAAGACCCGGTTCAAGGTTTCTTCTGTAACGCCCTGTTCAACCGGACAAAGTTACCAAAATAATGTCAATACGCCTTTATTTCCCGAAGTTTCTATAACCACAACTCATTTTGTTTAATATTTCAGACAAAGTGACGGATATTATATAATTTAGTCCTTAAAGTATCTAGGTAGCCAAAGCAGGACACATTTAACCCTTCGTTTTAGCAGATTAATAAAATTAACTCATAAGTTAAGGTCCCATGTCATATCCTGCTAATATTATAAATGCGAAAGTTTCGATATTTGTTACTCAACCACGCAACCGATTTGGGTGAAATTTTGCATGAAGATAGTTTAAAGCCTGGATTAAAATAAAGGATAGCTTTTATCCCGGGTTCACGCAAACGAACTTGCGGGCGGAAGCTAGTACTAAATTATACCAGAGCGACGATCCAACGCTACGACTGAATTAATTCGACGTCAAATCTCAACACACGATTGCCAACACTTCAGCTATATATCCCTTTACACACATATATCTTGTCTTCACAAATACATATGTCAGTTACTTGTGTGTGTGTGTGCTGTCATTATTAGATAAGAAACAATCTAATGGGTTTGCAGGCTTCCATTGAGGTTTGAAAAGATTGTGTTGTATTCGGTCTGAAAATGTAATATTATTTAAAATGGTTCTTAAGAAATTGTATACTGCGTGGAACGGAACGATGGACTTTCCCGCAAGAGGGGGATTATTGAGCGCTAGTACGTCACATTTTTCAGATTAACTATTTTTTTTGACGCGTTTTTTTTTTTACCTTTGTATGGAGCGTTAGCCGACTGGAGCGACGAGCTCCATACAAATGTTAAAAAAAAATCGCGTCAAAAAAAATAGTTTATCTGGAAAATGTGACGTACTAGCGCTCAATAATCCCCCTCTTGCGGGAAAGTCCATCGTTCCGTTCCACATTGTATAAATCTGTTCTTCTTAATGTTTTTGCCATTTTTATTTGAAGATAGCAATACAAATTAAGTAAAATCGTATAATTTTTGCTTGTTCATACAAGCAAAAATTAGATTTAAAAAAAAAACTTTTTTTTACATATTAATACTTTACGTTTCCAATGTTCTTGCTAATTTAGGATACCAGAACTTCCCCTGAAATATTTGATAAAATTTCCTGATAGGTAACATATCTATTTTAAACCCAGTAATCTCAGATACGAGTAGTCAATTATAGTATTTATAGTAGTATTACTAGTTACTGATATAATTAGCTCAGGAAGTAAATTAAATAAATAAAATTGTCAAAACTATTGATATCGATAAACACCGCACAACCCTACATAATTATATCCATAACACTCCCGTAATAACCATCACGTGCCGTAATCAGCGAAAATGACCCTTATATGTATGGACATAAAAGTAACATTAGAGTAAACGGGCAAGATGCGGGCGTTTCCTAATTATGTGAGGTGCTTGAGACAAAGTGTAGTGTTTGCCAGTTGGTAAACTGAGCGGGAGGAAAATAATGTTTTGCGCACTGCTCTATTTGTTTAGTTTTAAGGAGAAAAATAAAGCGAGCGTCTGGATGAAGAACCGACCAATACAGATTTTGGTCACTCATTTGTAAACACTCCGAAACTCGGTTGAAGAAAGAAATGGAGGGGCAATTTGGGGGATTATCCCTTTGAATTCCGTTTAGAAGTATTTCTTTAGTAAGCTTATTATCTAGGTGGGAAATATCAATTTATTTTTGTAGCTGACAAAGGTTTCGCTCCCTTGGCCAATGTTTAACAATGTGATTTTTAGGGCATAATTATAAAAAGTTATCGTCACAGTTATATATATATTTAGAAAAACAATAGGAAGGAGTTGATCCCTCACACACTTCTTGATATCCATTTCAATTTATATTATTAGTGCAATAAACGACTTCCGTGCGAGTCAGAGCGAGCTAGGAAAACTAGTTTGTTTAGATTAATTCTTGTAAGTCAGAGACCAATACCTTTCCGTTTTTCTTACCTGTATTTAGTATTTTTCTTCTGTTCCGCAAGACCAAGGGATTAGCATAACCAGTTTTAACGATCAGTATTTCATTAATTATAGATGGATAATATGCAAAATATCTATCATGTTCGGACAAAACAATAAAGCGTTTGCTTTTGCCATGTCTATAACCCAACAAATAATAACATCTACCTTACGAGTTCGCAAATGTTTTCCTGTCACAAGCCAGTAAAATCCCTAGTGTACCTACTAAAACAATTTCACCACCAACTTCTGGCAACACTGCAAGCCTCAAAACCGCCAAAAACAATAAACTTGGCAATTTCAGTCCAACTTTGCCCCCGAGCGCGGAAAGGCAAGTTAAAACTCTCGATTAATTTAAAGATTTTTCGATGACAATCTATAATAGACTCCCGAAAAGGTCAAGCATGAATATTTAACAAAAAATGACAAGAAAAAACTAATTAACTCACTTGGTAAGTACCTAAAACGCTTGGGAAGAAAAACTTCTTTAATTTAACAAAGTCCTATCTAACTATGGAACTAGAATGCTTATGGAACTTTGTTCTTTCAAGGCTTCTTCAAGTTTCCTAAATGATGGGAGACCATTTATCTCGAAACCATCTTCCTTGGCCCAGTTCCTGTTATTAATGGTTACGCCTTGTATTATGACGTAACTGAATTGTATAGGCTGAGGAAATTTGCTTCGAGTGATTTGAATTTTTCAACTTAAGTGGTTACTGAATCAGGGTGTAACCGAGGAAGTTAGTGTATTTCTGGTCAATTTATCATTTAGAATAAATAATACTTAATGAGCGTTAAAGATTTTGTGAAGATGTAAACTTCAGAGAAAGGGTGGATGAAAATGATTATTATATATTGTTCGTCCACAAGGAAGAGCCCCACTTTTTTGCGCATCTCATTTTGCTGAGGTACTTGATACTTCGCCATATTTTACAGTATCATACCCCCGTCATGACTCACCGTCATATCGATTGGACACTAACTGGGTAATGAACCATTCCTTGTGGTTGTTATTGGTTGGTTTTCTTGGACATTTTCCGCTAGTCTTCCAGCGTGCCTATGTTGCGTGAGAAAAGGGTAGCGCTATACTCTAATCATCCCAGCTGCTGCAAAAACTTTGTCAGTGACTTGGTATTGGTGACTGCCTTCTGTAATGTGTTAGGAGCCCCTAAGTTTCTTTGCCTTTATAGATAATATATACCTGCTTACAATCAAGTAGAATGTGTCTAGACATTTCTTCCGCCTCCATGCACGCTCCGCACATGGGGCTGTCTGTGATACCTAGGATATAGAGGTACCTGCCCCGTTATGATTCCCGCTACGCGTAGTTGGTGTTTATATGTCTGCATTAGTATGGTTGTGAGTTTGTAGGAGCGTTTTAATAGATGTGTTTATCTCCTCCCAGTGTTTGAGCTGTGTCATGACAAGGTTACGTCACTGCAAAATCGCCCAAAGTGTTTCAAACCCACGACCAAACATAAATGTGGCAAGTTATAGGTGGCTTGGTCTTAGTGTAGCGAAGTAAGAGTCGGGGTTTTTTCGTGCATTAAACGATCTAATGCACATATAGTCTAGACACCAATAGTTTTATAAGTCAATAAATTCATATTTATACTATGAAAGCAACGAACTTTTATGGAAATGAATCCTTCCATTGGTGCAGTCGTAACTTTAGATCAGGTTCAGATTTTGACGTTACATTTACATGGGAATCGACTGACTCTAGCCTTGTCTAGGTTGCATAGATTTATGCGCATTTTCAAAGGCAATTCTGAGAAAACTTACTCTAGCTCATCTCATGATTATACAGGAGGATTTTTAAAAAATAATTGTAATACAGGGTTTTTGGCAATTCAATGTATTCCTGTTAAGCGGGCTATAGGCGAGGTTAATTGCAACATTTTGGACCACATATAAGGCATTTATTTAATAATGTTTAAAAAAATACGAATGTTTGCAAGCTTATTTTTTCTTTAGACCCACTAACAAGGCAAAACAATGAATTAATTAACAATGTTAAGACCAACTTTACTCGTACGCGAAAGAAGTACGCTCAAAACTAGTTACTCGTAATATAGTTATAAAATCGTATGACACTTGGCTGGCAGATTATTTAAATAACACCTGCAGTTGAAAACGATATCAATGACGCCCTTCTGAAGTATCCGGTCACTTCAGTATCCTAGGGCTGTAAAATTATTTTTTCACCCAAGTCACATAATTCACAAGAATGAATTTTCGTGTTCCTGTTTTACGTGGGTGGACGGCAGGAGATTAGCATAAGCAATATAAGCATGTTTTAAAGTAGGGTACTTGAATCTAGTCTCAAAAAACACGACGACCGGTTTTGCCTAGTTGGTACTTGGTAGTGACCCTGCCTACGAAGCTGGAGGTCCTGGGTTCGAATCCCGGTCAGGGCATTTATTTGAATGATAAGCACGAATATTTGTTCTAGAGTCATGCATGTTGTCTATGTTTTAATTTATATTAGTCTTTATCGTCGTTTAATACCCATTGCTTTGCTTAGTTATAGACTAGGTCGATTTGTATAAGATTATCCGTCAATTATTTAGTGATTTAAATAAGATGTTTACTTGTTTGCGATTTTGCATGGGCCGTCGCGTAGCGAAACCTAGAGAATGTATGGCAAAACTAGGACATTTGTTTTACCTATGTCAGAATCGAAGCATTAGCAAACATTCTGAGCAGGAAAATCCAAACATTTCAAAATTCTGAGGATAGAGGAAAAAGCACTTTGTACTGACCTTGCTTCTGAGAAGTTCTGATAAAAGAAAACAAGGAAATCGGTTGTTATTAATTAAACTAATAGTGTAATAGCAGCGGCGAGGAGTCCATACAAGTGAAATCTTACCGGATAACGGGCAACTGTGTGCCCTGTATTCATCCATGTCATGTGTATGGTTTGTGCAACTATCATACAAACTGCGATCTTACCTGATTATCATTAAAGTCTATATTTCAAGAAAACAAATCCCAGGTATATATGCCGCGGTCTAGTCAGCTATGTTAGTCTTTACCGCAGCAAACGTTGCACTCATGCTTATTGGCACACTTATACCTTTTATGGTTAATTCAGATATAAGTAATTCCATTAAAAAAACATTCCATGTAAAAAAGAGGCCGTCGAGACTAAACTTGTCTTCTTGTATGTTTATTGTGTTATCCTACTTAATATTATAAATGCGAAAGTTTGGATGTTTAAATGTTTGGCTGTTTGTTAGTCAATCACGCTTAAACGGCTCAACCGATTTGAATGAAATTGTGCACGAAGACAGTTTAAAACCTGGATTAAATATAGGATAGTTTTTATCCCGGGTCGACGCAGACGAAGTCGCAGGCGGTAGCTAGTCAATTCATACAAGTTATGAATGCAGTCCTATTCTTGCTTTTTAATTTTATTGCCCCAGTCACTGCAAATGTAACTTTGTAATGCTATATATTTATATGGGAGTTTAAGTTATTTATGCAGTTGGTGTATCTAGAAAACTGGACCGAAATTGCAAAATATTTTAGTTTTTTCTTTTGAGTGACAAATTTAAGACACTTTGGCTAGTTATAATTCTTAAACTACTGGTTCAAATTAAATTAAATTTGAAATATCCCGTGTTTATACAATGCCTGCTTGGTTACTGAAAATTGCTTCTAGTTTTATCCACAACGAAGTTATAGGGGGTCGAAAATGGCCTGAACTGTTTCAAGAAAAGGGTGGTACGGCCGTGCCGCTGTTTTGCTCGACCTGGCGGGGGCACTGCCTTTGCCCCCAGATTTCTTTTATCACCCACATTTATGCTAAACGTGGCACTGGAACATTCACATAAATGTATGTAATTTAATTTATTTTTTCTTTGGTGTGTTAAACTTTTTAATTTATTTATTGGAGCAACTGTTGCCGAGCGGTAAGGCAACTGACTTTCAGTTTGGAGGTCGTGACTCCATGAGCTCCTGTACGGCACAAGCGGGGAAAACGCTAGGGGTATGCAAAAGCAATCAATCAAATCATTTGCCAGAATACAGTAGGTATATAATATGGATGTCAATAAGATTTCACAGCACAGTGTATTCAGCAAGCATGCAAATGTCTTGAGTTTCATTACATAGGTGCATAAATACTCAATTACAAATAGGAAAAATTTCTCAACACAAAATAAAACAATTGCTATAAAAGATCTTTACACTATAATAATAATTGTCCAATAAATAATTTTAAGTTTGGGCAAAAAATATTATTTCCTTGATCCGACGTCTGCCCGGCTGTTCTGCTCTACAGATCGCATTTCTCAACTGATTTTTGTGAAATTATGTTGGCGGGTGCAATAATGATATATTTAATTTATGTCGATTCAGTTTTTTTTCTAAAATGACAGTCCCGCGATTTGTCGAGCTCAGAGCCACTAACTAGTATTAGGTATTTGATTATATTTACATATAATAATAATGTTCATTATTATATTTTCGGGCAATCTTACAGAAATCCACCTACTCTCAAACTCAGCAAAGCTTTTGCTATGGGTACTAGACGACAATATACATACTTATATAGATAAATAAATTGTTAAATGTTGTAGCATTTTTGGTGCAGCGTAGTGTTATTAACGGAATTGGTATAAACATTTTAAATCCTAATGCTTAAGAGTCCGCAGTAAGCTCGATTCTCCATACAAACGTAGTTACGCTCTCATTTTAAAACGACGTGTTGGATTGTAACGAAACTTTGCATATACAATGACATGAGGTATATCTATGTCTGTAATTAGTTTATGTAGCTTCAGATACCATAGTACAAAAAATACAGCGAATCTAAGTTTTTCATACAAAACTTATTTTTGCTGTATTTCTTTTGTTTCATAAACTGGAACCATATAAACTAATTACAGACATAGATATACCTCATGCCATTGTATATGCAAAGTTTCGTCACAATCCAACACGTAGTTTTAAAATGAGAGCGTAACTACGTTTGTATGGGAAGGTGAAATTCGGCCGAGCTTACTGCGGATTCTTAATTAGCGTTAATAACGTTAGTTAACAATTTTGATTGATATTGTCTATACCAATTCCGTTAACAGCATTGTGCTGCACCAAAAATGCTACAAAAGTTACGATCACTGCTCATCGCACAAATAAATGCCCTTACCGGGATTCGAACCCGGGGCATCTAGCTTCGTAGGCAGGGTCACTACTACCTAGGCTACAGAGGTCGTCATATACCAAATATCTTACTACACCGTTTCAAGGTATTTACTATTGCATCTTGCAATCTCACAACTTCGTCTGTCACTGCCTATCTTCGGAAACGACTTCCCTTTTCGCCCGAGGACCTAATACAGGCGATAGTTGCCGAGTGTTTGACTTGGGATGTAATAAAAAAGATACGGGGGTAAGAGCGGTTGTAAACACTGTCGTATTCTTTTGAGATATTTGAATGGGATTTTCGTCATTTGGGATATATTTTTGCCTTCTTTCTTTTGAATTATAATACATTTTGAGTCTACACTCAGATAGAGTTGGCATGAACTTTTTTTTCAATTAAAAAATTATTTTATTTTATTTATTTATTTATTTAAAACTTTATTGCACAAATAAGAAGTACAAATGGCGGACTTAATGCCCTAAGGTATTCTCTACCAGTCAACCACAGGGCTAAACAGAAAAACTTATAGGTGCAGGCAGTTGACCAAGAAAAACACAAAAGAAAAGGATTTTTATTTTCCCCTTATTCAGCAAGTTTCATCCACGTGTTTCGTACAATCGATTGCAGAGATACAATATAAATATGTCAAAAATTTATCGGGTTCGTATAAAGAGGAAAGACACAATGAAAAATCCTTTAAAGCGTGCTATAAAATGGCAAAAAGTGCCGCTCCACTCGATTAACACCCCTAATGATCACGAATAGTGCAAGTTAACTAGTGCCATGTCAATATTGGGGCGGAAAGGTTCTCGAGTGGCGACCACGTACCGGAAGGCGCAGCGTGGGTAGGCCCCCTACAAGGTGGACTGTCATCAGTCCAGGTCATCCTGGTAAAGGTCGCGGGAGTCCGCTGGATGCGGGTAGCGCAGGACCGGTCATTGTGGCACTCTTTGGGGGAGGCCTATGTCCAGCAGTGGACGTCTTTCGGCTGATATGATGATGATATGATGATGTCAATATTAACCCTGAAACCAGTTGCGGTGAATGCCCCTCTTATTAACTGCGGATTACCGCAATTTACGTGGGATATAATAATAAAGCTGCACCTTAATGGTGCGGAACCCCTATTTAATGATCAGTTACGTTTTTCTACTAAAAGTTAAACGATTTTCGTTAGCGTTATTGGTTTTTGAGTGAATTATGTTTTAATCGACGGTGAAGTTTATAGTGTGTGCTTTTGATTAAGTTTGTGTAAAGGGGATGGTTTGTTTGTTCAGTGATTTATCACGACAGGGATTTAATTTTGGTATTATGTAAAAAAATATATGGATGCGTTTATTGCTTTCTTGAAAAAGTTGTAACGATTAAAATTATATAGGTACTATCTTCTGCCCGTGACTCCGTCCGCGGGGAACTCGTTTACATCTAAGCTCCATACACATTTTCACCCCCCATTTTAACACCTTAGGAAAGAATTTCGTCCTTCCCCGTGACTCAAAAAATCTCTATACCAAAATTTATCTAAATTGATTAAGAGATTTAAGCGTGAAGAGGTAACAGACAGACAGACACACTTTCCCATTTATAATATTAGTATTAGTATTGATACGATATTATATCATACTTTTTGTGGTGTGTTTCATTAGAAAATATAGTTGCATTGTTTTGCCGCATTTAAAACGCTTTTAAGGGTTCCGTAGTCAACAAGGAACCCTTATAGTTTCGCCATGTCCGTCTGTGCGTCTTCCGCTTAGCTCAGTAACCATTACTACTAGAAAACTGTGATTCGATATGGGTTTATAAATTAATCACGCCGACAAAACAGTACAATACAATTTGGAAAAAGTTTTTTTTTAGGGTACCTCCCCTGCACCTACAGCGGGGATGTAATTTTTTTTACTACTAGAAAACTGTAAATCGGCATGGCACACGAGTAAATCAATCACGCCAACAAAACAGTAAAATGTTGAAATATTTTTCGACGTAAAGTGAGGATGTATTTTTTTTTTCTTGATATACCTATAGTGTGAGTTTGTTCAAAAAGTAATATTACCATTTTTCAACTTAGTGATCTGTTTGCAAGATAGTTGGCTTTAAAGCTCCAATTTTTGTTCGAGTCAATTAAGTGTCGCCCTCTGCCGGCTATGGCTACTACTGGGAATGTGTAAATAATCGTAGCAGCAGTCCACACTATTTAGGCTAAGTAGACGTAACTAGTTACCGAGTAATAGTCGACCAATTTAAAATTTACTTAGAAATGACAACAATCGTACAAATTATACCTTCGCAAACGGCACGGTACCATTTAGTTGGCGCACGCGTGTCGATGTGACAAAGACAGACAGGCAACTGCGGAACCCTGCACTGCGCGTGGCCCGACACGCACTTGGCCGGTCTTTTTGTAATTGCATTACTTTTTTATACCACGATGGTGGCAAACAATGGTGAGGTAGGGCACAGCGAAATGTCATCCCGCTCGAATTTGGAGCAGCCCAACTGGGGAAGTACCTCCACCTTGCAGAAGACCACAGCCATAATAACACTACTACTTGCTCTGTAGTAGTGTTGTGTTCCTGGTGGTGAGCAAGGTCGCAGGGCTCCCGAAGATGCGTGGTGTTGAGAGCGAGGGAATTTGTTCCTTCAGCTGTCAACACGGCGAATCCTCAACACATATAAAGGGTCGGCAACGCCCATGTTACTCCTTTGGAGTTGCATGCGCTTATAGGCTGCGGTGTCCGCTTACCATCAGGCGGGCCGTACGCTTGTTTGCCACCGTCGTATAAAAAAAGAAAGCATACGGCTCCCTGAAGCTACCGCAGCTTAAGTGTTTCCAGAAGATTCACACTTGCGTTGTACCTAGTCCTGAGGGGTATAGTGACGTAACGTTTCGAACACACGTTAGGACAATTTAACTGTCATTTATGTTTTCCTTATAATAAGTGACATAAAGATATATCAGACGCGCGCACAATGCGCCACGTGATCAACCGTAGCAGGTAGCGATCTACCTGCTACGGTTGATCACGTGGTGCATTGTGGTGATCTACCTAACGTGCGTACAATGCGTTACGGGTAACGCATTGTACGCACGTTAGGTAGATCCAAATGTCCAATTTTATATAGAAAAACGTTAGTTAAACTGTTCTAACGCGTGTTCGAAAGGTAACGTGATTATTTATTAAAAATAAAGGAAAGGAATTATTACACGTCTGATATATGTGTTTTGTCCCTTTTTTACGTACACAAATGGCCAATGGTAATTTAAGTTTCTTTATTGAAACATAAAAATTAAAAGAAGCAAATTGACTAATTTAAATCCGCAATGTCAGGAGCGACTCAGCAACACACTTCGTCACATAAAAATGCACAACAATAGAGCAATCCGCAACAGGCTTCGTCACTAACCTTATTAACTAGTTCAACAGGACCGGCAAATCGCAATGGTTCAAAAGCTCCCATAATGCTAGCAGCATTGCCGCGTTTTATAGCTAACGGAATCTGTTGAAATAGAACTAGAACGTTGACGTGTTGTTGAACTAGATACGATCCCGAGCGTGGAACAGCCCTTATCTCTAATGGCGAAGTGATAGATAAAGACAAACGTTTATACAAGACAAACTATGGTAATAGTAATACCACGTCCGAGCGAGATGGTAGCATACAAATCTAAATAAGTGTGACAGAAAGGAAAATATCATACGTTGTCCTTGTCATAGATCAACTTTTTTATTGGCCGCAACTGATTCATTATGAGCTAGCGGCAAATAAATCGAACAGAGCCGGTCAGATGTGATGACAGCCGAGCGCAACCATCCACGTCCGCGAGGAGCCCTCCGGCCAAATTCATTAAAATTTTGTCAACTTCTAAAATGCGCTCAAGCGCGTTCCGGCCTGGCCCGGTCGGTGAGAATAGTCCAAAAGAGGAAGCAAAAGAGATTATGCAAGGGTCATCTTAGTATGGAAAGGAAGAAAATTCTGCAAACGCCTTAGGGAGAGGAGGGAGACAAATATCTTTTGACTTACCTCAGCAACATGGGGAGACCAAGAGAGCGTCTGATCTTCAGTGATACCTAGACTCCTGACGGTAAAGGTAAAAAGGAATATCAGTCCCACCAAAAATCACGTCTGGAATCACCATTTCCGAGAGTATACTCATGTAGTAAGAACTACCAATGACATTTGCTTGCGATCAATAACTGTGTCCAGCCGGATTTTTCCAAAGTGCGGATTTGGCACGTCAATAGATCTCCCTAAGTGGCTTTAGTGACGTAATTCTGTAGCATAATGAGTCACATATTGTGATCAAAGTGCACTGACTATATCTCTAATTGCTACCCACCCTAGCTCAGTTCCATCAAATCCCTCTCCAAAATTCCACATTTGTCGTACCACGAGGCTTATGCACTAGAATTACTGCGTCAGTCAGCACAATCAAACTTCAACTCTGTTTGGACTCTCATAAGAATTACTGTAACCGCAAAATGGAATAGCTGCGATGAAAATAAACCGTATCGCTGAAACGATCAAAATTCAACTGTAGGTCCTCAGCAGTAAAGATTATGGCGAGTGAATAATGACTTTAAGCTGGATTTCAGCCAAAATAGGAAATGGGAGGCGGTTATTCATGCTTTTTGGTATTAAATGTTGTATGAATATATGCAGTAATTCGGTTAGGTATTCATAGTTTTAGGTTTTATGAGGCTTTGTTGAATAGGTTTGTAGCTAGTTGAATACATGGTTTAACTAAAATAGTAGTATAATACATGAAACTACCATTTCGTAGCTTTGGAAGAGGCTTTATTAATGTGAATTATCTTTCAATTTACATGTGAATGCTTGTAGAGGGGGCGTATTATCATTTACCTTTGTTTTACACTATATAACAATAATGAATGAGGGTGACGCAGAACCGGACATTATGGCGCTCTTTGGTACGCCTATGTCCAGCAGTGGACGTCTTCCGGCTGGAAATCCTCATGAAAATATGGAAGAAAATACTCCCGCAGCATATTTTTTCCAGAGAATTTTCTAAAAAGGTATCATCCTCCTAGCGTTCTTCCCGGTTATGCCCTAATGGAGCCCAAGGTCCGCTGGCACCTATTCCTGAGATTTGGCATAGGCACTAGTTTTTTGAAAGCGACTGCCATCTGATCTTCCAACCCAGAGGGAAAACTAGACCTTTTTGGGATAAGACCGGTTTCCTCACGATGTTTTCCTTCGCCGAAAATGTTCTAAGAGGTAGTAGAAGTCTGCACATCAGACTTAATATACTTAATCATGGCAATGAGCTACAGAAAAAAAATGACACCCATGACACGCAAATCTTGCGCAAACGCCCTACAGCGTCATCAATAACTAACTATAACCTCAGCATGCAAATTGCAATTTGCCAATCGGAAAGCTATGTTGAGGATTTAAGCCACGTATTCACTAAAACCATGTTTCGGATACAATGTTTCTGAAGCACTGGGATGTTTACAGAGACAATGTTGCAACTTGCATGGCTTGAACGGTATGAGATTTTTTTTGGATGTAAGAGAATATGTTCGAAGCGTTTACTTGTGTTCCAAATTATCTAGTGTGCCTATTAACTCGTCGTCATAATATAGATAGAGACAAAGCATGTAGCAAGTAGCTTGGATGTTTTCTAAATTTCTATATATAAACAGTAGCGGATTTAGAAGGGGGAGGGCTGGGCTCAAGCCCCCCATAATAAAAAACCATCTGTGTCGTACCGGAAAAAAACTTACATTCAGCTTAAAAGATCTAATTTTAGTACCTACGTTGAAGTCCCCTCCGAAAGATTAAAGCCCCCCCCAAACCTAAGTCCTGGATCCGCCACTTCATATCAAAAATAACTACTTATTATATATATATAGACATAGAAAACATCCAAGCCGTAGTAGTCGTTGAACGAGTGAGCGAAGCGAACGAAATTATCGGATCGGAAATTATGCACGGATGTTCTCTACAGGTTGCATTTCGCAACCGATTCTCGTAAAATTGTATGACCAGATTCAATAATTGTTTAATTATACGGTTTTTTTTTCGTTTTTTTTTTTAAGCTCGCAGTGCCACTAGTTGTTTACAGTGAAGACGTGGCTTTAGCCGATCTGACTGAACTATAAAGTTATTCCGCTTGATTTGAGCTCCATTCATGTTTCCTAAACGAGCAGCGTGCCTGATGACGAGCATGTTTCTCGTGTGGCTAGCACGATCCGATACGGACCGTTACAACCTTCAAGCCTTCAAGAAAAGAGCGTACTCCCATCTTAAAGGCCGGCAACGCACCTACAACTCTTCTGGTGTTGTAAGTGTCCATGGGCGTCGATTATCGCTTACCATCAGGTGATTCGACTGCTCGTTTGCCTCCTATATTATAAAAAATACGGAAATGCTATTCAAGTGGAAATATGTACCAGTACAAATATATTTTTAATTTGCTTAAGATGTTGCCGCTTCAGCAGGCATAAGATGGTTGACATATTATCACTTATCGTTGTGGATAAGATATCTGTCACTCACTCGTATACTTGACAGGACGTGATGCCTTATCCACAGCGACAAGTGATAAGATGGCAACCATTCTACAAATTCTGTTATTCATAAAATAGGAATTAGGTTTCGGCAGAGGAAATTTCACCTGAAAAATGTTAGTACCAATTAGGAAGTCATTTATAATTTTAAATTTCTTCTGTTTTCGTCTTTTATTACCGATTTTATATTGAACTTCACTACTACGTTTGATTATTTTACACAAGACTTATACTTTCTTAATTGAAAATATTCTTAGAACATTTTAGGGTTTCTAATTACCTACTAAATGCTTCAAAACGTGAAGAAATAACTAAAAACCGGCCAATTGCGCGGGCGCAGGGTTCCGTACCATTATCTATCAAAACGGACAAAAAAATCACGTTTGTTGTATGGGAGCCTCCTTAAATATTAATTTTATTCTGTTTCTTTTTTATCGCATATTATAAACACATCCATTGAGACAGGTATTTTCCCGGAAGACTGGAAATTAGCTAAAATAAGGCCCATCCCTAAAAATAACAAGATTGACGAATATAAGGATTTAAGACCAATCAGCATCCTTCCAGTCCTTTCAAAACTAATCAAAAAAGTAGTGTGCGAACAACTCGGCAAATACCTGAACGTGAATGAAATATTACCGGCACAACAGTCAGGTTTCCGTAGCATGCACGGTACTGCGACAGCCTTAGCAAAAGTCACCGACGACTTAATAGCGGCAGTAGACGAAAGAAAAGGTTCGATTATCGTCTTATTAGATTTCTCTCGCTAATTCGCTATTTCGTAGAGCAAGGTGAGATGGCAACCTCACAGATCCGTAACATTAACAGAGGAACACCACAGGGATCCATTTTAAGCCCTTTGTTATTTATACTTTACACTGCTGACCTGGTGACCAAGCTCAAACACTGTGATGTGCATCTGTATGCGGATGACACACAAGTTTACCACTCTTTCAAACCCCAGGATATGAATGGAGCACTAACTGAAATAAACAGCGACCTGAATATAATAGCGGATTGGTCCCAAAAGAACAATCTAGTTCTAAACCCGTCCAAGTCGCAGTTTATGGTAGTTGGAAATAAGTGGCAGAGGCAAACAATTATAAACCTAAAACCTGAAGTGCATGTGGGGTCGGAGTCCGTGCCACAGGTTCCCGTTGCAAAAAATCTAGGGCTCCTTATGGATTAAGATTTGAGCACCACGTTAACATTAAGATTCGCAATGCTTTCTACCGTCTCAAAACACTTTATAGTTGTAGGAAGTACTTATCGGAGAAAGTCAGGGAAATCCTTGTAGAAGCCCTGGTAATATCACCATTTAATTACACAGATATTGTCTATGGTCCGAGGCTGCTAGCGAGAACGAAACAAGCCATACAGAGAGTACAGAATGCTTGTATTCGTTTCTGCTATGATATCCCAAAAAGAGCGCATATAACACCATACCTGAATAGCAGAAGCACCGTAAATATGACTAATAGAAGAAACCTGCATTTGTCTTTCACTCTACGTAAAATTATTGAGTTTGAGAAACCAGCTTACCTTTATCAAAAACTAAAGTGGGCAAAGGATGCAAATAGGCAAATGAGATGTCATAGACAATACACCTTAATAGTCCCGAAACATAGTACTAAGTTCTTTAAGGGAGGATTCAAGTATGCAGCAACGAAGATATGGAATGATCTTCCACCAACATTACGAAATCCTATGCCTTTGCTGAAGTTTCAAAAACTGGTGAAAGATCATTTACTCAAATTACAAAAAGGAATCATCCCGTAATACTACTTGGTATATTTTAAATTAAGTATCTCTTTATTTATTTGTTGTTTATTTAACCAGGCAATAAGTTATATGTACTTTATTACGCGCACGCAAGCACACAAACACACGCGCGCACATACACATACACATACACATACACACACACACACACACACACACACACACACACACACACACACACACGCACACACACACACACGCACACACACACACACACACACGCACACACACACACACACACACACACACACACACACACACACACACACACACACACACACACACACACACACAGCCGCGCCGGTCGAAATATTGTAGCGACCGACCTGTAGGAATAGGAAAAGGACTCGTCTGAAAATCAGCGCTGGGTATTAAGTATACCTACATATCCAGCAAATGGCTGAGACGGGTACCCATTGCCCTTTTGTTTGTTTTTTTTGTACTCCTTGTTTTTTTTATTAAGTTATGTTTAAGTCTCATTATTATTATTATTAGTTTTTATAATTTTTATTTAAAATTCAAATGTGGCAATAAGCTTTAAATGAACTTATGCCCTGTTAGTATGGGACAAATCTTGCAAGTTAAATTTGACCCACTTCCCGGTGACCGGTGGGTATAAGTATAGTTTGGATGACAATTCAATATTATGGTACCATCGAGCTGATCTGATGATGGAGACAGAAGGTGGCCATGGGAACTCCGTAATAAAACCACATAACCCCATCGAGTTTGGGCTCTTTAGAATCGTCTCATTGAGCTGTTGATGGTGGTAGATAGAAAAGAACGTCGACGATAAAAGCTTGAACCAAAAATTGAAATTTTGTTGTTACAGCGGCAACATAAATACATCATCTGTGAAGATTTAACTGTCACGGTTCATGAGATGAACCGTGACAGATTGAACCGTGATGATGTTCAACCTGGTGACAGAAGGACAGACAGACAGACAGACGAACGGACAGCGGAGTCTTAGTAATAGGGCGCCGTTTTACCCTTTTGATACGGAACCCTAATAAAAACGACTTCCGAAAGTAACATTCGCATGGCCGAGTCCTTATTGATTGGAGCATTCGTTATATCGACAGCTGGAAACAAATCCTGGTCCTGCACTCTCCAGACCGCCCACAACCGGTCAGCTTTGTACAAAGTAGACAATACTTACCGTATTAAGTCCGCCCTTTGTACGATAAATTGTTCTTTTGTGCAAAAAATATTATTTACATTCATACATAGATTCACGCCTACTATTACTCATCCTACTAATATTATAAATGATAAAGTTTGGATGTTTGGATGTTTAGATGTTTGTTAAACGGCTCAACCGGTTGGAAGATTTTTGGCGCGAAGATAGTGTTATCCCGTGTCCACGCAGACGTAGTCGCTGGCGGAAGCTAGTTCCTACATAAAGAAATTTAGTAAATAAAGATTACACAACTAAACACGCGTTTGGCGACCTTAGTCACGACTAAGAACATTACATACAAACAGAACGTCGAGTTGTGCCTTCACCACATCACAACCTTGATATGAAATTGAAATACATAGCCTAAGTTTCTAATTGACCCGCCACTACGAAAGACCTTGAAGCGCCTAAATTATACTAATTTCGTATTCCATTCGTCAAAGTGACAGTTCTGACGTTTCCTAATTGGTGCTGAAACACGCCAGGTTATAATTTTTCCCGGATCGCAAGTAAAAAGTGAACGGGAATTAAAATCGACGGACCACGTACGTATACGGTCGCTATGGTTTTAGTTTGAAAGTAGGAAAGTCCTGTGCAGTGCAATGAGTTCATTATTAAACACAAACATTTGTTGATTATTAATGTCAATTGAAACTTTGTGGCACAGTCTGAAAAGTAATCGTTCTTAAGCGATAAGACCGCCTGTTGTCCTACCTCCGTCTTCCTGTATTTCTGTTTTTCTTTTCTATCTGCATTATCTGTGTGAGGTGTTCTGTGAAGAGTATATTTGTATTGTATTGTGATTTAAATGAAAACCGTGTCGCTACTGCTTCAGTTTCAGACAATAGCTTAACTAATTAAAAACACTACGCTTGATCGGTAGGTATTCCAGTAGGTCGCTCACGTATCGCATTGTACGTACGTTAGGTAGAACTAAAATCGAAATGACAATTTTTATATGGAAAAATGACAGTTGGACAGTTCTCCTAACGCGCGTTCGAAACGTTACGTGATTACCGGGTCTCTGCCAATAGCTTGGGTTCCCGGTCCGTTAAAATTTTTCTTTAAGGTTTCATCTTTGTATCAATAAATTGCGGTTTATTTACCATATTTATAACAAAAAACAACAATAATTAAATAAAATATTTTATTTTTTATACAGCGACGGTGCGGTGTCAACTAGACATAAGACCTGCCCGGTGGTAAGCAGACACCGTAGGCCACGCACGCTTGCGTCTCTAGAGGAAAGCTTTATGAAGTCCCGAATTCAACTCTCTCTTGGTCACCCTACACGTACGGCGTAAATAATTCCGCGCAAGATTTACACCCTAGCACGCCCAAGGAGTGCGTTACGCACATTTACTGGCTGTAAATTAGATATACGACTTTCCGGTCGACGATTTACGTTCGAACACTTTTTCGTAACTTTGTTGCTGATCGAGTTGCGTTCGAAAAAGTTCTGTAAAAGTACGAGTACAAACACCCTTGCAGATCTCGGAAGTTTGGATTTGGAGTTGTACCCGTATCTGGTGGATGGAAATAGGTTTCTGTAAAAAAAACATTTTTGGTACAAGCTTTTATTGCCGACTCTACTTTTCTGAATACCGACCAACTACTCGTTGAGACGATTCTAACGAGGCCAAACTCAACCGGGTTACGTCGGTTAAGAACTGAATTCCCATAGCCACCTTCTGTCTCCATCATCAGATCTGCTCGATGGTAACATAATATTAAATTAAATAAAATTAAATAAAATTAAATAAACGTTTATTTCAGGCCGTGGCCCATATAGTTGTTAGTAAGTACAGACTTAAATTAATTAATTTTAGTAGTGGGTACATTCAAATTATTAATCAAGGGAAAGAGAACAGGACCGGCGCATCATTAAACATAAAATAAAATCATACAAATAAAATTAAAATTTGATATTGAAAATATTGAATTTTCATCCGAACTATATTTTTACCCAAAATTTCAGCTCAAACGGTTGAAGATATCTGCTTCAAAATTGAGTTGCAAGGTTCCATTCGAACAAACATAACAGTACACAGTTAGGTGCATACATTGCAAGTTAATAGAAAACTTGTAAAATAGCTGACGGCTTCGAATATTAGTACATGTAGTTACGGGTTTCCGTCGAACAAACACTTTCGCATACCAGCGCCATCTTTTAGTATGTTATTATTAGGCATATCTCCATCAGGTCGATCACGTAACGCATTGTACGCGCGTCAGGTAGATCTAAAAGTCACTTTTTATATGGAAAAATGACAGTTGGTAACGCGCGTTTAAAACGTTACGTGAATACTCTGGACCCCATTACTGCCGGGAGACAATCAGTAGCTCAACAGGTCGATCACGTAACGCATTTTACATACGTTAGTTAGAGCTAAATGTTAATTTTGATGTGGAAAAATTACAGTTGGACTGTCCTAACGCCGGTATCCTTTCAGTAGTTATATGGTCCTGCGAAGCTAGCTCAACTGACGTCGCGATGCGACGCGAATTGAGAAAATATACCCTCCTCTTCCCAATGTCCATAGTGCGAGTGGGACAGGAATCGCAAGAGGATGCGACTTGACTTCCATATATCCATACTAATACTGACTGTCTGTGTGTCTATGTCTCTGTTACCTCTTCACGATTAGACCGCTAAAATTTGTTATAGAGATAGTCTCGGGGAAGGACGTAGGATAGTTTTTATCCCGGAAATCATCCCCTGAGGAACGAAATGGTGGGTGGTGGGTGATTGTTTGTATGGAGCTACGATATAAACAAGTTCCACGCGGACACAACGGATTCTTAAATCAATATCATATCCGTCAGTTCTGCGTTCTTACGAATGTACCGAGTCCTTATGATAAACGCACACAGCAGGCAATCAGACCGCGGCGGTCAAAGTGCAACGTCTCTAGAGTTCTTTTGCCGCCGAGACAGAGAACGCCGCGAACACACAGATAACTCTGAACGCGGAACTCGGAACACTATACCGCTCTCTGTCAGCGCGGGCGCGCAGTAGTGAAAAGAAGTGCTATGACACATATTTTGATGACCAGTTCAGCCCAGTAGTAGCCTGCCTACGAGGCTAGCGGTTCTGGGTTCGAATCCCGGTTACGCCAATACTTGTGTCCATGGTGTTACATGGTAGTGTTAATACATAGAAAACATGAATTTCAGTATGTACATCTATTCAACAGGTATATCGTCGTCTAGTTCCCATCAGAGGCGGAGCGCCTAACAAGCCAATTTCCATCGTCTTGCCTAAACTAACTTGTTAGGCAAGCCAATAGTTATATATTCTAAACTCTTTCGTAACTTTTTGTTCCGGGTTGCCCACTGAACATTTTCACGCGCCGCCACTGATATATCTAAACACAAACCTTATTTATTGAGCTTACTATGAGGTTAATTCGATTTGTGTAAGATTGTCCCCGAATATTTATTCATTTATTTATATCTAGATAATAACTCCCGATAGTATTTAGGGCGTTTTAACTTTTAATTGATGTACATAATGTGTATTAGATACCTACTTTTCATAGAATTGCAAAACAATCATAAAAAGTCAGTTTATGATAAAGTGAAACTTTAACGGCGCACCAATTTGCCGAAGTAACTTTTTCAGCAACGAAATAATCCATTAAAAAAAACTCCCATTCAAATCCCTGGCCATATATTATTGAAGCGGATATTACAGCGGCCATTACGAAATAATGTTCCAACCATAATTGCCGAATTCCCTAACACTGGCAAAGGATTTAAGACCCTAATCCGTCGCATCAAAGTTAAAATTTCTTTGTTCTGCAGCATGATGACTTAATTTGAATTTAGAATTGAATGAAATGACGCCATCTACAGGGAGAATTAACGGGCGTTTTCAGTTACGTTGTTAGGTGTATTTCGCTCGTCGCTTCGCATTTTAATCTGATACTCGCGCTCGCTTCTACTTAGGCTTGTCACAACGTGTCAAAAAGCGCACGTACTCCAGGAAAAATACGGTTTTGAAAAATATCAATTTATAATAGAATCCGACAAACTTCCCACCCGGAAGTAATTATGTAGATTTAAATTAAGCATGCGTTGTCTTTTTTTGTACAATCCCCTTGTGTAACCAAAATAAAGATAAAAATATGTATTTATATTTTTAGTGACTTTTCAGAAGTTAGTTAATTTATAATTTTTTTATGTCTGAAATTTTGTCGGATTCTCTCGCTGGGCAACAAATTCATTTATAATATATCCGCTAGACGGAAAGAATAAGCTCATCATCATATCAGCCGAAAGACGTCCACTGCTGGACATAGGCCTCCCCCAAAGAGTGCCAAAGTGACCGGTCCTGCGCCACACGCATCCAGCGGACTCCAGCAACCTTTACCAGGTCATCAGTCCACCTTGCGGGGGGCCTACCCACGCCGCGCCTTCCGGTTCGTGGTCGCCACTTGAGAACCTTTCCTCCCCATCGGCCATCGGTTCTACGTGCTATGTGCCCCGCCCACTGCCACTTAAGTTTAGCGATTCGGAGGGTTATATCGGTTACCTTGGTTCTGCTGCGGATAGCCTCATTTCTGATGCGATCACGCAGAGAAACTCCCAACATAGCCCTCTCCATAGCCCTTTGGGTGAGCTACGGCACATCTTTTCGTCCAATATTCCGCAGTGTCTCAAGACGAGAGTCTTTGACCAGTGTGTGTTGCCAGTGATGACATATGGCACTGAAACGTGGTCGCTTACTATGGGCCTCATAAGAAGGCTCAAAAAATAAGCTATTATAAATTATTTCCAGAATAGTCATTTTCTCCATAGAAGTTGTCAGTTCATTGACTGGACTAACGAAACGTATTTAAATGTAATTGGGGCGAGAAAGAGATGGTCTGAATGTAGGCTGAGGGGGTTTTTGATTATTTACATCGGATTTGTAAGGATGAAACGAATTGGTGAAGGAATTTTGAATCGCGGTAACGATCAGGGTAATGGAAATGTTTAAATGGAATGATAGCAATACTTCTTAAGCGTGTTTTGCCGGAGATTGCAATAGCCTTTGGCTCGAATGTTATTTTTATTCTTTCGCTTAAAAGTAATTAAGACACAAGCAATGTTTGAAGACCGATTTAGCCCAGTGGGTGGTGTTTTTCTTGTCTACGAAGCTGATGGTCCTGGGTTCCCGGATAGGGCATTTATTGGTTAATATTTGTTTTCTGATCATTTTACTATTTATCAAATCAAATCAAAACATTTATTCGTGACAAACACAACACAGATAATAAAAGAAATAAAATAAAGCACTTTTTTTTTGCCACGAAATGGACCCAGCTCAGCTTGTTGCTAGCTTTGCAGCCAGCGCTGGTCTATATAGATACCTAAAAACAAAAGGTATTTTAATATATGTAAATATATCGTCGTCAAGTACCCATAAAACAAGCCTTATTGTGCTCCTATGCTAGTTCGATTTGTGTAAGATTTCCCTGAAATATTGATATTTATTTATTGATTAATAAGTGACAGTGAAAATAATTACACAAAGACTGCATCTGAATGTGTGCCAATCTTAAGAAGATTGACTGCACCATATTACCTCTAAAAAATTTAAAAGTTTCGATTTTTGACAACTATGGTCCTAGACCCATTTTGTAAGGAATGCTGGACTTAGGATCTTATTGCAACTGCATGCTAGCGTGCTAGGGTTTTTAGCAGTCAGAATGGGATAACTTATCACAGGCGTTCACTGAAATCTATATAAGTAAGCACGGTATCAAGCAACTGGAGACAAAGGGTTTGGTATAGGGTGGCTGGCTGTCCGTACCGAAATGTGCGCGTTTAAAAATTGTTGGATGACCATTTCTCCTATGTCCAAAGCTTCCCAAACTTGCGTGTCCTTGGGTGTCCATATGCTTCATACGCCCCTTCCATCCAAGAAGAAATGTTGACGAGCTTATTCTTATAATTCCAACTTGCAATCATATTATACATCATTCGAGGTTAGGGGTATAGGGAACATTACATCGTGACGTTGGGTGATGACGTTGCCATGTATACGGCATTACAGAGCCCGAAATTTTCACGGCAAAACAAAAGATTGTCGCAATCTTACTAGTGTTAGAAACATTTTTGTATCGATATCGAGTAGGTATTATTATCGAATATTTTAAAATACTTCGCGACGGTTAATTTAAAATAATATACGAGAAATATCTAAAAAAACTTACTCAACCTGAACAACATACCAATTACAATAAATTTTCTAAATTCCTTGAAGTCGAGTGAAGTGAGTGTCCTCGAGTATGTATAAATGGCTTTATAGTGATAAACGAAACTGTTTGTCTACTCCCAGAGAATGTTGAGAAATTAATGATTTTATACCATATGTCATGTGCTGCTGTGTGTACTGACGTGGATTTCGAAGAAGAAATTGCATCTGTTTCTATGTAATTTTATACAGACCTCACGTAATTTTGTGGACCGTTTTTTTCTTCTATTACAAAACTATCGATATCGATAAAAAATGTTACTAACACTAGGTTGCGATAGTCTTTTGTTTTGCCGTGAAAATTCCGGGCTCTGGGCATTAGTATTGGCCGCGAAATATACGTTTCCGATGATCGTCTATAGAGGTCGCTATGGGTATCTGCCGGAAAACGTATATTAGGTAGATTTAAATGACACCTTTTATAGGATAGTAACAGTTAGTGCTGTGCCGGGGAATATTTCCGGGAACGGGAATATTCCCGCATGGAAATTTCCCGGCATATTCCCTTGTTCCCGGGAATATTCCCCAAACAGGGGAATATTGAAATACAAATTAGGAAAATTCAAGTCGTAATAAAAGTAATTAAAATTAATAATGCCTCGACAAATAAATTGCCATTCGCCAAAAACTGCATTATTGTACTACTTCTGACTTTTTATCTCGATTACCATTTAATATGTGATTATTTTTATATTTTGTATTCGTACATATTTTAACTTTGTATCGTTTTTGTTACTCGCAGAAGTACTTTTTCAAAATTTGTTCTCTTTTTCGGCTTGGGGAATATTCCCACCTGGGGAATATTCCTGGGAACGGCACATCACTAGTAACAGTTGAGTTGTTTTAACACTCGTTCAAAAAGTACCGCAACTACTCTGGCTAACGGAATAAAATATCAACAAAAAGAAACAGTTGATTGACCCAAATATAAAGATGAATGTTTTCACCGCAGCTACACTGAATACGGATTACGGGCAGTTCATGCGAGTTTTCCGATAATCTGGGAATATTGCACGGGGTATTAAATTCTCACGCTCACATGCCTCTGGATAACGCTACCACAATTATACGATATCATCATACCCTATTCAACGAGCACCATTCATGCATTTATTTTCTTGCAAGTATCTTCTTTAAAACGGCTCATATCAACTCTGCAAAATGCTACTACAATTATACGGATATCATCATACTGTTTGTTTATAAGTTTATTCTTGAAAAAGGCTCTTTGTGATGAAATTTAAATTAATAAATTTTGTAAGCAGTTTCCATAATTATATGTTTTTTTTTATTAACATTCAAGTTTTGGAAAAATCTTTTTTTTTTTAACCGACTCGAGTTCTAGTTCTTGCGTTTTATTTACTTTGAAACCTTGGCTGGATTCCTGCAACATGCCACTTCAAGCACACTTAATTTTCGTTATCTTGTTCCTTTCTTTTTCTTTTCAGTGGTGTCACTTATCCGACGACGAGTTCTGAAGTCTTTAAATTCAATTTACTCCAAAGGACTTCTCGCATATTTTAATATTGTGACGCCGTTTGTTATTCAGTCCTCTTCTTCATGAAGATATTTAAAAAGTGTGGTAAATTGGGGAAAATAGATTAGATTAGATTATTTAATTTCATTCAGAAAATTTACATGTCATTTCATAAAATTAAAAGGCATAGATTCACAAAAAGATCGCCAGAGTGTATAAGAATAAAAAACAATAATAAATAATAGTCAATAAAATCCAATTTTAAATTAAAATAATCATGAGAAACAAAGATAAGTACTAATAATAAGGCAATATGAACTATTTGAATACTTAATGGTAAATTGTACAATTTCTATGTCAGAATATTAATAATAGCTAGGCCAGGCCATCCTAGATTTAAATTGTCAGAAGTCAAAAAATAATCATCATCATATCAGCCGAAAGACGTCCACTGCTGGACATAAGCCTCCCCCAAAGAGTGCCAGAGCGACCGGTCCTGCGCCACCCGCATCCAGCGGACTCCAGCAACCTTTACCAGGTCATCAGTCCACCTTGCGGGGGGCCTACCCACGCCGCGCCTTCCGGTTCGTGGTCCGCTTCACGAAAAAATAATAAGTATGCAATATTCATAATAATATAATAATGTCCTATTAAACCAAAAATATACTTACATGTCATTTTTAAATACAATTTCAATTCAGTCTTTCTTCGTTGTCTTTCTATAAATTGTTGGTTTATTGCATAAAATTAAGTCACTATCTATCATAACTAGACCCCGGATTGTTGGGGCACTGACGTCACAATAGGGTGATTTGGGGAGGAAATGGAATGCTAGAACAAAATGATACATAAATTATAAGATAAGCTAAAAATGTATATTCATTTCACCAGAGAAAAACGTAATTTCATTTACGGTACGTAATCGAATAAAATTTAATAAAGTCACAATAAAAATTCCTTCCCAGTGAATCGATCGATATTACATTTTTGCTATATAACTGCAAGACTTAAATTTCTACGTTTACTAGTTTTCGAAAAACTGAGCGGTCGAATAATTATTTCGTTCCACTGTTCCATTCGGGAAATGGAACATACATATATTAGAATTAACTTTATCTATGTATGTAACCTATGCAAACCTATATAAATTTTGATTCGCAATAATATGTATACCAAAAAATAATAAGTACAATTTCGTATTCATTAACACTATATGATATTTTTTATATTATCTTACCTTAATAAATCCGTATTAATTAATACTGTTCCATTTACTTTCCAAATCACCCTATTGTGACGTCAGTGCCACAACAATCCGGGGTCTAATCATAAAGGTTCGATTTTTTTAAGATAGGCTAGCGTGTTATTAGATGTGGACTTTACACGAGGAGTTTTTTTTTTGTAACTAGGGTACATCAGATTTCGTTTCCCTGGGAGAATACTACCGGGAAGATACTTTAATGTTAAGGGGCTCCTAGCTGCCAATGACCTTCGATCTGTAACTGTCGGTTTATTCGTGTTTTTTATGGTTTATCGTATTAACAACAACGAGGTTTACCGAAATAGTATCCCATATTTACTTCAAACCTCACAGTTTTCGGGATATATGGCACCAAACTTTGGCAATTTCAGGCCAAAAAACCAGTTTTATGGACGTAACTTTTGTGAAAATGAGTTTAAAATAAAAATCTCTCGTGGGTTGTTAGAGACGTCAATAAGGAACAGTTATATGTAGATTTCATATATAAAAGTGCATGAACAACATAATAATATCGAAAACAGAGCTTTTTTGGACCATGTTTGAATAAATCATAAAAAAATAAATATTAATTATTTTCAAAAAAACTCTCGTGCAAATGTAGATAAAGAACTAAAAAACCGATAGGTGTTTGTTCCATAAATATATCTATAGTTTTGACGGAGGAATATCAATTCAAAACTCGTCAAAACTAGCCAAAAAGCGCGTGGAGCCCCTTAAATATGACGCCGGCAGCTGTCATCCCATAGAAACTGTCAAAATTTTCATATGATTACGATAACAGATGGTTTAGTGCAACCCACCCCTATGGTTGCAGCAACTTACGATTACAAACCGGTCAACGTCAAATATGGCTTCGGCAGGTGTCATTTCATAAACACTTGTCAAACGTCCAGACATTGAGATTTTAACGAACACCGCTTACTTTTCGAGACGGTTTGGTGCAACCCACGCTTTTAGTCGTAATTGTAAACTTTCAAAAACTTAAACAAACTAAACCTCAACTCCGACATTCTTATTAGGTAAGTGTGTTTGTATTAAAATATCCACCGAGTTCCAACTCGGACTGTACCAAAACTAGAACTGTGTCAAGCCACTGCGGAGACAATACTAAGAAAGAATACAAAGAATCTAAACCACCTTTTATTGTTCCTGGTTGTATGCCGTTTCATAAAACCGGCAACTAGGTCGGGAACTGTGGGTCAATTCGAGACAAACATTTCACATATAAAAAATGTGTCAATGTGTTTCGGGCACCGTGACGGGCTTTGGCCTTCACTTCAACTAATAATTTAGTCAATTAACTATATAATGGTGTTATTCAGTCTCGTTATCCAGGAGACAAAGTAGTATTTTGGTACTTATTGTTGCAACATGGAATTCTGACCATCTTTAAAACAGTTTTAAATGTCGACAAAACTCATGTGTTCATTTATTTATGGATTCAAACCCATAAAATTGCGATTTTAAAAGTTAGTCAGGAGACGAATTTAACCATTGCAAGGAGTGGAAGAAAAAAGTTGATTCATCGACCAATGTCATTAATTCATCAACTGCCTTCTAAGTTGCTAGGATTGATTGATTAGGAATTAGGACCTTGTTGGGATTAGACCGGTCCTCACGATGTTTTCCTTCATCGAAAGGCTACTGTTAAATTAATATCAGTAAGAAAAGAAAATCCCAGTGGTACGAACCGGGGTTTGAACCCACGACCTCCAGATTGAAAGTCGCGCGGCTTACCGCTCCAATGATGTAATAAACACACTAAAACTTAGAAAAAGTTGAAAAACGCTCGACATATTCATTTCAAAGTGATCTCAAAAACGGCTAAACAGATTTTCATGAAACATACAACACTCGGGATAAAAATATCTATAACACAAAATAACCCTATTCAAATCGGTCCATCCGTTTGGGAGCTACGATACCACAGACAGATACACAGATACACAGACACGTTAAACTTATAACACCCCTCTCTTTTCGTCGGGGGTTAAAAAAGAGGTAGATAGGTTATAACCACTTCTAAAGTGGCACACTAAAACTCAGCCAATAGTATGACCTTGCCTCAATGTCGCGTCGTTAATGGACACGTATAAACGTGTTTCAGCTGTCAGATTTGGTGGCCATTTTTAAACACGGAATTTCATATAGACAACGTATCTACCTTTTTTATATTAGAAAGAAAGAAAGAAGAAAGAAAAAACATTTATTCATGACAAGAAGTATGATTAAAATTAAAAATAAAACTAAATCAGTGTGTGAAATCAATCAACTAGTGTCACGAAAGCGAGCAGAACACATCAAATTTTAATATGTACCGTATGTTTCGAATTGATCCCCGGCAATGCAGCTAAATTGAAAACTATTTGTCGGAATGCGAATTCCTTCAAAGTTGCAAGGTAATTAAGGATTGGAATGCTAGCAGAATTTGGAATAGAATGAAATGGAGTCGCTATTTTCTTTTATGATTGAATGGTTCTACAACACTGCAACTACTCGGAAAACATTAATTGAGATTTCAGCGTATTTCTAAAACGTAAAATTTGAAATGATTATCTGAAATGGCGAAAAATATTGAAAAATATAGTAGTACTGTTGTCCTATATTTCACACTACGTGTGAGAAGCAGCAACATAAGAGGGACCGCAAAAGAATAACATATTTTACAAAAGGCACCCGATTTTTTTAAATTTATTTTTTTGAATGGACTATACTACAAGCCGGGCCACGCAGGGCCCTTTTGCTCGGCGCGGACAATGCGTGACTTGGCCAAGAGGGCCAGCGAATCGATGCCTGAAGCATTCTAGAGAATCAACCAGTCATTAAGGCGGTCATCACACTTGCATCGCCGCACACCGCTGCGGCGTGCGGAGCGACAGTTCGCAACGTTGTATGACAGATAGAAAGAAAGAAAGAATTCATTTATTCAAATAGGATTTTTTGAACCACTTTTGCATACAGGTTCTATAAAATATACTTATACAAAATTACTTAAAACTTAAATTATCAGGTAGCTACATACGTGCGATGGCATTTGCACGAATACGCGAGAAGAGCATATACACGGTCGTAATCTCCGTAACGCTAACAAACTTGTTGGTGTTAAGCATAGGCTGGCGAAGTCTGGCAAACTCACACATGTCATGGGACCGCTCGTGTACAACCAATTACCGGCGCATATCACAGATGCACAGTCACTGGCTGGCTTTAGATCGCGACTCAAATCATCGCTTATCGAGCACACTTTCTATAGATTTAGCGAATTTAGTACGAAATAAGTTGTACTTGATTTGATTTGTGTAGTTTGTACAACTATGTACAACTTCTTGTACCTATAATTTTATACTATCAATAAGTTTAATGTAATTTTATGACTATAATTGTTGACATATAATATGAACTATTATGAATAAATATGAATATGAATATTAAAACATGTCACAAGATACCCACATGGATATTTACAATAGATTTGTTTTTAAAGTAAAAATAAGATAAAATAAAAGCCTAGCTAGTAAAAAGGATAATTCAGCTAATTGTATATGCATCGTCAATAATTATACTAACAATGTATACATTATAATGTCAATGATTAATTATACATATTTGGCAAATTATTCTCCTAAACTAGGCCAAGCATCCTTATCATTAAGGTAGTCCTCGACAGTATAGTATCCCTTTTTTAGCAAGGAGGATTTTAGATATCTTTTCAAAGCAGGTAGTGGCAACTCAAGTGCTTCGAAGGGTAATTTATTGTAAAATTGTATGCATTGACCCATAAATGATTTACATACTTTACTTTGCTTGACAGTACCTTAGTTTGTATTTAATCCGCACGGTACCACAAACTGCACCGCACTTGCAGCGGGATGCGGCGGGAATGTGTGATGCGCTTAAAAGCAAAGTTGATAAATAGTGGGCGGTACTGCAACTTTTTTTTACTTATTTAATTTAACAACTCCGAAATCTTACCCCCTTATTCATACAGAATAAGCTCCTGATTTAAAATACGGTTTGTTTTTAGGGTTCCGTACCCAAGTAAAACGGCACCCTATTACTAAGACTCCGCTGTCCGTCCTTCTCTCTATCTGTCAGTCCGTCTGTCACCAGGCTGTATCTCATGAACCGTGATAATTAGACGGTTGACATTTCCACAGTTGATGTATTCCTGTTGCCGCTAGAACAAAAAGTACAAAAAATAGAATAAAACTAATATTTAAGGGGGCTCCGATACAACAAACGTGATTTTATTGCCGTTGTTATAGATAATGGTACGGATCACTTTGTGCGCGAGTCCGACTCGCACTTGGCCGGTTTTTTATTTTACTCAAATCTACCCGAGATTACAGTTCAAGTTCGACCTGTTTTTATCTGATATAAGAAGATCATAAGAAGTTTCCACCATTTTCGTCCTATTAGTATATTCCATGTAGTCCAGTCAATGAACTGACAGCTTGTATGGAAAAAATGACAATTTTGGAAATAATTTATAATAACTTATTTTTTATGTGTAACGGATATATTATCAATTAAATAGTTACCCAGCGACAAAATCCGACAAAATTTCAGACATCAATAAAATGATAAATTAACTAGCTTCTGAAAAGTCAGAAAAAATATTAATAAATATTTTTGGCTTTACTTTGGTTCATTTACATCTTCTCTATAATATTCAAGATAAATCGTACAAAAAAAGACAATGCATGATTCATTGAAATCTACATAATTACTTCCGGGTGGAAAGTTTGTCGGATTCTTTAATAAATCATCTTAGAATAACATTTTAAAATGAAATCAACAAAAAAAACGCTATTATAAATTAATGTTTTTCAAAACCGTATTTTGCCTGGAGTAATGTTTCCACTAAGGAAAGAATAGTTTTTTGTGCAGAGCAGGCAGGAGTTTAAACAAAGTTGTAGTTAAATTACATATAGACATATTTTGTGATAGCATACAAGCAATAAAATCTAAACTGACAAGATTCTTCATGTGTGATACTTCAGGTGTAGGCTCGGTTTACTAGAGTTTATATATATCCTAATTTATTAACTACCTTGTGCTTATATATTCCCATTGCTATGCTTGCTTTTGGTGCGCGATTGGTTACTGTGCGTAATGTACGCTAAGTTTAAGTTTGGCTATAGATTTCTTTGTGTTAGTTTATTTCTATAAGTGAGAACTTTTAATTGGCTATATGGTTTTATTATTTTGTCTATAAATATGTTGCGCTGTTGGTTTTCCATGTATCAATAAATAAATAAATTTAATATTTATTCAAGTTTAAAGAAACAACGACAAGCATTATTCGTAGTACCAAGAACTACTATTTATTTTACTATGCCTTTGAGCACTCCTGTAAATGAGAAAGTGAGACCTACGACTTAGTTCGAGATGGGGAGTCCACGTAGATCCTCTCAAATAACTCATCATATTCGTGATCAGTATATTTAGCTCAGTAAATATTTTTGAACTCCGGAGGGTGATTTTCGAACGAGCATTAGGACCACTCAACTGTCTCTATGGGAACCAATAAATGACATTTAGATCCCAACGTACACGCACCTATAAAACGTTACGAATTCGGCCAGCTGATCACCGATTTAAAGTAATCATGTTTAGAGAACATTATATTTTGTGGAATTTGCGCGAATTCCATCAAACAATAAACCACCAGACCTATGAATAAGATGTATTCCAAGGTAGTAATTTCATACATAAAGTAGGTTACATTACATGAGGCTATCCCCGCAGCAGAACTAAGGTAACCGATATAGAGTTATAGTGGCCGTTACCGGTATATAGTGGACAGGGCATTGCACGCAGAACCTATGGCCGTTGGGGCGGAAGGGTTCTCGGCGGCGACCACGCCCCGGCAGGCGTAAAGGTCGCGGGAGCCCGCTGGATGTGGGTGGCTTAGGAGCGATCACGTTGGCATTCTTTGGGGGAGGCCTATGTCCATCATTGGACGTCTTTCGGCTGATACAATGATGATGAGTTCATACAATAGTAAGAGATTCAGGCCTTCATTATTTACCATCCTGAAACGCCTTATTCTGAAAATAGACGTAACAGTAAACCTCTCGACTGTTCTTCGAATAAACTATCCTCGTCCGGTCGAACAGACAAGTTCAACGGTATCCAGTGATACAATTATCTTCTAACTTCGACGTAACTACGTGCTAACACGGTGTAATTATGAATGATTAGAGAAGATCAAAGGAGACCTACATCATACCGTCGTCAATATCAATTCGACGCCAGGAGACGTCTGCTCGGGTCCCTTAGCGATGTTCGGGTGCATTCGTTACATACATAGGCTACTATAAAAAGACATTAAGAGATCTAAGCCAGTTGGCTGCGTCGGGGAAAGTTCGAACAGATCTCCGGGGTTCCATTATAAGATGTCGAAATATTACAACGACCATGTCCAGATCGGAGTCTGGTTAGGCGACAGCAATGGCGACGTGGTAAGTCGAATCCCGGTAACTCGGACGGAGGGGTCGAGGTCCTGCATGGTCGTTCCAACAAAAGTTGCTTAGCTCAATTCACAGTATCGATACAGCAAGGCTATCAGGACGGCCTGCGAGCTACTATTATCTTTCTACCGACTATCCGTCTTACTAGAAAGAGACGGATAGTCTATCTCACTGCGACACAGCTCGCAGGCCGTGATAACAGTGCTGGTGATCTATGGCTAGTGTCGCGCGACAGTCGCTCGTTTGTATCGCTGCTTAAAGTCGCCGTGTGGAACCTCTCTTCTGGTCAAACGGTTTTGTACAATAAGTAATGTGTGAAGCTATAGATGTGTGGATGTTCCTATCCAAATGGATGCACGCATACGAACGCAGAACAAAATTCTTATTTCGGAGTTGATTACGAAACTCGGTAACTAAATAAAACAGCAAATAAATTCTTGTTTGATAATATAATCAATTACAAAACAGCGAAAAATAATTCTTCTTCCATAGCCAATTATGAAAACGAAATTACGAACACGAACTTAAGCATATTTCCAACGTTGAATTTTGTCAGTCACGACATATATACTCGGATGGCGCGTTGCCGCGTCGCGATGGCTCCGTTTGGATATCCAACGGGCCGCGCCAACTATCTCTAAGTAACGCTACAGTTTTGACGTTCATGGACCAATGTTGGCGCCCCGCTACGTGTGAAGCAATAATACGTTTAATCCATTCAGCGTTAATTACGACACATGCGTTAGAGGAAGGAAATGCAGACAGAGCGTATTTTTGGTTTGCCACATTTTGTTACAGCGGTCTACTAGGTATTTTCGAGTGTTTAACCGATAATTTCCTTGTTTTTTAAATTAAATTAAGTCTACCAGGGTTAATGCGTCAATGGAGTAAATGCGTCTTTTGAAGATATCTTTGAAACGCAACATTTTAGAACTATTACAGCTCTCGATGTTCAAATATTGGTTTCCAAACTTTCAGTTAAGACGATTGTAAAAGTTCTATAATGTTCACTTTCAGATATAAAAACAAGAGACGCATTAACTACATCGACACATATGCCTCGGTTGACTTACCCTAACCGGTTAAAATGGGTTTTATGTTGTTTTTCAACCATATATAAAACCATAACCGGTAATGAATTATCACGGGTTATTGCATTCCTTATATTAATAAGCTGCTACAGACTACGGTCTATCGCTACGTTCGTAACTTAGCCGTTAATGAGTTTACGTCACTCTGGGCCGTAAGTGAGATTTACCGCCCACGGGCGCAGCGGCAAATCTCACTTCACACCCAGAAGAAGACGTAAAATTGTGTACGCACCACGGGCGGTAATTCGTAAAGCCCCAGATCGCATATTTATAGCCCTCACCTTAGGTTCGGGCCACAAACACCTGCGATCTGGGGCGTTCACGAATTCACAACCCTAGTTACGTAATGTACTATTACAGTGCCACTTCTCAGTATATATGATCATTACGAACCGCTGAGATACCATAGCTTATCACACAATGTGTCTAAAATTACACGTTAGGTACTCCTGACTTAGAGCGCTAGTCAGAATTTCTACGTTACAATTAGCCAGCGTGTAAAACAAGATTGCCGCTTAAACAAAAGAATCACAGCAAATTACATCGAGTCTAGACTTAATAGATCACGTCTCCTTTAAATTGGATGGTTTTTGTGAAACCGTTCGTGTAGTTTTAATGTACGAAACAGTTGAGCTGCCTTTTGTTTCGAGCAATCTTTCACTAACTAGTTCGTCCTATATCTAGTTATCTTAGACCACTTCCACATTCGACAGTGTATGTCTTCTGTGTGTCATTCTCTGTGTGTGTCAAATTGTTGTTGTGTAACCTAACCTAATCATTATAATAAAATTGTAACTACACCTCTTACATCACCTGTAGTAAAATATTTCATTCATTCATTCATTCATTCGGCAGTGCTGTTGATGCGGTGTGCTTGCTTACTGCCGTCTCAACTCTCAGTTTACTCAATATAGTTTGTTTTAGTTTAGATTACGAAAAGTACTTAAAACCAACCATTACCGACATCTGTTGTTTAATTGTAATATTCGAGTAGGATTGTAAAACAATTATATACGAAGGTGTGATGTTAAGCCCAAAACATACTGTGAATCATCAGTAGCAGCTACTCCGGTACACGTGCCACACGTTTGTCTTTTCCTTTCATAATTAGCAACAAAAGAAGTTGTAGAATCACACGTTAAGACAAAGAAACTATACAAATTGTATTAAGTTACTGACCTGAAATTTCAACAATCGGAAGCAATAAGAGAAATCTTTCCGAAGCCACTTAGCCTTCAAGAACTTCGGTTACAAAAACTGTATTCAAATCGGTTAATCCGTTTGGGAGCTACAATGCCGCAATACTTGTATTATAAGTGACGACCGCTTTAGCCTAGTTGGTAGTGAGCCTGCCTACGAAGCAAGAGGTCCTGGGTTCGAATCCCGGTAAGGGCATTTATTTGTGTGATGAGCACGAATATTTGTTCCTGAGTCATGGATGTTTTCTATGTATTTAAGTATTTATTTATCTATATAAGTATGTTTATCGTCGTCTAGTACCCATAGTACAAGCTTTGCTTAGTTTGGGACTAGGTCGATTTGTGTAAGATTGTCCCCTAATATTTATTATTAATTATTTTATTTATTTATAACACCTCTCGTTTGTTCAGATTTCATAGGCTCGTTTCTACAATGTTGTCTAGACAGTCTAATAAGCCCTTAAGATCCAATTTATTCTGAATCAGTATACTACAGAGAAGCGGGATTCTCCTCTTATTTCAAATATTCAGATAACTTGTACACTTCAATAAACAATTATTTTGAGTCCATCTAGATCGCAAGTTTATTTCAGACTCGGGTTCTAAATACCTAACGCCTACTTTGAAAACGAACGATTTATTTTGGCACGTGCCATAAATATAATAAAAAAAGATCGTCCACTCGTAAAATGTAGCTTTGTGCTTAGTTTTTCGGGCATGTTTATGGAGATACTTACTGTGAAAGAACATTAAAGATAGATTATGTTCAGTTGATTGAAAAAAATGAATAAAAGATTATGCCACGTGGAACTTAGTCAAGCGTGTTCGTGGTGTTGAGCTTGCTATTTAGTTACATTATTGCTGAACTATATATGGGACTTATGGAAGCGATAATAATTGCCCAAAAAACAAAATTATAACAATAAGTAAATTCTTATCAGGAGTTTTATTTGATTTGATCTATATTTTCTGTGCTGCAGTTAACTGTATATTGAACTTTTTTAAGATTAGTTTCGGGTTCTTGAAATTTATCAAATACGTTTATTAAGGTAATATTCAAATTTTAATGCCCTGTAGTTGTACTGAGAGTAAATCTTATTACAGTTTTAATCAAATAAAAACAATCAATTTTGAGCAAAACCGTTACTGTATATTTTTTTCTACATAATATGTAGAAATTATAGAAGAACTTAAGAATCGAAACTTAAGCGAAAGTGTTAATACAGTAAACAACTATTTGGTTGGTATTACGACATTCGAATATCAATGTCGTAAAGACGTTGACGGAGATTTTTTTTTCTCACCTTATCTGTTGGTACAGTCTTCGTCGTATAGTAAGTAGCAGCCGAAGTAGCCAAATATATCGTAACACCTTACTTTTAATGTAATAAAAGAAAGAAAGTGTTTAAAGAAAGATGTGTACCGAAATATTTGGCTACTTTGGCTGCTACTAACTATAATTATGCAGATGTGGACTGTACATACCGTGTATTTCCAGCAGTGCATTCGCTGTTCTAGTCTGCACATTAAGTTTAGTATGACGTCAATACAAGCCGGCGGTCTAAATTTGTATGCAAAGCAAGAACATCTTCGTGTTAGTTGTATGAAGATAAATTGGCACAGCCCCGTTTGTTTAGGGTGTAGATTGGAAGTGTATACTATAGGTACTAAATCATGCAAGTGGCTGTCTACGTCCGTGAACACCTTACGAAAGCCCTCGAACTTATACTTATACTCACAAGCTTGGAAGGTTCCAAGCTTGTGAGTATAAGTCGCCAAGTCCTTCAAGCTCACTCATGTGACGGGGCCCACGGTGTAAAACAATATGCAAAAAAAAATGTGACCAAAGCCCCAAACTTGCAGTTTTAAGCGCCGTTTCATAAACTGGCTTATTGCGCGCCCGTTCTACAATTTCGATGAGTATACATAATGTACAAAGAATTAATATAAATAAATTATTTATGACAGACATGTAAATTGGCATTATAAATAACTGACTATGTCTGTAGTTTAGTTTGACGTAAACAGGATATCCGCCGTGTCGTCAGAGAACTATAAAGTTTTTGAAGCGGACGTCCGTTCCCTTGGATGACGGATCCAGACGCGTTATTTATAAATTAATTAATTTAAATCAAAAACCCCCCGACACAAAAAAAATCTAAAAACTAACAAATAATATTTTAAACCTATTATAATTATTATCGTTACATATATTATGTAAGTTCAAATATTTTTATTTTCCAAGCGTCGTCGCGTCGGGGGACTGTCGGGCGACTGACTGACTGATTTGACTTTTGAATAAAAAAACCGCATTCAAATTGGTCCATCCATTTGGGAGCTACGATACCACAGACAGATACGCAGATACACAGACACGTTAAACTTATAACGCCTCTCTAGGTTTTTTTTTGTAGTTCTGGAGTTGAGTAATCAAATTGTGTCAAATCGTCCTCCTGGTGATTTTCCGGTTGTACTCTAAAGAGGCCTGAGGGGCTACCGCGAAAAAAAAAGGGTATTGCCCTCTCTGTCGCTCTAACTAACAAGTGCACGCAGGATTTGCCTTAGGAACTAGTTTAACAAAGTGGATTGTTAGAATTAGAACGGTTTTCTCACGATATTTTCTTTCACCAAAGTATTACTGTTTGAAACGTGGTGGTACGAGTTAGGGTTCAAACCCACGGTTAAAAGTCTCGTGCCTTATTGCTCGGTTACAGTGCTTTTTAACCGTGTAACCAGCAGTGTAGCACTCGATGAATGGAGCGATAGATTTCTTTTAGGCGGACATACTTTCCCAGTTGATATGCTCTATCTACGGCTAGACTGAGTCGTTCTCGTCACAATGTTAATCGCATTGTCGTATATACTTAAATCAAATTCTTCTTACAATAAAACTTATCGCTTGTTCGACAGGAATACCAAAGATATTAAATCGACCGAGATAAGCTAGGTTCGCTCAAGAATATGTTACCGAATTTGAATCTTATTTGCCAAAGTGGAGGTCTAAAATATATAAATATAGGCTGTACAGAAACAGACCCTTTCTTCCGAATACGGAATCAACCAGTGACCCGTTTATACTACAAAGGTTAAAAATAAAGGATGGCATTCGAGTTTTTTGTCGTATGGACAATGTTGTGGCATCTCAGAGACGTAATTGAAATACTTTCATAAAAAGCCTGAAAATCAACGCCGTGGACGCGTCAAAACTTTGCACAACACTTTGGAGTCGTCAGCCACGGCTGCCGAATTTCTATGTATGGTTGAGAGTATTCGATGTGACTTTTTATAAAACTGTCATTGGAATTGGAATCTGCAACCTTGGACGTTAGTTTCTTTTTGAATGTACTTCTTTGATGCAATGCGGCCAATCTCAAATAATCTCAAGGATAATGATTGGTATTAATTATCACTTTACTACAAGCAAGGCCTATACAATTGACTGAATTATTGACGACTTTGACTAAACTACTGAATGGCGCTTCAGTTATTTGGCTCGCAGGAGCCCAATTGGGTTTGATATTTCTTTACAAATTTTAGAAGCTACGTTAGCCTAGTGGTTCAGGCATGCGGCTGTCAAGCGGCGGTCGTGGGTTCGAATCCCGGCTCGTACCAATGAGTTTTTGGGTACTTACGTATGAAATATTTACCGTTAGCTTTTCGGTGAAGAAAAACGTTGTGAGGAAACCGGTCAAATTTTCCTAGGTTATTGGGAGGTCAGATGAAAGTCACTTTCATAAAACTAGTCATCATCATCATCATCATATCAGCCGAAAGACGTCTACTGCTGGACATAGGCCTTCCCCCAAAGAGTGCCAAAGTGACCGGTCCTGCGCCACCCGCATCCAGCGGACTCCAGCAACCTTTACCAGGTCATCAATCCACCTTGTGGGGGCCTACCCACGCCTAAAACTACGCATAAAACTAGTGCCTATGCCAAATCTTGGGATTAGGTGGCAAAGCGGACCCCGGGCTCCATTAGGACACAACCGGGAATAACTTGGCAAAATCATTATAATAATTTAGATGTAAGCCATTTTGTATTTGGAGAAGAAGAAAAAGCGCTGTAGCGGAAATGTGACTATGCTAGGCTTGATCTTTATTTCCGACTCACGACTGGTCATTGTCTCATTTTTCTTTCCGTTTTGTATTGTCTTTCTATGTAAATACACAATTTCCAATAGTACTCGGTTTTCTAAAGTGTGCCAATAGAAAACCATAGCAACGCTTCACTAATCAAAACGCCTAAACAACAAAATAAGCACCTGTGTAGACAAACACCTTGGGCTTTACAAAAACAGGTTGCCCATACAATCACCATACCCTGTTAGGATATGAATCCATACTATAATATAATAAATGCTAAAGTGTGTCTCTCTGTCTATTTGTTGCCTCTTCACGCTTAAACCGCTGAACCGATTGAGATGAAATTTGGTATGAAGATATTTTGGATCCCGGGGAAGGACATAGGATAGTTTTTATCCCAGAAATCATCCCCTGAGGGTGTGAAATGGGGGATGAAAGTTTGTATCGAGCTACGATATAAACGAGTTTCACGCGGACGGAGTCACGGGCAGAAGCTAACAATATTATAAATGCGAAAGTGTGTCTGTTTGTCTATTTGTTACCTCTTCACGCCTAAACCGCTGAACCGTTTGAGATGAAATTTGGCATGGAGATAGTTTGAATCCCGGGGAAGGACATAGGATAGTTATACCCGGAAATGTTTGTATGGAGCTTACGATATGAACGAGTTCTACGCGAACGGGGTCGCGGGCAGAAGCTAGTAACTTTATAAATGGTACACTTACTCTGTAACAAACAATGTATCTGGAAACTTTTTTAAAAATCCGTTTAGTTTTAGCCATTAAGAGGGACACACTTCGGCGACTTGTTTCGCATAAAAATATTAATAATAAATTAATAAAATAAATAAATATTTCGGGACAATCTTACACAAATCGACCTAGCCCCAAACTAAGCAAAGCTTGTACTATGGGTGCTAGACGACGATATACATACTTATATAGATAAATAAATACTTAAATACATAGAAAACATCCATGACTCAGGAACAAATATTCATGCTCATCACACAAATAAATGCCCTTACCGGGATTCGAACCCGGGACCTCCGGCTTCGTAGGCAGGGTCACTCCCAGACAGAGGTCGTCAATAGGATTAACATTCGCTATAAAATCTGATTTCCGCCAGCCTTTCTATTTCAATGCGTTAGAGCGGCTTGAGGAACAAGTAAGCCATATTTGCTCCGGCTTATCTGCGAATTTAGTTGGAACCTAGTGCCTGAAGTCTATCCTACTACAACATCTATATATATTTACTAACTAAGTTTTGCCCTCGACTTCATCGGGAAAGATCGTTTTTATGTTAGAAATCTCCAAAAGTATTTATCCGATTTTAAAAACTATTCCACGTAAGAGTTTTCTGTTTAATTGTATTTTGTTTTCAAGTAAAGCAGTATTCAGTTTCGATATACCTAGGTATCCTAAAATCTTCTAGACCTTAACCCTTTTACCATATGCAAAACTTATATTTGCACTAAACTCTCCCAAATCATCGACTTATCATGTTAGCAACTAAATCGAATTCCTCAGTAATTTCTGTAACCAGGTAACAATTTTGCGTCCATTAGCAACTTACTTAGAAACGTGTCTCGTGTATTTCAAAAGCATATGCTTTTGAAATACACGAGACTTACGCCATTTCCATATAGGAGTTCACCTGACTCTTGTATCGGGAGGTAATGTAAAGGTCCTACGTGAGTTCTGTTGGTTTTCGACTAATATGTGGTCGTCGTTTGTGAAAGGGGACTTAACGTGCCGAGATCTCAAAGTGCTAGGTACTGTATCTTTATCTATCTAGTAATAACGAGGTAACGATTATGGAATATAAATTTTTATCATTCTAATGTATGTAGGGTTATAATCTCCGAAACTACACATCCGATAACTTAAAAAATCTTTCACTAGTAGAGACATATTAATTCGTGACAAACAATTGAAAAAATACAGATTATAAATGAAATAAATTAAAATAACACATTAAGTTTTGTCACGAAATGGACTCAGAGGCTCTAGTATAAGTTTTACCAAAACAAAACGTTACGATCGCGTTTGCGTTTTACCCTCAATTTATATGAGATTTGACGGCTAAACGCGAACGCGGTCGTAACGTTTTGTTTCGGTAAAACTTATACTAAGAGCCTCTGCTCAGCATGTTGGTAAAAAGTGGTAATGGTGCTACGGGATTGCCATATACTATATATTGTCCTGTGGCTCTGCCTAGCTGCTTTGAAACGAGCGGCGAGGGGCGCGGCAGAATCACGACGACTAAATGCGAATTTAATAAACGACTTACTAAACTCTTAGTCTTCAACCGTGGTATTTCGTGAACACGCGCAAATTCCGTCGAGCAGACAGCATTACATAAGTTCTAAATGTGTGCTTCTCAATACTTGCCTAAACTATTGCGATACAAGTTCCCTTAATAGGCCCATCCTAAGTCAATATTAGCAATGCTAATACAGACCCCTGTTTCACTGTCCGCCCTTTGATGCGCCACAAATTGTAGAGTTACCGCAGTATATGTGTAAACACAGTAGGTAACAGAAGTTCAGCGGGGAAGTTCATGTGGACCCACCACATGATCATCATCATAAAAAACGTCCACTGCTCGAAATAGGTCTCTCCGTAGTGATATAATGACGCATCGAGCGGGCTGCCCCGACCTTCACCAGGCCCCTGACAACGACAATTCTCCGTACATTGCTGGATAATTACTCTAGCGACCACCTTAACTTCTAGAACAAGCAATGTATGGCGCATTGTCAGTGTCAGGTGACAATTGTCATGTTGGTGAAATAGGGGCCTGGTCATCAGTCTACAGTAGCCGGCACACGACGAAGGGGAGGGGCAGCTCGCAAGGCGAATTGTACGAGCGAGCTGTTCCCCCACTTCATCCCGCGTTGCGCAAGTTATTTGCCGGGACCTGTACCTTGTGTGGGGTGGTGAGTACACTCATAGCTGTCCAACAGTTGTCCCTCTTTTTTGGCTAAACATCGCCAACAGTCCCCGCTGGACAGTGATACTATTGTTCGCACGTAGTCGCACGGCCGACTTTGTTAGGTACTCTCACTGTTACATACAAGTACAACGCGACAACCTTATCTAGAGATAAAAGAGCACGAACTATGCGTTAGAGCGGGATAGCATTTTTTGAGTGAACAGTCAAACATCGGTTTTGAATAAAGAATTCGAAGCTTTTAAGCGTCCCGAGTCGCTCGGGCGATAAACATACGATCTAAGGGTTTCTGTACAAAAAAATCACTTCGTCAGCTCGATACGATGTCTCGTCAACAACAGTAGTTTGTTTACACTACTAGACTGAAACGTCTCTACTGACATAGGTACTCGCATACTGTGCAAAGACCCGTGATGAAATGGGACCATTTCCGTCCGGCTCCGAGTCAATTCCATGATTCTTATGAATTTAATTTGCGAAAATCAGATTGGCCGTCGGCTTATGTTCTCGATAAGCGGTTTAGGCAATTATTACATGGGTATCTTTAGAATCCCTTTTCTGAAAAGTAATCCTTTTCGGAAAAACATTGATGTCAAAAGGCTTATTACAGGGTTGAGGACTATCTCACTGACAGAAATGCATGGCCCAAACCAGAGCCCAAAATAGCTTAATTATTCATATAGCTTATTCGGACATGTGTTCTTGTAGAACAACGCATTGTCACTTAAACTACCTAGCGTCCTATCCCTAAAATGAAAACCACCTGTGCGCTTCTAAAACATATATTAACCTAAAGACATATAAATGATATTAAAATTAACTTGATTTGGCCAATAGATCGTCTAGTGTCTACGTTATGATCCGAGCAACCTAAATTCTTTTATGTGTAGCAAATTAGACTTTGACTCCTTCCTACCTACTCAACCCTACGTACACCTACTGCATCCTAGTTCAAGAAAATAATCATGTAATAAATAAAATTTGTTTTTGGTTACTAAACCCCAACCAGATCCTACCGTGGCCGGATAACGTAATGGTAGCTTTATCAATATTTTCTCAACATGTAATATTTTTTTAAGACTGCACTGATTTCTTTATATACCAAAACATTGCCTCAACTTATAATCATATCATCAAATCAGACAACAAAACAACCTAGCTAGCTAATTCTTATTATTATTGTTGTATGAAAGATTCTCTGTCATCCATACTATGCTACCATTTCCGTCTGGATGTGGGTCTGGCCATCTAGCTAATTAAATACCCATTTATTATATTTTGTTTCTAATAGGTATTCCTAACATTTTGAAATTACCTGTGCTTCATACCTAATTTCTGATGAGAAGAAGCACTCAACAAACTCATCAGACCTAACAATTGAATATTATTTCATTCAAGGAAAATTATGTATTAAGGCATTATTCCACCCTTTACATAGAGACTAATGTATCCATTAGATTCCTATAAACTGCTTTAGTGAAGATATTTGTAATACTGAGGTATACCGTCCATTAAATATGAAATATTGAACCTAAAGTTTACCCTAAATACTTCATGAGTATATTCCACTCATGATAATTCGATACCTTAGTATTAGACATAATGGACTGCTCCGTTTGCCATTAGCCTAGAATCATTTCATCTTTTTGAAACAATTCTGATATCCTAATCATAACTGGAAGTATAATACCTTGATAACAATATGCAATACAATTATTACACCTTTAATATTTCATATGTAATAATATACGGAACCCAATACTACTGATCCACACATATTCAGTTACTCATGATTGCGATTAAACCTTCAAATAAATGCTATTTGATTTGTAAACCTTCATTCAATTATCCATCCCTAAGAATAGTATTCCTAATACCCTTTTACGGTGACTCTATACCTAAGCCTACCTACCACTGAATCCTAATCTACTGTATGCAAAACTCCCATCATTACTTTTATTAACGTTATGTAATGTGTATGTACTAAGCTAGGGATCTAAGCTGTAAATCGTTCGGAAGGCTAGTCCGAGAATGCAACCTAGAGCCTGTGTAATGTACATTTCACAACGTGTCCGTGGACTTAAGGGTTCTGTGAAATGCACGCCCTATTTTATAACATATAAATATATATTCAATAAAAGAACAAGCCTTAAGCACACACAAGACCTCAACGAGTGGATAACAATCCTAGCGATCGACTTATGGGAAATGGCGATCTTCTCGCTTCAGCCTGTGGCCAACCCTAAGACGAGTGAAAGGCCCATCAAAGATAGGCTACACCATCTGTGTTGTTAAAAAGATGGTACCAGGCTTCTCTCAAACCTGGCCTACTACTAACAGGATCCCGAAGTGTGTCTCCTTGTCACCGTCAGGGGAAATGCACTTCGTTAAGTTGACCATGCAACTAGGACATTGATCTGGTTCAAAATGATAATAAAATTATCTAAAATAAACCCAACATCTAATAGAAAGTTAAATAGTTCATTACTATGCAAGGTAATTGCACAATACTGAACCTTAGAATAAACTCAGAATCTAATAAGTAGTGGAATAGTTCATTACTATGCAAAGCAATCGCACAATATTGAACCTTCCCGCTACAACAATAATGTATCAACGAATGTTTACGTTACGAATTTAAGCTCGACCCAGAGTCAATGACAATCCGACAGTTCGCTAGAGAAAGAATGCCCCGTCTACTCGGTGTGACGGTCTTATATAGACTAAAAAGGTCTGATTCGCTTGATTGGCTCGAAGCGCTTGATCTGCATCATTCGCTCGATGTGCTTGACGTAAACGAAATTATACCTTACAATCATTAACTTAAGGTTTGCTTTCAATCGTGCGCGTACGTATTTATTCCCTATTGGAACCAACTTTACTCATCGCGCGTAGTGTTTGCGCCAGCATCGTAGCGACAACACGTGTTTAATTTACTGAGAAATATGAAAATATTACGTTTTGTTACGTACAAACGTCGATGAAACTATGTACTATTATATTCTATTCAGGTGTCCATATAATTTCGATTCATATCCAATGATGATGACGATTAATGTATTAATCTTTATTATACTGTATTATTGCTTCATTTAGCATTCATTAAAGACCATAATAGAGCTATAGGCATAGTTCTAGTTACATAATTCGCCCCCTCGAGGATTAGACGTGTAATTACGTTTAATTCACGGAGAATCCTCGAACTACTATTCTAGACAACATTTCCTAGATTTGTTAGCATAGCCCCCCATTTTAAACATGTGTATGTGTGGTGTGTGTTTAACCAATACTCGTTGATTGTTAGTCATTTGGTATGAAACTTAGTTCTTTGAACTTCAATAATGACCCATGAAAACCCTTGACCCAATTCTTTCCCATTTGCCCGAAGTACAGGTTGTGAGGCTGTAGAACCTATCGTTCCGAGTTTGCAGTATCAAACTGAATCTTTGGACCTGGCTGGGCATCCTCGGATTCGATCCACATTGTTCGGATACGAATGATCCCACAAAAACTCTCCACGCAAACCAGAAAAAATCTTTATGTAAGTATTGAGATGTTCATTTCTCATTTATTAAAATTCGAACCAAATCTCGATACGCCATCACTTTTTTCAATCAAGTTTTCTTGGAGTGTGTCACATGTTTGAATCAGACATTTGATTTCAGACTCCTATCCACCCCAATATATAAAATGTTCATTTATAAACCTAGTTAACCTGACATTTATCACCTCAATGCCCCGACATCACCATTCATCATTAAATACTATTCCAATAATAAAATGAAATGACAATCAGAACATTAAAGTTCAAAAGGCGATTAACTATGATAATTATTCATAATTATCTAAAATGTATAATGTTCTAGAGAAATAAAACCTAAATTTGTATCCCAATTATTGTACCACAACTCCTCTATTATAATGAACATGTCATCACTAGGATGAAAAGTAGTCTTACTTTGTATCAATCAAACCATTGTTATCTTATCAAAGATAACCTCTCATCATCGACCAAGGAACTTATGAAAATATCTGTTAAAATAGTTATTAAGTTCATTACATTAAAGAGAAACTATCAACTTAAAATAGGTAACTTTCAAGTAATGTGTATAATTTTCATGAAATGAACGTACATTGACAAATCATTTTTGAATTGATGTCAAATATCCTTCTTCAAAATGTGGTGTGTATACCAATTTAGTCTCAGCGTCTGTGCAGTATGTAGTCAGTAAAAACTCCCATGAAACGGGCTAATCGTAATACGATTCTTAACCTACGGATAAGATTTTACTGACTAAAATGTGTTATTGTGATTCCTCCAAATACCAACAAATCCAGGTTGATTACCATCTAACATTTGCCTATTTGCAACAACCCATTCTCACAAAACTTCCCTCAAATCTGCACACTCTTTTCTCACATCACCTTACTTTGATCATCTCAGAGTAAATCATACACTCAAGCACTTGCTTCACTTCCTCATTCGCTTGTTCACTTGATTATTACAGACAGCCAAAGTTCCAGATATGTAATCAATGCAACAATGCATACTATCACTGCTAAGTCTGCAATTATTCTTTAATTATTCTTAATAATTATTAAATTTTCAAGCCTTTTCCTTCAATGAATGCCAAATAATGCAACAGAATTTAAAATTCTATATATTATAATACACATATAAAATGCCCTGTAACTCCTTTTCAGTAAAATAGTGTCTATACTTACACAACATTCAATTATCATAATAGTTAAATAAAATTATGATCAATTAATTATGTTTCTTTTTTAGATGCATTATAAAATTTATAACTGCAGCACTATATGAAACCAATTTCTATTCATTATGTGTCCAGACTACACTGATTAATTTATTACCCTATAAATTTCAAATAAATATTAGTGTTCAATCCACCTCAGTGTAATGAATCTAAAATTTTAAATTTCATTTATCTATATCTATGCATTTATAATATATATATAAGTTGTTCATATTATATCTACTTTCTATTTGTAATCTATGCTGCATATTTACTCTAGCCAAATTCACCGGTCAATATTTTGTCAGAACTTGTATCAATATCAATTTAAATAACCTATTTGTATTAAAAGATACATAAAACTAGATTGATATTTAATAAAATGCTTTATGCTTACCATAAAATCATATATACCATCTCCTTAAATGCACTATAACTTATGTTTCTGTGTTATTTTTACTTTAAAACTTTAGTAGAATAGGTACACTATTGTTTCAACTTTAAGAAATAATGTCTGTCGGTACTTGTGATGAAGAATAAACAAGCTCCTTATAACAACCAACACTAATAATACACCCAAAACTAGAGTTTCCACTTCACATACTAATATACCTTGGAATTATTGTGAAACCCACATAATGTTACTGGCTGAAGTCCCCTATACTTCCATTATTATTTTGTTGAAAACGCATCATACACTTTTTCTTATTTTAATCCATTTTAATCCAAAAACATACCAGAATTAATATGCAAAATAAAGTTTTTCTGACAATTTTAAGGTTCGACGAACGACATCTCTTTGTTTTGACACTTGCACTTGCACTCGACTTTGGGACAACACGTTCGGAAATGTGTATCTTCTTTTTTCATTTACTGCGATTTATGATGATGATGAATTTCCAATATTAAATCTCTATAATAAATAATTAAATCTCTCTTGAATATATTTTATCTTATCTTGTAAACATGAATGTATATTTTCAACTTCACCTGAAAAATCCCTTAGTTGATGGCTGGTGTTGCCATCTATGAAAATAAACTTACTACATATCGCGTCATCTATAATTGTATAGAGTACCTGTTTGTTCAAACCATAGACAATCGTTTATAAATTCTTAATTTATAATTATGATGATTCATTATTTATGATAATTAATAATCTTTGTTACAATTTTAGATATATATATTTATTATTTATACTTTTATTAACGAACGATGTTTGAGAAAGACAATCTAGTACGGTAACTTAGATCGTGCCAGACAGCGCAATCTGCAATTGCCTAAATGGTCCGAAATCACACGTTGTACTGCATGCAGTCCGACACGCTCGAACGTCTGGATGCGGCTTATCTGCTAAGTATTAGATTGTCTATGGTTTTGTTTACATTCCTAACTAGTAATTTGATCTTCAATTTTATCAAGTGTTTTTCTAACATGTCCGAATCTATTGAAAGTTTAATACGTAAATTTCCCATTATATGGGACAAAAATGATTTCAACTATCGGGACCGAAGATTAACACAAGAAGCGAAACTAAATTTACTTAGTATATGTAATTTGCGTTCCGAAACCAACTATACTCTTCAATGGTTGAACCATAAAATAAGACTCTTTAAGAATCGTCTAAGCTATAATCAGGTGAGTAAATCGTTAACATTTATTATTTTCTATTTTATTAAGTTCCCGAAATGTCTACTTTTCTTTCCTTTTATTGATATTTATGATCTCTTAGATTTGATAATTAACGATTAACAATATTTTCCACAGCGCAAACAAAGCAAATTAACACATTCCTCTGACATTAATAACAACAACAATCCTAACGAAGACGTATTAACTGACTTAAATCCAATCTATTATTCAGAACCTTTTAATACAATCTCTATTGAGCTGGAAAACATAATCCAAAATTCGGTATTGAAGTTTTTTTTTTTTAATTTTTATTATATTATGATACTGTATAATTTCATGACATTCCTGCTCATTATTATAATTTCAGACATTATTTAACGAAAATAATCAAATAAGCGACGTTCAAACATTATTTGATGACTTCACAATAGAAAATGCCAGTGTTGATGATACTCAAGGACTTGATTCGGACTTATTGACGCAAGTAAAACTCTATGTATTTACTATACATTGTCAAAAACACGTAGTATATTGATTTTCTTACATAAATTTTGCCCCTGACATTGATTTATTTTTAATTTCTTTTCAGCTTAATTCACCTAATCTCATCTCTTTCCTCGTATCAGTAAGTAAAAAAGAATTATTCCGGTTTCATTAAATAATAATGTATTTCTTGCGCTTTAATTTATTTTACTTTCCTTTCAGAGTCCTAATCCTGACATTTCTTGCCCAACTCCATCATTGTCACATAATTCTCCAAATACGAATGTGAATGACAGCTTGACAAGTGATCCCATACTATCATCACAGGACGATGTAGTTGCTATCCATATACCGGACAACGCAGAGCTTACTCTTGACCACTTGGTATGTATTCTTAAAAATAATGCGTTTCTATATAAGATTCTAAGTACCAATTACGGCTTTCCTTTTTTTTTTCAGAACCTTGATGAAGTAGAATAAATAATTTCCATTAGGTATGTACTATTTCTGATCGTTTCCTAAACCCCAAATGTCAAAAGTTTTCTTTCCAAATTAATTATTATTCTCCTAATAAGAGCAATATTTATTTTTCTGACTCAATATAAACATTACAAAACTCAATTCAACAAAAATCTAGTTAGCTGTAAAAAAATAGTTTGTCCCTTTTCCATTATTGTTTAAGAGTAGATACTTCTAATGAACTTAAAATTATAAACTGAAATTAGACTTTCTGTCCTCTGACTGTCTTACTACTTTATATAATGACTAACATTCCTAAGATTAGTGTAGTGTAATATGATACTTGCTTTCAAAGAAATTTGTATAATCCATTCTTCAAAATAAGTAAACGTTTTTATTTTTTATTTTTTTATATGCTTTTATCGTGTCTCTCTTTCTTGTGATTTCAGAAAATTACTGACGATGATGCTTTTTCAAATGAAGAATTTACACAAAAGCTGATTATTCTATTGGTAATGAACACTTGAAAAACTTAGTTTTACCCTGATGATCCAGGGATGATTAACCACTATCCTATATCAGTGTATGAATGATTATAAATGTAAGTACAGCAAGTATATAGTTATAATAGACCTATTGGTTTTATATACCTGTAGTCTCTATATAAATGTATTTGAACTTGTTTGATATTTGTCACCGGAGGGTCAAAACAATTTATTTTATTTTACATTCTAATTATTCATTTCACATGCATGAAAATATGTTGTATTGACTCTCATACAGGTATATATTTCCACTACCCTATGTTACATTAAGTTCTCTACTTGAACTATTTTCATGATATTCTAAGCGAGCAAGAAAGTAGATTTCCAAGATTTACCCCGACATGCAGGTTGATTGTAGATTCTTTTATTTTGAATGGTACTTGAATGTTACTCCTTTATTCCTATGTATTCATATATTGTGAATACAATTCTACCACAAAGGAAAATTAAAATAAACAAAAAAATATTTTGGTATAAACATCCCCTACCAGCCCTAATAAGGCCTGTTACAGCAACAGTAGCGAGTCTATATGTTTAATAGAAAACCTTTTTTTTTGTAAAAATATTTTTTGTCTGTTAATATCATTAATGTATCATTTTATTAAGAGCCCTAGCTAGCTAAATTAAATGTTATTGTATGAGTTCCTCATGCATACTTACTTACAAACTTTGCTACTGTCTGCTTCTGGATGGGGATTGGCCACTAGCTACATAATTATACCAGTTTTTTTTCTTTATTATAAAAAATTAAATATAACTACAAAATCACCCCTTTTCGTATGATCATACATCTTAACTATAGTACATTGTTTTAAACTTAGATCTAATCTTTAATTTTTTACAATTTCAGTAATGAATGTTCCTGATTAATAATCTTCGCTTCACTTCGTTACCAACTTATGTAATCTTTAAATGTAAGTATATGAAAATTACTTTCATCAATTTATAGCATTCATAGCATTTATCTATATTTGAAATAGGAACCTAATGTTTAGTCTAAACTCTACTATCCTAAGGTAAGTATGTAGATATTTACAGATATATATACCCTTTTATTATTAATTAACATTTTACAAATATAGAAAAATTTAAAATGATTTATATGATAGATCTACTAGTCTTATACTAATTATAATGTTTTTACATATAATTTTAAAACATTCTTTAAATAGTCTATTCCTAGATGATAACATTTAAATTAACTTTTATTTGGTAATATTTTAATTATCATGATATAACAATACTATTTATTATCGAATAAACATATCGAATGCTCCCCGAATCAGCTTTATCAATCAATCATTTTTATAATACCTAGACAAATGTATAGCATTAAATTTTCCCCGAACTTTGTTTGTGTAAGGATCTACCAAAACATACGCATTCTGATAGAGAACGGCTGCAATAACATACGGTCCCTCATAAAGCGCTTCAAACTTTTTTGTAATTTTTTGCTGAGCATTTGATTTGTTTACCTTTCTAATTTTAACCCAGTCCCCTATTTGATACTGAATCAATCTAAACGTTTGATTGAATTTAGCTTGTCGGTTTTCAGCCGCTTTTTTCAAGTTTTCCCTTGCCTTTTCTCTGATGTCTGCTATATTCTTCGTCATATGTTGTATGACTTCCTTATCGAATGTTAATTCAGTAGGTTGGCCATACATTATTTCACAAGGTGTAAATCCGGTACTATCGTGGAAAGTATTATTATACAAACGTTCTATTTTTGGTAATATTTCCACCCAACTTACATGTCGTTTTTCACAATAAATCCTAAACAATATCCCGAGAATCCGATTAAATCTTTCAACAATATTTGGCCTAGGATTTCGAACTGTTGTATACATAGTTTTTACCCCCTTATCTTTCATAAACTTCCTCCATTGACTGCTTATGAACTGTGATCCATTGTCAGTAAGTATCGCTTTTGGGTGAATTATTTTGATAAAATGACGCATTTTTCCTACTACAGATGACGCTGATGCTTTACGTAATGCATACACCTTAATGAATTTGCTGAAAGAATCCTGAACTGCAAGAATGTAAGTCATCCCAAAGCGCCCTGATGGTAAAGGTCCATAAAGGTCTGCCATAACTAAATCTCCAATGTCTTTTGTTACTATTGATTGACATGGTCCTACATGTTTTATGTTATCACTTTTGGCCATCTGACATACGTGACATGATCTGATCAATTTTCTCACTTCTCGAGTAATGCCTTTCCAGTAAAATCGGTCTTTGATGTACTTAATCACTTTATACGCCCCCTGGTGTCCCATTTCTAAGTGCACCTGTTTTATTACGTCATTTACTAATATGTTGGGTAAATATATAACCTTTTTTTGAGTGTCATGGGGAGTAAAATATAATACTCCATTTTCCAATGAACATTTTTGAGTGATCCTACCTATCTTATCTGAGCAATCGTTATTCTCTAATCTTTGTAATATTTCGTCTATTTCCAAATCATTTCTTTGTAGTTCTTTAATTTTTTTCAATTTACTGATTAAATCCTTGTTTGGTTTCGATTCAGTATACAAAATTTCAGGTAATCGTACCTTGTCCTCCTGTAACAAGTCTGTTTGAGGCGGATACCTAGACAGTATATCTGCGCCTATATTTTCTTTTCCTTTAATGTGCTCGACCTTATACTGAAACTGTTCCAGATAATGTACCCAACGAATAACTCTAGCATTGTACAATTTCCAGTTCTTTACAAATGTCAAAGCTTTGTGATCTGTTTGAATTATCACCTTTGATCCACGTAAATACGTTTCAAACTTTTCCAAACACTGAATTATAGCGTAAAATTCTTTTTCAGTGACTGTATAGTTCAACTGGGCCCCCTTCAGAGACTTGCTATGAAATCCTAGGATCCTCATATTCCCATCTTTATCTAACTGATATAATACTCCTGCTAATCCTATGCCGGAGCAATCTGTTTGTAAATAGTATGGTTTTCTAAAATCAGGATGGTGTAATTGGATCACGTTTATGAAACTTTCTTTTATATTCTCAAAGGCTTCCTGTTCCTTTGACTCCCAATGCCATGAAACATTATTTTTTAATAATTCACACAGAGGTTGTATGTATTCATTATAACTCGGTATGAATCGCCGGTAAAAATTGCATAATCCTAAAAATGCTCTTAGTTGTTTGATCTTTTTTGGAACCGGAAAATCCTGTATGGCTTTAATTTTGTCCGGGTCTGTTTTTATTCCGTCTGTAGATATTATATATCCCAGCATTTTTACTTCCTTGCACATAAACTTGCATTTTTCTAAATTACATGTTAAACCTGCCTTTTCCAATTTCCCCAATACTATACTGATGTGTTCTAAATGCTGTTCAAGTGATCCGGTGGTTATAATTGCTAAGTCATCCAGATAATTTACGCAAAATTCGCGTACGTCGTGTCCTAATATCTTATCTAGCGCCCTACAGAAGCTTCCTACAGAAGTCTTAAGTCCTTGTGGCAATACGTTATAGACATATGATTTGCCGTTAAAACTAAAACCGGTATATTTTTTACTATCTTGTGATATTGATATTTGAAAATAGGCATTGTTCAGATCGATTACGCTGATAAAATTCGCGCCATGAAAGGAATTCAAAACGTCCAATTGTGAAGCTGGCTTCTCTGTTTCCGCGATCATGTATTTATTTATTTCCCTCGCATCCAATAAGATTCTAATTGTCCCATCCTTTTTCAAAGTAAACGTTAATGGACTGCAATATTCCGTTTGAGATCTACTTATTATACCCTGTGATTCTAATTCTAACAGTTTATGTTCAACCTTTTCCCTGTACGCGTATGGTATCGGATATGACTTTTTTACGATTGGTGTATGTTTTTCCATTTTAATACTGTGCTTATAACAATTGGCTCGCCCCAATTTTAAATCGAACAATTTCTTGTATGTAGCCAATACTGACTCTAATAATTGCTTTTCGTTCTTTTCCAAAGAAATTCCTGTCTTGTAAGTGAGGTTTGCCTTATGTTCTTCCATTTTTTTAACACAGCATTGATTTCCTAATTCTATCTCATCCTCTCGCTTATGAAACGGTACCCACACCTGGATGTCTTTATGTTGAATGCTTACCCCGCATTCATTTTTCTTTAGTTTTATTAAAACTTCATGTTTTTTAAGCCAATCAAACCCTAGTATTAATGGAAAGCTTAAGTTGGGAATAACTACGAAATTTACTTCCATCATTATATTGTTTATACCTACAGGTAATAAAATCATTTGTTTTATATCTTTACTTTTATGTCCCGACGCTGATTTGATCTGAAATGGTTTTATTGGAATTACGGGTGTTTTAGGGTATTTTTGCCGTAGTTCCTCCCATAATTCAAGAGAAATGCACGTTATATCGCTTCCGGTATCCAACAATGCAACAATATCATAATCTCGTACTCGAATGATTACCTCTGATTTAAATAAAGTTTGTTCTACATTCTCATTTACTTCTTCAAATACCGATGTTACTAAATGATCTCCTAATAAATGAGCTTGCTCTCCCTTTAATTTTAAAGTGTTAACGACATCGCTAAGACCTAGTACAGTCACCTTTTCTAACCTACTATATCCTAATCCCTCGCCAGGGTTTCCACTAGTCACTTTAATATCTAATGGAAACCGCAAACCCTTGTCATTAATTCCTAATAATTGACCTGGCTCCCAATTCATTAAATTCATCATTCTTAAAACTTTGCCCCTATTTTCAAAAGCTGATCCGGGGACCATCTGGACAGCCCTAACTAGTTTTCCGCCTCTTCATCTTGAATTATCGTTGTTACGTTTCCTTGACCATACGCCTCCGGACGTCGCCAATTTCCATATTGAGTCTGTTTTTTCGTTTTATCAGGTTTTGCTGAATTGGTGCTGTTCGATTGTTTGAAGTCCTGTTTATTCACCTCGTCCATTGACCTGAGGAACTCGGCGGTCTCTAATATTGTTTTCGAGTTAGAGGTAATAAAACTCTGTTGTACATATCGTGGAAAATGCCGAATAATGTCAGAGATCAGCTGTTCTTCGGACATAGAATAGCTGAGCATTTTAGTCTGGCCTACTATTTTGATAAAATAATTTGCCATCAAGGGCTCCTTGATCCTGTCCCACGTGCCATGTACAATACTGCGCCTTAATTCATTCTGCTCGTAACTTCCCCAATATGATTTCAGGAAGTCCGATTTAAAGTCAGCTACGTTATTCCATCTATCTTTATATACCCGAGCCCAATCTCTCGCTGCTCCTTCTAGACATTCAATTGCTGTCTCAAGCTCGTGTCCGTCCGTTGCCACTTTCATGAGATATATATCTAAATCCTCCAAGAAGGTCACCGGGTGTGTCGGCGTTTTACCGAACTTTGGTCGATCCACGTTAACATTTTTTATGTTGTAGATAACGGTCCTTTTCTCTTCTACATTCGGTTGTACTACTTCCGGGTTTGGTTGGGTGACGACGATCTCACTTCTATCGTTTGTACTGGTGACTTGTTCCTGCTCGCCTCCTACGCTTCCAAGCACTGGTCGTAATTCGCCTCTCAACTGTCCTAAGGCTGTAGTCATCTTTTGTTCTGTTCGTCTTAGAAGATTGTAAAATAATCCTTTTCCAGTATTTTGCTTTTTTATCACTCTCCTAGCTGGCTTCCTGCGACGTTCTATATTTTCAGCTTGTTCAGTCTCTTTCAATTTTGCCGTAGCGACACTCCTCCTTGTTGGTCTAACCATCTTGATCTCGTTTGTAGCAAGCAACCTTCTATTGTTTACAAATTTGTGAACATATATGTAAACACAAACGTCTACACATATGCGCACTAAACAGAATAAACGCCCCCACGCCCCCACGCCCCCTATAGTTTTAGACTCAAGACCGTTCGTACATAAAATTTAAATGACCCATCAAATATTAATATACATCTATTTATTTGTATATTTTCTTTTAGATGCAGTTAAAGCACTACGGCAGAATAACGAATAGTTGCGTAATACTACGTTAATTAACAAACGCATGACCCGGCCGACAACAAGCAGCCACCGCAGCCCACGAACGCGTGTAACTCAGGAGAACCATACACATCGATTATTTGCATTAACTATTCGTTGTATTTAATTACGAAGGCGTATCAATAAATCATACTGCTTGTTGCGTTCAAGTTACTAGTAGGAAGAGTCAAAATCCAAATAAGCACACATTTCCATTCCACGCCAACAAAATGTAGCCAAAAAAGGCTACTCTAACCTCTTGGCCATCGCACAGAAGAAATGTAACTAATTTTTTGGTTACTTTGTGACCACTCATATGCAATAATGTAAATCCTGGTCACGGCACCAAAATGTCACTTAAACTACCTAGCGTCCTATCCCTAAAATGAAAACCACCTGTGCGCTTCTAAAACATATATTAACCTAAAGACATATAAATGATATTAAAATTAACTTGATTTGGCCAATAGATCGTCTAGTGTCTACGTTATGATCCGAGCAACCTAAATTCTTTTATGTGTAGCAAATTAGACTTTGACTCCTTCCTACCTACTCAACCCTACGTACACCTACTGCATCCTAGTTCAAGAAAATAATCATGTAATAAATAAAATTTGTTTTTGGTTACTAAACCCCAACCAGATCCTACCGTGGCCGGATAACGTAATGGTAGCTTTATCAATATTTTCTCAACATGTAATATTTTTTTAAGACTGCACTGATTTCTTTATATACCAAAACATTGCCTCAACTTATAATCATATCATCAAATCAGACAACAAAACAACCTAGCTAGCTAATTCTTATTATTATTGTTGTATGAAAGATTCTCTGTCATCCATACTATGCTACCATTTCCGTCTGGATGTGGGTCTGGCCATCTAGCTAATTAAATACCCATTTATTATATTTTGTTTCTAATAGGTATTCCTAACATTTTGAAATTACCTGTGCTTCATACCTAATTTCTGATGAGAAGAAGCACTCAACAAACTCATCAGACCTAACAATTGAATATTATTTCATTCAAGGAAAATTATGTATTAAGGCATTATTCCACCCTTTACATAGAGACTAATGTATCCATTAGATTCCTATAAACTGCTTTAGTGAAGATATTTGTAATACTGAGGTATACCGTCCATTAAATATGAAATATTGAACCTAAAGTTTACCCTAAATACTTCATGAGTATATTCCACTCATGATAATTCGATACCTTAGTATTAGACATAATGGACTGCTCCGTTTGCCATTAGCCTAGAATCATTTCATCTTTTTGAAACAATTCTGATATCCTAATCATAACTGGAAGTATAATACCTTGATAACAATATGCAATACAATTATTACACCTTTAATATTTCATATGTAATAATATACGGAACCCAATACTACTGATCCACACATATTCAGTTACTCATGATTGCGATTAAACCTTCAAATAAATGCTATTTGATTTGTAAACCTTCATTCAATTATCCATCCCTAAGAATAGTATTCCTAATACCCTTTTACGGTGACTCTATACCTAAGCCTACCTACCACTGAATCCTAATCTACTGTATGCAAAACTCCCATCATTACTTTTATTAACGTTATGTAATGTGTATGTACTAAGCTAGGGATCTAAGCTGTAAATCGTTCGGAAGGCTAGTCCGAGAATGCAACCTAGAGCCTGTGTAATGTACATTTCACAACGTGTCCGTGGACTTAAGGGTTCTGTGAAATGCACGCCCTATTTTATAACATATAAATATATATTCAATAAAAGAACAAGCCTTAAGCACACACAAGACCTCAACGAGTGGATAACAATCCTAGCGATCGACTTATGGGAAATGGCGATCTTCTCGCTTCAGCCTGTGGCCAACCCTAAGACGAGTGAAAGGCCCATCAAAGATAGGCTACACCATCTGTGTTGTTAAAAAGATGGTACCAGGCTTCTCTCAAACCTGGCCTACTACTAACAGGATCCCGAAGTGTGTCTCCTTGTCACCGTCAGGGGAAATGCACTTCGTTAAGTTGACCATGCAACTAGGACATTGATCTGGTTCAAAATGATAATAAAATTATCTAAAATAAACCCAACATCTAATAGAAAGTTAAATAGTTCATTACTATGCAAGGTAATTGCACAATACTGAACCTTAGAATAAACTCAGAATCTAATAAGTAGTGGAATAGTTCATTACTATGCAAAGCAATCGCACAATATTGAACCTTCCCGCTACAACAATAATGTATCAACGAATGTTTACGTTACGAATTTAAGCTCGACCCAGAGTCAATGACAATCCGACAGTTCGCTAGAGAAAGAATGCCCCGTCTACTCGGTGTGACGGTCTTATATAGACTAAAAAGGTCTGATTCGCTTGATTGGCTCGAAGCGCTTGATCTGCATCATTCGCTCGATGTGCTTGACGTAAACGAAATTATACCTTACAATCATTAACTTAAGGTTTGCTTTCAATCGTGCGCGTACGTATTTATTCCCTATTGGAACCAACTTTACTCATCGCGCGTAGTGTTTGCGCCAGCATCGTAGCGACAACACGTGTTTAATTTACTGAGAAATATGAAAATATTACGTTTTGTTACGTACAAACGTCGATGAAACTATGTACTATTATATTCTATTCAGGTGTCCATATAATTTCGATTCATATCCAATGATGATGACGATTAATGTATTAATCTTTATTATACTGTATTATTGCTTCATTTAGCATTCATTAAAGACCATAATAGAGCTATAGGCATAGTTCTAGTTACAGCATTATGATGATTTTTTTTCTTTGTATATTAAGTTTGACTTATTTTAAGTAGGTTAAGAACTATCATTGTAATAAGCTTTTTTTGGCAAAAAATTACTGACTGTTGAGTTTGTTTCGGCGTTTCTTCTTAAGAGTGGTCTTCTTTTTCAAAAACGCTGGTAGAATTTTGACTTGTAAAAGTGCCATTACGTCCTACTTGCAGAATAAAATTCATTTATTTATTTATTTAATATGTATATTACGTGTCCGTACTGGGTTACACGAGTAGTTGTATAGAAAGATCGGCAGGATTATGTAACTTTATGAATGAGCCCTAGGAGATGTAAGCGAAGCATTCTTGTTCTAATCGAACGAGGGAGCGAAGCGAACGAAGTTCTATGCTTCAGCTTTTGCCGAAAATCGTTTGTCTGTCCGGTGTATGTCCCGCTGTTCTCCTGTACAGGTCGCATTTCTCAATCGATTCTCGTGGAATGTTTTAAGCAGGTTCTTCATTTTTTTTGTCGAGTCACGTTTTAGAAATTAAAAAAAATATACATAATTATGATCCCTTCAGACACAATCTACTATTAATTCCACACTCTGGTTATGGTTCACTTTCAACACAAGAGAGAAAACCTCACAATCCCATTATCATATTACAAATAAAAAAAATCTCTTGACTTAAGTAAATCTATAAACAATGCCGACAAGGCATACATACATACATACAAGTTTGAGATTACTGTATACACTTGCGTCCGGCTTTTATCTCGATTAACCAGCTTTATATTGCACCCGAGTTGACCTTTACTACTTTCAACATAAGGTATAAATTCGCGAAACACTATCCCACCATTATGTTTGTAGATTGTAAGGATTTCTGTCGTATAAAGTCGTTTTTTTATGCCTCTGATCTTAAAGATATGCATATTCTTTGTTTTTTACGCCGGGCGTGGGGAAATCGACGTTATTCTTATAATTATTTGCGTACTTTGGGTTTATCTGTTTTTTTGCAGGTTTATTTGGTTTTCTTAACTTCCTAGATGTCTTGTAAGTAATATATTTTACGCTACACCTGGCCATAATGTGAGTTTTACCGCACGCTGCGCGTACCGTAAAACTCGCATTGTGGCCAGGTGAAGACGTTAAATTGTGTACTCACCATGGGCAGTAAAAAAGAAAGCCCTCTATCGCATATTTACAACCCTCGCCGGCGGCTCGGGTCACAAATACCTGCGATTTCGGGCTTTCTTTCTTTTACAGCCCTTGGTAAGTAATGTACTACCGAAATTATGCAGTTAGGCGACATATATTTGGGGACAGTTCCATCGGATTATGTAATAGCTATTTGGCCAATCCAATGTCTCAGATGGTCGATAAGATATTAGCCGTGGTAAAATATGGTCTAAAGGACAGATAAATTTGTTTTTAGTTTAAGTTAATTATTTAGCGTATACAACTTTGTTAATTAAGAGGCACTTATCGAGCGATATATTCGCAATAGCGCAAAATCTCACAAAAAAAAAAGTTATGTACTATTTCAACACACTCGCTTGTAAAGGGCTTCACAAAGCACAAGCTTACATAGTGCTAAAATTGCATATAATACGCCCATATAATAAATAAATAAATATTAGGGGACAATCTTACACAAATCGACCTAGTCCCAAACTAAGAAAAGCTTGTGCTATGGGATGGGTACTAGACGACGATAAACATACTTATATAAATAAATAAATACTTAAATACTTAGAAAACATCCATGACTCAGGAACACATATTCGTGCTCATCACACAAATAAATGCCCTTACCGGGATTCGAACCCGGGACCTCTAGCTTCGTAGGCAGGGTCACTACCAACTAGGCTAAAGCGGTCGTCAATATATGTATAATATGTAAAATTCGCTGGACAAAGGGTCAGTAACCAATGAAGAAGTGCTGAATAGAGTGAGGCAAACCAGGCAGTAAATGAGAAACTTAGAAAATAGAAGAGGGAAGACTCTATATTGTATATATACCAAAATTCACGCCTTTATCCCTAGAAGGGACAGGCAGAGCACATAAAACCTGTGTCCCAGTGCCACTTTTTGCATAAATGTGGGTATAAAAGATCGATAAAATGTGATATCGCAGTGATAGTTTGCTAGCCCATAGCCCACAACACACTGCAACCCTGTTCTCTTAGCGTACTCTTACGGCACCCACAGGAAGAAAGGGGGTGGTGCTATTCTAACCCGGCACCACACAGGGTAGTCTATATTGTATTTAAGTATAGCCGTAATACCGTCTGCAACCTAACTATGTTTTTGCAATAATTTATTTAAGAGCTAAGGCAAACCTAAATCACGTTCAAAAAACTAGAGCCATCTGAGAGACTCACACATTTATTTGTAGAATACAAGATATTCAACGAAAATATTGTATTTCACTATTTTCTTCTAAGCGCGAAATTAACTTTCTAATTCATCATCCACGCCAAATTACATAAAACCTCACGTTCCCGAGCAAGAAACATCAAAAGTATCTTATATCTACCGCTGAAATGACCAGAGCTCCGAACTTCATATAATTAGCACGGAATCCCGACCTCTCCAGTTAGAAAGTGGTTGTATACACATGTCAAACAGTGTTGTACTTACTTATTTGTGTCAATTGAGATGTCGTAAAGAATGGATCGAATTAACGGGATTGGTAGGGCTTGGCAATAAGTGATGTGCCGCATTACATCGATATCGATAGTCGGAATAACATTTTCATTTTAGAATGATAGCAATAGAAGTAACTAATATAGATATATACCTTATTGTTACTGTTTATGACTTGCAAGTTTTCTAAAATTTTAGTATAGTTTATCTTATAAGTCGTCTTCTAGTACCCGTGACACAAGCCTTATTGAGTTTACCATGGGGCTTGTTCGATTTGTGTAAAATTGACTCCTAATATACATTTATTATTATTTTGAATAATTGCGTAAATGTACCTACACCATATGAAAATAAAAAAAAGTAAAATTAAAAATATTTATCAGCGTCTTACATTTTGACAATAAATTAAAAGCAATACATGAAACATATAAATTGCTTGTGTCAGGAGAACCCGCTCTTCCATTAGCTTGATTGAGTGTGGTGATATAAACAATACTTATAAGTACCTAACTATAATGAAGTGCCTACAAACAATATTTTAAATTCATACATTTACAAAAATATAATATGAGTATATTTATAATCATATATACTTACATCGTAAATATACTATACGAAACTTAAAGAAAATAAAACCGATATCGACATAATATGTCGATATTATCATCCCATCTCTCCTATCACCCGTGGCCGCTCACGAATATCAAGTTACAAAGCAAACCCCATCCCACGCCGAATCTTCAAATGTTTGTGGACTCCGTCCAGCTCACTCATGCAAGGCTTCACTTGTGAGCAACAGTGACGGAAACGAAAGGATATACAGAAAACCATCAAGTGTGGTAAATCTTTGGAAGTCCGTTTGAATGTTTGTACCATCGGCGACACGGCTGTCCACTCTTGAGTCTTATTGCAAGGGTAGAAGGCCTGTTATTGGTCAGTGTGTTACTATTTGTACATGTTGAGTGAGATTTGTGGGTATTTTCGGCTCGAGTGTTTGTGTACAACTACACGATGTGTACTGAAGTGTTTGTGCCATTCACGTAGTTTCGACGTAGATACAGGTCATAAGGGTTCATTATTCGTTCAAATGAAAGGTCTCGTGCAAAATGTAGATCATTGCTTCGTTTACGTGAGAAAGATAAAGTCACTGTAATCTATATACTAAGGCTCGGCTCACACATTCTGAATTCATGCACTGTATCATAATCTGAAACACTCGCGAGCAAATAAAACGGTACACTGTGCAGAATTGCTACCAGGGGGTGTACATTTTTTTTGCTCTTCAGTGATTCAGATTATGATTCAGAGCATGAATTCAGACTGTGTGGACCCAGCCTTATACTGGGTGCCTCCGAACTTGGGGATTTTAGTACAAATATCGATTATGCTCCTAAAACGGAACTGCTCTTATTCTACAACTTTTCAAAAATATTTTCTTTTTATATTTTAATTATTTCATGCAAATTAAATTAAATGTTTAATGCACATTATCCATTAGTTTAATTATCATACTTGCCACTTATTATGGATGTTAAATAATGAGGCCGAGTTAATACATTGATGGTACAGTTAAAGTTCAAACACTAATAAATGTTAGAAATAATAATTAATTTTAAAAGTTGCAGAGCAAAAGTGGTTCAATTTGACGAGCAGAATCTAATCTTGAATTTATAGCCCTGATGTCATAGGAACACTTATGCTTATACTTATCTATAATAATATAATAAGGTGGAAAAGCCTGTGATATTAAGTTCGTATGTTTGTATGTAATTTATGATTCCCATCATCCGATTTGAATGATTATTTCTCTTGTGTATAATGGACTTTCCGGATGGACATTCACACATTCTTCGTAACATCCTACTAATATTATAAATGCGAGTTTAGATGTTTGGATGTTTGTTACTCAATCACGCTTAAACGGCTGAACCGATTTGAATGAAATTTTGCACGAAGAGAGTTTATAGCCTGGAAAAAATATAGGATAGTTTTTATCCCGAGTCCACGCAGACGAAGTCGCGGGCGGAAGCTAGTACTCTATATTTGTGTAAAAACCTCCTAGTGGGAATACCTTAGGAACTAGATTTCAATTAAGTACAACTTTTTTCCCTTTGTGAACTGTGAATTTCTATTTCTGTTTCTTCTCCAATAGAGAAAGAAAAAAACGACATATAAATATTTATATACTATGATATACTAACTATAAGTATATAATATATACTATAAGATATGATTACTCAGACACCGGAATATATATAAAAACAAGAACAAACCTCTAAAATACAACAGTTGCAAAATCAGAAAAGGTCCGCAGGCAATTTATTTCCGAATGAAGTAATATTGTTTAAGAAACGTCAGTTTGTGACTGTAATTAATGACCTTTGCCCCAGACGGACAGAATCAGTGACAAATCTCGTTTAGCAACGGTCCTAGTTTCTTGTTTTATCTATTGTTCGGGTGCGGTGACACAAAATCTTTTGTAGTCTTATGAAATGTGGGGAAAAGTGTTTGTTAATGTCATTGATCAAGGGTGTTCGCTGAGAGACGGGACTCGCACATGTTAAGGAGATGAATTGGTTTTCACCGCAGTCATGTGGATTTTAACTGTAGACAATATTAAAAGTTACACTTATGCTGATACGTACATTACTTCTTGATAGGGCCTATTATACAATTGCCGAGTTTTTGAATGACCAATCACTAGATAAAGTATCATCATAATGAAAATTTTAATTTTACTTTTAATTTTATTTAATTTTAAATCCATAATTTGAAGATATATAATAATTTCGCTATTAAATTATATTTTATATTTTTTCAAATCTCATTTTAATCTCTCTATACCATGACATATAAGCAATGAATTAAACTTTAAATTTTAATATAATGATGATATAAATGTTGTATATTTTGAACACTCTTTATCATCATCATATTAGCCAAAAGACGTCCACTGCTGGACATAGGCCTCCCCCAAAGAGTGCCAAAGTGACCGGTCCTGCGCCACCCGCATCCAGCGGACTCCAGCAACCTTTCCCAGGTCATCAGTCCACCTTGCGGGGGGCCTACCCACGCCGCGCCTTCCGGTTCGTGGTCGCCACTCGAGAACCTTTCCGCCCCAACGGCCATCGGTTCTACGCGCTATGTGCCCCGCCCACTGCCACTTAAGTTTAGCGATTCGGAGGGCTATATCGGTTACCTTGGTTCTGCTGCGGATAGCCTCATTTCTGATGCGATCACGCAGAGAAACTCCCAACATAGCCCTCTCCATAGCCCCACACTCTTTATATAGATATTATATTTTTTATTGATGTTTAATTAGAATTTTATTTATATGTATGATTATGTGGCACCTAAAGTTTGCTCATCGATATTTGTTCTATATGTTCTATCTCATTCGGCTTAACATGAAATTCTTGCATGTATTATACGATCCTTGTATGTTACTAACATTAAATGTGTAAGAGTTTGTACATACTAACATTTTATGGGCACTGCCTGAAATAAATGATTTATAATTATTTATTATTAATATTATTGACAATTTAAGAGAGTGGAGTGTGGTCTCGCACGTTTTCGCACAATGTGGGTAAGATATTACATATCGAGTGGCCTAGAAAACTCGCAAAATTTGAAAAGAGTAACAACTGTGCACCGTATATATTTATTTATTTTGGGAATTTTCGGCCACCTTCAGTTAAGCTAAGATTATGGTAATTACCTACTTACCATCAGGCCGTACTCATTAACCACCCTCGTGTTATAATTATAACTATAAATATGCTATTTCAAACGAAATTTACTTACCACCAGCTGGTCAACATTTTATATTTGTGTTCACTATTTGACTGTGTTGAAGTCTACTGTTATTCACCTTCAACTTTAAAATGTACAAGCTACTGTAGATCTGAAAATATAAAAGACATTTGAAACGATGTAACGTACACTTAGCCTCAGAACTTAGAAAAATAAAGAGAAATATACGACCACTTCGCTTTTTGTCGCGAACTTCTTACTTTCTTGCAGCTATGCCACACGATTTTCAACCTTATTGTAGAAGTGATACAGTTGATGTTAGTGACATGTTCGGGGTGGAGGGTGGGCAACATAAGCCACAACTTTAGCGTTTGCCATATGTTCCAAATAACGTGATATTTTTGGCATCGTATCCCACGTTCGATGTCAATGATATGTTTGATCCTTTTTTTTGTAATAAAGCGAATAAGTAGGTACCCCTAGCACTTATAAATAAATAAATAAACATTAAACACGAACTGAGCAAAGCTTGTAATATATGCGTACTAGACGACGACACACATAATATACTTATATACGTATAGATAAATTAATACTTAAATACATAGAAAACATCCACGACTCGAGAACAAATATTCGTGTTCGTCACACACATAAATGCCCTTACCGGGATTCGAACCCAGGACCTCTTGCTTCGTAGGCAGGGTCACTACCAAAGTACCAACTAGGCTAGCGGTCGCCTGCAGGCATATACATGCATAATAATATTTGTATTTATTACTTAAGTTATATATTTGTTTAGTTTATGAACATATTTCTGTAATTTCATTATTCAGCGGATATTAGTAAATGATTATGCACTTCATGTTTTTTTTCTCACTACAGCCACCCTAGCAAGTTTCTGTTTTGCCCTACGGTTGACTGGCAGAGAATGCCTTGTGGCATTAAGTCCGCCCTTTGGGATTGTTTTATTTTTGCAATAAAAATTACAACGTGTCTTCGTGCAAAATTTTATCGAAATCGGTTGAGCCTTAAGGGTGATTGAGTAACAGACATCCAAACTTTCGCATTTATAATATTAGAAGGTAATCCTTCTAACCATAATTGGTTACACGATAGATGTTAAAAATATTTAAAAGTTTCGAGCATAATACCTTTAGCCAGCACGGCTATCATGAGACAGCTCGCGAGCTCTCTCGATTTTTCTCGCACTATCCGTCTCTCTCTTATTCTAGAACGCTTAGAACAAGAGGTGTGCGAGAAAAATCGAGAGTATGTCGCGGCCGTCTCATGATAGACGTGCAGTCTTTCTTCAGCATCTTTCTGCAGATCTTTAAACGAATATTCTGAAAAACATAATATACAATGCCTCGTGTACGCGTATAATCCTATTTATATCACCGACACTGAAGTAACGGGTATTCAGCCGCGATACACAGTTTGAAAACACTACACCAGTCCTGTATTCATTTTTATACAACGTGAGTGGCAAACAAGCTAACGGCCCACCTGATGCTAATCTGTTACCGTAACTTTTTTTTTTTCGTGGAGAAAACTTGCTAGTCAGGTACCCAATCACCGGGGGATGGCTGGGTTATGTGGTGTTTCTATCCACTAAAAACTCCACGGTGCGCTGCATCTGCGCTCTCATGCAGGGGACTCCAGGATCTCATGTTGAACGCACTGGAGCCCCCTTTGCGCCTTGCCACGTTTGGCTCGGCCCGATGACCCCCTTTAGTCGCCTTCTACCACAGGCGGGGGAGACCGTAGACCTATTCTTGTCCGAGCCTACACGGTGTTTGTTACCGTAACCTATGGACGCTTGCAACTCCAGGGGTGTTACATGCGCGTTGCCGACCCGTTACAAATTTATACACTCCTTTTTTGAAGAACCCCATAAGTCAAGTATTTTATTAGTAAAGCCAATTTACACGTTATAATTGATAACATATTCACATATGTCGTTAAAAATAAAATATACACATCAATATGACATAAACATCAAAAAAAAAGTATCCCCCCCTCCCCTAGCAAACCTCCCACAACTCCCCCCCCCAAATACCTACATCCGCAACCTGTTCTACACGAAAGACGAAACTATCATTTAAAATATTAATGTCTGAAAAACAGAATCTTTGAAGCCCTATATTTCGGCCATTTTTCAATTTAGAGAAAAGTTTTCCAAATAAAAGAAGCTTATTTTAATGTGTTCTACACGAAACTATCATTTAAAATAGGTGTCATAATGACACCACTTTGACGAAAACTAATGCCTGAAAAACAGAATCTTTGAAGCCCTATATTTCCGCCATTTTTAATTTTAGTGAAAAGTTTTTTCTATAAAACATGCTTATTTTAGCGTTTTGATTGAAAATTTTCTAAGTCTTTTATGATTTCTATATATTTTTCACTTTTGGTCAAAAAAATCCAAGTCTTTTTAACGGGCCCCCTTTGTCATAGTCTGACCCATAAGACAGAGCGTGACATTAATAATAATTATTAATATTAAGTACAAAAATATAGATTATATAATATAGATAACTTATTGATTTAAACTTTCACGATTCTCACACATTATTTTTACTAAACGGGACTTAATCGCGTATAATTAAGTTATTTATTTACCTCACTGAGGTCTCCCGACGTTTCGGATGTGTTGCAACATCCATGGTCACGGGACAACTGGCTTGAGCGGGTATCAACATCTTGCTGCGCGGGTTTTCCGAACTACCCGCATTTGGTCTTTATTAACCACTTGTACACTAGGGTTGTCACCCGGCCGACACACAACACGAATAATGTCCGGTGAATAACGCACGATGTTTTTCGACTCTGGCATTTACTTATAACAGGATTCCACGAAGATGAAATCCTAAAACTGTCATTCCGGTTGAAATTACGATGTTTTCTGATTTCAACGGCTTCACGTATTTTTCTACTGTAGAAATGACGTTCCGTAAACAGGACTTTCGGTTTATGAAGCTCAATCCAGTGGTTTGGTCCTGACTCCAACAAATGCTCGGCTATCGCAGACTTATTCACCTGCCGTTTTTTGACAGCCGCAATATGGTCCTTGACCCTTTCCGCGATGGTTCGCTTGGTCTCGCCAATGTAGGAACTTCCACAACTGCAGTCAATCTTATAAACTCTTGGTGATTGAAAGGGGATAACATCCTTTGCTGATCTTATATGTCCCACGACCTTGGATAACGGCATATATATGGTATTAATGGAATACCTTCGCAGTATTTTACCAACTTTGTCCGTTACTCCCTTAACGTAGGACATAAAAGCTGGTTGCCTTGGAAGTGAGGTAAATAAATAACTTAATTATACGCGATTAAGTCCCGTTTAGTAAAAATAATATAGATAACTTGTCATCCTTTTTGTGGAAATTTAAGAACTCATAATAGCCTCAGTGAGGTAAATAAATAACTTAATTATACGCGATCAAGTCTCGTTTAGTAAAAAATAATATAGATAACTTGTCATCCTTTTTGTGGAAATTTAAGAATTCGTAATAGTCGTAGAACGGGTGCTCAACAAGCCAGCATTTGAGGCGACATTTAAAAGTGGCCGCGTTTTGGGCGCTGGTGATGCTGTCAGGTAGGTTGTTATAGACGGCAGGCCCCATGACACGGGTGAGCTTGGTCGACCTGGTCAACTTGCGGCCCACGGCAACGGGCTTATGGGTGTTACGCGTATTGTAAATGTTTAGATACATACTGAAGTCCCTTGGGAAAACCTCGGCTGTACTATTAAATAAATAAATATTAGGGGACAATCTTATACAAATCGACCTAGTCCCAAACTAAGCAAAGCTTGTACTATGAGTACTAGACGACGATAAACATACTTATATAGATAAACTAGCTTCCGCCCGCGACTTCGTCTGCGTGGGCCCGGGATAAAAACGAATCCTATAATTTAATCCAGGCTATAAGCTATCTTCGTGCAAAATTTCATCCAAATCGGATTGAGTAACAAACATCCAAACATCTAAACATCCAAACATCCAATCTTTCGCATTTATAATATTAGTAGGACAAATACTTAAATACATAGAAAACGTCCATGACTTGGAACAAAATATTCGTGGTCATCACACAAATAAATGCCCTTATCGGGATTCTAACCCGGGACCTCTTGCTTCGTAGGCAGGGTCACTACCAACTAGGCTAAACGAGCGTCATTGCTATATTTATTTGTAAATGAGTTTTCGAATCGGTACGGCTTTAACTTTTTAATGAGACACGGCATAAGTCACCGGGATAATTCATCATCTTTTGTAAACAGTAAAAAACGCCGAGAAAAGCTTTTGAGTTTTCCTGTAGGTATAATTAGTTGCTACCATTCGTAACTGAAATAAAGAATTATACCTACAGGAAGCAGTTTTCATTATGTTGCCTATATATATATAATAGTACATTACGTACCTAGGGCTTTACGAATTACCGCCCGTGGTAAGTACACAATTTTACATGTTCATCTGGCCACAATGCGAGTTTTATCGTACGCGCAGCGTGCGGTAATACTCGCATTATGGCCAGGTGTGACGTAAAGATAATAAAAGGTTACTTATTTTGTATTGCGTTGAAGAGATCCAAGTTTTACCCATTTGCTGCCTTATTTTACTTTAAGGGTATGTTCGGCTTCGCAAGCATTAAGGGCATTTATTATATTAGGCATTAAGTATGATTTTCGAGCACCGTGTATTTAGGTAAACAAATTGGCTTTGGGATGATAACTTTCTTAATCGAATACATCTACATTTCTTAACTTTGAGTCTTGTAACATTGTAATATTCTTCAATGAAGACAGCTAGTTTCATCTTTTTTTGTACAGGAAGTAGATTACAGTATTTAAATAGTTGTGAAAAGTCGGTAACATAATGATCTTTAATATTTTTTGGTATACAATAATTTTTTGTATTCTAATTTGCAGTTTGTTTGTTGGCTGTTGTTTGGTGTTCGAACTACTGCTATACTACATATTTTAAAAAACAGTTCTACTGCTTGAAATCTTCCTTATGTGGCGTCTCGCGAGCGGAGGTCTCCCCATTAACGAGGTTACGTACAAAGAAAAAGTACCAAACATGTAATTTCGAATTTTCGCCCCTTTGATTTTGAGGGTAGGAGGAAATTTACGTATTTGGGCGATAATTGAAATAAGGTTTCGTTATGCGAGTAAAAATACGCACGTTTTTAATTGCTGGGACCCGTTTCGGACGCGGTTTTAATATATTTATTTTAGTTTTTACCTGTCTTATTACGTCTCGTTATAAAGTGTTATTTCTTCGTGTGTTAACAAAGCTAACACCAAACGTTTTCCAAAACCTACTTTATCACTGATTTTTACTGCAAGCTACAAACGTAGGCCAGCTGGAGTGTTCACTGTTGGACCCTATTCCGTAGTAATAGGGTTCACAATTGGTCAGCTAACAGATGTAGGTAAACTATAGAGTCTTAACTTGGCAAGTGCCGATACGGCACAAGCTGGTAGGCATATGTAAGTAGCATCTGCTACATAGTATATACAGTTGGAAGAATAATGTACTTGTTAGGTTTTTCTACCAGGCCATATTTCTGCAGTATTTAGCATACGAATGAGGGTTTTGGTTTCTTCGATTGATAGTTTACTATGCAAACTGTTGGTTAGATGCCATGCTGCGGGTTTGACGTTCAAATTAGGCAATGTTTGAGCGAACACATGCACCAGCACGTCTATTATGCGACGGCCGCGACATACTCTCGATTTTTCTTGCACTATATCTCTTGTTCTAAGTGTTTCAATAAGAAAGCGACGGATAGTGCGAGAAAAATCGAGAGAGCTCGCGCGCCGTCGCATGATAGCCGTGCTGGAACACAATCTCGTCGCGAGGGGGGGCATCTAAAAACATTCCCACGTCGAATGGCCCTAGCGACTAAAAACCCACGTATAATAGGCCCAACTGTTTGTAACCACCTACCCGCTGACATAAAATCTGAAACGTCTGACGGTGCATTTGGCCGCAAGCTCAGAAACCTTTTATTCGACCACCCAGTGTATTCAACTAGGGAATTTATGGAAATGACATTTACTTAATTTTATTTATTGAAAATAAACTGTACTTTGACGATCCTGATTAGGTGATACGAATAATTTTATTGGTTATCATATTTATAATTTTAAATATTGATATTTTGCGTCAATTGTGATGTAAATTCTTATCCCCTTATTCATAAAACTTAAAATGCCTCTGCTAAATAAAATGTGCTTTGTCCATTTCTTACTAACACAAATGTCAAAGTGACAAACGAATTTTAGCGCCATTTTAGTTACAAGAGGCTTGTAGGACGTTTACGAGTATGAATACGGCCGTTATAATTTTGACTATGCCAACTTTGTACTATAATTTATGTCATGAAATAAATTAATCTAATCTAATCTTTGACAATGTAATTTTAGTGTAGACATATGGGTATAACTTTTATAGCAAAAAAAAAATGTTCCATATCAAAATCATCAGAGGCTTTTCAGTCTATAAAAACCGGCCAAGTAAGAAAAAAGTTTATATCTCCACTATGAGTAGATGACCCCTAAAAAAAAAACAAAATTATTTCCACTGTTTTGTTGGCGTGACTGACTATATACCCATTCCAAATTACTGTTTTCTAGTTGTAAGGGTTACTGAGCAAAGCCGAAGACGGACGGGTGGACAGAGCGAAAAAAGGTTACCGTAAAAATATTTTACTGAAATCACGATTCTTCAAAAAATACCAAAGCGTCGTTTTTCCCCAAATCTTTTTTAAATTCCAATCTGCTGCATTTAAATAAGGGTGAATAATTATCCCCATAGATAGACATTAATTTGCAGGAAACCATTATTTTTCCTTATCGAAAAAAATCTATTTGCAGCGTCACGTTGACCCGGCGAAGTATCATAAACTTAAAATTCCATTTTCCCCGGAAGGCTCGGGTAGCGTATAAATCAGAAATTGCCGATTTTTTTCCGGTTTCGCCCGAGCAAGTTAAGTGATATGAAACAGCCTGAGGCTTGGAAGACACAATACAAGCGAAATATATATCGAAAACATTCGTAATAAACGAAATTGCGGTGTATGTTTGTGAAGATTGGCTTCCATTTGGTAGTTGGTTTTGGAATCTTTTTATACTGACATTCTAAATGTTAAATACCTACTTATACTCGGATGGCTACTCCCGCTAGGATTTTAGGCGTGGATTTACGTATACTGCGTGGAACGGAACGATGGACTTTCCCGCAAGAGGGCGATTATTTAGCGTTAGTACGTCACATTTTCCAGATAAACTATGTTAATATTTCCAACCGTTTTCAAGTTAGGGTTAATCGAACTTTTGTGCAAAAAGCTGCATTTTACATCCCTAACGGCCCTTCAATTGCTGCTCACCGCGGTCGCCGCCGCTAGTCGTGCGAAGTCGTGGCCAGGCCGTTAGGGTTGTAATATGCAGCTTTTTCCACTAAAGCTTGATGAGCTCTAACTTGAAAACTGTTGGAAATATTGACATAGTTTATGTGGAAAATTTTAAGTAATAATGCTTAATAATCCCCCTCCTGCGGGAAAGTCCATCGTTCCGTTCCACGCTGTATATATGAGGTTTTAACACATCTATACCTACTTATCGCCGGAACCGCCTACATGATTTCAAAAAATCTTTCACGGCATCTCGAATGTTCTTTCTGGGTTGTTATAGGGTATATTAAGCCATTTGGGTTTACGTGCGTTGTTTGCAATACGCGGCTGAAGCGGGCAGCTAGTAAGTGATCAAGATGGGTGAGTGTGACTGTGACTGCGAGATTGTGTCCGCTATATGGTTATATCGAAGTGTTCCAAACTCTTGGCCAATCGTCATCTTCTTATAGCCGTATTCGGCCTCAGCGACTGCTAATCACTGCTGAGAGCGTCGCTGGTGCACCCTCAGGTGACTGGCATAGCCAATTTTTGCGGCGAATGTGCGAACACATCCTGATGGCCCATAATACCACCCACGACAACCTATGCTCTGTATGAAACAATTGAAAAGCGAGCAAACCGCTATCAAAACCCTAGCTTCGTAATAAAACGCGGCGAGATCATGAATTATTCCAATTATTTTGTTCATAAGTTTCGAGCTCCCACTTCACTTATACTTTCTATTGGCGGTACACAATCGGAAATTTTCGGTTTTCCCCAACGAAGAAACAGTTTACAAACTGGAGATTTTGCGCACTTTATTTGTTACGTAATAATACGTGGGGTATCGGAGTTTTGAGGATGTTTGTTGAGATATTAATTCGAACTCGGACAGATGTAAGTAGATATTTTTAGTTAACACGTTCCAAATTCTTAATGCCACACAGGCAATATAGAACCGAGTTAGTGGACTAACAAACCGGGTCGGTTCCACTTTAGCTTGACTCGGTTTGGACCGGGTTGGCAAACCGAGTTGACACATCTCTACTCATTATGTGTAGTCGGTGTTAACATTGATAACAAACTGAGCCCGTACGTTGAGGAGGCTCCTTGTTATGAGCTATATGTAAAAAGATTAAAGCACTTAATGAAAAGTGTATTTTACAGTGTGGACGAATTTTGTAATTACGGGAAATGAGTATAGGGACATTTTAATTAGTATTACTTTTCTTTTTTTATTTATTTATATTGTATGTCTACATTATTTTGTTATATAATCATTTTTATTTTGAGGTAAAATTAATGTTTTACTTGTGATTGTCAGTAATTTCAATCTTGTTTGACTTGTGCTATTTTATATTGCATTAAATCATGTTACTTTTTCATTGGCATTCCGCTAAGTAGGTCCCTGTGTTGTTTTGCGCAGCATATCTGCAGAGGCAGAATTTCGATGAAAGGCATAGAAATAGTTTATATCCTAGATTAAAGCATAGGTCACCTTTTAACCCGGAAATCAACTTTTAAAAGGTTGAAATTTGACGTGGGAGTTGATATGGCAGCTCTCACAATCAAAGTCGCGGGCAAAGGCTAGAAAGTAAAGCTATTGTTGATAACCACTCACTTGCTTTCAGATTTTAAAAAGGTATCCTAAATTGCTTTTAATTTTTCTTTATCAAAGAAGTCCATACTTCACTTGGCAACCACAGTTGCAACCATCAGTTTAGAGGTGCGCGAAATTGGCAACTGCGGTTGCCACAAGCAAGTGAGTGGATAAGTAGTTATAGTGTAGATTCTTGTTCTACACCGGATCTTATCTTAACACCTCTATCGGTCCAACAAAGCAATTGTTTAGGCGACCCCTTACTTCCCGACCTACGATAGCGACTGTATTGTTAAAATTGTTAACTTTGTTGAGTGGGTTATTTTTTCATGTGCAGTCCTCCTTTATTTAGACATAAAACTCCCTTTTGGTTGAAAAAGTGTTGATGTTTACTACGTTTATTTTACAGTATCAATAAGCAGTTACACTTAACAATAAAAGACGATCGCTTTGTTCACCAATGAAACACAATCGCATTGTTTACTAGGCACAAAGTGAAGTGAATTCGGTCTAGAAAAAGAGTCCACACTATACCATTTTACATTTATGATTCTAATTGCTTTTTTTTTTCAGGTAAGTGTTTTCACAACAACCTGTGGCGTAAAAATTCGTACGTACCTACTATCTGAACAGGGAACGAAAGTATTTGACGACCCACTCACATACAATACTTTAATACGGGTGACCTATTAAAGTACTAGCTTCCGCCCGCGACTTCGTCCGCGTGGACGCGGGATAAAAACTATCCTATATTTCAATCCAGGCTATAAACTATCTTCGTGCAAAATTTCATTCAAATCGGTTCAGCCGTTTGAGCGTGATTGAGTAACAAACATCCAAACATCTAACTAAACTTTCCCATTTATAATATTAGTAGGATTGTATTTTTTTTTTTCAGGTAAGTCTTTTCACAACAAGCTGTGACGTAAAAATTCGTTAGTACTATCTGAACAGGGAATGAAAATATTTGACGACCCACTCACATACAATACTTTGATACGGATGACCTATTAAAATATAGTTAAAGCCGTTGGTATTTAGAAGTTGATTTTTTCTTTCACGCGCATTACAATCCATTGAAAGCTTTACTGAATTGCATTTATTTTCAAGAAATATCGCACAAATTTTACTATAAAATTTTATTCAATTTAAAGGGAACATTAGCTAAGTCCTCCATGTATTCTATACATACCTACAGACATGTACAAACTCACGACATTTTTTCCAAGGGGTAGGTAAAGCACATGAAAAGGGACTTTAGTTGGTTGGCAGTTCGTGCTGCTTCTGATTCATATGTGTGTCACCAGTCATGACCGCTCTATCTAACTATTAAATTACTACTAACTTTTAAAATTCTATACCTAAAGCAAGTTGTGTCTTTATTTTCCTTTTTTTACTCAGCCTACGCAGACAATACATTATTTTACGACAGAATTAAGTTAATACTATAGGATTTTATCTCATCTAAAATCACTTAATGAAATATGAATGAAACTTCACCAAGTCCAAAAAAGCCATTTCCGAAGAGTGCTGCATCTCTTTTTCTCATGCACGAAAGGCATATGCGTGTCTCTGTCAAGGGGGTGTCGTCGACTCGAATCAAGGCATCCCTTTAAGGTTGTTTGCTATGGTGGCAGCGGCTTTGCAAAAATGAAACTTTTGTGTTTTCTTATAATGGCTACTAAACCACACAGGCACACACAATATGACCTGAAACTTTTAAATTTACTCAGACAATCCCGAGATCGCCACTAAATCTGCGTAGAGTGTACACACTTGCGGAGTGACTTCTCTTGTACTCTGTCCCAAGGAAATCGCAAGAAATGGCCACCCATTTATTTGAATAAAGAAAGGTTCGGAGGATGAAATTGGAAGGAAGATTTTATTAAACCTTTGCGTTATGAGCGAGCCAAATTTTCTTAGTACTTTGAGGTTTTTTAAACAAATAGACAGATTCAAGGCTAATTTTATTTTAAATTACTTTTTCGAGGTATTATAGATGACGGGTGACGGGATGTCCAAGCTATACTAAAGCGACTGTTTCGAGAACTCTTGATTATCCTTTTTAACAATGCAGCATATTAAAACAATCTTTCAATTTTACTTAAGAATGTCGGTTTAACTATTGGAATAAATCATTATATTCTACGAATTTTACTTTCATCTATAGTCTATTGAAAATAAATTCAAAACACACATACAAATACCTACTAATGTAATTGTTAATTGTATCATCATCATCATCATCATATCAGCCGAAACACTTCCACTGCTGGACGTAGGCCTCCCCCAAAGGGTGCCAAAGTGACCGGTCCTGCGCCACCCGCATCCAGCGGACTCCAGCAACCTTTACCAGGTCATCAGGTTAATTGTGTACTTTGTTTATTTTACACAATAAAGAGTTATATTACTATTACTACTGCAAGCTCGACACAAAATGCACATTTGCACACTTGACACAATGTTAAGTAATGGAAACGAACTTGCATTTGTTCCTTAATTTTTAACACAGCGGTAAGTTTAAAGTGTCGAAAACGCGCATGTAACACACCTGAAGTGCAAAGAATTTGGCGTGCAGAACAGACTTTAACGGAAATTGTTGCTCGGCAATTTGGCGTACATTGCCGAGTCTATAAGTAACGATGCAGTCCAAAGAAACCACCTTTACTTGTCGACTTAGCAACGCTCGACGTATTTTCATCGTCAAAAGACAATTGTCAATTAGTGGAAAAATTAGTGAATGGATATCTTTTTCTTTTCTAGCCTATTGAGTAGCTATTGCTGGGCAAAGGCCTCTCCCCTCTCGATTTCCACTCGTCCAGATTCTGAGAAGTCTCTGACCAATCGTTGCGAAATACATCCAGGTCGTCTCGCCATCTCTTTCTCGGCCTGCCACGCCGTCGGTTTCCATATTATGGCTAGTTTAGTCACAGTATAGGAACAGTAGATAAACTTCGAACAAAGGTACATCGCCCGGCTGCACACATGCGCGCGTGTTCGGTACGCACACACACATAGCCTTCGGGAATGATGGAGAATGCTTCAATCGGGGCCGCGCCGTTGCGGTGTTCGCTCGTTCTCACTCGCTACGTCAAAGGAAGCCGCCTCGTAGGTATGAAGACAGCGAGCCGCCAGTGCCACGATATCAAAAGGGGCTCCTTTCGGCTATTCGGCTGAATAGGCTTGTAACTAAGCACCTACCAACCTAGTAGTAGTTGCTAAACTGCAACTATTATACTTACTAGGAAATATTTTAGGCATAGTATAGTGGTATTAAAATATTCGATGAAGTGAGAAACTAAAAAAACATACCTAACTATCTATAATATTATTACTTTGTGTATACAATATTGTCTATTAAACTGTAACAGAAATACTTTGCATACTTAAAAGCAAAATTAGTATTATAGGTATGCCAAGCCACAAACGTGAGACAGCCCTGCGCATCGAGCGAATGTAAGTAACGAACGCTCCTAAACGGCCTCTGATTACCTACTGTATTATTCTTCTACTAGCTTCCGCCCGCGACTTCTTCCGCGTGGACCCGGGATAAAAACTATCCTATATTTAAATCCAGGCTATAAACTATCTTCGTGCAAAATTTCATTCAAATCGGTTCAGCCGTTTAAGCGTGATTGAGTAACAAACATCCAAACATCTAAACTTTTGCATTTATAATATTAGTAGGATACTGTGGTTTAGTCCACATCTATAAGCGAAAAATAATGCCATTTTAATACCCTTAAAATGTTTCGCTGGCTTTAATGAAATGCCTCAGCAAATAACCAATCGTAATCCCAAGCATGACTAATGAAGACTTTATCGAAAAAACGTAACCTTAATCTGACGTAACAATGTGACACAAAAGAAAAAGCCGCCACAATAGGCTTTTAAAGGTTGCACAATGGAAAATTATATAGTTAGTGGTTTTTATACAAAATCAGTCGAGTAATCTGAATACATTTTAGCACGAATGAGGTGTATAAGGTACTTTAAGTCCGCTGAACAGGCTATATGTATGTATGTATGTATGTAAGCACTTTATTGTACACAATAACAGGTTAAAGAATATACATGTCACACAATAGATCAAAGTACAAAGGCGAACTTATCCCTATTGGGGATCTCTTCCAGCTAACCTTTGAGCAATTGAGAGGAAGGTAGGTAGACCGAGATAGGCAAACTTATACCGTGTACAAAAACACAGATAAAATGAAAACAAAACCTAATAGGTATTAATTCTAGACAAATAAAAACATGCCAATACATATATAAATATACAGTATAAAATATAATACACACTATATATATCGCAAATATACAATAAATAAATAAATACTATATTCAACCAATTCACAAGTCATTGGAAAGCCACAACTTCTTCAAATTCATCTTAAGTGACGCAACAGACCGCGACTGTCTCAGCGACAAAGGCAACTCATTCCATAACTTAACAGCGTGCGCGGTAAAAGATCTGGAGTATGTTCGCGTCTTTCTAGACGGTACAGCAAGAGTAAGGTTAGCACCCGACCGCAAGCGGTGGCCACTGCCGTCTGCCATATAGTTAAACCGCTCAGAAAGATAAGGAGGGGAAGTAGGGCTGAACAGTGTGTTGAAAAGTAATGACAGGATATGCACATCCCTGCGCCGGCGAATCGGTAACCATCGAAGCTTAGAGCGGAATTCAGAGATATGATCATACTTGCGTAGACCAAAAATATATCTGATACATACATTTTGCAGGCGCTCCAGCCTATCAAGCAGCTCCTCGTTGAGGTCCAGAAACGCAATATCACCATAGTCCAGAAGAGGAAGCAAAAGAGATTGAGTAAGGGTCAACTTGGTACGAAGTGGAAGGAAATTCTGGAGACGCCTTAGGGAGTGAAGGGATCTAAAGATCCTCTGACTCACCTCAGCTATATGGGGTGACCAAGAAAGCGTCTGATCCATGGTGATACCCAAATTCCTGACAGTAGAGGAAAAAGGAATAGTAATTCCATCAAAAAGGATGTCAGGCACCACCACCTCTGAGAGCTTATTTACATAGTAAGGACTACCAATAACAATCGCTTGCGATTTCTTTGCATTAATTTGTAAACCAAACTTACACGCCCAGCAGCGTATCGACTCAAGGTTTCGATTGACCCACTAGCCCCACTATACCCACTAGCAGGAATTGAGCCCCCGGAGACTCCGGAGAGGTGGCGTGCAGTGTCGAGAAACGAAAACAGGAAGACGACACCAGGCATCCCCTCTACGGCCACAATCTACCACCGTCCCGTCTTAAGAGCCGTAAAAGTGTTATAAGGCATACTACCGCTGCCAAGTCCCCCCACTAGGAACAGACTCGCACACTGGCAGAAGACACGCGCTCCTTCCGACGACTTTGTCCGTCCTGCTGAAGCGCTTCCCGCAGGACACAAACAGCCATGGCCTACCTGGAGATCCTTAAACAGACTACGCTTCCAGGTTGGCCGCAGCAAGGAAAATCGAATAAAATGGGGTATCCTAAGTGGCTCAGACACCCGGTGTGTGTGCGGGACGACTCCTCAAAGTATGGCGCATATGCTCTCCTGCCCGGCGTGCCCGTACACATGCTCCAGACAAGACCTCCGTGACGCAACAGACAGGGCGTTAGCCATCGCTAATTTCTGGTCCCGCACAATCTAGCCACGGCTCAAATAGGAGACCATTGACACGAGAAAAAGAAGAAGAAGTTACTTTAAGTCTTATCTATAGTACGAATAAAAATGTGTACCTTTTATAGTTCTAGCATAACAATCACAAAACCCATATTGTGATCTCTGGGTTTTAGTAGTTTGTAAGTAGGGTGCAATCTCCGGAACAATACATGCAATTTCAAAAATTCTCTCACCAGTATAAAGGTGATTTCCCACCGGAGGGGCGAGACGAAACGAGGCGAGGCGAGAATTGAAATTTGTATCTCGCCTCGTCTCGTCTCGCCCCTCCGGTGGAAAATCAGCTTTATACGCGGACAGGACGTGAGCTGTAGAACTCACGAGCTTGACTATTTTTTTTTGTTTTTCGTAAAAGTACATCGTCTCCCACAATTTTCACTTTCACGACTGCGGGACAGTGGGACAGCGGGAAATCGGGCACCGGACATACGTACGATTTTCGGCCCAAGCTGAAGCATAGAACTTCGTTTGCCTCGCTCGCTCGTTCAATTAAGTAGGCTACCTATTGAAAAAACAAGAGTAAATGTTTTGTTTTGACATTGGTGAAATGCATTTACGCATCCCGGCCTCACGCGGGACTGGTATGACACACGAAGAGTAGGTACCTACATAAAATAACCTATTTATATTATAATACAATGATAATCATAAGCAGAGATATTATTCCTGGAAACTTTCAACAGTTGTGTTTAAAATAACAGGAACATTTGCAGAAGTGAAAATTCATTAAAAATATGGTAATGTTTCTTCCAAAGCCATTTCGTCGGGCACCTGCCGGGTCATATTTCACATTTAATTAAAAAGTATTACGAAAAGACAAATTTATCAACGCTGGCAATGTGGAGATATGTCACATTCTTTTTAACACACCTATGCATAGTTATTTCCTAAGTGCGGTTCCGTATATTCGCTCTTTGGCCACACCCGAATTGATTATGGTCCATAATCAAGTCGGGAGCGAACTCAAATGATGTCGGATTTTAAAATCATAATCTTCATTATTGTGAGCGGGGCACATAGCACGTACAACCGATGGCCGGTGGGGCGGAAAGGTTCTCGAGTGGCGACCACGTACCGGAAGGCGCGGCGTGGGTCTGTTATCGTAACTTGGTGCAACCTGCACTAAGCTACTCCGTTTAAATCAGGCAGGCCGTTTAGTGACATACAGACTGAACGCTAGTAATTTCTAGAAATACCTTTGCTAACTATAGTATATGATTCAGACGCTAGTAATTCCGTATTGGACCTAAGAGAGAATCAGTGAAGCGAAATAGACGATATTTGTGCTGAAACTCGCTGCATTGGTCATCAGGAATTGGGCTCCCAAATGTCCGTCCAATCTAAATACCAATCTGTTCCCAGCTATCTAAACTGTATGTAACTTAGTGTGACAAAGTCTTAAGTTACTTTCGATTTACGCCTTTATTACTCTGATCACTTGATCAGTTACCAGCGAGCTATCCACTGTAGCTGCTCGGCTACCGCTCGGTAAAGCACGTGATTTTCAATGTTCAAACCCGGACTCGTACCACTGGGATTTTCCAGAAAAACTTAAGAAATGTTCTTTATTTTTTTATTAAAATATTTACTTAATAACTAGAAAATAATATAGAAAACCAAGAAAGAAAATGAAGTATAAATATATTTTTTATGACCGGCTCCCATCTGGTCCAAAGGTGTTATAAATACCGGCGGCATCGGCATTGCCCCGCTGAACTGCCACCGACATTTGTTGGATCAGGTAAGAGCCGGAACGAAAGTAGTTTTAATTTAGTTTTCTTATTATTCTCATAGAGGTTAGTCTTAGTTCATAATTTTTATTTAATATATTTTGTGTGTTTAACATACAGGGCGTCCCAAGCCTATGGGACATCAAGAGAAAGTACCTTTAATATCGTAGATAGGATATTTTGCTGAAAGGAGACATTATGTTATTTCTAAGAGTCAGTAATACTGCATTCAAAGATTTTCTAAAAATAACTTGCTTCGTCTGGGAATCAAACCAACTTAAAGGTAAAAAAAAAACCGTGTTCTTATGATGCCTATCGAAAGAATAGACAAAAAATAATATTTCTTCTTAAGTAACATAGTATCTTAAAAGAAAGGAATAACGAATAATTAACCATTTGTACTAATCCAAGTAGGAAAACATTAATTCAGAGACTGCTGCTCTCCGAATATTATCAGCCGGAGCTCCATTTTGTTGGAAAATTAAGTTTGGTTGCTCCGCCGCGGAGAGATTTTTTATCTCATCTCTTAAAATAATATGATATGAAAAGCAACAGGCAGCGAACTTGTTAAAAGATTGACGATTTGCATAAGACAAGAAGAATCAAGTTTTGAGCATTAATTAATTAATTTACAAAAAATACTCATTTGACTTCGGCAGTTTCAAGTGTTTTTAATTTGATTAAAATGATTAATTGGTCGTTATTCCTTTCTTTTAAGATACTATGTTACTTAAACAGAAATATTATTTTTTGTCAATTCTTTCGATTGACATCATAAAAAACTGTTTTTTTTTTCACCCCTAAGTCGGTTCGATTCCCAGACGAAGCAAGTTATTTTTAGAAAATCTTTGAATGCAGTATTACTGACTCTTAGAAATAACATAATGTCGTCTTTCAGCAAAGTATCCTATCTACGATATTTAAGGTACTTTCCCTTGATGTCCTTGGGACTAGGCTTGGGACGCCCTGTATAATGTACAAGTAAAGTTAAATTCAAATATATGGAATACTTAATAACTTTTTTTCCCCTGTTTGGCCTGCAGAGCGGCCAGCAACAGATGTGATTAATCCAAGACTCAGAAACAAATATTCATGCTCATCACACAATCATTTGCCGAGATTCGAACCCAGAACCTTCCGCTTTGTAGGCAGCGTCACTACCCACTAGGCTGACCGGTCGTCTAAAAGTGAAAGGGTTACGAGAATGATGAGTTAACAGCGACCTATCCAAAGATCAGTTGGTAAGAAACTAAGTGCAACAAAGATTTACGCCCTCATTTGACAAATAATGTTTTACCTTTAGGTTGACCTTGATCAATGAATAATGGGTTCTGTTACTGAAATACTTCGACAGATTTAAACACAGGAAAATCTAGACCTTATTGGGTTTAGACCGGTTTCCTCACGTGTTTTTCCTTCACCGAAAAGCTTCGCCAAATTTAATAAAAACGGTAATGAGGCCAATAAACTTTTACACCGCAATCTTGCATGGTAAGTCAAGATAAAAAAAACTGTCTGTTTAATAATAAAAAAAAAATCGTTTATTTGGATATCTTAAATTAGTTTTACAATAGTGGTTGAGGCCTCCTAGTAGGTTTTCATTTACCTGTATCAGGAGGCCTCGCTCTTCTCGTTAAATAATATATTTTGGGAGTGTCTTAGGCTATTTTAAGTCATTATAAACGATTTTGTAAATTACAATCATAATTATAGTTTAAGTTAATAGTTTAAAGTTTAATTTTGAATCTAAAACTAGTGCTAGTTGCTTTAAAAACATTTAGTATACTTAATCTATCGTGCAGCGCGTGATTGCATGTGTGTGTGTGTGTGTGTGTGTGTGTGTGTGTGTGTGTGTGTGTTTGCGCGCGCGCGCGTGTGTGCGTGTGTGAGTGTGTGTTTAAAGCTCCTGTGTCTTAGAAAACTCGCCTTAACCAGAGGAGTTTCTTTAACAAGTTATTACTGCTACCCGATATCGCCAGGTTGTGCTAGTTACGTTCTATTTTTTTATTTAAGCATTCAAATATGTAATCACGCCTATGTCCCGGAGGGGAAGACAGAAATCGCTGGATACGGATCTTATGTATTTTTTTATTTGTATGTTAGTAACAAGGTATTTATAGTTGTACCCAGTGGTAACAAATGGGAATGATTCCCAGTTGTCCCCAGTGGTAACGTATGGGAATATTTATGCCCATTTTGTTCCTAGGGTTAACAAAAAGGCGGGAACAAATGGGCATGGCTCGTATTTATTTATCTACTGGGCCTTTGTTGTCTTTAAATATATCTTTGAATTCATTTTGGTTTAACGCGTCGAGCTTATGATAGTTGAATAAAGCTAAGCTTCATTTAAAAAAATCCTATCGCCTAATATAATAAGACAACTTATTGCGAGGAAAGTAAATAGTAGTTTTAACTTACAGTGATGATATAAAAAAATGTGTTTATATGTGTACAGTTAACAAAACTACAGCTATTGGCTCTGTGAGCTGCAAAACACGCGAATCTATTTTTTTTTAAATATTGTTTTCTGTAATGCGAAAAACTAAATCGACAAAAAAAACTATAATTACTGAACCTGCTCAGGAAAATTTACGAGAATTAGAGGTTAGGAAATGCGAGAACAGCCAGCCAGACACACATTTCAGACATGACAGTTATTTTTTTTAATCCCAATACTTTGACAATTAAGTTATTATTATATATTACACAGAATTAAGTAGACGTTATTTTACAAGCTTTTATTTACTTTCACCGGTCCGTTGTCTGTAATAAAATCTTGCAAGTTAAACTTGATCCAATTCCCGGTTTCCGATTGAGCTGAAATTTTGCATGCATGTATAAATCGCGTGACAATGCAATATTATGATGACGTGGAGCTGATCTGATGATGGAGCTGGAAGGTGGCCATAGGAACTCCGTAATAAAACCACATAACCCCATCGAGTTTGGGCTCGTTAGAATCGTCTCAATGAGTAGTTGATGACGGTATACAGAAAAGTACAGTCGGCAATAAAAGCTTGTACTAAAAATGAAATATTGGTCAGAAACTTATTTCCAGTTCAAACATTTAATTTCTATCCGAACATTTTCCTACCCACAGTTTTTTACCTAGATCCCACTAACTGGATAACACATGACCCGTTAAATTATGCCACTTACGCTCTTTTGGCCGCAACTTGATCTAAATTCCCCAGCGGATGATGTGGAACTCTAGCACCGAGGCTATTTGAGTTATTGACGCACGAATACACAGGGATGTCCAAAATAAGGAATACGTCCTTGTCTATGTAGGCTTGTGTATTTTGGCTTTATGGAATGAATGGTTACATGATTTTATCAATAAGGTTGCACCAAACCGTCTGTATAAAATAAACTGAGCAGCAATTCAGAGCAGGAGAGCAGAGAGGAGGACATACACCACGACAGTTTGCACCGATTTAGGACAAAACTGCTGTCGATGATCGATTGAAATGCCTCAATAATCATAGCAATTTGCATTAGTTTTAGACCCTCTTATTCTTAAATTAGTTGTATGTTATATTCTCTTTATTCGTTTTTATCTTAGGCTAGACACATAAAATCATTATAAAAACCTAACCTAGGGTACCGCCGGCAGCGAGGCGGGGCCTAAGCTGCCGGTGGTCAGGGCGCCAGAGACAGGAACCTCCTGACTATCCGCGCAGTATCCAGGAGTACCGCCTTCTGTATCTGACCCATCCAGCCATCTAGCGAGAGTCTCTTGAGGTGATGGTCGAGACTCTTCGCTATTAAACCGTTCGCCGAAACGACTATCGGGACGATGATCGTCGAATCAACATCCTACATGGCGGTTACCTCGTGAGCCAGGTCTAGGTACTTGCTGGCTTTGTCCTTCTCGGCCTTCAAGAGGTTGAGTTGAGTTATATTATTATTAACTAATGTCTCTTACTGCAATGTATATTTTTATATTATTTTTAAAGTCGATGCTTTGTATTAGGTGCTTGTAATTGTTGTTGCCGCTGTTGGTGATCCTTATTAATTTAATAAATAAATAATCGTAAGCGGTGTTGGTTAAAATCTGAATGTATGGAAAGTTTCTCAAGTTTCTGTGGAATTCAAGCTACCAATGCCGGCGCCATATTTAACCCTTTAACGGGCAAAGTTAAAATTTACTCATAATCCAAGTCTAGAGCTATTGTGTAGACCTAAAAAAATTCTGGCCCATAAAAAAATACAAAAAGATGACCTTAACAAGGGTTATTTTGGCTATGAAATTTAGATTGTGCCCTATAAAGGGTTAAAGTTGATCGGTCTGTAATCGTAAGTTAGTGAAACTCGCCAAGCACTCATACATAAGCCATTTAACCGACACCGAAACTTCTTTTGTTTGTAACAAGTAAACACTAAACAGCAAGATTTCTTAAAATATCGGCTATTTTTAAACGACTTCCAAAAAGGAGGTGGTTCCCAATTCCCAATTCGTCGGAATCCTTTTTTTATGTACCTATGTTCTCCGATTACTCGAAGAGGCTAGACTGATTTTGAAAATTCTTTTTTTTGTTTGTAAGGGTATCCTTCCTAGGTCCCATGGACATCAGGTCAGTATCTGATGATTTGATCCTGGAGAAAATGAGGGAACTCTTCAAATAAGGTGAAGTACTGAATTGAAGTCGATTGTTGATAGAAAAACAGCGTTGGTATAGTACTATTAAGTCAAAATATTTTAATAAGCTCCACGAAATAGAACATAGATACATTTAAAACGTTATTAATAAGCATATATGATATCTACCGATTTGGTAGTTTGGTCTTAGGCCTATGTTAAAACATTTTTACGTTGAAAGAGTTCGTTGGGTTGTAGGTACAGTGTTGAAAGTGTTGAGAAGAACTATAAAATATAACTTAAGAAACAAAGAAAGAAAGAAAGAAAGAAAATACATTTATTCACTACACAAAAGACACACAGAGACAAAGGGAGTAGACATACATTACATTTGACACATATTGTGTGTGTCTTCGCGGCAGTGAATCGGTCGCTGTCTGAGCATTATGCCGAGGTGTCAGACAGACACTTACAGCGCTGATTTTCAGACAGCACCGTACGTGACCCGCGGAAGCTTTGGCCAATATTCTTTCGTGTGTCCGGGTGTCCGGCCCCCTATTCTGTAACTTGTTTTAGCTCACCTCAACGCTCACCACAAATATATCTTGACACTCGGATGCGTAAACCAAGCGTAGGTAGAGGTCTAGTTTCGTGACGGGTGACCAGCGGGGTGAGCCGCTTTAGCGCGTAGCGAATAACAGCCCTGATGTCTGACGAGGAGAACAGCCAGACAGGGACATATGGACATCCGGACATACGAAAGAATTTCGGCCCAAGCTGAGATGGAAAACTTCGTTCGCTTCGCTTGTTTGATAGACATATTAAGCTATATAAATATAATAATAATAATCATCATCGATCATCGTCCCGATAGTCGTTTCGGCGAACGGTTTAATAGCGAAGAGTCTCGACCATCACCTCAAGACTCTCGCTAGATGGCTGGATCAAGGGTCAGATACAGAAGGCACTCCTGGATACTGCGCGGATAGTCAGGAGGTTCCTGTCTCTGTCGCCCTGACCGCCGGTAGCTTAGGCCCCGCCTCGCTGCCGGCTGCACCCTAGGTTAGGTTTTTATAATTATTCTATGTTTTGTATGTATAGTTTTATATTTTACTTTTTTATAAAATCATTGTACAGACCTAACTTAAGATGAAATATAAATAAAGAGATAATAATGTTACAATAATTATGTCTCATGACCTCCCGGGTAAGAATAACATTGTAATTTCATATTCCGCATTCGTGCCGCTTTCCAATTAATTACAGCCCTCAGGAAAACGTGTATGGTACAGCTGTTTATATTATTCAAACAACTAAAAGGAAAAATAACACAGGTCTGTTAATTACGAAAATGAATTAGCTACTTAATTTATTTAATTGTTTCGTACTTTTCATATTGTGAAGATTGAATTACGTTAATTAAGTCGGTCTATTTGTTTTAATGTTTATGTTTGTCCGACTACGGCAGAGCCGGAAGGAAGGGATGTGTTAGCAGTGTAAGTATGTTTGTATTAACGTGTGTTCCACTGTAGCGTTTAAGATACTGAACCGATTTTGATCAATGAGGTATCAATCGATTCGAAATTTTACTCAGGGCGACATACGCTACTTTGTATTTAAAAAAAAAAACGGTTTTCGTACAGTTGTAGTTTTTTTCGTAGTCGGATACTTACAGTTTTTTGACCTTTTTTTGTGCTTGTTACTAACATTTAACTCAATAATGGTCTGTTTATTCTTGTTTTCCATTATCGTAATATAAAAAAGTAATTTCTGAGTAGGTACGTAGGTGAGTAGGGTTGAAGTGTGTTGTGGGCGATGGGCTAGCTACCTATCACTGCAATATCACATTTTGTCGATCTTTTATACCCACACTTATGCTAAAAGTGGCGCTGGAATATACGTTTCATGTGCTCTGCCTACCCCTTTTGGGAATAAAGGCGTGAATATATGTATGTATGTAACTGTCTATGGCATACAGACAGTCTTTATGACACTAACGGCCATTCCTAATAATCAATCCACGGATAGTTTTCCTTACCAGCAGTTACATTTTGACACATTCTCTAAGGATAATCTGTCAAAATGTAACTGCTGGTAAGTAAAACTATCCGTGGATTGATTATTGGGAATCGCCGTAAAAGGCTTGTAATTTAATCAACAGTGAGCGCCCCGTAGCTTACGCACACAAAGGTTACTACATTTTCGTGAAATAATATATAACTATTGAAGAAGAAAAAGAATAATTTTATTGACATAAATACCTTTGTTGGTAAATTAATACATTATGGTTGAGTCCTCCTATTAAATTGTGAACCCGTGTCAGGAGGGCTCGTCCTTCCAAACATAGTATATAACAATGCTAAAGTTAGTATGAAATTCCGATACTTGACGTTATGATTTTACCTTATCAACTAACTTTCGTGTGTGTGTATGTGTGCGTGCGTGCGTGCGTGCCCACGTGTATGTATGTATGTGAGTTCGTGTGTGTGTGTGTGTGAGCATGTGTGTGCTTGTGTCTGATGATGAGATGATATTATTATTATGCTATGATTTATTTCCGTTTAAGTACTAATTACTTTTACACTTTGAATCAGAATTGGAATCTTTTCATAAGCCCGGTGGTATGTTGAATTTGATGCCCCTAAAGTTAAACGGTCAAGTTCATAGATACTAAATCATAGTAATAGCCCCTATATTTTTCCAAGGCACATATTTACCTAGACAGGGCTAAACTGACAAACTACTCGTAAGTATTTGAACAAACTATTTTGCCTAATGTCAAATATTGGCCCTCAGAGATATTCCAGACATGCTGTGTGAACAATAATGAGGATTTTATAAAAGATGACAAAAGCAGAATTTTCATAAGAACTTCAATAAACGTTGGTAAAATAACTGTTTTGTGGATCAAAGGTAAAATGGTAACTTTGTCAGCATTCTGTGAAGCGTATCGAACGAAAGACCGGAGCATTATAATAATTTAGAACAGAAAATTAACACTGTTTTTATTAAGGAAATTTTGGTCCTTCGGAAATATTAGATTTTTTTACCCGTGCATGGCTGACTTTTGGAATGTATATTTTTCATCGTATCATATATTCATCACGAATAAATATATAATTTACAAACAAACTTAATGATGATGTTCTCACAGACGTGTCCGATTATTCGATATACAATATCCGACATAATAATATAGATATCTTGACCTTTAGATTCTCAAAATGTCTCTGTGAGCTTCAGAACTCGGGTGCCCGTCTTTCCTTGAAAAACAGTGGACAAAAACAATATAATAATAATTATTAAACCTGCTCACAAAACTTCACAAAAGTCGGTTGACATTTGCCAGCTGTAGAGGGGAAGAGCCGGCCGGGGGTAAGTAGCCACGATAGCCTAGTGGTTCAGGTATGTGGCTGTCTAGCGGCGGTCGTGGGTTCGAATCCCGGCTCGTACCAATGAATTTTTCGGAACTTATGTACGGAATATTTACCGTTAGCTTTTCGGTGAAGGAAAACATCGCGAGGCAATCCCAATAAGGTCTAGCTTTCCCTCTGGGTTGGAAGGTCAGATGGCAGGTAAAACTAGTACCTTTCCGAAATCTTGGGATTATGTGTCAAAGCGGACCCTGGGCTCGTTTAGGGCACGACCGGGAACAACCCTAGGAGGATGATGAGAGGAGAACAGCCGGACAGTCGGACATCTGAGAGCGAACGTTTTGCATTTTAGTTTGGGCCAAAATTCTTTCGTATGTCCGGCTGTCCGGTTGTTCTCCTCGCCAGACATCTGGACGCTGGAGTTTTTATTCCTTTTATTTTCATTTGGGTACTGTTACTGCCAAATCGATGTTACATTCTACAAAAGGCATAAATTGCTTCTATTCTTGAAAAAAGTAATAAATAGGCTTCCATTATACCATTGTATCTCAGAAACTTAATTGCGCCTTGCCTCAGAATAAAGGCTTTCACAAAGGTCGCATGACAAAGCACTCCAAAGTATTTGATACACCATGCCCCGGCTTTATAAAGATTCTCGGTATGTAATGCCAAAAATTATACCTACTGCGTTACCAAAATGTACATACATACATGCATACATACATTCACGCCTTTATTCCCAAAAGGGGTAGGCAGATCACATGAAACTTATGTTCCAGCGCCACTTTTAGCATAAATGTGGGTATAAAAAAGATCGACAAAATGTGATATTGCAGTGATAGGTTGCTAGCCCATCGCCCGCAATACACTTCAACCCTGCTCCCTTAGTCGACTTTTACGACACCCACGGGAAGAAAGGGGGTGGTGATATTCTAACCCGACACCACACGGGTGTCACAATGGGTGGATGTATTAGACCAAAATGTGATCTCACATTTTGTTCTAATACATCTTTACATAACTGGACCCTCAAATGGAGTCGTTTCAGATTCCAGTTGAGTTGGACCAGTTCGATTTACAAAATACGTCGTATGGCGATATCCATACTTTCATGACTTTTCATTTTAATTTGACAAATTCTCGACTATTTTGTCCATGCACGTGTTATGGAACTCGAATGGTGGATAATTATGGAACACACAGTTTCTCAAAGCGGGTGTGACGGTGCAGGTAACTCTGATTGGTCAGGGGTCGTAAGTAACAACTAAGCTTTCCAGGTAATCGGGAGATAGGGGCGCAGATAAACTAAGTTTATGTTGACAAGAACACCAGTTTGCTCTCCGTGTAACAAGGGCGTTTGTGATCATTTAAAGAACATTTAAGATGTACGCGTTGAGGATGTACCTACAACGTTATGGTTAGGAATAGGAAATAGTGCATTAAGTCGTATTTAAAACAGAAGGATTAAATTAAATTAAATTAAATTCATTTATTGCAATAATCATGTTCATTATACAATGGATGTCAAAAATTATAATAAAGTAGGTATTGCATGATACCCTGCTAGGGCACTGCAATTTTCTTACATTGTAAAATTAGGTAATTTCTAGGTATATTATTATATTAAATACAACCACAACAATTTAACTATTCTACATATTCAATTAGTGTTTTTAACATGTATATAGGTACTTGTGGAATTTTACATTGTAAGAAAAATTAATCTAATGATTTGATATAATTGATAATAATAATTATTATAATTGATTTCTATTTTTATTCTTAAAAAATTAAGAAATCATTTAGATATTCATTTACAGTAAGTATAGCATTTGGAAATTAATAATTCTTGCATTTTGATTGATTATTTTTGAGAACTTTTTGTCACATTGTTCTTGTTGTCATTGTTTAGGATTAGGCGGTATTAGTACATTACGTACCTACCGGTGAATTCGTGAATGTCCCAGATCGCAGGTGTTTGTGGCCCGAACCGAAGTAGAGGGCCATAAATATGCGATCTGGGGCTTTACGAATTACCGCCCGTGGTAAGTACACAATTTTACGTCTTCATCTGGCCACAATGCGAGTTTTACCGTACACGCAGCGTGCAGTAAACCTCGCATTATGGCCAGGTGTGACGTAAAACATATAATGTCTCAGTATCGCAAGTATTTGCGCGATAAATATTAGATTTGAGGCTTTCTTCAGTACCGCCCGTGGGGAGTTCAAAATTTTACGCTTTTCCTGACCAGGAAGTAATATTTTCCGCAAGTGTAGCGGCCACTTTATGACTTCCTGTGACGTAAGCAAGATTAAAGCAAGAAGTGAGTGCGTCAAGTTTTAGTAATACCAAAAATCATGCTGAAACTGAAATTACATCAAATATTTTTATCCCTTTAATCCTAATTACTTCTACTTTACTTTTGTGTTTTTATATTTTACGTACCTATCTTCATTTCAACGTTCCGCAAAATCTTTACTTCAGAAACAAAATGGCGGACATTCTTGCATTATATCTAATACATGCGCCCTTATGTCTCTAGAAACGAAGGCTTTGATGTTTTCATTTGATATTTTCTGAAATTAATCACGTGTAGGTATAGCGAAGGTATGGAGGTAATTAAAAATACGACACGGTAATGAATCATGTTTTGTGTTCATGAATAGTATTTTATTTACACATACTTACAGAGAAAACGATGCTTAGTAAGTATGTAGGTTTAGGTACATACATAAGTAGTTACTTGGTGTTAGCTTAGAAGTTTTATTCATATGCCAGAATTTTTTAGCCAACCCATTGGCGAAATATTTTTTAATATAGTATATAAATTCGATATACCTACTTAAAATACTATTCATCCATTGAACATATGGATGGAGATCATGCCTCTATTAGTATGTCTGACAGTAGTAATGTGCAGAAAAAAAACTTTCACTGTTAGTAAACAGTGAAAGTTTTTTTTCTGCACATTATCCCCTACATACGATTACTGTTAGTTAACCACTGACAGATGATTGCCTTCATTTAATTTTCAACTTTAATCTTATACAAATAAAATAGTTATTACTAAATCGGTAGATGTTGGTAACAGTATTCTGAAAAATGCTTTATCTGTATGAAATTAAAGTTGAAAATTAAATGAAGGCAATCCATCTGTCAGTGGTTAACAAACAGTAATCGTACTGTTCATACATACGTACATTCACGCTTTTATTCCCAAAAGGGGTAGGCAGAGCGCACGAAACTTATGTTCCAGTACCAGTTTTAGCATAAATGTGGATATATAAAAGATCTACATAGTTAATAGTTAATTTTGACGACCGCTTTAGCCTAGTTGGTAGTGACCCTGCCTACGAAGCAAGAGGTCCTGGGTTCGAATCCCGGTAAGGGCATTTATTTGTGTGATGAGCACGAATATTTGTTTTGAGTCATGGATGTTTCCTATGTATTTAAGTATTTATTTATCTATATAAGTATGTTTATCGTCGTCTAGTACCCATAGTACAAGCTTTGCTTAGTTTGGGACTAGGTCGATTTGTGGAAGATTGGCCCCTAATATTTAATGCAATGATGTCGCAGTGATAGGTTGCTAGCCCATACATACGAACTTCATATTGTGAAATGTTACATTAAACATTATATCTTTAGTTTTGTCGTTATATGATAGGCTGATATATTGCTTAAGCTTCACCATACTCGTAACCGAATGCGTGACTAGTATACGTAGCAATATTGCAATCTCTTGAGTTATATCACGCATGGGAAATACTCGAAAAATAATAAATGTACCAACGTCGTAAAATATATCATGTTTACACTTTGGCACCTTAATCTTTAGTAATACGGAAAAATGACCATAACTTTGACCTTGGCTGTACTTTTTAATAACAGAAAAATTATTATATAAAATTTAATAAGCAGTATTGAAATTCGCCCCATTCTACCCAGTGGGGTAGACAAATAATGCAGATCACGGATTTACTCTTGATAGGATTTAACACTTTCACGCAGTAGTCGCTTTCCGCTACATATAGGGAAAACCAAGGGATCGGATAAGAGCATAGCCATTATTGACAGTGAGTGCGTTAACAAACTTTTCTTGCTTCATTTAAGATTATGAATTGAAAGATCAAAATAGGCACATTTAATGCAAAACTCACGTTTGTTAATGTATACCTCACAATGTTTTCCCAAGCCAGCGTTGAATTTTCTCTTCAAACGTTATCTAAGAATTCCAATGCAGCCATTTTGAGAATTCGGGATCTTGAGCGAACGTTTCTCAAATTGTGCAAATAAAGTCTTGTACCTATGCAAATGAGTGTTGTAATTGGTTGAAATCTCTATGGCATGGACCGGTGACACAAGTTGCGAGACACTAACGTCTTAGGAAAGGTCATATAAAAATTAATGTTCTTTATAAAAATTGTCCTTTAGTCCCAAAAGCAGCTTTTTTGCGTACGACCTCAATAATCCTTTTTTTTTTAAACCAAGGGAAGAGATGTAGAGGCTACTTGACATCTATCTTGTTCGTGTCATTTAGGTACCCTAGCTTACCATCGGTTTATTACTTATGGCGGTTACTAAAGAGTCGCTGATTTGACTTAGAAATTAATCCCAATGGTCAAAAAAAAAGAAATTATCATTCCGCGTTTGATTGGCGTTTGACACAGTTTGGGACAGTTTGACAGTTGTCAAAACGTATAAATAGTTTATGCACATGCTTATCAAAAGCAAGATCGAAAATAGTTATAGCGTAACCGCGATTATTCTCTGTTTGCATTACACGGCTAAATATGGTATTTCTGGTTTTGAAAGACGGTCTTGAAAAAGTGGTGGTATTACTTTTCTGAAATGAGGCTATCCGCAGCAGAACCAAGGTAACCGATATAGCCCTCCGAATCGCTAAACTATAAAGTGGCAGTGGGCGGGGCACGGCTCATTGCACGTAGAACCGATGGCCGTTGGGGCGGAAAGGTTCTCGAGTGGCCACCACATGCCGGAAGGCTCAGCGTGGGTAGAACCCCAACAAGGACTGGACTGATGACCTGGTAAAGGTCGCGGGAGTCCGCTGGATGCGGGTGGCGCAGGACCGGTCATTGCTGCACTCAACATGTCTATTAAGGCGGACATTTGGATGTGACGAGAGGGGTATATGTTGCGTGACGTTTCTCGCAAGCGTTGTTATATTTACGTTTTTTCTCTTCATCTGCGGATTTTAGAATGGATGCTACCGGGCGAGAGATGTAAGAGGGAGCGTCGGTGTCTACGACACGGATATCGAATAACGCCTCCCTCTGTGCGTCCCAAACGCCGCGGCAGGTATTTAAGTTATAATAAGTGACAAACATATTCATACTAATGTTATAAATGCGAAAGTGTGGGGTCTGGGTCAGGGTCTGTCTGACTGTTACCTCTTCACGCTTAATCCGCTGAACGTTTGTGACCCGGGGAAGGACATAGGATAGTTTTTATCCCGAAAATCATGCCACAAGGGGTGAAATGGGGGTGAACGATTGTATGAAGCTACGATATAAACGAGTTCCACGCGGACGGAGTCGCGGGCAGAACCTAGTACTAACATAATTAACAGACTGGACGGACGGTCGTCATGGGCCGTATGCCTAGTGTAAACCGCTTTTCTCTTCTCCCTTAAACCACCCTTAACGTTTAGGGAAAATGTAATCCATTATTAATTACACAAACCACCCCCAAGCTACAGCAGGGACTCAAAAGCGGAAAAACGCCACTAATTTATTCATTGATTCACCAAATACTTTGTTCGGGCTAACTTGAGTTTGGTCTCGAAAATGCCTGTAAATTGTAAGGGCAAATGAAGATCGTTTACTAAACAATTTTTTAAAGGACTGGCTGGATAATTTCTTAAATAATAAGAGGAATTATTCTAGAACGTTCCGGGAGTATAATGAGGTCTACCGTTCCGTTCCGGTGAATCATCCAGCCAGCAGTTCTGCTGCAAGTAGGCGGAGGCAATGGCGATGGCCGGGAAGAAGGGGCGAATAGGATGATTTATGGACAGTATATTACACTGTTATTTATATTTATGAATGTCTGACCGAGATACTGCCGTTTCACACACAGTCAAACTGTTACTACAGTTTGTGGGGCTATGTTTAAGTTGTTGATAACAATAATAATAATAGGCGATTCGGCCTATTATTATTATTATTTATTTAATAAGTACAGTTTATTAATACAAAAAATTAAAACATAGCCAGAACAAAACTGTAGTAACAGTTTGACTGTGGGAACGGCAGTATCTCGGTCAGTGGCAGTGGGCGGGGCACAGCACGTAGAACCTATGGCCGTTGGGGCGGAAAGGTTCTCGAGTGGCGACCACGTACCGGAAGGCGCGGCGTGGGTAGGCCCCCACAAGGTGGACTGATGACCTGGTAAAGGTTGCTGGAGTCCGCTGGATGCGAGTGGCGCGGGACCGGTCACTTTGGCACTCTTTGGGGGAGGCCAATGTCCAGCAGTGGACGTCTTTCGGCTAATATGATGATGATGATGAGTAATAGGCTCTTCGCTTGCTAGAATATGCTCCCTGCCGAAGTTTTTCCTTTTCTCCAAGAAAGGTGTGCACATTTTTATAGGGTCAACAATGAGCATGTTACACCCTTGGAGTAGTATCTATACGCTAAGGTGACTCGTGCCACCGGGCGGGACGTATAGTTACGCCTTATATTGCCTTTGATGAGTTCCACCTTTGGTTCCAAGAGCAGATTAGGCTTATGGTACCAAATAATTGACTTATCATCTATATTACTTTGCATACATATACAATTGCATAGTTTCCAATCATACACCTCTCGGAGTAGTTAAAAATTGACTTCAAGGTTGGATTACATTGGGATATACATACATATAACTAACCAAGCTAGCTAGCAAGTTAGCTGGAAGAGATCCCTTATAGGGATAAGTTCGCCTTTGTACTTTGATCTATTGTGTGACATGTATATTCTTTAACCTGATATTGTGTACAATAAAGTGCTTACATACATACATACATACATATAACTGCACTTTAAGTGCAGAGGTGAAGTGTTCAGGAAGTGTCATGTTTAGTGTGTAAGTTAGACTTTAAGATCATATGTAGTTCATATAGCATACCTAACATAGTTTTAACATAGGTACTTAACATTAGTTAAAATGAGCGCGGTCTCGCCAACAAACTGTTATCGCAGTTTGGCGAGTAACATAACATTGTTAAATGTTTTGTGCTTTTGATAAATAAAATATGAAATATATGAAATATTTATTCACGAAAAAAGCAATTCAAACCATAGTTGCCATGGTTCCACACTAGGCTAGGCCTCTCCCGTGGAAACCAAACAGTACAGATTAACAATTACGCGGCTTAAACAAAAAGCAAGACAAGGTATGAACTTTTACCAACATAGTATTTAGTAGGTATACAAACAAGAAAGAATAATAATAATTAAATACCTAAATAGCTATTATAGTTAACCATTTAGAGGAGTCCTAGTAAAAGTGAAGTGGAGGGTGTACAATTGTATTTGTTTGTGTGTGTATGTGTGTGCGTGCGTGCGTGCGTGCGTGCGTGCGTGCGTGCGTGCGTGTGTGTGTGTGTGTGTGTGTGTGTGTGTGTGTGTGTGTGTGCGTGCGTGCGTGCGTGCGTGCGTGCGTGCTAGTGAGCGTCATGACACAACCTGAAGTATAAGTAAATATATATATATATATATATATATTATACCTACTAACAAGTGCTGTTAATACTCGTACATGCCTTTGCACAGGTCATACAAGTTCCAAATAATAACCGACGTTAAAATTTCCTCCTTGCCACTAAAAACCATAAACAATTGCTGTTTTATTGCTCGAAAATTACGTGGTTTTAGTGGCACGAACGACGCATTATTCTCTGGAAAATAGACAGAATTTGCATTTATTACATGCGTTGTAGTTATAAAATTTGGGTCACTTTATAACCGGAAATTATGAGTTTTAATGGTAATTCATATTAGTCGTAAAATGAAATGTTAACATAGGGTAGAACCCTAGTTATTTACACGCACATCCAAAGGGAATGTCATACCCATACTAATACTCTGTCTGCCTGCCTGTCTGTCTGTCTGTCTGTATGTTACCTTTTCACACTTTAAACGCTGAACCGATTGAGATGGGTATGTAAATAGTTTGACATTTTGTATGAAGCTGCGACAGATGGTGCGTTTGCAGTACTTCTTTCGTACCCGCCCCGTTTCTTGCATCTCGCACTAGTCGGGAAGCACTCATTTAAATGTAAGCGCGCAGTAACGAATCGGTACGGACTCGGCTTACAGTTGACCCTGACAGGTGACCGACTGCTGACATCAGGGAGTCACCTAAATGTTGCTTACACTGGGGCGCTTGACCGATACCAACTGGCTATTTGACCTGAGTTGGAATGTGAAACAAAAGACTCTGTTCGACCTGCTTTTATTCTCATTGATGGCCACACACTGACGCATTCACCCCACAATAGAACCAATTAACCAGACATTTCATGGCTCCGTTCTATACTGTTTTTACGACTAGCGGTATTTCCATTACTTGAAACCGTGTCAAATTAACAGCCCACCGTGAAAACCAACGCTAATAAATAGGCCCTCTAACATACCTCACTTTAATGTCGGATAGAAGGTTAGTGAGAAAAGGTACTTAGTGGTAGACGGTCTAATAAAGTTAATGTTATTGCTTTAGTTTCAGGTTTAGCTTAGTAAGGGCTTTAAATAGTTAGGCTAGAATTTGTCTAAGTGTGCGTTGCTGAAAATGCAATGCAAAATGCAAATCAGTGAAAGAGGTAGAATAAGCTATGGTTAGCTGTATAAGGAGACTTCACGTAGGATTTAGTGTTTCTTTGTAATTAAATCTTACGTAACATGTCTACTGTATTAAAATTTAATTTGCATTCAATAATACACATATTAAGAGAAGTTTTGGATAAAAACCTGTAATTAAAAAATCTCTCGTTACCAATTTTTTTTTTGTTTTCTTACACAGTGTTTGAGTTTCTGTAGAGTTAAGAAATTATAAGCATAACGTACACTATATTAATGAATTCGGGTGGCGCAGAACTGTAAAGGCCTGCGCAAACCGGCGGAGCGCAGCGCAGATCACTTTAAATTTATCAATGTATATTCTTTTTTATTTTAATTACATTAAGGTATAAATTTGAATGCTCTGAAAAATCTCCCGTGATGCTCCGATGTCGGTCTCAGAGCATTCAAATTTATACCTTAATGTAATTAAAATAGAAAAGAATATACACTGGTAAATTTAAAGTGATCTGCGCAGCGCTCCACCGGTTTGCGCAGGCCTTTATTATGGCGCTCTTTGGTAGGCATGTCCAGCAGTTGACGTTTTTAGGCTGATATGATGACGATGAAGACGATGTATCATAACGGAACCTTAGTTATCAAAAATAGGACTAAAGTTCATGTAAAATAAGAAAATAATTTGCAAAAAAAGAGGAAACTTTAATTTTACCTTAATTGGCATGATTCTTTTTCTTCTAGAATTACTTTTAAAGTGCTTACTTGCATGCATATATAGTCGTTGGGGCGGAAAGTTTCTCGAGTGGCGACCACGTACCGGAAGGCGCGGCGTGGGTTGGGCCCCCCACAAGGTGGACTGATGACCTGTTAAAGGTCGCGGGATTCCGCTGGATGCGGGTGGCGCAGGACCGGTCATTGTGGTACTCTTTGCGGGAGGCCTATGTCCAGATTTATATAAATTAAACCTAATAGTGGACAATGTTTTAGGGCTGATTTACAATGATCTGGCGAAGTTATATTCTAGCGTTCAAGCGCCAAAGGGCGTCATGGGTATGAAATCGTGATATTTTATGTATGAATTTCATGGCAATACAAATAGAATACAATACAAATACTCTTTATTGCACACCTTAAAACCAAATAGACACAACAATTTATAAAAATAGATGCAATACAAACACCAGCAATTTGTGCGTATTTCGATTTTTTACGTTATTTATTATGTCTGCAAAGGATATTTGATTTGTCATTCAATATTCTGCAAAGTAGTTTATGTATTGGTTCGTTTAAGTGGAATCATATCTATAGTATGTATGTATACATACCCGAGCGTCTGGGTCGCGACCCCAGATTTTGGAATTTATAAATTGTTAGGGTATCCATTGTGTGTTCGAGGTTCCAGACAGAATTTTAATATTTTAATCATATAGTATGTATAAAGTGTGTTATATTCTGTCAGAGTTTATAAATACTATTTACTAACTATACAATTGTGTGCGTTAACTTGATAAAGACTTATGTTTGTCCTACAATTATCATCCTTATAAGATGCATAGACTCATGCCTAGGCTTTTTTATTAAAAATCATATATTTTGCAGCCAAAACTCATTAGTTTTTATTGATTTAATCTTATGACAAACAGGATGAAACAGTTACAAATATATATAATCTACTGTAAATTGCAGTTATTTACTATATCAAAATCAAAAAATCAAAACATTTATTCGTAACAAACAACACAGATAAGAAAAGAAATAAAATAAAAAGCACATTTTTCTTTGCCACTAAAAGGACTCATATCGCTCCGGGATATATCGCTCCTGTTAAATTGCTGGGAGACTCAAGTTGAGTGCAGTGCAGCAGCCAAAGTTGATTACTCTTTAACACCACCCAGGGGACACGTGCAGGGTATTTAAGGTTCTACCTGCAAACGCGAGTAATCAGTAATCATTACAAAACGGGTAAAACCACATTGTTATAAATATTACCAACCATGATTTAACGGGTCGCAATAACTTTCTGGAAGTGATTATTGTCTGAACTCATGGACGAGATATTTAATAGACTTTTACAATGCAATACAAATACTCGTTATTTATTGCACACTTAAATTCAATTACAACACAATACGGAAAACATCAAATATAAGAGCTGAGGCAAAAACAGGTGGCTTTATCATTAAATTGCGATATCTTACAGACAAACACACGAATAAAACTTCATTGACACGCTGTTAAATTGTGTCGGGTCGCTAAGGTCCAGGTTGTATACAGCCTGTACATTTCATACAGGCATATTGTAACCAGCCATTACTTTTCGACCGTACAAATAATATGAGAAAGCTATTTTGCTTCCCTAAATTTGACAGATATTTCTAGATAAAAATGCATACATTTTTTAGTCACCTTTTTGCATTTTTTTCTAGAACGATTTATTGCGGTACAGCGCAAGCGAGACTTGAACGCACGATTTTTTTTTGCAAAGTTTAGGGTACCTTTAGCTTAATAAATAAAGAGTTAATGTTTTTAAAGTACGACCGAGCAGTGTACGACGTCCAAACTGGTTTGACTTAACAAACGTTTTGACTTTTATGGGTGTCATAAACAAATGACATAATGTGAGTGAATACATTACGTGCTCAACTATATTGTATGAACGAGAAAAATGCAGTTAGTTAACGTATGTAAGTGTTGTTTAGGACCGATACTAATCGCCATCAAAGTATTCGCCCGTATTCAATTTACACGCTGTATAACCTGTAAACTCTAACCGACATCAGAATATTGGGGTCGGATATTTATCTAATATTAAACCGTGGAAGAATCAGTCAACTGTGTAACTATTTCCTTTTAATTAGCTTGGAACTACGGGTCCTTTCAAGAGTCATAAGCAAGAAGTTGTTTGATGCTAAAATAAGTTGAGTTTTAAATGACGACGAGGTATACTTTTTACAAGCTTCAACTTGACCTGTTCGTATGTATATGACATATACGATATACGAGTATAAATAAGTATGTAAGTTGTCCGTCAAAATTTGCAGTCCATTTTTCAGTCACTTGCGATTGAGCTGAAATTTCGGGTAAAAGTATAGTTTGGATGACAATTCAATATTCTGGTACCATCGAGCTGATCTGATGATGAAGACAGAAGGTGGCCATGGGAATTCAGTGTTTAACCGACGTAACCCCGTTGAGTTTGGGCTCGTTTGAATCGTCTCAATGAGTAGATGATGGTATGCAGAAAAGTACTGTCGGCAATAAAAGCTTGTACCCAAAAATGAACAATATTTGACAGAAACTTATTGTAATACGACTGGGATTTTAAGATTCCCCGCCTTAATCACTTGTCGCCATGGATACATTACATCCGTCACGTTCTGACGAGTGAGTGCGAGAGTGACGGATGTCTTATCCACAACGATAAGTGATAAAATGGCAACCGTGCTACGCCCGCAGGTCCTTCGCTCTTAACGCAGTCATCATCATCAACATCATATCAACCGAAAGACGTCCTCTGCTGGACATAGGCCTCCCCCAGTGCCACAATGACCGGTCCTGCGGCACCCGCATGCAGCGGACCTGCGACCTTTATCAGGTCTTAAAGCAGTATATCCAGACAAATGCAGATCGCTTGTAAGTCTGAACATATCACATCCACGGGAGCTCTGGCGACCGTGCTCCTCACTCCTCGTTACCACACACCTCAGAAGTCCAAGCGATAGTTATGCTATTCATAATATAGTGTACAAGTACTAAGATGCGTATCTACATCCGATCCGATCACACCTAGGTATGTCAGTCTAATTACGTAGGTGAGTGCGGGTAGCTATACACGGTGGAATTTAATCGGTGAACAGGAACCCATTTTTCTAATTCAGTAATCGATGGCGGTCACGTTTATGTAGTACTTAAGTGGAACCAAGTTTTTTTTTATCATAACTAATTTTTAAGTTGAAATTAAATTTTAATTAAAATTTATTGTCACCCTACTAATGGTTTAGTCTGAAAAGTTTAATACCTCTTTTCAAACTATCAGCCATAGAAACTTAAAACATAAATGAGCAATAAGCTGTCAATTTGTCATTGTCAAATTCATAACAAATGCCAAAGCCAGCAAGCACTTGACGTGATGTACACTTACGAGTAACTTCCCTTCAATAAAAGTAGGGTGTCCATTTATTCAGTCAGTGTACATTTTACCGATCTTAATTAAGTGTGATTAATTATATTGTGAGCTATATTGCACGAGATCTCACGTATTGGTTTCTGTGTAGATTGATAATTAAGATTTTTGGATTCCTGATCACCGATTAAATTCCACCGTGTATATGAACCTTAACATGTCAAAAGATAGACTGATATAAAAAGTCCCAGTGCCTGACACTGACAGTCTTGTGTCAAAGCAATAGAGGTGAACAATAGGTGTCAACTTTTAGGCATTAAGTTGTCAAGCATTAAATATTATGACGTTTACCTCGAAGCATTTATTTGCTACGAAGACAACAAAACAAAACCGTACAAAAACAAAATGGGAAAAAATGTTCAGTATTTTGAAGCGAATATTTGGTTGCGTATAAGCAACCTAGTACGACATAAAATAAAAAGCGTGAAACGAAGTTCGCCTACCAAATCGTTTCCAGTCCCATATAAATTAAAATAAAATAATTAAATAGATATTAAGGGGCAATCTTACATAAATCGAACTAATCCCATAGTAAGCTCGAGAAGGCTTGTGTGGGTATAAGACGACGATATATTGAATAGCTATACAAATACATAGAAAACATCCAATACTCAGAAACAAATATAACAGACAGGAAATGCTAATAAATAGATTAATCCCTTAATCACTTAAGTGTAATGCGATTTGCAAATTATTGTTCAAATGAACTTGTCTAGGCTACCAAAAATCTTAAAAATAGAAGATTTTAGCCAGTCTCTGTAATATACTAACATACATTTTTTTCTCATGAAATAAACAGATTGAATTTTAAAATCTTTTTTTTTTAACAAATATTCACGCAAATATTTGCCCTTACCGAGATTCAAACCCAGGACCTTCAGCTTCATAGGCAGCATCTTTACCCACTAGGCTAGCCGATCCTCTCAATGCAACAGTAGCATACAAAACTATAGTTATGTTAGTCATAACAAACGGCCGTATCTGTTAAACTTATTGCCACGCGGCAGCCATAATTCACGCCGCCATATTCGGTAGCCATTGTGGTCAATTATTAATTTTGCCCTCCACAGTGGTTAATACAAATAATTCTTGACTTAAATAGGATGTTATTTAGTATGGGCAGCTGACCTTTTCAGTTATGTGATATGGCGAGTTAATGTTTGGGTTCCGACTTCCCTAGATTAAAGATTTATTTAATATTTGTATGTACATATATATATACTATACATTTTAACCTATTCTAACCTACTATATATTTTAAGCTATGGAGCTCAGTCTTGGTCGCTGACCGAAACTCAAAAGTCCAAACTCAAGGTTTGCCAGCGCGCCATGGAGCGCAGTGTCTTAGGCATCAAGAGAATTGATCGAGTCCGAAATACCACACTGCGCTCTAGAACTAGAATAACAGATGTGGGCAAGAAGACTGCCTTGCTTAAGTGGAACTGGGCCGGTCATGTTTGCTGTATGCACCCACAAAGGTGGGCTCATGCGGCTACTCGGTGGTTGCCACAGGACGGACACAGGCAGCGAGGTAGGCCAAGGCGGAGATGGCGGGATGACTTGGACGCATTTTCAAGTGATTGGCCAAGGATTGCGGCGTACAGGGACGAGTGGAAATCCAGGGGGGAGGCCTTTGCCCAGCAGTGACACTCCAACAGGCTAGCAAAAAATACATATATATATATATATATATATATATATATATATATATTATGTTTATACCCACGTTCTTAAAAACGGCTGCAATGGTTTCGACGACGATTATCTAAGATTTTTTTTCTAAATATTTAGTAATATTATACATATAAATTCGCGCCTATGTTTCCAAACGGGATAGGCAGAGCATACAATTAGATTTTCAGTGCCCCTTTTACCAAGTGCAGGTCAATCTCTGGTGCCTTTAGCCTACGTTCTGGGTACGTTTTTCTACCAAACTTTTCACATCAAATGTTATTAAAATTTCGAAATATGCCCTCGCCTCTTAAAAACGTATGAGCGTTTCTCAAAAAAAATGCCACTATTATTAATTGTACTTCTAGTTATTTTATGTTAACTATTTCCACTCAGAATCAGGAGCTCCTTCGACCCTGGTAGGACAAAAACTGTCCCAAAGATATTTTTCCTATTGTGTTACCATTTACCATACACTTTGTATGGTGGTAACACAATAGGAAAATTCAAAAATGTATGATCATTTTGGGACACTTTTTTTCTCCTAGTGGGATGGAAAGACATCGTGATTTTGAGTAGAAATAACATAAAAGTTTCAGAAAATCTCCGAAAAAATGTCGTGGCATTTTTTTTGAGAAACGCTCGTATAAGCCGAGGTGCAAAGGGACACTTCCAAGAAAGAGCTTGGTAATAAACCCTACTAGCACAGTACATTTTATGAAATCAGTATACTGACTCAGTCACCCAAAGGGCTATGGAGAGGGCTATGTTGGGATTTCTCTGCGTGATCGCATCAGAAATGAGGCTATCCGCAGCAGAACCAAGGTAGCCGATATAGCCTTCCGAATCGCTAAACTTAAGTGGCAGTGGGCGGGGCACATAGCACGTAGAACCGATGGCCGTTGGGGCGGAAAGGTTCTCGAGTGGCGACCACGTACCGGATTCTATCAAGATGGACGCAGGGTAAATATTATTCTACGGCTCTGCCTGGTTTCTATGCAAAACGCGGGCAGCTCTTATTTCAAATAAAACACATGGTGGATTGAGGTGCCGTTTCTGAAATAAATTACTGGGTGTATATAAATGACCATACTCTTTGTACTGTACAATTGCACTGCGCTACTTCGTCAGCGTCCCAGAAGGATGGCGATAAACGAATTTGCACGACCTTTCATCTGCTAAGTGTGAAGCAAGCTTTTAGTACGTAAAGTCTGTCCTAGCGTGCCAAGCAAAAAGATTTGTTGAGAAGTATATTATTCATGCAGTTCAGGTGATTTTCAAGAGACAGTTTTCAGACTGATTCCTCACAGGGACGGCTCAGAGGTAGACTAACGGCAGAATAGGCTCTTGACACGAATATTCACTTGGTTTACTAGACGTAATGCGGGTAGCGTGGCCCAGAGGCCATAACGTCGGGGACGAGTGCTTGACTTCTTGAAATTTTCTTGTATTTATAGACATATTGTAGTACGTCAACCAAGTCACATTTTTTTACTGGGTTCTAATACAATGTCTAAAAATTAAGAATGTATTAACAGAACCTTAATAATTTGCTTTAAAATCAAAGTTTTGACTGACTTCAGTTCAGTACTTCGCCTTATTTGAAGTTTCCTCGATTTCTCCAGGATTCCATCATCAAATGTCAGAGAACATTATCACTGACCTGACCTATCAAACAATAAAAAAAAACCAAATCAGTCTAGGCATCTTCGAGCAATTGGGGAACATACTTAAACAAATTAAAGATTCCGATGAATTGAGAACCTCCTTTTTTGAAATCGGTCAAAAGTAGTCATAAAATTCTAATGCAAAAAAATTGTAGGTAGGAAATTCATCACCCTCACCGTCCTCCAGTCGTTTTCCCGGTTATATCACCCGGATATATTGGTACAAACTAGAAATGGTTTACCCTTGTTTTATTGACAAAAGTTTCATCGAATGAACGTTTCGCCGGCTTTTTATCAGAAACAGAAAATTTTCAGTATTGTTATAAAACCTAACCTAACCTAAAGGCATCAGCTTACACTATTACCTGTTAAATATACCTAAAAAGTAAACGGTCTCTCATAAAAAAACTCGATGAAAATGAAAATGCGGCGAAACAATGCATTCGGTAAAACGTTTCTCGGTAAAACGAGTCCCTTGTTTCTTCGGAGAAACGCTCTAGAATCTCCCAAGATCAGCAAACTTTTGAAAATCCGTTATGGACTGTCGCACACCATAGGTCCCACGTGATTTAATTGAACATACGGCGAGTCGAATTAGATATGCAATGAAAAATGCCGAGCTAAAATCAGGCGCGTGGCTTTTGTCTATGCCTTTGTTCATTCCTCCTTTGTTTACTTTAATTAGATTTCTAATCATAATTACTGGTACAGACTTCACAATATCCGAGACTCATTCAGCGAATTAATTTGGCGAAACACTTTGAAGTCCGGTGTAATTTTGAGTTTATTACTGTTTAATAGAAAATTTATTTCGATACACATTTTTAAGTCGTTGCTGTTTTAATCCTCTTTTTGTTAGACGATCCTTCGTGACTGAGGATCGCAACCGCATGCTATATATCACTCCATGCAGTTCGATTCATCTTCATCGTCAAGTGGAGTGCATGGGAAAGACTGCATTTGGCAGCCCTCTTAATAGGGTATTTGACAACAGTGAAAACTAATGGATTTTGCATTAGCAGTAGATAAACATCACGAAAATACTCGGAAAGTATAAATCTTTCATTTATGTTTGCTATTTTGAGATTTTGAAATTCATAAATAATAAAAATAAGGACGTTGTTTGATTGTGCGGTCACAAGCAAGTAATCGTTCCAAATTACATACTAACGGAGCGTTTATGACGTTTTATAAAAAGAAGCTGATTTGGCTTTTGTCAAATACCGTATTGCATCAGTCCAGCGCACTGGAACCCTTCCTCTAGCATGTTTGCCTTCCACAGAACCTAGAATTATTTGTTTCTCAAAAGTCCAAAAGAACAAAACGTCCTTTCCTGGCAGATGTCAGTCGTCTGGTAAAGCGGAGTTCCTCTAAGATGGAGTTATTCGTTCTGGCTGTCCACGGAATCCCCAATAGTCTCCTCCAGCACCGGTGGTGATGGAGGGGCGGTTTTATTAATCACAGATATTGTTTACTGCACAAAATGATAACCTACAGTACACAAGGGCTTTGTGTCATTAAGACTTCTCTACCAGTCAACCTGAACCTTATGGACATATGCATATATCCCGCGGGGTTGCCTGCGTTCTTTATAGCCTTATACTTAGCAAACATGCAGGCCTTGAATCACCAATCGCTCTAAAGCATCATACACACTATTTTTTATTGTACTCCCAAAGAATTACACACAGCGCTAATCTCTACATGAAACAAATGAACCATCATAAACAACATATAAAATTATTTCTACATTTCTGACACTTTAAAAGATCATACGACTCCTTGAAGTAGTATGTCGCTCTCAGAGTAAAGGGACCTTATTATCGTTGCCGCTAATGCTATTGGTATGCCGTGAATACGCATTTTATATTAGCGCGTCGTTATTAATGGCATAAGCGCCAGCGAAAACAAGGTCTCTTTCCATAGAAAACGTCACATATGAACTTATGACTTTTTAAATTGGTGTTCTAGTGTTGTGAACTCGTATCGTGCACAATGCTTTGCGGGGGGTCCGAATGGTCCGTATACAACCCTAATGTTGGGTTTATCTTTAAAAAATGAATAGCAAAGAACAATGGTGTGGGGTCGCGTTTTTTGATGTGTAGGTGTTGATTTATGTAGTTTACGCTTTTTTAATTTTGGAACGGAATTTCATGCGATTTGTTCTCTTTGAAACTTGATGTCTGTATTTTACCTTGGATTTGAACGTATCATGAGAATCTGTTGTCATGTATAGAAAAAAAAAACTCTTTACCTTAATGTTAACCCTTCACGTGTCAAGCGGCTAGTTTAAAAGCTACTATTAAATAAAGAAATCATTGGGTCGGCAGTTTTTATCTGCCTTCAAGGATTGTCATATAGAATGGAACGCGGCAAAACTTTAAAGTAGGTGGTTGTCACACTGCCGCCGCGTCTCGTTGCGAGACGCGGAGCTCGTTGTATGCAAGTAACTCAGTTTGTATATAAATTCCGTATGGTAAGACACACTGCAACGCACCTCCGTCTGGCGAAATTTGTATGCAGCGACGCACCTCCGTCCGGAGATGCGGAGCAGTGTGACTACCGCCTTATGAGTATTGTATTTAAAAAATACTTGACACAAAAAACCTCAAAAAAAATAAAAGTTATATTACATTTAAATCCAAGCGTAGTGCCGTAGTGCCGTAGGAGCACAGAATGTCATACGCCCATATTTGGAGCAGCCCATCTGAAAGTACCTCCCCTCCACCTTACAGAAAACCCTAGCCACAATAATAGTATTATTGTGGCTAGTAGTCTACTTGCTTAGTGGGTATGTGGTGTGGTTCCAGGTGGTGAGTAAGATCGCCGGAGCTTCCGAGGTTGCGCTGTGTTGAGAGTGGGACATGCAATGTCTCTAGCTGTCAACACAACGAATCTTTAAATCAATAAAGGGTCGGCGCGCTTATGTTAGGGTTATGGAGCAGCCCAACTGGGGAAGTACCTCCTTGTAGAAGACCACAGCCATTATTATAGCTGTGGTCTTCTGCAAGGCGGAGGACACTACTACTTGCTCTGTAGTAGTGTTGTGTTCCTGGAGGTGAGCAAGGTTGCCAGAGCTCCCGAGGATGCGTTGTGTTGAGAGCGAGGGAATTTGATCCTTCAGCTGTCGACACGGCGAATCCTCAAACATATCAAGGGTCGGCAACGCCCATGTTACTCCTTTGGAGTTGCATGCTTCTATAAGCTGCGGTGCCCGTTATTATCAGGCGGGCCGTACGCTTGTTTTCCACCGTCGTTGTATTAAAAAAAAAAAACAAAACTTAAAATCAATAAAGGGTCGGCGCGCTTGTGTCAGGGTGAGGCTCAGGAATGTACCTCCCGGCTCACCATCATCGCTCCAAAGGGTGGATTCTACGGCTTCCCCCACATCACACACCTTTTAAAATGTACAAGAACAAACATACAGACAAAGACGTACTCGTAAACCTATAATATTCACTAACCTACCAACCTGTCAGTGTGTGACATGACACCCCAAAAGAGGAAAAGACCTGCATCCCTTAAGGAGGTAGGCATCACTGCCCCTTTTGTACCCCCGGGGATCCCTCGGCGTCCATGCCTAGTCATTGGAGGAGGAGTTCCAGAACTACCCAAAAAAAAAAATAGCGCGGTTTAATATTCTTCTGCTGTAGCAAGCGGCGATACCATCAGGCAGACCGTATGCTTTGCCACCGTCGTAGCATATGGGCCTCGTTCCCTGAGACAATTAAATAAATAAACATTTTAAAAAAAACTTTGTGAATGCAGCTTTATTGTCATTATGAATAGGAACGTGTTACGGAATTTAGTTACTAGTTACTATACATGTGGGCCGAGATATGGAGCAAAGTTAATTGCTGTATTTTAAAATATATTCTTTGACAAAACCATAAATATTCTATACTAGCTTCTGCCCGCGACTCCACTACATTTCACGCACACTATCTCACTTTACTGTGACAGGTCACTGACCTAGGTTTTTTTGGTGCCTAAGAATTTGAACCCTCCACCAACCACCTTTGAGAAACTGAAATTGTCAAAACATCTTACTGAAAAATGACAGAGACTTGTTTACATTTCGTATTTTATTCCAAGTATGTTTCTTAGATACATTTCGGTGGGTGACATACAATTGAAGATTCAATAGTACCTACGTTAGATTGACGTTATGTTTGATTTGATGTGTATGGTTGATTAGAGCCCGTGTGCAATCAAGGCATGTTCGAGCACGTAAATACACTCTGGTGGATAAAAATAAAATTGGTGCAGATGCCGTCGCTCACTGTTCTTGTTTAACTAGGAGACGCACAATAGGATCTTGTGTACACACAATTTCCATTATAAATACCATATAATGGGTTAGGCAGGCACATGCCATTTAATCATCCCGCAGGTCATTTAAATGACTTAGTTATTGATTTATAATGAGATAACGACTTGCTGTAAATAGTAATTGTATTAATAAAACCAATAATAAGCTATAAAATTTTTTTTTTTTTCACACTTTGGTATCATAATGATTAATGACCGGTATTCTCCGAGTAACTCGTTTTCTGATAGATCGTATTCACGCTGACTAACATATGAATTATGAATATCTCAGTTCTGCAATGGAATTCAACTTGGTGCCTATAAAACGAAATTAAGTAGATTTAAAGACCTATTTTAACGACCTAACTCTTAGCTGTGTTGGTTTTGGGGCAAAGTTCTATACAAAGTTGCCCATGGTCCTTTTGCTATGATTTTGCCAACTTCTACAGAAAATATCAATCTTCCAGTATAACTTTTAAGAGAATCCAAGAAAAGTGCAAGTGATTTCAAGAAATCACGTAGCATGGAGATTCGCATGCCCCGAATAAAAATGCCACTTATGACTTTAGAATTTACATACGAGTACTTAGCTTGAACAAGTGTGCTCTTTCTTTTACGATCCGCGATCCGACAAAACTAATTGGTATACCACATCATTATAATCATTATCAACATCATCATCACGCGTATACATAAAACTGACTCGTTGTATTGTATGAATCTGGTCACAGATCACACACTTTCGCATTTATAATATTAGTATGGATATATTATGTCGCACTGTAATACCAAACATTCATCAACAAAACACAATGAACATTCATATATCATGCTGTCCTTGTATTTTAACCAGTACTTAATTAAAAATATGGGCTCATTATTAATTACTACTAGTTAGTAGTACCTAATTAATAATGAGCCCATATTTTTCAATGCCCGGATAACGTGTTCAAATAATAGGTTCTCATATACGGTGGGAAATTATTTTTATTTGACATACATATTGTTGGCGGTTTGACCTGAAACGTATTTGTAGTACCGATATTTGGAATACCGTATTTGTAATATCGCAATCACTAAAGTTATAATTTTTTTATAATTACCACTACCCATTTCCCAACGGTATCGTTTGTCCGAATTTTCATTTCGGCGAAAAGCCAAACTCAGACCCCTGTTTTTAGGGTTCCGTAGTCAACAAGGAACCCTTATAGTTTCACCATGTCCGTCTGGCCGTCCGTCCGTCCGTCTGGTCGTCCGTCTTCGGCTTAGCCCAGGAACCATAACAATAAAATCTTGTTTTTTGTTTTTTATTGGGGATCTCCCGTTCACAGAAAGTGGGGAAGTATTTTTTTTCTCGTTAAACCCAGTGTGGGGTATCGTGCGATAGCTTGTTCAAAAATATTATGGGTTTCTTAAAACGATTTTTCAATTTGGTGATTCGTTTGCGAGATATTTGGTTTTGTTCGAGTCATGCCCCCCCCCCCCTGCCGGTTAAATGGCTACAACTATCACGGCTAAGTAGGCATAACTTTTTTTTATACCACGACGGTGGCAAACAAGCGTACGGCCCGCCTGATGGTAAGCGGACAACGCAGCCTATAGACGCATGCAACTCCAAAGGAGTAACATGGGCGTTGCCGACCCTTGATATGTTTGAAGATTCGCCGTGTTGACAGCTGAAGGAACAAATTCCCTCGCTCTCAACATAACGCATCCTCGGGAGCTCTGGCGACCTTGCTCACCTCTGGAGGGGTGTTCCTGGGAACACAACACTACTACACTAGTTACCGAGTAATAGTCGACCAACTTAAAATGTACTTAGAAAGGCCAACTTTCGTACAAATTCGGCCGACGCAACCATTTAGTTGGCGCGCATGTCGATGTGGCTAAGAAAGACAGGCTACTACGGAACACTGCGCGTGGCGCGACACGCACTTGGTCGATTTTTTATTTTTGTGTAGTACTTACGCCATAGACCTTGTTGTCCTCACGTGCGTACAAAAAGTTTCGTGATCACCCCTCGGGTATACTTATGCGAGTGGTTTTTTTAAAGTTTCGTGATCACCCCTCGGGTATACTTATGCGAGTGGTTTTTTTTAAAGTTTCGTGATCACCCCTCGGGTATACTTATGCGAGTGTTTTTTTTTACATTAACGTCAAAATAATAAGAAGGGGCCCCACTTGCCTTCGTGAAATGCAACTACTGTAAGGTGGGAATAGTTCCCTAGGTTGCCATGCCATGCATGAGAGACATACCTAATTCCTTACAATTTTCATACAGAGTCCACCGGCCCGTTGCTTAACCTAGCAGACCGATAATTCACAGCAACCGCATGACCATAAGCGGTTTTTTACAATCTTCTAACAACGCATTCGATATCATACCATTGTTTATTTGTTATTGTATTCTCTGTTACATCCATTTATAGACTTCGATTATTTTCATGTTATAATAAATCTTTCTCCAGTTAGAAGTGTTCTGTCTAAACAAATTAACTTATGATAAATTGATCGCCGTTCGCCTTTGTATTGTGTTTTTTGTGTCGTTTTACGGAATATTGATGACTGGAATCGTGGGAGAGTTTTACTTGAACGTTTTCTGTTCTCAACCGATTCAACCAGGAACTTTTGCAGATATTTATAAAAGAAAATCCTTCTCGATGAGCAATATTTATTTTTATTTATTTTCAGAAAACTAACAACAAATTTCCCAAAGATTTGCATTTGTGATTCAAAAAAGCAACTGGTGGCTAGCACTAGTAGAACTATCACTGCATCCCAAATCTAAGTGAAAGTACTTAGTGAAGTATTTAATCGGTATTTCAAAATGTAGTAGTATGATACTGAAATACTAGATTAGTCGGATAAAATATAATAAGTTTCTTGTACACATTTTTGGTACAAGCTCTTATTGCCAACTGCTACGCATTGTTCTATAAAAACATACTGGTATACTGTCCCTGTATTCAACGTACCAATCTTAAAGAGAGAAGAGGCGATGAGACACTAATGTTTCACATCCCAATTTTATATCAACGTGTTTCGCGGTCTCGGTATGGTGTCGTAATACCACGATTTAATTATATTTATTACGTGATAAAAACCACATTATAACCACTAGCCAGTGCTCAAATGGTATTCGGATCGGTAATAATATGAAAGCTCTCACTGGCCGCATGTCAGGGAAGGGGAGCAGAGGACGGATGCCTGTGCGTTGGGCCGACACGGTAACATCTGAGGCCAGACCCGCACTTCAGGCCAGCATGCATCAAGCCCAGGACCGAGCAGCTTGGAGAGTGATGGTGAAGAGCGCCCACAGCCGTCACGTCTCTTTTAGCCATGAGGATACGACGAGGAAGAAGAGAAGATTAATATTAAGGCATTTTTTAAGGAGGAGTTATTTTCACAAGCTGCCTAACTTAACCAAATGTCGGTGAATTTACTCCAAGACTAGTCTGTATACAATATTGCCTCACATTACGCCCAGTTTGGTCGAAACTGACTTATAACATTCTGTTAACAATCCGATTTTCTCCTCAAAGTTAGTTTGTACCTATTCAAAACCATTAGACCGTTAAAGAATCACGAAACTATCAGTTTTATCAAAAAGCTAAATCCTCTAAGCTACGTCATAATTTCCATAGCCACAGGGCTTAGTAAAATGTCACATTAAGCCCTAGCTATAATCACTGAGTTCCCAAGTTTTTGGGAAAAGGGACCCGATAAATTCACACGAATTTATTACTTTACACTAGTTTTAGCCGCGGTTTTGTTTGGGCCGAAATTAATTTACTTATGGTGTAGGCCTATATTGATGTGGTCAATCCTTACTAATATTATAAATGCGAAAGTGTGTGTGTGTTTGTCCTTCATTCACGTCGCAACGGAGCGTCGTATTGATGTGATTTTGTATGTAGATAGTATAGAAGCTGGAGAGTGACATAGGCTACTTTTTTCAGCGGGAAAACATCTAATTCCCACGGGAAATTTCAATATGTAACATTTTCCTAACCTCGTAAGTCCTGTGTTTTTTCAATAGCTGTATTCATATCTGCTGGATTTACTATACCAAGTACAAACCAAGATTAGTGCTGAAGACCGAGATAAAAAAATACCCGGTACATGGGGAATGAAGAATTTGTACTTGGGTAAGTACATTAGGCAGGTATTCGTGCTACGCAGTTTCATTATCAGGTCTAAACTACTATGCTTAGTTTGTACTTGCACACGTACACGGGGACTTACGAGGATAAACCACGCGGACGAAGCCGCGGGCATCAGCTAGTCTTATTAGTATGTAGTATTATTATTATTATTTATTCTTAGTAGTATGATTGTCGGTAATATTTCGCTCGGCGAATCAGCATTGTCATGGCAATGCAGCGAGCCTTGGCGCACCACCCGCTGACAACGATATGGGCCATATTTTTTAATCTACGTTTCTTATTTTTTAATAATTATGTTCTATGTCTACGGTATGTTTTATTTACCGTTTGTCTTTTGCCCGACTACGAGGGCCGAAAGGAAGGGTTATTATGATTTTAGCCGTCTATGTTTGTATTTACGTGTGTTTAAGATACTGAACCGATTTAGATGAATGAGGTTTCTAAAGATTTGAAATTATGCTTCGGTTTACATAGGCTACCTTGCGTATATGAAAATACAGGTTTTTCTGTAAGTTTCCCGTAGTCTGGAATTCTGGATACAGTTTTGTTGAACTTTCTACTATGCTTGTTATATATAGGTAAGTTATTGATTACCTAAAATTTATTTATTTCACACTAGAAGTATATCACACAATTATTATAAAATAATGTTTTTTGTGTAAATCGATCCATTTTGTGAATGGCATTAGAGGTAAATGAGAATTCCTGCCGAACGTTGAAATATTGCCCCATATTTTTTTTATAAAGCAGATGACGGTATTTGTTTAGTTGCAAACAAATATCGTTTATGAGGATGTGTGGTGACCTACTGCTTCATCATATCAGCCGAAAGACGTCCACTACTACATAGGCCTACCCACAGAGTGCCACAATTACCGGTCCTGCGCCACGCGCATTCAGCGGACTCCCGCGACGTTTACCAGGTCATCAGTCCACCTTGCGGGGGTCTACACACGCAGCGCCTGCCGGTACATGGTCGCCACTCGAGAATCTTTCCGCCCCAACGGCCATCGGATCTACGTGCTATATCCGCCCACTGCCACTTAGCGGTTCAGAAGTCTACATCGGTTAACTTAGTTCTGCTGCGGACAGCCTCATTTCTGATGCAATCACGCAGAGAAACTTAAAAATAATGTTAAATGTTATTCGATTGCTAATAGAATCAGATACTCTTAATCGCCATACTGAAATGCATCAATCAAATTTCCCTATCTCACATACTTTGTGAATTATCCTAACTGACCCATTGCTACCTAACTACCCTGTATGGGCTTTAAACACACACGCTGTTATTAGATGCGAAGAGAAACTGCCGTTTTAGTTCGAAAGTTGACACTTTTAAGCCCCTAATTATATGCCAGGGGACTTCCACAACTAAGCTGTGAGTTGAGATATCCTGATACGTTATTCATGTTTTAACTGAGTTCTAAGTATGAAGGTTATCGTTTACGTGGGGTTTGACACGTGTAGTTACACGTGTGAAAGTAATTAGTAATGAATTCTTTGTGTTATACGATTCTGGAGGAATTTGTTCGATTTTGTCTTGAGTAATTAAGAATTCAGGTGTGTTTCCGTCATTGTGGCGTAATGCCTTCGTAATTCCTCTCCCTAAGGTTGCAGATCCTAGTGCTCTCAAAGATTTTCGCCCAATCTCCATACTCCTTTTCCTTTCAAAGATCCTTGAAGCCGTTGTCTACAAACAACTGTCTCGTCATATCCAGCATCCAGCAGCCAGATCAGCTCCTGTCTCCTTTTCAATTAGGTTTTCGTTGTGAACACAGTACTACCACTGCGTTATTAAAAGTAGTTGAGGATGTAATACAAGGCATGGAGTCCTCTCAATTGACAGTGCTTGTATTAATAGACTTCTCCAGTGCATTTAACGCTGTCAACAATGACCTTTTACTTGCGATTCTAAAACACCTAAATATCTCACCAACAGTGGCTGCGTGGTTCTCCTCATATCTTCAGGATCGCCAACAGGCGATCCGCGCTAATAATGCTGTCTCCGATTGGTGTGAACTCACTTCTGGCGTTCCACAGGGCGGCATTCTCTCCCCTCTTCTTTGTTCTGTTTTTATAAATCTCATTACTCCTAGAATTACATGCTCTAGTCTTAATTTATCCGCATGATGCTAGGGGTCTGAAAATTGATATAGGGACTCCTTGTTATAAATAACAAAATACATATTTAAGGATTTTTAGTAAATCACCCCCCACCCTTAAAATTAGGGGATGGAAGTTTGTATGGGTTTACCTTACACTTCTTTAGAAATTACCTAACAAAAAGTGATGAGATCCCACCAAAAACATAACATGTCAAGTGATTGCCAAGACTCCCTAGCTCTTATAGCTTTCAGCGTTAAAAAGATATCAGATCATAAGTAGCGCCAAGCTTCCTACTCCACGCGGCGTAACTCTACCACTACCAGCCACGCTCTACCCGTCGCTTATTAATATCATCATAAATTCATTCTGCGCGAGAGTCTATGCGGCGATCGGGATGTGCACAACAAAGCTATACTTTTTAGCCAGGATGTAGAATATTTAGAGCGTAGCTGGTAGGGGTAGAGTTACGCCGCGTGGAGTAGGACGCTTGGCGTTACTTATGATCTGATATCTTTTTAACGCTACAAGCTATATGAGCTAAGGAGTCTTGGCAATCACTTTACATGCTATGTTTTTGGTGGGTATATTTTTTATTATTTAGTAGTACCTAAATAATAATAAATAAATATTAGGGGACATACATACATACATACATACATTCACGCCTTTATTACCAAAAGGGGTAGGCAGAGCACATGAAACGTACATTCCAGCGCCACTTTTAGCATAAATATGGGAATGAAAGATCGACAAAATGTGATATTGCAGTGATAGGTTGCTAGCCCATCGCCCACAACACACTTCAACCCTGGTCCCTTAGGCGACTTTTACGGCACCCACCCAGGGGGTGGTGAAATTCTAACCCGACACCACACGGGTTTATTAGGGGACAATCGTACACAAATCGAACTAGCTCCATAGTAAGCTCAATAAGGGTTGGTTTATTGGTACTAGACGACGATATATTTAATAGATATAAATACTTAAACACATTGAGTACATCTAAGGCTAAGAAAAAAATATTCATGCTCATCAGACTAATGTTTGCCCTTACCGGGGTTCGAACACAGGACCTTCAGCTTCGTAGGCAGCGTCACTACCCACTAAATAGGCTAACCGGCTGTCATAATAAAATATACATATTTACATGTCAAAAAAATGGGAAGTTATCTTTGTCAATTAATTTTGATTTTTCCAATACCTAGGTCACGATACTTACAAATTACAAAATGTCTCTGCCTACCCCTTTTGGGAATAAAGGCGTGAATATGCGTATATAAGGCGTGGGTATGTGAAAATAAAATAATTGAAATTTAATTTTCGGTACCGGGCGGTGGAATGGGTTTAAGTAGGGCGTGGGGCGACTTTGATCAAATAGATACTCGATTAAATCTTCTTAATTTCAAATACTTAGTTCTGATTTTATACTACATTTTAAATGATCAAAGTAGCCCCTTTTTTCCTAAAGTTCATTCTACGGTAAGCATTTTGAAAGGAATAATTTTTTTTGAGCATTTAGTAGGTAAAGGAATAATGGTGTTTGGCCGACTATGCGAATGGTATCACATATTCATGGCTTTTTCTTTTAGATTATTCTTATTTATACCTTTTACATAGATGTCTATGCCTTGGTATAGCTGCCAGAAATTCCCTCCTAGAATTCGGATCATTCTCTTCTTTCGGAAAAGCGGCTCTTCAAAGGAATCGCTTGCTTAAACTGAAAAGCTCGCTTAAGTCCGCTGAGACAACAAGTAAAACGGAGCTTAGTCCCAGCCCCTAATAAACTAGCATGCACAAAGATGTGTTAATACTTGATATAAACTTCGTCTGAGCGTTATCTTAACTCGCGTGTGGCGGCAGTGTTAGCGGCGATATTATGAAAGACGGGGGGATTATGGTGATCATACAATGTAGGTACATACGCTGTATTTATATCCGTCTGACACGATTTTGGTCTAGTCGCGTTTCGAGCGTTTCCCTGGTAGTGCTTAAACAAGCCCCGAGTCCGCCTTGGCACCTAATCCCAATGGCGTAGGCGCTACATTAATAATGCGATTGCCATCTGGCTTTACAAACCTGAGCTAAAACTAGACCTTATCGGGATTAGGCCGGCTTCCTTTTACGAAACGCCGCTGTTAGATATCAAATGATATTTAGTAAATAGGTTTTTTTTAAATGCTCCGTGGTCGAGCCTGGGTTTGAACCCGCGACCTCCAGATTAAAAGTCGCTTTACCGCTCGGCGATAATGGCTTATCACACTCACACATTGCTGGATCTATAAGTAACCCAGCGACGAACTTTAGTAGTAAAACAAGAGAAACGGCGGATTTTCATGGTCAGGTGACAATGAAAATTTGCCAATATCAATCCATGATGTTTCTCTGCGTGTTTGCATCAGAAATGAGCCTATCCGCAGCAGAACCAAGGTAACCGATATAGCCCTCCAAATCGGTAAACTTAAGTGGCAGTGGGCGGGTCACATTGCACGTAGAACCGATGGCCGTTGGGGCGGAAAGGTTTTCGAGTGGCGACCACATACCGGAAGGCGCAGCGCGCGTAGACCCCCTCCCGCAAGGTGGACTAATGACCTGGTAAAAGGTCGCGGGAGTCAGCTGGGTGCGGATGGCACAGGAATGTTCATTGTGGCATTGGGGGAGGCCTATGCCCAGCAGTGGCCGTTTTCGGCTGATATAATGATGATGAATCCATGAAATCAATCTGAATCTGGTAATTGAGATGACCTTGTCAGGCCAGTCCTTTAAATTATCCCGAAGTCTCGTTAGCGCGATTCAGGAATGGACGCAGACGTTACAATGCCACCTACTGGGTAATTCACCAAGCTTTACGAATTGATGCTTAGAATTGCTGCGTGTTTCTAAACATATTATAGTTCTAGTGGCTCTGTGAGCTGTATACCTCATAAAAGTCCTTTTAAAAAAAAAATATACTCGTACATGGGTAAGGACCAAATTCTTGGCCAGCTTAACTCATTCAATAATTTTTTCTATGATAATTGTCCGTTGTGACACGAAAATTAACCATACAATTCTATGGTAAATTGTTGTGTCACAGCGGAACTTTTACCGACTAACCAGGCTAACTACGGGCCAAGAATTTGGTCCTTACCCATATAATAAAGAGGTAAAATCTGTGAGATTGTATGCTTCGTAAGTTTGTATGTAATTGGTAATATCTGGAACCACTGGACTGATTCAAAAGTTCTTACCACCCGTGTGTTCCCACCGCCCGCGCGGCTCCAAAAATCCATGAATGGACTTTTCGGGTGGTTAAAGGCTATATTTTATCTCACGGCTTTACCCGCACTTCTTGCAATACACGGGCAAAGCCGCGCGGGCAGCTAGTAATGAATAAAAACATTAACTAAAATACTGAATGTGGGAACACGCTTCCACCGCGACCCGACACCATACAATACATACCCGCACGTCCTATTTCCTTGCTTATTAAATATTCACTAGCACTTAATGAACTTTTGCTTTGCAATGCGGATAGTAGTACTACTGGTTACTGCTCTTTGTAGGGAAGAACACTACGTACTCGTTCATACAAAAAGAGAAAATGTTTTTCCACTTCTAAATATTTTCCAATATTATGTTTTTTTCAAGTACGTTAAAACACAAAAACACGATGAAAGACTAGGATTACAGGGTTTCCTTTTCTCAAATTTTGCAATAAATTCAAACTTATAGGCACCTTAAGTTCTTGGCCATTTTTTTACAAGCAAAACCATTAATTCTAGAATATATTATGCTGAAGCGATCGACATCAGAATCAAGGTGATTTGTTACGATTTAGTTAGTGGAAACCGTTTTCTCCCGACATGGAAATTTCATCAAAAAAGTACTTATTGTCAGTCGCAAGCTGCTAGCTGCTTCAAAGCTATTCTTCCCTCTGAAACGTATTGACAATAGATAGATTAGTAACGTTGATTTACCTAACCTAAACTACATTGAACAATACATCTGTAATTACCTGATTTTATTTAACTTACAATGTATTTAACAATATTTGTTCGGGTGGAATCGTGCAACTCAATTTTGAAGCAGATATCGTCAACTGATTAAGCTGAAATTTTGGGTTTAAGTATAGTTTGGATGACAATTCAAAAAATGGTACCATCTAGTTGAGTTTGGGCTCCTTAAAAATCGTCACAACGAGTAGTTGATGACAGTATACGGAAAAGTACAGTTGGCAAGAAAAGCTAGTACCAAAAATGAAAATTCACAAAATGTATTTGCCAATACTTATAACTTTTACACGTTGAACCCATGCTTATGTTTTGCTGTGAGTTCTTTTGTTCGATGGCCTGGTGAAAGCCGCGGGAGTCCGAAGGATGCGGGTGGTCATTCTGGCAGTCTTTGGGGGACGCTTACCTATGTCTTTCGGCAGAAGTTTTTTAAACATGATATGAACTACTAAACATGGTCTGGGTGTGCGTATGTTTTATTTAGTTTCGTCTTTTAATGATTGCTATTTTTGGAGAGCAATAAAAACATTTGTATCATTATAGTTTATCTATGGTAAAATTTTCCACATTTCAATAAGAACTAAAAATCATCCGAATAGAACACTCTGTTCTTCGTTACAAAGATGTGCGTTACAAAAACTAACAGTTTAAAGCAGTTGATCTTAACGATATATCTTCCCCTAATCCGAAAGTCGTTTATTATTTAAGAAAATCTAGGAAAGTTAAGAAACGGGCTGTTTTTACTTCCTTGGCTTTTAAGAGTCAGTATGCAAGATACCGTAAAATGGGGTGAGTAGGGTGAAAACTGACATTCAAACCTCGATAACTTTTTATTTTTACTTATAAAAACTGAATGGTGTATATAATAAGTGTTCCGGACGTTTGTATTTTAGTTTTTATTTTATTTTGGGTAGTTCCATTTCATAACTTTTTCGATAAAAAAAAATTGGGGTGAGATGGGTTTTCATACAAAGGTGATTTTGGTAGATTGTTGGATCGTTTTTTTTTATTATGAGTATTACTATAGCTCCATTTTAAATTGGAATACATTCTTTTTGTAGCAGTAGCCTTAAAAAACCATCTCACCCCCCTTTCATACCTTCTCTCCCCATTCATAACCCAACTCTCCCCGCGAACCCTACTCACCCCATTTTACGGTACTGAAGAGAAGACATTTAGAATAGTTTTACCCAAAGTAGATGTCTATAGTCTGCTTGAATTCAGATTGCAGATGCTATCTAGAAACAATGGTTCACGAATGCCAACAGACTTGGTTTTGAAATCCAAACTGCTATATAAGTTGTTTTAAGAATTGAAGAGTTTTGTTTCTTCCTGGATTCCATGATTAGGTAGATTCGATCGCCAGTTTCTTTAATTAGCCTTAAGTATTATTAGCCTATATTTGTGTCTCACTGCTGGGCTTATTCATATATTCAGATTCATATTTATTTATTGCTTTATGTGGTGACATTATTTTATTTATTTTAATATCATACCGTTCGCAACATGAATTGTAACTTACGATCTAGGTAAGGGGATGAAGTGGGGGGTTAGAGTTTTTAATATTTAGTGGCATACGAGATTAATTATTATTTCCGCCAATTTTATAATATCATTACATAAAGAAAATAAAAAATTAAATAAGTTTTTAGGCCTATGAAACATAAAATTTTCATTAAACATGTTTAAACATACATACACGCCTTTATCCTTAAAAGGGGTAGGCAGAGCACATGAAACTTGTGTGCAGTGCCACTGTTAGCATAAATGTGGGTGTAAAAGATCGCAAAACATGATATCGCAGTGATAGGTTGCTAGCCCATCGCCCACAACACACTTCAACCCTGTTCCCTTAGTCGACTCTTACTATACCCACGGGAAGAAAGGGAGTGGTGCTATTTTATCCCGACACCACACGGGCAAGCTTAAATATTAATTTATTATCAGTAAAATATACATGTACAAAGAGAACTGATAAAAAATATTTACAATAACAAATAATTTGGTAAAAACTAATGCTGACTTTAAAAATGATTCAAACCTGGTAGGTTACCAATATATTTACACAATAAGAGGTACGTTACGAGCAATTGTGTTGAAAAAATATGAAAAAAATCATGGCCCTATGGCTTATTAAATTCTTTCAGCGAAAATTGTTTTGAACAAGATCGGTTCAAAGGTTTTCGAGATATTTCTAAAAACCTATCTTCCTTAAATAAAAGGACGTAAGTGCCATAAGATTTCAGTAACGATACGAACTTTTTAATAGGCACGGAACCCTTTGTTGTGCGTGGGGCGACACGCATTTGGCCGCTTTTTTTATTTATTCTAACTTTAACAACAATTGTAAAACGAGCGATAATTACGACAGTTCGAATTTCGCTCGCTGTTTGAATCCATATGTTTTTTTAAGTATATTGTATAAATAAACGAAAGTCGTTCACATTTAATAATCTCAACCACGTTCGTTTATGTGCCATCACGTACAATGAATATTACTACTAAAAGGCTTTAATCTTGTACATTTCAACCCTTTATTTTCATTAAGAGTACATTTTAATAATAACGCTTAATGGAATTGTTCATAGCGGTTATCGGATTAAAAGAGGGTATATTGGACTTGAAGTATTGATGTTATATTGGTATGACATTTTGAGGCGTGGCTGTTATGATATTTCTGAACAAATGATTTAATTGTTAAGTAAACTTATTGGTTATTTTGGACTATATTGCTTAAATACAAAACAATATCATGTAACTTTTTTTAATGGGCCCAACTCAGCATGATGCTGCACAACAAAATAACGGTAATAAATCATAACATTGAGAATAAAAATAACAAAAAGTAAATTAATAATAATAGCAAACAAAGTATTTAAAAAAACAACAACAGTAGGATAATAATTAAAAATTATATAAGAAAAAAACCAAGCAAACAACAAAATGACATTAAAAGTAATAATATGCTACACCGTACTCTACAGTATAGAGAGCTGAGGCTCTAGTAAAGTTTTACCGGAACAAAACGTTACGACCGCGTTTGCGTTTAGCTGTCAAATCCCATACAAATTGAGGGTAAAACGCAAACGCGATCGTAACCTTTTGTTTCGGTAAAACTTATACTAGAGCCTCAGGTTTTGCCAAGGATTTTTCTCCAGCACCATAGGGCGCGCATGAAATACGTGAAGTGTTTTTAGAATGTTTTGGACCCTCTCTTCCCCACGGTGAGATTTGGCTTATCGGTCTGTAATGGTTTGTGATATGCGTTCAACTTTCAATTGTTTATCACAAATACCCTCAATTTGTATGGGATTTGACAGCTAAACGCAAACGCGGTCGTAACGTTTTGTTTCGGTAAAACTTATACTAGAGCCTCTGTAAGTATCATCTGTACGCGGATGACGTGCAACTTTACTTTTCGAGCTCGCCGTCAGACACATCTGCTGCCATAAACATGATAAATGCTGGCCTTGACCATATTTCCTCTTGGTCGGACAAGAACTGTTTAGTTCTTAATCCTAGCAAGTCGAAATATGTGGTTTTTGGGTCAAAACAACAAAACCGTAATACCCTTAATACCCTTAATAACCTTGAAGCTCTAACTTCCGGGTATGTCGCCGTCATGGGCGAACCAATAGAACGGGTGGTAGAAGCAACCAACCTCGGCCTTCTAATGGACGGGAATCTGCGCTTTGAGAACCACGTCCTTAATGTTGTGAGTAACTGCTTCTTTCGCCTTAAAGTTCTATATAATATACGAGATTACCTTTGTGTCGATTTGCGTGTTGACCTATGTGAATCACTTGTATTATCTAGGTTAAACTATTGTGATGTCGTGTATGATGGGTGCATTACTGGTCGTTCCAAGAGGCTCATACAACGAGTGCAGAACGCATGTGCTCGTTTTTGTTTCAGAGTCCCTCCCCGATCCCACATCACTCCATACTTGAACGCCGCTAACTTGCTTAACATGCCTGCACGCCGGCGCCTGCACCTGGCCACTCTGCTGTTCGGTGTGGTAAAACAGGAAAGGGGGTTTCCTGTTTTAAAAGGTAGGTGGGGGACCTACCTTTTTCATAAACTGGTATGGTCCAAAAGTGCGCGCAGGTTTAAGGCAATGGCCATTATACCTATGCACCGAACCGCTGCGTTCAGAGGTAAGTTTCAAATTTGCGGCGTCTAAGTGCTGCGGGCGTAGCACGGTTGCCATTTTATCACTAATCGTTGTGGATAAGGCATCCGTCACTCTCGCACTCGCATACTTGTCAGAGCGTGATAGGCGTCTTTATCACAACGATAAGTGATAAAATGGCAACCATGCTACGCCCACTGGAATGATATCCCTCCTCCTATCCAAAGGGCGCTTAGCAGATACACTTTTAAGCGTATGCTTAACGGCTATTTGTTGACGCTCCAAAAATCAAAATCCTAATCCCCAGCACTGTGACAGCAATAAATATGCCAATTTCTCATTTCTTATCTATTTTTTGTCTTTAATGTGTACTGTAAACATAAATATTTTATTGAAGCTGCATCTAGGTAGTGTGTACATGTATTATCTCACTTTTTATTTATATTTATTTCTCTTTCGCCTTTCCGAATACTGTAGGTAGTTTATTTATTAAATTTGTATGACGTTTCCGTGAGTCACTGACGATGCTGGCTGAAAATCAGCGCTGCAGGTGTCTGACACCTCAGCATAATGCTAAACTAGTGTCCCGTTCACTGCCGCAGAGACACACTTGTTTCATGTTTTATCTGTTTTTTGATTTTTTTATTGTTTAACACGTGTGTCCTGTGTGTTTGTGAAGAAATGTATCTTCATTTCTTCTTCTTTCTTCACCGTCAGTGGAAGCCTTTATTTTGTACGATTCGTAAACGCATTCAGTATATAGCTGCCCGCACGTCTGCATTGTGTTCGGTGTGTTGAAATTCTTGTAAGTATTAAACTAATATGGGAATTTAAATTGCACATGTTTCGTTTTTCGAACGAGGGAGCGAGGCGAACGAAGTTACCGTTACTTATCCGTTTCAACTTGGGCGGAATTTCTTTCGTATTTCCGGCGGCTGCCCGGCTGTTCTCCTCTGCAGGTCCCATTTCTAAACCGATTGTCGTCAAATTTTGTGAGCGGGTTCAATAATTATATATTTTGGTTTGTCGATTCTGTGTATAGAAATCAAAAAAAAAAAAATCGTGTACTATTGCATTTTCTACAGCTCACAGTTAATAAACATTGAAAGCTTAACATTCACAATATTAGTAAAGATTGCGGAGCCACTTTCCATTCCGCTTCCTTAAAACCTACTTGAAATACAAAATGGCGTCTCATGGCAGCAGCTAAGCGAATGAAATCGGCCAGCGTAATTGCGCACTTCGGCCATAAAAGCGTAATTTCATTAAAATATCATAGAAATAAATGCAGAGTCGTGTACAAATATCCTCTAATGAAGCTTAATATCGGAGTTGGTAAGCTTTACTACCTAAAACTGCCTTTAAATGTTGACTTGTAATTAATATACACGGACATATACAACGTGTTAAAAAAATTACGCAAATCTGTTTAAGGGTATAACAGGCGTGCTGATAAGAAAAAAAAGTTTTTTTTTTTGACGCGACCTTTCACATTAGTATGGAGCGTTCGCCGTCTGAGGCGACCTGCTCCATACAAAAGTAAAAAAAAAATCGCGGCAAAAAAAATCTGTTACTTTTCCTTATCATCAGAACACGATGACTGTTGCCCTTAAACGGTTTTGCGTTATTTTTTTTACACTTTATATATTCCATAGCATATATATCTGTTATTTTCTAGAGTGGGAAATGATGGACCAAACAAAACCTATTTTTATGTTACAGTAACAATTTAAACATATATATAGTCTATGATATATGATATACTCCTGAATTATTTCATTTCTTATTAATTGGTTACTGCTGCAGCCCCCGCGCCGGCGCTTGGCTAAGGCCAAAAGGCCTAATGAGTTTCTCCAAAAAGATCATTGACCCTAACACAGGCCAAATTTTTTAAATATTATTATATCCTGACTTGTAAATGAGATGTACAAATTATCAATAAATAATCTGAAATTTGAACTATCTGTCTGTCTGGGTGTAATTGAATTTTGTTGTGCCTTTTTCAATAATACCTTTATACTTGCGTCGAACAATATGACCACAAATGCACTGTTGTGGGGTATTTCTAAAAAAATACTTGGGGACAATACTTGGAGACAATCTTACACAAATCGACCTAGTTCCAAACTGTATAGATAAATAGTTACTTAAATACATAGAAAACATACATGACTCAGGAACAAGTATTCGTGCTCATCCCACAAATAAATGCCCTTTCCGGGATTCGAACTAACCTCCAGCTAATAGCAAAGCAGTTTTACGAACATTTAACGAATGTTAGGTAATTCTACCATAAAAGGGAGCGAGTGGAAGGGACGGTTGGATGAGGGAGAGAGAGACAAATATTCCATGGTGGCGGAATGATGTAGTTTGGAAAAGTGTGGCGGTAAAAAGTGGTTTTCTAATGCATATCGGATAAATCATCAATAACTGGCTACCCTCATACTAAACGTGAACTCTGTTCCCCTACAAACGAATTTAGCATAACGTGGCCAGTTATTGAAGGGTGGCCAGTAATGAACACCTTATACTAAAAATGAATTCTATTACATGTGAATAGAGTTCATTTTTAGTATGTGGTGCCCAGTTATTGGCGAATTATCCAATATAATTTACTGGTAAAATGTTATTCTGTATCTGATTCACAGCCAGTAAATAAAATTAAAAATAAAAGACTATAGTCATAGGACAGCATTTTAACAAACATATTTGAAGGTTTTTTTCTGAATCTTGTTCACGGGTAGAAAGTTTGAAAAATATGAATCACTAGCTTCTGCCCGCGACCTCGTACGCGCATAAATTATGGTTTACATGGTATGGTATTCTTATGTTTAACCATACTACTCACTGAAAATAAATATTTGATTTCCATAGACTGTACGTGTAACAGTTCAAAATCTCTTCGAATCTAAATGAACACCCTCATAAACTTGGTCGTGAATATATTATATAGATGCCCAAAATATCCTTTTAGAGAGCGCTCACTATGCGAGTCCTAGGTCCGAAGACCCTAGGGCGAGCCCGACGGACACTCACTATCCTAAGGTGTCTTGCAAGCGAGACCTGAGGCCAAAGTGCCGAGCGGTGAGGCAAGAAAGGCCGAAGGCCGAACTTTACATTGGAATTAAAGGCCTAAAGCAATCCTTCAGAGAGCGGTCTCAATGCGAGGCCGAGGGCCTAAGGCCCGATCCCCCATGGATACTCGTTATCTCCGAGTAACTTGCAAGTGAAACCTGAGGACCGAAGTTCTGAAGGTAAACCGGGAGGCAAGCGGAGCCGAAGCTTTATTTTCTTCAGCTTTATTATATGTATAGATTGATTTTCTGGTTTTACAACACATCATACATTATATGTTTTATTGTAATCGAGTGGATTGCAATTTCAAAGCAATGACCATATTTTATATTTCATTTTATTTTAGTTTACACGCATTCGTTATATTTTTTATTGAGTTACAAATCAACGCATTGCGATTTCGAAGCCATGTTTTACTTTAACTCTCGTGTATTTCTTTCTAGCGGTTTGATCAAACAATGGAGTCGCTTTTTATTTTTATGGTCTTGTTAATGATATCTATGGCGTACAATTACGACGAGGAAATAGATTATTGTCCACGAAACGGGCTCTATACATGATCCCGAACACAATTTGCGAGGACTACATTTGGACCACCACCATTCCGTAGACCATCATTCCAGAATCGCTTTCATTCGCGGCTATACAGTGAAAAATATTTCCATGAAAGGTCTGCCAATGCCTCTCCTTCGCCGTGTTTGAGAAAAAATAATCCAGAGATCACTGATAAACCAACAACGGAGATACCGAAAAACCTGAATGCTTCATTATCAAGTAAGCATACTGGACTGGCCTATTCAAACATCGATGTTATGCTATAGAGGAATGTCAGAGTAGTACCTCATCATCATCATCATCAGATCAGCCGAAAGACGTTCACTGCTGGACATATGACTCCCCTAAAGAGACCGGTCCTGCGCCACCTGCATCCAGAGAACTCCCGCGACATTTACAAGGTGATCAGTCCACCTAACGATGAGGTTCGATAGTTTTTGTTAATTCCAATTAAATTAAACTACTAACGGAAGACGCAGCCTGGATAGAACCCACGAGGTGGACTGATCACCTGGTAATGGTCGAAAGACAGCCACGGATGGAGATAGGCCTCTCCCAAAGAGTGACACATTGGACCGGTCCTGCGCCACCCGCATCCAGCGGTCTCCCGCGACCTTTACCTGGTCATCAGTCCACCTTGTCGATTTACCCATGCTGCATATACCGGTATGTGTTCGCCACGCGCGCTCCTTTATCGTCATACCCCTGCATCCCATAGTGTGCGGTATCGTTGAATAGCTTGTTCAAAAATATTATGGGTTTTTAAACGATTTTTCAAATTAGTTATTCGTTTGCGAGATATTGGGATTATATTTTTATTTATAAGCCAATGAAGAGTCAAGGAAGCCGCATCGTCACGTGGCATAATTGTCTAGATCAACCTTAAAGCCGATTGCCTGTAAGTAGAGCCTAACGCGAACTGTTTCTTACAGGGCCAAAATTCTATTACACGAGGGTGCATTATCAAGATGTGGCGCTCCAGCCCTTAGTGTTCGTGTTGCCCTCCAAGCCAACTAAGGCTATGTTCCATGACCTTGGACTGATCGTCGTCAACAGGAATTGCACAAAACCATGGAAAATAAATTATAAGAAGTATCCTCAGTGGGTCCCGATGTTTGAAGACATGTGTTTTGTGGATGACTAAAATTTATACCGGAAGGTCCACCTTGGTGTTCCAACACAGTGGTAGTAGGCTACGCAGGTGAGGACTCGGAGGTGAGATTCAAATATGTAAATACGTACGATTGCCACAATCGAATTATTAAGAGCTTGTGGCAAACAACCCATTACCCTCCCAAATTAATTAGGTTGCTAGGCTAGGTTGCGCCTTGGCCACGACTTTGGTCTTAAGCGACCTGCGGCAGCGGTTTTTCTAATTCATTGCGCGTGATCCCAACCAACCACAGTGCGTTGCGCGTCTCGACCGCGCAATGAACAGATAAAACGCTGCCGCAGGTCGCTTAAGACCAGAATCGTGGCCAAGACGTTAGGGTTATGTATGATTCCCACCGAACGGGCTGGACCGGGTCGCGTGGCGCTGCATCGCAACGGATGTGTGAGCCGGAAGCCAAAAGCCGGACGGAGCCTTGCTATCGTTACCAAATTCACATTAAATATATACTTATACTTTACTGCGTTACTACGTTAGGTAACGGTAATAAAATAAAAGTACCGGTATTAAATTGTAACGTTAGTTGATAACGCGAGTACACTAGCGGTCAATGTGGTATGAGTGAAAAGGGGATGAACTGAAAACCAGCGCTGTACAGCCCGCAATTACTGTCACAGCACATGCTGAGTTCGTTTCTTATGTCGCACAAATAATCTTGTTAGTTTTTTATATCTATATGTATTTTGCTTATGTATCCGTTTGTGTGACAAAAATAAATTATTTCTTTCTTTCTTTCAGAACGTATCATGATTATAACTTTACCTAATTAACGTTACTTTTATAGGTAATTTTACTCTTCATTGCAAGGCTCGTTCACGTTAACTAATTCACATTATTATACCGTTACCAAAGTAACACTATTTTAGTCGGTTATGCTACGTTGCCATACCGCGCTACCCATAGACACGCGTGCGCGCACCGCGTGGCGATGGCACTCTGGTTGATTGGCGTTGTTGCCATTTCGTACTCTGGCTACCGATACCGTGAGCGTGAAGAGCTATATACATATAAATACAGTTCCAGCATAACCCTGTCAGGGCACAGCAACATTACAATAAAATAATAAATAAAAAAGTCTTACGAGTATTCTAGATTAATGCATGTGTCGGCGGCCGGGAGCCTCATCAGAGGCTTTCGGGTTTTTCGGCATCTCCGTCGGTGTATCAAGTATTGTGATCTCTGGATTATTCTTTCACAACCACGGCATAAGAGAGGGAAGGCAGACCTTTCACGTAAATATTTTTCACTGTATAGCTGCGGATGAAAGCAATTCCGGAATGGTGGTCTGCGAAATGTGTCCTACGAAATGCTGCTCTATTAAATTGAATTCTACTAAATGGTGGTGGTCCAAATGTTTTCCCCAATTTGTGTTCGAGACCCTGCATGGAGCCCGTATCGTGGACGATAATCTATTTTCTTGTCATAATTGTACGCCATAAAACCATTAACAAACCCATAAAAACAAAAAGCGCTTCCATTTTTTTTATCAACCTGTTAGAAATGAATGTACGCGAGTTAAAGTAAAAAATACATATGATGTAGTAATGACAGGTCATGTATATACTTTTCACTGAATAGACGCGGATAAAAGCGATTCCGGAATGATGGTCTACGGAATGGTTTTCTACCAAATTGTGATCTACGAAATGTCGCTCTATCAAATTGCATTCTACCAAAGGACCACCACGTCCAAATGCTGTCGTCCCAAATTGTGTTCGGGATCGTGTATGGAGCCCGTATCGTGGACAATAATCAATTTTAGTTGTCACAAGTGTACGCCATAGCCATCATTTACAAGCCCAGCATAAAAATAAAAGCCGCTTCCATTTTTTTAAATCAACTGCTAGAAATTAATATTTGTAAATACGTGAGTTAAAGTAAACAATACACATCATGTAGAAAGTAAGGCTTAGAAATAGCAATACATATCAAGTAATTCAATCTTTGTCTGGCAAGGGCATGACATTCACACAATAAGTGTTCCAGTCTCATTCTCCTCGCCACACATTCTACAGTCTAAACTATCCGATCCTTGGTCAAGAGACCCCGAAGTGACCTGTGAACACCCCAGATATAATTTTGAGTGCTTCCTGCTGGATTTCCAGAGATTTTGGTTTATCCCGAGTCCACTCCATCTTACAGTGTTTTTTTTTACCCAAAAAAGTGACATTCTCCTTTTATTAGACAAATCTATTGCTTGTATCGTTACAAATGCGAGACAAGATGTCCCCTGTGCCGATTTTCGATATTTTTTCAAAGTTTTTTTTCGAATTATTTACACAATTATTAAAAAAAAACGAAAAACAAAGTTCGAAAAATAGTAATCGTTGATTCTGGTTTGACGACATAGCACACAATTTTTTTTTATTGAAATCGATTATGTTTTGCAATCTAAAGCAATAATGACCATATTTTATGTGTTGTTTTATTTTAGTTTACAAGAGTTCGGTATCATTTTTTTATTGAAATTGATTTGTATTGCAATTTCTAAGCCTTACTTTCTACATGATGTGTATTTTTTACTTTAACTCGCGTCGTTACTTAGGTTAATTTCTAGCAGTCAAATTAAAAAAATGGAAGCGATTCTTATTTTTATGGGCTTGTAAATGATGACTATGGCGTACACTTATGACAACTAAATAGATTATCGTCCACGATACGGGCTCCATACACGATCCCGAACACGATTTGGGAGGACAGCATTTGGACCACCTCCATTTGGTAGAATGCAATTTGATAGAGCACCATTTCGTACATCACAATTTGGTAGAAAACCATTCCGTAGACCATCATTCCGGAATAGCTATTATCCGCGTCTATTCAGTGAAAAGTATTTACATGACCTATCATTACTACATTATATGTATTTTTAACTTTAACTCACGTACTTATATTCATTTCTAACAGGTTGATAAAAAAATGGAAGCGCTTTTTGTTTTTATGGGTTTGTTAATGATGTCTATGGCGTACAATTATGACAAGAAAATAGATTATCGTCGACGATACGGGCTCCATACAGGGTCCCGAACACAAATTGAGGGGACAGCATTTGGACCACCACAATTTAGTAGAATGCAATTTGATAGAGCAACATTTCGTACGACACATTTCGCAGACCACCATTCCGGAATCGCTATCATCCGCGGTTATACTGTGAAAAACACCGTCAACCGGGGTGATTAGGTACAAATTTGAACTTTGAACGTGATTATAGCGGAATATTTCTATAAGCGCTTACAAAGTTAAGGTTTTAAAACTTTTATCTTGTGTTTCAGAACTCGCTCATAATAATATTTTTCATAAAAAAATAAATTTAAACCCTCTTTTTTTTAAAAACAGGCCGTCCCTATTCATACTGCATATGGGGTCAATAGAGGCGAATAAGGGTACCAATAGGGAAACATGGCTAGCGCTGTCACAAATATAATAAGCTGGCAAATAAATAGGTAGTGGTACTTATGTAGGTACTTACTAGCTCTGAATGTACCTAATTGTACCAAAATGAGACTAGGTTTTGGCACCCGTTAGCGTCCCGATTTCAACTTATTACGTCCCTATTCACATCCAACTACGTGCCTTTTTACCCCACGCTCGTCCCTAATAACCCTCGTTGCGTCTCGATAAACCTCGGATTTATTCAAAATGTTCCATGCATCACTATTTTTGCATTTTTACTTACAAAACAAAGATAATGTTGACTTACCGTGTCTAAAACAGGTTCTACATTAAATTCTGAACAGCTTTTGCACCATTGAAAGTTCCTACTTTCAGTAAAACCATTAGTTATTAAGAAAGTTTTGCAGAGAAAAAAAACTGCCGTCACCGAGACCCAACTTCAAACGGTTAGTATGACAATCTAGCACCAACTTCATGCCCTTCCAGTGTTGCCCTTACTGAATCCAACTATTCTACTATTATTTTAAATAACCCGATAAAATTTCTAATTGGTAGTTTTTGACAAATTACCGGGTGAGTGTCATTCCCGGTTTTCGTCCCTATTCCCCACGCCATCCCTAATACCCCTGGTTGACGGTATTTACGTGCCAATCCCTCTTTTTCCGTGGTAGAGAAAGAATAATACAGAGATCACAATACCTGATACACCGACGGAGATGCCGAAAAACCCGAAAGCCTCTAATGGGGCTTTCGGGTGTTTCGGTAATTGGTAATTCAAGTAAGCATACCCAACTGGCCTATTCAAACATTGATGTTATGCTATAAAGTTAATAAGGATTGTTCAAGTAGTACCTAATAATGAAGTTCGATAGTTTTTGGTATAGATATGATAGAAAGACATCCTCTGCTCGACATAGGCCTCCCCCAAAGAGTGCCAAAATGATCGGTTCTGCGCCACCCGCATCCAGCGGACTCCCGCAACCTACAACAAAAACTTTCGAACATCATCAATAGGTACTATTTGAACATAACTTTATAGCATAACATCAATGTTTGAATAGGCCAGTTTAGTTTGTTTACTTGAATTAGCAACTACCGAAATACCCGAAAGCCTGAAAAATTAGGCTTTCGGGTTTTTCGGCATCTCCGTCGGTGTATCAGGTATTATGATCTCTGGATTATTCTTTCTCAACCACGGCATAAGAGAGGGATAGGCAGACCTTTCACATATTTTTCACTGTATAAGCCGCGGATGAAAGCAATTCCGGAATGGTGGTCTGCGAAATGCGTCGTACGAAATGCTGTTCTATCAAATCTCATTCCACTATATATATGGTGGTGGTCCAAATGCTGTCCCCCCAATTTGTGTTCGGTACCCTGCATGGAGCCCGTATCGTGGACGATAATCTATTTTCTTGTCATAATTGTACGCCATAGACATCATTAACAAACCCATAAAAACAAAAAGTGCTTCCATTTTTTTTATCAACCTGTTAGAAATGAATATAAGTACGCGAGTTAAAGTAAAAAATACATATGATGTAGTAATGACAGGTCATGTATATACTTTTCACTGAATAGACGCGGATAAAAGCGATTCCGGAATGATGATCTACGGAATGGTTTTCTACCAAATTGTGATCTACGAAATGTCGCTCTATCAAATTGCATTCTGCCAAATGGTGGTGGTCCAAATGCTGTCGTCCCAAATTGTGTTCGGGATCGTGTATGGAGCCCGTATCGTGGACGATAATCTATTTTCTTGTCATAATTGTACGCCATAGCCATCATTTACAAGCCCAGCATAAAAATAAAAGCCGCTTCCATTTTTTTTAATCAACTGCTAGAAATTAATATTTGTGAATACGTGAGTTAAAGTAAAAATACAAATCATGTAGAAAGTAAGGCTTAGAAATAGCAATACATCACATCAAGTAATTCAATCTTTGTCTGGCAAGGGCATGACATTCACACAATAAGTGTTCCAGTCTCATTCTCCTCGCCACACATTCTACAGTCTAAACTATCCGATCCTTGGTCAAGAGACCCCGAAGTGACCTGTGAACACCCCAGATATAATTTTGAGTGCTTCCTGCTGGATTTCCAGAGATTTTGGTTTATCCCGAGTCCACTCCATCTTACAGTGTTTTTTTTTACCCAAAAAAGTGACATTCTCCTTTTATTAGACAAATCTATTGCTGGTATCGTTACAAATGCGAGACAAGATGTCCCCTGTGCCGATTTTCGATATTTTTTCAAAGTTTTTTTCGAATTATTTACACAATTATTTAAAAAAAACGAAAAACAAAGTTCGAAAAATAGTAATCGTTGATTCTGGTTTGACGACATAGCACACAATTTTTTTTTATTGAAATCGATTATGTTTTGCAATCTAAAGCAATAATGACCATATTTTATGTGTTGTTTTATTTTAGTTTACAAGAGTTCGGTATCATTTTTTTATTGAAATTGATTTGTATTGCAATTTCTAAGCCTTACTTTCTACATGATGTGTATTTTTTACTTTAACTCGCGTCGTTACTTAGGTTAATTTCTAGCAGTCAAATTAAAAAAATGGAAGCGATTCTTATTTTTATGGGCTTGTAAATGATGGCTATGGTGTACACTTATGACAACTAAATAGATTATCGTCCACGATACGGGCTCCATACACGATCCCGAACACGATTTGGGAGGACAGCATTTGGACCACCTCCATTTGGTAGAATGCAATTTGATAGAGCACCATTTCGTACATCACAATTTGGTAGAAAACCATTCCGTAGACCATCATTCCGGAATAGCTATTATCCGCGTCTATTCAGTGAAAAGTATTTACATGACCTATCATTACTACATTATATGTATTTTTAGCTTTAACTCACGTACTTATATTCATTTCTAACAGGTTGATAAAAAAATGGAAGCGCTTTTTGTTTTTATGGGTTTGTTAATGATGTCTATGGCGTACAATTATGACAAGAAAATAGATTATCGTCCACGATACGGGCTCCATACAGGGTCCCGAACACAAATTGGGGGGACAGCATTTGGACCACCACAATTTAGTAGAATGCAATTTGATAGAGCAACATTTCGTACGACACATTTCGCAGACCACCATTCCGGAATCGCTATCATCCGCGGTTATACTGTGAAAAACACCGTCAACCGGGGTGATTAGGTACAAATTTGAACTTTGAACGTGATTATAGCGGAATATTTCTATAAGCGCTTACAAAGTTAAGGTTTTAAAACTTTTATCTTGTGTTTCAGAACTCACTCATAATAATATTTTTCATAAAAAAATAAATTTAAACCCTCTTTTTTTTAAAAACAGGCCGTCCCTATTCATACTGCATATGGGGTCAATAGAGGCGAATAAGGGTACCAATAGGGAAACATGGCTAGCGCTGTCACAAATATAATAAGCTGGCAAATAAATAGGTAGTGGTACTTATGTAGGTACTTACTAGCTCTGAATGTACCTAATTGTACCAAAATGAGACTAGGTTTTGGCACCCGTTAGCGTCCCGATTTCAACTTATTACGTCCCTATTCACATCCAACTACGTGCCTTTTTACCCCACGCTCGTCCCTAATAACCCTCGTTGCGTCTCGATAAACCTCGGATTTATTCAAAATGTTCCATGCATCACTATTTTTGCATTTTTACTTACAAAACAAAGATAATGTTGACTTACCGTGTCTAAAACAGGTTCTACATTAAATTCTGAACAGCTTTTGCACCATTGAAAGTTCCTACTTTCAGTAAAACCATTAGTTATTAAGAAAGTTTTGCAGAGAAAAAAAACTGCCGTCACCGAGACCCAACTTCAAACGGTTAGTATGACAATCTAGCACCAACTTCATGCCCTTCCAGTGTTGCCCTTACTGAACCCAACTATTCTACTATTATTTTAAATAACCCGATAAAATTTCTAATTGGTAGTTTTTGACAAATTACCGGGTGAGTGTCATTCCCGGTTTTCGTCCCTATTCCCCACGCCATCCCTAATACCCCTGGTTGACGGTATTTACGTGCCAATCCCTCTTTTTCCGTGGTAGAGAAAGAATAATACAGAGATCACAATACCTGATACACCGACGGAGATGCCGAAAAACCCGAAAGCCTCATTAGAGGCTTTCGGGTTTTTCGGCATCTCCGTCGGTGTATCAGGTATTATGATCTCTGGATTATTCTTTCTCAACCACGGCATAAGAGAGGGATAGGCAGACCTTTCACATATTTTTCACTGTATAAGCCGCGGATGAAAGCAATTCCGGAATGGTGGTCTGCGAAATGCGTCGTACGAAATGCTGTTCTATCAAATCTCATTCCACTATATATATGGTGGTGGTCCAAATGCTGTCCCCCCAATTTGTGTTCGGTACCCTGCATGGAGCCCGTATCGTGGACGATAATCTATTTTCTTGTCATAATTGTACGCCATAGACATCATTAACAAACCCATAAAAACAAAAAGTGCTTCCATTTTTTTTATCAACCTGTTAGAAATGAATATAAGTACGCGAGTTAAAGTAAAAAATACATATGATGTAGTAATGACAGGTCATGTATATACTTTTCACTGAATAGACGCGGATAAAAGCGATTCCGGAATGATGGTCTACGGAATGGTTTTCTACCAAATTGTGATCTACGAAATGTCGCTCTATCAAATTGCATTCTGCCAAATGGTGGTGGTCCAAATGCTGTCCTCCCAAATTGTGTTCGGGATCGTGTATGGAGCCCGTATCGTGGACGATAATCTATTTTCTTGTCATAATTGTACGCCATAGACATCATTTACAAGCCCAGCATAAAAATAAAAGCCGCTTCCATTTTTTTAAATCAACTGCTAGAAATTAATATTTGTAAATACGTGAGTTAAAGTAAAAAATACACATCATGTAGAAAGTAAGGCTTAGAAATAGCATATAATAGTTACCGAGCTCTTTAAAAAATATAATGGTTACCGAACTCTTGTAAACTAAAATAAAACAACACTTAAATTATGGTCATTGCTTTATATTGCAAAACAAAATCGATTAAAAAAAAAAACATGTCTGATATGTTGTAAAACCAGAATCAACGATTACTATTTTTCAAACTTTGTTTTTTCGTTTTCTTTTGAAAATAATTGGAAATAGTCTTTTAAAATAGATTTTTTATAAATTCATTGTCTGTGAACAAAACAGTTCGATGGGGATATATTTAGTTAAGAGTCCGCAGAAAGCTCTGCCGAATTTCACCTTCCCATACAAACGGAGTTTCGTTCACATTTTAAAACTACGAGTTGGATTGAGACGAGACTTTGCATATACAATGACACGAGGTCTATGTCTGTAATTAGATTATATGATTCCATTTTATAAAACAAACGAAATACAGCAAAAACAAGTTTGTATGTAAAACATAAATTCGCTGTATTTTTTTTACTGTGGTATCTGAAGCTAATTACAGACCTGGATATACCTCATGACATTGTACATGCAAAGTTTCGTTTCAATCCAACACGTAGTTTTAAAATGAGAGCGTAACTACGTTTGTATGGAGAATCGAGCTTACCGCGGACTCTTAATGCCAAGGGTTACCTGTTCTTTTCACAGTTAATTTAATAACTACAATATTTCAAAAGCGAAATCCAACATGCAATTGAACACCCAAATATTACAAGGCAGGTAACAGATGGAATACTAAAGAAACCCGAATTTCAAAACTTTTATGGCCGCGGAACATCAGAATATATATTTTACCAGATTTAATAACTATGCCTAGGTATTTAGAGATAGTATTCATTAGTAGTGTAACCCCGATTTAAGGCACACATAAGCAATAAAGCATATTTAAGAGAGGCAAGGGCAGTGTCGTTCCGGTCATATTTGGAGCAGCCCAAATAGGTCCTGCCCGTACATCCTTAGCTCCTACCTTACAGAAGAGCGCAGCCACAATAACGCTAAATATAGGAGTTGGAAAGCTTTACTACCTACAACTGCCTTTATTTTATTATTTATACATAATTACACAGCATTACAGTTAAAAACAAAGTCACTGTGAATTGCATGGTGACTTGACATTAATATACACGGACATATATTTATTCCATAGCATATATATTTTTTAGAGTGGGAAATGATGGACCAGACAAAACCATCTTTACTGTCACAGTAACATTTTAAATGTATATTCCAGGATAAATTGATAGTTAATTAATTGGTTACTACTATCTATCTATCAGTATGGGTGTGATTTAATTTTGTTATGCCTTTTTCAATATACCTTTATACTTGCGTCGAAAAATATGGCCACAAATACAACTGTTGTGGGGTATTTCTGCCTCGATTCGTACAAAAAAAAATTGGCACAGACTTATTGCTATATGCTATATTTTTTTAAGTCAATAATGACAGGACAGGATTCGAATGAACATAATATTTCAACTCTATTGGAGTTGGAGAACTTCTTGCAAGATTGGACACCAAAATTTAATCAAATAGATTAGTGAAAACGTTTTCAACATAGCAGGTGAAATTCAATCTTATCTCAATGTCATAAAGACAAAAACTTTTCGCGCTTTATCTCTATACAAACGAATGATTCCACCAATAACAATTCCGCGTCGATAGGGTTAAAACAACCATATCGCACCAAACCCACACCAGCTAGACAATAAAATGAAACCTCTATCTAAACGAGACACAAAAGTCAACTGTCACAGCACCACAATAAGATAACGTGAAATTCATTAAAACACAGCTTACAATACAGCGAGAACACTTACCTATGGGTGAGTAAGGAGTATCTACAAGAGCTGGACTGTTATTCGGAACGCGCTAATGCGGAGAGATGAGATACACCGTCACGCCTGACGAAACTAGACCTCTACTTATACATAGTTACTACGAATCGCGGCGTCAAGATATATTTGTGGGTGAACGGTGTAGTGGGGCAGAGTGCTTGAACAAATTGTCGTAAAAAGTCTCAGTTTGTGATTCTATACTCACCGGCAATAAATTTGGCCCAAATTAGATAAATGCATTTAATTATTTAAAACATTATTTAATCTATTCAATTTATAGTTTGAAATCACGAAAAGTTTTTGGGCCAAATTTTCTGCCGGTCAGTGTACGTTATTTAGAACTCGAGATATTAATGATATACGTATAGTTCAAAATTGCTGCCATAAAGTTAAAGATGGTTGGCGGAGGAGTTGGTTCCTATCAAAAACTTAAGGCATCTAACAAGTACCTGAAAAAAAATTGCTGCTTTTGTCCAGCGTGTCCACATTGTCACCTAAAACTGCCCTACTAGTAAGGTTAATACACTGGCTGTTATAAATGTTATATAACATCATTGCCTTTCAACATCTTAGTGTTACATAGCGTTATGCTTGTTACACTATAACATTTATAAAAGCCAGTGTAGGAGCACCATCACCCTTAGCCGGCGGTGCAACGAATCTTTAAAGACATAACGCTGAAAGAAGTTATGAAAACATTTTGTAAACATAATTAAAATGTATGAACTTAAAATTGTCTGTTCTTACGATACTTTCTGTAATTTTTTGCATGAAAACATTGTTATTTTCACGCATATGTGAGAATGAGAATTTCACATAGTTAATTTTAAACTTTCCTAATTATTCTTAGACCACAAAAAATATTAATAATTTAAGATTCTCTTTTAACAGACTGAGGCCGGGCGTTGCACCAACTTACGATTACAGACCGATCAACGTTAAATACGGCGCCAGCATCTGTCATCCTATAGAAATTTGACAAACGTTTCATACATTCAGGTTTTCAATTACAGTTGTTTTGGTGCAACCCACTAAAGCATTATAGCAACATTTACTTAATAAAGTGTTTATGTTCAAAATGCCACTATCGTTCTAAGCTGTATCCATGCTTTCAATACTAAATTCAGAACACGATTTTAAGATTACAATGTTGCTTTTATGCGAAGATATGGCCTTTATAGCAGCTTAAATAATGGTTTATTCAGAAACATACCGTTTTATACTTACTTTATCCCGTCTATATCACCATAAAGTTAGGTTAGGACGGCCTCCTATTGTGTAAGGCTGGTTACACACTCAAGACTTTAGATTATTTTTGTTGGTCGAAATTATAGAAACAGTTATTTGATTTTGAGTCTTCTAGCATGGTCAGTATAGTCGCTTTTGGAATACTCGACCAAGGTTTATAATTTTCAGTTTCAAAGTTTTGTCTGTTGAACTTTTATTTAAAGGTATAGAAGTAAGGTTTTGCTGCTTTGTTCATATTTCTCGTTTCCATGAATAGGCATTTAAATTACTTAAAGTGCTAGAAATATGAACACTGTAAATAGAATTGTGTATTTTATGCATCATTTTATAAAAAACGTTTCATAAATGCTCATTTTATAAACAACGTTGTGTGAGTTTTTTATGCAATAGATTAATACCTACTTAAAAACCGAGAATACTGTTTCACTATGATATAACTTACACAACGATTTTCCAAGAAAATTCTGAGTAAAAATAAAGAAATTAGCAAACATTAATTACATCACATCATTATTCATTAGTGTCCTGTTCACTGCCTGTCTCTGCACACACTTGTTTTATGTGTTTATTTTATTGTTTCATAATAATTATGTGGGTCCTGTAGACATGTGTGTTAGTGAATAAATGTATTTTTCTTTCTATTTTTTAAGCCCCCACGCTTTCTTAGTGCGTTGGCGACTTCACGTGCACGTTTTAATTTATTGGCAGTTGTATGGAGGTTTCCTCACATAGTTAATATCGAATGATGATCCATACATTCTCGTACTTAATCTCATAGTTTTGATTTCCACGCTGGCCTGGTGCGGGTGAAGGACTTTAAACCTACCCTTCAATTTCTCGCTGATGTATCCTCATGTTTTCTTCTTTCAAAAGTGAATGTTAAATATCAAATGATTAAAATTCAATTGTGGTGATTATAGTCCCTTTCTAAAAGTCGAAAGCTTGCGTCCGACCTTACGGTAACTTATGCTAATCAGGCTATTTTATACGATATTAAGGCGACTAAAGAAGCTGTATTGTCTCATTCAGAGTGAATTGAATTTTTATCGATCACGAGGGCCGTCAATGTTTTTTGCAAGGGTTCCGTACTTTTAACAAGATTAAAAATTAGCTAACTGAAAAAAACTTTTTTTGAGACAAGAGATAGCCTACGTCATCCGCAAAATAATTTCAAATTGACTGAAACCTCATTCATCAAAATCGGTTCGGTATCTTAAGAGCCGGCAGTAAGCACGGCCGAATTTCACCTTCCCATAGAAACAGAGTTTCGTTCTCATTTTAAAACTACGTGTTTTATTGTAACGAAACTTTGCATATACAATGACATGAGGTATATCTATATCTGTAATTAGTTTATATGGTTCCAGTTTATATAACAAACGAAATACAGCAAAAACAAGTTTTGTATGAAAAACTTAAATTCGCTGTATTTTTTTACTTTGGTATCGGAAGCTACATAAACTAATTACAGTCCTGGATATACCTCGTCATCATTGTACTATTGACAACACAGCTAACTGACCATCGGTGCACCTTAAGTGCATTGTAATAAGGTTCTATATAAACACAGCGGTCAGTTAACAGTGTTGTCGTTTGTACATGAAAAGGTTCGTTACAATCCAACACGTAGTTTTAAAATCAGAGCGTAACTACGTTTGTATGGAGAATCGAGCTTACTGCGGACTCTTAAGCGCTACTGTGGAACGCTCGTAAATAGTAAGGGAAAAAAACATGGGTTACAAAATGTGCCAGTACCAGTTCTGGCACATTTTGTGTTTGTATTTCTAGCAAAATAAACTAGTTTCGGACCTAGATATAGCGGACCCCATTGTGCATAAAACCTTTTATGTTATTCCTGTTTGCCTTTTTAAAATGAGGACCAAACTACTGTATAACTCTCGAATAAATAATTACATTCATATTTTCATTTTTCATTTACGTATGGAGAGTTGACTCTTCCTCCTCCTCCATCCCTCCCCTCCCTTCTCTTCCCTCTTCGTCTTTGCTCCTTTCCCCTCTTTTCTTAAAACATCGTTCCGTTTATGGCTGGTTGAAGAACCCGACGCTTCAAATATCAACTTGCGCTTGACCGCCTGTTTTGTTTACGGCAAACGGTCCGGAATTAAGGTGTCTCGTTCCGTTTAATGAATTCCCTTTTTTATTCCCCTTTTTAAATTGAAAGGGTTTTTCGCAGTCAGTTCGGGATGACGGGCTAATTACTAGAGCTAACTTAATTAAGAGCTATATTTAGATTAGTTATTAATTGTTAGCTATATACGTATTCTTTTGTTATCCTTATGCACCCGCAACAGTACTAAGGTACTTAACCAATAGAGACCTCCAAATCGCTAAACTTAAGTGTCATTGGACACACATTGCACTTAAAACCGTTGGCCGTTGGGGCGGAAAGATTCTCGAGTGGCGACCACGTACGGGGAGGCGAAGCGTGGTTTTAACCCCCCAGAAGGTGGACTAATGACCTAGGGGTGGTGACGTAACGTTTCGAACGTTTGTTAGCACAACTCAACTGTCATTTTTCCATACTAAAGGTGACATTTAAGATCTACATGACGGGCGACATACGTTACGTGATCGACCCTTTTTTTATAGAATTCTGTTTACTAATTAACCCTAGTCTCACCTGCACGTCTATCATGAGACGGCCGCGACATAATCTCGATTTTTCTCGCACACCTCTTGTTCTAAGTGTTCTAATAAGAGAGAGACGGATAGTGCGAGATTGAAAGTATGTCGCGGCCGTCCCGTGATAGACGTACTGGTGGTAAGCGACAACAGAGCCTAAGATGAAGCTCACTGGTTCACTAAATAGACTATTCACTCTTGTTTTGAAAGCACCTACCCAGATCGTAGTCCTGCTGGAAAATGTTGCGGGAGTCCGCTGGATGCGAGTGGCGCAGGACCGGTCATTGTGGCACTCTTTGGGGGAGGCTTATGTCCAGCAGTGGACATATTTCGGCTGATATAATGGTGATAATGAATATTTTGTCTTTGCGATCATTGATTGAAATAGAATATTATTAAAAATATAGAGCATGTAATAGTGAATCTGATACGCAGACCGTATTTTCAAGCACAACAGCACAATTAATTATTCGCTTTATACGGTTTTAAGTATAACTACTTGCGCTTGCAAAGAAGCGCCTTTAATTATTTCTGGATTTCTTCACCAATGCACATTTTGACAAGACCATTGGGAGGGTTAGCTTTCAAAGAACGATCAAAAAATATGATGTCATTTTTTGTTTTTAGGGCTCGCCATGTCCATCCATGTCTGTCTGTCTGTCTTCGGCTTGGCTCAGTAACCCTTACTACTAGAAAACTGTTTAAATTCGGCATGAGCATTATGATATAGATATTAATGATATACGTAAAATTCAAAATGGCAGCCATAAAATTAGATGGCCGACGGAGGAGTTGGTTCCTATCAAAAACTTAAAGCTACCTAACAAGTACCTGAAAAAAAAATGGTGCTTTTCTCCACAGTTTCACAAATTCCACAGTTAACAGTCCGCATAAGAAATAAGCATTCCTTTAAATAGACGTAACGTTCTTATAGATAAAACGACTTGGCATACAGCCAGGCTTGGAGTATAGACTCCCTAGGAAGAAAAGGCGATTAACTGAATAAATTAGATAGATTGTTACCACATTTTTCTTCTCAACTGCTTATACTGACTAATAAAGAGAGCTTCGTCTTCAAGAGGTAACTTTATGCGTACTTAGTATTCATTAGAAGTGTATATGTGCATCTAGCCACTCTTATGTTTGGTGTTGTGAATCGACAACTGCCTTCGTACTTGTATGACAAGCTAACCTGGCCACGTAACTCCAGATCTCTGGGAGTTAGGTCTTGCAGGTTTCTGCAGCTGGTCTGCCCTCGTCACCATTCCGCCGCATTTCGGGGCAGCTTCCGATATGCTGCCACCAAGTGCTGGAACAACCTGCCTCCGCCACTCCGTGGGTTTAAAACAATTAACGGGTTTAAATTCAAGTGTAGACTTCATTTTTTAAATATTGAATTAGGCGAAGCTAAATAAATATCTTTGCATGTGTGTAAATATGTATCAATTACGCTCTCACTTTGAATGTTTTAGGACTGGCATTAAATTCTTACCTGTAGATCATTATTCAATACCTACATGTAATCTCCTTTTCCTTTGTACTTTTTTGATCCTTTTCTTCCCGTGTAATTAGTTGGGTAGCGGTCGGAAACTAGCAACATGACGGTATGTTTGAAAAGTTTGGTTAATCGTTTAGTTGATTCGTCATCCGTCTAGTTTTAGATTTAATTATAGTATAGTAGTTTTTTAGCTAGGGCCCTACTGCAAATCAGCGCCACGGCTTGTCGTGGCAATATGCTGTGGGGCTCCTTTTAGCGTCGCTTGTTGTTGCATTGATATGTTTTGTGTGATCGTTTATTGTGGCGTTAATAAAGAATTATTTTACGTTATCTTATCTTATCTTATCTTATATTAGTTAGTAACCCCGATTTAAAGCACACATTTTGTTTGTCTCTAGCTATAAACATGTACAATGCTGTTGAGCGTTGGCATCGATGTTTAAAGGCGGCACTTACAGCCCGCCTCTTACAACAAATCCTCAAAGCAATAAAGGGTCGGTAACGTGCTTGTGATTCTTCTGGAAACGTCTATAGGCTACCGTGTCTGCTTAACATCAGGCAGACCGTAAAGTTGTTTGCTACCGAACGTAGTATAAAAAAATATAATTATATAAATGCACGGGAGCGTGCTTCTTTCAGAAAAGTTCCACCTCGCGGCTTTTATATATGTTATGGCTTTTATGTTTTGTCTTGTGCGTTATTTAAGGCTAGTTTTTAAAGGAATATCAAAATACAAACTAAACAACCGAAAAAATACTGATTGCACACTGAATATATAATCGTTCCATCAAAATTCGGGTTTGATGTGCAATTGTTAAAGTATTTGTTTGGTAAGCGATACATTTTTTGCCTTTATTTATGAATAACCTGGCTTAAGACTCTATAGACTCGAATTATGTAGACCAAAAACCTCTGGAAATCCAGAAGGAAGCAACTCAGAATTATATCTTGTATGTTCACAGGTCAAGCATCTCTTGACCGACTATCGGATAGTTAGGACTAAGATGATACTATGGAACACTTAATACTGTGTGAATGGCATGCAACGGCTGTGTAACGGCTATCTGCTACCAAAGGAATCCCAGGTACTTTCGCTGAGCTGCATCATCCGTTTTGTGGAAATTAGGGAGCGAGTTTGAGAGTAGACATAAAGTAGAGGGCAAAGCAAATGCAATAAAGATTCTACTGAAAAGGCCAAACATAAAAGGAAACCAGCACGGCTAGCACGCGACGGCGCGCGAGCTCTCTCGATTTTTCTCGCACTATCCGTCTCTCTCTTATTAGAACACTTAGAAGAAGAGGTATAGTGCGATAAAAATCGAGAGTATGTCGCGGCCGTCGTGTGCTAGACGTGCAGAGGCTTGTTAGGGTTTATAAACGAGTTATTTGTATGCGCATTATTATATCTGCTATTGTATTCAATAAATAAATAGAAACAATATTGTATTAGTAAATTATATTCAAATTAAAATAAAAGAATATTTAAAATTAAATATTGATATTCTACCTTTCAATTACATTCCGTGTGGTGTCGGATTAGAAAAGCACCACTCCCTTTCTTCCCGTGGGTGTCGTAAGGGTCGAATAAGGGAACAGAGTTGGAGTGTGTTGTGGGCGATGGGCTAGCAACCTATCACTGCGATATCACATTTTGTCGATTGTAAAGCATTGAAACTACACTTCAAACACACATCAAATGCGGTCCGAACGCGTGTCGTGCGCGTCGCGCGTGCCCGCGCTGCTGCCGCGCTGCTGAGTGTGATAGAGATAGTGAGATACATATTAAATGTGTTGGTAGTGAGATAGACATGACGCGCGGGCTCGCGCGTGCACGCGTTGCTCAGTGTGATAGAGATAGTGAGATACATATTAAATGTGTAGGTAGTGAGAGAGATATGACGCGCGGGCCCGCGCGGGCCCGCTGCACACGCGTTGCTACACGCCGCCCGCTTGCGGTGTGAATATACCGCTTCAACCGCGCCCGACACGCGCCGCGCACGACACGCGTTCGGTGGGTGGAGGCCTTTATACCCACATTTATGCTAACAGTGGCACTGGACACAAGTTTAATGTGCTCTGCCTACCGCTTTTATGGATAAAGGCGTGTATATATGTATGTAATTACATCATTGACAAAAGGTATCAAATCTTTCACTAGCTTCTGGAGCCTTTGCTATGTTCCGTGCACACTCCCAGTCTTCTTCGAAAGCGAATGAATTCACAGTTGCAAAGCCAACAGGCAAGGGCGGTTTATTTACACCTTTTTTATAACGGCCTCCCCACGTCACGACGCCCAATAGAAGTCCATCAGGCTCCCCTATCACCAAATGACCTTCTCCGGCCAAGTATTTGTAGCATTTTGAAATGTTTTGATAATATTCCTCGAGGTCACAGGCGCTGGAGCACGGCACGAAAAACGTGTTACTAGGCGGGTGTTTGTTGTGTAAATAATTGCAAAGGAAGGGGCTGCTTGTGGTATCCAATTGGTATAGCGAGTATACGGTGTTGTTCGGATTATTTGGATGAAAATCTTTCTGAAACCAAAGGCATGCGGTGAAACAGTGCAACATTGCCACGCAACACCTAACATTATAATGTGTGTTCCAACGAGTGCAGGTGACGTTGCCGGATCTGTGTAATACCACAGTAATAGTTTATGCAACTGATACATAATCAGAGTCCTCAAAATACGTGTAAGTTTCATAATAGGATCACACGAGTGTTTTAAGGCCAAATTATGTACAGTTTCATACACTACTTTATCTACACACATATCATAAGTACTCTGAGATTGGTTCAGAAGCCGTAGAAAAATGACCGGCATTGCTACTATAGTGCTACCTGTAAAATATCTTTACAGTACATATGGTGCTACTTTCCCGCACTAGTGCGGAAAAGAGCACTTTTCGTGCATATGTCGAAGGTTTAAAGAGCCATATGTACAGTAAAACGTTGTACGATACACGTGCGAATAGGTAATTCGCAACTCGTGTCGATTTAAAACACTCCCTTCGGTCGTGTTTTAATTTATCACCACTCGTTGCGAATTTCCTATTTTTGGCACTTGTATCGTAAATAACTATTATTGCAATCTTGGCTGCATTTACGATATCCGGCGGAGTGTACATATCGTTCTCGGAGTCACTACTACTCATATTTTCAACTAAAATGTGAGTTACAAACAACTTTTCACAATTCTACTTTCGTAACAGTAAAAAACCAACAAAGAAATGACAGTAATGGCGGCAATTCGATCATACGTCAAGACGAATGTTTTTTTAAACCATAGACAAGCGAATGAAGTCCCTATTCTCATGTCACTCGAGATCAAATATCGTGCGGTTTATATTTAAAAAAACGTACTGAATTGACGTTTCGCATCGATAAATGTTTTGATATCTATGAATACTAGAATAGTGACCCATATGAGTTTTGACAGCTGTTCCAAATCTAAACTCATAATCTTACAAAAATCTGTACTGTAATGTTATTACAGTACAGATTTTACCCACTACCACACACAAGAAAGTTCTCATAGTAAAATTGGTTGTAATAATGCTGGTCATTTCCTACGGTTTCTGAACGCATTTAAGAGCACTAATGATATTTGCGTAGATAAAATAAATAATAGTAACAACTACACAGAAGGTTCTGTGATAACGAATACCCTGTTTTGTTATGGCGAACGAACCCAAACGTGGCCATCATTTTCTATCGCATGCAACGCGTTGCGATACAACGCTTGCAATGCAGCGCTTATATACCAAAGGCATGTGGTGAAACAGTGTACAGTATCTACTATTTAACTCATCTAAAATCTCACTTACAAATACAAATACAACTTCACTAAATTAGGTATTTATCGAAATTTGTCCAAAAAAGCCATTCCCGAAGAGTGTTGCATCTCTTTTTCTCGTGCGCGGAAGGCATAAGCGTGTCTCTGTCAAGGGGGCGTGGTCGACTCGAATCAAGGAATCCCCTTAATATAAATAATGTCCTAGTAAAAAGTGAAGTATCAAAATATCTAGGTCATACTATTCGTGTTGCTATATTAGCGATAGTGGCGCCCCTATTATTTTATAGACTTTTTGCCAGACCATAATCTAGGAACATAATTAATTTGGGATGGTAATGGTTTGTTTTCCACCTCATACTAATTCAATTGTGACAAACAATGATAGGATTACCTAGTCGATAATGGCTATGGTGCCACACATTGTTATTAAGGCCAGTCATATCGAACATTAAAATCGCAAGCAAACGGCTAGTTATTTTTTTACATGTTGTTAGGTCTACTATCAGTACCGTATATCCAAGTTTGCAGCTTTGAAAGACCTGTGCTAATTTTGCTGCACTCGAAAAACCACGAAAATATCTGACGTTTTTGGTATTTTCAATATAATTCCTAAACGATGCTGTTTTTTAAATTAAAACCTATGCGTTTATTTAAGTAGAGAAAAATTGCTACAACTGAGATCAGAACCAGCTCTGTGGGTTCAATACTTACCGAGATACAGCTCTCAAAATTGTTGTTTAGCCAATTTTAAATTGTAGCAATTTTGGTTTACTTAAAAAAACGCATAGGTTTTTATTAAAAAAACCGCATTGTTTAGGATTTATATTTACAATACCAAAAGAAGTGCGAAAGTTTCGAGGTTTTTCGAATGTTGCAAAGTTAGCACAGGTCTTTCGAAGCTGCAAACTTGGGGTATACGGTACTTACTGCTAGTGGGTCGTAACGTAACTAACAACATATTAAAAATCACAACTAGCTTGCGATTTTTGCGTTTTTTTTTGACGAATATGACTGACCTATATAATTATAGTCATGTTGTCCTTGGAATTAGTAAGTTGGCAGGGTTCTAATCGTTAGTATTTGAATCTCACCTCCGAGTCCTCACCGACGTAGCCTACTGTCCTTGTCGTCCATAGTCCGTAATTTAATTCTGATGAATTGAGCCAAACAAATGTTTCATCATCTCCTGCAGGTATTTTATACGTATTATAGTACGACTTTATGATTTGCCATGGTTTCGTGAAGTTCTTGTTGACGACTATTAGTCCAAGGTCATGGAACATAGCTTTAGTTGGCTTGGAGGGCAACACGAAAGCTAGGGGCTGGAGCGCTACATCTTGATAATACACCCTCGTGTAATACACTTTTGCGCTGTAAAAAACAGTTCACGTTAGAGGCTCTAATCATAATCACCATCACCCTCGAAAGACGTCCACTGCTGCTGCACTTAGGCCTCCCCCAAAGAGTTTCACAACATAGAGGCTTTACTCACAGGCAATTTGCTTTAAGGCTGACCGAGGTCATTGTGTTAATTGGGCCACATGACGACGCGGCTACCGCGAATCGCCAACTTCGTTCGTGTATCACCCTCTCTATCGCTCGAATAGCAACTGCGACAAACGCGTGAGTTAGATATACACGAATGAACGCAGCTTGAAGGCTGAAGGAACTGATTAAAAGATTTAGTGGCCGAGACAGATGAGTAGTGTATTATTGAGCGTTTCAGAACAGAAATCTATCGATTTCTGTTCCGAAACGCTCAATCGTATATACAGTATCATATCATGGTTAACTTGTTTTCTGTTCTGAAACGCTCAATCGTATATACACAATCATGGTTAACTTGTTTTCTGTTCTGAAACGCTCAATCGTATATACACAATCATGGCTAACTTATTTTCTGTTCCGAAACGCTCAATCGCATATACAGTATCATGATTAACTTGTTTTCTGTTCTGAAACGCTCAATCGTATATACACAATCATGGCTAACTTATTTTCTGTTCCGAAACGCTCAATCGCATATACAGTATCATGATTAACTTGTTTTCTATTCTGAAACGCTCAATCGTATATACACAATCATGGCTAACTTATTTTCTGTTCCGAAACGCTCAAACGCATATACAGTATCATGGTTAACTTGTTTTCTGTTCTGAAACTCTCAATCGTATCTACGCAATCATGGCTAACTTATTTTCTGTTCCGAAACGCTCAATCGCATATACAGTATCATGGTTAACTTGTTTTCTGTTCTGAAACTCTCAATCGTATCTACGCAATCATGGCTAACTTTGTTTTCTATTCTGAAACGCATCTGGGTGCCGCACTAATCATCTTTGAAACTTTACAACTGGATTAAAGTTTAATGAGCAAGCAAATACAAGTCGTAAGTCGTGATAAGCTTGAACACAACACGCATTCCGAGGCGGCCAACTCGGTTTGCATGCAAGGGTCCTAAGAACCCTCATAGCGCTCCCGATTTGGGTTAACTATGGTGTTTACCGCACAATATCTGACGAGTTGATCAAGTTCGCCAGATATGTTCGCAACCCCCAGAAAGCAGTTTCTGGCATAAGATTGCGGTGCTCTGAGTGAACCCCCTCCGGGTATGGTATCTTATACGCTATCGACCGCGTAGGTATAGAGTACCCCAATGTTTCGCATTCACAGTCAACACTACTCGCACCCCGGGTGGCCAAGTCCAAGATGCAAGATTTACGTGTTGGGGTCGTTCGGTCGTCAACTTCCCGACAAACAATTAAACTGAAATTGTATTTATACAAACGATACAAAAAACTTCATAAGCGTGATGTAGACCTGACCCGTTGATTGGCTAATGCATGTGACGTACTCGCACGTCATCTTTTAAAATTACTTAGTAATATAGACTTTAAGAATACATTTTTAAAATACATGTTCTTGATTCTAATAATAAAGTTTGTAATAAAAACTACAGCTACAACTTATGTCCCAGATTAGTTTTTGCGAATCAGAATCTTTAATAAAGATATAAGGTTGACATTAGAATGGAAATTTTGGATCATATTGCATTATAAAACGTAGCTACATTGAACATTGTAATTAAATTGCCATCACGCATTTCATTGAAATTTGAGTCATTCTACTTGGCTGCTCATTGCATTTGTTTATCGAGCGAGCGCGTGTTTTTATTGTTAAAAAAGATACTAATCAACATCAAATAATTACAACGTAGATGGAATTATACTTGGCTCTATGCTTTACAGAGACCCCTCGTCTTAGGACCCTGTTTGACTACGATATTTGCACTCCACTTCAGACGAAGTGATCAAATTTGTGCTTCGAGCTTCGGTAGGACATCTATAGATACTTATCGACCGCACAAGTACAGCTAATCCCAAATTCAACACTACATGCGATTAAGATTGAACTACACTGATTGCAATGATTTGATTTTAATTTTTTGTCGTTTTGCGTTTGATATAAAATTAACTAAATTAAAGAAATGTTTTGCATTTGATATAAAACTAATTAAATGAAAGAAATGTCTGAACAATTTATCCTTTTATTTTTATTTTACTTACAACAGTACATTTATTATAAAACAAAGTAACAAAATATTAATGGTACGCAACTTGCTACATTTAACATACACGGACTTAAATATTATTTTCTTCATGAATTATAATATTTCAAGATAGTTAATAACTAACATTGCTTAATCTTTTAACAATTTTATCGACCAATTGTTCCGTAGCGTTCAGCATTTCATCAAAATTATCTTCTACAACATATTGCACTGCCACCTCTTTAGACTCGTTGTCCACTTCAAGACTTGATATACTTATTTTTATCATTCGCCTGCCTTTCTTAACCTTTTTAATGATGTACGAATTTAATCCATTGTCGGGGGTTTTATGTTTGCTATTTCCCGTTTTCTTCGAGGTTTCCTTCGAGCGTTTAGAAACTTTTGGTAAAGGAACATCTTGTTCGTGATTTAAATAATCGTTTTGGTACTTCAAGTAGGCGTTTATATCTTGAGAACAGCACAACAATGGGTCATCATGTGTAACTTGAGAGTAAAAATTTGGCCCTTCAACTTCTTTGAAAATGTCTATCGGCTGCGAACTGGATTTAATCTGTAAAGGAAAAAAATAATTAAACATTATCATTAATATTAGGCACACTTACAAAAAGTACATTTTTGTTCCCAAAATATTTGTTATTTGAAATAAGGAGGACTTACCATTTTATTATTTTCCATTGCAATTATCAGCGATCACGATGGCAACGTGTGTCGGTCTAATGAATTGGAGTAGAAATGGTTTACTACAAATCGATTTATTTATTAAGTACCTATATAATTACTCTGATGCAATCAACACAAGTTATAACATGATTTCGGATCATATAATCATGCATAAGACATCATATAGGTATTTTCATTGCATACAGGTTCCGACACGATTTCAATAAATAAACATGTGTATCAAATCATCGCATTCAGTGTAGTTCAAACTTAATCGCATTGATAAGTTATTACCATTGGGTTACTCTTGCACGAAGGAAATATTATATGATGTGCGAGACAAAAGACAGTTTGCGATAGGTACGCGGTCGGCGTCCGTTTGTAATAAGAGCCGTGCCTTTGAAATTAGCGCAGGCGCTATATAATTTAACAAGACACTTTTGTTTGTTACACATTTGCTTAATGTACAAAACGGTATCTGAGGTATCAAACCTTTAAAAAACATACTTTTTACGTATTCTGTAACAATACTGTTATTAGAAACTAATTGTGACAACGTTGAAAGGTTGAGAACTACTGGGAACGATTTTCTCCGACAGGATCTCACTTGTTAAAACGATCATTTTTACTTTTGCTTTCGACGGGCCAGCAACACAACACTGCATTAATCATGTTCGTAAGTTTTTAATAATTTAACTTACTTTTTATGTACCTAACTTGTAGGTATGATAATTATTTTTGTTCATTCTTAATCATGTATGATTATTATTTTTAATATCCTTGTTATTTACAGGTATGATTCTGAGTACTCGTCTGACGAACAAGTAGTCATTAAGCCTATTAGCAAGAATAAGGAGCTGGAAAACAACCAACCAACTTCATGGTAATTCAATTAAATATCTATGACATGATTTATTTAATTCGTAACGCTAAAATAATTGTGTACTTAATATTTTTTCTTGCATTTACAGGAAGCCAAAAACATCAAAAAAGAGAATCGTGCCTTCGGAATCCGAAGATCGTCCTGAACCGGGGTAAGTAATTTACTAGTTTTGACATTTCCAACCAGTTTTACTGAATTTGAATGAAATGAGATTTACTAAATGTAACATTTTATTTTAGGTTGAACAAGACAAAAAAATCGAAAAAAAGTATCGTGCCTTCGATAACTTCTACGAAATCGATCGAGTCAGTCAACAATACGAGGTAAATAATGCATTTTTATTATTTATTATTTGTGTCGTTTTCAATCACGGGACAATAGTATCCCGGACGTTTGGAAGGCATGCGCGGAGCCGAAGCCAACGCGTAGAGGCCCTTAGACATGTCATTATTATTTTAATAAATACATGTCCTTGATGAGCTCTATTTTTAGTTACCCTTTTTATCTTTATAGGACTAAGAAGCTGAAATCGTCGAAAAAAGAGAACGTGCTTTCTGAATCCGAGATCGAAACTCCTATACAACGGTAATTACATACCTGTTTATTTTTTTCACATTAACCTTGAATTTTGTTAACATTTATGCGTTAAGTAGGATGAATTTGATAAGTATTAAAATACATGTTTTATGATTTTCAGGCATGAAAAACCAGCGCACAAGCATAGTGGCGAGCAATCGGGATGGTTAATTGGCGGTGAAAGCGAAGACGAAGATTTTCGTGCGTCGTTCCGAGAAGATAAAGAGGCGCTTCAGTCTACGCTGATACGCAAAGTTCCCCAAGGTAAAGTGCGTCGAAATAGCCAGTTGTCGGGCGACCTCTATCTTGATTTGAAATTATATAATTTTGCCGACATAAAATCCGTTTCATCAAAAGATAGATGGGAAAAAGCTCTTGTTACGCTAAAAATTTGCCTTGATTCGAATTCACCGGAGGTTTCAACTATAAATAAAGCGTTAAAATTGTGTCGGGAACGTTTCACCGAAGAAGGAGTGTTTTACCGCGACTAAATTAATTGTAGACCAATAGACTAGATACAGCCTTGGCAAGAAGCGTTGAGCACCCATGCTTTAGTTAAACGGTACTTTAGTCTTATGAATAAAAGTTTTCTGGTTTCATAAATACCTTATTAAATTGCGCATCGTTTTTAATATTACAATTTTAATCACATTGCAGTATATAAAGCTACGAAGGAAAATATAAGGTGCTCAATACTTCTGCCCAAGGCTGTATATTAATTTTTGGCCCCATAAATTGGTTAAATTAGAATTTAAAATAAAAATGAGTAGTAAATCGATATTTTGTTCAGTTTGCGAAACATCTGTTGCTAGTCGAGCATTTTCCGCGCATTTAAGAAGTACAATGCACAAAAATAATACTGGTATCGATAAGGGCGACGGTATAGAAAAAATAGCGAGCGCCTTCCGTAACAAAATAGCGTCGTACCGCGTGCGCGGACACGAAGGCGAACTAGCATGTTCGAGTCCTCCTGCAGAGTTTATTCGCAGTCTTCGTAAACGCGTTCATAAAATTTTGGATGCAAAACAATCAGTTTTCAATAGCATCAAAGTAAATTTTGAATTATTTGCAGAATTTTCTTTACTCAAAAACGATACATGTGAAATAAAATCATTTGCGACACAAAATATGATTCTACACCCTAATTATGATTTCAATGAAATCTTTTCAAATCTTTTACAATTGATTTGCCGAAAAATTGATGACTTTCAAGACAGAGATAGTGGCTGGGCTTTCATGCGAAATTTATACCTAGAACTAAACATCTGTAAGTATAATCCGCTGAGAGCGTCAGGTTTCATAGACTTACCTAAAAATATAAAACTTAAACGAGCGTGCATTAATATTCAAAACAATGATGCGTTCTGTTTTTTATGGTGCATAATGGCTTCTTTATTTCCCGCTAAAAATAATGCTCATAGGGTAACTTCATATCCGCATTTTGAAGACAATCTCAATATAAAGAACATGACCTTTCCGGTGGGATTGAATGACATCAAAATATTCGAAAAAAATAACCAAAATATAAGTGTTAATGTGTACGCAATGAAGAATAAAATTGAAGTTGTCGGTCCGTTGTATAAAACCGCAAGTCGCAAGCAACATCATGTTAATTTATTATTGTTAGAAAACGGTCGACAAACGCATTACTGTCTTATTAAGAATATAGGCCGATTACTTAAAAGCCAATTGACAAAACACAACGGATCATTGTTTCTGTGCGAGGAATGTTTGATATTTTTTAACAGTAAAATAAAGTTTGGTGCTCATGTATGTGGAGGTGTAAAGACTATTTTACCCGATCAAAATGAACATATACAATTTAAAAATTATGAGCGTTTGCAAGATCTGCAATTTATAATTTATTCGGATTTCGAATGTTTATTGATACCAAATACGGAAAAAAGCAGCAATCAGAGTACTACTAAATTACAGGAACATGTACCAGCTGCATTTGCGTACTATATTGTTTGTTCATATGACAGTTCTCTCAATAAATATGTTTCATATCGGGGAAAAGACTGTATAGCAAAATTTATCGAATATCTGCAAAGGGATATCTGTACAATACACGATATTTATTCAAACCCTATGCCATTAATTATGACGGAAAACGATGAAAATGATTTTTCAAATGCTCAACATTGTTTTATTTGTCGCAAGTTGTTGCTCGGCGATTCCGTAAGGGATCATTGTCATTTAACAGGGCGTTACAGAGGTGCAGCCCATTCTTATTGCAATATACGTTACCGGTTACCTGAATTCGTTCCCGTATTTTTTCATAACTTATCAGGATACGACAGTCATTTGTTTATACGTCAATTGGGAGAAATGCGTGGTCATATGAACGTTATAGCGAAAAACAAAGAGAATTATATATTGTTTACCAAATACTTTATCAATAATCAAAATAAATTTATGCCTGTCCGTTTTGTGGACTCGTACAAATTTTTAGGCGCTAGTTTAGAAGAACTTGTAAGTACATTAAACACGAAAGATTTTAAACACCTTTCACATTTTTATCCGTTAAAAGAGCACTTTGACCTACTGAAGCGTAAAGGTGTGTACCCGTATCAGTATATGGATAGTTGGAGTCGCTATGAAAAGCAATCTTTACCTCAGCATCATTACTTTTACAACTCGTTAACTGATGACAATATATCGAAATATGATTACGAGCATGCTAACCTGGTTTGGAAATCATTCGTACTTAATAATTTAGGAGAATACACTGATCTTTACCTTAAATCCGATGTATTGTTATTGGCTGACATATTCGAAAAGTTTCGTCAAACCTGTAAGGTTAACTATAGACTAGATCCTGCTTTTTATCTAACCGCTCCAAGTTTAAGTTTTGATGCCATGTTGCTAATAACTGATATAAAATTACAACTCATAAATGACCTCGAAATAATTCGAATGATTCAAAAGGGCATTCGTGGGGGTATATGTTTATGTTCCACACGATATGCTAGCGCGAACAATAAATATATGCATAATTATGATCCTAATATTCCAAGCAACTATTTACTATACATAGACTGTAATAATTTATACGGGTACGCTATGTGCGGTAGTTTACCTTATGCCGATTTTAAATTATTGCAGCAGGATGAAATAGATAAACTAGATATCATGTCAGTACCAGAAGATTCGGATTATGGTTTTATCCTCGAAGTAGACCTTTCCTATCCTGAACACTTGCACGACTATCATAATGACATTCCATTCTGCCCGCAAAAATTCGTGCCTCCTGGTTCAAAGCAACCTAAACTTATACCGAATTTATATGATAAATACGAGTACGTCATTCATTACGTCCATTTAAAAACATGTATGAAGCATGGATTGGTCCTAAAAAAAATTCATAGAGTAATACAATTTAAACAAAGTCAATTTTTAAAGCAATACATAGATCTAAACACGCATTTGAGGCAGAAAGCTACATCTGTATTTGAGCAAAATCTATGCAAACTATTCAATAATGCTATTTTTGGAAAGACTCTTGAAGACCCCGAGAAAAGGTTAAATGTAATGTTAGTTAATATATGGAATGACTGTAAAAACAAAACTAAAAAGAAATATGGAGCAGAGTGCTTAATAGGTAGACCTAATTAACATAGCTCAACCATTTTCTCTGAAAATTTCGTGGCAGTACAAATGAATCCTGAATCTATAAAACTTGATCGACCAATTTACGTAGGATTTACCGTTTTGGAAATTTCAAAATCTCACATGTATGACTTCCATTATTCTTACATGAAACCTTATTACGGGACTAATTTAAGTGTTTGTTACATTGATACGGACTCGTGGCTGTATACGATAACCACAGAAAATGTATATTCAGATATTAAATTGAACTTTCAACCTTATTTCGATACCAGCAATTATTCTGTAAGCAACGTACATGGCATAACTCCTCAAAATAAAAAAACTACCGGGTTTATTTAAAGACGAACTTGGCGGTGAAATAATAAGCGAGTTTGTGGGCCTTCGCTTCGGTCAAAATTGTATTGTATCAAAACAGAAAGTAAACAAGTCAAGAAAGCTAAGGGTACAAAAAAACATGTTGTGCGTCATTTGGATTTTGAACACTATAAAAAAGTATTGTTAAATAGAGAAAAGTTACGAAAGACGAATATTGTATTCAAATCTTTAAAACATGTTATTTTTACACAATCTGTAAAAAAAGTAGCGCTGTCGTCAAATGACGACAAACGTATTATACTGCAGAACCAATTTTTTACGATATCATGGGGCCATAAATCTATGTACTAATAGAGATATTCGAATAAGATAGTTGTAATTTGTAATATCATAAACATTATGTATGTGATTTTATTCAATTTAATAAATAAAAATCCTATAAGTAATATGATTTGTTTCATTTCTAGCAGAGTTCCATCATTTTCTTTCCTTAAATACGGAAAAGATTTATGCTAATTTATATATTATTTTATTGAACTTTTATTTTACATTTTTTTATCGATCTCATAACGTATAAATCTTATCTGTATTTAGGTTTTTCTAAGGAAGTTTCTATAAGGGTGAGTATAAATTAAAAACAAAAGTATTTTGTATTATTATATTTTATTTCAAAAGAAAATACAATCAATAATTGTTTTCATCCTTATCTAAATACCAGTTTTTAATACATAGTACATTTTTTAACGCACAATTTTTCTTATGATATACACAATTATAAATACCCTCCAATAAACAATATTTTTTATGCAGCTCTTTTAAATTAGGAGCGCCCTTTTCACCTAAATCTATAATAGTACAGTCCGGGCACAATTTTTTAACCCATAGACTTTTTTCCATGCCTTTCACAAAAATCGTTTTGCCTTTGATGTGGTTTACAATAAGTCTTTTAAATTCTCTAAAATCAACATACCCTTCTTGCCAGAACAACCCGAAGTGTTTTTCTAACCATCTTGTATGCCTTTTTTCATTTTCGGATAATTTAGAAAATGTAAACGGGGGCTTTATTAAAAAAACTTGAGTATACAGTAGTGTACTATATACAAATTCCTTTACAATAAACATGTTTTCATTTATTTTAAACCCTTGAAGGTCTACGAATATGTAGTCCGTCATTACGAAATCTTTTTCGTAATACCACTTAGAGGCTTATATTCAATAATACTATCATTTAAAATAAGGCAATAAGCTGAGGTTTGTTTAGGTATATCTGACTCACACTCTATGTCAATCCGTACATCAACTGATCCTGTTTTCAAGGTTTCGTTTTGTCGAGAACAGTCAATGACAAATAGTGGGGCTTTATTTCTAAATTCTTCCGGGCTCAGCAAAGGTGCTTGAACACGGTTATAGTAAGACTGTTGAAATTTAGCATACTTGTCGTATAATATAGCAAACTTCTCAGACGAAAAACTGACATCAAAACTTTCATAAGGAAAGTAACTCGAGTTTAAAAAAACTTTAACATCTCTCAAATTACAGTGATCAAAGCCTGTCATGTCTTTATCAGCGTGGTTTTTCGCGCTGTTTTTAATCCAACTATGATGTAACGCGGTTTTTCAATTTGAGATGAAGTTTTGATAGCCCAAGAATGCTTTGACGTTTCAGGTAGAAGTGGATATTCATACAAATCCCAATTCCTGAATGCTATCTGAATAGCGCGATCTCTTTCCAAATATTTCAGTAGACCTAATCTTTCTCGGTCAGAAACCTTAATGTGAGGCATACGCCATACTATTTTAGATATGGTGATATGGTCTATGTATTCATTTACATTTAATTTAACACTATTTAAGTTAGTATTGGACCTTAAAAGAATAAGTTCATGTTTGCAATTAATAATAATTTTGTTATAATCCTCAGCAAATCCAAGAACCTTATTTAAAGGAACAGATACAGAGAATGTTCCATGTACATTTTTTGTACCGTTCATATCCCAACCCCATAATTTGGACATCGAGGCTTCAAGTTCATTCATGGATACGAGAGATTTCATAGCTGTTGTAACCCCTGCGTTTTTAATTTTATCTATTTCGATTCCATTAAGTTCATATCGAATATCTTGAAATAGGTGAAGTATGGGGTTATTGGTAAATAGAACACTGTTCACCTTTGCTTTCGTTTCTCTGTTGAATACAGTTATAGTACCCTCTATGTATATAGCACTCGCTGATGGTAAAACGTTAAGGTCTTGTTGGTTAATAGGTATCCGTATTTCATCATTGAAATTAAAACTGGTTACGTACGGCTTATACGAATGATATTCGAAACTCTCAATTGAGTTATCGAAGGTAAAAGGCTCTGTTAAATTTAATATACTCATTTTAAGAGACCTAGGTATTGGAGAAATTGTTTATTCTCTTTTGAAAGTTTCACTTTACGTCTTCTTTTCTTGATTGCTTGATGCATACTAGTACTACTTTTAAATGTTACTGAACTTTTATTAAAGTCTATCATTTTTTTCTAAGGTGTAAATATATTTGGATCTCTTCACCCCGTAAATTAACCAAATTATGGTTACCATCCAATATTCTTATTGTAATTGAACTTAAACTATTTTGGGTTACAGGGAAATAGATAACGTTTCTAGGTGTCTCTATTATCCTATAGCCGGGGGGTACGGACGGTATCAGCTCGTGTATTATGTGACTAGGTTTTCCGTTAACAAATGAACCGCTCACTATGTCACATTCGATTCGGACTATAGTTGTAGACAGAATGGACACAGGAAAGAGAGATTCTGTTAATATATTCGCCTGAATAGATTCTTTTCCGAAACCAAGTAAACTTCCAATAGAATTTTCTTTGTCGAAATAAATATTTTTAGTGCACAAAATTGATGTTTTCAAGGTATTATTATTGCATTTCAAGGTAAATGTGCATCCTTGAAGGTGTTCTTTAAGGTAATCTTCAATATCTTGAAGTTCATATGATCCTTCAGGAATTTCAATTACTTCGTTTTCTCCATAATAAAACTTATTATTTCTATAGTCTATATTAGGTATTGAATTAAACGATGACATATACAACAGTCCACATTCATATTCACCATCTAGTTGTAAAGGTGGTGAATGGTTCGTTATTAAATTGGCGGAGTTTCCAGTTATAGACAAAGTGAAAGACATCGTGTTACTGATAAGCTGTTTATTATGCAATGTTATTTAAACGGTTACACCAATAATTATTTAAGTATTTTAAGCATAAATGACCGCAATTTACAGTGTCAAACTTTTGATATCTATTGTAGTTATAACATATGTTATAATTGTTTAAATACCTCTGTAATTCTATCGGAGGTGGAAGGTCACCATAACTATTAAAATATTCACAATAACTATTATCTTTCACATAGGCTACCCAGTGAGTTCCATTGTTTTCAGAACTATCCAAATTAAGGATTCCACATTCAACTTTTTTGGGACGCTTTGGTAAGCTATCCCTCATATAAACTCCTCGAAAATGGGGGATAATAGAGGAGTGTTTTAAAATATCAATATTCGTAAGAGCACGTCTGGGTAACCTCTGATTTAGTTTTTTGAAGTTTTAATACATAAACCTTTCCCATTTTTATATGGCTTAATATGTAACCCTTTTCCCAATGCAATAGATTCCATCATCTTGTTATGCCGTTCTGATTCAGCTAAGTTTTTTCGAGCAGCTTTGTAATCACCCACAGCTTTAGCGATTCCAGCAGCTCCACCTGCTAATGATCCTAATGCGGATAGTCCAGCGAAAATTGGTATTAGCGGTAGTAAACCACCAGTTTTTGGAATTGGTATTAAACGTGGTATTCGAACCATAGTATCGTTAGAAAAAACTTTTTTTGCGGCAACAAGTGCACGATCTACTATAGAGCCTTTCGTTTTAGCTTTCTTTTTCATTTCAGTGCGTATTTTAGACACAAAACGTTTAAATGTTTTCATTCCCGCACCAGCTTTAAGTTTAGATTTCATCACTTTACTAACTAACCATGAAGCTATTCTTTCTCCTTTCCCTGCATCTTTCGATCTCTTTCTTTGCTTGGCCATTTTATAAAGTTCTAAGTCTGCCTGGTGTCTTTCCGCTAAGTCAGGATATGTATCGTAAGCAATATCGTGTTTCATACACGCAGTGTCTAACGCATTAATTCCTTTGTCACCTCTTTTTACCCGTTTGTGTAATTTCGTTCCCGGCCCACAATAGTTATAACCAGGTAAGTGTAGTTCGAATGGTAAGTGATTAATAGCACTATTTAAAAGTCCTCTTCCTTTCATATCTCATATGACAATGAGAAAGTTTAGTTTATAGAAGGTATATAAATATTATACGACAGCATTTCTATCAATCCAACTATTTTCACTATCACTAAGACCTAACCACTTAACGTACAACTTCCTACCCTTTTTTTTAAGTACCTTTTCTACCAAGTAAACATCTGGATACTTAGTTTTCTGAAGTTCTTTTTCGTAAAATGTACCTAGTATCATATTTTTTCGTTGGTCTTCAATATGGTATGTAACAGGTTGAGTGTGATTCACACGTTTAATAGTGAAAAGTTCTGTTGACCAATTAGGTGTATAACCTTTATGAAAGCAGCCTTTATACTTGCTAATACGCACACAATCTCCTTTCTTGAATTTATTTGATTTATAATTTCCATTGGAAACTGATTTTTGAATGTTGTTCTTAACTTCAATTTCATTAGTATAGTTTACATCAATCGGTTTAAATTTTGTTGTACGATGTATAGTTTGATTGTAAGACTTAATAATGTCATTTAAAGGATTTCCAACCCATTTATAGTTACCAATCAAACTAAAATATTTGTACAGTTTAAGCTTAATTGTCTTTATCAGTCTTTCAACAATAGATGCCTTCATAATTGAATACGTCAAATAATGATTTATATTCAAAGACTTTAAATAGCAACATAGATCGTTATTGTAAAACTCTCTTCCAAAGTCTGTCTGTAAGTTTTTAGGTTGACGTTTTGACGATTTTATAATAAATTCAAATGCATGTTTTACTTCCGTTTTTGTCTTAGATTTTATAGGATAACACCATGCGTACTTCGAAAAGGCATCAATGACAGTCAAAATATACTTATATCCCTTGTTAACCTTATGAAATTTCTGTAAATCGATCAAATCGGCTTGCCATAAATCATCAATCCCTTTAAGTAGAACTGATCGCCGCTTAAATCTTTTTCGCGCAGATCTATGGATCTCGTCCACTATTTGTTCCTTTGCCGTCATTTATTATTTTCAAAATATTATCTATCTCCTTCTTTGCGTAAAAGTTGAGTTTTAACTGAGATGCAAGTTGATGAATTTGACTATTTATAATTTGAAATAACGAGTCTATGTGCTTCTTATCGTACATGTTCTGAATATATTCGTCAACGTACTGTTTATTTACTGCATCATCAGGTGCTAAAGGTTTCACAACACCTTTTAATCGCAATGATTGTAAATCAAAATGTCCCACTTCTGTTCGAAGCAAAGCCTTGTACTTGAGATCATAAATCTCTCCAGCACGCAAGCGCTTATGAACATGGTGACCAAATTTGTCTATATTCATTTTTTGTTTTGTTTAGTTGAAAATCAAAGTACGACTGTTAAAAAAATAAACTTTATTTATTTATATATTATTTGACTATGCCAGCTTCACGCAGTTCTTCAATAATAGATATAATTTCGTTACCTAACCCTGTATTACCAGCATTGCGTGCTGCTATAAGCAATTTTAATCTCTCTACTAATTCGTTCGGGTCATCCCAATACACATACGCAATGTTTTTCTTTACTTTTTTCATTGATGGTAGTCCATGGCCGGATACATGAATTTCTTCACTTACTGATCGTTGTTTAGATAATTTGAAAAGTGGTTTTATCACATATAAATATTTCATGCCCTTATTGCTTTTTATTGGTTTATTTGGATCAAAATCACGTCTATGAGCATTTGTTTTTAATAACAAAGTTTTATAAAATCGTTTATCGTCTTCAGTAACGAGACTTAAATCAGGTATTTTCTTAAACAATAAATCGTTTAAACCTGGCGTTAAATGAATACTTTCCCCACATATTTTGAGTTTTTGGTCATTCACCGAAATCGGATAAGATCCAAACATTAGCTTGCCACGCTCCATTCGTACACCAAAAGGAATATTTGTGTACGAATATTGTTTTTGCCAAACGGGGTCTTCACGAGGAGAAGCATACGAATCAGATGTTCTAAACGAAGCATTGTTGGTTGTATCAGAATCATTTTGATTGACACTTTCATGAGATAAGGCATCATCTAGGTTAGCGTTACTGTCATTTAATTCAGCATCGGTAGTATTTGAACTAGATTCTGATGATTTTCTCAGAAATGTTTTATCAACGAAACTTTCCTCATCTTCCTGTTCAGACGGACTATATTTTAATGTTTTTACTGTCTTAGAATCCCATTTTAATTCTTCGTTGTCACGATCAGTGTCATTATTATTCGAACCATGATTATTGTGTTTTGCCATTTCATTGAGAGGATCTATAATTGGTTTTAGCATTGTTTCCAACATCATATTATCGTTTGTTTTAACATCACGAATAAGTTTAACTTTTTTTCTTACGGCTTCAGCAGATCGGAGTATTTTTTCTTTAAATAATTTCTCCTCGTTAATTTTTAGATTCATGTCCGATCCAGATGGTTTCATCTTAAGTAATAAGTTTCAACTTAAATACGATCCTTTATGTATACCGTTACTCTAGCAAGATAAACGTATCAAAACCTTTCCTATAGCATCCAGAATTTTTATTACAGTCTTTATTAATAACTAAGTACTTGAACGGTATGTCCCATACTTGTCCACACATTTCACGAAACTGAGACCACGACATATCACTTCCTACGTGTTCATCATAAACATGTCGTAAATTAACATCATCTTGTTTAAAAAGAATGATTAAATTTGCATTGTCTCGTATCAATTGTTTAGGTATTTTACTATACGTTTGATTCAGATAGAAGCTGTCTATATTTTTATGCCTTCCCATTGCAAAGTAATCCCGTATATTATTTTGATTTTCACATGCAACATCGTCAAATATCATTATTGAATTAATATTAGCCTCATGAGGGCTTAATACTTCATCATTCTCACAATATTTTCGAAAATAAATTGAGGGGACCATTGTTAAAACTTGTTCTAAAAATTTATATATAGGCTGGAATAAAGTTTTAGAATAAATATAAACATTTTGGAAGCGTAGGCCTTGTTCATGAAGCAGCAAACCAACAATTAAATTCGTTTTTCCACAATTAGACGGACCACAAATTATACAGCGAATGGTGTCGGGTAAAAGTTGGCCATGCCGAAAATTGCGATTGCGAGTAGAACAAACGACATCCAACTTCAGCCTGTGAGATTGTTTTACAAACTTCATTATTAAAACTGTAAATGCGTCTGTACTAACCAACAAACTTAAAGATTGTAAGCGTTGAAGCATGGGAATCTATTTATAAACCGAAAACAAGGTATCGTGACGGTATACGGTTTCATAGTCACGATTGAGCATTTCAGAACAGAAAACAAGTTAACCATGATATGATACTGTATATACGATTGAGCGTTTCGGAACAGAAATCGATAGATTTCTGTTCTGAAACGCTCAATAATACACTACTCAGATGGTTCCGATAGCTCAATTGGTTTGAATCCGGCTCGGAGCATTTTTTTTTTAATCCTTTTTTTTTTTTTTTTCGTTAGCAGCGTTACTGCTTAATACAGAATTAACGCAGCTTGTGTTTTGAAGTAGCTGCGATCCTCCGAATCGTTAAGCTTAAATAGCTATGCTTCGTAACGGCAGGCGTATACCCCCACAAGGTGGACTGATGACCTGGTAAAGGTCGCGGTAGTCCGCTGGATGCGGCTGGCGCAGGGCCAGTCATTGTCGCACCCTTTGGGGGAGGCCTATGTCCAGCAATGGACATCTTTCGGCTGATATGACGATAATGATGACTACTCATCAAAGCGAAGTGTTGCTATGAGTATAGCTCTCTACTCACATCTCCGTCAACATGCGATCGATGGACAGCCGATCGAGGTCACATTGTTTGTCGTCCGAGAAGGTTACCTTCAGTCGTAGAGTTTAGATATATACTCCCTTACTTCCTAATGACAAATTTACTATGGTCCGCCACGACCAGAGGGGTAACCACGTAACCGCTCACTTGATTTTGGATTTTAAAAAAGGTAGCCTAAATTGCTTTAAATTTTTCTTTATCAGAGAAGTCAATACTTCACTTAGCAACCACAGTTGCCACCATCAGTTTAGGTGTGCGCGAAATTGGCAACTGTGGTTGCCACAAGCAAGTAAGTGGGTAACGTTCCGAACGTGCGTTAGGACAATTTAACCGTCATTTTTCCGTATAAAAAGTGACATTACATAGATTTACCTGAAGTGCTTTACGTGATCGACCGGCAGGCCGCGCCAGTGTGAAATGGGCTTTAAACTGTAGGTACTCATTTGTCAGTCACAGAAATAATGTAGGAAACTTAATTTATTTTGATATTTTAAGTATAGAAAAGTGTAACCGAAAATAACTTTACCCGGTTATTCAACATTCCGAAACCAGGTTGTGTTTCTTCGGTTTCGGTTAAAACCGGTTTGCATTCCCTAGACATGATTGACCGACTTAGAAGAGAAGAGAGATAACTTACTTCAAGAGGCAGGTGGCCGCTGTGACGAATATCCTCTCCTCGATGCAAGCGGCGCTGCAGATCATAGGCGCGGTGTCTTCGGGCGTGGCGACGACGCGGGCTATCCATGGATACGTAGTCTTATTTGTCACTAGCGTTGCGTTAATTTGTTTCGTTGTTAGCACCCCGAAAACTGAAATTACGAGATTTTAGAACATTGGAGCACCTTGTTACATATCTACTTAATTTTGGCGGTTAATAGTTTGTTTTACCACAAGCTAATATTATAGCCCCATTGCGACGACAAAGACAAAAAAATACATATCTCTCTCTATCATGATTTGTATGTGACCATCTCGCCCGGTACTGTCGGTAGTTGCGGTGGTATTAGTATTACCGTGACAAGTCCGAGTTAATCTTGGCTGCGGAAATAAAACTAGTATGGCCAGCGTCGAAGGTCTACTACTATGTTAACACTCGTAAACTTTACTTTACTAGATTGTTATTTAACGCGAAAAATTTATAAATTATCTTTGACAACGACAACCTACACGCGATGAGAAGGAAGGGCGAGTCGTGAACGATAGATCTATCTATACTAATAGTAATCAAAAAATGATTGTCTATGTGTAATCTATTCTTGCAATTAAGAGGTAAAGTTTGTAAAATGTACGTGGCAGCTTTAAAAGTTTTATATAAGGCCAAACATTATATCACTACTACTACCTACTGCTACTACTATCGAAGGTCTATTCTGTATACAGGTATACACCTGTATACAGAATAGACCTGCGTCGGCGTGATATTGACTGATAGTAAAATAAGCATATATTTTGAAACATTGCTCTTTTTCAGGTCAACTGCTTAACTTCAATACTTGCCCGCGCGGCCCTATATAGGTAGCATCTATAGAATAACATCGATGTTTGAATGGGCCAGTTCAGTATGCTTACTTGATAATGAGGCCTTCGGGTTTTTCGGTATCTCCGTTGGTGTATCAGTGATCTCTGGGTTATTTTTTCTCAACCACGTCAAAAGAGAGGCATGAAAGCGATTCCGGAATGGTGGTCTACGGAATGGTGGTGGTCCAAGTGTAGTCCTCCCAAATTGTATTCGGGATCGTGTATGGAGCCCGTATCGTGGACGATAATCTATTTGGTTGTCATAAGTGTACGCCATGGACATTATTAACAAGCCCATAAAAATAAAAAGAGCTTCCATTTTTTTTATCAAACTGCTAGAAATGAATAAATTGTGTGTTACGTGGCTTAAAGTAAAAAAATACACATAGTCTAGAAAGCATTGCAATACAAATCAATTCCAATAAAAATATAATAGTAACCGAACTCTTTAAAAACTAAAATAAAACAACATATAAAATATCATTGCTTTAAATTGCAAAACAACATCGATTTCAATAAAAAATATAATGTGTGAATACCAGTAAATAAGCGATTCATATTTTTTGAACTTTATTTGTTCATTTTTCTTTTGAAAAATAATTGTCCTATGGGTATATTTATTGGAAAGTCTTATATTTTTTTTATAACATTTATTGTCTGTGAACAAGTATATTTAGTTAATGCCAAGAGTTACCTGTTCTTTTTACCTGCTTGCTTTTCGTTACACTTTATACCTACTTAGAGATAGTTCATTCGTAATGTAACGCCAATTTAAGGCACACATAAGCAATAAAGTATGTTTAAGAGAGTCAAGGGCAGTCGTTCCGCTCACATTTGGAGCAGTTCAAATAGGTCCTACCCGTACCCCCACCTTACAGAAGAGTGCAGCCATAATATCGCCACGTTTCACACTGTAGGTAGCTAAGTATGTGGTGTGGTGTTCCTGGTGGCCGCCGGAGCTCCAGAACATGTATTGTGTTGACAGCGAGTGAATGCGTTTGTCTCTAGCTATAAACAAAACAAATCCTCAAAACAATAAAGGGCCGGCCACGTGCTTGCGATTCTTCTGGAAGCGTCCATACCACGCCGACGAAGTATAAAAAAATACAGTAATCTAAAATTACATTAAATACATCATATCACAGGATCCAATTATGTGGATAACTATGTATATAATATAATATGACACTTGTTTGCTAAACGTTATTACTACAATAATATGTGTATTTTTTACTTTAACTCACGCACTTACATAAGTGCTTAGTAGATTTATAAAAAAACTGGGAGCTCTTTTTAGGGTTCCGTAGCCAAATGGAAAAAGACGGAACCCTTATGGATTCGTCGTGTCTGTCTGTCTGTCTGTCCGTCCGTATGTCACAGCCAGTTTTTTCCGAAACTGTAAGAACTATACTGTTGAAACTTGGTAAGTTGATGTATTCTGTGAACCGCATTAAGGTCTTCACACAAAAATAGAAAAAAAAACAATACATTTTGGGGATTCCCCATACTTAGAACTGAAACTCAAAAATTTATTTTTCATCAAACGTATGGGTTTGATGAAAAAGAAATGTGTGGGTTATCTATGGATAGGTCTTCAAAAATGATATTGAGGTTTCTAATATCATTTTTTTTAAACTGAATAGTTTGCGCGAGAGACACTTCCAAAGTGCCCCCCACCCCCCTGTAACTTCTAAAATAAGAGAATGATAAAACTAAAAAAAATATATCATGTACATTACCATCTAGTAAGTAGTTTTTTTTAACACTTCATAAATCGTTAACCGCAATTTACCTTTCATTCAACGGATAATGATCCGGAACCCTTTGTGCGCGAGTACGACTCGCACTTGGCCAGTTTTTTATTGTTATAGGCTTGTTAATGATGTCTATGGCGTACAATTATGGCAACAAAATAGATTATCGTCCACGATACGGGCTCCATCGCTCTAGTAGACCACCATTCTTGAATCGCTTTCATCCGCGACTTTTTCGAGTTTTTCGGAATTTCCGTTGGTGTATCAGATATTGTGATCTCTGGTTTTTTTTTGTCAACCACGGGGAAAGAGGGATTGGCAGACCTTTCACCTAAATATTTTTCACTGTATAGCCGCGGATGAAAGCGATTCCGGAATGGTGGTCTGCGAAATTGTGTCGTACGAAATGTTGCTCTAACATATTGCATTCCTATAAATGGTTGTGGTCCAAATGCTGTCTCCCCCAAATGTGTTCAATTTCAATTCTCGCCTCGCCTCGTCTAAAAAATTGGGCTTTAAAGCCATTTTATTATCTCGCAAACGGATCACTAATTTGAAAAATCGTTTTACGAACCCATAATATTTTTGAACAAGCTATCCAACAATACTCCACACTATGGGTATAACGAGAAAAAAAAATACATCCCTACACAGGTGTATAGGGAGGTACACCAAAAAAAATTAGATTTTATTCTTCTGTTTTTTCGGTGTGATTAATTTATATACATTTATTGAGATTAAGATTGGTCACTGAGCTAAGCCGAAGACGGACGGACAGACGGACAGCCAGACGGACATGGCGAAACTACCTGACCTGACCTGACCTGATACTCTGACCATTGGATGATGGTAGTCATTTTATTAGGCGGGGAGGGTCCATTTCAAGGAATATCAGGATGATGATAGGGGAGGGGGTCAAAGTCATACTGCAGTGATTATGTTTGCCCTCGCATTGTATTGATATAATTACCTACACACATACATGCATAAACTCACGCCCGTATTAATAAAAAGGGCTTGGGCTATAATATTTGAAAAAAACAGTTGGGTATTTGTAATTTTTTGCCTGGAAGAGATCGATGAGACCGCCTGTTCTTAATGTAAGTCAGTGTGGGTAAGTCAATACTTTATTTAAAGTTAAGTTTAATCGGATTTTACAAGGTTATTATTTATTCCAGGATAAACGGCCTAGACTTATAGGATGATAAATATTAGATTTTGCAATGTCAATTTAACAAAATAAGCAAAACTTTTGCGAACAAAGATGTTTTTAAAAACTCGGCGAGTAGAGGGTCTTCCCGTGATGTATAAGGTAAGGCCGTCTAGTACTCATTGCCGCGCTATTTGATAATCAATAGGCATGTCGATTACATTGTTGGTATTGTAATTTTATGCCATTCCAAACTATGTTTTGAGATCAGGGAGATAGAGTTGCAATTTAAAAATATACATATTTTTCTGTTATAAAGGCAAGATCGGCATATCCGTTGAAGAAGAGATTGTAAACCTCTTCAAGTCTAAAATAAAACAACATGATAAACGCAAGATTTTAATAAAAATTACAATTGGTTGTTTAAACTTGGTATACCACATAAGTGATTTGGTGTTAAACTGTAAATTTATGAGTGAATGAATAAAAATAAATAAATAAATAAAATCGTATAAGATCCCAAAAAATACTATGAAAGTATTCATCTTAAATACTTATCAATTAAATGTAAACTATTAAAGATATCGCAAAAAAATACTGTAAAAAAAACGTCCAAAAACCGGGCCCCCTTTCCTCTGACCGGAAATCACTTAGAAAATTCTAAAATAAGTTACGTCGTAAACATGAAGGTGGTATGTTATAGGCCGGTACGGTACAAACGCCAACACAGTTAACTGACAATCCTGTATTTATATTGAACCTTATTACAAAATACATATAAAGTGCACTGATGGTCAGTTAGCTGTGTTGTCGATAGTACGTAAATAGCGTAATACACAAAGCAATTATGTATATTATATAGTATTTTAAGTAATTTAAAAAAGTTTTTCGTGTATCTCTTTTAACGTGAAAATATTTGAAATGAGAATATTTCAACGCAAAAGGTTGGCAAGATCTGGTTTAAGGCAATACCGGCACATGACGGGCTTCCCTTGAACATTTCAGATGGACTTTCCAACTAGATAAAATTTAAGGTTTGCCATTTCGAAACCTAGAAGTACAAAATTAAAGCGTTTTGGCTACATTAAAAGCGTTAGACAGGAAAAGCGGTTATTAAACTGCTAAATTACTCACTTCATTAACAAATACTGTGATTTTTTCAATTTTCTACTATTAATTTTCTGGACCACGTTACACTCAGTTATGTAGTTCGAAACACGAATGAAGTTGACAGTTGAGTTGCTACCAGTTTTCGTCATAACGACATCTATGTTAGAGAAAAAGAACTAGGACGAAACACCGCTTTACTGACAGAGTTATAAGTGGCGCGCGTATACAAATACAAGAGTTATGGCGTGTAGACGGGCTTGCCTTACTGACGGACTTGCCCAAACTGACCTTATTTTGAAGTTGTTATGTCTATTTGATCCATGTTTTGAGGTGTGCAATAAATAGTATTTGTATTGTATTGTATTGGGTTTATTGAAACTTTCTATTTCACTAGTTTTTTAATTACATCATTGACAAAAGGTATCAAATCTTTCACTAGTTTCTGGAGCCATTGTTATATTCCGGGCACAGTCAAAGTCTTCTTCGAAAGCGAATGAATTCACAGTTGCAAAGCCAACAGGCAAGGGCGGTTTATTTAAGCCTTTTTTATAATGACCTCCCCACGTCGCTACGCCAAATAGAAGTCCACTTAAGTGTCCTATCACCAGATGACCTTCTCCGGCCAAATAGTTGTAGCATTTTGTAAGGTTTTTATTATATTCGGCAACGTTACAGGCGCTGTAGCACGGCACGAAATACTTGTCACTGGGTGGATTTTGGTTGTAGAAATAATTGCAAAGGAAGGTGCTGCTAGTGGCGATCAATTCGTATAACGAATACTTGGTGTTGTTTGGTTTATTTGGATTATACTGTTTCTGAAACCAAATACATGTGGTAAAACAGTGTACTCATTATCACGCATAGCCTTACATTACAATGTATGTTCCAACTAGTATGTGACGTCGCCGAATCTGTGTAATACTATGCAGGGATCGGATAATCGAATCGATAAATACCTACAATTTGGCGGCGACGTTGACGTTGAGTTGAGACTTGAGAGAGAGTCGGACTCAATTCAATGATGTTAATAAAATTCCCGGGGTTTCAAAATTTACTTATATCAATATTCAATTAATTCATACTGTGGCAACTATGCATTAAGCAAATATGTACACTCATATACTTCGTTACACCTCACTTCTATTTTTTATGGATAAAGTACATTATAAGTCAAATGGAAAAATACAAGTACTATTTCAATATTACAATAAATTATAACAACCTTATCGTCATCATTCATTGAATAACAACTTTTTTGCCTGCGGAATACTCAAAAGTAGCTATAACCTAAACATAATATGGACCAATATATCTAAACTCTTTAATCTGTTATAGCTTTTTATATACTAAGACAGATGTCATATTGTTTGTTTACTTTTAAAGTTGTCACTGTCAAGCAAAGTTGTGAAAGTGAAATTGCTTCAAGAAAATTTACGAGATGAAAAAGATGACAGTTTATAAGTTGAACAAGTTAAATCAAGCTTCGAAGTCATGGTATGAAAAGATAAATGACGTTTAAACGAAAAAATAATTTTAAACGATTATCTTCTGAACCCTGTGTAACATGTCTCTGTCGGATGCTTGCAAAGAGGCTCCGTTTCTGCGCAAGTTCGCGGTACATTACAGCATTAATTAGCACAATGACAATCAGCCGGCATTGAAGTTATACACTACTTCCATGTACCACGCCAGAACCAAACACATCGACGTCAGACACAATTTAATTAGGGAAATTGTAGACCAAATGGAGGCCGTGTTGACCTAACCATTGGCAAAAGGAAAACACGACAAGTTTCTGTCTCATTTATTTGTTATGCCTAACAGGGCTTCAAATAACGTTAAAAAGTTGGTATCGATCCCACTGTGAGACAGATTTAACGTTAAGTTGTAATTAACGTTAAACTATCTACCGTTACCTATACTACTTTTTACCGGTAACAAAATGGTATCGTTACCTGCTGTGCATAAAGCTAAGTCAAAGGTATCGTTAAACGTATTTAACGTTAGTAGGTAACGTTAGTATAGCAGCTGGTAGCATCTCTCAACAGATTCTAGTGTAATTTTGTGAGCGAGTTCGATATTTAACTTTAATACAATAATTCTTTCGTATGTCCGGTTTTCCGGCTGTCCCCTCTATAGGACGCATCTCTCAACAGATTCTGGTGATATTTTGTGAGTGAGTTCGATATTTAACTATAGGGCAAAAATGCTTTCGTATGTCCGGCTGTCCGGCTGTCTCCTCTATAGGTCGCATCTCTCAACAGATTCTCGTGAAATTTTGTGAGTGAGTTCGATATTTAACTGTAGGGCCAAAATGCTTTCGTATGTCCGATTGTCCGGCTGTCCGGCTGTCCCCTCTATAGGTCGCATCTCTCAACAGATTCTCGTGAAATTTTGTGAGCGCGTTCGACATTTCAGTATAGGGCAAAAATGCTTTCGTATGTCCGGTTGTCCGGCTGTCCGGCGGTCTCCTCTATAGGGCATAAGACAAACTGTTACCTGACATCGAACAACGCAATAATACAAGATATTAATAATATTATTTGCTTTTAATTATTTCTTTAGCCAAATACGTTTGCAGTGCATATCCAAACATAATATTATTACCTACTCAAATTTCATTCCTACGACACAATATCACACACTCCGTATTCCGTCAAGTCAAACACACACACACACACACTCATACAAATACGCACACACTCACACTAACACTAGTGTTCCCGACAAACAGCGAGCAATGTAAAATGGATTAATATAGTTACCAGGGTCTGCCTGAAAACCAGCGTTGCAGTGGCCTTACTACTGTAACATTATGGTGAGATTGGTGAGGCAAGACCCTTTTTAACATCACATAATGATAACTGTAGGATTCATTTTAAATTGTATATGTCAAGTCTACTTTTAAGGTTCCCATGTAACTAGAATTGTCATGTGATGTTGAATAAAGTTTTTCTATTCTATTCTAATCTATTCAATACCCGTCCCCACTCAACTAGATAGCAAAATGTATTGTAGGGTATGTATACCTATACGATAATACGATATACAACAAGGCTCTTCACGCTCACGCACGATAGCCAGTGCTGCAGTGTACGAAATGGCAACAACGACAATCAACCAGCGCCGCGCCCGCGTGGTGCGCGCGCGTCTATCGGTAGCGCGGTGTGGCAACGTAGCATTACCGATTAAAGTAGTGTTACTTCGGTAACGATACTTGTAATGTGAATTGGGTAACGTTAACAAGCCCTGTAAAGTAACCGATAAAAGTAACGTTAGTTGGGTAATGTTACGTTAGCAAGTAACGTTAGTTTTTACTACCGGTACCTAGGTATTTTTATGATATTAACGTTAGTTAACGTTACCTATAATGGGAATTTGGTAACGTTAACAAGCCCTGTGCCTAATAAGTGAGATGTAGGTTTCTAAGTAGTGTACTAGTATAGAACTAGTTTCATATATCCGTTTCATATTTCGTTTGGAGTTGTTTTACTGTTTTATATGTTACGGATTAATTTATACTGTTTCTACTTTTTTACTACTGTGTTGTTTTGTTCTAAGGACAGCAGATGTGTCACTTTATTTGTGTTGACGTCGGGTTTATATTGGTTCGCGAGGGTGACAGTGGTGGACCATATATGGAGTTCGTATATGGACCACTATATTTAAACTCTTTAATCTGTTTTAGCTTTTTATATACTAAGAAAGGTGTAATATTGTTAATCTATTGATATAAATCTATTGATAAGGCACTACGTGCGACCCGAACTCACAAATGTAATCAAACAATATTACAATCCATGAATCCATGGAACTGAAAATGTGTTCAAAATGGATATCCACATTCTTGTGACGTGTTGTACAATCCTGGAACTAATTTTATATATTTTTTTTAAGAAGGCGAATCGATACCTGCATAACATCTTCCGGGAATATATATCTATCCGATTATCCGACTCCTGATGATAAGTATATTACTCTACTCATGTTTCTGGCAGAGATCTTGCACATCATGGTCATAATGGCTGGTCCGTTATAGATCGTCGTCAGTATAGTGCGGATTCTTTTTCTAGACCGAATCCACTTCTCTTTGTGCCTAGTTAACAATGCGATTGCCTTTCATTGTTAAGTGTTCAACAAAGTGATTTTATTTCATTGTTAAGTGTAACGGCTAATTGATACTGAAAAAATAGTACCTAGTAAACATCAACACTTTTTCAACCAAACAGCGACTTTATAGTAGTTTAAGTAGAGGACCACATTTAAAAAAATTGTATTTAAAACAATTGAGTCGCTATTCGAGTAAAGTATTTATTAAACACTACTTCATATCTAAGCAGATGATCATATTTTCTCACTTTTATATGTAAATTTACTATGTACTGCTATGTTAAGTAAGGAAACTATAGGTATAGTTTAATATAATACCTTTCATTGTTAAAAAGTATTTTGTAAATGACCGATTGTTTAAAAAAAATGATCACCATTGCTATATTTTGCGAGACATATTTTGAATTTAAAACAATTGAGTCGCTGTTCCAGTAAAGTATTTATTAAACATAGCCTTTTCATTTCTTAGCGTGTGTAGTTTGTGGCGCGTTGCTATTGTGGATAATCACTTTGTTGGACTGATGATGGGTCTTAAGATCAGATCCGGTCTAGAAAAAGAATCCGCAGTATACATCTGTCAGAGGCGGCACCTCGGAGATTGAATGAATGAATAACATAATCTCACGACCGCTTTAGCATCATATATCTGAAAATCAGACCTCATTGTATCTTAATCTAGTCAGAACGGCGTTTCAAAGCACGCGATAATTTCCAATGCACAGCCTTAAAGCCCAATATCACACAAACGGACCATTAAGTTGAAAAATGGTTTCTGCTGTGGTTGCAATCTTTCTGAATCGATTGTCTAATAGTTGCTGGAAACTGTGCTAGAACCGCCGCGTGAGGATAACCTACCAGACAAACCGCTTCGGGTAGAATCTCAGACAATATTTAAATTTGCTCAGAGTAAAGATTCCTAGAAGCCTTTTACATAGAGTATAAATTTCTACACAGGAGCTATTGCCACACTAAGGGACGGAAAGCAGCTAAATTAACAACTGGCCTTAAAATGGCTGACGGGTTACCATGCCTACTTCATTTGGCCGGGTATTGGTTAATTTGGCACAACCTCATACGTTAGTTGCGGCAAGTAAGTGAAAAGTGTAACTATGACAACCAGAATGCATAATATATCCCTTTCTGCCACACTTATTGAGATTTGTATACTACCATCTCGCTCGATCGTGGTATTATTACCATAGCTCGTCCTGAGTTTTTAAGATCCATGTTGGAGACGCTATACGTGTGCCACCGTAAGAGATAGAAAGCTACGCTTTTATGCAGCTTAATAAAGACCATTTTTTTTTCAGTTAGATGCTGCCTACCATAACCCTGACCTAGCAACCTAATTAATTTGGGAGGGTAATGGTTTGTTTGCCACAAGCTGTTAATAATTCGATTGCGGCAAAAGTACGTATTTACATATTTAAATCTCACCTCCGAGTCCTCACCTACGTAGCCTACTACCATTGTGTTCCACCAGTCAGCCAATTTAACGTGCCACAAAAATGTTTCTTCGTCACCCGTAGCTATTCGACGCTCCTTATAGTAAGACTTTATTATATGCCATGGTTTCGTGAAATTCTTGCTGACGACGATTAGTCCAAGGTCATGGAACATAGCTTTAGTTGGCTTGGAGGGCAACACGAACGCTAGGGGCTGGAGCGCTACATCTTGATAATACACCCTCGTGTAATACACTTTTGCGCTGTAAAAAAACAGTTCACGTTAGAGGCTCTAATCATAAGCATCATCACCCTCGAAAGACGTCCACTGCTGCACATCGGCCTCCCCCAAAGAGTTTCACAACATAGAGGCTTTACTCACAGGCAATTTGCTTTAAGACTGACCAAGGTCATTGTGTTATTTGGGCCACATGACGACGCGGCTACCGGAACTTCGTTCGTGTATCACCCTCTCTATCTCTCGAATAGCAACTGCGACAAAGTTAGATACACGAATGAACGCAGCTTGAAGGCCGAAGGAACTGATTAAAACATTTAGTGGCCGAGACAGATTGTTCCGATAGCTCAATTGGTTAGTAGCGACGGGCCATGAATGCCTGTGGACGTGGTTCGTATCCGGCTCGAAGCATAACTTAAAAAAAAAACCTTTTTTTTTAATTTCGTTAGCAGCCTTACTGCTTAATACAGAATTAACGCAGCGTGTGTTTCGAAGTAGCAGCGATCCTCCCAAGCCTAAATAGCTATGGGCGTTGGGTCGGAAAGGTTCTCGAGTGGTGACTTCGTGACGGCAGGCGTAGACCCCCAAAAGGTGGACTGATGACCTGGTAAAGGTCGCGGTAGTCCGCTGGATGCGGCTGGCGCAGGACCGGTCATTGTGGCACCCTTTGGGGGAGGGCTATGTCCAGCAATGGACGTCTTTCGGCTGATATGATGATAATGAGGGCTACTCATCAGAGCGAAGTTGTGAGATAGCAACAAGGAAACATCTTGTTGCTATGAGTATAGAGAGCTCTCTACTCGCATCTCCGTCAACATGCGATCGATGGTCATGACGATCGAGGTCACATTGTTTGTCGTCCAAGAAGGTTACCTTCAGTCGTAGAGTACCACCATAAGGGACGGAAAGGGTCTTTCGCAGCTGAATTTAGAACTGGTATTAAAATGGCTGACGGCTTACCATAAACAACCTACTTAATACTTAACATATTGACGTTACATAGACTTATTGCATGCAATATAGTTAATAATAATAATAGTCGATAAGTTTCAGTGACAATGTTTAATACAATGTGTATGCACTTTAGTTAAGTATATTGCTATATACCCTAACAGAGTTCATGTGAACGCTAGCTGTAAAAAGCATTTTGTAAGACCTTTATCCACTCACTTGCTTGTGGCAACCACAGTTGCCAATTTCGCGCACCCCTAAACTGATGGTGGCATCTGTGGTTGCCAAGCGTAGTATGGGCACCTTTGATAGATTTGTATACTACCATCTCGCTCGGTCGTGGTATTAATATAGCTCCAGCTGTAGAAACCTATACTCTACACTTATCTGATGCAAGTCGCCGGAACACCTCGTAAAATATAAATGAATGAATGAAATCCCAAACAATCCCTACATTGATATCATCATCGGTATAACTCCGCATTCGACAAGTGTACATTCAACAATACTTTACGGACCATAACCCTAACAACGTCTTGGTCCTTCCCTCCATGGCCCTTTTCCCATTTTGGGTTTGAGTTGGAAAACTTAACGTGGAACCGGGACACCGTACGGCCTGAGAGCACGCTCCGCTACGAGTTGGTGGAGCATCCATATAAATTGCATTTGTTTTGTGCGCCTCCACTAAGGCCGTACACCAAGATAAGGAATAGTAGAACTGAGTTTACGTTTTACTTAACCTAGTCCACCTTGGTCCAATGCGAACGCAATACTTCTAACTGCCATTGGCAGCATATTGCCAAGATAACACTCGATAATGACACTTGATGCATTCTAAATCCAAGTACCTGCACAACCACTACCTCTCTGCGAAGAGTAGGGAATTCAATAACCGATCATATTAAGGCCAAGGAAATTATCGGTTAAACACTAGAAAACCACTAGACAATTCTGACAAAATATGGCGACAAAATGCACGCACTCATTTATTTAAAAATGCCAAAGCAGTGTAATTCGAGTTTCACTGTAAAGGCACCTCTAGAATCAAACCACAGCTAAGAAGCATTGAGTGCACGCACTGTTTTCGGCTATTTTAAACAATTATCCAATGATTGACCACTGAGGCCTCTCACAGACTGGAGCGGCCTGCGGTGGCTGTCAATTTTATACCTTTTTCATGATACTGGGTTCAAGACTGTTGGTGGTACACCCAATTTCCATAAAAAAGTGCCCATGATCCTTTACTCCCTTACTTCCTACTGACAAATTTACTATGGTCCGCCGCGGCTAGAGGGGTAACCACGTAACCGCTCACTTGATTTCGGATTATAAAAAAGGTATAGCCTAAATTGCTTTAAATTTTTCTTTATCAGAGAAGTCCATACTTCACTTGGCAACCACAGTTGCCACTATCAGTATAGGTGTGCGTGAAATTGGCAACTGTGGTTGCCACAAGCAAGTGAGTGGGTAACGTTCCGAACGCGCGTTAGGACAATTTAACCGTCATTTTTCCGTATAAAAAGTGACATTACATAGATCTACCTGACGTGCGTACAGTGCTTTACGTGATCGACCGGCAGGCCGCGCCAGTGTGATATGGGCTTAAAACTGTAGGTACCGACTCAGTTGTCAGTCACAGAAATAATGTAGGAAACTTAATTTATTTTGATATTTTAAGTATAGAAAAGTATAACCGAAAATAACCTTAACCGGTTATTCAACATTCCAAAATCCGGTTGTGAAATTTTAGTTTTTCTTAGTTTTGGTTAAAACCGGTTTGCATTTCCTAGCCAAGATCACCCTACTTAGAAGAGAAAAGAAGAGAGAACTTACTTTAAGAGGCAGGTGGCCGCTGTGACGAATATCCTCTTCTCGATGCAAGCGGCGCTGCAGATCACAGGCGCGGTGTCTTCGGGCGTGGCGACGACGCGGGCTATCCATGGATACGTAGTCTTATTTGTCACTAGCGTTGCGTTAATTTGTTTCGTTGTTAGCACCCCGAAAACTGAAATTACGAGATTTTTGAACATTGAAGCACATAACTACTTAATTTTGGCGGTTAATAGTTTGTTTTACCACAAGCTAATATTATAACCCGATTGCGACGACCAAAAAAATTTGAACTATCTACGACAAAGACAAAAAAATACATATCTCTCTCTATCACACTTGTTGTGATTTGTATGTGACCATCTCGCTCGGTACTGTCGGTAGTTGAAGTGGTATTAGTCACAGAAATATATCAAGATATAAGGAATAAGTGTATGTACTTCGCGTGGCGAAATGATGACACGGTGTCACCATTGCTCGCCGCGAACTTCAGTCTGCTCCCGAACGCGGCCTGCGTGCGACGTCACATTTTAAAAATTAAATGGTTGTTTGCGCAATAATTCGTTGCTCAAACACGTCCAATAAAGGTGGAGCTGTTAATCGAGTTATTTTCTTTTATTGGTAAGTACAATTTCTCCTTAAATATCTGTTATTAATTAAAAAACCATTTATTTCATTATTTTCATCAAAACAGAAGCGGGCGATTGTGTGCCAACGCCAGTTTTCCATTGCGGCTTTAATTTGACGAGCCAGACTTGGTGTGCGTTTAAAACCAGTGATGTAAAAATAAGCTATTCAAACTGTCGAGTCATGTTCAAGGTAGATTTCTCATTTTTTCTGTCGAAAGTAAGAATAGTGCTGTACACTGCGATTTTCTTACTCGATTATTATAATCGTTTTTTAAAACAGAGGAAATGATAATTACGTTCTTATATTATTATGCAGCTTTATAATGTACGTAGTGCAAAGCAAATATTATTAACAAATATTTATTTCAGTTTTCCGAATGATCCTGAAATGAAAAATAAATGGATTGAAGCAACTGGTCGTAAAAAATGGTTTCCTACATTTCTGGTTTCCTTCAGGCCATTATGTACGGTATCTGGTCACATATTTAGAGGACTTATGACATAGCTCGGCCAGTGATTGAAGTGTAGCGTCCGTGAGCAGGAACGTAAGCAATCCATTCAGAATTTTGTTCAGGATGCTTAGGGACTGAACATATTAAAAGTCTCGACCAGTTCTTTCCTTGTATAATGTAAAAAAACTAAGCCCTTATTATTTTTACTATTTTTCATTACCTCTGTTGATTCTTATTATCATTTCCTCTGTCGGTTCTTATCGATATTATGAATCGATACAAAATAAACCTACTAGTTATTGCAACTGCCGCGTGCTAATCGATGTTGACGAATCGATGTCGCGCGGCTTATGTTTCCCGTCACTAAATTACGCTCGTGACGTCCTACGCAAAGGTCCTACGCAAAATGTCACACGCTTTGTTCCCATACTAATCGACGAGCTCTTTCCTTCTATCTAGATATAGTTCTGTGGTATTAGTATTACCGTGACAAGTCCGAGTTAATCTTGGCTGCGGAAATAAAACTAGTATGGCCAACGTCAAAGATCTACTGCTATGTTAACACTCGTAAACTTTACTACATTGTTATTTAACGCGAAAAATATATACATATCTTTGACAACGACTACCTACACGCAATGAGAAGGAAGGGCGAGTCGTCGTGAACGATAGATCTATCTATACTAAATGTAATAAAAAAAATATTGTCTATGTGTAATCTATTCTTGCAATTAAGAGGTAAAGTTTGTAAAATGTACGTTGCAGCTTTAAAAGTTTTATTTAAGGCCAAACATTATATCACGAGTAGACCTACTACTACGTCTACTGTATACAGAATAGAACTTCGTCGGGGTGATATTGACTGATAGTAAAAGAAGCATATTTTTATGAAACACTGCTCTTTTTTAGCTCGACTGCTTAACTCCAATACTTGCCTGCGCGGCCCGCAGGCCGGGCCGGACTAAAGGTGGTTTTCCACCGACGAGGCGAGGCGGGGCGTGGATGGGCGAGAATTGAAATTAGTATGGGACTTACTACCTATTTGCTCTGAGCGCGCGCCGGTGGAAAACCACCTTTAGCCTACCGCACGGTGTCGCCCGCGCCCCGTTATCGAGGGCTGAGTTAAACGGTTGACCTATAGTATGCAGTTTGCAAAGAAATATAAACTAGTCCCGATTTTCTGTGGTCATGTGGCGGCAATCTTTTTTATCCATATATACCCGCAGCCGTTGGGGCAGAAAGGTTCTCGAGAAGCGACCACGTATGGACCGACAAGGTGGAATGATGACCTGGTAAAGATCGCTGGAGTCCGCTGGATGTGGGTGGCGAAGGACCGGTCCTTGTGGCACTCTTTAGGAGAGGCCTATCTCCATCGGTGGATGCCTTTCGGCATCAGTTGATGACGATAACCCACAGTCCAATAGCGTCTATATTTAAGTCGTAGCAAAAATAAGTAGAAACGTGATGTTTTCTGAGTTTTATTGTTAATTTTGATGGTACTCGTAATTAATGTAATAATAATTTTATATACAGTTTCGTACTACCAAAGTACGCAGAATTCATCATCATTATATCATATCAGCTGTAAAACGTCCTCTGCTGGACATAGGCCTCCCCCAAAGAGTGCCCAAATTATCGGTCCTGCGCCACCCGCATCCAGCGGACTCCCGTGACCTTTACCAGGTCATCAGTAGATTCTTAGTGTTTCTGTTCCCTATTTTCGTCTGTATATATACCTACAGGTAATAGTTAAATTTATTTAGAATTAAGAAAAACATTCGAACATCATTATTAGGTACTACTCTGACATTCCTCTAAAGCATAACATCAATGTTTGAATAGGCCAGTTCAGTATGCTTACTTGATAATGAAGCATTCGGGTTTTTCGGTATCTCCGTTGGTGTATTAGTGATCTCTGGACTATTTTTTCTCAACCACGGCGAAAGAGAGGCAGACCTTTCAGGTAAATATTTTTCAATGTATACCGCCGATGCACGATGAAAGCGATTCCGGAATGGTGGTCTACGGAATGGTGGTGGTCCAAGTGTAGTCCTCCCAAATTGTGTTCGGGATCGTGTATGGAGCCCGTATCGTGGACGATAATCTATTTGGTTGTCATAAGTGTACGCCATGGACATTATTAACAAGCCCATAAAAATAAAAAGAGCTTCCATTTTTTTTATCAAACTGCTAGAAATGAATAAATTGTGTATTACGTACGTTGCTTAAAGTAAAAAAATACACATAATCTAGAAAGCATTGCAATACAAATCAATTCCAATAGAAATATAATAGTCACCGAACTCTTTAAAAACTAAAATAAAACAACACATAAAAATAATATCATTGCTTTAAATTGCAAAACAAAATCGATTTCATTAAAAAATATAATGAGTGATATGTTGTAAAACCAATAAATAAACGATTTTTCGAACTTTATTTGTTCATTTTTCTTTTGAAAATAATTGTCCTATGGGTATATTTATTGGAAAATCTTTTTTTATATAACATTTATTGTCTGTGAACAGGACAGTGAAATGGACATATATTTAGTTAATGCCCAGGGTTACCTGTTCTTTTAACACTAAATTTAATAACCAAAAGACCAACATTTGAGAGGGGGGAATTTGGAAAATCGTTTTAAACACCCATAATATTTTTGAACAAGCTATCCAACGATACCCCACACACACTATGGGTTTACCGTGACGTTTAGGTGTAGAGGAGGTACCCAAAAATGTTTTCTTTTCGGCGTGATTGATTTATTATACTCATACCGAAATACAGTTTTCTAGTAGTAGTAGTTACTGAGCTAAGCCGAAGACGGACGGACAGACGGACGGCCAGACGGACATGGCGAAACTATAAGGGTTGTTGACTACGGAACCCTAAAAAGACACGCACCCGAGTTCTACACCTCACAGAGGCACTAGTAATACTGCACAATGATTATGTTTGCCCTCGCATCGTATTGATATAATATCCTACACACTTACATGCATAAACTCACGCCCGTATTAACAAAAGGGGTAGGCAGAGCACTTGAGATATAGTTTTAAAGTCTACCATATATATTAGGTAGGTACCTACTTCATCGTACCCGCAGCGGTAATTCATTTTCTGAAACAGCGCCTGTGATGGGGATGGGACGCGGAAGTCAAAGGGCGGGTATTAACAGATAAGTTGCCTCTCAGTTACGAGTAAGAGGTTGACCTATAGAAGGAATGTTTTGGGAACGGATTTTTTATATTATAATGAATGGAATTCATTATGACGTAAAAAATATCTTCTTGTGTACGGATTTTGTGGAAAACATTTTGAAACTGACTTTTGGGAGACGGATATATACGAAATTCCATGCGTAAAATGGCCAGACTTACGCTAATCATAGATGACAAGTAAATCTAGGTCGTTATGCTAATTTCTAGGAGCGAAACAAGAGACCGGTATGGTGCGGTTGGTCAATTGACCAAGGTTTAGCGCGCCACTTTCGGAGCGCGTATAATCTAATATCTTAATTTTTACCGGACTGCCTCAGAAGCAGGGTTATGGTTTTCGAGGAGGGTTATGTAAATTCAATTTCACGGGCTACAGTGAATTCCTCATAATCGAGTGAGTGGCATGGGCTTTAATATTTGAAAAAAGCAGTTGGGTATTTGCAATTTCTTGTTGCTGTAGTGGAGAAATGCTACCTAAAAGTTGTCTGGAAGAGATCGCTCTATATCAATAAGACCGCCTGTTGTTAACCTCTACAGAGTGTACCAAAAATGGGGTGTGAACCGATCAAGGGCATAACGGGTACGGTGTTCTGATAAGAAAAAACAAAAAGATTTTTTTTACCCATTTGTTTTATGGAGCAGGTCGCCCCAGTCTGCCAACGCTCCATGCAAATGTAAAAAAATAAGTATTTTTTTTCCTCTTAGTTTTTTCTTATCAAGACACGATACCTGTTGTACCCTTGATCGGTTCACACCCCATTTTTAGTACACTCTGTTTGTTTAAGTTTTTATGTCTATTTGATCCATGTTTTGAGGTGCGCAATAATAGTTCATTGTTGTTAAGGCTAGAAAGTAGGCTACCTCGAAGGAGACGAGTCCATCTATTGCACTTTTGGCCGAGGCATTACATAGTGCTTTTCACGCCTACTGCGAGGAAATTGCAAATAATTATAAGTCAAAATTAAGTAAGTACCTACACAATCAATCAATAAGACCGCCTGTTGTTAACCTCTACAGAGTGTACTAAAAATGGGGTGTGAACCGATCAAGGGCATAACGGGTACGGTGTTCTGATAAGAAAAAACAAAAAGATTTTTTTTACCCATTTGTTTTATGGAGCAGGTCGCCCCAGTCTGCCAACGCTCCATGCAAATGTAAAAAAATAAGTATTTTTTTTCCTCTTAGTTTTTTCTTATCAAGACACGATACCTGTTGTACCCTTGATCGGTTCACACCCCATTTTTAGTACACTCTGTTTGTTTAAGTTTTTATGTCTATTTGATCCATGTTTTGAGGTGCGCAATAATAGTTCATTGTTGTTAAGGCTAGAAAGTAGGCTACCTCGAAGGAGACGAGTCCATCTATTGCACTTTTGGCCGAGGCATTACATAGTGCTTTTCACGCCTACTGCGAGGAAATTGCAAATAATTATAAGTCAAAATTAAGTAAGTACCTACACAATCAATCAATAAGACCGCCTGTTGTTAACCTCTACAGAGTGTACTAAAAATGGGGTGTGAACCGATCAAGGGCATAACGGGTACGGTGTTCTGATAAGAAAAAACAAAAAGATTTTTTTTACCCATTTGTTTTATGGAGCAGGTCGCCCCAGTCTGCCAACGCTCCATGCAAATGTAAAAAAATAAGTATTTTTTTTCCTCTTAGTTTTTTCTTATCAAGACACGATACCTGTTGTACCCTTGATCGGTTCACACCCCATTTTTAGTACACTCTGTTTGTTTAAGTTTTTATGTCTATTTGATCCATGTTTTGAGGTGCGCAATAATAGTTCATTGTTGTTAAGGCTAGAAAGTAGGCTACCTCGAAGGAGACGAGTCCATCTATTGCACTTTTGGCCGAGGCATTACATAGTGCTTTTCACGCCTACTGCGAGGAAATTGCAAATAATTATAAGTCAAAATTAAGTAAGTACCTACACAATCAATCAATAAGACCGCCTGTTGTTAACCTCTACAGAGTGTACTAAAAATGGGGTGTGAACCGATCAAGGGCATAACGGGTACGGTGTTCTGATAAGAAAAAACAAAAAGATTTTTTTTACCCATTTTTTTATGGAGCAGGTCGCCCCAGTCTGCCAACGCTCCATGCAAATGTAAAAAAATAAGTATTTTTTTTCCTCTTAGTTTTTTCTTATCAAGACACGATACCTGTTATACCCTTGATCGGTTCACACCCCATTTTTAGTACACTCTGTTTGTTTAAGTTGTTATGTCTATTTGATCCATGTTTTGAGGTGCGCAATAATAGTTCATTGTTGTAAAGGCTAGAAAGTAGGCTACCTCGAAGGAGACGAGTCCATCTATTGCACTTTTGGCCGAGGCATTACATAGTGCTTTTCACGCGTACTGCGAGGAAATTGCAAATAATTATAAGTCAAAATTAAGTAAGTACCTACACAATCAATCAATAAGACCGCCTGTTGTTAACCTCTACAGAGTGTACCAAAAATGGGGTGTGAACCGATCAAGGGCATAACAGGTACGGTGTTCTGATAAGAAAAACAAAAAGATTTGTTTTTACCCATTTTTATTATGGACCAGGTCGCCCCAGTCTGCCAACGCTCCATCCAAATGAAAAAAAAAAAGTATTTTTTTCCTCTTAGTTTTTTCTTATCAAGACACGATACCTGTTATACCCTTGATCGGTTCACACCCCATTTTTAGTACACTCTGTTTGTTTAAGTTGTTATGTCTATTTGATCCATGTTTTGAGGTGCGCAATAATAGTTCATTGTTGTAAAGGCTAGAAATCAGGCTACCTCGAAGGAGACGAGTCCATCTATTGCACTTTTGGCCGAGGCATTGCATAGTGCTTTTCACGCCTACTGCGAGGAAATTGCAAATAATTATAAGTCAAAATTAAGTAAGTACCTACACAATTAAAAATCATAATAAGCGCGGGGCGGCCCGGGGCCCTGAGATTGAGCGAATAACCCACCCCAGCTTTGAAGCCTGAATTCTGACCATCTTTTGCCACATTTTCGAGCAGTGGCATGAAAAGAGTATTTGTATTGTATTGGGTTTATTGAAATTCTTTCTATTTCACTTGTTTTTTAATTACATCATTGACAAAAGGTATCAAATCTTTCACTAGTTTCTGGAGCCATTGTTATATTCCGGGCACACTCCAAGTCTTCTTCGAAAGCGAACGAATTCACAGTTGCAAAGCCAACAGGTAAGGGCGGTTTATTTAAGCCTTTTTTATAATGACCTCCCCACGTCGCTACGCCAAATAGAAGATGAGTATTCCCCCCTATCACCAGGTGACCTTCTCCGGCCAAGTGCTGGTAGCATTTTGTAAGGTTTTGATTATATTCCAAAATGTTACAGGCGCTGTAGCATGGCACGAAAAACTTGTCACTGGGCGGGTGTTTGTTGTGAAAATAATTGCAAAGGAAGGGGCTGCTTATGGTAGTCAATTCGTATAGCGAGTACACGGTGTTGTTCGCTTTATTTGGATGATACTCTTTCTGAAACCAAAGACATGTGAAACAGTGTACTCTAATTACCACGCATAACCTTACATTATAATGTATGTATGTTCCAACTAGTATGTGACGTCGCCGGATCTGTGTAATACTTTGCAGGGATCTGATAATCGGATCGATAAATACACTTTGGCGGCGACGTTGACATTGAGTTGTACGGAGACGGACTCAATTCGATTATGTTAGTAAAATTCCCGGGACTTCAAAATTTACTTAAACTTTATGTATTTATAATGGATAGAGTACATTATAAGTCAAAAGAAAAAGAAAAATACATTTTCATTATTAAAACAAATGATAACATACATACATACACACATTCACGCCTTTATTCCCAAAAGGGGTAGGCAGAGCACATGAAACTTATGCTCCAGCGCCACTTTTAGCATAACTGTGGGTATAAAAGATCGAAAAAATGTGATATTGCAGTGATAGATTCACAGCACACTTCAACCCTGCTCCCTTAGTCGACTTTTACGACACCCATGAGAAGAAAGGCGGTGGTGAAATTCTAACCCGTGACCAACCAAATGATAACAACATCATTATATCCTTCATCTGAATAACAACTATTATTTACAGAATTTTCCAAACTTGCTATCGTATTTGCAAGGTACATAAAACATTCTTGTGACGTGTTGTACAATGCTTGAACTAATATTATCAAAATATTTTTTTTAGAAGGCGTCGAATCGATACTTGCGTAACATTTTCCAGGAATTTGCCAAATTTAGGCATTTATCTATCCGATTATCTGATCCCTGATGATGAGTATAGCACTCTAGGTACTCACGTTTCTGACAAGGACCCCGCACATCAAGGTCATTATCGATGGTCCGTGATGGATCGTCGTCAGTATAGTGCGGATTCTTTTTCAAGACCGATTTCACCTTCTCTTTGTGCCTAGTTAACAATGCGTTTGTCTTCCATTGTTAAGTGTTCAACAAAGCGATTGTATTTTATTGTTAAGTGTAATGACTAATTTATTATGTAAAATAAACGTACCTAGTAAACATCAACACTTTTTTAACCAAAAGACGGCTTTATGTCTAAGGAGAGGAGGTCCATATAAAAAATACTATTTAGCGATGGTGACCATAATTTGTATTTTTTTTAATTGTTTTCAATAGAGTCGGTATTCGAGTAAAGTATTCATGACCTTTTCATTTGGAAGCGTTTGCGGCACGTGGCTATTTTGGCTAATTGCTTTGTTGGACTGATGAGTCTTAAGATCAGATCCGGTCTAGATAAAGAATCCGCACTATACATCTGTCGGAGGCGGGATCTCGGAGAATGAATGAATGAATGTCTATGAGACAATCCGTTCACATTATTAATTCATTACGTCGGTGGCTAGACGACACAATGAATAAACTGACATACTATAGAGAAATACCTTGGTGTCAGGGAAAACAAACCGGTTTTAACCGAAACCGAAGAAACCAGTTATAACCGATTATTAGGACAAAATTTCAGAACCGGGTTTCGGAGTTTTGAAAAACCGGTTACGGATATTTACGTTTATACGGATTCGTTAAGCAAAAAGAATATCAGTCTATCATATAAAAATATGAGAATATTCTAGGATTCCGAAAAATGCGGACAAAGTAGGCATGTTTGACGGTACTTTATATTATTAAAATAAATTTAGTTCCTGATATTATTTCTGTGATTTTGACAAATAAGATTAAGAGTCTTAGTGGTGATTTATTGGATAGCTGCTTAAAACAAGCGATAACAGTGTGCTCATGCTTGTTAGTTGTGGTTTGACTCGAGAGGTGCATGTATACACTCTGGGGACCCATTTTTGACTTTCGAGCGCTCGATTCTTTCACTCGAAAACTGTAAAAAATTACGAAATGCTATTTTGAAATGACGATAGAAAATTTAACAACCTGCGGTATTGACCACTCGTATTCAATTCTATCGGTAGAAAGTAAGTGCCTGTGATTATGACACTACAATAGCATTTACTTTTATTTAATTTTCGAGCGCTCGAAAGTCAAAAATCGGCCCCCAGTACTGAAACTCAAACTACGCAGCTTTTGCTTTTATCTATAAATGAAAGCGTGTATTTGGGATGCCACGTTGTTTGTGTTAAACCGATAATTTCCATTACATTAAATTGTCAAAACTCCTTGCGTTTAACATTCATTCACCATAACCGAAATCATAACATGTTATGAAATATGACCGGTTGGTTATTGCATTCTCTACTCGGTGTGCAATATCATAGTCGGAGACGGTGAAGAGCGCTTCGACTCGCAGATCCGGCAACTAGACCTTTGATTGGTTGGAAACTTGCTTAGCATCATATTTCAAAAGCATCTATTTTTAACCCCCGACGCAAAGAGAGGGGTGTTATAAGTTTAACGTGTCTGTGTATCTGTCTGTGGCATCGTAGCTCCCAAACGAATAGACCAATTTGAATGCGGTTTCTTTTATTCGAAAGCTGATGTAATTCCGAGTGTTCTTAGCCATGTTACATGAAAATCTGTTTAGTCGTTTTTGAGATATTAGACTTTGAAATGAAAATGTCGGGGGTTTTTCAACTTTCCTAATTGCTCTTACGCGCGGCTTCCATCTCAATGTTTCAGAGGCATAGGGAAAAATACTAGAGAAGATAAGGGTGCGCATATATCTGACTGGTGTTGCGGTAGATGTTCCCGTTCCTCCATATCTTTTCCAAGCGCTTTACTGCTGTTTTAGCAATTTGAGATCTTCGGTTGGAGATCTGTGAGCCCAAGTGTTTCCAAGACAAACTCTTCTACCAAGTTCAACTAGTCAATTACGTAACGTACGCGCGTCAGGTAGATCTAATTGCACATTTTTGTATGAGAAAATTACAGCTGAATTGTCCTAACGCTCGTTCGAAACGTTACGTATTTAGCGCTCAGGTAACGCAGTTCCCCTGTCCTCTGCCTCAACCCATCCCTGTCTATGAACATCAACTTCGATTTTTCCTATCAACGTGGAGACTATATTGTGCACTGATCAATTCGACTGTTTTTAGAAGTAAGCTCAGCCCCATTGACGCCTATTATTATTATTATCCTATTTTAGACAGGCAGCTGACGCGGATACGTCTAAATCATAGTTCACTTGGCACAGGTTCCCACTGCTTTAGATAGTCTGTCGAGTCTGTTTTTAAACTGGTTAACACTTCTAGCGTTCACTACTTCCGAGGGTAATTTGTTCCATGTATTTACTATTCGATTTGAGATTAAGTTTTTGCTGATGTTTGTTAGCATTTATTTGCTAACAATTTAAAGTTGTGTCCTCTCGTGCGTGTGTTTGTATTTCGAGTGAACAGGTCGCTCAGTTCTGGACAGTCGTAACAGCCATTTAAGATTTTAAAAGTCTCAATCAGTTGCCCCCGTTCACGTCTCTTTTCGAGTGTTGTTAAGCCTAATTTGTGTAGTCTTTCTTCGTAAGGCAATGATTTGAGCCGTGTGGGAATTTTGGTGAATCTTCCCTGCACTTTTTCTATCATCTCAATGTCTTTCTTGAAGTATGGGTTCCATATCTGAAAACCATATTCCAGAATAGGTCTCACATATGTTTTACCCATACTCTCATTTGATACTCATTATTAGTGTGTAACTGCAATATTCGCAGATCTTTCATGTGTGCGTAAGCCTGGCCATTTTTAAACACGGTATTTCGTATAGACAACATATCTACCTCTTTTTATATTACATCATTGACTGCACTCTATTAAAACGCGGTCGGCTTACGCATCTGTTGCGATGACGCGCCGGCCCGTTCGGTGGGAATCATACATAAACCTAACCTAGCCTAGCAACCTAATTAATTTGAGAGGGTAATGGTTTGTTTCCCACAACCTCTTACTAATTCGATTGTGGCAAACAAAGATAGGATTAGTCGATAATAGCTATGGTGCCACACATTGCTATACAGTCTCGTTGACATTGTAATAGTTGGACAGACTTTAATCGCTAGTTCATATTTGAATCTCACCTCCGAGTCCTCACCAACGTAGCCTACTGTCCGTGTGTGCCACCATCCGTGTAAATATTTAGTCATCCACATAAACGTGTCTTCATACAGCGCGTTCTTTAACCAATTAGAATGCACCTTATAATACGACTTTACTATTTTCCATGGTTTCGTGAAATTCCTGTTGACGACGATCAGTCCAAGGTCATGGAACATAGCCTTAGTTGGCTTGGAGGGCAACACGAACGCTAAGGGCTGGAGCTCCACATCTTGATAATGCACCCTCGTGTAATAGACTTTTGCCCTGTAAGAAACAGTTCGCGTTAGGCTCTATTCACAGGCAATCGACTTTAAGGCTGATCTAGACAATTGTGCCACGTGACGATGCGGCTGCCGTGAGTCGATTCTGCTTCGTTCGTTTATCACCCTCTTTATCGCTCGAATCGCAAGTGCGATAGAGTTAGATACATTTTTTTTTCACTTACCATGTCGAAAATGCACTTATCGTGTTATACAACAAATATGGAAGAAAAAAATAACAAAGATGTGTCCTAAAACTGACCAAAGTGTGGCACGTGTACTGTAGTAGCGACAGCTTGTTCTATTGTTAATGCAAAATGTTATAACCTACGTGACGATAACAATAAAACAAAAGATGTCGGTAATGGTTGGACTAAGTACTTTTTGACATTTTAAGTAAAACAAACTATACAGGAACGAACGCAGTTTGAGTTTCGCAGTAGCCGCTCAGAGCGTAGTTGTGAGACAGCAACAAGCAAACAGCGTGTTTCTACGAGTATAGTACTCTACACACATAGCACCCAGACATAAACTTATCACCACGTATCAACACTGTAAATGACAAAATAAATGTATTAAAATGTTCAGTAACAAAAACCGGCCAAGTGCGTGTCGGGCCACGCGCAGTGTAGGGTTCCGTAGTTGCCTGCCTGTCTTAGTTACATCGACGTGCGGTGCGGTTGCATCGGCCGAATTTGTACGAAAATTCCAAGTACACATTAAGTTGGTCGACTATTACTCGGTAACTACTTATCTACTTGTCCATGATAGTTTTCCTTTCAAATTCATTATATGTACTACTACCACGAATTTTTTCACATCCCCAGTTATAGCCATTTAGCCGGCAAGGGGGGGGGGGCACAAATGACTCGAACAAAAATTTGGGTTTAAAGCCCAATATCACGCAAAGGAATCACTGATTTGAAAAATGGTTTTAAAAAACCATAATAATTTTGAACGAGCTATCCAACGATAATCCACACCTTGGGTTTAACGAAAAAAAAATTACATCCCCGCTTTAGGAAATAAGGTGAGGTACACAAAAAAAATGTTTTTTTCAACACTATGGTACAATTTTGTTGGCGTGCTTGATTTATATGTCGCAGAGAAATGCCCAAAACAGAGATTTGAACAAATCTCTAAGGGATATGATCAAATCGAAGCAGGATGTTAAAATGGCGAACAACAAGTGTGCGAACAATAATACTTTACGGACCATACCACCAACGTCTGGCTGTCCTTCCTCCCATGACCCTCATTTGGGTTGGAGTTGGAAAGCTTAAGATGAAACCGGGATACCGTTTGTGTCCTGATAAAACAAATGCTATTTATATTCCACGCCCCGTTCGGAGCCTGGCACTTAGGCCGTAGCCACTAAGATGAGGAATGGTAGAACTTACTTTTCTTTTCACTTAACCGAGTTCATCTTGGTCGAATGCGAACGCAATGCCTTAACCGGTTATTCAACATTCCGAAACCCGGTTGTGTTTCTTGGGTTTCGGTTAAATGCGGTTTGCATTCCCTAGCCATGAGTGCCCAACTTAGAAGAGAAGAGAGATAACTTACTTCAAGAGGCAGGTGGCCGCTGTGACGAATATCCTCTCCTCGATGCAAGCGGCGGTGCAGATCACAGGCGCGGTGTCTTCGGGCGTGGCGACGACAAGGGCTATCCATGGATACGTAGTCTTACTTTCCACTAGCGTTGCGTTAATTTGCTTCGTTGTTAGCACCCCGAAAACTGAGAGTACAAGATTTTTAAACAGTGGAGCACCTTGTTACCTGTCTTCTTAATGTTGGCGGTTAATTGTTTGTTTACCACAAGCTCATATTTACCCGATGGCAAGGACCAAAAAAATTAGAACTATCTATGACAAAGACAAAAAATGGGTTACCTATCTGAAACACTAAACTTTTTTATCCTTTTTTCATTTAGGCATTAATTATTGTGTGGATGATGAGGTACTCTGACATTCCTCTATAGCATAACATCGATGTTTGAATAGGCCAGTTCAGTATGCTTACTTGATAATGAGGCATTCGGGTTTTTCGGCTTCTCCGTTGGTGTATCAGTGATCTCTGGATTATTTTTTCTCAACCACGGCGAAAGAGAGGGTTTTGCAGACCGTTCACGTAAATATTTTCCACTGTGTAGCGGCGGATGAAAGCGATTCCGGAATGATGGTCTACGGAATGAAGGTGGCCCAAATGTAGTCCTCGCAAATTGTGTTCGGGATCGTGTATAAAGCCCGTATCGTGGACGAAAATCTATTTCCTTGTCGTAATTGTACGCCGTAGATATTATTAACAAGACCATAAAAATAAAAAGCGACTCCATTTTAAATCAAACCGCTAGAAAGGAATACACGTGAGTTTAAGTATAAAATGGCTTAGAAATCGAAATGCATTTGATTTTGTAACTCAATAAAAAATATAACGAATGCGAGTAAACTAAAATAAAACGACACATAAAATTCGGCCATTGCTTTGAAATTGCAATCCAAAGTCGATTACAATAAAGAATATATGATGTGTTATGAAACCAAAAAATCAATGATTAATATTTTTCAACTTTTCCTCCCGTAAAAAAGATTTAGAAAAAAAACCTTCAAAATTAATTTAAAATATTCTGTCCTATGCCGATAATAGTACATTGTTGTAAAGGCTAGAAAGTAGGCAGTAGATGGACGAGTGGGTTCGAGGTCTGAGCCGCCAGGTGAGGACCTCGAAGGAGACGAGTCGATCTATTGCACTTTTGGCCGAGACATTACATTGTGCTTTTCACGCCTATTGCTGGAGATTGGGGAATCGCTGTTCAAACCTGTCTAACAATAATAACCACTACTCCAATGTTTCATTGTAGTAGTGGTGGTTAGCACCTGAAGGTGCTACAGCTATTGCCTACTTTCCAGCTTGGTCTTAGACCATCTATTGCCACATTTCCGAACAGTGGCGTGAAAAGTCTTTTTTATTTTTTATTTACTGGCTGTGAACAAGATACAGAAAAATATTTTTCCAGTAAACTATAAAGGATAAATCGCCAATAACTGGCCACCTCATACTATAAATTAACTCTATTCACCTGTAATAGAATTAATTTTTAGTACTTATAAGATGTTCATTACTGTGGCCCTTCAATAACTGGCCACGTTATACTAAATTGAATTCTGTTTGTAGGGAAACAGAGTTCCGTTTTAGTATGAGGGGGCGAGTTATTGTAAGGTAACCAGTTATTGATGATTTATCTTATATGCACTACAAAATCACCTTTCACCGCCACACCTTTCCAAACTACATCATTCCGCCGCCATGGAATATCTGCCTCTCTCTCCCGCAACCAACCGTTCCTTCCACTCGCTCCCTGCTACGTTCTCTTTTATGATATACAATTACATCATCTACAACTTCTGTTATGGAGCGCAGTTCCGTGTTTCTGATTCGTTCAGTTCTGCGAACACCTATAGTATGCGCTCCATCGTCAGTTGGCGAACCTGGAGTATAGACTTCTGAACTTCAGTAAATAGCCAGGATTGAGCACAGTAAGTTAGGACAGGCAGGATGCTTTGTTTTACTTTTACAATTATACTTATATTAAAAATAATACGTATTTTCATTTTCGCAGTACTTTCAACTTCCTCTTGCTTAAAAATATCACAAGCCAGTTAAACGGTTTCTAACCCAGATGTCACAGCGTTAATTACATTAGTGTATGTATGAATACAATTTTTATTGAACCAACTAGTGGTCCATTCTATCACAATATTTTAGTTGTAAAAATCACGACAGTAAAAATACGACTTTTCTATTTTCCATGGTTTCGTGAAATTCCTGTTGACGACGATCAGTCCAAGATCATGGAACATAGCCTTAGTTGGCTTGGAGGGCAACATGAACGCTAAGGGCTGGAGCTCCACATCTTGATATTGCACCCTCGTGTAATAGACTTTTGCCCTGTAAGAAACAGTTCGCGTTAGGCTCTACTCACAGGCAATCGGCTTTAAGGCTGATCTAGACAATTGTGCCACGTGACGATGCGGCTGCCGTGAGTCGATTCTGCTTTGTTCGTTTATCACCCTCTTTATCGCTCGAATTGCAAGTGCGATAGAGTTAGATACATTTTTTTTTTCACTTACAATGTCGAAAATGCACTTATCGTGTTATACAACAAATATGGAAGAAAAAAATAACAAAGAGACGTCCTAAAACTGACCGAAGTGTGGCACGTGTACTGTAGTAGCGACTGCTTGTTCTATTGTTAATGCAAAATCTTATAACCTATGTGACAATAACAATAAAACAAATGATGTCAGTAATGGTTGGACTAAGTACTTTTTGACATTTTAAGTAAAACAAACTATACACGAACGAACGCAGTTTGAGTTTATTACTGTGGCACTTCAATAACTGGCCACGTTATAATAAATTGAATTCTGTTTGTACGGAAACAGTGTTCCGTTTTAGTATGAGGGGCCGAGTTATTGTAAGGTAACCAGTTATTGATGGTTTATCTTATATGCACTAGAAAATCACTTTTCACCGCCACACCTTTCCAAACTACATCATTCCGCCGCCATGGAATATCTGTCTCTCTCTCCCGCATCCAACCGTCCCTTCCACTCGCTCCCTGCTACGTTCTCTTTTATGATATATAATTACATCATCTACAACTTCTGTTATGGAGCGCAGTTCCGTGTTTCTGATTCGATCAGTTCTGCGAACACCTATAGTATGCGCTCCATCGTCAGTTGGCGAACCTGAAGTATAGACTTCTGAACTTCAGTCAATAGCCAGGATTGAGCACAGTAAGTTAGGACAGGCAGGATGCTTTGTTTTACTTTTACAATTATACTTATATTAAAAGTAATACGTATTTTCATTTTCGCAGTACTTTCAACTTCCTCTTGCTTAAAAATATCACACGCCAGTTAAACGGTTTCTAACGCAGATGTCACAGCGTTAATAACATTAGTGTATGTATAAATTAAAATTTTATTGACCAACTAGTGGTCCATTCTATCACAATATTTTAGTTGTAAAAATGGAAAATTGAAATGCACTCTTTGGATTTGACAAGTCTCAGTGAGTTAACGTTTTCAAACAGTAATAGGTATATTTCCATATGCCTTGAGCAAAACAGTTAATATATAGGTTATATCTATTAGATAATGTTAATTGTATGTTTACGAGTATTTTATAGTTTTGGAGTATATTTTATTACTATTATTCGGTTCAGATTGGTGGTGGTCTAATAAACATCTGTTTTGCTTCAGAAAGCTTGCAAATCCGTTAGACTTTTTGTCGGCATATAATATCAAGAAATGAAACTTGATTTAACACGCTCAGGCGCATCACGCACTGCCGCCGCATCACGCTGCGGCTTGCGGAGCCGCGTACGAGTTTCGCCGGTCGGAGGTGCGGTGCAGTGTGTGTTACCGTGCGGATTATACAATCTTAGGTACTGGCATACAACGGTGAGAACAGTCGCTCCGCACGCCGCAGCTGGATGCGGTGCCAGTGTGAGGACGGCCTTCAGGTCGGACGGAAAGAGGCAGTGAAATGTGAAGCAATTTAGTAAGTTTGTATGTAAAGGACTCAGGCCTAGAAAAAAAAATCATTTTTGTTTGTCTCCGGTAAGAGAAGTGACCTTCAAAACTTCTCCGATTTAAAAATATCTTCCACCACCAACATGTAACTAGAACTATGCCTATGGCTCTATTATGGTCTTTAATGAATGCTAAATGAAGCAATAATACAATATAATAAAGATTAATACATTAATCGTCATCATCATTGGATATGAATCGAAATTATATGGACACCTGAATAGAATATAATAGTACATAGTTTCATCAACGTTTATACGTAACAAAACGTAATATTTTCTTATTTCTCAGTAAATTAAACACGTGTTGTCGCTACGATGCTGGCGCAAACACTACGCACAATGAGTAAAGTTGGTTCCAATAGGGAATAAATACGTACGCGCACGATTGAAAGTAAACCTTAAGTTAATGATTGTAAGGTATAATTTCGTTTACGTCAAGCACATCGAGCAGATCGAGCGCTATTTTAGATGATTATATTATTATTTCGAACCAGATCAAAGTACTAGTTGCATGGTCAACTTAACGAAGTGCATTTCCCCTGACGGTGACAAGGAGACACACTTCGGGATCCTGTTAGTAGTAGGCCAGGTTTGAGAGAAGCCTGGCACCATCTTTTTAACAACACAGATGGTGTAGCCTATCTTTGATGGGCCTCTCACTCGTCTTAAGGTTGGCCACAGGCTGAAGCGAGAAGATCGCCATTTCCCATAAGTCGATCGCTAGGATTGTTATCCACTCGTTGTCTTGTGTGTGCTTAAGGCTTGGTCTTTTATTGAATATATATTTATATGTTATAAAATAGGGCGTGCATTTCACAGAACCCTTAAGTCCACGGACACGTTGTGAAATGTACATTACACAGGCTCTAGGTTGCATTCTCGGACTAGCCTTCCGAACGATTTACAGCTTAGGTCCCTAGCTTAGAACATACACATCAAATAACGATAAAAGTAATGATGGGAGTTTTGCATAGAGTAGTTTAGGATTTAGTGCTAGGTAGGCTTAGGAATAGAATCAAACACTGTAATAGGGTATTAGGAATACTATTCTTAGGGATGGATAGTTGAATGAAGGTATACAAATCAAATGGCATTTATTTGAAGGTTTAATTGCAATCATGAGTAACTGATTTGGATTTAGTTATTGTGTGTGGATCAGTGGTATTGGGTTCCGTATATTATTACAAATGAAATATTAAAGGTGTAATAATTATATTGCATATGGTCATCAAGGTATTATACTTCCAGTTATGACTAGGATCTCAGAATTGTTTCAAAAAGATGAAATGATTCTAGGCTAATGGCAAGCGGAGCAGTCCATTATGTCTAATATTAAGGTATCTAATTATCATGAGTGGAATATACTCATGAAGTATTTAGGGTAAACTTCAGGTTCAATATTTCATATTTAATGAACGGTATACCTCAGTATTATAAATATCTTCACTATAGCAGGTTTATAGGGATCTAATGGATACATTAGTCTCTATGTAAAGGGTGGAATAATGCCTTAATACATAATTTTCCTTGAATGAAATAATATTCAATTGTTAGGTTTGATGAGTTTGTTGAGTGCTTCTTCTCATCAGAAATTAGGTACGAAGCACAGGTAAATTCAAAATATTAGGAATACCTATTACAAACAAAATATAATAAAATGGGTATTTAATTAGCTAGATGGCCAGACCCACATCCAGACGGAAATGGTAGCATAGTATGGATGAAAGAGAATCTTCCATACAATAATAATAATAAACAATTAGCTAGGTAGGCTTGGCTAGGTTGGTATGTTATCTAATTTGATGATATGATTATATGTTGAGGCAATGTTTTGGTATATAAAGAAATCAATGCTTTGATTTAAGAAAATATTACATGTTGAGAAAATATTGATAAAGCTACCATTACGTTAACCGGCCACGGTAGGATCTGGTTGGGGTTTGGTAACCAAAAACAATTTTTATTTATTACATGGCTATTTTCTTGAACTAGGATGCAGTAGGTGTACGTAGGGTTGAGTAGGTAGGAAGGAGTCAAAATCTAATTTGCTACACATAAAATAATTTAGGTTGCTCGGAACATAACGTAGACACTAGACGATCTATTGGCCAAATCAAATTTTAATATCATTTATATTTCTTTAGGTTAATATATGTTTTAGAAGCGCACAGGTGGTTTGCATTTTAGGGATAGGACGCTAGGTATGTTTAAGTGACATTTTGGTGCCGTGACCAGGATTTGCATTATTTACGTATGAGTGGTCACAAAGTAACTTTTTTCTGCGCGATGACCAAGAGGTTAGAGTAGCCTTTTTTGGCTACAAACAGCATAATATGATTAGGTTTACGACATTAATTTATTTCTAATACACGCCATTATGTATGTTTTTAATTGTAGATCTGACTTACGGGTACCCTAAACACTTATTTATTTTGTCCCTTAAACTTTACCTAATTAAGAAGTAATCCTGGAAAGTAACGAATTTTGGAGTTCTATTTAAAGTTATCGAGCCCGGGTAACTGTACGGTCGGTTCTAATAATAATATGTATACGGTTTTGGTCCTTATTTCCCAGTCATAAGTATGTGTACACATTTAGAGGAGTTACGGAGCCTTAAAGCCGCTGGGCGTTTCAGAACCTTATCACTTTCACTTATTATATACTATGGTGATATCACGTTAGACCCGTGTAAAATAATATTATAAATATGTGCATAAGGCGCGAGACTTTGAAGTGTTATATTAGCTTCTGCCCGCGCCTCCTTCCGCGTGAAACTCGTTTATTTCGTATAGTAAAATGGTTATAAATGTTGTCAAACAAACATATTCCATGATTGGTACAAAATAAACATTAACCGTTCTTTTTTTTTCAGGTAAGTCTCATCAATCTAGTCAACCATTACCCTACCGATGATAAATGTCCCGCTCCATCATCCGCGCACACGGTATGTCAATTGCACCTTTTCCCTCTAATGGTATTGACATTGTAGGGTCTGCTTTTACTGTTTTACTGATTTATGACGTCACCTTTATCGATGTGGATGAAATTAAGAATCCGCCACTTCGCAAAGTTCTTAGAATATATCTAGCGATCGATGAGAGATTATATGTCCGCATACCAAATGAATATACTTACATTCGTTTCCACACCTGCTATTCAGAAAAGATCCATTGTTAGATCAAAGTTGTACTTTTCTTCCCTGATCCTGCTCTTCAGAAAATAGGCATTACGCCCTCAAAGGATTAAAATTTTCTCACTTGGTAGCAAAATGATTTCCATCTTAAGCGTAAACACTTGAAGCCTCGATACGCTCAAGATTCTACTTTAGAATAATATTGTAGAACTTTAGCTTTATTCGGGATTCAATAACCGCCCTCGCTGTAAATATATAATTTTGGTGTGTTCAGACACAATCTACTATTTCAACTTCAATGCGCGCCAGGCTAGAGTATCAGAAAGCAACAGACGGCCTTATGTACTATCGACAACACAGCTAACTGACCATCGGTGCACCTTATGTGCATTGTAATAAGGTTCTATATAAACACAGGATGGTCAGTTAACAGTGTTGTCGTTTGTACGATTCTCACCGACCGGGCCGGGTAGGAGCGCGCCGGAGTTGCCAAAGGAATTTGAAGCTTTACTATAATAGACGTTACATTTCATATTCGAATGTACTTGCTGCGGGTTGGCTACTCGCGGGCGTGGACGGCTGCGGTCGCCTGTCGTCGCATGTGGCCGGCTCCGTCCGGTTTTTGCCTACTGCAACTTTGAAACGCCGACGGCTTCCGCCGGGTGCTCGCGTATACGTTGCGACGCGGCGCCACGCGACCCGGCCCGGCCCGTTCGGTGGAAATCGTACATTATCGGTAGCAATCTCTTTCAGACAAGTTTGTGTTAGAATATTAATCCTACTAATATTATAATACTCAATCACGCTTAAACGGCTGAACCGATTTGAATGAAATTTTGCACGAAGATAGTTTATAGCCTGGATAAAATATAGGATAGTTTTTATCCCGGGTCCACGCGGACGAAGTCGCGGGCGGAAGCTAGTGTAATATAAAACTGAGTACCTATGAAAGATGGTGCCGCCGACATCCTCAGTGACCATGATCATCTACTACTGTTCATCATAACGATAACATCACGAAACTTTGCATGTACAATGACATGGGGTATATATAGATAAACCCCATGTCATTGTACATGCAAAGTCAGACATAGGTCTGTAATTAGTTTAGCTAGCTTCAGATACCATAGTAAAAAAATACAGCGAATTTAAGTTTTTCATACAAAACTTGTTTTTGCTGTATTTCGTTTGTTTTATAAACTGGAACCACATTAACTAATTACAGACATAGATGTACCTCATACAATACAATACAATACAAATACTCTTTATTGCACACCTCACACAAACAAAGCAGTTAAAAAGAAAAACAATACAATAACATGTAGGTAGAGGTAGACAACAGGCGGTCTTATCGCTGAAGAGCCTCATGTCATTCTATATGCAAAGTTTCGTCACAATCCAACACGTAGTTTTAAAATGAGAGCCTAACTACGTTTGTATGGGAAGGTGAAATTCGGCCGAGCTTACTGCGGACTCTTAATTGTAGTTGCTCCCATACAAACATTTGTTCCTCTCTAAAAACTGTCTCGAATGACATCGAAAAGAAAATTCGTATTTTGATGCATTCACGGACGCTGTTGTGTCAACAAGGTCGGAGCAAAGCAAATAATTATGTTTGCCGAAGACTGTACTATTTGACATTTACAAAATGCCTCTCTTATATCATCCTCCTATTTATTTAAAAAAAGGTCAATCGCTGACCTCCCGTCAAGCTCAAAACACCCATCTAAACAAAAACACAATTTACTAAAAATCATAATAAATTACGTTCACTCAAATAAAAAAACCTTCAAACAACAGACTGAGATGGTAGAATAAATATCTGACTTGATCTTTATCTCCGCCACAAAAGAATAAACAGTTAGATAAAACGGCTATATATACGTCCTTTTTAAGTTACTCTCTTTATCAGAAGATCTACTAAATTGGACGCAATAAAAATTCCATAACCCTTTAACGACTACCCCATGGTTGCTCTCGAACCATGATTGTACTGTCCGCGCTAGTTTATAGGCAAATTATATCATAAAATGGTGCGCCACTACGGGAACTCGAACGGAACTCGATGGTGACCTTGTTGATTAAGTTGATTTAAGTATACCAGTCGAAGAAAGAATCCAAGAATAAATAGATTTTTAACCCCCGACGCAAATAGAGTGTATCTGTCTGTGGTATCGTAGCTCCCAAAAGGATGGACCGATTTGAATGCGGTTTTTTTTATTCAAAAGCTGATGTGATCCCGAATGTTCTTAGCTATGTTTTATGATATTGAATATTTAGATATTGGACTTGAAATAAAAATGTCGGGGGTTTTTTTAAATAACCCAAAAATTCATAAATTTTCACGTAACGTTGTTAAAGTAAAAAATTGAAATATGTTCGTTTTTAATCGATTACGATGAAATTACAATCAATTATTTTATGGAGATCTTTGTTCAAGTGGCACATTGCGTAAATGCTACGTACCAATGAATAAATTAAAAAGTAGCTTGAACAGAAAAGTAGCTTGAACAGAATAGTACCTTTAATAGAAAAGTAGCTTGAACAGAAAAGGAAAACTAGACCTTATTGGGATTAGACCGGTTTCCTCACGATGTTTTCCTTCACCCAAAAGCTAACGGTAAATATTCCGTACATAAGTTGTGAAAAACTCATTGGTACGAGCCAGGATTCGTACCCACGACCGCCTTTTGACAGCCGCATGCCTGAACCACTAGGCTACCGTAGCTCCAAATCGTTAAAGTGCCAGACAAAGACGTACTTATTTTAAAGGCTTGATAAATTAGAATTCTTAACTGAGACATGTCATTCATTCTAACAATTTGTGGATACTGAAGTAAGTTTCAATTTTTCTTCATCAAAGATGTCCATACTTCACTTGGCAACCACAGTTGCCACCATTGGCCACCAACTGTGGTTGCCACAAGCAAGTGAGTGGCTATAAGAATGTTATTTTTGTCGTGTTTAGTGTCTATTAAATTATAATTAGCTAAATACTGTGAAGTGCAAAGCGTCGTTTGCTTGTCTCGTTCGTTACTGCTCTTTTACTGAAGGATTCGGCGATCAAAACAGAATTTTGCTGTTTTTTTTTAGATCAGTAAGAATCTCCTGACGCCTTTGTCTTTCTGCCTACTCACGATATAGAAAGAAACTGTGTGGTCGACTATGATGCGGTCTTCGCTGACCTGTATGTATGTTCTTGGGGGAATAGATATATTTTTATTTTATTTCATTTACTGTCTTAAAGGTTAAAATATAATTATTTACTAAGACAATAACTGTTAGTGTGAGTGAAACCTTGACAGTTATAGTAACAAAATTGAAATACGGGATCGCATCAGAAATGAATCTGGCCGCAGCAGAACCAGGGTAACCGATATAGCCCTCCGAATCGCTACACTTAAGTGGCAGTGGCAGAACCGATGACCGTTGGGGCGGAAAGGTTCTCGGGTGGCGACCACGTCCCGGAAGGCGCAGCGTGGGTTGACCCCCACGCGGTGGACTGATGATCGGTAAAGGTCGCAGGAGTCCGCTGGATGCGGGTGGAGCAGGACCGCATTGTGGCACCCTTTGGGGGAGGCAGCAGTGGACGTCTTTTGGCTGATATGATGATAATTATGAATAAAAATACGTACATGCATACATTCACGCCTTTATCCCTAAAAGGGGTAGGCAGAGCACATGAAACTTATGATCCAGTGCAACTTTTAGCTCATACTTATACTCATACTCATTTATTTATAATGCACAAATACATTAAACGTCAAAAGGTTAATATTAGATTAAATAAAATGTGATATGATGTGATAAAATGTGATATCGTATTGATAGGTTGCTAGCACATCGCCCACAACACACTTCAACCCTGCTCCCTTAGTCGACTTTTACGACACCCACGGGAAGAAAGGGGTTGGTGCTATTCTAACCCGACACCACACGGGGATAAAATTACGTGGTGAATATTATTAACAGAAAAATATTATATAATCTTTAATTAGTTAATCATCAGCCACCTAGCGTTATTCCCGGTTGTGCCCTAAACGAGCCCTGGGTCCACTTTGACACCTAATCCCAAGATTTGGCATATTTACTTACTTACTCCTCTGGCGCAACGACACACTTTGGGTCGTTGCGATACGAGTGCTCGCCCCGCCAAGTTTTGGCATAGGCACTAGTTTTACGATTAATCCTGAAGTAGTTAATGCCACAAGAAAATTGTATTTAGTGAGCATCGAGAACAAATAGTGGGACTTCAACAGTAGTAACGACCCCCATTACGCGTGACCAGGATTTACCACTGCGCGGTCTCCGCGCTTATTTAAACCACCGACCATCATTTACCATGTCGTCCGCCAACCAGGTAGTAGGTCCAATAAAACCGTAATGTTAGTGACCATTCGAACCGATTTGCGATTGGACGGGGTTCATTACTGTTGCTTTGCCATGATTGCGCATTGTGTAGTCGAAGTTTGAGATGTGTAGTAATGTAAACTTTTTTAGGTAAGTGGGAAAGTGTAATGTCATCTCCCTCGTACTTGGAGCACCCTGACTGGGAAAGTACCTTAAGAGTCCGCAGTAAGCTCGGCCGAATTTCACCTTCCCATACAAACGTTTTTATGCTCTCATTTTAAATCTACGTGTTGTATTGTAACGAAATTTTGCATATACAATGACATGAGGTATATCTATGTCTTTAATTAGTTTATATGGTTCCAAATTATAAAACAAACGAAAAAAAACTTAAATTCGCTGTATTTTTTTTTACTATGGTATTTGAAGCTAAATAACTAATTCCAGACATAGATATACCTAATGTCATTGTATATGCAAAGTTTCGTTACAATCCAACACGTAGTTTTAAAATGAGAACGTAACTACGTTTGTATGGAGAATCGAGCTTACTGCGGACTCTTAAAGCACTTACATTGTGCAATAAATCGTATGCGATTTTCATTACATTGCGCGGCTGCGGGCTACCGAAACACGACGAATTCAATCAAACCCAGCAATGTTATAAAACTCGGATGCGAGTTGTTGTAAGAAACTGAAACTTATAAGTAGCACAATAACACGCTAAGACAGCGACGCGCGGCGCATGTTCTGGGTATCAAAAAACTGGGCTCGAACATAGGTACATACATACATTCACACTTTTATTCCCAAAAGGGGTAGGCAGAGCACATGAAACTTATGTTCCAGCGCCACTTTTAGCATAAATGTGGGTATAAAAAATCGACCAAATGTGATGTTGCAGTGATAGGTAGCTAGCCCATCGCCCACAACACACTTCGACCCTGCTCCCTTAGTCGAATTTTACGACACACACGGGAAGAAAGGGGGTGGTGAAATTCTAACCCGACACCACACTGGCATGAAACGGCACGGCACTTGGCACTGGGCACTGGGCTCGAAATCGCCGGAAAATCACCCTTCGGCCAGAACTTCTCCTTCATGAAGTCGAAAGCTTGTCAGTTAGCACTATCCACCACAAATGAATAGAAATTCACTATGTGGATTTTATCACTAGCTGGTTAACGCAATTGAACCTTAACCCCTTACCGCATGATAATTTATATTTTAATGAAAAAAATATATGTTATTAAAAAAAATAAAACAAAGGGACACGTATTTCAGAAAAAAACGATATATTCATAAAAAAATTAGAAAATTATGTTTTTCCACCTTGGATCAAATATGGCACACTATGACAAAATCACATTTTTTTGGGTTATACTGCTTCATAGAAGATCTACTTTTAGTCGGTATAATCTGTTCATCAACAGCTAGATATTGCTCTTTGGGAATAATCAATAACCGTTCTCTCATTTCAGTAAGAAATGGTCGCAGTTTATGGATCGGATCAAAGCCAGGTTGACCTTTAGGAACTTGGGTAGAATTTTTGTTGAAATTAATGTATCTTTTTATTTCTTCAAACCGGTTACAGGACATAGCTGAATTTATTTTTGGGTGGCCCAAAACGGAACTCCAGTAGTCTCTAGTAGCAGGCAACTGAATAACGGACATCATCAGACAAATACCCACAAATTGCTCAATATCTTTACTCGTAGCTCTCATGGGCTTTTCGAGTCGTTTTTCTTTTGCAAATCTAAGAGTTTCTTGAGTTATATGCAGAAACATTTCGTCGGTAAATAGGTACTTGAAAAACTAAAACGGTGTGTCCAACTGCATGATATCATCTGGTAAACGTATATCACCAGAAAACACGATATCCATTTAATTTTTTTCCAGAAAACCATCCCTCCACCTAGGTTTGGCATTTCTAAAGGTCCGTGAACTTGTGCTTTGATTGCTTCGAATTGTCGATAGTGGAACATTATCTTCTGGATCTGATTCAGATTCATCGGAATCAGGTATAACTACTTGTGGACGAGCTCTTATCAATGTTGCGTTGTTAGTATCGTCATCAGAAAGGTCTTCATCTGTACTATGGACTGGAAAATTTTGGATTATCGTGTGTATTCCGCCATAAAACCTTCTGGGGTCCATGGTTTCTAAAACATCATATAACATTTCTAAGAACTATGACTATATATGTACTATTTGACGAGGGTAAAATCTACGCTTTAGTGCATGATGTGCCAAATAAAGACCAGTACTTAAATGTATATTTTTGCATACTGGCTCAAATTTAGACCATACATAAAAAGCGATGTTTTTTACTAAAATAACAAAAACATAACTAAAAACTTACCTAATCCACTTTTTTTGTACCAAACAACTAGTATATCTATTTTTTCACTAATTTCTTAGTCAGAACTAAACGGCGAGTTAGTCGAAACCTGCGCGACAAACTTCCAACGAAGTTAGTACTGAATCAACGTTAGAGATGGCGCTGTCAGTGTACCGTAGAAAACGTACGATCCTTATTCGATCCATCATGCAGAAAATGCAAACTTTTTTCAAAGGCATTTTAGAAATAACTGCTCTGGTTTAGTTTGGTTCATATGTGAACCGGGATGCGGTAAGGGGTTAAATCAATAAAGAGTCGAGCAGCGCGCTGGTGACTCCTCGTGGACCATAGGCTACAGTGTCTGCCTTCTAAATATCAGGCAGGTCACATGGTGCTCAGGTGCTCTTCAACTGATGTTGTATGAAGCTTAAGCAATCGCCTTATCTTCTATATCTATTCTTTAGAATAACATAAAACAAACGATACTTCGCGAAATTTCAATAGATCGCGATTATTCCAAGAAATATTCTGCCAGATTAACTACCGGATATATTTGAACATTAACTTTTCTAAGAGAAACATAAATAGGCGGCCACTAGAAAATACCTAACTGATCCCAGATTATTTTATACGAACACAATAATTTACATTATTTGGCCAACTTCCAATGTGTGTGCTAAAGAGCCAGTATAAATTTAGGAAATGAACAAAGAAAAAAGAAAATGAATAATATGTGACGCAGTGACACAGAAAAAGTTGTAATTGTGTGTTAAACTTTGTAGTTGGGAGGCATTTTATGCCTCAATAAATTGATTAAAATGTCCACAATCTAGTGCAAAATTTGGCACATTTTCAGATTCCACTAGGTACTTTTTATGGAGACCATAACTTTTTAAATAAAATAACCGATTTTGATGAAATGATTTATTTAAAGATTCACCAGAAGTTGATATTGATACGAACTATAAATAGTTTATAGCAAAGTGTCTTATGCTTAATGTATACCCACTTAAAAATTACACAGCATGCAAATATGATCAAACGCTTAATAAAAAAATAAAAAAAGTAATTGACGTTAGTTTAACTAAACACGAGTATGTAATCTTGGATATTGGGTCAAAGTTTATGTCGACAAAATGCCTATAGTAATTGAGTAATTTGCTCATATTAAATAATACTATAATACTATTTGAAATACAACTAAGGTCATCTGTTTCGGTATCATTAGTTCGAAGACAGAAAATATTAAGACCTCCACAAAGTACTTGCACTACATTTATTTTCAAATTTGTTTGGCTTTTTTATAGAAGTATAATATGTACAGTACACTCGTCCAGTTATCAACAATAAATATAAAAGCAGGAACGTTTTTCCGCGCACGTCTCCTATTATTTTTAAGCTAAAAGTTCGTGTTCTATATAGAATATTCGGTCACCTATCAGAGAAGACCTGTGCCCAACAGTGGGACGTTTATTTTTTTTTAATTCGACTGTTGCTATAATAGGAAGGACCCAATATAGCGGTCGAATTGCGTGGTTGGAGGGTAGCTTGGGGGCGCCTTCCGGTTCGTGGTCGCTACTCGAGAACCTGTCCGCCCCAACGGCCATCGGTTCTACGCGCTATGTGCCCCGCCCACTGCCACTTAAGTTTAGCGATTCGGAGGGCTATATCGGTTACCTTGGTTCTGCTGCGAATAGCCTCATTTCTGATGCGATCACGCAGAGAAACTCCCAACATAGCCCTCTCCATAGCCCTTTGGGTGACTTTGAGCCTTCTTATGAGGCCCATAGTAAGCGACCACGTTTCAGTGCCATATGTCATCACTGGCAACACACACTGGTCAAAGACTCTCGTCTTGAGACACTGCGGAATATTGGACGAAAAGATGTGCCGTAGCTTCCCGAACGCTGCCCAGCCGAGTCGGATTCGACGATTGACCTCTTTCTCGAAGTTGGACCTACCTAACTGGATAGTTTGTCCTAGGTATACATAATCGTCTACAACTTCGAGTGTAAAGTGTCCGATTGTTATGGGAGTTGGTACTACATGGGTATTTGACATGATCTTCGTCTTATCCATGTTCATTCTTAGACCAACTCGTTCGGAAGCTTTATTGAGGTCATCGAGCATCGTAAATAAGTCCTCCATGGTCTCAGCCAAGACTACTATATCGTCAGCAAACCGAAGGTGATTGATGTACTCGCCGTTGATGTTGATGCCTAGCCTTCTCCAGTCCAGAGTTTTGAAAACGTCCTCCAGTGCAGCGGTGAACAGTTTTGGAGAAATAACATCTCCTTGCCTGACTCCTTGCTGCAGCGGAATAGGTTTCGATTTCTGGTCCTGGAGTCGAACTGACATAGTGGCGTTCTCGTACAAACACTTCAGCACTTCGATATAGCGACAGTCAACTTGGCACCGCTGGAGAGACTGTAGTACAGCCCAGGTTTCAATCGAATCGAAGGCTTTCTCGTAGTCCACGAACGCTAGGCAGAGGGGCAGGTTATACCCCTCGGTCTTCTGTATAACCTGACGGAGCGTGTGGATGTGGTCTACGGTACTAAAGCCTCTTCGGAAACCGGCTTGTTCGGGAGGCTGGAAGTCATCTAACCTGCGTACGAGACGATTTGAATTGACCCTCGAAAACAGCTTATAGACATGGCTCAGAAGTGAGATGGGTCTGTAGTTCTTCAGGAGGGTGTTGTCACCCTTTTTGAAGAACAGCACCACCACACCTCCGTTCCATGCCTTTGGAGTTCTCCCTTCCAGTAAGACGGAATCGAACAACTTCTGAAGGGCCGTAAGGACTGGTTTTCCACCCGCCTTCAGGAATTCGGCTGTTATTCCGTCGTCACCGGGTGCCTTGTTGTTCTTGAGCTGTTTAAGAGCCATTACAATCTCGTACAGGCTGATGTCCGGGATGTCGTCGGTATAGTGCCGGGTTAGTCTAGCTCTAGGGTCTTCCGCCCGACCAACTTCGGGTTTGCGTGTTGACGTGTATAACTGTCCGTAAAAGCGCTCTATCTCACCCAGAATCTCGGTTTTAGAAGAAACGATTCTACCATCTTCAGTTTTTAACTTCGCGAGCTGGCTCTGCCCTATAGACAGATCTCTTGAGAATACTTTAGAGCCCTTATTAGCTTGATGGCCTCTTCAATACAATTTGTATTGAATTGGCGCAGATGGCGGGTAATGGACTTGGAGATCTGTTTATTGAGCTGCCGGTATAAGGTCGCATCGGCTGAAGACTGTAGAATCATTTCACTCCTGACCAACTGACTGATAACCAAATAACGCTTATTATTCAATTCGATTTCATAAACAGAATCCAATTAAAAGCTCTTATTTCTTTCATCTCCTTGTAAACATTCGAAATCTCTATTTGATCTAAGCAACGCGGATCAAAGACGCCATCTTTGTTTAAATGAGAGTAAGTGCCATGCGTTCTTCAAATATATGGAACCTTTAGTTATGGGTCAGAAAAGGACCGATGTAATCCGCTTCTGCCAGCCATTTCGATTTGGCTATTTAGCGGTGGCCCACAACAGGATAAAGATTGGGAACTAAATAAAAATAAATGCGAAAGTAACTTTGTCTCTTTCTGTCTATTACCTTTTTACGCTTAAACCACTGAAAATAAAAATCAACATTTTTTATTGCTGTTTATATGTATGTGGCTAATTAATACAGGTGTTCAATCCTTACTAATATTATAAATGCGAAAGTGTGTGTGTTTGTTTGTCCTTCTTTCACGTCGCAACGGAGCGTCGTATTGATGTGATTTTTGTATGGAGATAGTTTAGAAGCTGGAGAGTGACATACTTAGGCTACTTTTTCCAGCGGGAAAACATCTAATTCCCACGGGAAAATTGCATATGTTACATTTTCCTATAACCACGCGGGCGAAGCCGCGGGCATCAGCTAGTAAATAATATAGACGCGTATTATATTCGTACAACTTAGAAAGGTCGAAAAACCTCCGACATTTTCATTTCAAAGTCCAATATCTCAAAAACGGCTAAACAGATTTTCATAAAACATAGCTAAGAACATTCGGGATCACATCAGCTTTCGAATAAAAAAACCGCATTCAAATCGGTCCATCCGTTTGGGAGCTACGATACCGCAGACAGATACACAGATACACAGACACACAGACACGTTAAACTTATAACACTCCTCTCTTTGCGTCGGGGGTTAAAAATAGATTATATTTAAAAAAAAATTAAATCAGAATAATTACTTAATTGGGTAATGCTTAAAATTATTTACATTTAATGTAAATGGCCAATAACTACTGCCAGTTAGTTATTGATGTGTGCCCTTCAATAACTGGCCACGTTCTAAATTGAATTCTGTTTGTATAGGGAAGCAGAGTTCAATTTTAGTATGAGGTGCTTTATTGAAGGGTGACCAGTAAGTAACACCTTATTTTACAGTTATTAACTTTTATTGGCGATTTACCCTAGAATACATTAAAACCACATAAAAAAAACACAGTTGGATGTCAATATTATCATTTAAAAAAAAACCGGACAAGGGCGAGTCGGACTCGCGCACAAAGGGTTCCGTACAATTATCCGTTGAATGAAAGATAAATTGCGGTTTTCGATTTATCACGTAAAAAAAACTACTTACTAGATCTCCTTCAAACCAATTTTCGGTGAAAGTTTGCATGGTAAAGTACATCATATATTTTTTTATATCATTTTCGAACACTTATCCATAGATACCCCGTATGTAACGTATGGGTTTCATAAAAAAAAAAAATAGTTTCAGTTCTAAGTACGAGAAACTCTCAAAATTTATTGTTTTTTTTTGGTATTTTTTTTTCTATTTTTGTGTGAAAATCTTAATGCGGTTCACAGAATACATCTACTTACCTTGGACAGTATAGTTCTTATAGTTTCGGAAAAAAGTGGCTGAAATACGGACGGACAGACAGACAGACATGACGAATCCATAAGGGTTCCTTTTTTTGCCATTTGGCTACGGAACCCTAAAAATATATCATGTCTTTCTGATTAGCAGGTTTTGTAATTACCGTTTAAATGATGGTATTGAACCGAGTTAGATGAATCTAGTCATGTATGAAGATAGTTTGAGACCCTGGGAAGGACATAGGCTAGTTTTTACCCCGGAATTCAAACCCTAAGTGGGTGACATAGGGATCGGAAGTTTGTAACGAGTTTCACAAAGTCGCGGTCAAAGGTTAATATAGGTACCATCAAACTATGTTCATATATATTTTTGTATGACGTTATTACGGTGTTGCTAGAAACATCTGTTCCTTTCGTAATTGTGCATTAATGTGTTGTCTGGTACATGGTTTCTTCAATGTAACAACTTTGTTATGGCTAACATCAAAGGCGAAATGCGTTACGAACAACAGAAGGACAATTAGAGACAAAATATTACAATTATAATTCTATCTGTGATTTATCTGAGATTATTACTATGTAAGACTTATATCATGTTTTTGCAGCTGTTGGTACTCCTTGATACATAAATAAATAAATTTTTGCATTCTGATATGATGACCGGATGTATTTTTTTATCGTTTTTTTTGTCAGAATTGGACAATAATTGAAAGAGCTCATGTTGATGATTTATTTTAAAAACAACGCTTTATCCGACTTCAAATTAGTACATCGCCCCATTTGAAGAGTCCCCTCGATTTCCCAGTATCCCATTGTCAGATCCTGAGCTGATGAGCACGGGATCAGCTGAGTCCCTTTAAGAGTCCGCAATAAGCTCGATTCTCCATACAAACGTAGTTACGCTCTCCTTCTAAAACTACGTGTTGGATTGTAACGAAACTTTGCATGTACAATGACATGAGGTATATCCAGGTCTGTAATTAGTTTATGTAGCTTCAGATACAAAAAATACAGCGAATTTAAGTTTTTCATTCAAAACTCGTTTTGGCTGTATTTTGTTTGTTTTATAAACTGGAACCATACAAACTAATTACAGACATAGACCTCGTGCCATTGTATATGCAAAGTCTCGTCACAATCCAACTCGTAGTTTTAAAATGAGAACGAAACTCCGTTTGTATGGGAAGGTGAAATTCGGCCGAGCTTACTGCCGGCTCTCAAGTAAAACAAAAAAAAAACAAATCGTTCCCACTTCGTCTTCTAATCGGGGAACATACATAAAAAAATAAAAGATTCCGACGAATTGAGAACTCCTTTTTTGGTCGGTTAAAAACATTATCAAAATAAATAAAAAAAGCTTTTTCCCACCAAGAGTGGATTAAAAGTTACCAGTAGGATTATAAAGCTTCAATAAAATAAATATGACTTACCTAAACGCCTGAGCATTATGGCACTCTTTGGGCCTAAAGGCTGAACTAAAGTAGCAGTGGGCGGGGTAACATTCCACGTAGAACCGGTGGCCGTTGGGCGGAAAGGTTCTCGAGTGGCGACCACGTACCGAAAGGCGCAGCGTGGGTAGAACGCCAACAAGGTGGGCAGATGGCCTGGTTAAGGTCGCGGGAGTCCGCTGGATGCGGGTGGCGCAGGGACAGTCATTGATGCACTCGTTGGGGGAGGCCCATAGGCCTGGACATATCCAGCAGTGGACGTGTTTCGGCTGATATGATGATGGTCATAATGATGCCAACAGAGCAAAATTAAACTGCTGACTTCTTATGTCTACCACCGACACGGCATGCCATGACGTGTCAGAACAGGCAATTATGATATCAAAATGTCGAGACAAATAGACTCCACCCGTTGCGTAATTTTGTATGTTTTTATTATCCGTAGGTAACTCGGAAACTGGACCGCGCAATATATCAAAGACGTTTTACGAGCCCATCTTTCATTTTACAACCACACCAAAATTGGTAAAGCCGGCGACAAAAGTGTTTTCTATGACAATATTTTTTATTGCCACGGCATATTGAGCAGGGATAAAATAGGCAAAAAGGGAAATAAAGAGGGAGTAAATTTTACGAGATGATAAAGTAAAACAGCTGGGGATATAAATAAAACGAGCGTAGATAAATGCTTGTGTGGTTAAATGAGTGTTTGTGGATGCGTACGTTAATGTTTTATAAGAATAGGGGAGAAGCAATATTTAAAGTTTTTGCTTTCATTTGAAAGAGTTGCATGTAGAATATTAGAGTATTTAAACTTTCGCGCCTAAACGGATCTACAGTTCCTGTGACGTCACTCATGTGTGTCACTCGCCATTATATTTGTGTGTCCGTGGTCCGTCCCTTTACGTCCCCCGTAGATGTCATAGAGTTGCCTAAGTTTTGACTTTTGTCATTTTTCTTGAATAAACAAATCATAGCACGATGGCTATGAAACCGACTAAAATACAAAGTAACTATCACTGTGTTGTACAACATACCGTAGTTGCTAAGTTCCTTTCATTTTTACGCTTGAATACTCCACACTTTCAACAAAATAATTTACAACTACAATACTAACTTTTGGAAGGTTTTTGAAGCCTACTTCCAAATTTATAAAAAATTTGCTACTATATTGTAAATGAAACAAATTTTGCCTTTACAATATAACGGAGTGACGTCACCAGACGCTGATTGGTGGTTTAAAACACGTTCCGGTTTACATTACTTCAAACTGTAATTATTGTTTGAAATTTTATGTCGGTATTTTGAACATTTTGGTCACAAAAAATGGTAAACATTATAGCTGTACCTATGCAGCCCCATACGGTCATGGCTGAGCCGTGTTTGTGGAGGAGAGGCTTCGAATAATATTTAGACGTGAATTTTCTTTTATATCGAGGTATAAAACTGAATAAAATTTATAATAAATTAGAATTGAGAATTAAATTTGTATTGATATAAACGAGAATATACAATGAAGCGTGAATCAAGTAAATTGTAATGATAATTTGGAATGTAAGTAACTAAAATCTGGCAATTTGTTAACAGTAGTTTTGATGTATTTATGGTTTTGCATTGCCACTTATTTTTGGTGATTTAAAAAATTATAAATTTATGTTAATGTGGAACATTTCGTATCGTTTTTAGGGTTCCGTACCTCAAAAGTAATAAACGAAACCGTCCGCCTGTCTGTGTATCAAGACCCTTTATCTCGGTATCGCGTGGAGATATCGAGTCCCTTGAAGCTATGAAAAAAAAAACAAACTTCTTAGTGAACGTAACAAAAAGATACGGCCTTTTATGCCACAAAAAACGTTTATTTCAACACTAAGTGAATCACAATTTATCGTGTACTTTTCCATTGACTAAGAACCATGAAACGGCTGTTTTCTTCTACAGGTCCCATTTTTCAACAGATACTCGTGAATTTTTGTAAGAAGTTTCAATAATTATATGGTTTTTGTTGTCGAATCAGTTTATCGAAGTAAAATAATAAAATAAAGATAGGATCACGAGTTCTGCAGATCACAAAGCCACTAGTTTTTATTAATTTACCTTTAATTGTTATTAGAAAACTTTTCTGAACAACAATCAACAGAATTAATCAAGCTCTTTTATAATCCTAACACTTCCCTGACACTTTACTGCACGCCAGTCCAGTAAACAGGGTGTAATAAAATAAATACCATTTTTATTGTCAGCCGTGGAATTCGAACAAATTCGTTCTAAATTAACCACAGGGTGGTTGGACATCGGATTTATTGTTGGTCCGACCGACGTCATGGGCAGACGATTTGTTTGTAATTTTATGTTAATTCGGTCAAATTGGTAAAATATGGACATAATAGCTGATGACAGGTCATTCACATTTGATTTATATTTTTATGTCAATAATGGAGTGTCATTGAAACCATAAATAAAAAAATGAAATAAATTATTTTTATTCAGCAAGTTGGCCGTAATGGCACTTATACAAGTCAAAATTATACCAGCCAGTTATACAAACGTATACTTAGTTATCATTATATACATACATACATATAGACACAATATATAATCACGCCCATTTCCCGGAGGGGTAGACAGAGATTACGGATTTTCACTTGCTACGATCTTGACAAACCCTTTTTGCTTCATTCACTTTCATGGCATTCTTCATACTTGCTCGTCGGTTCAGGGTACACTTGTCCTGACCTCTCTTAACGATTTCTCTGATTTGGATATATTTTTTACAGAAATATTTAGCGAGCTTCTCTTTTGCACAGTCATACTAGCTTACCCCTTACATTTTAACCCCTTAGGGGGTGAAAATATCTAGGTTAAAGTAATTTTACAGAACTTTGTGTCGTGTTCCCGTATGAAGCGTAAGAAGATAGATGATAAACATGGAAACCTAGATATAGCATTTTCGCATATATCCTTACATAAAGCATGTCACAGCAAGCGTATTTAAAAAGGAGTTTTTTTATTAACACGGCATCCCGGCTATTTCTGAATCTACTTTAAAACCTTTTTTTAATACAGTTGCTCAAAAAGTGGTACTTTTTGTGGCTGCGTAGCGTACGAGAAGCTCAATTTCTCGAACTAGTGCTTTTTACTTTTTAGTTCCAAACTATACTTTCGAAACGCTACTGCTACTTTACATTATATTCGATTTTAGATTTTTTACTTGGAAATTATGAAATTAAAAACGCTTACGAATACTAGGAGTTATTTAAAGTATTCATTAATATATAAATTACGAAAAAATATTAAGAATTTGCATTTTATAGCCTACTCTGTCTTAGGTATCTATGTATGAAATATTTACTTTCCTAAAAATCGTTCTTTGATTTGGCTGAATGATACAAGCATATGCCTAGAAAAAAAAAGTTTAAAAGCAAATCAGCCCGCCCTTTTGAAATAACTTCTAACATTATTTAAACACATTAACGCATATAAATATATGATTTGGTACGAGAAGTTATAAAAAAATATTGAAAATGAGTGATTCAAACATTGATATGACACCACCAGACATTCGTGCTAGAGCAGCAATTGCCAATGACTGTGTTATTCCAGAAAAATCTAAAAACCAATATAATGCCGTCTATGTTGAAAGCTGTTATAAAGTTAAAACATGACATAGATATAAATACTTACACCAGATTGACTGCTTTCTTAAAAAGGCAAAGTGCAGGATTTCAGAGTAAAAAATCGAAGGTACTAACAGCTGAACAAATTGAGACGTTTATTAATGAAGCTCCAGATCAGCAACATCTAGCTACTAAGGTATAAACTTAAATATAAATCTAATAAAATATGTACACAATTTAAGTAAATTAACTTTAAAAATAAAGTAGGAAGTTTAAAAAAATAGAATGAAATAAACATTGTCTTACTATATATAATAAATTTGTAACTTTGTTCATAGGTTGCTCTTATATTTGGAGTCTGTGGCGCATGCAGACGCGAAGAGCTCACAAATGTATCAGTAAAAGATATAGAAACACATGGGGACATACTTCTTGTCAAAATACCAAATACAAAAAATAAAATTCCCAGGTCCTTCACTATTGACGGACAATTTGCAGAAATAGTCAAGAAATATCAGAGTCTGCGGTCTTCTAAGGGCAAAAGTGACCGTTTCTTTCAGAATTTTCAAAGAGGAAGGTGCACTGCCCAGGTAATAGGCTTAAACAAGTTTGGGAATATGCCGAGAGATATCGCTCAGTACTTAAATTTGCCTGATGCAAATCTTTACACCGGACATGCATTTAGGAGAACCTCTGCTACATTACTTGCCGACTCAGGAGCAGACATAACAACTTTGAAGAGGCATGGAGGTTGGCGGTCAAGTAATGTAGCAGAAGGATACATAGAAAACTCCATTGATAACAAATTAAAAATTGGAAAACAAATTGCAAAATCAATTAATGTAAAGTCGCAAGAGTCTACAGAATTTTCGTCATCCACATTCCAATCTGGTCTTAATGTACCTGTTAATACTGAACCTCAACCAGGACCGTCACATGCTAACAACACTTTGGTTACACCCAGCCCTGTTAACCAACCAGGACCGTCACGTGCCAACAACACTTGGATTACACATAGCCCCTCTAACTTTGACCCACAGGAATTATCACAACAGCAGGAACCTAAAAATACACCATGCCTGACTAGTCAGACACTTAATTTACATGGAAGAACTCACAACATAACTATGAACTGCACTAATTGTACCATTAACTATAATTATTAATGAAAATAAAATATTTCTGATATCAACCTTGCTTTAATACAAATATTTTTTTTTTAATTCTCATTTAATCACAAAAGCAAGTAATTCTTCTTAGACCTCATTTGATATAGTCCTCTTTTCGTAATGTTAAACATAATCATCATTTCTTCTAAACATGGTCATCAACGTGGCACTTGAGCAGCAGTTGTAGGTACATAGTAATTGACTGGTTGACTTCCTAGGAGCCGCTTTGAGTGAATATTATCCTTCCGCCAATTTGTTAGGGACCTGCAAAATGTTAATAATTTAGTAACATTTATAGATTTCACCAGCTTCTTGTTCAAAAAAGAACCTTAAACATAACTAATAATGTGATTTAATGTTTCTTTTACCTCTAATTATCCTTGATAGTCTTCAAATATTCAAACAATTCATGATATTTTAGTTGTAAACGTGTCCTTGGTCACATGTCGCAGATCACAAATTTGGCACTAAAACTCTTGTTGCATGATCTGTTTCTGTTTGTTGATACTGTAATGTCTTGTACTTCTGTTTTGATAATGTTAAAGGTTCTAATTAATGTCGTTTCAGTATTATAATTATCTGCATTGGGCTGTGGCAAGCTAAATATTATCCTTATGAATACTGTCAGTGTCAACTGCCAAGTGTCAATTTAGTTTCTCAACTCGAGGCCGATGGCGCTGATACCAATAGTATGTTGTCACTGTCAGTGTCATTTGTAAAGTATGGGTTCGTTCAAAAATAACTTCGAAGCAAGCATATTTTATCGCAATGATATATTAATTTATTATTTTTCGCAATTGTATTAAAAAACGTCGTTTACAACACGTGTGTAATGTCTTTTACCACTCGTACCGAGTCTTGCCACTCGCTTTCAGCTCGTGGCAAGATACCTCGGTACTAGTGGTAAAAAGACATTCTTTTCACACTAGTTGTAAAATGTACTATTACGGTTCCGTACCTTAAAAGGAGAAAACGAAACCCTCATATTATCACTTTGTTGTCCATCTCTCTCTGTCAAGACCCCTTGTCTCGGGAAAGCGTTGAGGTAATGTGTTGAAATTAACACCATATACTCAGGTCTAGACCCTTGAAGCTGTCAAAAATGTTAACTTCTAAGTTAACGTAAAAAAATGATGCGGCCTTTTATGCCGCAAAAAACGTATATTTCAACACACTCAAGGGAATAAAAATACTATAAAAATGGCCAAGTAATATCATCTTATATACAAGTTCAGGGAAAAATCGGAAACTATACATTTGTAATTTGGTACCTACGGCTTGTACTTGTCCGGGTTTTTATTTAATTTGATCGCCGGATATTTTGTATCGCCGAAACGCATGGGCGAAAATGCTTTCGTGTGTCCAGCTTTCCAGCTGTTCCTCTACAGGGCGCATTGCTCAACCGAAATTCGTGAAATTTTGTGAGCAGGTTCACTAATTACATATATTAGACTAGCTTCCGCCCGCGACTTCGTCTGCGTGGACCCGGGATAAGACTATCCTATATTTTAATTCAGGCTATAAACTATCTTCATGCAAAATTTCATCCAAATCGATTGAACCGTTTAAGCAGAGTTACAAACATCTAAACATCGAAACATCTAAACATCAAAAGTTTCTCATTTATAATATAAGTAAGATTTGCCGATTCCGATTTACTTTCTCTTTTAAACGCCTGTTGCGATTTAAACAGAGTTATTATTATTTAGATCGCCGAATATTTAATTTGATTTGAACACAAGCGTGAGTTTATGTATCTATGTAAGGGTTAGATTACATTTAATACGTTACCACAGCTCACCTGTCAATCAATTGAGATTTATGCAATTTGTCATAATTAGTCGTATCGTATGTCTTGTACAGTAAGCGCCAATAAGCCTCGTGTAATTGGCCCGTCAGCTGTAATGTCACACACAATTAAGGGTGACACACACGCACCAACCTTGTTAGTGTTGGATCATTCTACATTTCGATGACTAATTGTTTCCGTCGTTGTGTAATTTACTTACTAGTAAATGATACAATTATATTAATACGTTATAGTTTAAGCTATTTGAAATTACGCAAACGAGGACCTAGTTAAACAGTTAATTAAAACAATAGTATAAAGATAAAATAAAATATGATATTTGACGAGTCAGGGGGTCTGTTAATTTTCTGTTTAACTTATTAAACGATTTAATTGTCCAGAAAAAAAGGAAGTTTTAAATATATTATAATAAAGTGGATTACAACATGGGATACTTTTTATCCTGAAAATTATCCCCCGAATGTCATTATTTGACACTTCAGTCTTAATATTTGATAATTTAACAAGATATATCATCTATGATGACATGACAAGGAACATATGACACTTATCTTGTATCAGTATTAAGCACACTATATTTTCAAACGAAATATAATAATTATGCCTCAAATCGTCGTTTATTACATTTAATACATATTGTTTGATCTGTTATCTTCAAAAAAGGTTAACGCACACTCATCGCCCCGGCGCGCGATCATCGCCGCCCAAGCTGACCCCGTATCATGGTCGGCCGTATCACGCAATAAGTGACAAGATAGAGCGTCGGTTTCGTTCTATCGAATGGTGACAGCCAGTGACGGACGCTCTATCTTGTCAGTTATGGTGTGATAAGGCCGACCATGATACGGGGTCTGGTGTCAGTCAGTATTCTTTGTGTGAAACTCCAAACTGCAATGCACGCTTGTGAATTCCGTATTGACATCGCCCCGGCACGGGACGAACGAACTGGATGGGCACTTGTGTAGCTCCTTTGCTCGCTTTTCGCATTAGCCAATGTTAATTAAGCATAAGTACATTTGTAAAATTTATATTAAATTATTAATCTACGCATCAGTTTTCCGGGCTAGTTCGCTCGCCTCTTAAAGTATGTGTTTATTTATTGGTATATATTATTATACTAGCTTCCGCCCGCGACTTCATCTGCGTGGACCCGGGGTAAGAACTATCCCCTATTTTAATCTAGATAAACTATCTTCGTGCAAAATTTTATCCATATCGGTTAAGCCGTTTAAGCGTGATTGAGTAACACACTTCCAAATACATTTGCATTTATAATATTATATGTAGTAGGGTTAAAGTGTTTAATGGCATTTTATATTGTATTAAATCGTGTATAAAGTTGCATTGGCCCTAATTTATCTCCTTTGTTTTTTAAGTTTATCTGGTAGAATTCTTTATACCATTAAGTTCGCCTTTTTTTACCTTAAGATCTTCCTTTGTGCAATAAATATTAAAGAAATAAATACAGCCCAAAAAGGAATTCTTAAAGTAAGTATAACTGAAATATTTTAAATTGTAATTGAGTTTTATTTCGTTAGTTCATTTCGTTTATTGAAACAAAAGAACTCTGACTCAAAATATCCTATACTAAATGATTGTATTTACAACGCTATATTGTGTTCTCCTTAGAGGCTAAATTACTACGGAGTCTGTAGTCTTCGTAAGGTAGAATCAATAATATATTGAACCTTTTATTATTTAAAATGTTCGTGCTTATTACAAACTTAAGTACTCTTTCGTGTCTGAAGATCTACCGACTAGTTAATTCAAATACTCTCAAAATATGTAAATTAATAACGTATTTTCTAGTTTATGAGTAAAGTCTATCATCAACTTTGCTATTATAAAACAAATAGCATATCCAAGTTCGTCTAGTTTCGCAAACTTTTGGATTATTAAAGAGAACCGTGAATTTGCTTTTAAAGTTAGACTAGTGAATATTCTAGAATAATTTACCTACCAGTTTTCACCATGAGACTGGATTTTGTTGGATAATCTGGAATTGATAGTTCCGTTGCTTGGTAAACTTAAGGCGACTATAGCCCCCCTAACAGTGCATCCTCGCTAATGTAAGCTCCATAGAGACGACCAGTTTACCGTTTAGTTTTTAAGCTAAAGGCCCTGGATTCGAATCCCGGTAAGAGCAAATAATTGTGTGATAAGCACGAATATCTGTTTCTGATTCTTGGATGCTTTATATGCATTAAAGTATTTGCCTGTTCCCTCCCATCCATGAGCTGAGGCCAGTGCCCAGCTGTGGGGCGTATATGATTTATTATTATCCTACTAATATTATAAATGCGAAAGTTTGGATGTTTAGATGTTTGGATGTTTGTTACTCAATCACGCTTAAACGGCTCAACCAATTTAGATGAAATTTTGCACGAAGATAGTTTATAACCTGGATTTAAATATAGGATAGTTTTTATCCCGGGTCCACGCAGACGAAGTCGCGGGCGGAAGCTAGTTATTATATATTTATCAAATATATCGTCGTCTTGTTCCCATAACAAACTCCTTATGAGCTTACCACGGTAATAGAAAAGTTTCACACTGTTTCATAATAATATGTAAACAGTTATAAATTCTACTATTAGTAGCTAAAGTTATACTGAGGCTCTAGTATACGTTTTACCGAAACAAAACGTTACGACCGCGTTTGCGTTTAGCTGTCAAATCCCATACAAATTGAAGGTAAAACGCAAACGCGATCGTAACGTTTTGTTTCGGTAAAACTTATACTAGACCCTCTGAGCAGTATGACTTATTAGGTTTTGTTGACCTCGTGTAACGAATGGTATAATTACGTGGACAACCCCGATGTAGTCTGGACTCTGAGGCTCTAGTATAAGTTTTACCAAAACAAAACTTTACGATCGCGTTTGCGTTTTACCCTCAATTTGTATGGGATTTGACAGCTAAACGCGAACGCGGTCGTAACGTTTTGTTTCGGTGAAACTTATACTAGAGCCTCTGTTCGTTTTGCGTTTACACTCAGCTGCAAAATTAGCTGGCAGGACATGTTGTTCAAAAATATATAACGTAAGCTTGTTGATACTGCGTACTGAAACTACACTGACTATAGTATTTAAAAGCTGCAACATGACAGCATACTTCTTTATTGGCCTCTTAATATTACCTATACAGGGTGTGGCCTGGAATAGAAGAAAATAATTTAACGGTAATTTATTGAGCTTGTGAGCAATTATATCCAGGTGGTTTAATTGAAAAAAAAAAAGTTTTTTTTTCTTTACAGTAAGTTTACGTGTATTTTTTACTCTTCTGGGGTGACACAAGAAGTTATTTTATTTTAGAAACACTCAAAAAATAAACTGAAAATTAAAAAAATCACAAAAATATATTTTATAAATAAAAATGCAAAAACTGTTATGACTCTTTACATGAATTTACCTCAAAATCTGCATTTACTGCTGTGATATGACCTCGTGGTGCCAAGATACATTACTTGGTGTTCATAACTTTAAATCAACTTTTTAGGAATAAAAAAAAATGGGCACAAGGGGTTACTGGAGATGCTCTTTTAAATATTTGCTCCTGTTACAGGCCACACACTGTATAACAATACTGTACGTATACTGCAAGTAATTAAAATGTAAGGGCCGTATTCATATACATCTACAAGCCTATTTTAACTAAAATGGCGTTAAAATTCGTTTGTCTTTGTCTGTCATTTTGACATTTGTGTTCGTAAGACCTTTCTTACGAACACAAATGTCAAAATATGCTTTATCCCTTGATAAAGCATATTTTTATTTAGTAGAGGCATTTTAAGTTTTATGAATAAGGGGATATGTAATTAATAATAAATGTATGCCAAAGTGACTGCCGTCCCCACAGTCAAACGGATACAACAGTTTTGTGTGGCAATGTTTTTATGGTTGATTAAAAAATTGTGGTTATTAAAAAAATCATAACATTACAAGCCGATCTGACTGATATTATACTTTATTCTTGTCCGATGCGCCATTATTAGTATTTCGCTCCTTTTCTCTCATGACTTTATCCTATATTATATGTTTCGTTGGTTGAACTGCCCCGCTATTCTGTAACTTGTTTTAGCCTCACCTCACCGTTCACCCACCAATATATCTTGACGCCGCAATTCGTAGTAACTAAGCGTAATCAGTGCTGTTATTTGGAACGCGCTAATGCGCCTCACCCCACCCGTCATGCCTAACGTCACTAGACCTCTACCTTACGCCTATATAGTTACTAAAGAATCGCGGCGTCATGACGCGATTCTTGACGCGTCAATATATATGTTGAGCTTAAAACCAGCTAAAAAAATAGCGAGGCAGAGGACTAGTGTCGTTATACGTGAGGTGAGGTGCATGAGCGCGTTCAGAATAACAGCCTTCGGTTTATGACCTGAGTCCTTATCCTTAGTGCAAGAATATTTAAACGGTTGGTACGTTCGGTTGATCAAAGCCAGCAATTCTGTTCTAATTTAAACGGCATCGTTGTGGTCTCAGCTCCAGCATCAGACAATAGCTCCCACAAACTACATAACGACGAAAACAATCTGTTGTTGAACACAATATTATCCTTACTGTACTTTACCGTAGTTCCGAACTAAAATTGTACCGAAATTTCATGGCTGATTTTGGCTGGTAGCGAAAATAGATTTTGAACTAAGAAACCTTTCCATTATGTGTTGAGCTTAAACTACCTTAGGTATTTTGTATAGGAATGTAGACATTACACAATAGCGCACCTTAATTGGGGCGGGTAATGCTTTATTTGCCGCAACCTCATACTGACAGTTGCGGAAAATAAAAATGTGACACTATGACAAGGATAACGCATTACATGAACATGCTACCTTTCAATCACATTTATTGAGATTTGTAAACTACCATCTCTTTCTGTCGTTGTATGATGATTACCATAGCTTGTACTGAGTTAGTAAGTCCTGAGCGCTTTCGATGACTCTATTTATTCGTGTTTAACACATTAAATTTAAATTTAATATACCTACATTGCTAGCAATCTCAAGCTTTAGTACCTACATAACCAAGTCCCTAGTGCCAAACTAAGAAAAACTTGTAGCATGAACTATGACGAAAATCCTATAAAAATATTTCAAAAAATTACGAAGATACAATCGCTTTAATATTGCTTGATGGAGAGTGTAAGACCTTGAGACTATCGTTTCATGTGAAGGCGCGTCTTGCGGAAAAGGGACAGAGTATATGCCCCTCTTAAAACTTTGGACACTCATAACTTTTTGAATGTGGTCCTTTTCTCCAAGTAACTATATTTATAATCCTTTTTCGAGCGAAATCTTTTCTATTGATTGTTTTATTTGGTGTCACGATAGTCACCCAGCAGAATAATCAGAGTCAGCGAAGCGAAACCTGGCATTGAGCGGTACAGTATAACGTAATCAATAGCAATAAACACACAAACAAGGGATCGTTATTGTAACAAACAGTTTTATTGCTTTGCTTCGGCGTCTGCAGTTTACAGCGGAATACAGTAGGTCCACACAACACCATAGTTGACAAATGTACTGACGAGAGTTTTCTAAACTTGCAAAACATCCTATTTGAAAAGTTCTCATTCATTATCCGTGTTGGGAGTTTCTCTGCGTGATCGCATCAGAAATGAGGCTATCCGCAGCAGAACCAAGGTAGCCGATATAGCCTTCCAAATCGCTAAACTTAATTGGCGGGGCACATAGCACGTAGAACCGATGGCCGTTGGGGCGGAAAGGTTTTTGAGTGGCGATGATGATTCGTAGGAAATCCTATGGGGACTTTCTCAACGAAAACTTGCCTTAAGAGTCCGCAGTAAGCTCGATTCTCCATACAAACGTAGTTACGTTCTCATTTTAAAACTACGCATGTTGGAGTGTAACGACACTTTGGATGTACAATGTCATGAGGTATATCTATGTCTGTAACTAGTTTATGTAGCTTCAGATACCATAATAATAAAAATACAACCAATTTAAGTTTTTCATACAAAACTTGTTTTTGCTGTATTTCGTTTGTTTTATAAACTGGAACCATATAAACTAACTACAGACATAGATATACCTCATGTATTTGTTTATGCAAAGTTTCAACACAATCCAACACGTAGTTTTTAAAATGAGAACGTTTATATGGAAAGGTGAAATTCGGCCGAGCTTACTGCGGACTTAAGTTCTTGTGAATCTCAGAATAATATATATGCCTCATTCAAAATGTACCACATCTTGCACATTTTGGACCATGGTCATTGTAAATATAGTTGTTTCTGTGTATATACTTGGGTTGGGATACTTCAAGATTTGCTATCGGAGAGACTAGTAAGATATATGAAGAGCAAATCAGGATTCAGGTCTCGATCTTTTCCTCCTCTAAGTAATTCAACCTATTTAAACCGCTATTTCTGTCGGTCTGTTTCCCCTCAGGGTTGAAAGATCGAATTGGCAGTCACTTATGTAAAAATAGTGCTTAAAGTGCCAAAGAGGAACCCGTAATCCTTTAGGGAACAGTCTGGAAAATGAAGCCGATGGTCTCTGTCGGTTTAATTTTTTTGAATTTTCTTACATTGGACTTCTGTAGACGCTGGAATCCCCATTAGTCCATTTTCTTTATTTCTGTGCTGTACTCATATCCCGCACCAGAAATGATCAATCTCTATTTGACCTGAAGGCTGACTGGTAGAGAATGCCTTATGGCATTAAGTTCTCCTTTTGTATACGTAACTTTTTAGTGTGCTATAAAGTAATATAAAACAATTCTTTTATACCCAGTTCATAACTATAAGCACTGAATCTCTCTTTTAACCTTTCAGTGCTTTATGCCGGTAATAAAACGTACATGTTGCGTTTCTTAGTACTATTGCATTTTTGGGGGCTTAATTTATCTTGGACTCTTTTACATTGGGTCGAGGATCAATTGAAAGTCTCATTAAAGCATTGTGCAATCCACAGTCCAATTTGACTGTCAGCTGAGTGTAAACACGCCATTGGATTTTTTATTATGCATCCTTCAATAAAGGCGTGACACACCTTGTCTTCAGTTTACGTACCTACAGTTAAAAGTTAGCTTGCAGTATGTATGTTCAGGTCCTCCGTCTGACCAATGTTTGATTTGACAAACAAACCGAAACATGACGTCTTTTTTTAACCGACTTCAAAAAAGGAGGAGGTTTCTCAATTCGACCGTATATATATATATTTTTTTTATGTATGTCCGCGGATAACTTCGTCGTTTATGAACCGATTTTGATTATTCTTTTTTTGTTGGAAAGGGAGTATCCCAAGGGTGGTCCCATGGTAAGGAAACCAGGATCTGATGGTGGAATCCTGAAGAAATTTAGGGAAACTCGAAAAAATTGTCTATCCGACTAGTGTGTTCCTTAATATTATTCAATATAAAGAATTTTAAAGCCCTATTATTTTCCCTAATAATTAACGCATTTGCTCTCGGAAATCAGTTCATGTGGTAAATTGGAAAATAAATGTGGAAATGTTCTCGTGGCTTGGCGGAGTACTAAATTGAAGTCGGTTAAAACTTTGGTTTTTGGGATTTTAAAGTTTTATTGAAAACACTTTAAAAAGCTATTGTTTGTATTGGCAGAGGTACAGAGGTAAACGAGAAAAATGAAACACAGACACATTTAAGCTATGTTATGGGTTCTATTACCACAAAAATATTTCAACATCTGTGGGCAATGGGCATGACTACGCCGGTGCCAAGTTGGGCAAAATGTATATATCCGAAAACGATTTTTTTTGTTTCTATATAATTCCCCAGTGCGTCCGTTCCCAAGTATCTTACTAACCTATTGTACTATTCAATGATGTAATATAAGATGAGATAAATTATAAGCGCTCCAAAAGTGGTATACCAAAACTGAGTCAATTGCATCAACTTGCCTAAGTTTCGCGTCCTCAATTGAAACGTATAAACGTGTCTCAGCTGTCAGATTTGGTGGCCATTTTTAAACACGTAATTTCGTATAGACAACTTATCTACCTCTTTTTAGGGTTTCGTACCCAAAGAGTTAAACGGGACCCTATTATTAAGATTCCTCTGTCCGTTCGTATGTCTGTCCGTCTGTCACTTGGCTGTATCTCATGAACCGTGATAGTTAGACAGTTGAAATTTTCACAGATGATGTATTTCTGTTGCCGCTATAACTAACAACAAATAATAAAAAACAAAATAAAAAATATATTTAAGCGGGCTCCCATAGAGCAAACGTGATTTTTATTCCATTTTTGTAAATAATAGTACGGAATCCTTCGTGCGCGAGTCCGTTTCGCACTTGGCCGGTTTTTTATATTACATCATTGGTTACTTATTACATAATTCTGTGATACTGTAGCAATCGATACTGCATTACACCAACACAATACCGCAAAAGTAAACTAGCACGAACAAGAATCGTTATTGCAAACTGTTTTATTACTGCACTTCGTTGTTGGCGGCAGGGAACAGAAACATACAGTCGGTTCGCTTTACGAGTCCGCAGTAAGCTCGATTCTCCATACAAACGTAGTTACGCTCTCATTTTAAAACTACGTGTTGGATTGTAACGAAACTTTGCATATACGATGACATGAGGTATATCTATGTCTGTAATTCGTTTATGTAGCTTCAGATACCAAAGTAAAAAAAATACAGCGAATTTGAGTTTTTCATACAAAACTTGTTTTTGCTGTATTTTGTTTGTTTTATAAACTGGAACCATATAAACTAATTACAGACATTGATATACCTCATGTCATTGTATATGCAAAGTTTCGTCACAATCCAACATGTAGTTTTAAAATGAGAGCGTAACTACGTTTGTATGGGAAGGTGAAATTCGGCCGAGCTTACTGCGGACTCTTATAAGCTGGCTAATAAACTCAAAAATTCACTTGTTATTCAATGAGCATTCTAAATTCTACCGAATAATACGTAATAAATAGCTCACACAATAAACAGGAGCATTTTCGCGAGCACTTAAGTGAGCGTTCTAGCAAAACGACAGTTTTGCTTCGATCTTTTTGCCGAGCCGAGCAATTTTTCCCCGTCCTTTTCTGCCTACACCTCCCGCACGCTATTTACTAGCGTTCGCTAGATTGATCGTGAAAAAGTTCCTTGCGTTGTTTGGATCTATGCTTGGCTCTGCTCGGCGTTCAGTTCGAAAAAAATACGTTTGACGTCTGAAACTCTACTTACAATAATTATTTATTTTCCTAAAAATAGTGGGATTCGCATAAGACTTGTCATAGACAACGGTAAACAATATTATGTTTTGGAGAAACTGTAGGCTAAGTATTAATGCCTATTGTAATTTGCTCACCAACAATACAGAGAGTGAACGAATTAATATGTTTATGTATTTTATTTTATTTATTTGAGTCGGGCAACACTATAACCACTCACTTGCTTTCGGATTTCAAAAAAGGTAGCCTAAATTGCTTTCAATTTTTCTTTATCAAAGAAGTCTATACTTCACTTGGCAACCACAGTTGCCACCATCAGTTTAGGGGTGCGCGAAATTACAAGCAAGTGAGTGGATAACATACATATCAATATACAAAACTTATAATATAACACAAAGACACGGTAAGACGGCGACGCGCGGAGCAAGTTCTAGGTGTCAAATAGCCGGCCTCGAAATAGCCGGAAAACTACACCCTCCGGCCAGATCTCCTCCTTCATGAAATACGACGATTGGTATGTTGCCTACGATCTGTGAATGGAAGAATGTTTGGCTTGATTGTTATAGTTTAAATTATTTGAACTGAGCTCATGAATGGCCATTGTACTGAGTTCATGAATAGCCTTTGTTTATGTGGCGCTAACCTTTTTCTTGCAAAAAATGGCACGCGTCCGACCACACAGTCGTATTGTTAGACTTGAATGCTATTGTTCTGAAGATAAGGATCAGTCCAGTTCAGAAAATCTCAACTATACACAAGTGTTGAACCTTCCTCTTAAACCATTTTAAACCTATTCAAGAAGGAATAAGGTTGAAAATTCAATATCCACGCAATGTAGCTTTATCCTTTTTTTGTAAGTAACTGGTTGGCAGTTACGACAAAAAAAGCAGATAATAGGATTGTATTAGACACAATGCCATTGTGAATGCAGGTAAGTGGATGAGCTTAGTTTAGAAAATTTCAACTATACTTTATCTTAAACCGTTCTTACTCAATACATTTTAATGGCAAAACATGATATGGTAATATTACTTAAGGGTCTCTCCATTAAAGCGTATAGTTTGGTTCTCATTTGAAAACGATATATTGGAATAAATTTTAATACATAATGGGAACCATATTTATGTCAGAAACTAGCTTCTAGAAATTAAAATGGATATGACGAAACTATAAATAAATACATAAATATTTGGGGATAATCTTACACAAATCGACCTAGTCCCAAACTAAGCAAAGCTTGTACTATGGGTACTAGGCGATGATATACGTATATGGATAAATAAATACTTAAATACATAGCAAACATCCATGACTCAGAAACAAATATTTGTGCTCATCACACAAATAAATGGGATTCGAACCCGAGACCTCCAGCTTTGTTGGCAGAGTCACTTGGCTACAGAGGTCGTCAATTCCGTTTTTGCCATTATGGCTAATTGAGGTATCAGACGTTTCTTTGTGTTAGAAACTATCTTGTTCATTTAAAACTGCTGCCGTCGTCGGCAGCCATAGAAGCTTGATTAGTCTCGCAGCGAGTTACTTTGATTGGAGGCAGAGCCAAATTACCCTTTGATACTAAACTAGGCTTTGGGATTTTAGAACTTTGCACATCGGATTAATGATTGGGAGTTTAAAAAATTCACTTTTGGATGTGCCTAGATGAGACGTAGTTATATTGAAAACTAGCTTCTGCCCACGACTCCGTCCGCGTGGAACTCGTTTATATCGTAGCTCGATACAAACTTTCACCCCCCATTTCTCCCCCTCAGGGGATGATTTCCGGGATAAAAACTATTCTATATCCTTCACCGGGTTTCAAACTATCTCCATGCCAAATTTCATCTCAATCGGTTCAGCGGTTTAAGCGTGAAGAGGTAACAGACAGACAGACAGACACACTTTCGTATTTATAATATTAGTATGGATTTGTCTGTAAAGTTAGCCATACATAGTTGTGTATCGCTAGTGGTTCTGGGAACTGTAGAACTCGCAAGCCTGACTTTTCTTCAAAAACAGTTTTTTTAAGTTCGAAAAACTTAAAAAGAATCTATATGATATTACATAAGCCCAATACTGCCCAAGCTGAAGTAGTCTTCGTTGGCTTCGCTCTCCCGTTCAATTATAATAGTTCGCAACATGATCTTGCTAGGGCACAACAATTATAACTAAATTTACAGTAAACACGATTAAACGAGTATTGCTTTTAATAAAAGCAGATTATATAAAGTCTCGTTTTTGAAAGCGTCGACGTTAAATTAAATCTGGTATTTGGTTTACGATTTGTTGAGAAAGCGGATGAAACTTCAAGTTATTTTTAGCGGGAATGTTAGTGGTTTTACATTTTTTGTTTGACAGATAAAACAGCAGCGACAGCAGTTCTTGTTACGGTTATTTTTATTTGAGCCTAACTCTATTTAACTAAATAGTTTATTTACTTTTGTTTATTTTTTGTGTGTTTTCTGATAGTGTAGTGGACGTAGTAGTTTACTCGTCATATAGTAATATTTCCTTCAATATATTGAAAAAACAGTGCATGACTAGTTGAACGAGCGAGCGAAGCGAACCAAGTTTTAGCTCGGTCATAAATTCTTTTGCAATGTTCGGCTGTTCTCCTCTATGGTTGCATTTCTCAACCGATCCTCGTGAAGTTTTGTGAGCAGGTGCAATAATTATGTAAATTTTTTTTACCCCCATGTGGTGTCGGGTTAGAATAAGGGAGTAGGGTTGAAGTATGTTGTGGGCGATGGGCTAGCAACCTTTCATTGCGATATCACATTATATCGATCTTTTACACCCACATTTATGCTAAAAGTGTCACTGGAACATGAGTTTCATGTGCTCTGCCTATCCCCTTTGGGAATAAAGGCGTGAAAATATGAATCTATGATTTTTTAAACTGGCTTGCGTTTTCTACTGATCACAGTGCCACTTCTGTTAAATAAATAACAACCAATACAGTCATAGCCCAACCATGGAAATGATAATGAAGCATGACGTGATACCCTATATTGTTAATTTCACTGTGTTTCGATTGAGTCTCTCAGCCAACATAGCAACAAGCGAGGGAGATAACAGTAAAAATATATTCTGCAGTACCCATGCCTTCACTAAACTATTTAGAGCGGTTAATTCGTAAGGAAACCAGTCTAATCCCATTAATGTCTAGTTTTTTTTCAGCGATTATAACGCGCGGTTTACATACATTTGTGTACTCTTAGCGGCATATGGCCATACATAGGCATTCTGAATCAAAACTGTATCGCGTTTGTAGCGCTGCAAATTCGCTGTGTATGTCTGATTTTTACATTGCACCTTGTCAACCACCGTAATCTCGAATTGACTTCCGGCGCGCATTTGTAGGCTATTATTATTATATATATTATTCCCCAAAATATGTTAAAAATGTGTTAAAGTATGTTAAATTTTAAACGAAGAATGTTCCTGTTCAGCGAGGCAATGCCGAAAGCATTGGACCTTTGGATCGGGCACGTCGCAGAGTGGGGTGTAGGTTTTTAAATATTCCAGTTTTTTCGGTAGGTTCTCGGTATGTATTTAGTTAACAATTAGCTTTATTATTTAATTCTGTTCCTTGTTGTCACCCTTTAATCCGAATGCTATTGTATTTCTTGTTTTATTTCAAGGCAGACACAAGTTAATTAGCGTTATTCGTGAAACTTTCAAAAACGAATTTATTCGAAAAAAGTGTTAAACATATATATAACGCATACACATTGTAAATCAGTTAAGTTACTGTACTGCGTCAGATTTTGACTGTGAGGATATTAAATAAAACACTCAATAGATCATTGCCATCAGTAATCAATTGGTCCAAATTGGCCGAAGACTGACGAAACCCTACGACTGCGAAATAATGGACGAGTAAGAGGGGTTCGATAAATTAATGAATAGAATTGGTAGTCTAGTCAATTGGAGACAGTGGCAGAGGTATTGATTTCTTAATTTAAATTTCAACACTCATAGACCATGGGCACTTGTTTTGTTGTCATATTTACGCCTCATACATCAGGTTCTAATGAAGCAAAGCAGTAAGTACATCGGTAAATATTAATTTATGTTACATATTTTTACTTTGATAATTAAAAGTGTGTATATTTTATGGTAGGTACATGGAATCAGGCATAAAAAAAACTATTTTATAAACATTTATATTGCTGTGAAATTTAAACAGTTTACGTAAATAAATGATATATCTATTGACGACCGGTTAGCCTAGTGGGTAGTGACGCTGCCTACGAAGCTGAAGGTCCTGGGTTCGAATCCCGGTAAGGACAAATATTTGTGTGATGAGCATGAATATTTGTTTCTGTGTCTTGGATGTTTTCTATGTATTTAAGTATTTCTATCTATTAAATATATCGTCGTCTAGTACCCGTAACACAAGCCTTATTGAGCTTACTATGGGGCTAGTGCGATTTGTGTAAGATTGTCCCCTTATATTTATTTATTTATATTTATTATCTATTTAAAATAGCAGGTTAATAGTTTGATTTCATGCCTGATTTTACTTACGTGAATCATGTATGAAATTAAACTATTTAATAAACATATTGCATATTGCATTTACATATATATTTATATAAATATATTGCTTTGCAATTTGTTCAAACAGTTTATGTAAATAATTAATATATTTATTTAAAATAGCAGGCTCAAAACTTGGTCTATCAATAATTGTCACGCAATCAATGTTGACTTTGTCATCCTACCATGATATTATAAATGCGCAACTTTGGATGCTTATTACTCAATAAGATGAGTCCTTTGTCTCTTTTACTATGTTTATATTTCTATAAACTATACAAAGCTGTAAAGTCAGTAAAAATGTAAGTACCTACCTTACCACAACAACATAACAATAACGACGCAGTTACAATATGACTAATAAGTAAAAGTGATAATGTTCTGAAACGACCAGCGGCCTTAAGCAGTAACTCCTATAAATATATACACATACTTGAGCTTATGTACAGGAAATAAGGAACAAAATCGTATACATATTATTATAGCTGACCGAACAGCAACCCGGGCCGGGCTCGATAACTTTAAATAGAACTCCATAATTCGTTAGTTTCCAGGATTACTTCGTAATGGGGTAAAGTTTAAGGGACAAAATAAATAAGGGTTTTGGGTACCCGTTAGTTGAACGTGATGTTTAATTAAAAAACATACTGTGCTGGGGAGACAACATGCCACGTTTTAGGTTAGTTTCCTAGTGTTAGATTGTACTATCGACAACACAGCTAACTGACCATCGGTGCACCTTAAGTGCATTTTAATAAGGTTCTATATAAACACAGTATGGTCAGCTAACAGTGTTGTCGTTTGTACCTATAACTATGCACATGGTGGAATTAAAACGCGAAAAATGTGTTTTTATTACTAAGAACGCAGGCGGATAAAATATAGCTTACATATGTTCATTCCAAAGATTCATTGTATAAACCGGTGAAAGACTTTATAAAAGGTGAATAATGTCGGAGATTAAGAAAGAAATAAGAAAGAAAGAAAAACATTTATTCGTGACACACAAAACGACAGACATTTAGTAAAAATACAAAAATGACACGTCACGAAATGGTCCCAACTCAGCATGGTGGTGATTAAGGTGGTTCGCTTTCCATACAAAACGTTATTTAAGAAACTAATTTGAGAAATTAGTTTGGGCCGTGAGACATTGGGAAAACTACTTTTCTCAAATTATTCTAGTTTCTACAAGTTTATTCCAGGAAAAGGGGAATTTTGCGCAAATGGAAAGCCAATTTATAAAAGTTTGTTACATGGTTTCTTAAAATATCATCACACCGTTAGCCTGCGAATGTCAAATAACGTTTTGAATGTAAAACCCCTCAAAAACAAACTTGGATCTTATACAACAAGAAAACCTTGATGGTCACGAGGTCCCGGGTTCGAATCCCGGTAATAGCATTTATTTTTGTGGTGAACGCGAATATATTTTGTTCCTGAGTGTTTTCTTTGTATTGAAATATTTATTTATCTATATTTTTATTTATTTTATTTACTTATGTTTATCGCCGTCTAGTACCCATAGTACAAACTTTGCTTTGTTTGTGACTAGATCGGTTCGTGTAACATTCTCTGAAAATATTTATTTAGTTTTGCTTTGAATTTTTTTTGTCTTAACCTACAAAAGTTCTATCGGGTCTTTGTAAAGCTTTTTTAGACAAAACAGATGTTAAATTCTCCCAATCTCAACCGAATAAAATAAAGTTAATATACTCTGAAACTATAAAATACTCGTAAACGTACAATTAACATTAATATATGTAAATTAAATAACCTATACATTAACTGCTTGCTTGCTAAAGGGAAAAATGCAAATACTCCGTTTGAAAGCGAACTCGCCTGAGACTTGTCTAATTCAAAGAGTGCATGTCAATTCACCATGTTTACGACTTTATTAGAATATTGAGATTTTATGGTGTAGCGGGTGGTTCAATAAAATTTCAATTTATACATGAACTAATGCAATTAACACAGTGACATGTGGGTTAGGAACCGTTTCACTGGCGTGGGATATTCTTAAGCAAGAGTTGGTAAGTTGGTAGTTGCGAATATTCGTGTGCTGTTTTATGCCTTTTATTAAACGTTAGACAAGGACGTCAACAACATTCGGGCGAAGTGCGGCCCAGACATTAGGATTCCGTAGTCAACAATGTCCGTCTGTCCGTCTGCAGCTTAGCTCAGTAACCCTTACCAATAGAAAGCTGTAATTAGGCATAGGTATATAAATATCACACCGTCAAAACGGTAGAACAAACTTAAGAAAAATACCGAGTAATAAGTTGACCAGCTTTACTTCACCTGGAAAGGCCGACTTTCATACAAATTCGGCCGACGCAACCGCACCATTTAGTTGGCGCGCACGTGTCGATTTACAATTTAGATTTATGTAGAAGCCACACTGCAGTGAGCCCAACGCACATTTCAGAAAGAGGAAATTAAAAATAAAAAGCAGTAGGATAAAAACACGGTGCGACAGGGTTGCCGTGCGTGCCACGTCTACGATTACGTAGACGCATCCGTCCTGCCCCCCTATTCTGTAACTTGTTTTAAGTTCACCTCAACGCTCACCCAGAAATGTATCTTGACACCGCAATGCGTAGTGACTAAGCGTAGGTAGAGGTTTAGTTTCGTGACGGGTGATGGGGTATGGAGACTGTACGTAATATTTTGAAAGTTGGACGGTGTGCTAGTGATGTGCCGTTCCCAGGAATATTCCCCAGGTGGGAATATTCCCATACAAGGGAACATACGGGAATATTGAAATTGTGTATGTTTATACATCTTGCTATTAGGGATTCCATGATAACTTGGGCCCTTGATTTTTTTACCAAGACATTAACCAGTGTAATTTACCCGCAAAAGTAAATTCCCAATGTTCCCGGGAATATTCCCAGGAACAATGGGAATATTCCCAGTTATTGAGAATATTCCCCCATTAGAAAAAAAACAAATTTTACAAAAGTACTTCTGAACGTAACAAAAACGATACAAAGTTAATAAAAAGCCACAATAAAATATTATACGAATACATAATATGAAAATATTTACATATTAAATGTTAATTGAGATAAAAAGTCAGAATTAGTACAATAATGCAGTTTTTGGCGAAAGGCACTTTATTTGTCGGGGCACTATTCATTTTATTTACTTTTATTACAACTTTAATTTTCCTAATCTGTATTTCAATATTCCCCTATTTGGGGAATATTCCCGGGAAATTCCCGTTCCCGGGAATATTCCCCGGCACATCACTAGGTGTGACTAACATCTATAATGGAACTAGCCCGCATCATCATAGTTTGTGGTTGAATTTGGGAGACATAATATAAATAGGTGATGAAAACGGTCACCTCTCCGAAGTTTCTTCACAGGTACACTATCCGAAATTCTAAGAGCGAAACAAATGCAAACAAAAGACGACTTTGTGCTCTGCTTAAAACTAGTATTTTGCTAGCATTTTTTAACAGGATTTTCTCATACAGTTTCGGGGTCATGATCCAGAATGACCAAAGACGAATAAGATGATCATATTGAACAACTCCTTCCATTGGTTTGGACCCACCACGAAATCGCAAATAGAACCTTATGCAGGTAAACATATGATATAAATAATTATGATAGTTCGACGTTTTATTATTCGATTGTTTGGGCGTCGCCATGTCAATGGTCGATATAATATTGTCATTCGAAATTTTAATATTTCGCCTGCATAATTGTTGGTATTCTGTACTTTCGATGTTTTAATCGTTTGGCATTTGTATTTTAGACCAATTAGACGTCGATATAATAACATTAGATATTTCGATCGTTCTATAATTTTAATTTTCGATGCTTTCACTGTCGATATTTCAATATTTGATCTTCAATTACGTACTTGGTTTGATACTTGAATCTATAAAGTACGATAGTTTAAGGCTCAATAAGTGATTCCTTAACAGTAATAGGTGCCAATGGCCCTAGACCGGTGTTGATGTTTGTACTGCAGAGCGTGAGACCAACAACATTTCACTGGACTACATTACTACACGGGAGAAATTTTTACTGAACTAGTTAACAGAGATAGGCCGACTATTTGCTGGACTATTATAATAGTCCAGCAATTTTATTGACAACTAGTATGGAAAAAAACTGGTAATAATTTATAATAATTAGCTGTTTTTTATCTGTTTAACGGAGAGGTAGAGACAAAATCTAACAAAACATGAGACATCAATAAAAGTATAACTCGTAAACAAAAACATATGAATAAATGTTGTGTTACATTTGCTCTAAATCTATCTATCTATTCTATTCTATTCTCTATAATATACATATATAAAACCGGCCAAGTGCGTGTCAGGCCTCGCGCAGTGTAGGGTTCCGTAGTTGTCTGCCTCTCGTTGTTACATAGACACGCGCGCGCCACTTAAATGGCGACCTTTCCAAGTACACATTAAGTTGGTCGAGTATTACTCGGTAACTAGTTATGCCTACTTAGCCGGAATTGTTTCCTTTTCAATTCATTATATCTACTACTGCCACGAATTATAAGCCGGCATCGGCAGGGGGGACGCCGACGACGACGGCGATGACGACACACACACTTGACTCGAACAAAAAATAAGGGCTTTAAAGCCCAATGTTACGCAAACGGACCACGGAGTTGAAGAATGTTTTTTAGAAACTTTTTATTGTAAGTGTATATGTTATTTTTAAATAAGCTATTCAACGATACCCCACAATATTGGCTTAGCGAAAAAAAAAATTATCCCCACTACGTGTGTAGGGGAAGTAATATTTTTTATCAAAATTAGAAATTCTACCCTTTTTGACGCTGTGATTGATTTAATAAACCCATGCTGCGTTACAGTTACAGCTTTCCATCATTCACTGAGGTAAGCCGCAGTCGGACGAACGGCCAGACGGCGGACATGGCAAAACTATAAGGGTTCCATGATGGAACCCTAAAAATATTTTATTTCCAATTATTTAGCTTGTTCTCAGGTTCATCACGAATATTTGTCCTGGTCAGGAATCCTGAGTCAAGGATGTTTTCCATGTATTTTTTCTTTATATAAGTATGTATATCGTCATATTGTAACCATGGTACAATGAACACAAAAAACATGGCTTTGCTTGGTTTGGGCCTAAGGTTGATTTGTGTGAGACCGTTCGAACATATTTATTTATGCTTACTTATGTCGGTTAAATTAAAGTTAATAGCTTTGTAAGTTTGTATTTAGTAATCTCCGAAACTACTCCTCTCTTAAATTTTATGCCCTGGCTCTGCCTGGGTTCTTTGTTCAGCAAAGCAAGTTCAAATTCACGGCCAATAACAGAACCCAAAATAGCTTAATCATTCATGATTTCTGCACGATTTTCTATTCTTATATATAATTTTCCTGTATTTATTTTGTAACACAGTTTCGGACATGTTTTCTTGTAAAACAATGCATTATGATTTTTTTATTCTATTCAGGTTTACTTATTTAAAGTAGGTTATAGTACATTACGTACCTAGGACGGTGAATTCGTTAATGTCCCAGATCGCAGGTGTTTTTATATGCGATCTGGGGCTTTACGAATTACCGCCCGTGGTAAGTACACAATTTTACGTCTTCGTTTGGCCACAATGCGAGTTTTACCGTACGCGCAGCGTGCAGTAAAACCCGCATTATGGCCAGGTGTGACGTAAAGCATATTATTGCAGTAAGCATAATATGGGTAAAAAATTACTGACTTGAAATGGATTCGGCGTTTCTTCTTGACAGTGGTCTTCTTTTTCAGAAACGCTGCAGGTGGAATTATTCTTGTAAAAGTGCCAATGCAGCCTTCTTGCAGAATGTATTATTTTTTAACCACCGACGCAAAGAGGGGGTGTCTGGTTATCTGTGTATACAGATACACAGGTATCTGTCTGTGGTAAAGTAGCTCTCAAATGGATGGACCGAATTGAATGCGGTTTTTTTTGTGTAATAGATAATTTTATCCCAAGTGTTCTTAGCCATATTTCATGAAAATCTGTTCAGCCATTTTTGAGATATTGGACTTTGAAATTAAAATGTCGGGGGTTTTTCAACTTTTCTAAGTTGTTACTGGAATGAAATGGGAAACATGGGTGTCCGATTGGCCCCGACGGCTAAGTAACATCCACTGAAAATTCTTGGAATTTCTTAATAAAGTACGTAGCTTGTACCGATATAGCATCTCAAGGAGCCGATACAAAGGAATTCTTAACACGCTTTAAACTATGCAAAGACTACTCACCGTACTAAATGGTTTAAAATGATGGCTGCTTTTCATTCGAAATAGTTCCATATTAATTTACCTAAAAGTACCTACTACTACGTATGAGCCTATCCGTGGTAGAACTTTACCTAAGTTAGAACTTAGGTAAAGTTCTACCACGGATAGGCTCATACGTGGTAGACCACGTATAGGCTATATAGGCTATATAGGCTAAATAGCCGATATAGCCCTCGAAATTGCTAAACTTTGGTGGCAGTGGGTGGGACGCAGAACCGATGGCCGTAGGGGCGAAAGGTTCTCGAGTGGCGACCACATACAGAAAGACGCAGCGTGGCTAGACACAACTCAATGTGACTGTTGACCTGCTAATGGTCGCGGGAGTCCGCTGGATGCAGGCGGCGCAGAACCGATCACTTTGGCACTCTTTTTTTACCTGTGTCCAGCAGTTGACATATTTTAGCTAATACTGTGATGATTAATTTAAAAGTACAACCCCTGTTGTTCATCTTTTTACAAGCTTTTATTTAGTTTCACCTGTCGCGTTGTCTGTCTGTCTGTAATCAAATCTTGCAAGTTAAATTTGACCCACTTCCCGGTGACCGATTGAGCTGAAATTTCGGGTATAAGTATAGTTTGGATGACAATTCAATATTATGGTACCATCGAGCTGATCTGATGATGGAGACAGAAGGTGGCCATGGAAATTCAGTACTTAACCGACATAACCCCATTGAGTTTGGGCTCGTTAGAATCATCTCAATGAGTAGTTGATGATGGTATACAGAAAAGTACAGTCGACAATAAAAGCTTGTCCCAAAAATTAAATTTTTGACAAAAACTTGTTTTATAGAAAGAACTAAGTTTATAATACCTTCGCCACAAGGCTAAAATGAACTTTGATGTGCATTTATTTACTTTATTTCACGTTAGTTCTTATTATATTAATAGTCCAGCGGCGGTCATGGGTTCGAAATCCCGGCTTGTCCCAATGTTTTTCGAAATTCATGTACGGAATATTTACCGTTAGCTTTTCGGTGAAGGAAAACATGGTGAGGAAACCGTTCTAATTCCAATAAGGTCTAGTTTTCCCTCTGGGTTGGAAGGTCAGAGGCAATCGCTTTCGTAAAACTATATAGTGCCTATCCCAAAGCCTATATAGAATATTTTGATGTGGAATATGAGTCGTTTTGTGAGCAAGAAGCGTTTTCAATAACAGTATTGAAATCGGATTGATATCAGATTGAAATGAACGTTGTTTTTTCACGATACAAGCGCGCTAAACACATTCAAAATAATTTACACTACTGTGCAATATGTTTAAACGGAGCTACGGTAGCCTAGTGTTTCAGGCATGCGGCTGTCAAACGGCGATCCTGGGTTCGAATCCCGGCTCGTACTAATGAGTTTTTCGGAACTATGTACGGAATGTCATTTGAAATTTACTGTTAGCTTTTCGGTGAAGGAAAAGCTTCGTGAGGAAACCGAATACATATACCTATCCACGAAGAAATTCAACGGTGTATGTGAAGTCCCCACCGCAGTGGGCCAGCGTGGGGACTACTGCCCGTTCCCGCTCGTCCATGAGAGGAGGCCTGTGCCTATCAGTGGGACATATATATGCTGATTTATTATAATACTAGCTTCTGCCCGCGACTCCGTCCGCGTGGAACTCGTTTATATCGTAGCTCCATACAAACTTTCACCACCCACTTCATCCCCTTGGGGGATGATTTCTGGGATAAAAACTATCCTAAGTCCTTCCTCGGGACTCAAACTATCTCTATACCAAATTTCATCTCAATCGGTTCAGCGGTTTAAGCGTGAAGAGGTAACAGACAGACAGATAGATAGACACACTTTCGCATTTATTATTACGTTTAAACAGTTTATGTAAATAAATAATTTACTTCGCGAAATAGCGGTCTCAAAACTTACATTGTTGAACAACACGCTATGTTGACTTTGTCATCACCAATAAATTAATCCCGCTTTTATGCATATTATGCATTAATAGCCCAATATATCACAACATTTGACAGCGTAATGCATCAATTTTTCCATAGTGTTAATCATTTTGAAACTAAGTTTAAACTATGTCAATATGTCGTCTTTGCGCTATTCTCTGTTTTTAAATGTCAGTTATTTATGGTTCGAGAACCGGATACCTACAAATGTTGTATGACTACTACTATTTTGACGAAAATGAATCGCTTCTAACATGATTCATCTAAGTACCTCAAATTTCCGGACCTGTCACGATATCTTTGGTCGTAGAGGAAACGAATAGTATCCGGAATTCGTATTATTCATCATCATCATATCAGCCGAAAGACGTCCACTGCTGGACATAGGCCTCCCCCAAAGAGTGCCACAATGACCGGTCCTGCGCCACCCGCATCCAGCGGACTCCCGCGACCTTTACCAGGTCATCAGTCCACCTTGTGGGGGGCCTACCCACGCTGCGCCTTCCGGTACGTGGTCGCCACTCGAGAACCTTTCCGCCCCAACGGCCATCGGTTCGTATTATTACTTTACTTTAAATCAGTATAATCCTTACAGAAGACCCCAGCTCCTTACGCTGAAGGTGCGGGGTTGCGTTCCTGGTGGTGATTACGGCCACCGGAGCTCCTGGGCTGTTATTCGCTACGCGCTAAAGCGGCTCACCCCGCCGGTCACCCGTCACGAAACTAGACCTCTACTTACGCTTGGTTACTACGCATCGCGGTGTCAAGATATATTTGTGGGTGAGCGTTGAGGTGATCTTAAAACAAGTTACAGAATAGGGGGGCTGGGCTGGTATTCGCTACGCGCTAAAGCGGCTCACGTCTGCCACGAAACTAGACCTCTACCAACGCTTAGTTAGTACTCATTGAGGTGTCGCGTGTGTGTACGCGTTGTGGGTGAGCGCTGCGGAGAGCTTAAATCAAGTTACTGGGAACGCACTGAGTTGAGTGTGTGGAAACTATGTTTGTCACTAGCATGATTTTGAGGAACGACGCGTCCATTAGCTACTGTATCTTTACCATCAGGCAAGTCGTATGCTCTTCACTGCCGTGGAATATTAATAAAATAAGTTACAAAAGCACAAACATATCTGGGTGGTATTCCACTTGTCCAAGATCTTTGTCTAATGCGTATTGCGTGTCGCTCAACCTTTCAGCAAAATGTGAGACGCAAATACACATTGGACAAAGATCTTGGACAAGTGAAATAAAACCCTTTTCGAGGTTCTACCTACATGTGCTTACTGTACGACATTTACTGGTCATTAACATACGATATCCTGGTCAGGACCGGTCACTTTGGCACTCTTTGGGGGAGGCAGTGGACGTCTTAAGGCTGATATGATGATCCTGGCCATGTTTGCTCCATCACGTAAACTTTACTCGTCTTTATTCTTTTAGGGACGTAAAATAAGAACGATTGTTTCGCATAAGAATGTCAGTATCCTCAGAGAATACCAATACAATTAGGTGTCAATAACATCACATAAAAAAAAGCTTCGTAAAGTTGATCCCACCCACAAATGATAAAATCGCCAATATCTTCATGTCAACTGAACTAAGAAAAGTACTTTTACGTCATCCCTTGCCATAATGTCAGTTTGCCGCATTGTGGCCAGATGAAGACGTAAAATTGTGTACTCACCACGGGCAGTAAAAATCCCGCATCCCTTGGTAAGTAATGTACTATTACATTACAGAAAAATCGTTGTTGTTAAGTAGGACAGCTGCTTGCTCTGTAGGTGTATGGCAATAAATAACACGAATATTATAAAGAGGATAAATCTGTAAAGTTGTAGCTTTGCAAGATTGTATGTAGGGGATAGATTTAGATTTAGATTTCTTTATTTCATAAAATAAATTTACATTATAAGTTAACTTTAAGCTAATTTACACGAATTTATTTAATGATCGTCAAATAATGAATATTAATTGAATAAAATCCCAGGTACAATACAACATTCATATGGACATATATTACAAAATGATCATGATAAAGTCAAAATAGGAAATATAAATATTGATATTGATACTCGTATCTCGTAATGATCGTCAAAATAAAACCAGAACATTATCATATTATAAAACAATTTAAATTAAATTAACCATGTCAAATATATTATATGTCCATATACATACAGAATACAATGGATGCTCTATATAAAAAGATTCTCAGATGGTTCAGTTCGCAGTTTGGCGGGTAGACGCTCGTAATACGTTGGGCCAATTACCCTAGGATTTTTTACTGAAAGATAATCTCCGGATCGCTTATCCAATTTTAAAAAATCGTCCAAGTGCGTGTCAGGCCACGCGCAGTGTAGGGTTCCGTAGTTGCCTCTTTCTTAGTTACCTACATCGACACGCGCGCGATATTGGACCTTCGGGATACGCGGGCAAAGTCTAAGTTTATAAAGACAGCATAGTAGACAGGTGTTTTAAAATAAGAAAAATATCGTTGATATTATCAATACGATCGCGTCTGTACGTCCAATTATCCATTATACGAGGCGATAAATCGATAGAGCGTAGGTACGTGTATCGAATGATAATCGCTTCGCACTTGTTTCGAAGCAATCGATAGTAGCCCAGACCTACCATTTCTAAGCTTAAAGCTGTAGGCTTGAAGCAATAGAGTTCAAAATTGGATGAACGGTTCTTTGTGGAAGCTTAAAGCGCGAGTGGATGAACTAGGATTTGTTCTGAAACTAGGCTCAACTTTGTTATTGGCATTCTAAAACTAACGTTCATATTTCAACAGATTGATTGCGCTGTTGGTTTGGAATTTGAAGTTTTATTGGGCCTTTCATCAGATATTGCCATCAAATCAATAGTCTAAAATGCCTTTCTTCTTCGCCAATAATAGTAGCAGCGCGCAGAGCACCGTGGGGTTTTAGACGGTAGTCCGGGCGGTTCCCGGGAGTCGGTCATACCCGTTCTGGTTCCCCAACCAGGCCGGATGCATAAAGCATTTCCCCACGAAAAAAACAAATAGAAAAGAAAAAAGGGTTGTTTTACAATAATCCTGAAAATGCCATGGCTTCAGAAAGAAACGGATTTTAGGACAAATGAAAATTCGGTCAAACAATACAGCTAGGAAACAATTTCTTTGTGATTCAGATAGGTAACCATTTTTACAAGCTTTATATTAACTTGACTTGTTCGTATGTAAGTATAAAAGTATGTAGATATGTAAGTAAGTTGTCAGTCAAAATTTGCAATCCATTTTTCAGTCACTTGCCGTTATCCGATTGATATGAAATTGTGGATATTAGTATAGTTTGGATGACAATTCAATATTACGGTACCATCGAGCTGATCTGATGATGGAGACAGAAGGTGGCCATGCGAATTCAGTACTTAACTGACGTAACCCCGTTGAGTTTGGGCTCGTTTGAATCGTCTCAATGAGTAGTTGATGATGGTATACAGAAAAGTACAGTCGGCAATAAAAGCTTGTACCAAAAATGAAATTTTTGTCAGAAACTTATTTTAATCGCAATCTTCAGTGATGAAGTAACGACTACAACACACTTTTACATACCAACAGAAATAAAACTTATTTAGCCCATTTCTGCCGTGTCCACTCTAAAATAGATCTAGAGATAATAGAATAGTACTTAAATAAGAGTTGTTAGTGTAGTAAAGTAATATTTACACTAACAACTCTTATTCGTGTTTCGCTTAGCTAAAGCTAAGCGAAAGTTTGCAAGCATTTGATCTTTTCAGAAAATAAACAGTTTTTTTTATATCGTTGTGGAATGAAGCACGTCCTAGGTGTGTATTTACATCGAAGCCACTCATTTCGTCGCAAAGCCGTTTTTATCGTCTTTTTCATAGTAATATTAGTGATATGTGCTTTTGTATTTTTGTTATTATTATTTTTAAGATACTATAGAAGATTTTATTGGAAAAACCAACAAGAATACAAGTATACAGGGTGTTCGGGATAACTATGTAGGAACTTAAGAAGGTAATTAACTGGACTTTAAGGAAGAATTTTAACCTGACATGTCTTAGTCCAATCTGTGATAATTTTGTTTAAATCGAGTTTTTTTTGTACTAGAATTGTCATGAAAAATTCAATTTAAGGGTGACAATTAAAAAAAAAACCGGCCAAGTGCGAGGTTTTAAACAATTTTTTTTACTAACGGAGCGTTTTTGACGTTTCATAAAAATAAGCTGATTTGATTTTTGTCATATACCGTATTAAGTCCGACTCACGCTTGACTGCACATTTCTAATAGGTTTTCCTGTCATCTGTAGGTAAAGAACTATTTTGTGTATTTTTTTTTTAAATTTCAGACTCAGTAGTTTCGGAGATGAAGGGGGAATGGTCATTTTTTGGCTATTTTCTTAAATGTTTTCTAAACTATTTATTTTATAATTACAAAAAAAAAATGCCCACAATGAGCTCTTTCATTATATGTAACACGATAGTATATGCAAAGCTTAATTTTTTAATTTTCTCATTTCCCCCCCAAAAGTGGCCCCCATGTTTAAAATTCATTTGTTTGCGTTACATGTTCCTCTTTGGGTCACAAACTTACATATTTTTACCAAATTTCAACGTAATTGGTTCAGTAGTTTCGGAGAAAATAGGCTGTGAAGGACGGACAGCCAGGCGCACAAGTGATCCTATAAGGGTTCCGTTTATTCCTTTTGAGGTACGGAACCCTAAAAATGTACATAGTTAAGGGCCTTAATCTAATCTACGCTTTAACTTTTCTCATTTTAGTAACGACAATTACCCATGTAAAATGTATGGGTAATTGTCGTTACTAAAATGAGAAAAGTTAAAGCGTAGATTAGATTAAGGCCCTTAACCATGTAATTTATTTTTATTTTCACCCTTGAAACAAAGTATGAAAAAAATCAAATTTATTAATGTTTAATTAACAGCGTAGTTAATTGATTAACCAATAAAAAAAATACGATCATCCCACTTGCTTCACAAGTCTCTTTTATCGTTTTTGTAGTTCACCATGAGGGATTTTGCAAAAAAAAACTTCATCAGGCTCGATAAAAAAAAACTATCATAGAGTGGACTGAAACATCTAAGGTTCAAGTTCAAACTCTTTGTAATAATAGTCCAGTCTATCGCCTGCTTAAGTCCCTACATCTTTATCCCGAACAGTCTGTAATATATTAATAAAAAATATAAATTACTAGCTTCCGCCCGCGACTTCGTCCGCGTGGACCCGGGATAAAAACTATCATATATTTTAATCCAGGCTATAAACTATCTTCGTGCAAAATTTCATTCAAATCGGTTCAGCCGTTTAAGCGTCATTGAGTAACAAACATCCAAACATCTAAACTTTCGCATTTATAATATTAGTAGGATTTTAAGGTTAGTATTTGCCGTCATCGTCAAGATCATATCAGCCAAAAGACGTGGACATCGGCCTCCACCAAATAGTGCCACAATGACCGGTCCTGCGCCACCCGCATCCAGCGGACTCCCTCGGCCTTTACTAGGTTATCAGTCTACCCACTTTGCGCCTGCACGCCTGGCAGTACGTGGTCGCCACTCGATTACCTATCCACCCCAACGGCCAAGTTATGCTTGCACATTTATACGTATAACATTTTAAGGTTAGAATTTGTAGTAGGCATTTAATCTTTTCACTGCAAAGTTACGCTCGAAAGTTGAAATTCATGCGCTAACCATACTTTATTTCAAAAGTTAAAACATATTTCACGATAGAATAACTGAATAATACAATGCGGCTCAGCGTAAATTTAAGTTAAACAATAATACATTAATAATGGATAATTACGGTGTATTTTATTTCGCGCTATTGTAATTGGTTGTAAAAGTTTTAATGGTGGCAAGTTTGGTAATTGTGTTTGCTATTTATTACGAAGTGCCACTGTAGAGTTAGGCACGGGACTTCCAATCTGAAGTTCGATGGTTTAAATCCCGGCTCGTACCACTGGGTTTTTCATTAAAACTTATCATCATCATCATATCAGCCGAAAGACGTCCACTGCTGGACATAGGCCTCCCCCAAAGAGTGCCAAAGTGACCGGTCCTGCGCCACCCGCATCCAGCGGACTCCAGCAACCTTTACCAGGTCATCAGTCCACCTTGTGGGGGGCCTACCCACGCCGCGCCCTCCGGTACGTGGTCGCCACTCGAGAACCTTTCCGCCCCAACGGCCATTGGTTCTACGTGCTATGACGCGTGCTAAGACGTCCACTGCTGGACATCAAATGGTGTCATGGACCGGGCCTGCGCCCCCCGCATCCAGTGGATCCCGCGACGTTTACCAGGTCATCAGTCCACCTTATCTATATCATGAGTCTACTACCCACGCTGCGCCCGCTGGTACTTGGTCGCCACACGAGAAATGGGCCATATATATTCTAAAACACCCTACTAATTGTTAGTTTGCATAATTCAATTTGCATATCCTCATGACATGATACGTGTTTCCGTACAAGCGGAACGAATCTACCTATGTTCCCCGTTGTGTCATGCCGTTAAACTGGTGCTAGCTTATGCATAAATATATGCATGCACAGTGTTCTATATTGCCTACTTTGGGTAAATTTAAATTATTAACATAGCAACACAAGTTGCCACTCTATTTTCGAGTTAAGTATGGCAACACAGAGAGAGTATTAAGATTCGAAGGATATAGTTCGTTGCTCGTCCGTTTCTTACGGGATTATTTTCGATAACGCCCACAATTCGTGGTAGTTGGGCTTCTCGGGTCAAGGCAGTAACTCATTTCACCTTCCGTGCATACCAAGATTGCTATCGGCGACAGTTTACCTGTGTGTGCATTGTGCAAGTGGTAGGACCGAGGGTACCGCTTAACTGGATCCAGCACTGAGCTTAGCCTGAGGGAGTGCCCTTCCTGTATGCTGAGCCTCGCCTAGAAGATCTCCAGGTAAGCCGATACGCAATCCATGCCGAAGCTAATATTTGTCCTGTAAAATCACGGCAATTGCGCGAGGACTCATTTTGATACAGTCCACTTAGATTTCTCGCCTTTTCGCCATAGTATACACTTCACACAGAATTGTGGCTTTGGTCCAGTTTCGAGTATTATCAAGCTTATCCCGCACTATTTTAGAGTGAAAATATTTATCTTTGTTCCCTTAGACATCAATTTAGGTTTGAGGTGGCGTATGGTGTATTGCCAATTCTCATGTACGGTTCCGAAAGCTGGACTATAAAGCAGGATTTTAAAAGATGAACTTAAGGGCCATTTACATGATGCAACAACTCGTATGCGATCCTCATTACATTGCGGGGCTGCGGACCGAAAGACGACAAACCCGAAACATCAAACCCTCAAACCCTAGCTTCTGCCCGCGACTCCGTCCGCGTGGAACTCGTTTATATCGTAGCTCGATACAAACTTTCATCCCCCACTTCACCCCCTCAGGGGATGATTTCCGGGATAAAAACTATCCCATAGGAGCGGTTTAAGCGTGAAGAGGTAACAGACAGACAGACACACTTTCGCATTTATAATATTAGCTAATCAAACCCTGCATCGTAATAAGATCGAATCGAGTTGTTGCACCATCTAAATGGCCCTTAAGTCTTTGAAATGTTTATCGCAGAATACTCAAAATCAAGTGGACGGACAGCATATTGACTGATTAAGTACTGCTAATGATGAAAAAGGAAATGGAATTCGTTAATACTGTCAAAAAGAGATCTTCATATTTCGGGCATATATAGGTGTCGGAATATGCGAGTTGTTAAGATTTATAATTGAAGGGAAAAAAAGGAAATATATATATAAATTGGGGTAGAAGAAGAATATCTTGGACAAAGAATGTTAGAGACTCGTAGGAAACTGAAAGCACGGTACAACGAATTCACATACTTAACTACACTTAGGTTCTCGACTCGGTTCGACCTCCAATATGGAGATGGCGCATGAAGACTGTTAAAGAGGTGAAGGTGCACGTCTAAGGTGTCAGGGTTTTTGCCACACTGCTGGAAGTCGTGTCCGACTCCGACTTGAACCTTTTTGGCGACTTATGTCACGAGACGCTTCTAACCCTCCCTGTTCTCTGGTTTTGCTTGGCGGTTTTTTATAATGGCCCTGTGAGCTGTAGAAATTGCGAGCCAGTCTTTTTAAAGAAAATATATTTTGTAAAACTGAATCGACAAAAGAATTCTACGTTATTGAACCCGCTCGCTCACACAATTTCACGAGCATCGGTTGAGGAAACGACCTGGGCTGTTATTCGCTACTCGCTAAAGCGGCTCACCCTGCCGGTCACCCGCCACCAAACTAGACCTCTACCTACGCTTGGTTACTATACGACGCATCGCGGTGTCAAGATATATTTGTGGGTGAGCGTTGAGGCGAGCTTAAAACAAGTTACAGAATAGGGGGGCTGTAGAGGATAACAGCCGACCAGACGCGGCACAGAATAGATAATAGTGCAATCTGAATTCTTAATACAGAATATATTATCTTCGGCTAATAGTCGAAGCTGAAACGGAGAACGTTAGCTTCGTTCTGTGTAAAAATATTTGTACATTGACTCTTTATAAGCTAAAGTTCATATTTTAATTGAAATTCTTCTATTTCTTTAGGGAATTAACGTCTCTTACATTTTAACGAGCTGGTGGTAAGAATGGTAGGGTGTACGAACCAGGTACAGTCAAGAGTAAAAATATGGCTACAACTACATACAACTTCTAAATATGTCCCAACACTCCTCTGACAGCGTATAGGTTAAGGTACATATAATATAATGAGAGGATTAAATCGATACATATTTTTGCACTTGACTGTAAGTCCCGGCCTGTTTTAATGCACCCAAATTCCATGCAACGTGCGCACTATTAATTCCAAATTCACACTGACACTATAATTGCTAGAATCAATTAAATTTTACTTCATTTCATAACAACAACATTTGGCTAAACTGCATGCGATGTGGAATCCTCCAGGGAAATCGAGGGAGTGGTGTTTAATCAATGTACTGTTTGTGATTAATACACACGTATTTAAAGTGCAACATGTCCATCCAATTGAATTTGAACGTTGCTGCTTGAGTGTTACAGTGTATTTTCATTTGAGCGAGCATTGTTAGGTTCGAAAGGGATGTTTGTGTTTGTGTAGAATGAAACGTTCGTAACTTGTTCGATTGGCTTGCAGTTTTCCTGCGGGTGGTTGCGGCTTTCGTATTTGGGCATTTTCCAATAATTTTGTGGGTGAGGGTTTTCATAAACGGTGTACAGTCAGCATCAAAAGTAACTGCGCAATCGAAGACGTCAAAGCTCATATTCCCTTATAATAAAGACTTTTATGTCTTCGTTTGAGCAGTTACTTTTGATGCTGACTGTACCCAATTAGCGTGAGTCGTCAAACAAAAATTATCGCGGTCTTAGTTTTGTGACGACAATAAAAATAAGCATAGGTACGTATATCATTTATGTGAAAATTAACTACTTAGTTTCACATTTAAGTAACGTGTTTATGTATACCTACCGATTGTAAAAAGAAACGAAATAGTAAATTTTCATACAAACTGAATACCTAATTGTCGCTCTGTAGGTTGTCTGGGAGATATCAGTATTTAGCAATAGCCTGTTGTTAACCTCTATTTTTAAGTTTTATGTCCTGTATTTGATTCATGTTTTGAGGTATGCAATAAAGAGTGTAATATGTATATTTGCCTTTAGGCGGATGTCACACTAGGCCGTATCTCCGGACGGAGATGCGTACGGTAATGCCACAAATATGTTACAACGATGTACCTGCGCAGAAAGCATTTTTTTGAAAACATTTTAACTAATCATAAGGCAGCACGTTTGCGCGGGTAAAATCTTCAACGGCCATTGGCCGAAATTTTGCGCGCGACGCTGGCAGCTTCGGCGCCCGCCATTTTGTCTGGCGCCATGAGCGGGAAGCACGAGTTCACCTGTTATTGCATATACTTCCTTCCGTATAGTGCGACAAGGTCTTTATTCAAATGGGCATACGTTCAATTTTATTCGGTCTTGTCAGCACTCGTCGGTGTGGACGAAGATTGCCGATTAAACTTATATTTGTGGCTGCATACAAATTTCGCCGGACGAAGGTGCGGTGCAGTGTGTCGTACCATACGGAATTTATATACAGACTGAGGTACTTGCATACAACGAGAAAATCGTCACTCTGCACCTCCGTCCGGAAATGCGGCGCAGTGTGACATCCGCCTTACCTACTGTTATTCGAACCCAGGACTGTCGGCATTGCAGCCAGTACCTACTAGGTCAATCCAACATTATGTTGAATTATATGAAAGGTTCCAATGTAATCGATATATCGATATTTCCGTTTGACTATTACTTAATTCAAAGTATTTCCTTTATTTTCTACTATTGTATTCTGGTAGCAACGTCTATATAATTGCGAAACCATAACACACGAACCACTATTATAACAATGCAATTGTCAAAACTTTAACAACCCGTATTTCCCGGTAGTTCCTCTTACCTCACCTGGCCATATTTATACTTTCCCAACTATAATGGCGTATCAAACCTAATACCAATGACTAAGAGAAACCAAACTCTAGCGCTGTAGACTTACCCCCTTATTCATAAATCTTCAAATGCCTCTGCTAAAATAAAATGTGCTTTGTCACTTTCTCACGAACAAATATGTCAAAGTGACAGATAAGGACAAACGAATTGTAACGCCATTTTAAACAGGCTTATAGGACGTTTGTGAATACGGCCGTCAAAGTCTAAATTCACTTGCTTCAAACATTATTTCTTGATGCTAGATCTGTTTGAAAGAGGAAGGGCGTAATTCACGAATTATTTCAGTATATTCACTATCAACTGAAAGTATAGTTTTTCATCTACGAAATTTTCTTTTTGAACTGCAGTGGAAGTGTGCTGCAGGGTCTAATCTAAGGCTAATTGCTTTATGAATGAGAGTAGCGCTTTATAAATCTCTTCTACCGGGCGTTTTTATTCATTTGCTTTAACTTAGACACAGTGCTTGGTACATTTATTTATATAAGATCCTGTGAGTATATCGGTTTAACGATATTCGAAAAAAAACAGGTTTCATACAAAATAATTTAATATTTACTTGCAGACTATTGTAAAAGGTCTTTTAGAGTTAAGGAAGAGTTAGCGTCAATTTAGTGTCAACCACGTCAGTACCTTAAACGTTGTGCGTGACAGCATTGACAGCTCATTAATAAATTTAGCTCACTGGTAGTGCAATTGCTTATTACGTACAAGGTACGGGGCTTGGTTATGAATTAAGAAGATTTTACACTGGTGTAACTTAAGTTAGTGATTAAATTTCGATTTGAAATATTTTGAAAACGGTGCGAGTTAGGACATACGTTTCTTTGAGAAATTATCTACGTAAGATGTAAAGAATCTGCCCTAAAAATTAAAGCATATGAATAAAAACACCCAGTATAGGGGTGTTCGAACCAGTTTTTGGAGAGGAACAAATGTTTTTATGTGCGAACAATTACAACTAAAGAACAAATACCCAGAAAATTGAGTCAAAGTTGGACCTCGCTGGCGGCAGCCGAAACGCTAATTACTAATTGACATAAAAGCATGACGTCACAGTCTGCTATCTGTACTAATCGTTGTATGGAAAAATCAAGTAAATTTCTATTTCAGTCCCGAAATACTGTATTTAGGTTCATAGTTGTCTCACAATTTTTCTTCTAAAAAAGCGCAAGGATTCTATTGGTAGCTTTAAATTTACTCTTGCATATTTTTCTCAACTTTCATTATTCGATTTTTTTTTTTTTTATTATATCCATTTAGCATTGTTTGTCTGTCTGTTTGATTACAGCCATTGTTCTCGAATCACTTGGTATCTAATTTCCGTAACAAGTGAAATCAAAACATGAAAAAAAAATCAACTGCCTTTTTCGAATATTATACTCGTAGCACATCTCCCTCACACGATTATGAGGAATCCATCGACACCTCATGTGCCCGTGAAATATAATTTTCTTGTCCACATACATACATACACTCGAAAAACATAACATAACCCTTCTTCTGGGGCGATTGGGTAAAAATGTCCCCACTTAGAAAGTGCTTATATCTATGCTTTCGTGCATATCCTTATATTAACGTAATTGATTCACAGATTTTTACAAATGCATTTTATTTAAGAGACTTTTTTTATGGAGTCGCGTTTGCGATAATACGTAGCATGATATCTGAAATCGAAATTCCTATATTTACAAACTACAGACCGTGGTAAGCAAGACAATGCGAAATTATATGGGTACTTTATTTCCCAGACCAATATTGAATTCCTCATCTCAAACTGCAATAAAACTGCCAATGAAATATATTAAATGTCATCCTAACTAATTAATACAACAATTTGTCACCGAAATCCCCAACTTTGCCACCCTATCACTTGGGAGCATCAAAACTAATAACGGACCAACGACATATAGCGTATGGACTGGCAGTTCTGGTTGTAGCTTTAATTACCTACGTAGAGTTTGTAGTAAACATAAAAGTTATTGATTTCTCTCAATTGTTATATCATGTTATGTTGGGTATTCAAATCAAATTTAATGCTGTCAAACAATTATATTTTTAACTATTCTACTATTTAAAACAAAATAATGCTCCATTCATGTGTTTTGCAGCCAAAAAAGCGAACCTTGGCGCTTTACCTAAAGTATTGGCGCTTGTTTGTATACCACGTCAGCGACAAACATTTTTACGCCCCGCCTAGGTACCACCGTACCTAGTGAGTTTTTGCACAAAAGAGGCGCATTTCCACCTCAACCAGTCTCGTTTGCTCATACTTTCAAAGTTGCCGTTAAATTACGGACAAATATTTATCCATAAAATATAGCAAGCTCTTGTTAATTCATAAAGATTCATGCTTAACATAATATATTACAATAATATAAGTGATTTACAAAGCATTTTTAAAGCCATTATAACTGTACTAGGTTTGATAGACGCTAACAAACTAGGAAATTTAATTATTATGGGCCTACCTACCTACTCAATACTTTGCCTGAAACCATTAGATGTGAAATAAACCCGGCCAAGGGCGAGAAGGGTTCCATACGATTATCTATTAAAACGGCATAAAAATCACTTTTGTTATATGGGAGCCCTCTTAAATATTTATTTAATTCAGTTTTTTCGTAATTGTTGTTAAAGCGGCAACAGAAATACATTATCTGTGAAAATTTCAACTATCTATAACGGTTCTTGAGATACAGCCTGGTGACAGACGGAAGGACAGCGGAGCCTTAGTAATAGGGTCCCTTTTTTACCCTTTGGGTAAAGAACCCTAAAAATAAGATTTCAATTCAAGAGACTATTAAAAAAGCGTTACCTATTTCTACTTGATAATATAACTGATTTATGGACAGTATGTTACCCTGTTATTTGTGTTTAGGAATGTCTTACCTAGAGACTGCCGTTCCCACGGTCAAATTGTTACTACAATGTTTAATTTTACTAAATAAAAAAAATCGTCTCGAAGACCGTGTCCATATAATCTACGTCTTTGCAATCACCCTAGTGGTCAGGAATGTCCATTTATCCCATTCCACGTAATGAAGTATGGTCACCGGACAATGCGGGCCGGTGTTTATTATTGAATTTACGTAATTTATTACTATTTGGATATTGTTGATGGCGATTGGGTTATTGAAATCTATTTGCCGAGTTAGCTGAATTGGACTGTTTGAATGGACTATTTGTAATTTTAAATTAACAATACGATGGGATATACCTATAATTGATTAGTTGTTTACGCTGTGTTATATGGGGTGAATCATTTTACTAGGACGTATTCACTTCAAAGGAACAAAGTTATTAGGCACAAAGCGAAGACAAAGCCATTACTTGATCAAAGGTAGAGCCTATGTTATCCGGAGCATAATTTCGAATCGATTGATACCTCATTCGAAACTGTTACTTTATTTCATAAGATGAGTTTAATAGGTTAAGGTAAGTATAAAAACGTAGCGCGTCTCGCCATCAAACGTAACAGTTTGGCGAGAATATAAATGTATAGTAAGTTTTCATTTGAATAGATAAATAAAAAAATAAAAATAAAAACATTCGAATCGGTTCAATATCTTAAACGCTACGGTGGAAAACAGGTAAATACAAACATGCTAAAACCAAGCCCATGCCCGCAAAAATCAATATTTAGTACAAACATAAACAGATAAAACCAAGTGCTATGTTTATACAAAGTTTCTGACACAGCTGAACCTCAACTTTGCTGCACATGGACACAGTATAGGAACAGTAGATAAACTTCGAACAAAGGTACATCGCACGGTTGCACACATGCGCGCGTGTTCGGTACGCACACACACATATCCTTCGGGAATGATGGAGAATGCTTCAATCGGGGCCGCGCCGTTGCGGTGTTCGCTCGTTCTCACTCGCTACGTCAAAGGAAACCGCCTCGTAGGTATGAAGACAGCGAGCCGCCAGTGCCACGATATCACAAGGAGCCGAATATGCTTGTAACTAAGCACCTACTAACCTAGTGCAGTTTAGCAACAATTATACTTACTAGGAAATATTATAGGCATAGTATAGTGGTATTAAAATATTCGATGAAGTGGGAAACTAAAAACACATACCTAACTATCTATAATATTATTACTTTGTGTATACAATATTGTCTATTAAACTGTAACAGAAATACTTTGCATACTAAAAACCAAAATTAGTATTATAAGTATGCCAAGCCACAAACTTGACACAGCCCTGCGCATAGAGCGAAAGTAGGTAACGAACGCTCCTAAACGGCCTCAGATTACCTACTGTATTATTCTTCTATACTGTGACATGGATTAAAGTGGCTGCATTAATAAACTTTGCCATACGGTAAGTGTATGGGACATGCGGTATAAGTTTTTGAAGCGGGGATGAAAATATTGCTCAGTGTGGTCATATTATGATCGTTTTTACTTCGATAAAGCAGCATTATTTTATGAAAGGACTAGCTTCGTCCGCGTAAACTTCCAATTGTCATGCCAAATTCTACCCCTGATTTCGTATCCTTGGGCATGATTTAAAGAAAGAAAGAAAGAAAACATTTATTCGTGGACAAAACAATGGGTATAAAAAACAAAACACAGTAACGTAAAAGTAGCAGGGTCCACGAAAAGGCCCCGACTCAGCATGGTGCTAACCTAGGAGGCCAGCGCTGATTTCCAGTATAGAAAGTGTCGTTTGTTTTAATCCCAATTGGAAAAGGTTGCAGTCCATCCCCACGTGAAAGACGACATGAACGGGAAGGATGCGAGTGTTGAGGTGAAGGGCGAAAAAAGATTTGTTAGAAATAACTACAACTTAGAAAAGTTGAAAAACCCCCGACATTTTCATTTCAAAGTCCAATATCTCAAAAACGTCTTAACAGATTTTCATAAAACTTAGCTAAGAACATTCGGGATCACATCAGCTTTCGAATAAAAAAAACCGCATTCAAATCGGTCCATCCGACAGATACACAGATACACAGACACACAGACACGTTAAACTTTGCGTCGGGGTTAAAAACATGCAGCGCAGATTACCAACTACCGATTATGTTAAAGGCTACGGTGTTTAATAAGTTGTTAGAATACGTCCACGATGATAAGTTCTGAATATTGTTCATACCTACTACGACAATATTCATTAATACGCCCAATAAGTAAAAAAATATATTATTTATTTGTTTTTCGTTCATAGCTAGCTAGCTTATATAGAACTGAAAAGATGGTATATTGAATAAATTCTGGAGTCACATCGCGGCACGCGTCGCTGTTGACAAAATCCTGGGGGGGTAATTACAGAAAAATAAGTTAAAATTATAAGTAGATCTATGTTGATGCCACGAAAATAAAAAAACCAACTAGTGTAATATATGATTCAGATTCATATTCAGATTCAGGTTCATTTATTGCTAATTGAAAATTAACATTATATTTAAAAAAAATCTTTGTATATAAATAAAATGAATTCACAGAAAGCTATGCTACCGTTTCGCGTTTTTCACATTGTTTTTCATCCCATTGTGCTTGTGTCACATATTTAATAGATTTAGTATATAAATTATTTATTTATTATGTGTATAAGTTTGTATCGGCAGTATGTTGTGTTGCGTTCCGTGGGTCACGTACGGTGCTGTCTGAAAATCAGCGCTGTAGGTGTCTTTCTGACACCTTGGCATAATGCTGAGACAGTGACCGATTCACTGCCGCGAAGACACACACATTATGTGTCAATTGTATTGTATCTGTACTCCCTTTGTCTCTGTGTGTAGTGAATAAATGTTTTCTTTCTTTCTTTCTTTCTTTCTATGTTTTTAAGGCAAATCTCACCTAAGGCCCACATCACACTGGCGCGGCCTGTCCGCGGCGGATCATAGTAAACTTGTCATTAGCTCTAAAATTTACTATTGACCGCCACCGCAGGCCGCTCCAGTCTGTGGGAGGCCTAACAATGTTCAAGGTAGGCTTTTCTGGCAATCAATATATATATATTTTTTTCTATTATGGTGAACGTAGGTGGCAAATATATAAGTAAAGTATCTGTACTGTAGAGGTCGTCTATGCAACCTATACCAGTACTGGCTGGACAGCACTCATTCGGAGTTCAAATCAAGCAGTCTTAAGTCTATGCAGAAGAAGAGTTGAAGATGTCAAGCAGTCACTCCCGAGGCTTTGGCCTCCGGGTCACGCTACTCGTATGTCTTGCAAAGTTATCTAATAAACGTGTTAATGGTTTATTGCGTCTTCCTCTATCTGTACTAAGGAAGAGTCATAACATAAATCATAATTCTATAGCAATTAAAGGTGGTCTAAGGCAATAACAAAATAAAGTATAAAACATTTCTATGAGGTATTTTCCTTTCACCGAGCTTGCAGATTACCAGGTTACACCACTATTAATTCTACACAACCAGTTATATACCTACCATGTAATCAATACCAACTCTTTTACTATTAGGTACTTCTCATTTTTTGATATCGAAAACTCCTCAAAAAAATTGGTAGCGAACTAAAAAATAGGCTAGCCTCAGAACTTAGAACGTCGACCAACAGTTTATTTTTGAAGCAAAGCTAAAATATTTTCTATTTAATAAATATGCACGTAATATGAGAAAGAGTGCAACTCCTGTTTTTTTTTACGATAATCCCAGAACTTATTGAACGCTCCTCGTATTTTATCAAAATAACGTTATTTGAACTGAAAATTCACACGAGTTTAACGATAAAGAATGGGATCAGGTTTTGGTTTATTTTTCGAAGTGTTCTATTTCTGAATTTCGACATCATTCTACAAATATTTTCCTCCACATTGGACTTTAATTTAAACCATATAAATAAACCATCGAGCTCAGTTCAGTGAGCCAAACATGGCTGCGGACGGCAATAAGTTCCAATTTGTTCTGCGGTCGCGCGTCTGTAGCGGGTTTTATAACGACATAAATACGTGTACATGTGTTAACAATACGTGTATCATAAACACATGTAGTTGTCACGATTATATTATAAAACTAGCTTCCGCCCGCGACTTCGTCCGCGTGGACCCGGGATAAAAACTATCCTATATTTTAATCCAGGCTATAAACTATCTACGTGCAAAATTTCATTCAAATCGGTTCAGCCATTTAAGCGTGATTGAGTAACAAACATCCAAACATCCAAACATCTAAACATCTAAACTTTCGCATTTATAATATTAGTAGGATAGGTGTGGCGTTTTGCCCAGCAACATAACTCCTTGGGTAATATTTGTTTTCAGCACAATCGCTTTTCACATGGATTGACAATTTGTCACACGGATAAATGTATTACACTCATATTTAGTGGATCCTGCTTTTAAGTCTCCTCCTACCGGCCAGAACACGTCAAGAGCACGTGCTCGGCTTGGCATGGCAGTGCCAAGCCGAGCAAAACAGCGGCACGGCCGTACCATCCTTTTCTCGAAGCAGTTCAGGCCATTTTCGACCATTGTGGATAAAACTAGAAGCCTGAATTTTCAGTAACCAAGCAGGCATTGTATAAACACGGTATATTTCAAATTTCATCCAATTTGAACCAGTACCCAATCTAATTTAATATAATAATTTAAAAAAAATGCCACTACATTTTTTCGGAGATTTTCTGCAACTATTATGTTTTTTCTACTCAAAATCACGATCCATCCCAATAGAAGAAAAAAAGTGTCCCAAAATCCATACATTTTTGAACTTTCCTACTGTGTTACCACCATACAAAGTATAAGGTAAATGGTAACAATTGGAAAAATATCTTTAAGACAGTTTTTTGTCCTACCAGGGTCGGAAAGGCTCCTGATTCTGAGTGGAAATAACATAAAATTCCTAGAAAAATTCACAATAAATAATAATGGCTTTTTTTGAGAAATGCTCATTTATCTTGTGAGAAACTATTTATTAAAAAGATATGGGATGCCAAGTCAATCTATTTGTCAACAAATACCAGGGTACAAAATCGCCAAGTGTGTAAGAGTAGGAATGAGGCCTTATCCAAGATACGATCATCAAAAAGCCAACATTATGATGATACGAGAACCGATATGGATTAAAATAAACAGTGCATCGGTAGCTGATAGCAATCAGATCAGAACCCAAGTATATTGTAAACCGCAAATATTGAGTTACCCCTGCCTGCACCGATATGGACACACTATAACAAATGACGAACGACGTTTCATCAGGTTTTTACTAAACTCAACCTTGTCTATAAACATTTAAGGTTTCTTATGGATGCGTAACATCAAACTACATCTCGCTTTACAAACTTTAGTATAAATAAGAATGTCAATATTTGCTTAATTCAGAAATTGATGGGTAACCACATGTTGTTATTGGACTTAATAATTTTATCCATCCATCTATACAAGCGAACAAAATCACATTACTTGGCTGTTATTCGGAACGCGTTCACGTGCCTCACCTCACTCGCCACGCCGTACGGCCCGGTCGGTAACGACATTGTGAGGAGCGCAGCGAAATGTCAACCCGCTCGAATTTGGAGCAGCCAAACTGGGGAAATACCTCCGCCTTGCAGAAGATCACAGCCATAATATCACTACTATTTGCTCTGTAGTAGTGTTGTGTTCCTGGTGGTGAGCAAGGTCGCCAGAGTTCCCGAGGATGCGTTGTGTTGAGAGCGAGGGAATTTATTCCTTCAGCTGTCGACACGGCGAATCTGCAAACATATCAAAGGTCGGAAACGCCCATGTTAGGTACTCCTTTGGAGTTGCATCCGTCTATAGGCTGCGGTGTCCGCTTACCGCTTACCATTACGCTTGTTTGCCACCGTCGTTGTATACAGAAAGTAAAAATAAATTGTGCGAATAGGGATGTAGACAGTAAATAAAATAATCAATAATGATGTATTTATTTTCTTGGGAAAGGATTAAGAATGTAGACAAATGGAGAAAAAAGCAACGCAAGAGGTTAAATAATCACACAGTTATAAGAGTCCAAAGATTTTAGAGGGGGTATGTCCCTTTTTTGCAAAATCATTTACTGACACTCGAGGATCAGGAAGTCACGATCGGCTAGCATTTTCTCTCTCTAACTAGCAACATTAAAACGGTTGTAGCTTCGTAATTTTTTGAGATATTTGAATGGGATTTTCGTCATTAAGCATATTTTTTTGGCTTCTTTCTTTGGAAGTATTTTTTTTTTGAGTTTACACCGTTATTGCGGCGCGGCAAGCGTTTTATCTCAAATAAACAGACCCCGTAGCATGGACGGCCTTATCACACGATAAGTGACAAAATAGAGCGTCCGTCACTGGCTGACACCGTTCAATAGAACGAGACGGGCGCTCTATCTGGTCGAGACGCGCAACACACTGTACTTAGATGGGATCACATGCAATGAATTAGAAAAACCGCCGCCGCTGCAGCCGCCGCTCGAAGTCGTGGCCGGGCCGTAACGAAACTACTGATTACGCTTAGGGTAAAACCTGGATAGTTGTCCCAGGGGTATAGTTGCCTCGATTGCAATAACTCTAGTTCCACGAATGAAACACATATTATTTTATTTATCTATCGAGAGACTGCAACTATAACTAAGTTGACCGTGTTGCATGTCTCTGTGCGATTGCATGGGACGGCTAGGTGCGATCAAAGTCTATGCGGGATCAATGTCCACTTTCTCGACGGGGCATCTATCCTAAACGTAATTTACATGGATGAGGCTACTATCCCTTATATGGGATAGCTGTCCCAAAATTTAGAGGTCCGCAAAAATCACCAATACTCTGGAAATATTAAAGATAATGTTTATTCCTTTCATAAATTTGAAGATAATAAACCAAAGTACCTATAGGTACCCGTTTTACAAATAAAGAATCTTGGTTTTTGTACAAAGAAATATAAAGTAATTTCAAAAATCTATCCGGGTTTTACCCTAGTTCCAACGAATCGTGGCGTCAAGATTGTCATTTATTGGATTAAATTGACACTTATTTGTGGTTTTGCGCATGGGCACCCGACGCAAAAAATATAATAAACCTTAGTTTAAGTCTTGAATAAGTGCATTAAGTCAATAAGTTATCTTATCACTTAAATACTTAAGTTATCATTTGTGTGCGCTCACTGGTTATATTGCATGATTTGCATGTTATGGTATAAATTGTCATGTAAGTGAATATGTTTTATTCTTATGAGAAATAAAGATCTTTAAAGATCTTTAAACCCAAGATATATAATTTGTGGATGAACGGTGAGGTGAGCTTAAAACAAGTTACAGGATAGCGGGGGTTCAACCTGTCCTGTTTGCACTACTCTCCGAAAACCGAATAGATCGTAATACGAATCGCGTGAAGAACAACTTTACCGAAGTGAATTTCAGTATATCAATAGTGATAGTGCCAAGTGACAAGCTATCGACCTTTATGAAGGAGTCTGGCCGAAGGGTGTAATTTTCCGGCGGTTTCGAGGGCGTTTCTTTGACTCCCAGAAAAATGAGCCGCCCGTCGCCGTCTTAACTTAACTTGTTGTGGTCTTAACTTTTGTACAGTCAGAATCAAAAGTAACTGCGCAATCGACGACATCAAAAGCTTCTTATTCCCTTTTAATAAAGACTTTTGACGTCTTCGTTACAGTCGTACATCGATGTGTATGTTAGTATGTATTTCTAAATATTGGCATCGATTGTTGCTGCAAATAAATCAGTTGCTCTGTGAGCTGTAGGACTAAAAAAATACAAAAAAAAACTGGATTAACAAATAAAATTTTATAAGAATCGAACCTGCTCACAAAATTTCACGAGAATCGGTTGAGAAATGCGAACCTTAGGCCTCTTATGTTCAGGAGAGCAACCTGACATGACACCGGGTCTTCCGGTCATACGATAGAATTTTGATCCAAGCTGAAACGGAGTACTTCGTTCGCTTCGCTCTGTTCAATAAACCCTTTTCATGAGCACATGCCTAGAAGTAGAAGGAATATATACTGGTTGCCACCATCCTTACTAATATTATAAATGCGAAAGTGTGAGTTCACGTCGCAACGGAGCGTCGTATTAATGTGTTTTTTTTTATTTTTTTATTTTCTACTTATGGAGATAGTTTAGAGGCTGGAGAGTGAAATAGGCTACTTTTTCCAGCAGGAAAACATCTAATTCCCACGGGAAAAATTCAATATGTTACATTTTCATATAACCACGCGGGCGAAGCCGCGGGCATCCGCTAGTACTTAATAAATTCAATAATAGACGGTGTACCTCCTCATAATCAGCAACATTCCAAATACATTTGCGTCACTTAGCAGAATATTAATATGATCAGTCAACACCGAGAACTGTAATTAATGCCATTACGCGGCTTACCAAGCGATCAATTTGTGTTTGCAAGTAATTTGTAGGCATATTGGGTTTAAGTGAGATTCAAATGTGTGTAGATTCAATTGAAATAAAGTAACATGATCGTGTCTAGCTTAGACCCGACAAGCTTTGAATTCGGGTACACCAGTACCGACCTTCCACTCATTTGCTCAAAGGTGGCCTGCAGGTCGATCACGTAACGCATTCTTCGTACGTTAGGTAGATACGTAAACCACAGATTTGGCGTAGGCACTACTTTTACGAATGCAGCTACCACCTGACCTCCCAACCCAGAGAGAAAACTACTTAGACCTTATTAGGATCGGACCGGTTTCCTTATGATATTTTCCTTCACCGAAAAGCTACTTTTAAATATCAATTGATATTTCGGCCATCTATAGTGCGTAAGTTGAGAAAAAAATAGAACGTTAAAGTATCTTCACAAAACCAATAAACCCCAAGCTAAATCGGGAAATCATTACATTTTATGTTAATGTTTTATTAGCGAATTAAAAGGGAATAATATTCAAAAAGGAATATACGTTTTTTATTAGGAAGCGACAGCCGAGGGTAGAGGAATCAAGTCAACGGACCTAAAGTTGTGGTGTAAGATTTCAAGTTTGAGAGGATAGGCAAATTTTATTTTTGTGCACACTCACAATCGTGGATGTCACTACCAATGCAGCATGGTTTTCCGCTTTATTAAGATTTTTACTCTTTTATACGCTAATAATTTGTTGTTATTTGCAAAAAAGAGAATGGTCCGAATAGTAAACGTTTCGCCCCGTACAAACAGGGTATTATAAATATAAAAAAATAATATAGGTAGGGTACGTTAATCAGGAGAATATCAACTAATTTCAGCAGTGTGTTCCCGAGGCCTTAGAAAGTAAAGAAAAAACATATAAAGTTAAGTTAAGTTCGGCTCACCTTTTTTTTGCCGGTCAACAAAAAAAAAATGAAAATACCCCAGGAACACCCTGTTCAAATTATTTGGCATCCTCCCAAGCACCGTGTAAATAACAATGAAAAACGAATCTGTCTGTTTATAGTATTAAAAAAAATATACACTTTTGTGAGTCTGATACCTGGAAACTGAGATGGTGCGACCCGAGTTTGTTTAAGAGTCCGCAGTAAGCTCGATTCTCCATACAAACGTGGTTACGCTCTCATTTTAAAACTACGTATTGGATTGTAACGAAATTTTACATATACAATAACATGAGGTATATCTATGTCTGTAATTAGTTTATGTAGCTTCAGATACCATACTAAAAAAATACAGTGATTTTAAGTTTTTCATACAAAACTTGTTTTTGCTGTATTTCGTTTGTTTTATAAACTGGAACCAAAACTAATTACAGACATAGATATACCTCATGTCATTGTATATGCAAAGTTTCGTCACAACACAACACGTAGTTTTAAAATGAAAGCGTAACTACGTTTGTATGGAAAGGTGAAATTCGGCCGAGCTTACTGCGGACTCTTAATACCGCGACCGTGAACACACAAGCGTGCCTGCCTCATGATAAGCCGTAGCCGTAGCCGTTGACTTAGGCTGGGTATCCACCACGCGAGCTGTATGCGGTATGCACGCCTTTATTACTGTGAGTGTAATGTGTTACGATATATTTGGCTAATTCGGCTGCTACTAACTATAAGATGTTGACTGTCCCTCGCACAGCGGGCCGTAGACAAGGTGCCGACGAAACACTTTTCGTTAACATCTGTCATTCCCATACATTTTATCAGTTTTCTATTGGCGTTAGCGCTTGTCGATTGTAACCTTGTCTAGGCCCGCTGGTAGATACTCATGCCTATGTAATACCCACCCCTTATGCCTAAAGAAATCTGTTTGGGAGCACTAGTAACAATCGCCATCCGCGTATACCTTGGGTTGTCTTGCAAAAAACATCAGCGTAATAAAGCAGCTATCCTTCTCTGCAGGAATCTTTATTAAAAAGAACATATGGCTATGCGGCGTAGGAGTGAGGTTAGGTTTTGTTCTGTCAGTTCGGATATTTTTGCAGACATTTTACAGGCCAAAAAACGTTATAATAATAATTTGTTAATATGTTTTGTATGTATAGTTTTATATTTTACTTTTTTGTAAAAACCTAGCCTAAGATGAAAAATGAATAAAGAGAATAATAATAAACCATTTATTTCAGGTATCTAAGACCTATAGTTACAAATACCTTAAAGGCTAACATACATACAATTATAAAATTAAAAACGCATTATTATTTAGGCGACGAAACAGTGTGGCTCCGTTGCGTTGTCACGATCGGTGTAGAATTAGGTTGCCCCGGCGGAACCGCCGAAACACGACACCCTTCGGCCAGAAGTCAGCACACGCGATGGTCTCCTGCAGCGGCCGCGGCACGCGCACCACAAACGAGCTGAAGTGCACGCAGTGGCGCGAACGCAGCTGGAAAACCCTCAGCCAGTCTTCTGGTGAATACACTCCACCATGTCATCAGCCGTGGCCTGGTTATATATAGCGCCACCTGCTGTCATGACTTGGAATCGGAGTCAGTGTCGATAACAACTGTCAACTTTCCTTACGAGAATTTAACGGTACGTCCGTATGTAAGGTAATTTATTTACAAAAATTTACAAGACTTAGGATTGAAATTTACTAGTCATGCCTGCGACTTCGTACGCATTTTATAAGTTCTATGCCCACCTCCACCCCCTTTTCGTCTTATTGGGATGTAAGTATTGGTGCAAAAATTTCATCCAATTTAGTAGTATTTTCATGATTAAATCCAAACTACCAAGAATCGCATTTACTGCCAAGAATCGCTACGCTTAACGCTTATAGTCGATCCCGTGGTTTTTCCGCTAAGTAGCGGAAAGCGCCTAAGCCGTGGGCGCCCGCTAGGCGGATTCTTGGCAGTGAAAGTGATAATATATACACATTCGTATAAACATTTGTAATCTTAATTCCGTCCACAAACCCTTCAAAATAAATATCATTAATACATTCTCTTAAGTTCCTTATCAGTCTCTTATAAACATAATTATATTTCACACCTATGCATTTATACATCATAACTTGAATGTGGTTTCACTAGCAATTTTATCTTGTGATCGTTGTATACATTATTATTTATGAATAATAATGTGTTAACTCGACAACACGTTCAAAAATAAACCCAAAATTAACTTATAACTATATACTACAATGTAAACAACTCAATAAAGCTATCACAGTAAAGTAGCCTAGGTACTCGCCTTGTTACTAAACTCGTACCTTGAACCTATTATTTACGTTAGTATACATTACTGGTACTATTATACTGTTAAACGATTTAAAAAATTGTGAACCGTGTTCAAATTATGAATAATAAAACTTTCAAGAATTAAGTAATAAAAATAATATAAGAGATGTTTATTGGTGTAAGAAAATTACATTTCATTCCTTGAGTGACAAAATGCCTTCAATCCATTTTGTTTTCACGCGATTATGTCGTCAGTTGCTAAGGTATTATATTCTAGTATGGCGTAAAAAATACGTGCTTTATACGTTTTAAATCTGAGACATTGGTTTGGAATTGTCGAACTTTGTTAGTGAATATAAAACGAAGTTTGATATATTTTACTTTGTGGAGAAATTATCAAGTACGTCATACAAATATGATGGGTATGTTGTACTTAAGTACGTCGGTACTTCGTTATTTTGAGATTAGTCGAAGAACTTGCGACTTCTGCCCCCCTAGCACACTAGGTTTTATGTCCGACGTAAAGCATTCGCCCCTCTTGCACTCGCATTTTGCCAGAATGGGACGAATGCTTTATGTCCGACATAAAACTTAGCGTACTAGCCCCCCTGCGAGCTCTCTTTATGTTCTACTAGCTTCCGCCCCGGGCGCGGGGTGCCCCTGTTTATACCAGACTAGCTTCCGCTCGCGACTTCGTCCGCGTGGACCCGGGATAAAAACTATCCTATATTTTAATCCAGGCTATAAACTATCTTCGTGCAAAATTTCATTCAAATAGGTTCAGCCGTTTAAGCGTGATTGAGTAACAAAAATCCAAACATCTAAACTTTCGCATTTATAATATTAGTAGGATTTAGGTAATATGCTGTCAATTATTCAAGTTGGGAAATGTGTCAATGCCACCAACAGTCTGTCAAGTTGTTTGCTTTCAAATAGCACCGCTCGCTCCTCTCCCGCTGACCCATATGTGTGTCAGCATTTAGTATGGATTTGCGAACAAAAAAATTTTAGCCCGGGAGAGGAGGGATGTAATTTTTACCCTTGACGTTTCTTATATGACACACGGTTTTTTAATGCTCTTTTTGCATTCTTATTCCAGACAATTTGCTCTATAAGGCGCAAATTTTATTTTCCAGGAAATGGGTTAAACCAGGTAATTCATAGTAGTTGTATACACATTTTTGGAATGTTGGGCGTATACATTATTTTGGAATATGAATAATAATAAAAAAATGGTTCTGGCGCTTCGCCGGCCGCTACCGCGGTACGCTCGCTTCGCTCGCTCGACTCACGCGCTGTAGGGTCGCAGTTCAACCTAACACTCCTCCTTGCTTCGCTTATCGTCGTACCTACACCGACCTGCCTTAGAGTTTAGAGTTCTCTACCAGTCAACCTTTGAGCATATTTTGGAGTGCAATATCTTGGTATTTTTAAATTTTAGCAAAAAGTGTAGTCAAGTTAAAGTCAAGTTTTGACGCATTCTGTAAGATGCAACTATAATAAAACTATCGTTCAATAAAAAGTGTAAACATATAGATGAATGTTCGATGTCAGTAAATGTCTACATTCAAAAACAGATCGACATCGATGAAAACCTTATGCAATAAGGTTGCGCAAATATGATAAAAGTAATATTAAATCTCTATAACATTATATAAATTTTCTTATAACCTATCCGCTCCTCTGAATACCTTGGCTCACTTTCTCATAATAACTGAAATTTAGATCAAATATCCTTCAATATAGTGTAACGCATTAACCATACCATATTACAACATTATTGAACACTAGCTTTTGCACGCGACTTTGTCCACTTAGAACTCATAGCCTTACAGGATATTTGCTATTCCATCATCGCAGGTTTATTCCCTCCCTTTTTAAACCGTGAGAGGATAATGTGCAGTATAAAAAGTATCCATCCTTCTACAGAGGCTCTAGTATAAGTTTTACCGTAACAAAACGTTACGACCGCGTTCGCGTTTAGCTGTCAAATCCCATACAAATTGGGGGTAAATAAAACGCAAACGCGATCGTAAAGTTTTGTTTTGCTAAAACTTATACTAGAGCCTCGGGACTCACTCAAACCGTCGGTAGCCCACAGACGCATGTGTGACGTGATTGGCACTTAATGGATATCCATATATATGACGCAGTTAAATAGTAATAGCCGAAATATAGCAATATACCAAGGGATGTAGCTTTAAACGGGGAAATAGTTATGTAAAAGCGACTCCTAACTATCTTGGTAGGAATATTAGTATATCCCTCGCTGGATCCTGATCCAGCTAGGGATATACTAGGGATAAGTACCTGTACTTATGTCGCTAGATTAGACCAGTGACACTTCATCATCATCATATCAGCTAAAAGACGTGCACTGCTGGACATAGGCCTCCCCCAAAGAGTGCCAAAGTGACCGGTCCTGCGCCACCCGCATCCAGCGGACTCCAGCAACCTTTACCAGGTCATCAGTCCACCTTGCGGGGGGCCTACCCACGCCGCGCCTTCCGGTACGTGACACTTGGTTAGGCATTTTAGTAAACTCGGGTTATTCTGTCTACTAGCTAGCAGTTAGTTGAGTGCAATACCTATTTCACTAGACTAGTCCAATGATATAGTTATATAGTTCCTAGTAGTAGTAGTAAGATAGTTCTGAGTCGCTTTCGTATAACTACACTCGCAGACAAAGAAAACGAGTCGATAAAATACCTTTTTAATCCTGTCATGATCTTTATTTAATTGTACATCTAAACTGCAAAAATAACAGTTGAAAAAAAATGTCAACGGAGCGAGATATTGCAAAAATCGTCATTTTTGGATATTGTTTTTTATAATAGGATCCCGGAAGTTGCCAATACAGTTGGGTATTATAAATAATAGTATATTATGCAAATAAAACTAGTGTTAATTTTTTTTTTTAAACGGAATAGGTTTTAAAAAAAGTTATTAAAATTAGGGTGACCCGAAATTTTTGACCGCGCGTTCCTGGCTTATATCTACGTATATAATTCTTTAAATTCAAAACATTTATTCGTGAAAATACAAAAATAAAAATACAGGAATAAAATGTTCTTTTTTTTATAATATTGAATAATAATGATTTGTTGTCTTGCGAAAAGTTGCATCCCAACAAACCACTACGTTCGTATGGGCACTAACGGTAAAAGTGATATCATTATAATCCGGCTAATGACTATTTCACTGCGACATACTAATTGTTCTTTTGGAGAGGTATTGTAATACAATAACGTAATTCGTTAAATCCAAGTGTGTGAGCGAAACTCACCGATATTGAGATAGACATATAGTACAAATGAGATCCTAGGCACTTGCAAATTGGAGCCCCTATTTATCACTTCACGGGATTTCGATGCTAATTGTTAACAGCTTACGTCTTAAAATAGCGTGACAATGGCTTTAAGCTACAGGACTGCCAATACTGAAGAGCAGTGTAAATACCATCGCATTCCAGATTATTTCAATTGATTGTTGCTTTCGTGAAGTCTGTTCTATTTGGCAAGACTTTTTGGATAATAACGTTTTGGAAATCTTTGGCATTATAGACGTTCCTGAAATACTAATGAGACTATATGTACATAAATAATAATATAATTAAAGACATTCTAACACAAATTTAACTAGCCAAATAAAGCCTGTTATGGGTTCTACTTAAATACTTTAATATAAAAAAAGATCGAAGAAGGTACAGCCGTTGCTTGCAATACGAAGTTGAGTGTACTCGAAGACTTTTGCATAGGCGGCCACACCCGAAGTCCACTGAAGACGGGGTTCGGAGGTTGCGCTGCTATATAACCAGCACCCGGCACCTCGTCGTGCTGCGTAATCCACTTGATGACGGATGAGTACTCCAAGGCGGGTGCAAATGGAAGGTGTTGAATACCGCGATTTCGCGTAGAAATTGGTCGTTTATTTCGGCGAGTTAAGGACCATATGTTGAGACTAGTGCCCTAGTTTATAAGTAGAGGGATATCTAGACTACAAAGAAATACTGAGCGGACTGTAAACACTTATAATAATTAAGCAACTCTACAATAGTCGCGGGTCGCGGCGCGTACAAATATTAGTGCGGGTGAGCACGAAGCGGTGCGCGAGGTGAAGTGTCGCCCGGCGGTCGCTGTCGCATCGCCGGCGCGTCGTTATCAGTTAACGGGATTTCTCCGCGCTCTGCGGCGGGTCGGTTTATGTTGCTGGGCCGGCATTGTCACCACCAGATCCCTTATAGGTATAAGTTTGCCTTTGTACTTTGATTTATTGTATGACATGTATATTCTTTAACCTGTTATTGTGTACAAGAAAGTGCTTACATACATCCAAGACTACGAAACTAATACTCTTGCTCGTCACATGAAAATTTACCCTTACCGGGATTCGAACTTAGGAACGTCAGCTTCGCAGGATCACCACAAAGCTAAACCCGTCGTCAAATCTAATATCATAATCATTTAATAATATGCTACCATGCATGGTACTATAAAAGGCTTCTATAGTCCTTCGAACCGAAATTTAATAGCGAAATAAACCTGCAAAAACGTTTCTGTTGCTACCAAGGCGTCACAAAAAAAACTTCCATATTTTAACGGGTTTAAATGTTTACCTTTTTCATGTTACATATTTTTACCGAATCATATTTTTTTTCTCTGTCGTATATGCCTACATTCAGAAGTCGCCAGACCTGATTACAGCCCGAATAGACTTCGATTTTTCAATAATTAACAAAAACACGAAATCCACTAGGGTACGCAAACATAATTATCCCCCCGCCACAAAATCATACTTTTCGGGCTCGATTAAAATACCGCTACCGTTTTACAGCCCATATTTAAACGTAAATTACCTCACTTTTTTGATATTTATGACCTGTCCCGCGAGGGCACTAAAGCTATTCCCTCGTAAATTAAAAAATGTCGCAGCTTCCCGTGAAAAACATTAACATACGACCTTCTTAACGATCATGCTGCAAAGCTATTCCAGGCCGCAAAAAGGTTATTTTTTGCTCCCGGCAGTCGGGTGCTTAGTTCATTTAAATATATTTCGGAATGCTATTTTTGGCTCTTTCATTGTAAAGAATGCAGTAAAGCGTGTAGTGTTTAATTATGAACTGGGAATACTTCCTGGCTTGTACGTATTGTGTAACTTTCGTCCGGTTTCGAAACATTTTTATGTAAACTCTGTTCTTTTGAATATTTGCTCATAAATTTCTTCTTTGTTTCAACGTTTTACTGAGATCTTATTGAGGATTCTTTCAGTGACCTATTTTTATCCCAGTGATTTTTTTAATCATGCAAAGCTACCGACCTATTTTAGGAATTATACGGCAGCAGTTGCACGTATTGATATTATTATAAACAAGCGACCCGCCCCGGCTTCGCACGTGTACTATATTATACATATAAACCTTCCTCTTGAATCACTATTTATTTAAAAAACTGCATCCAATTCCGTTGCGTAGTTTTAAAGATCTAAGCATACATAGGGATAGACAGCGTGAAGCGACTTTGTTTTATACTATGTAGTGATTATCGTGGTTAAACTGGTTATGCAGAATGCAACCAAATTACTTTTTTCTTGATTTTTTGAGTGAAGCCTTTTTTGCTAACATGCATTTTATCAATAAAAAAACTGTGGTGTGATGATATGAGAAGTTTTTCTACGAAATCCTAATTGGCGTCGTCTTTTGATTTTGTAATTCAAAGCATTATTAATTAACTATTCGATTCTAGTAATATATTGAACCAGCTGGCGTAATTATCTACCTACCACCGTCCATAGCAAATTGCAATAATAAAGATGTCATTCACGACTCAACATTTAGTTTTTGCTGGCATTTACAGTGATTGATCTATCGCTAGATTAGGAGTGCGTGCGAAAAGAATAAGGTAAAGTTATCCTCATGAGACAATCGGCCAGTCAGCCTAGGCAATGGTTGAGATACGTCGTCGTTCGCGACTGTCAAAGTCGCTTTTCGTAGCACAATTTGTCACCGTGACAGGCAGGGCATGACTTACCGGTGTTGTCTTCTGCGGAGTGATTACGTTACTTTTCAATCGCACGTTAGGATAGTTAACTCAATTTTCGGATTCAGAGAGTGACATTTAAATCTACCTGACGTACGTACAATCCGTTACGTGATCGACATACTTCATTCAAGTTTATAATATCGCGGGTAAGATTTTAAACTCATGGTGTTCACAATCTGTCGGTGACTATTTAATTATTTTAGATATTTACCATTGTCCTGTAGCTGATATAGCTCCTGTTTTTAAAACGCGTGTGTTTAAATTATATTTTACTAGCTTCCGCCCGCGACTTCGTCTGCGTGGACCCGGGATAAAAACTATCCTATATTTTAACCAGGCTATAATCACTGCACTTTTGCAACTACATCTGCACGAGGCCATACATAAAGCGGAAGATTTAGAGAAGTAGGTCTTCTAGATTAAGACATAATGTCACGAACCTCAGCATTAAGGGAACGACTGATGATGATGAGAATTCGTGCAAAATTTCATCCAAATCGGTTGAGCCATTTAAGAGTGATTGAATAACAAACATCCAAACATCTAAACATTTTCGCATTTATAATATTAGTAGGATAGGATTTATAGTGTAAGTTTTTATCGACCATCCAAATTCAATAGATTTGCATACTTTTCCTAGATACCGTCACAAATAATGAATCGTTATAATTAGTTCACAAACCCATAGACATGTGAGAAATATTTCTAAGAACAAGGTCGTTAATATTTGGTCCGAAAGCAATAAATTGTATAGAAACTCTTAATCCTCGATTCAGAGTTAACACGGTCGAGTATTCCTAACAAAAACGGTCAAAAAACAAAATATTTCTAACGTCTTTTGTCGGACCGCCAAACTTTTTTTTAAACCAGGCGTGAATAGCATGTTACAGAATGATTAAGATCAGTTAAGTCAGTGTGGTTTGAGATTTTCGTGGCAGTTTAACACTTTATACCTTTAAGTGATTTTAGAATAGAGTAGGGTCATTACGCTGGTTACGCGACCACCTTCGGTTAGCGACCACCTGAAGGAGAAGGTTTTTCTATTGAATATGACGTCAATTCTACAGACCCTATTGAGACAATTAGTTGTACACGCATTTTTAAGTTGTTTTAGAATAGAAATCTACTAAAAAGCCGAGAAAATATCCTTTCAGTTCACCAACTCAGCTAAGTGGTCGCCAACCGGCACATGAAATTAGGTGGTCGCTAACCGGCGAAATGTGATGATTTACAGACAATATGATTTAATGACATACCTATTTTATGCACAATTAGAGGAATGCGTATGCCTTTTACCTTTTGTTATCACTTTCGTTTCATTGTACATAATTAAAATTTATTCAAAATTAAATTCCTATTTAAAAAACTGATTTTTCTCATAAATACATATACCATGTTTCTTATCTAAATTATAACTCATAGCCATAGTGTGTACTTACATATACATCTGGATTGTAATCGAGTCATAAGTGTCTACTTGTATGTATTTCTTTGTTCATTTGGATTACTGTCTGTTTTATGTACCTTTTGAAATAAATAAAATAAAATAAATAATATGCACCCATGCACAAGGAAGAGGAAATACGTATACTTAAGTATGTTGACTAACCGATACTTTTTAACTTTCATGTACAATGAGGTAAACATGTACTGAATGCGAATACATAAATATGTATATAGATTTATTTCTAAAAATATTTTTTACCTCAATAATTACGGTAAAATATATAAACTTTCATAGTCGACTATAGAAATGCCCATACCATGCAAGGATTGAAAAGATTAACAAACTCGTATTTTCGCACACTATCAAAGTCGCCGGTAGTCACGTAAAGATCCGCGATCAAGATTAAACCCGAAAACCTCTCATTAATTTTAAACTGATTCGGAATTCCTAAAACCCTGTCCTTAAATCACAGTGATGCATCTGTTCCCATCTGCAGACAACACCTCATTATTATTCCACCAAATAATGATTCGACCGATTTCGGCCGATTATCTTTCCGGGAACGATCGGTAGATTACGCGGCGCATTGTAGAACGGCCGGGTTGGGCACACCTGGCTCCGAGGGATGGGGGTGTCGATAAACGGAATGAAATGTAACGATATTTTTTATTTTAAAATTATATTTAATTTCTAGAAATCTCCCATGTGTTTCAGACTTATAAAAATTCTTGGTTGCATTTTTTTTAATTTATGAATAAAATTTGCAACCGAGAAATAGAGATTTGCTCAAATCACACAAAAAAATATTACTGTTACTGTGTGTTGAATATTTTATTAAGTTTTGTAACAGTTATAATAACGTTAAGTAATATCAAGTAGAATTTTGGTCAAGTGCGAGTCGGATTTTAGTTTTGTTCTTAAATATTTTTTTTATTCTGTTTTTTAGTATTTGTTGTTATAGCGGCAACAGAAATACATCATCTGTGATTTTTGTATTATGAGCGTTTTTCGTTTTGTTATCTGTCACAAGCTACTTAAACGCGCTCCAAGGTCAAATTACTTTCTCCACTAGTTGATAAAATGCGTTTTTGCTCACTGATTTTAAAGGATGAAAGACGGCTTTCCGAGGCACTGAGGGGAAAATTCTTTTACCATTAGAAGCCGACATTATCCCTGATGAACATATAGGCTTCATTCCTACGCACTAACCATGCGAAGCCGGGCCGGGCAGCTAGTGTATCATAAGTTCACAACCTTTTCAACCGGGTATAAGGGATAATGGAAACTGGTCACTCACGTCTATCAGGTCGAATATCGTTCTAAACGTGTCGAGGACATGTTTACGTGATATTTTAGTTTCGACAAAAATTCTATACAATTATCGAACCTGCACAAAATTCGCGAGAACTGGTTGAGAACACTCTAGAGGAGAACAGGCGGTTAGCCGAACAGGTGGACAGCTAGACAGGCGGACAGGCGGACAACGGGACATCCGGACATACAAACGAATGTCGGCCCAACCTGAACCGTGGAACTTCATCCGCTTCGCTCGCTCGTTCAATTACAGCTCTCAGCTATAAAAGGTCTCCTATTTGTCCTTTGTTTGCTTAATACAGAATTCTTTTAAGGGGCTCCTAGCTGACCTTCGACCTGTAACTGTCGGTTTCTTTGTGTTTTTTCTGGCTTATCGTATTAACAACAACGAGTTTTACGGAAATAGTATTTCATATTTATTTCAAAACCCACAGTTTTCGGGATATATGGCAGCAAACTTTGGCAATTTTTTTTGGACGTCACTTTTGTGAAAATGAATTTAAAATAAAAATCTCTCGTGGGTTGTTAGAGACGTCAATAAGGAACAGTTATATGTAGATTTCATATATACACGTGCATAAACAACATACTTATATCGAAAATAGAGCTTCTTTGACCATATTTCAATAAATCATAAAAAAAAAATATTTGTTTTCAATAAAACTCTCGTGCATATGTAGATAAAGGATTGAAGAACCGATAAGTGTTTGTGCCATAAATATATCTATAGTTTTTACGAAGGAATATCAACTCAAAACTCGTCAAAACTAGCCAAATAGCGCGTGGAGCCCCTTAAATTAAGCTTACTTTTTCCTGTTTCTTTAACGTCCCACCAAAATGTACAAACCACTATTAGAATAACGGACGAAAAAATATTTAAAAGGCCTTTTAACGAGATGAAAATAATGAGCTATCTAATCGTTACGGTAAATTGGATCATTTTCCTCATTCGATCTCCGGCGCAGAAATAGGGCGTCATTAATACACATTATTTTTGAAGAAAAGCCATTTTCTCTCAATTCGTTTGCAAATCAATTTATTTACAGTTGTTGTGTTTAATGTAGGTGTTTAACTCGAGTGCCCGGATTCGTTTTTATTATTGGCAAATGGGCTTTGGAGGAATTTATTGTGGACATTTTAATTTTTTCCTTGCTTCTTGTAGGATTTATAAAGTTGGCAAATATTATGTAAATTAGTAAACAATGAAATTAAGCATTTACTTTTTATAGGTTTAGTTTATAATATAGGTTTAGTTTAGTTATATATATTCCGTTATAAATATTTTTTATGTTACTTAAGTTTATACCTTAGATGTTTACTAAATATATTCTTGTATTAACTTAAATAACTACAACTTAGAAAAGTTGGAAACCCCCGATATTTTCGTTTTAAAGTCCAATATCTTAAAAACGGCTAAACAGATTTTCATGAAACATGGCTAAGAACACTCGAGATCACATCAGCTTTCGAATAAAAAAAACCGCATTCAAATCGGTCCATCCGTTTGGGAGCTACGGTACCACAGACAGATACACAGATACACAGACACACAGATACGTTAAACTTATAACATCCCTCTCTTTGCGTCGGGGGTAAAAAAAAAATGAAATTAAGATATATATTATTCAAAACAAACTTGTTATTTCATGGGATTATTGGACTTTATGCGAATAACGACAATTTTCCTGCACTTATGGTTGAGATCATTTAATATAGCCAACTTTTTATAAAGCTGTCATTGGAATTGGAATCATCTACCTTGGACGGTAAAGTCGCTTTTTGAATAGACAACTTTGATGCAATTCGGCCAACCCAAATAATCTGTACCTAAGTATACGTATCTTACTCTTTTTTAACTTTTTACTAACTGTGAAAATCGTATCTAGCTACATAGGCACAATTTCAACTTTACATTAATATAAATGAATTGAAGAAAATGTACGCTTTAAAGTCATCATATATTCATATTCATTGCAGAAATTGTCTTAAGAAGATGTCCTTTAAATCGAATCATTAGGTACTGACATGGAACTTGGATATAGTTTAATGAACTGAAATTAATTACTTAAATTGTACCAAAAAAGCGTGCACATGGCGTACTTATTTCCGGGGATCATTCTATGCCACTTATGAGTATGTCGCACGTTTAAAAAAACATCGATATCGACATGTTGCCCGATCTTCCCGCAATCTATCGTCAATCCCGGACGCCCATTCCCAACGCAACTATCGAGCCATTGTTGGCTCCACAAAAGCATTCCGAGTCTGAATGCTCACATGGCCAACGAAAACAATTAAACTATTCTTAATTAAAACAAAGGTAACCCCTGGCTGGGGCAGATAATTAAGCGGTTGTATAGCGGCTAACCGTTTATTCTGACGCCATGTTAGACAAATCGCTAAGCTTGCACATTGCGCGGGCGGGGCACATTGCACGTAGGACCGATGGCCGTTGGGGCGGAAAGGTTCTCGAGGGCCGACCCAAAGGCGGAAGGCGCAGCGTGGGTAGACTCCCCACAGGGGGCACTGATGACCTGGTAAAGGTCGCTGGAGTCCACTGGTGGCGCATGACCCGTCATTGTGACAATATTTGCGGGAGGCCTATGTCCAGCAGTTTTTTTAGCCATCTCAGAGCCGAAACCCACTTAAAGTATCCAAAACGCACTAATCATTTGTTACATAAACATATTAGTAGGTAATACAAGGTAATACGTTATATGTTGTATTAATATGTCCTCAGATATCAAAATACATTTGAATATGTTATACAAATGTGTTGATTGATTGAATGGTCGTATCATCTCAATAACCTAGTGTTGCTAAATGGAAAGTAAACCACCAAATTATTGTTATAAAGTATATATTAAAAATATAATTTATTGAAATCATACCTTAAAAGTTTAGAAAAATTATGCTGTACGTATACATTTGTTTTTAAAATTTCCAAGAATACATTTAAAACTACCAATAGAATATTTACGATTTTATAAAAACAAAATTGTATGTCAACTATGGATCTCAACAGCAATTACTTATCTTGATTTTCCATGCAACGATTAGTGCAAACAGCATGCGGTGACGTCATTTTATGTCAATTAGTGTAAAGCGTTTCGGCTGCCGCGAGCGAGGTCAGTCTGTGACTCAATTTTTTGGATATTATTATATGTTCTATGGATATATTTTTTATGTTCATGAATTGTACAGATTTGTTCCTGTCCAAAAACTAGTTCGAATGGCATCGTAGAAAAGGGTAAGTCACCCCCTATTATACAATATTACATTTCATTACTATCCGTCCAATTGGCTAGTCGATAAACGAATTCTTGTTCAATTCATTTCGTAGTATCTCTTCTGATGGCACAATTCAAAAACATCATGGCAACATTCAACTATCGACTTTCAATTTTATTTCAAACAAATTACAGTCGGTTTTTACGTCACAGTGATAACTTTTTTACCCAGTTCCAGAAATATGTCGAATGTATCAAATATATCCGCCTCGAGAGCGCTTTGTGTTTTGCACTAGCTCAAATTTGACGCGCCTACCTCTCGGTATGAAATAGTCTTTAGTGTACGTCAAATGTATTAGTCATACGCCTTTACGTTCCTGAGGCACTGCCTTAAAGGTATGCAATTCATAAACTCGCTTTACGTACAATCATGAAACCGAAAAGCAACAAGTTCGTTGGCACCGCATTCCAATTCCAAACTTAAAGCACCGGATTAAGGTTTATACTGGAAGTTAGTTTAAACTGGCTAATGAATCTGGGTTTTGAATATGAATTGCCACAATGCAGGTGTCTGCAATGACGAACTACGTGGGTGTCAATCCATACTAATATTATAAATGCGAAAGTGCGTCTGTCTGTCTCTCTGTTAACTCTTCACGCTTAAACCGCTGAACCGCTTGAGATGAAATTTCGTATGGAGATAATTTGAATCTCGTACAGACATAAATTTGTTTTTTTCCCGGAAATCAACCCCTGAGGGAGTGTAATCGGGGGTAAAAGTTTGGGATAAAAGTTCCACGCGGACGGAGTCGCGGGCAGCACTATATGATCGTTTGACATACTTGTGCAATATTGCTAGGATATTTTTGAATTGGCATTTAATGAATGGAATGACATTATAATTACGATTTGTGACATTTTTACCAGTGAATGTTTATCTTTTTTTGTTATTTTAGCATGTAAGCGATTTGGTGTTTATACTGTAAGCTTGCATTGTATTATTGTGAATAAATAAATAAATAATGGCGCATAAGCGCAAAAAAAAATGTATGGTTAGACACTTATTGTTACTTGGTTTTATTATTTTGCGACGCTGCGGTTGTCTGTTGAGGACCACCTCAACTCTCTGGGTCTTGGGTTTTGACCTTTTCTCACAAACACAAATCTCAGACAGATTACAACAACCGAATAACGAATGTAAACCAATGTGCTGAATTGCTGCTATGAAGCATATAGGTAAGAAGAAAATAATGTGATCAAATGAAGACTGTGATGATTGAAATTGAAGTTGAAATTGAAATTGTTTATTTCATAGTTGGTTAGTAAGGTAATTACATGTTGGTTCACGAACTAGGTTAGTCTATACAATTTATTAGAATAATAAAATATAAATAATAAAAAAAAAATATTCTTCACCCTCACATGCATGGATATCCAGTGTCTGATTATAGGACTATCCGTCCTCCCGGCGACCACCTTCAGGAGAGTGTTGGTGCACGCGCGCCCACAGGGACGCCACGCGCCTGCGCAGCACGGCGGTGAAGCCGTCCGTGCTGATGTCGGCAAACATGCCCGACGCGCTGCAGCGCCAGGGCAAATACTAATTAAAAAATCCAAAAACTGAATCAACAAAAGAATCTCTTTAATTATCAAATCTGCTCACATACGAGTAATTTCATGAGAATTGGTTGAGAAATGCGACCTCTAGAGTAGAACAGCCGGACGGACATACAAAATATTTTTTGCCCAAGCTGAAATGGAGAACTAGGTACGTTCGCTTCGCTCGCTCTTCAAAAACTAACCGACTTCAAAAAAAGGAGGAGGTTCTCAAATCGGTTGTTTTTTTAATAATTTTTTTTTTCAATGTTTGTTGCCTCAGAACTCCGTCATTGATAATCCGATTCGTAATTTTTTTTTGTTTGCTAGTATATGCTTCCAGGTGGGTCCCTTTTTTTCAAAATATGAGTTGGATGATGGGATCCATGAGAAATTGAGGCAACTTCTCAATTATATTAGGCACGCATGTAGTGATTTTAGTATTTTCTATTATAACTCGTGTATTTATAACCGGAACTCGTAAATTTGGTGGAGTGGAATTGATGATGAAGACCACAGATGACTTATGGAATTCCTCAATTATGCACTTAAAAGTACAAAAGTACGTCACAGATTCTGACAAGATTCCGTTGAAATAGGAACTAATGAAGTTCCAAAAGTGATGATCTTGGGGAATATATATCGGCTCAAATATTATCGGCCCACATACAGCGATTAGGTTTTTTACTCTAATAATCAACGCATTTGCTCTCGGAAATCAGTTCATGTGGTAAATTGGAAAATAAATGTGGAAATGTTCTCGTGGCTTGGCGGAGTACTAAATTGAAGTCGGTTAAAACTTTGTTTGTATTAAAGTAAATTATCTTTATAAACCATTTTTGTTCTGTGACAGCTACCAACTTCTACTTACTTACAACTAATATATGTCAAATCACTTTCCTTTAAAGATTCAACAATTGAGTAGTTTTTTTATCAAGCTTAAAATGTATTAAATTACTAAGCTTAGTGTTAAATTATTGACCAAGCACGCCAACATGACTTGCCAAAATAATCTTTAGTTTCCACAAAGAACCTTAGTAACCTTTTTCACAAAATCCCGACCACCATTTTATATTATTACCGTTGAAAATTCACCTTAAGCCCGTATTGTAGTTTTTAGGGTTCCGTACTTAAAAAGGGGAGAGGGAACCCTTATAGGATAACTTAGCAGTCGCGTGGAGGTATTGAGTTGAAATTAAAATCAAATACTTACTCTAGTCTGTAGTGCCTTGGAGCTGTGAAATATACAAACATCTAATTTAACGGAATTCAAAGATATGGTTGCCGCATATTTTGATACTCGGAAGAGAATCAAAACCTAAGGCCCGCCCTAGACCTACAATGACTGCCCAATATTTTTATGGTGCATTATAATTGAACTACCCCTTGCGATGAAACGATCAATATTTTCACGCAATAAGATTGCGCAATGACTGATGAGTCTCCCGCTGCCTTGTAGGTATAATAATGTGCAATACTGTTCCTAGATGGGACAATAAAAAAGATGGTAAGTACAATAAAAATTAAACTTGCTCAAACTTTTGTTCAATCATAGCGCAATCTTCAATACTAAACCCTAAACTGTCAATAACATTGCACAATTCGTAATTTTGTGCAATTTAATTGATCGTTTAGGGCCGGCCTAAGGGTACTTCCCGTTGAATTAGAATAATGAGATTTGTGAAGAACCACCAACCTGACAGCACAGCATATTCATAAACGTTTTACAAGCCGGTTTAAACTTAAATGGTGTTAGAATTCGTTTGTCCTTTGACATTTGTGTTCGTAAGACTCCCTGTCTCAAAGTAAATTTTATTTAATAGAGGCTGTTGGGGCAGTTTATTCAGAGTAGCTACTCACGTGAATCCAGCGGCGCTATCTCCTCGTGGTTTCTGGTCTGGATTTCAGGATTGTAGCCACCCCAGCTGGGACCCAAACACTTCACACATAGGCACTGGTTTTATGAGTGTCCAGGTTGATTATGAAGTAAGATGCAACAGTCTATGTTGGTAGAAGGTAAATTTTAATTCGCGAGCGGCGCGGACGCGTGCGTTTTTTATCACAACGGTAGGAAGAGTTTTTTTAATCTCCAGATGGCGCTGCAGAGCACCGGAAAAGGCTTTGGAATTCAACGCAAAGTTGCCAGCTCCGAAAAACTAGCCCCAAAACACAGAGAAAATTATTCCTTACAAATAGTGTTGTCTTGTATACATGAAAAAATACCTATTACCTTATTAATAAAAATAAAATAAGTACAATTTAATCCTACATCTGTTCCTCGTCGGAACATGCCGCTCACCTTAAAAGCACGTAGTGTCTTTTAAAGAAACACAAAGGTTTAACAAAATAAACTAGAACTATACCTAAACTTAATTGCTAATAGGTATTAAGGGTCGTAACGATTTCGACTCATTCTAACGGTAGGGGGCATACTTTGACCACCGGTCGTTTATATACAGTATTCCCACCTTTCAATGTCACTACGCGAGTGACTTGATCAGACCCCGAATGTAACGCGTGGATGCGCGCGAGTTTCCATTGCAACGGTGGCAAATGGTCATCGCAAACCACAACAACAGCGCCTTCGCGGAGGGCGGGACCGCGATTTTGAAGCCACTTTGTACTTTGTTGTATATGGTGTAGATACTCTCTACTCCATCTCGACCAGAAATGTTGGACAGCTTGCTGTATCCAGCGCCAGCGAGTAAGACGATTAGGGTTCTCGTCCGTTAATGAAATGTCTGGCAAAGCCGTTAAGGCTTCTCCAATAAGAAAATGAGACGGTGTCAAGGGAAGCGGATCTGACGAGTCCGAACTTAACACGCAAAGCGGGCGCGAGTTTAACACGGCCTCTATTTGACAAGTTAGAGTGTGCATTTCGTCATAGGTTTGAGTCCGAGTACCTACTACGCGGTGCAAATGTGTTTTGAAACTTTTAACGGCCGCCTCAAAGAGTCCACCGAAATGACTCGCATAAGGTGGCTGAAAATGCCAAGTTAATCCTTGTCTTAAAGTATGTTGATTGAGCGCGCTCATTACAGAATCACTGTGCAGAAACGCGTATAAATCTTTAAGATAGTTATTACATCCCAGAAAATTCCGTCCGCAATCAGTATAGATATCCGTACAATATCCTCGTCGGGACGTGAAACGTCGTAATGCCGCTAAAAAACCTTCTGTCGAAAGTTCAGAAACGAGTTCAAGATGTACGGCCTTGACACTCATACATACGAAAACTGCAACGTAACATTTTACTATTTTTGCGTTGCGCACCTTATTTGCGCGAACGTAGAATGGCCCACAGAAATCGCACGATGTTTTTAGAAATACTCGAGCGGGTCGTAAGCGAACTGCGGGCAGGGCTCCCATCCTCGGCTGAACGCGCGTCGGGCGTGCGCGGAAACATGGGATGCAGCGATGTACTCGCAGACGCACGATATCACGACCTGATATAATCCAATATCGCTGTAAGAGCGAGTTTAGCACGCACTGCGGACCGGCATGAAGCTCATTGATATGAGCATCGTCTATAATAAGATTAGTTAACGGATGTCGTTTAGGTAAAATTAATTGATGTTTGGATTCATAAGGTAAAAATGATTTATGAATGCGTCCGCCGACGCGTAATAATCCGTCCTTATCTAAAATGGGCGAGAGACGCCGTAAACTTAAGGAAGGGGATTTGTTGGTTGAAATATTTTTAATGTCATCACTAAAGACTATTTGTTGCGTCATCAAGATCAGTCGATTCAATGCAAAGTTATACTCTGGTACGGTGATATACTCAGGGAACGATTGTTTATGTTTTCTACACTTGTAATAGAAACGAAATATGAGTGCGGTGACGCGAACTAATTTACCTAGCGACGAAAATCGCGTAATTAGGGTATCGTCCTGGGAAGGAGGCGATGTGGACACACATGCGCAATTATTATTGACGGATTCGCTTTTGTTACGTTTTTCTTCGGCTGTATTTAAGACCGGTTTTTGCACAGGCCAGGAATCTTGACTGTGTTGGAGCCATGCAGGACCATGGTACCACAAGTCATTTCGTACCAGCGCGGCGGGCAGAAGGCCACGTGATGCTGGGTCGGCACTGTTATCGGCCGATGGAACGTGACGCCAGCAACTCGCCGGAACGCGGGACAAAATATCACTGACGCGGTTAGAGACGAAAGTCTTCCATTCGTGCGGGGATGACCGGAGCCATGCCAGCGCGACGGAGCTATCGGACCATGCGTAAACTTGGTCGGCGCGAATACGATCATTGTAAATTTGCATCACCCTTTCGATCAGTTTTGATAGAATAACACATGCCATAAGTTCTAATCTAGGTATCGTAAGACATACACGTAAGGGTGCGACGCGCGTTTTTGCCATAATCAAATAGGTTTGAACCGTACCTTTTTTGTCTGTAAGACGTATGTAAACACATCCAGCATATGCAATCTGGCTTGCATCAGCAAATCCGTGAATTTCGATTGAATCGAAGTCATCAGTATTAAAAATGTGACGCGGAAACGATATTTGTGATAGGAGCGGTAGCTCGTTAACGAAACTTGTCCATGAATTAACTATGTCGATTGGTGGTTCCGCATCCCACGGAACCTTCGCCAACCACAGCAGTTGAATCAAATGTTTGGCAAATAATGTTACCGGAGATAATAACCCGAGCGGGTCGTAAATTTTGGCTATTTCCGACAGAATAGCCCGCTTCGTACAAACCGTAGAAGTACGTTGTACTTGGAAACTCAATGAGTCAGACCCGGAATTCCATTGAAGTCCAAGGACCTTGACCCCTTTGTCACTCTCCATTTCAGCAAAGTGGACACTTTCGCGCCGCTCACCATAAAAGTCCGGCAGCCGCGCAGCAGCGAGAATCGCTGGCGAGTTGCTGTGCCATTTGCGTAACTCAAACCCGGCCGTGGCGCATATACCTACCAACTCCTGCTGCAGAGCGAGGGCTCCGGCTACGGTATCTGCACCAGTGACAATATCGTCGACAAAGACGTCTTTTAGCAGCACGGGTGCTGCGAGCGGGAAATGCTCAGCTTCGTCATGAGCAAGCTGTTTAATAGTCCTTAACGCCAAGTAAGGGGAACAGGAAACGCCGAAAGTGACAGTACATAGTCTATAGTCGCGTATAGGCTCTTCGGGCGATTGACGCCAAAGGATACGCTGAAAATCCCTATCTTGTTCACGAACCAGAATGTTGCGATACATTTGTTTGATGTCGGAACAGAATGCAACATTGTGTACTCGGAACTTCAGAAGAACATCGACGATGTCCAAGTGTAACTTAGGACCCGTCAATAATGTATCATTTAACGCGTAACCACTGGTTGTCTTGCAACCAGCATCATATACAATTCGGGTCTTGGTTGTCTCACTCGAATTTTTGACCACCGAATGGTGCGGAATATGGTAACTCGCGCCAGTAGGAGGGTTATCCTCCGCGAGCTCCATGTGGTTGAGATCCACGTACTCCTGCAGGCACGCGTGGTAATCCGCTTTCAACTGGGGGTTACGTTCGAGACGATATTCCATCTTATGGAATCGTGCTAGGGCAATTTGCCGCGACTCGCCGAGGGGCGGTGCGTCGGGTTTGAACGGCAGAGCGACCACGTATCGCCCTGTGTCATCACGTGTATGCGTCTTTTGAAAAAAGGATTCGCATTGTTTTTCATCGGAGGTGTAACCTCGCATCTCTGGAACTGACTCCAGCTCCCAAAACCTTTGAAGATTGTCGTTGTCAAACGAGCTGAAACACGTATGGAGTGGAGCCGAAACACTAGCATTCAATGACAATTTACCTAACAGTAAATAACCAAACAAACTGTTCATTGCGATGGGCGTTCCAGGTTTACCCGTGATAACGCCATCACGTAATATTTGGGATAGAATATCCGCACCTAATAACATTTCAACAGGTTGAGGTTTATGAAATTCAGGGTCCGCCAAAGCGAGTCCCTGTAAATGAGGCCATTCGGCCGGTGCTAGTGGTACACTAGGCATTTTTGGCATTAATTTGGGCAAAATAAATGCTTCTACAGGAATAACCGGCTGTTGTTTGCCCTTAGGCGTAATTACGCACGAAACTGTACCTCTAGGTACAACTGGTTTCTCATCGCCAATACCTAATATCGGAGTGCTGCTCTGTCGTCGGGGCAAATTAAGACGTTGCGCACACGATTCCGATATTATTGACGCTTGAGAACCGCTATCCGCTAGACACCGAATTGTAGCAATTTTATTGCCCTCTAAACGTATGTCAACTAAAACAGTTGACAACAACACCGTGCTTTCCTGTTTATCTAAATTTCGCTGATTAGCTGCATACGCATTTTGAATGACCGCGCCAGTCCCGGGCTGCTCCGTAGGAGCGAGCGAGACAGTATCAGGTTTCGCGGTGTCACTTATAACCGGGAACGCACTCGCGGTTGTTAAGTGGATTAATGTGTGGTGCTTCTTATTGCATTTTCTACACGAAAAATTCGATTTACAACTCCTTACGTCGTGTCCGGGGCAAAGGCAGTTGTAACACACGTTTTTAGTTTTTACGAATGAATGTCTTTCATGTACCGATAGATCTAGAAATTCTAAGCACCTCGCTAAATTATGCCCACCTTGGCACTTCAAGCAAGATCGGACCTTATCTGTACTACCATAAGGTCGATTTTGGTCTGGAGCCACACTTGCTGCAAAAATGCGTTTCGTATTTGTTTGACCTTGGCCTATATTTGCATTACTTTTATTACAATGATTACTTAAGGAATGATATTTTGTGGACTGTGTATTTGAAACGTTAATCATCTGATCAGCTGACAGTTCGCGTTCTAAGAACATAATCAGTGTATTTACTTTAGGTATTTCTCTCGGGTTAATCAAAGATCGTTCGTAATCTTTTCTCGTATTTACGGGAATCTTACGTAGTAATAAATTTAACAGTACGAAGTCCCATTGGCCAACCGGAAAGTCCATAACTTCGAGCGCTTTGATATTTTCGTGATATACATTTAATAGATTCCGGATAGCAACAGCTGATCGGCCGGTGCAGGTTTCAATGTCAAACATTCGATCCAGATGTTGTGATGCAATTATGCGTCTATTGTCATATCGGGATTTTAGAATATCTAGGGCAACTGAATAATTATCCTCCGTTATGGGGATGGATTTGATCAAATTGTGTGGCTCGTCTTTAATTGAAAGAAGTAGGTATCTAAACTTCTCCGTGTCCGTGTAGGCATTGTTGTTGTGTACCAGCGATTGAAATAAATCGAAAAAGACAGGCCAACCCGTGGGGTCGCCGTTGTATTCGGGTAACGATAATTTCGGCAGAGTACGACGATCGTGTAAAAGCGTGTCGAGCGGGGCAGGAGCGCGGCTCGCGCGACGTTTTTGTTCATCTACCTCCTTCATGTTATTTAAATGAGTAACTATCGCGTAATACAAGTCATTGAAATCGTTACGAATCTTAATATTCGCTTCTTTATTGAACTTTTGCAGTTTAATTAATGCCTTTTCGATTTTGGTTTGAATTTTGTTAAACTTTCGCTGATGTGCAGTTAAATCTGTTGTTCTAGACCGAAATTGGCCGATATTTGTCGCTGCGAATTGTAATGTTCTTTTTAATTCGTCGAGAATTAAATCGCGTTCAAATATGTCTTGCGTAATACACGACGTATCATCGGTTTCGACATTGTCTTCATTGGGATTAGGTACCATTTTGTGAATACAAAGATGGCGGCAATGACAACGTGAAATTGAATTACGAACGTGTTAGAAATGGGTACGTAATACCGCAAATAAACTATGAAAACAAGACAACACAACCTGGTAAAGAAATATCCGGATCGAACGGATCAAAAAATTATGTTGGGGCAGTTTATTCAGAGTAGCTACTCACGTGAATCCAGCGGCGCTATCTCCTCGTGGTTTCTGGTCTGGATTTCAGGATTGTAGCCACCCCAGCTGGGACCCAAACACTTCACACATAGGCACTGGTTTTATGAGTGTCCAGGTTGATTATGAAGTAAGATGCAACAGTCTATGTTGGTACAAGGTAAATTTTAATTCGCGAGCGGCGCGGACGCGTGCGTTTTTTATCACAACGGTAGGAAGAGTTTTTTTAATCTCCAGATGGCGCTGCAGAGCACCGGAAAAGGCTTTGGAATTCAACGCAAAGTTGCCAGCTCCGAAAAACTAGCCCCAAAACACAGAGAAAATTATTCCTTACAAATAGTGTTGTCTTGTATACATGAAAAAATACCTATTACCTTATTAATAAAAATAAAATAAGTACAAGTTAATCCTACATCTGTTCCTCGTCGGAACAGAGGCATTTTAAGTTTTATGAATAAGGGGGTCAAAATCGTGTTTTTCTATTGAATCACAAAAACATGTGGGCCTACCCAAGAAAGGGTGGTTCCAAATTTGAAAGCGAGGCGACTGTACCCTGCCGTGTATTGTATAAAAGGCAACACAGTTTTTTTTACAGTCTTTCAGTTTTCGCCTTATGTCAAAAAGTTTATAGAGCAGAAAAATACAGCCGTTGAGATTATTTAATGTGGCTTTCTTTTTATAAAACTGTCATTGGAATCGGAATCTTCAACTTTGGACGGTAGAGTTGCCTTTTGAATTGACTAGTTTGATGGAACTCGGCCAACTCAAATAATCTTAAGTATACCTATAAACCTTGTACGGAACCTTCGGTACGCGAGTCCGACTCGCACTTGACCGTTTTTTTAAAACCTCGGAGTGTTGTGTGGGTTCTGCTAACTCTTTTACATATTTCACGCCTCGTTTTGTTTTTTTAACGGCGCGACTTTATTTAATACATTTGCATGAGTAATTTTTTACTTCATTTATCTAACGTGCAACTTAATGTTCTTTAGTTTTCTAATGTTAAGTTGTTATTATTATTACTTTTAGTTCGTACGCTTTGATCGATAATTGATAAATACTTAATTTTAGTTATAATTTAGTTTATTTTGGGTGTTTATATTGGTAACACACAGTTATTTTGCCAGCAATAACTAAACTAGTGTCTATGTGAGCTGTAGAACTCACAAGCCTGTATTTTTGTGTTTTTTTTTAATTCGAAAATACTAATCAACATATTTTTTTTATATAATTATAGAAATTGCTTACAAATTGTCACGAGAATCGGTTGAGAACTGCAAACTGTAGCTGAGAACATCCGGATATCGTTCACTTACGAAAGAATTTTGGCTCAAGCTGAATCGGAGGCACCCGGTCGCTTCGTTCGCTCGTTCAAAAAAAGTTAGATAAATGTATGTACTAAGGCTATTTCTTTTCCTCCTGACGACTAAGACGACTACTTAGTCGGGTATTTTTATTGTAACTCCTTTATATCGTAGCAGGCAGTTAAACGTTTAAGTATTCTGATATCTGGAGAACAAATGAATGGAACTTACTTTTTAAATGACTTCAATGGAGGAGTTGCTAATTCAAACTCAAACATTTATTCATGACAAGCAATCACACAGATAATAAAATAAATAAATAAAGAATAACACATTAGGCTTTTTCTCGAAATGGACCCAGCTCAGCATGAGCAAGCTTTGCAGCCAGCGCTGGATCCATTCGGTGAAGGCACGGTAAACAACAAGTACAGATGCACAAATTAATTCGTCTTTATAACGTTCATCAATTTTTAAGGCGGTGCATTGGAAATTATCGCGTGCTTTGAAACGCCGTTCTGACTAGATTAAGAAACAATAAGGTCCGATTTTCAGATATATGATTCTTGACTATACGATTGTTTATCTGATTTGATCGATACATGATTGCTTAAAATTTACTCGATAGAAAAAAAATCCATGGTTGGGTCTGTATTTTTCTTTTTTTACTCAGCCTACTCACACTATACATTATTTTACGAGACAATCAAGTTAATACTATAGTATTTTATCTCATCTAAAATCTCACTTGATAAAATTTAAATGAAATTTCACTAAGTTAGGTATTTGTCGATATTTGTCCAAAAAAGCCATTCCCGAAGAGTGGTTACATCTCTTTTTCTCGTGTGCGGTAGGCATAAGCGTGTCTTTTTCTAGGGGGCGTGTTCGACTCGAATCAAGGCATCCCCTTAACCTATAAACCTAACAACAGTTCAATAGTCCTTGCGATTAAGTAGCAAGTGGACCCTGGCTTCCTAGGATGGAAGTAGGAAAATGTAAGGTTGAAATAGAAGTTTCGGAAAAAGTATTTTCGAGATAGTCGTGTCCATCGGATGGTGTTAAATGCAGTCCTACAAACTATCACCCCTATTTCACCTCTTTATAGGATGATTTCTGGGGAAAAATGACCAGCCTTATCTAACGCTGAACCTGTCTACATACCGAATGTCATCAATTATCATATTTTTATAGTAAGCCAATCAAAGAGGTCAATCGTCGAATCCGACTCGGCTGGGCAGCGTTCGGGAAGCTACGGCACATCTTTTCGTCCAATATTCCGCAGTGTCTTAAGACGAGAGTCTTTGACCAGTGTGTGTTGCCAGTGATGACATGTGGCACTGAAACTTGGTCGCTTACTATGGGCCTCATAAGAAGGCTCAAATTTACCCAAAGGGCTATGGAGAGGGCTATGTTGGGAATTTCTCTGCGTGATCGCATCAGAAATGAGGCTATCCGCAGCAGAACCAAGGTAACCAATATAGCCTTCCGAATCGCTAAACTTAAGTGGCAGTGGGCGGGGCACATAGCACGTAGAACCGATGGCCGTTGGGGCGGAAAGGTTCTCGAGTGGCGACCGCGAACCGGAAGGTGCCGCGTGGGTAGGCCCCCCGCAAGGTGGACTGATGACCTCGTAAAGGTTGCTGGAGTCCGCTGGATGCGGGTTGCGCACGACCGGTCACTTTGGCACTCTTTGGGGGAGGCCTATGTCCAGCAGTGGACGTCTTTCGGCTGATATGATGACAGTAAGCCAAGAAAGTGGCCTAGCACTTTTCGATATTTTTTGTTGTACATTGATGTTCAAAAGTGGTAGACCAGAATCAAAACTGACTGTCCAGCCTCGCGTGAGAATGTAGTACATCCATTTGTCAAACAGTGAAATATAAGAAAGTTATTAAAGTGAATGAAACAAGCGAGGTTTGTCAAGTAGGAAGTGGAAATCCGATCTCTTTTAACATCTTCTTTTGTAACATTGAACACACTATGTTTCTCTCTTTTCTTCTTAAGGCTTAGTCAATGCCTAGCCTCAACCGTCTCATTCTCATCAAAACGAATCGATGAAAGATAATTTTTATCGTTGTTTCATGTTTGATTAATATCAACCAGTGATTTATAGGTCGCGTGCCACCAAACAGGGCTTATTCGAAACTCGTTAAAGCATTTCATAGCAATTAATCCCGTTTTACAAGGTGATAGGGATCAGAATCCTTTGTTGGTAGTTTGTAGTAATGAAATATGTATTTCAGTTGATAATTGATGTGGAATAGGTTCTTGGGTGCAATAAGGGTTAGGTAAGGCAATAAAAAACGAATAGTCTGAATTAAATAGCGTATTTCTTCATCAAAATAAAATTTTAGTCAATTGGCAATCAAAGACAATTCTCAGTACGCTAAAAAAGATTCACGGTACATGGATTGAATCCACGATGACGAGCATCTGTGTTCAAAGTCCAAGTCAAAATCATTCAATTGCTAGAAGTAGCTCTGAAAACTAAAGAGTATGTGCTCTGGCTACCCGTTTTGGGAATACAAGCGAGAGTTTACGTATGCATACATATGCATACATTTAATCTGTTATCTCATTCCTCCTCATAAATTTTCCTCCATACAATAAAAAATCACTTATCACATTTGACTCCGTTAAATTGGTTTTCGCCGCGGGCTTGTCAAAATTCTGATTACCCTTTGATAGATTCCATTTAATGGATACGTAACACGAGGTCAGTTTTTATGCGTCGCTTCCCATCGAATTTTGAATCCCATGTGATTTGCGTGCTCTATTTTACCCTTGCAAAGCTAACGGATACGCGAAACACTTAAAACCAGAATGCGATGCGAAACCCGGGAACCAAATCAAGCATCAGATATCGCCAGATTAAATGGGGCCTTTATGCCTGTTTTCAATCACTGGAAAATAGCATTTTAGAGAGTTTTTAGGTGAGATAAAAAAATGCCTTCTCTGGGCTGATGTTCCTAAAAACAAAGCATGATGACGACCACTTTAGCCTAGTGGGTAACCCTACCTACGAAGCCGGCGATCCTGGGTTTAAATCCAGTGCAAATATTTATTTGATTAACATGGATATTTTTTGGATAGCTGTACGCTTTGTATTTTTTGTAATAAATATTGATCGAATATAATATCTGTATCTTTTTAATTTTCAAATAAAAATTAACAGGGACCCACAGGTTTTTGAAATACAATATCGGTGGCGAATACGTATACGGCCGGTCTGATGGTAGGCAGACCCCATTGCCTATGGACGCTACCGGCGATGTGCGATGTGTTTTCATATATTTGACTCCTCGCATGCCTGTCAAGCAAGTTTAGTGACAAATGGATGAAAACAGAGCTTCGCTCATCTGTGGTGGATATTCATCCTAATCTATAGGTTAGAAGGTCAGCTTTTGCTTCTACAAAACATTCTCCAACAAACTGTCCTGCAGTTTGGCAGAAGAAAATGGGTTTATTAATTTAATATTTTTTTCTTATTCTTATCCTTCTTATTCTAATTCTTGTGCCTGGCTAAGAGGCACTTTCCTTATTGTAGTTGTTGCTATACTAGTCAAATCCTTACGGCCCGGCCACGACATTATGCGCGAAATGCGGCGCGGCTAGCGTTTTATCTGTTCATTGCGCGGTCGAGACGCGCAACGCACAGCACGTCTAGCACACGACGGCCGCGACATACTCGATTTTTATCGCACTATACCTCTTCTTTTAAGTGTTCTAATAAGAGAGACCGATAGTGCGAGAAAAATCGAGAGAGCTCGCGCGCCGTCGCGTGCTAGCCGTGCTGTGGTTAGTTGGGATCACGCGCAATGAATTAGAAAAACCGCTGCCGCCGCCGCCGCCGCGCAATGTCGTGGCCTTGCCGTTAGGTACCTACTTACAATGAAGTTATCTTTTTAAAAGTGTAAATTACAAACTATATTTAAAATCATAAAAGGCCAAGACCAAATGAATAGACACAAACATTCAATTTATTAAAAAAAAGTATGGAAACTATTACTTAAACGCAGTACTATCGACAACACAGCTAACTGACCATCCGTGCACTCTATGTGCATTGTAATAAGGTTCTATATAAACACAGGATGGTCAGTTAACTGTGTTGTCGTTTGTACGACAACACAGCAATTTACGTGATTAGCAATACAATGGTTAGTACTAATATAATGCTGTGACGTCACAATACTATGTCAATTTGTATGAGCCGTTTTGGCTTTCGCTAGCGAGGCGTCGTCTTTGACCCTCTTTTTTGTCTAGTTTGACGTGCTCTACTTGTAGCTAGTCCCATAAATAAATAAATAATAAATAAATATTAGGGGACAATCTTACACAAATCGAGCTAGCCCCATAGTAAGCTCAATAAGGCTTGTGTTACGGGTACTAGACGAGGACATATTTAATAGATATATATATACTTAAATACATAGAAAACATCCAAGACTCAGAAACAAACAATCATGTTCATCACACAAATATTTGCCCTTACCGGGATTCGAACCCAGGACCTTCAGCTTCGTAGGCAGAGTCACTACCCACTAGGCTAGCCGGTCGTCAAATCCCCATACAAACATATGAATGATCAACCCAGAAAACTGGTTCGAATAACACCGTTGTTGACCAAATTTTCAAGTACCTAGCCAATTCCCAATGTACGCAAATAACCAGCTGGTCCCATTCCGCTGAACCGTAAATTTCGCCTATCAATCAGTGACTCACCTATTTATTCTGTAAAACACCCTATTCTGAAACCAATAAAGCATTAAACATCTGCGTATGAATTTCAAATGTTCTGAAACACAATTCCGTCATTCGAAAACGCATTAAGCTAGTATTCATTTAATAAACATTTAAGCTGATTTGGTTCTGAACGCGTGGTTCATACGTCATTTGTTTTTGAAACGTGGATATTGGTTTTGCCGATGGATTCAGATCGCTTTGATGGGCCCCCATTCGCGATTATAGAGCCGATTGTAATTCGGATGTATTGTTTTTAGATAACCGAGTTTTTTCATTTTAACAGGTCGTTTAGACATAACACCATATAGTCGCCTGTGTCTATGAGTTTCGTATTCTAAAAGGTGATTGTTACGATTTGTAACTAATAAACTTTCATGTTTATGTCTGCTTTTGATGAAACAAGTGATGAATTCAGACATGCAGGGTTCACGAGTGAAAAAAATCTATATACTTAAATAACGAAACTGCTCAGAAAATTTCACGTGAATCGGTTGAGAAATGCGACCAGGCTCCGTACCATGGTCGGCCTTATCACGCGATAAGTGACAAGATAACGTCGTCTCGTTCTATCGAACGGTGTCAGCCAGTTACGGACGCTCTATCTTATCACTTATCGTGGGATACGGCCGACCATGATACGGTTTCTCTAGAGGAGGACAGCCGGCCAGACACGACATCAGACAGACAAAACGATATTCGGCCCAAAATGAAGCATAGAACTTCGTTCGCTTCGCTCGCTCGATTAGTTGCTTCACAAGTTCACCATAATGTTGTCTCTAATATCATCCCTTCATAATCATCTATTTACATTACTATCTACATTATGCCCGCCCTATCCGATCACTTTTCGATAGACGCGTAGCAATAACAGTTTGCCTCAGGATTATATCGACTATCGATATAATTGTCATAAGATCTAACGGCGCAAGGAAGTTAGTTTAATGATAATTTGTTCAAGTTTAATTTGCGGGTACCGATTATACTCGTATCGCGGAATGTACGCATTAAAGGAGCTATTGCCTTATATACATACAAACTTTAAACCGTTTCATCCCATCTTAGGGGCGAAACGTTAAACCCCTTCTTAGTGATAGGTGACGTTATATAGCTTACTGTAAAAAAACATGTTTCGAGATTTAGTAGTTTTGGCTCTGCGTTGATATAATATATGTACTCGTGTATATATTCTAGCAAAACTGCTCGCGCGGCTTTTCCCCCTTATTGAAAATCATTTAGGCAAACTCGTGGGATAAAATATATTAGGCTATATACCTATGTACATCCAGAAGGTCTCTGAGAGGATCTTTATATCGGTGAAAGATCTATTGAAATCGGATAAGTAGGTCTGGAGATTACCCCTACATACAAACTTACAATCTCACTGACTTCATCTTTATTACTATAGTTATTTTATTGTAAATAGAGGATATTTGGTAGATAGCTAGAAAATTGATATTTATTTTGATTTTCATAATGGAAAGTTTATATGTCAATAAAAATATACTCAGTCTAATAACCCGCCCCGTGTTATCCCGGACGCAAATGTGCCGCCCCACACTCGCCGCATTGCCGCGTTGGATTGCGATCGACAACCTTTGCAACAGGAATGACCCGGAACGGCCCTCTCAATCGCAAACGGCGCCCCAGTATGAATAATCGCCAATGTGGAGTTTTGGTCCGCTTTCTGAGCCCAGCCGCCTCGGCAGCAGCTCCTGCTGCCCCGATGGTGCGACCATGATGGTGCGACCATGATGGTGCGAGGCAGCGAAAATGTTTACACAAATGACGTCCCACATCAAATAAAATAGTTATTTGGGGTGGTTAGTACGAGTATTTTTGAGTAAGGCACGGTGGAATGGCATATCGTTAATTAATATTTGGAGCATCCTAATTAACTGGGTACTCCTGCCTCCACCTTACTATAATAGAACCACTCTGTCGTGTTGTGTTCGAAGTGGAGAGTTTGGTCGCCAGCAAGGCTATCAGAGGACGACCCGTGATCTGTGTCGCGACGACATAGACTATCCGTCTCGTTCTAAGCTTCCTGGTTAGAAAGAGACGGATAGTCTATCTCGCCGCGACACAACTCGCGAGCCGTCCAGTGATAGCCGTGGTGAGCTCTGGAGGACGGGCGATGTCGATTGTGAGTGGAACAGGATTTAATCAAATATATAAGCTACTATTAGGAATAACTACAACACGAAAAAGCATTAAAAAGATTATGAATATAATAACTAAATTATGAACGTAATTGTAATACTATGATGTGAATTACGTGTAACGATGTTATTTATACAATTTTACTTTACTTTACGTCCATATATTATGGTATCCACTTATCAGGCAGACCCCTTGTTTGCCAATTAATATCTATACTACATAATACTAGCTGATGCCCGCGGCTTCGCCCGTGTGGTTATAGGAAAATGTAAATATTGAATTTTCCTGTGGGAATTAGATGTTTTCCCGGTGAAAAAAGTAGCCTATGTCACTCTCCAGCTTCTAAACTATCTCCATTCAAAAAATCACATCAATACGACGCTCCGTTGCGACGTGAAAGAAGGACAAACACACACACACACTGGCATTTATAATATTAGTAACGATAGTACAAGTCTCTGAGATTGTAGCGTTGTGTAAGTTCTAATGAAGGGGAGGGGTAATATTATACTGGGTGCCCAAAAAGCAGCGCCTTTAGCATATATTATATTAGGTACTGGTGGAGTATGCTGAGTGGCATCCATTTTGGTGTGCTTAAGTTTTATAAAGACATGTATGATGTCTGGTCACACCAAATAAATATATTTCTTTCTTTCCTAATAATCTCCGGAAGCACCTATCCAATTTCAAAATTTCTTTGGATCTGATTAGGTTTGGTTGGACAAAAGCCAAGTTTTATCCGACTGGTTTAGCCTGCGTTCTTTCTGCAGTCCCGCGACCTTTATCATCTCATTACCTTGTCGGGGGTCGCTGCGTCGCGGTATATAACTAGGCTAAATAAGCTTCCATTTCAATGGTTTCTATTAAAGAATAAGGACCCTCATTTCATGTTAATCATTCAAAATAATACCTTTTTTATCACGCTGAATAACTTCGCGAACCGTGAATTATCGTAATCGCAATGGCGTCGAAACTCGTAATCAGCCTTAAGGGAGCCAATAAAAAAGTTAATATATCGTTCTTAAACATTGCCAGGGGACTTGAGTTATACGAAAGATCCGATATATTTTAAAATGGCGGGTGTATTCTGATCTAACTGAACTACCTCACAGTGGCGGCCCGTAAACATTTTCAATGGCCAAAAAGTTATGAAAGAGATCAGTTTTTCAGTTATGAGGGGGTCAAAAGTGGCTCCAAATGGTTCGTGTAATATACACACGGTGCTGCTCGCCAGTTCTGTTTGCTTGAACTTGGCTTGACACGCTGCTGTGTGTCTAGATAGCTTTGCTTAAAAGAAGTTTTAGGCAAGCCGAGCCTAGTGGGAAAAGGTTTGTATGGGCGCTTCGCCACTGATACTTCATTGCATATAACAATTATATTTTAAGGGGCTCTCATACGCCAATGACCTCCGATCTGAATCCCATAGTTTTCTAATGTTTTTGTAGCTTATAATAAAAAAAAACGGCTTTAAGCAATATAGTAGTATCCCATATTTACTTCAAAGTTCATTTTTTCGATATATTTGGCATCGAAGTTGAACAATTTTAGGCCAAAAAACTGGTTTTCTGGGCATAACTTTCGTGTTAGTTTAAAATGAAAACCCCAGACACGTTTTTAGAGAAATCAACATAGACGAACCCAAATATGTAGATTTCGTCAGATCTTTCACGTCAATAGAGATCTTATCTTATCTTATCTAGATTTCCCTTACGGATGCACTTCGACCCAGCGGGATCATTTGTGCATTTGACCTCTCCTTTATGCCTACTCCCAAGCTCGCTACATCATTTCCACAAAGCGGATGATGCAGCTCAGCGGGAGCACCTTTATGGTTCTCTGCGAGAGTCCCACAAATGGTTCTGGACCTACAAAGTGATTTGTAGACCCCCTCTTGCAAGCTCATTCGCTTTTTCGTTGCCGATGTAGCCCTCGCTGCCCCGGTATCCAAACTACACCTTATTGTGCTTTCCAAGCTTGTTCAGTGCTTGGACGCCATTAAAGACTAGTCTAGAATCCACTTTCGGCGCCGTAAGCGCTTTAAGGGCCGCCTGACTGTCACTGAGTATCTAGATGGTCAATAGACATACAAAATAAGTGTTTTTTTAGACAATGTTTAAAGAAATCATACAAAATCAAGTATTCATTTCTTTCAAAATACGGTAGACAGAAGATAGAAGATTGAAAAACCGATAGCCGTTTGATTTATAATTCTATCTGTAGTGCAAAAGTAGGAGATACGATTCAAAATTTGTCAAAAATCGATGAAAACTTCGGGTAGCCCCTTAACGGACAAAGTCGTCTACCTGTTTTTTGGTTTATCTAGGATATCAAAGAAATATTGTACTAGTGTTTACATAACTTTCAAATGTCTTCATCATCATCGTCATATCAGCTGAAAGATGTCCACTGCTGGACATAGGCCTCCCCCAAAGAGTGCCAATGACTGGTTCTGCGCCACCCGCATCCAGTGCAAATGGTATATTTTATTTATTTATTTAAACTTTATTGCATAGATAAGAAGTACAAATGGCGGACTTAATGCCTTAAGGCATTCTCTACCAGTCAACCACAGGGCTAAACAGAAAAGCTTATAGGTGCAGGCAGTTGACCAAAAAGAGATATAATATAATAAATATATACATTCAATATTTTCGTATTTTTTCTTTAACATTTTTTTATAAAGTTACTACAGATTCACCGGATTGTACGTACAGCTAACAAATTAAGCGAACTTCCACTTCCAGAAGACTTCATTTTCTTGTTGTACAGTTGAGAAAAGCGACGGTTGTCACGTTACACAACAAACACACTTTTCGCCTTATTACAATGGAGTAAGGTAGAAAACTGAAAACATATCTCTGAAGTTTGTATAATGTTGTCAAGAACGAAGTCTCGTAGTCAACTTGGTTTCAACAACTTTATTGGGTTCTTGTTGTTTTATGGTGTACACGAGCGTAATATTACAAACTTTGACGGACCGGCGATAAATCGTGACACGTGGGCCGATTTATTGAATACTTGTCCGTGTGCACTCGCTTGCGTCTTGAAAATAATCCAGACAAGCCCGCGGAATAAAAATTAGCCTATGGGCATCCAGAAAGTCAATTCTACTCGTAAATGCAAATCAAAGAATTTTTGAAATCGGATATGCGGTTCCAGAGATTAACACTCACAACTTACTTACAAAGCTATATGCTTACCTCTTCAGAATATTAGTATAGGTAGATAGACTAATCCATATTTATATTAAAAAAGAGGAAAATCTACAAGACTGTAAGTTTTTATGTTTTCCGTGTATCCGTTTTCAAAAAATCATTCCCCTGCGGGTAGAATAGATTTCCTGAATGGTTATATATAGACTATATATTTTATCCCGCGGGTTTGCCTGCGTTCTTTGCGGGCGTAGCCGCGCGGGCAGCACTGGCTGTCTAATATTTATACTAATATATATATATATATATATGTATTTTAGTCAACCTACTGTCATATATTGGAACTAAAGCCAAAAGATATATTATTCGGAATTCATCGAGTTCCCTGTAATCTTTGTGATCTTCTCGAATAATCTTCTCCGATCGGTGTAGTTGTCGGGATAATACGGGTTGTTAAAATGGGTTATTTTTACAACAACCGCCGATTTCTCCTTAAAATATTGCCGCAAATTCTAGTGCTCAGTTATGAATAATAAATTAGGCAATTTGGTGAAATAAATCTTGTATCTCGCAGACGGTATCAGTAAATTTATCTAAGTTAACAAGTTTATTGATGTTGGAAATGTTTTGAACATTTTGGGAATGATGTAGTAATATAATTTAGACTGGCACATCGCAGATTCGTATTAAATACAACTCCATGCTTTTAAATTAGTTTATGTACTGGTAGGTATGAAGGTTAATACAATTCCAATCCTAATTAAAGGAAAATAATAATTATTTAATGCTCCGAGCCGGATTCAAGCCAGCGACCACAGGCATGCTAGGGCCGCGTACTAACCATGTGAGCTATTGGAACAATACGTCTCGGTCACCGAATTTTAAATCAGTTCTGTCTTTTTATTTACAACTTCTGAGATTTGCTGTAGAAATCGTTGTGGTAAAAACACTTTTAGAATTAAAGTGAACATCCACCAGAGATATACGAAGCTTTCCATATCAGTGACATCTATAACACATTTAAAGATAGAGAAAAAGTCGCCGCTCTTAATAATTATGTATAAATAAATGTCACGAACTAAGGTTCGTGACATTTCGGGTTTTAGGTTAATTCGGAGAGACTATAAGTAGTCTCTCCGAATTAACCTAAAACCCGCCTCTTAATTGGCTATTTGATCGTGAAATACTGTGTGAAGTACATGGCTGTTCAACAAACAATTTTTTTTTATTGAACTATAAGGATTCTATTACTATATTTAAATCTGATCTTAGCGAATAAAAAAAACGTACATTTTTTTTCAAACTTCCAACTTCCAAGTCTCATATCGTTTATAATTTTAATTATATACTGCTCAAAACAAAATAAGGGCCATTGTAATTATTGGACATAAACTAACTGATAAGTGGCTAATTAATAAACTCCCGTATACGAATGTATTCTGAAGGCGGAATCTAACCTCTTTCATGTTGGAGTTTAAGTCTAAAAGCTAGAAAAAATATATATTACTGTTTAATATAATTTTCACGTAACGATCACCATACTCGTGGCCCCTATTTTCTTTTGAGTAGTATATTTTGTAATTTTCAATTTATACTCAATGGTTTTCATATCTTCATACTAATTTCCGTATTCTCCTTGTTACAGCTGCCATAGAGTCCCTCCACGCCCCGACGGGAGGGGGGGTCGAGTTGCCCTGCGACGTCGCACCAGCGCTGCCCGATGACCGAATGGGGCTCGTCATCTGGTACAAACAGGGTCACCCCGCGCCTATATACTCGTGAGTAAATTAGTATTCGTTGTTCGTTGTGTATAGATGAACCACTGTCTAATAACGTAAATGTTAGTCGGGAATATTCTGTTTTCGTCCAACTACTGACCGTCCATCCAATTCCTTCTGTTTGAGAGTGGGCTAGAAGTAGCGTGGGTAATGATAATGTTTGTACCTACTGTAGTTAAGTCTCATGAGTTGAGTCCCTTGACAGTCGGTTAGAAGCTTAATAATGATTGTGTACGTACTATAATTAAGTCTCTTGAGTTGAGTCCCTCCAGGCCCCGACGGGAGGGGGGGTCGAGTTGACGCCTCTGGTGTAGGTTTTACTCGAGAGATCCCGATTAGCCATCGAAGAATTCCAGCTTCTGGCTTTAATTTAGCAGGTCAACCTAATAAATAATTAAATATAAATAAATAAATAATTATTTTGGGGACAATCTTACACAAATCGACCTAATCCAAAACCTAGCAAAGCTTATACTATGGCTACTAATAGGCTAGGCGACAATATACGTACTTATATAGATAAATAGATACTTAAATACGGGTGAGGACCAAATTCTTGGTCAGTAGTTAGCGTGGTTAATTGGTAGTAGTTAAAAAGTTCCGTTGTGACATGAAAGTTAACCATAGAATTGTATGGCTAATTTTCGTGTCACAACAGAACTTTTTAATGACTACCAATTAACTAGGCTAACTACTGTCCAAGAATTTGGTCCTCACCCATACATAGAAAACATTGATGACTCAGGAACAAGTATTCGTGCTCATCACACAAATAAATGCCCTTACCAGGATTCGAGCCCGGGACCTCCAGCTTCGTAGGCAGGGTCACTATTAACTATTAGGCTACAGAGGTCGTCAAGTAATTATAAGATAAGGCTTGTTATGTTTGCTGGAAAATAAAAGCGAGATATCATTCCGCTGTGTCCTACTCTCTACCTCCCTCTCTCTCTCTCACACACAATGGGCCATCATGGCGCAGGACAGGGACGCACGATGAAAGTATGTCTTTCTGCCTCTTACGCATAGATGCATCTTGTATGATGGGCAATGATGCCCGATCGTGTAGAGGAGCTTAACATACCGCTACTGACTTCCGCTCCATCAGTTTTCGTAATATTGCCTAACCATCAATAACAGTTACCAACGAGCCCATGGCAGTTCTAACTGCCTTAGTGATTGACTGATCTTTACCATACAAGGGTATCCATAACGCGCTTAATAATTTCGAATAAACGCAAACCATTTTAGTCCTTACGCAGTTGTGTTAAAATAAATTTCTTTTTGTGGTTTAGTTACAGAATTATGTGACAATGTATTTAGTTCACGTTTTAAGTCACTTTATACCAAAGTGGAGAATCAGGTCAAAAGGATTATAAAGTGGTAATTTATATGTTAATAGTGATAGTATAGAAGCCGTCGAAAAAATGGAGCTTAAATAAAACTAAGGATGCGGAGTAGATAATAAGAATTAGGAATCTTGTCACTACTTAAACCAATCTTAGATTAACTTCTTTACCCCTTTTGGACCTTCTTACCTTTTAAGAAAAAAATACCTCTTACTCTTTTTGGTTTCTCATTTTAGACAGTTTTGCATTTCACGGGCCATTATTTTTCAACTTACCAATTATCCTACTAATATTATAAATGCGAAAGTTTGAATGTTTAGATGTTTGGATGTTTAGATGTTTGGATGTGTGTTACTCAATCACGCCTAAACGGCTTAACCGATTTGGATGAAATTTTGCACGAAGATAGTTCATAGCCTGGATTAAAATATAGGATAGTTTTTATCCCGGGCCCACGCAGACGAAGTCGCGGGCGGAAGCTAGTGAAAAATAAAGTTAAAACACGTTATAAGCAATCGCATCAAAATGGGTTTTGTTTTTTCAGTTCCCATTTCCGATGATAAGATGCATTGCAGTGACATTTACCAAGCGTCTCACTCACAATATATCCAAATAGAATATACCAACTGCAATGATTAACTAGAGTAAAATCTATTTCATAACACAGGCTGCCGTGTCAAAGAGACCGTTTGATAAATTCGTAATGCGACAACGTAAGCGCTTTGTGAGTCGGCACTCGTACTATAATTCGCCATTCGGCGCCGTATCAAAGGGCTATTTAAGCTTAATGCCGTCAACTTACATGGTTTAATGTCTTATCTGTAAATAATTTCCGGTCAGAAGATTACGTTTTAATTAAAGTTACGATGTTTTGGTACAGACAGACGGACGTATTTGAGATAACGAGGTTGGGTATTAATGTTTTTTGACTTGTTGGATTAGTGTTTTGAATTGGAAATGCGTGTTGGATTCCTTACTATAATCAGAGTATAGATAATAGTACTTAACCCGTCCAAGTACAATTACACATAAGAAAAACATTTATGAAACAATACAATACTTACTTTAAAAATACATTTGACCTGAGTTTGCTTTGCGACTCTGTCGATTTCGTTAGATTGTCTAAGGTTACAAATTATATTTCGTCACTTCATTCTTCAGACATAAAGACAACATGTAGTACTTTGAATGTACTGGTAAATTCGCACTTTTAAGGTATTAAAAAAAAACTGATTTCGGTTTCCTTCCATACTGTCATCAAATGTACTTTAAAATAATTTAAAAATTGCTGCAATATCAGCTATTCCAAAGTTCGAGCGTTCATAATAAATGACCCTTTACCAGATACCAGCACGGCTAATACAGGACCGCCCGCGAGCTGTGTCGCGGCGACATAGACTATCCGTCTCTTTCTAAACGTTCTAATTAGAAAGAGCAGATAGCCTTTCTTGCTGCGACACAACTCGCAGACCGTCCTGTGATAACCGTGCTGTATTCTTGATTGCGCCCGCAGTTTGGTATGCGGTACTACCGATGTATCTAATATTTCAGCGTCATTACCTAAATACAATTCTGAAAATGCGAATTCCGAGCGCGATATACATATTTTTTTATACCTGTGTAAGCCCTTCATCTAAGCCCTCTGTAGTAACAATATCGTGGAATATTTTGCAATCAATATGCCCTAGCAGCGTCGATAACACGATTCAGGGTATACGCGGCCTAATGACGTTGTAACAAGTATATGCTAGGCATATGTAAGGTCGTCGTGGCGTCACAGTATACCGCGTTTTAACAGTATGATGATAATACGTTCTATTTATTTGTAATACTTCATGATGATGCTGGCCTTAGGGCCACAGTGACTGTGTTCTGGGTTCAGAATCGAGGATTCCCAATAGGATTGGAGTGATGTTTTCGTGCTCTCTGGTGCACTCTCATGTGGCTTCCTATCTTTCTTGCAAAGATACGCGCACCTGGGGGGCTATAGTACGCTAAGTTTTATGTCGGACATAAAGCATTCGTCCCATTCTGGCAAATATGCGAGTGCAAGAGGGACGTATGCTTTACGTCGGACATAAAACCTAGTGTGCTAGGGGGGCTGGGGCAGGTTAATACCCCACCGTCGTTGTATCTGGTGGTTGCCGGATGTAATACTTACAAGTAGTGAACGGAAAAGTAATCAAAGATTTGCTTCTGCAACAAAGCTATCACGACCCTCAGCAATGAGGAATATGGCCTGAGGAGAGATTGACTACATCCCCGCTTTAGGTGTGGGGGGGAGGGGGGTAGGTGTACCTTAAAAACTACTGTACTGTTTTGTCGGCGTGATTGATTTATAATGTTTTGTAATGGTTACTGAGCTAAGCCGAGGACGGACAGACGGACATGGCGAAACTATAAGGGTTCCTTGTTCCACTTTTAGCAATTGTAGCTTTCAAGTTGGAGATAATGTGATATTGCAGTGATAGGTTGCTAGGTTGCTAGGTGTACATCGTACACAACACACTTAAGCTGTATCCCATGTTCGAATCTTACATTACGGAAAAAAAGGAGTGATACTATTTTTAGCCTTTGTAAAAGGCTTTTGGTTCATTAAAGGAAACAGATAGTAAAAAACTCACCTGATAAGTAGGAGTCACCATCACCAAATATGTCAAACTAAATATATGAACAATGTTGAAGTTAAAGGAGTCCCGCTCAAGAACAATGAGAATCTCTTCACTATTATGGAGCGCATTGGCGAGACAGTAGGATTCCCGCTACAAACCACCAGTATTAATTACATATCCCGGATCCCCTCACACAATTCTAAAGAAAAATCTATCATCGTTAGTTTCGTTAACCGCTATGTCAAAGAGAACTTCATTGCATCAGCGAGACTGAGGAAGACCATAACAGCGAATGAACTCGGGCTCAGGGATTCTCATAACAAGATCTTTGTGAACGATCACCTTACACCTGACTACAAAATGCTACTAACAAAAGCGAAAACAGAATTGAAATCCAAAAATTACAAATATGTATGGGTGAAATTTGCGAAGATTCATGTACGCAAGGACGACAACTCGAAAGTTCACGTCATTATCACTGAAAGCGATTTAAACAAATTACTGTAATTTGTGTCCTAGCCCACTTTTTTTCTTTGTTTCCGTTTGCTACAGTTATGTTTATCTATGCTAACAACGGCTTAGCCAATGTATGGAAAAGTTTGAGCATCACTGAGCGGCCCGGCCCGGCCGGGCTAGCTTGTTATTGTTATCGGGTGCACGGCTTATCGCTATTCACATTCCAGATGCACCGCACAGGGCACGCTCGCTTAATTATATTCGTCTTCTTCCAACACCGATATCTTAAGTTATGCTTAATTACTCGCTCTTTCGCACTTACTATAAATTGCATATGCCTTCTAACGAATACTACAATGTGTTGCAATTATTTCCAGTCAGAATTAAAATTATCCTACCGTCGTTTACGCTTATTTAATATATTTAATATAATTCACTGTTTAGGCAGCTCGATTAATCTGTTGATATTTTATTATTGCATATATTGTGGAAATGGCTGTAAGTAATAATAGGGGAGGGATTTATCCTACAATTTATTATCAAAACGTAAGGGGACTTCGTTCCAAAACTTTTATATTTTATCGCAATCTGAAAATTTCATCTTATGACATAATTTTACTAACTGAGACGTGGCTACTAGATGGAGTATTGGACACGGAGTTATTTGATGATCGATATGTCGTTTGGAGGCGTGACCGTGATTATCTTTTAACTGGTCAAAATCGTGGAGGTGGCGTTATCATAGCTACTCGCAGGGAGCTAGCGGTCATACCGCAACCTACCTACCAATCATCAGCTGAAGACCTGTGGGTGACCTTGACTATTAAGAGCTGCCATAATACATCGATTAACCTGCACCTTTGTGTTTTATACTTATGTAAACAAGGTAATATACTTCTAACTTTCTTGGTAGCCTGGGCGAAGCTGTTTTACGTGGTTGTGATGACAAGTTTTTAATAATAGGCGACTTTAATATGAGCAATATTATATGGACACATCAGTATTCTATTTTGGTTCCCTCGAACTATAAAACTAACGATGAGTGCAGTTTAATTGATGAGTTAAACACATTAAACTTAACCCAATACAATGATGTTCTAAACCAGTACGGTAAGTTGTTGGCCCTTGTCCTGTCAAATGATGTAGTGCATGTTGGCGAGTGTTTGGACCCTTTAGTACCGATTGATCCCTACCACAAAGCTATATTAATCTCGATTCAATTTGCACAAATAAATAGTTTGAAACCTGCTTCTCGTATTAAATACTGTTATAATAAAGGTGACTATAATTCGATTAGTAATGAGCTGACCTTGGTTAATTGGGAGAATGAATTCTCGCGACGTTCATTAGAGGAGTCTGTTAGTTTTTTTTATTCCATATTTAAAAAATTGCGACTTAAATATATCCCTAGTAAAATATGTCACATTGATAGTTTTCCGAAGTGGTACTCGCCGGCTCTAAAAAAAGCTGTCAAAGAGAAATTTAAATATCTAAAGAAATTTCGTATATACGGCAATATATCTGATTCAAACTCTTATAATATTCTAAGGGACAGGGTCAAAAAACTGGAACAGTCATGCTTTAAAACATATATTCGTAGCCTTGAAAACAATATCGTTAAAGACCCGAAGCAGTTTTGGTCCTACATCAAGTCACGCTCTGTATCACATGGTGTACCGAGTTGTCTGAAGTATGATGAAAGATTGGTCAATTCAGCCGCTGATATATGTGAGGCTTTCTCTAGCTATTTCTATACAACTTTTTCTGCGCCTAGTACTGAGCTAGCGATGCCGGTCAACCCTACAGCTAGTTCAATTACGCATATATGTAATATACAAGTTAACTCGGATGTTCTCATAAACTTACTGTTAAAACTAGATCCGTCCAAAACAGCAGGACCTGATGATATGCCGGCTCAATTTTTGATTAATTGCGCGAAAACTATTGTGGTACCAATATCGCTACTGTTTAAGCGCTCTTTTGCTGAATGTCATGTCCCTTCGATTTGGAAATCAACCTACATTACACCCGTCCAAAAGAAAGGCCCAAAAACGGAAGTAACTAATTATAGGCCAATTTCAAAACTTTGCATACTTGCTAAAGTACTTGAAAAAGTAGTTCATGCTCAATTATATGCGGCAATTAAGAACTATTTTAGTCCTTTCCAGCATGGTTTCCTGCGTTGTAAGTCTACCGTTTCGAATCTAATACTCCTTAACGATTATGTAACTAAAGCCATGTCCGAAGGTAGCCAAGTGGATGTAGTGTACACTGACTACAGTAAGGCGTTCGATAGAATTGACCATAAACTGCTAATTCTTAAATTAAACAACATAGGTATTCATGGTGATCTATTGCGATGGTTCGCATCTTATATTGATAACAGGTCGCAAGCTGTTGTCATTAACAACTATATGTCTGGTTGGGTAACTGTTCCCAGTGGCGTCCCGCAAGGATCGTTGCTGGGGCCATTGCTCTTCAATGTATTTGTTAATGACATCAGTGATTGTTTCCACTCTTCCAAATTGCTATGTTTTGCTGACGACATGAAAATTTTTATTAAAGTGAATTCATTAGATGACTCTGCCCTTCTACAAGATGACCTTACGCGTCTTGTCGCATATTGTCAGACCAATAAATTAGACCTTAATGTATCTAAATGCTTTACTTTAACCTTCACAAGACAACGTAGTATAATCCCGACCATCTACAAGCTTAATGATCATGTGCTCAAAACTGTGTCATGCACGAGGGACCTGGGAGTCACCCATGATTCTAAGCTTTTATTCGAAACTCATGTTGATAATATGGTAGCTAGTGCTACTAAGGCATTAGGATTTATTATGCGTAGTTCCTTACATTTTACCCAAATTAAAACTATTAAAGTTCTTTATTGCACATATGTCCGAAGCAAACTTGAATATGCGTCTCAAATCTGGAACCCCTCTTACAATATCTACATTAACAGGTTGGAACGTATACAGAAAAAATTTATAAAATACCTCTGCTTTAAGCTAAAAACCCCTTACAATTCGTCTAATTATGAAAATATTTGTAAAAAACATCACCTCATTCCATTGCATAAACGTCGTCAAATTGCAGATATTATTTATATACTTAGTATCTTAAATGGTAACATTGATTGTCCGGAATTACTAGCTAAGCTCTCCTTCAATACTCCATCTAGGTCTAAAAGATACTTCCCTCCCCTCTCAATTCAATTTACATCACGTAATTATAGAAAAAATAGCTTTTTATTGCGAGCTGGTAAAAGCCTTAATGAACTAACGAAGGAGCGGGATATTGACATTTTCAATAGCAACATCACCACTATAAGACGGATTTTAACAGACGAGTTTTTTAAGTGAGCGAGTCGCATGCGCGACATCATATTTATTACTGTAACGGTTGACTCAGATCACTTAATAAATAATTCATTTTCTTTTTTTCTTTCTTACATATGTATTCATTGTATGCTTGTGGGTAATACGTTGTAACTAGTGATAACCACCAATTGTATGTTAACCTGTTGCTACTGGTGGGAACCTTTAATTGGCTTTCTGTTACTTAAGTTATATAACTAGCTTATATTATTATTTTGAATTGTTAGCTGTTGGTTCTCCGAATAATAAATAAATAAATAAATAAATAAATATAATACGGTGACCGCTCACACTTGCCATTAGACGGGCTACTCTTTTGTTACTATTATGGTATAAGAAAGAAAAGAAACCATTTGAACGGTAGTTCCAACCAAACTGCGAGGGCTCTTGCACGCGTCTCAGCGGCTCCATTCTTACTAGCACAGTACAATTTAGAAATAAGAGGTACACAGGCAAAAACTGTGGGGTTAATTAATAACCCCACAGTTTTTGCCCCCAGACTTTTGCCTTACTGTTCTCACTCTAACCGCTGCTGTGATGTAGCGCTCTCGGTCTTGTTACGGGTGATGGCTCTAGGCGTTTCTGCCGAACAACTACCCCCGATTACAGTACAAATTATTTCATATGAACTTTACTGCTCACATCATCCGTTCAAAAACCAACCTTACAGCCGAGCACGAAGGCCAGAATTCTAATGGCAGGCTTTAGCTTTCATTCATTTCAATGCTAGCCATGCTGTGAGTGCCAACGTCTCCTTATAGTGTTTGGAAGTATATAGTATGGGGCCTACGGGTTTGAATGCTTGCTAGTGTGTTCATTTTGTGTTAATTAAGCCTTCCAGGGATATGCTTGGTGATAGCTCTGGTTTCGAAGGAACGTTTTGGTCTGTTAGTTCAGGACGATATTAAGACCAATATGGGTTTGACAACAGGCTGTGAACAACAGGTTTTAAAGATAGTTCTCTTCGAGAACTGACGACGCCTTTGGCCTAGTTGGTAGTGACCCTGTCTACGAAGTCAGAGGGAGGTCCCAGGTTCCAATCCCGGTAAGGGCATTTATTTGTGTGATGGGTCATGGATGTTTTCTGTGTAGGTATTTAAGTATTTATTTATCTATATACATAGTACAAATTTGGCTTAGTTTGGGACTAGATAAATTTGTGTTATAAAAAAAGATAAAAAAGTTACGACTTGAATAGTAGTGATGTCAATTTTAGTGTCAATGCTGAACTGTCAATTTTATTTATGCTGTTAATTGCAAAATAGATAGGTAATCGTACCGGAATACAAAATGATAACATGTTCAGGATGAAATTTTATTCGTGATACAAAATAGCAAAATGTGAATCTATCCATGATTCTGAGACACTTTTATGGCAAAGTGTATGAAATAGCTTGACTTTTTTTGGCATAACACAAAGTTGGTTGGTGGGACCAACGAAACAGGCCGAAAGACAAAAATGCATGAACAGCTGTTTTTTTTGGCATAATACAAAGGTTGATCCCATACTAAAAGTGGTTCAGAATCATGGAAAAATTCACATTTTGCTTATTTGTATCACGAATTAAATGTCACCCTGTATAACATAGTTAGGCGATGTTATATATGTTAGGCCAGAGCCACTGTAGCCGGGCGGTAAGGCACGGGACTTTCAATCTGGAGGTCGTGGGTTCGAACCCTGGGCTTGCAAATACTTGGCGTTCAAAAATACTTATAATAATAATAATATTATTTGCGTCACACCTGGCCATAATGTGAGTTTACGGTAAAACTCGCATTGTGGCCAGATGAAGACGTAAAATTGTGTACTCACCACGGGTAGTAAGAAAGAAAGCCCTCTATCGCATATTTACAACCCTCACTTGCGGCTCGGGTCACATACCTGCGATTTTGGGCTTTCTTTCTTTAACAGCCCTTGGTAAGTAATGTACTATTAATGCACCATAAATAACAGATATTTACAAGATAGGGCAAAATTTGTAAGCGTAACAACAGGCGGTCTTATCGCTTTAAAGCGATCGCCTCCAGACAACCTTTGGGTAGCAAGAATTTATGTGCGTAATATCATTTGATATTTACAGTAGTTTTTCAGTGAAGGAAAACATCGTGAGGAAACCGCGGTCTAATCCCAAGGGCTAGTTTTCCCTCCGGGGTGAGAGCTCAGACGGCAGTTGCTTTCGTAAAACTAGTGCCTAAACGCTCACTTGATTTGGATTATATAAATAGTAGCCTGAATTCCTTTTTATTATCAAAACATCCCATTCTTCGATTGGCAACCACAGTTGCCACACGCAAGCGAGTAGCTGCAAATCTTTGAGGTGCCAAAGCGGACCCTTACATACTATACAACCATCAACGCTAAAAGGACGATGACTATTAATATATCAATTACAGCGTCACCCTCAAACTATTCCATATTGGAACACCGACCGATCCCAATCTCAATAATCCGTCAAGAGTCGGCTGTCATCTTTTTTTATCCACTCCAAGCTTAAACGGGTCGTGATTAGGCGATCGGTCGCTCTTCTGATGTTGTTTTGTTTTAGGGATCACTTACATGGCCGTGACTGATATTAGGCTGTTTAAGGCACTGGTCCCACCGCCAGCTAGTAAGCTAGAAAAGTTGGGCGAGTAGCATTACATTGCGGATCTGTAAAGGTCGCTTGATCACACTGTGCCTGGTCAGTACGCAATGAACCGTTACTCGCCCAACTTTTCTAGCTTACTAGCCGGCGGTAGGACCAGTGCCGTAGATGCTTTATTTTGTTGTTCTTTTCATTAAATTGGCGCCTTAAACTGCTTATCATATATACTCTGTATTTATTAGTGAGGATATGAAATCCCTGAATGGTCACATATTTTACTAAAATTAAGAACCGACAGGATTCCTCAAAACTATTTTGTTTTTTAAGTGATCTTTGATAGCATAGGTACAAGATGTTTGCCTAAGTTTGTTGTATTGAACGTTTCTAGCATTGTGTTAATAAATACATAGGTATTAAGAATATGTCAAGTGTGAGTTGGGCTAGCACACTGAGAATTCCTTGACGCTCTTAAAATATTGCTGAAATTGCAGATCTATTTTCTTAAATTATGTATAAAATAAGCACATAATTGTACTTTCTTTGAAATATTACTAAACATATCAAGGTGTTCAACAACACTTTTTTTCTGCGTTACTATATTTTTCTTTTGCGTTACTGATAGCGGCGACTGATGTCACTGACAGCGACAGTCGGCTGGCCATATTTAGTTTAATTTTTGACATTGGGCATATAGTTTAAACGCCATCCAAGAGAACGGTCGTCCGCTTCTGGCTTCGCTTTATTTATTATTTATTTATTCTCTTTATTCATCTTTTATCTTAAGCTAGGTTTTTACAATAACTATATAAAAAGTAAAATATAAAACTATACATACAAAACATAAAATCATTATAAAAACCTAACCTAGGGTACCGCCGGCAGCGAGGCGGGGCCTAAGCTGCCGGTGGTCAGGGCGCCAGAGACAGGAATCTCCTGACTATCCGCGCAGTATCCAGGAGTACCGCCTTCTGTATCTGACCCTTGATCCAGCCATCTAGCGAGAGTCTCTTGAGGTGATGGTCGAGACTCTTCGCTATTAAACCGTTCGCTGAAACGACTATCGGGACGATGATCGTCGAATCAACATCCCACATGGCGGTTACCTCGTGAGCCAGGTCTAGGTACTTGCTGGCTTTGTCCTTCTCGGCCTTCACGAGGTTCTCGTCATGGGGGATGGTGATGTCGACGAGCACTGCCTGGCGTTTCCATCGATCTGTCAGCACGATATCAGGCCTATTGGCAAGAATAGTCCTGTCCGTGATGACAGTTCGATCCCAATAGAGCGTGGCACGACCATTTTCGAGAACTGGCGCAGGTGTGTACTTATAGTAAGGCACTTCGGAGGCCACAAGACCGTATAGCAGAGCAAGTTGCTGGTGAATAATTCTGGCTACAAGGTTATGTCTGTGCAAGTACTCGCCGTTAGCAAGATGACCACAACCGGAGATAATATGCCTGAGTGACTCCCCGGGACGGTGGCATGCCCGACATTTTTATTTATTATTAAGGATCGCCAACAGCGGCAACAACAATTACAAGCACTTAATACAAAAAAAAACATAGGTTTATATTTCATTGCGCCACCAACTACAGGCGAACACAGCATGCATTAAAGAAAGCATTACAAAAAATATTACAATTACAGTAAGGGACACAATAGTAGTTAATAATAAGAGAAAGGAAAAACACAGACTCATCCTCTTAGCGTTTATTCCCGGTTGTACCCAAAACGAGCCCAGGGTCCGCTCTCGTAATATACTTAGAACTAATTTAAGAATAAGAGGGTCTAAAAGTAATCCAAATTGCTATGGTTATTGAGGCATTTCAATCGATCATCGACAGCAATTTTGTCCTGAATCGGTGCAAACTGTCATAGTGTATGTCCAACTCCTGCTCTGAATTTTTGCTCAGTTTATTGTATAGTCGCGACAGGCGCTATAATACAGACTCTTGTGAGTACCATGGGACCCTAATTTCCATTAATTTAACCATAAAATGCATAGATCTGCTTGTGGACCGGACCTATAAACCCGTATTTTACAAGCATTTTACGGCATATTTGTAGTTTTATCACCGGCAATTATAAAGTGTTTAACTTGTTAAGTTTATAGCACTACTAGTTAGGTTAACTGCGTTTGCAATAAACTTGTCGTTTAATTGAGATATTTGCATAATTTAATAAGTTTTATCACTAGTTTTAATTAGTTCTTCTCATGGATGAGGCATATTTGAAAAATAACTGGAATTACTCAGGGATAATGTTCCCTTTTTGTGGAGAAAACCAATCGTCATAAAAACTCCACAGCGGTCTCCATCTGTGATACCTACTTATTACATACTAATGTTATTAATGTGAAAGTAGCTCCTGCTGTTTATCTCTTACTTTTCACGGTTACTTCTGAGCTAATGGTGATGAAATCTAGCCTGTAGAAAGGTTAATAGGCCCTAGAGGTCAACATAGGCTACTTTATTTTTTGGAATCGAAACCCACACGGGCGCAGCCGCAGGCACAGCTAGTTGTCTTCCTCGGGTCAGGGGATTCATAAATGCGACAACAAAAAAAAACAAAAAAGCACAGTGAGTTCTATAATTTCTAATCACCTCATTCTTTCGAAAGTATCATTATACCCAAGGTCTCGAGAACTTTTATTATGTATAATGACATAAGTAAACACCACTCATTATACTTATTATATTTGTAACTCAACTCTAAATATTATCGGCATCGCCTCCAATCAACGGAGTTGAGACATAAAACCAACACTTTCCTAAATCAATACCCAATCGGTAAAAATCCAATCTCGTCTAAACAAAATGTGAATAACTGCAGAGTAAAGGGCACATAACTCGTTATTTAACTAGCTATTCACTCGTCAGCACCTTGTATAATGTTACAAACGAGCCGACGTGAAATAGAGACAGTCACAGTAGGTCAGTCTTCCTAGCTTTATGTATGTATGTAAATTCTTTATTATACATGGAACGGAACAAAACAACAAAACGATTATTACAGTAACAGACAATAAGATACATGGACAAAGGCGAGCTTGGCTTGGCTTGCTTTATTCCCGGTTGTGTCCTAAAGGAGGCTGGGGTCCGCTTAGACACATTATCCCATATTTGGCACAGACACTAGTTAATACACTAGTTATCTACTGACAGTCACAGTAGGTAATGTTACTTAATACCGAAGTGATACTTTTTAGGTTTGGTTTTCTAAAACAGATCCATGGATAGATAATTTGTTAACGCAGGGCTCTAATTTTATATCATTCCCACCTTATTAACAACGCGTCGTGATTTCACGCAGTCTGATATTTCATTTATGTTCCCAAAAAAAAAGGAGTTTTGCATCGACATCGAGCGGGTGATACCTCTTTTGTTATTAGGGTTAACCAACTGCAGACAAACTGGTAAAACAGTTTTGCAGGAAAATGTATTAAATTAAGTTTTGTTTCCCATTGTTTAGTAATAATAAATAAATAAATAAAACTTTTCCTTGTTGTTATTCAGTCCCGGTAAGCCAAAAGACAAAAAAAATACTATAAATTGGACTCATATCGTGTTAAGGAGGTGCCCCACGATGAAATGAGTTTACCAATATACCAAAACACGTATTTTGTGTATTTAAATCCCATAAAATCAATGTTTTATAGAGTGCCCCAGGAAACGTAAGCATGGCAACGAGCAACAAAAAATAGTTGACATAAGGTATCATAGGCAGACTTCTTACTTTGTTCCAGGCCGTAGGTACGCTTGTTTTGCCAACAAACAATATTTTGACAGAGCAGTGATCGTCTGGAAGAGTAGGTATGTAATTCTTATTTATAAGTAGAATTAGGTAAATATACTGATTACCGCATTACAAATGTCTATAATTAATAGTTAATAGATGAAACTTGGCATATGCCAATGACTGACTTAGTCAGCTGAGGAGCTGGAGTTTCAGATCACCCCAAAAAAAGAAAAACTTTACCAATTCTATGATAAATACGTTAACTTAATAGGGAAAAAGAGACTACTAAAATTATTCCCCAAAATCTTTCAACGCGTGCCTACTGTATTTCCCCTACTACAATCATATACATTATAGATTGAAGCCACAGCGTAGAGAAGTTATAGTAAAATCAGTATGCTAATGGATTGCCGAGAGGAAATCCAATTGCTTATCAAAATTATACGGAATTTAGTATCATATCCCCAAGGATTTTACGGAGGTACTAAGAATATTCTCTTTGATTTTCGTGATTATAATTCATCTAAATAATGATTTAAACATACACGTTAACTGAGAACGCTTTGGTAATTTTAAGGAGTTTGCGGGCGTGTGGTTGTTGGAATTTTGTCACTTAGCGCTATAGATAAGATCTCTCGCATTCACATTAGTATAAAATATTTTTTAGAACGTGTGTGACCCGTTTATTGAACGTGCGAGCAAAGCGAAAGTTCAAGTAACTTTAAACCCACTCATATTAACAACATCTTCCTTGGCCAGGGTCTCTGGATCCAAACAAACTCTGAAAGGCTTTAAAGTCACTCATATCAAAGTTTACCTTTTCCGCAGACTGGACACCCGGGAAGGCGTGACGTCACACTGGTCTGACCCGGGCACTCTTGGTACCAGGGCGACGTTCCGCAGCGACACAAAACCTGCTGTCCTGGTCTTGACAAAACTCAGGTAAGCTATTATCATCATATAAGCCATTAACTGCTGAATAGGCCTATCAAAGAGTATCGTACCACAATGATCGGTTCTGCGGACGGCTTCCAACAGACTCTGGCGACCTTTGCCAGGGGACCGATTTTTGACTTTGACCGCTCGACTCTTTCACTTGAAAATGGTCAAAAACGATGAAATGCTATTTTTGAAATACGAGCGATAGAAAATTGAAAACTCGTTTTCAATTCTATCGGTAGACAAACATTACACTTCACTTACGTACCTATTTAGTTTTGGACTGACTATTAATTTAAAAGATAGATATATTTAAATAAAATATATTGATTCGATGCTAAGTGATTGGCTGGTGTAAGATTAGGTATATTTAATTTCTTGACGAATTTTGTGGTTGAAAACTAATATCGTTAGTCTATTGGCGGGAAAATAAGCGTTTCGTTTACTCAATACTTACTTTTGTTTATTTTTCTGATATGAAGTGCATAATACATATATTTAGATAAATAAATGTATTATATTATGAATACACAAATTCCAAGTACTATTCTCTATATAAGGTATGTTGAAAATTCAAATTGGTAATTATCTACTTTTTTCATATCTACAACGAAACGCAAAAGTATCGATAGCCAATCACTAGCTTTCGAGTGATGATTTAAAAAATAGCTATTATTGGTTTCATGGTCATCAGTCCACCTTGTGGGGGGCCTACCCACGCTGCGCCTTCCGTACGTAAAGGTCGCGGGAGTCCGCTGGATGCGGGTGGCGCAGGACCGGTCATTGTGGCACTCTTTGGGGGAGGCCTATGTCCAGCAGTGGACGTCTTTGGGCTGATATGATGATTGGTTTCATGCGAAAATAATAGTAACAATTTTTCGTGTGCGAATATTTTCTACCGCTCGCTTTTGATTTCGAGCGCTCGAAGGTCAAAAATCGGTCCCCTGGTCGTGACTCCACCACAATTAATTTAGTATGGGGGTGATGCATCATTATACTGACGATTTCTCAATATAATTTGAAATTTTGGTGCCGTCTGTAAGCTTGGGTCATCTACGAGTAGGTATATGTCGCTACCCGCCTCCTTACGCCTTGGCCACGACTTTGGTCTTAAGCGACCTGCGGCGGTTTTTCTAATTCATTGCGCGTGATCCCAACTAACCACAGTGCGTTGCGCGTCTCAACCGCGCAATGAACAGATAAAACGCTGCCGCAGGTCGCTTAAGACCAAAGTCGTGGCCAAGGCGTTAAGGCCCCGGCCACGACGTGCGTGAATTGTGGCGCGGCAAGCATTTTATCTGTTCATTGCGCGGTCGAGACGCGCATCGCACTGTGGTCAGTTGGGATGACACGCAATGAATTAGAAAACCGCCGGCCGGGCCGTAAGAGACGGATAGTTCTGATAGCTCAGTTGGTTGAGAGCTACGGGCCGCGTATGCCTGTGGTCACCGGTTCAATGTCGGCTCCGAGCAAATTTTTTTTTATACTTTCCTATAATTTGATAGTAGGTACAGATTTCGTAAGTAGACATTACTGCTGAATATAATTATATATTTTTACAGATCATTATTAGACAAAAATTTGAAACCACAATAATGCTGTTGGGTACCACAGCATTATTGAGGTTTTAAATATTTTTTTTTATTAATTGATATTTTACATTTTCTACTTTCATGACCTCGAGCTGGATTTAAACCAGCGCCCTTTCGACAGTCCGCCGTTGGCTCTTATTAAATTAACCAACTGAACTATCAAAGCCATATTCAATGCAATAAATTTGTCAACCAGTTCCCTCTTATTCACGCCTTTGTGTCACTTTCTAAGAGATTGTTAGCAAGCGCTGTTGCTTACACCATTTTTCCACTGAAACCAATATTTCATATTTTCTAGCAACTTTGCCAAAGAAACCCCTTTGAAATCTCACCTTAATATACAGACCTAGTTAAATAAATCTCGGCAACAGTATCGGGCTACACAATCAGATCAAACGGGCGGCGTTCGACCGCTGTTGGGGCTGATTCGGTTTCTACACTATTAAACGGGGGTGAAGAAATATTGATTGTTTGATGGTTGGTGGGTATGGTAGTTTAGCAAGACTTTCCTCGGAATTTCAAAACTCGTTCAGGGTGGTTATGTTGTAGGTCTTCTAAGAAAGAGTGAATGGGCCACTTTTTCTAGCGTTAACGATTTTAATTTTTCATCAGAATTTGATAACATTTGGTAGGTTTGAAGTACTCGTGAGGTAATATAAATACAATATCAGCCGAAATGATCATACATTTTTCTTTGCATCTTTTTTAAATCTCTGTTCAATCCAATGGGTAGCTGGTAGATAATGCCATTTGACAGTAAGCTCGCCATTTCTACATTTCAATTGTGCAATACAGTTCAAATAAATAAATATCAAAATATTATGCCCCTATGTATGAAAAATCCCATCAAGTACAATACGTTTTGGTCATTCAGTGAATTAAAATTGTACGCTACTATAGGAAATTATGTCGACATTATACAGAATCTGCAGCTCTATCAACCTACCCAATTTTATCCAATTCTGACGAGAAAAAATAGAAAAATTGGCCCGATTAATGCTATTACTGAACCAGTTAGCTTTCGATTATCATCCACTCACATTCAGTGCCCTAGATTTTGTAGAGCTATGCTCGTATCCCGTTGTTTTCCCGCTATGTAGGGGAAAGCGCCTCCGAGCCGAGCACCCAAGCACATTCCTGCCATTAAGAGTGTTAATTATAGTGAAAGTGCTAATTGCTTGGGTACGGTGACTTCTGTCATAAAAGTACAATTTCTAACCTCATTTATGTTTGAAGGTTATAAAACTTATAAAGTGTATCATCTAAATCAGCTGGCAACAGGTTGCCAGCGAGACCCTTGCTTGCGGCTCGCGAGCCTCCCTGGCTGTTTGGTATGTAAAGGTCGTTGAATTCAGATTTTTGGAATTGCCCGACAAAGTCCCAAATAATTAAGAAGTGCGGCCTGCGTCGTTTTTGTTAGCTATCACGTAACGCATTATACGTACGTTAGGTAGAGCTAAATGTATTTTTTTATAAGGAAAAATGACACACTTGGATCAACCTAACGCGCGTTCAAAACGTTACGTAATTATGATTACCCCTCTGAGCTAAATTATAGGTATCATCATAGCTAAGCAATATGAAAATCATTTTAAACTTTTCAAGACAATTATATGGTAAATTACCTACGATCAAGTTGACCTGATGATTGAGCCAGAAGGTGGAACTCGTCAACGTCTTATAGTAAACCCTTTATTAACCTAATAGGGCGCTGATTGACCACACTGGCACACACTATGACGGCATTGACGGCTATAGTTTTGCATTACTCCGTTAGTAAGATAGAAACGACATACATGATTGACATTGCTTGCTAGCACAAGCCGCAGATTAAGGAACTATCGTAATGTCACAGCAATGTATTGCGTTATTCGCGTTTGTCAATCACGACTATAGTTTACTGCGTGATTTGGTTGCGCCGCTTCAATTACTATCGACAACACAGCTAACTGACCATCGGTGCACCTTAAGTGCATTGTAATAAGGTTCTATATAAACACAGGATGGTCAGTTAACAGTGTTGTCGTTTGTACATGCCTACCGGCCCCAGAGGGTATGTTAGCGCTACGGCACGCGCGCGTTTTATCGCAGCGCTTTGCATGCGATAGAAAGGGATGGCCACGTTTAGGCTCGTTCGGCATACTAAACAGGGGATTTGTTAACAGAGAACCTTCTGAACGTAGACTATTATTTATTCTCGACTGGTCAAACAGAAAATATAACGACCTTTAATTCCCCAATGCCTCGTTACAACGAGTAGATGTCAATCCTATCAGTGTTTTCTGACCAACTATTCTCTAAGCCATGTCACGAGCCAGGTTTCCAGAAACTTCAATTAACTTGGAAACTAGTTAAGAAGCAAAGTTCAGTTGTCTATCCACAGTTAACATCTGAACTAAAGTTTTATCGACTGTTTTTAGACCCCATTAAAAGTTAGTGTGAACTGGGTGTCTAATAATAACCGGAGGTTTTTTAGTGGTTTTTTCAGACGACTCCATTAAAGTAGCTCTTTCATTCTTCTCGTTTCATATGAAGTTACGTTTTGCACAAAAGGGACAGAACATACCCCTTCTTAAAATTTTAGACACATAACTTCGTGATTATTTAACCTTTTGCGTTGATGTTTTCCCCATTTGAATACCTTTTTTAATCCTTTTTCGAGAAAATATGACATTATTGATTGTTTTATTTAGTGTCTACACCCCTATTGTTGCAGGCCAGAAGATAGCGGGCAGTACCGGTGTCGAGTGGACTTCATCAAGTCTCCCACGAAGAATACCAGACTGAACCTAACAGTGCTGAGTAAGTATTTTTAACGTATAGTTCTCATAAAAGGTCACCTCGAGAAAGCACTCTACGGGCCTCACAGACTCCCGGGATCCCCTACTACCATGCGCTAGGCAGTAGGGGAACGCGCGGCGAGGGCGCGTGAAAAAAACGCAGTCTGCATATGCCCTAAATACTTCTTATGGCGATAGCGCATTTCATTACGGGATAACAAATGATAAAATTCTCCCGTAGGGTGAATACCTAGCTGAAATTGTGAGCAGTATTTTCATATAGCTAAAGCAATGACGCGTAGTTTCAGTGTCCGAGAGGCAACCGGATGGCTCGCGGTATTTAAGCTCCCGAAGCGTTGTGGAACCCGCCCTGTACAACCCGAACTGAGCCAACTTGGGCAGGGGTGGAAATTGGAGAGATCTTTTTTACCCCCCAATAAGTATATTGTAGCCAGGTACTCGATTGAAACATAATTTCATTATATAAACAGCGCACAAACTTTCAGGCAACCGCTGTTTCCACCGGCTGCCTCGCGACAAAATAATTATTTTTTCATACATTTTTCTATTTCCACACCACTCCAAGTTGGCTCAGTTCTACTCTAAAACAGACAGTGACGGCGGGTTTTTATACTGAACTCCTAATAAACGCGTTGTGTCCAGCCCCGCTATGCTGTAACTGGTTTTAAGCTCACCTCAACGCTCACCCACAAATATATCTTGACGCCGCGATTCGTAGTAACTAAACGTAGGTAGAGGTCTGGTTTCGTGAGGCGTGAGAGGTGGACTGATGCGCATGAACGCGTAAAGAATAACTGCCCAGGAGATACATAAATCCTGCACGAACGTGCCCTGTACTTGTTTTTGTGTGAGTCTCACCATGTTTCCGGTTATGCAGTTAAAATCTCAGGTCTGAAGTCCTATCGTTAATTTGTACTAGTACAAGTACTTGGGGACTGTAGAATGGAATAAAGGCTAGTGCACTTTGAGCAATTGAACGTGTTGTTTGGCCGTGTCTGTTATCTGGTGCATGGAATTTCGTCGCAACGACAGAATCCGTCGAATTTCGTATTCATGGGGCCGTTTGGAGCCAGCTGCAATCCGGTCGGTGCTTTAACAAACCTTAGTCCTTGTTTCATGTTGTGAAACCTTTGTTGCGGATCAATTTTGAATAGAAACTACAAAAACTGGTGGCTCTGGGAGTATATAGGTAGACTTGGCGTGTTTTGTATCCAAAAAAACTAAATCGACAAAAAATGTATTACCATGATTCCATTCTTCCATTATTGTACCTGCTCACAAACATTCACGAGAATCGGTTGAGAAATGCGACCTGTAGAGAAGAACAGCTGGACATACGAAATAAACTTATGCCCAAACTGAAATGGGGAACTTCTTGCCCTTTGTTCACTCGGTCAATGTAGATTGTAGTAAGAAGGTTTCATCTTATCATCATCACCATCATAATATCAGCCGAAAGACGTCCACCGCTGGACATAGGCCTCCCCCAAAGAGTGCAGCAGTGGACGTTTTTCGGGTGCTAGGATGACGATGACCTGAGTGTGCGTGTAATACGTATTCTTCAATACGTCCCAATTCTTGATCTGCCTCAATACTTTGATTATACTTACTAATTTAAATGAATAACATAACTATTGGGGTGAACAATCGGTGTCATCTATTAGGTATTAAGGTGTCTAGCGTTGCCATAGCATACTTATTTTAATCAATAAATGCAAGTCGATTACTAGAACTGGATGAATATCCATTTTACGCATGTAAAAGTAGATTTCCACTTCTTAACCTTTAAACGCAATTTCCCTAGCAACATTGCCAAGTTATAGCCGTATCTACATTGAAGTAAATTCCGTCTAAGTACCCCTTAGTTCCACCCTAGCCCGATACCGATCTAATGGCTTAAATAAATCTCATCGCTACCCAAGGAGGGTTATTTTCATCAGTCGCTTCCAATCCCAACCATACTTTAGTTTGTTTCGCATTCTCGCTCGCACCATCATACCTTCTTTATAGAAGAAGAGCCCTGCATCACGTAACGTATTGTACATACGTGAGGTAGATCTAAATGTTAACTTTTATATGCGAAAAAGGCAGTTGGACTGTCCTAATGCGCGTTGGAAATTGACTTTTAAATCTACCTGACGCTGCTACAGACTGGCTGAATAAACGCTTCGCGGCTCGTGGGTAGCTGTGTATATATACTCGCGTTAAAAAACTTTGATAGCGCGATTCAGAACGTTCCAAATTCAAAACTCTCCCTTTCTGTAGTAGTCCCGAAAATGTTGTCTCGCTCGCGCGCTTATGTAAGCTCGATATACTGTACTCTTCGTCCACGTAGAGACAACAACAAGAATACAAATTGATGTCGTCACAACGTTATTCCGGAGTACGCTCAGATTTTTGATAGCGAAAGATCCGTGAAAATATGTTTGTGATTTTCCAAGAATGTTTTCTTAGTTTATAATGTTCTACAAGGAATTCTAAGAATAGCATTTAAACTTTCGTGAGCCATGTTTGTGGTTTCTACTGAAATTGAACTCACGTATTGATAACATATATTCTTTCCGTTTCTAGTACGACCGTCGGTCGTAGCTTAGCTACTTACCTAAACATGTGGATGAGTGCGCAAAACATTAAAATTAAATTAGGATGTGAAAGACGTGAACTTGATTGTGGCCAAGGTCAATTGATAGGGCGTGAAGAAAGAATGTCGTAGCGAGTGGTTTAAGACGGAACAACTGCAGGGGATCCATCTGACTTACGCGATGGATTGAAATCTAATTCGTTCTGAGGGGTCTTAATCGACGACGAATGACGAGACAATTTAGAAAATAATTTTGAGAATTTTATTTGCAGTGCGCGTGAGGTGGAGACGGCTTGACAGCAAAATATTGTAAATATGTAATACTTATATGATTTGTGTTAAAAGAAACTAGGTATGTAGTTCCACTGTTCTCTTTAGCGATAAGACCGCCTGTTGTTTGCCTCGGCTCTTGTATTCGCTGTTTTCTGTACTGTGTTGTATTACTATTAAGGTGTGCAAGTAAGAGATATTGACGTCCGCTTTAGCCTAGTTGCTAGTGACCCTGCCTACGAAGCAAGAGGTCCTGGGTTCGAATCCCGTTAAGGGCATTTATTTGTGTGACGAGCACGAATATTTGTTCCTGAGTCATGGATGTTTTCTATGTATTTAAGTATTTATTTATCTATATAAGTATATTTATCGTCGTCCAGTAACCACAGTACAAGCTTAGCTTAGTTTGGGACTAGGTCGATTTGTGTGTAAGATTGTCCCCTAATATTTTATATTGTATTGTAATTTGTATTGTATGATGTACGTTCATATTTTATTTTTTTCGATGACTGAGACCGGCACAGCGGAATATCACCTAGCTCATACAGATGTAGTGCATAATTACTTTCATACATACATACATACATTCCCGCCTTTATTCCCAAAAGGGGTAGGCAGAGCACATGCAACTTATGTTCCAGCGCCACTTTTAGCATAGCTGTGGGTATAAAAGATCGACAAAATGTGATATTGCAGTGATAGGTTGCTAGCCCATCGCCGACAACACACTTCAACCATGCTCCCTTAGTCGACTTTTACGACACCCACGGGAAGGAAGGGGGTGGTGAAATTCTAACCCGCCAACACACGAACACCATAATTAGTTTCCATGGTGTTTTATCGGAAAAGTTCGTACCTATTTATCGTGCTCTCACAATTAGCTTCAGTACCAATCAGGGGTAGGTCGCATTCAGTAGCCAATATATATATAGTGGCTATTAGCCTAGTCTAGCAGGTATAAAAAAAAAAAATATAAAAAAAAATCTTTATTTCAGACCTAATTGATCCATATTTGGTTACAGAGGAGACTTATATGCTATGTTAGCGACAGTTAACTACTTCTAAGTACTACTTATTAACTAAAAATACTCAGGGCAGGTTTATTTCGCCCTCCCGATAGCCACCTCAACCCAATATTTGGTGATTGGACAGTCGAGCCTCTCCGCCAACACCCTCAGAAGGCTATTGCCGCTGCCTCTCAGACGTCTTAGTAGCGACGCTACCCTTTTCCGTCTGATGGCAAAGAAATCGTCTGTGTGCGCCTCGGCGAACATGCCTGACGCACTACAGTGCCTTGGCAGCTTCAATAGCAATCTGAGGATGTTATTATACTGCACTCGAATGGCGGCAATGGACCTCTGCGTGAAACTCACCCCACAGACTGCACGTGTAAAACGTCTGACAGTAAGCTTTAAACAGCGTCAATTTAACTTGCTTATTACAACGTGCAAATCTGCCTGCTGGTATACCTTTAGGCGCCAGCTTAAGGGCTATTTGTTGACGCTCCAAAAATCCCAACCCTAACCCATCCAGCACTTTATTTAATTTTTAACCATTTTTTTTTTTAAACATCCCAACCGTTTCGCGTTTTTCACATAGTTTCTCATCCCATTGTGCTTGTGTCACATATTTAACAGATTTAGTATATAAATTATTTATTTATTATGTGTATACGTTTGTATCGGCAGTATGTTGTGTTGCGTTCCGTGGGTCACGTAAACTGAAAATCAGCGCTGTAGGTGTCTGTCTGACACCTTGGCATAATGCTGAGACAGCGACCGATTCACTGCCGCGAAGACACACACACATTATGTGTCAATTGTATTGTATCTGTACTCCCTTTGTCTCTCTGTGTCTTTTGTGTAGTGAATAAATGTCTTCTTTCTTTCTTTCTATTACGCAATTGAAATATTCGCTGTAGTTTTGGTTATATTTACTGTTTACGTACATAACGTTTGTATTATCATGCCGAAACCTATAAATAGGAGAAACCGCTTAGATCCTCCAGTCCAGGAAATTATATTTAACGACTCCTCAAATTAATAGAGGATTGGCAACGCTGCGCCTCCTCTTCTACAAACAAACTCTTATTCTTCAACTTCACATCCGTTTCCTCTTTTTAATATTAATATGGATTATTATTAGGGCGAGTTGCACTAACCTACGATTACAGACCGATAAACGTTAAATATGCCGCCGGCAGCTGTCATTCCATAGAAATTTGACGAACTTTCCATACTTTCCATACAACCCACCCTTAGACTGTATGTGTGTTTCCTGAGAGAGCCACTAGCTGAATGGTAAAGTACGAGACTTTCAACCTAGAGGTCGTGGGTTCGAACCCCAGCTCGTATGTACCACTAAGGATTTTTCAAAAACTTATGTACGTAATATCATTTGTTACTTATATAAAACTTACTTTTCGGTGATGGAAAACATCGTGACAAAACCGGTCTAATCCCAATAGTGTCTAGTTTTCCCTCTGGATTGGAAGGTCGATCACACGCAGTCGCTTTCGTAAAACGAGTGCCTAAGCCAAACCTTGGTATTGGGTGCAAAAGCGGACCCCGGGCTACTTTAGCTCACAACCGGGAATAACCGTAGGAGCATGATTGTCCATTCTTTGAAAATATACAACCACTGTACTTGGAAAAAAATATAAAACGCTTTTTAATATAGGTAGTATAATAGAGGTCGTGTTTTGTGCCATTATTTCAATCTTAAAGCACCGTCAGGCTTTTCTATGGCGATTTTGTACCGAGAAATGTCAATAGTGGAAATTCCTGTGAAGCTGTAAGTAGTTTCGTATTTCAATAGCTACTTTGAACAGCTGCTCTGAGGCTGGGAATGGCGCAGGTTGCAGTTGTTGCTTTATTGAAGCCAAAATCGGTAACGTTCAATTCAGGAGCGTAAATTATACTTTTAGTTGATATTCACTAAGACAAAATTATAAATAAAAGTTACTGATTTAACGATCAGTTAACATCTCATTTATTCACTAATTTAACTTGATCTCACGGGACCTATAACTTGCACAAATGGTAAGTCACGGGAATTTATTTCGTCGTGAAGTGGCTTAGTGCATCTTATTACGGGAAAATACTTCACTTTCGGATAGCAGTGCCATCTTTTGCTAATAGTTCTTAAGTGTCCGCAGTAAGCTCGGCCGAATTTCACCTTCCCATACAAACGTAGTTACGCTCTCATTTTTAATCTGCGTGTTGGATTGTAACGATACTTTGCATATACAATGGCATGAGGTATATCTATGTTTGTAATTAGTTTATATGGTTCCAGTTTATAAAACAAACGAAATACAGCAAAAACAAGTTTTGTATGGAAAACTTAAATTCGCTGTATATTTTTTACTATCTGTATCTACATAAAGTAATTACAGATATAGATATATCTCACGTCATTGTATATGCAAAGTTTCGTTACAATCCAACACGTAGTTTTAAAATGAGAGCGTAAGTACGTTTGTATGGAGAATCGAGCTTACTGCGGACTCTTAAACTTGCGTATGTATTGAAATATAATGTAGGAATTAAGTATAGATAACGTATTCACTTTTTTATGTGATACCCCCAACGTGCATACACGTTGCATAGTTTGGATGTAATTGACACTTTCCCAAACGCGTCTGCGGCTATTTTGATTACGTCATTACTGGGGAGACCGACTTCTTAGAGGTTGTCTCCCTGCAGTTTTGGGGTCCAGGAAACATGCCTAAAAAAAAAATGGCGCTGGTATCTGGAAGTGAAGTATTTGTAGCTGTCACTCGATTGGTTAAATTAACTAGTTAATGTCTCCGAACGAAATAGATATAGTGTCATCCATCAAACAGGCATTATGCAATGCAACCCAGGACCGCTAGTTACGCAGGATAGGTAACCTACTAGGCTAAAGTGGTCGTCAAAGATTAACTACGTGTTGGATTGTAACGATACTTTGCATATACAATGACATGAGGTATATCTATGTTTCCAGTTTATAAAACAAACGAAATACAGCAAAAACAAGTTTTGTATGGAAAACTTAAATTCGCTGTATATTTTTTACTATCTGTATCTACATAAAGTAATTACAGATATAGATATATCTCACGTCATTGTATATGCAAAGTTTCGTTACAATCCAACACGTAGTTTTAAAATGAGAGCGTAAGTACGTTTGTATGGAGAATCGAGCTTACTGCGGACTCTTAAACTTGCGTGTGTATTGAAATATAATGTAGGAATTAAGTATAGATAACGTATTCACTTTCTATGTGATACCCCCAACGTGCATACACGTTGCATAGTTTGGATGTAATTGACACTTTCCCAAACGCGTCTGCGGCTATTTTGATTACGTCATTACTGGGGAGACCGACTTCTTAGAGGTTGTCTGTCTCCCTGCAGTTTTGGGGTCCAGGAAACATGCCTAAAAAAAAAATGGCGCTGGTATCTGGAAGTGAAGTATTTGTAGCTGTCACTCGATCGGTTAAATTAACTAGTTAATGTCTCCGAACGAAATAGATATAGTGTCATCCATCAAACAGGCATTATGCAATGCAACCCAGGACCGCTAGTTACGCAGGATAGGTAACCTACTAGGCTAAAGTGGTCGTCAAAGATTAATTACAATTATTCTATTATTTTTGTTTACAGAACAAACTAATTACTTAGCCACCTTCCAGTTTCTAAATGGATCACTCCAAGAGAACAGTTGGTTAGTAATCGTTTTCTGATACCATGGAATGGCTCGTATTTCAGACGCCTTTAGGAAAGCTTCTGTTTCTGTTATAGAAACCGACATTTAGTTTAGGGCTCCCGTAAACGGACAATAGGGGTGTGGACATCAAATATAATAACAAATAATGTTGAATTTTCCCGAAAAAGGATTGAAAATATTGTCAAATGGAGAAAAAAAGTAAACCAGGGGAATCATAATCACAAAGGTATAAGTGTCCCAAGTTTAAAAAAAGGGTATACTCTGTCCCTTTTCCGCAAAACGAACCTCCTTAAGAAACGATTGTCATTTACTATGATACTCGCAGATCGTGACGTCACGATATGCAAGCGTTTTCTCTCTCTAAAGCAATATTAAAACCATTTAATAAGCTTCGTAATTGTTTAAGATGAATGGGATTTTCGTTATTAGGCAATTTTTTGCCTTCTTTATTTTCGAGTAATAATACATTTTGAGTCTACACCCGTATTTCACGGTCAGTCTTAGATAGTTTTTTGTTTAGATTCCGTGTATTCTGTGTTGAGAGTGAGGGATCTGCATTTGTTTCGAGCTGTCAACAACGAATCCTTATATCAGTAAAAGGTTGGCAACGCACTTGTGGCTCTTCTGGAGTTGCAAGCGTCGATAGGCTGAGGCAGGCCGTATGCTTGTTAGCCACCGACATTGAAGTTAAACGCTTTCACGAAAGCTGAGCCGCAAAACTGACAAACAAAAATAGTGCTGTCAAATCTTACGCTTTCACGAAAGCTGAGCTATCGTCTCAGAACAGATTAAAGAGCGCGCAAAACTGACAAACAAAAATAGTGCTGTCAAATCTTATGAAATATTTCAACTTTCATTAAAATAAAAGGCGACAGTGAATTCTATTGCTTAGAAGTTCGCATGAGGAAAGTAAAACACTAAGTGCATGTAAATATGGCCGTATGGGTGTAAATTACCGGTCGTAAAGTGGCAATTACCGCCCGTTAAGTGTGCGGGAACTCCCACCCACCACAGGCGGCAATAAAAAAGCCTTAGATCGCTTTATCGTGTCAATATATGTGAACTGCGACATTATTTGATTTACCAACCTGCATTATGATAGGTCACTATAATGTATAAGGTATTATTACGGCCATTTTCAGAATGAACAGTGAATATTAAACTACGGTGGTGGTTTAGTAGATATTACAGTAACTAAACTACACACTTGCTCTGAAAGCAAATAACAACGCCAACAATGGGAAGTTTCCACAATATATATGCACGAAGTGTGTCGGGACTGGATTAACCGTAGTAAGTTATTCTACGATAACACGGCACCAACTAGACTGAAAGGTGTAAGGGTACGGCCATGACATTGCGCGGCGGCGGCAGCGGTTTTTCTAATTCAGTTGCGTGTAATCCCAAATAATCACGTGAACAGAACGCTGGCCGCGCCGCAATACGCGCAATGTCGTAAGGGCGCGGCCACGAATCTGAGCGGCGGCAACAGCGACAGCGATACGCTATTGTATTGTACCACATATAATATGTGGGAGCGAGAGATATGACATACCGCTATGCCTTACTTCTCTACTCTCTCAGAACGACAGATAACAAGAGAGTTTTAACGGCATTTTAACTAAAAAGGGATGACTAAAGTTATTAAGAGTCCGCAGTAAGTTCGATTCTCCATACAAACGTAGTCACGCTTTCATTTTAAAACTACGTGTTGGATTGTAACGAAACTTTGCATGTACAATGAAATGAGGTATATCCAGGTCTGTAATTAGTTTATGTAGCTTCAGATACCATAGTAAAAAAATACAGCGAATTTAAATTTTTCATACAAAACTTGTTTTTGCTGTATTTCGTTTGTTTTATAAACTGGAACCGTATAAACTAAGTACTGACATAGATATACCTCATGTCATTGTGTATGCAAAGTTTCGTCATACTCCAACACGTAGTTTTAAAATGAGAACGAAACTCCGTTTGTATGGGAAGGTGAAATTCGGCCGAGCTTACTGCGGACTCTTAATAAAATATATGTAAATATTATTGGGCAATCTTGCATAAATCGAACTAGCGCCATAATACGCCTAATAAGGCTTGTGTTATGTTATGGGTACTACACGACGAAATATTTATTTAATATAAATACGTGAATACATAGAAATCACCAAAGACTCAGAAACACATATTCAGGTCATAATAAAAAGTTAAAAAAGTCATCTTTCCCGTTGTCAATAACAAAGAGCTTCCGTTCGTAATAAAAATGTTTTGTTTGCATGTAATCATATAAAAGGAGACTCCATTTATGTGAATTAAGAGTCCAACCAAAAAATTGGCTTTATAGCCCTCATTGGTTGCAGTTGATGCTATGTCGCGTCCAAACTATATGGAATGGGCCTCGGCAACGAATGGGTTAACTTTGGCAATGTCTATAGAAGAGACGCTAACCTAAATATCTGTCTCTAACCCCCCATTCACACTTAAACCTCATTATAAATACCTTTTCGCCCTTGCTGGGATTTAAACCTAGGCACGTCCGCTTCACTATGACTCAGTCAGCCCACTAAGCTAAACTGATCGTCCATAATACGGGTATAGACTTAAAAATCATTATTACTCCAAAAGAAAGAAAGCAAAAAAAATATGCCTAGTGACGAAAACTCCATTCAGATATCTCAAAGAATTGCGAAGCTACAACCGTTTTGATATTGCGTGTTAGAAAGAGAAAACGCTCGCAGTTAGTGACGTCACCAACTGCGAGGCTGCTGCAGAGCGCGTCGCACGCGCGGCATGCCGCGTCGATGGCGGCGCCGAACACGATGGGGCACGACACGTTGCCGTCTATTAGTGACGTCACTAACTGCGAGCGTCATAGTAAATGACAATCGTATCATATGAAGTTGCGTTTTGCGAAACAGGAACAGAACATACCCCTTCTTAAAATTATTTAACCTCTTGCGTTGCTTATTTCTCCACTTGACTACTACGTGTAATCTTTTTTCGAGAAAATACGACATTATTGATTATTTTATTTAGTGTCTACACCCCTATTCAATAAGTAACAACTTCGATATCGTGCGCGACCTTCCTAAAAGTAATAGAAGTCGTTGGAGTAAATTACTATTACTCTAAGGGTCTTCTTCGTCAAGTTTACGAAGGCATTTTTCTCCAGAACGCCTGGAAGCTGTTTTGAGGTTATCCGATACGGTTACGCGCTTCCAATTTGGGATATATCACATATCAGGCTGTTATGGCTAGTGATGGACACAAAGGGTATTTGTCAATGAAATAAATTAACTTTATATAAATATGCTATTTTACAAGTCAACATTTAACGTAAACTTTATACAAGGTGGGCCCTGTAACAGGAGCAAAAATTAAAAGGTATATTATTGAGCATGTGAGCAATTATTTTCAAGTGGATTTTTTCTTCTTTAGTGTAAGTTTACGTGTATTTTTAAATATTCTGGAGTGACGTAAGTATTTTCTTATTTAATTCACTAAAAATATTACAAAAAAATTAGACAGTCACAAAAATGTCTTTAACTTAACGTGTTAATGTGTTAAATCATAAGATTTGTATATTTATATGTATGTTTGTATGTAAGGTATTTGTTAATATACGGGCCCTGTTTCCTGACGCAAATTAACCAAACAAAATAAATAAATTCAGAAAGGAGTACAAACCAAAATGAGGCGAAATCTTTGTTGGCATTCAAGCGCGTTTGCTTGTCTGGTGGTAAACGAAAACCTAACTTTCATTCTGACAAGTTTAGTATTAACAATACTTGAGATATTTCAAAGATCGCACATCACTAGATGCCGTCGAGTAGCTTCAGCGAAATAACAGTCTATGAATGTGCATAGTTTCGTAGAATTTTCTATCGTACAGTCGTGAGAGGGATGGTTTATTCGTTTTTTTTTTTTTTTTTATGATATAGGAGGCAAACGAGCAGTCGAATCACCTGATGGTAAGCGATAATCGACGCCCATGGACACTTACAACACCAGAAGAGTTGTAGGTGCGTTGCCGGCCTTTAACATGGGAGTACGCTCTTTTCTTGAAGGCTTGAAGGTTATAACGGTCCGGAAATACCGCAGGCGACAGTTCATTCCAGAGTTTGGCTGTGCGAGGCAGAAAGTTTCGGGAGAAACGCACAGTTGAGGACTGCCAACCATCTACGTGGTGAGAATGGAAAAGCTGTCGCGTAGGGCGATGGCGGAAGGAAGCGGCGGGGATTAATCCGAACAATTCATCGGAACACTCCCCATTGTACATGCGGTAGAAAATGCAAAGCGAGGCTACATCTCTACGCAGTGCTAAGGGATCAAGCCGATCGGAAACACGCTGGCAGCCGACAATTCGAATCGCTCTCCGTTGAATGCGGTCTAGAGGGAGGAGTTGGTACTGAGGAGCCCCTGCCCACAGATGACAACAGTATTCCATATGTGGACGGACCGGTTTGCAATTTGGTAGTAGATATTATACACAAATGACTGACCTTGCCTGTTGCTGCATATTTCTTTGAGACGGTGATTCAAGTTTATGTTTTAACCAACGAGCCTGAGAAAAAGTTCACAATAGAGGCACGCGAACGCACGAACATACTTTTACGATATATTTTGTTTTGAAAATTAAAACATATCATATTTCCTTGTACCGGGCAACACAGTAGATTATGCCGGCAATAGTGACCGTAATTAGCGACGACATATCGGTAGGTAGAAATGTATAAATTTATAGCCATACATAGGTACATAGTGAATTTGATTTTATTTGTGGTGAGAGTGCAACTGATAAGCTATCGACCTTTACGAAGGACGAGGTCTGGTCGAAGGGTTGCCGGCGGGGTGTACCTTTCGAGGCCGGTTATTTGACTCACAGAAAATGCGCCGCGGGTCGCCATCTTAAGGTGTTACCGTTTTAAGTTTAAGTCAGTATCGATATCTAGATAGTCGATAGTCTTTCTACTAGTTAAGTTGTTCTAATATTCCGTTTTTCACCTACTCAAATCATATCTTTTCTTGCATCGTCTCCACCACCCAAAGGTTGTCTGGAAGAGATCGCTCTTTAGCAATAAGACCGCCTGTTTTCTACCATTGTTTATGTTTAACTTACCTCTATTTTTCTATGATCTACTATGTCTGGTGAGGAATATTTGTATTGTATTGTTATCTATGTAAGTTGGTAACATATATGAGTAACTAGCTTCCGCCCGCGACTTCGTCTGCGTGGACCCGGGATAAAAACTATCGTATATTTGAATCCAGGCTATGAACTATCTTCGTGCAAAATTTCATCTAAATCGGTTGAGCCGTTTAAGCGTGATTGAGTAACAAACATCCAAACATCTAAACATCCAAACATCCAAACTTTCGCATTTATAATATTAGTAAAGACTGTACACGATAAAATCCGGCCATGGATGTTATGGTAAATCTTTTGAATCTTGTAAATCTTTGGAGCAGCTCTTCATTAAAATAGTTTTGTGGTTATCAAACTACATAATAAACATCCAAACATTATAAAAAGTTAGGTCATCTATGACTTAGATAATTTTATATTCCACGGTACCTATATTTTCTTGCACACGGTATTCTGACAAGCTTTACCAATTTTCCTGGTATTTATTTTCTCGTGCTTTGAATTTTATAAGCTTAAATATACCTCATTAAATTTTATTTTTACAATAGTTAACATTTTTACAATTACATTTAGATCAAGATAGATCTGAGGTGTTTTAACTTTGGTCAATTTGGCTTTTTGACAAATTATTGCCTCCCATACAAAAACAACTTTCAGTGCTTGGACTAGACAGCCTCTCCGACTACCTAAGATGGAAAATAGTTTCAAAACGTATTTTTTTGGTAAGATAACATTCTAATGAGCATATTAATGATTATGAAAATATAATTACCTTTGTGGCATTGTAGTAGGAAGTGAGTATAGATTATCAAAAAACGATGCTCAAACATTTAAAGGTATAGTGGAGTATTTTCGACGAAAACTCACAGAAGCTAATACATTGTAATTTTAATTTATTTGAATTATATTTGCCAGTAGTTACAGATTATTAAAATAAAATAAGTGCTTGAATATGTGCATTCGGTGAAAATGTATACCATATCATGCATGACCGGATTTTATCGTGTACAGTCTTTAGGATGTTGCATGATGCAATCAAATTAAAAAAGGAAGATGATGTTGATGGCCATTTTCTTTTTACCTCAGTTCCTCCGGAGCGACTGATCATCCTCAACCAGGAGGGCAATGAGGTGCAGGGCGGCATCCTCGGGCCCTACGACGAAGGAGCCGAGGTCAACTTGACATGCGTCGCCGTTGGGGGTAAGTGATAATCAATAGGTATCGAGGGACAATCGTACACAAAACTTGTCCCAAGCTAAGCAAAGCGAAGTATGGGTACAATGCGAAGACATAAACAAAGTGCTTAAATACATATAGAACATTTATTATTATTGTTGTTGTGGCTTTATAGGAAATTATAAATGGGAATTAAAGAGGCCCTAAAATTTAATGAAATGCAAGGAGTTCTTGTTACGAGTATTATGATTATTGGAGCCAGGAATTCTCGTAGCACTTTTGAGCTGTCATCATTTCTATTTTCCTAAAAGTTGGTATCCAAAGGTCATCTCGTAGAGTTCTACTCGTAATCATATTTAACATATTGTATTCTGTATTTATCGATATACATATGCATAATCGGAAGTCGATAAACGAGAAGTCCCTATGACAGCTCAAAAGTGGCACGAGAATTCCGGGCTCTGGATGTTACTATAGCTGCGGTTTGTGAGGCAAATGTAATTCTTCAGTTGGGCTGCTCCAAATATGAGCAGGATAACATTTCGGCGTGGATTAACTCTAAACTATTCAACTTTTCATTGTGTATCAATGCACCAACAACAACGTGGTGTTAACATAGTCCGTTTACAATGAAACAGCATTGCGGTTTTCTTTATTATTGAGTGTAAAACATAACTAGCGTACAATTAAACAGAATAGCCAAACAAACAACACATTTCACAACACATAAACCCAAAAACTCACCCAGTTAACATTGTTAGCAAACAGCGAAACGCGACTTTTCCCGAAGAGTAAAGGTCGTTGTAGCAAAGCGGAAAAATTGCACAAAAACAGTAGAATATTACGCCGGCAATGCTAAAACAACATGCGGAAGGGGAAAAAGTGTGGGGACAAAAGGGTTGCGACCCGTGTCAAATAAACGGCACAATACTATGGAAACGTTGGAATTTTATGCAGTTACGTAGCGGTACTGATAAAATCCACTATAGCCTCTGTAGCGAGCGGTAAGACACGCGAATTTCAATCTGGAGGTCGAGGGTTCGAACCCTGGCACGTACCACTGGGTTTTTAGGGTTCCGCAGTCAACAAGGAAGCCGTCCGTCCGTCCGTCTATCTTCGGCTTAGCTCAGTAACCATTACTTTTAGAAAACTGTTATTCGGCGTGGGTATATCAATCAATCACGCCGACAAAACAGAAGAATAAAATCTTGAAAAAAAATTTAAGTGGGGATGCAATTTTTTTTTGTTAAACCCATAGTGTGTGGTATCGTTGGATAGCTTGTTCAAAAATATTATGGGTTATTTGAAACGATTTTTCAAATTAGTGATTCGTTTGCGAGATATTGGGCTTTGAAGCCCAAATTTTTGTTCGAGTCATGTGTCCCCCCTCCCCTTGCCGCTAAATGGCTGCTACTGGGAATGTGAAAAAAATCGTGGCGGTAGTACATATAATTAATTTAAACGGAAAAGTGTCAGAGTGGAGAAAAGCGATTAGGAAAGCGGACCCTGGCAAACGCCGGTATAACGCTAATTAGAAGTAGAAAAAGAAGTGTTATTGTACGAAACATCATTTGATATCTAACAGTGGCTTTTCGGTGAAGGAAAACATCGTGAGGAAACCGGTCTAATCCCAATAAGGTCTAGTTTTCCCTCTGGTTTGGAAAGGTCAATGGCAGTCTGAAGTATGGAAGGATATTATGTGTTGTTAGAAGTCTAACAAACGGTACGCACTTGGGAATGTGAGCAGCAGTAAATTGAAACTTTGGGTTACCTGGGACAAAGCTAGGAATAATCGGATGGTTTCGCCGCGATAGCCCATGGGGAATGAACTGGAATAACGTTTTGGTCGGTGAGTAAACTGACTCACAAACAGGACCGCCTCCGTTTTGTTTTCCATCGGCTTTTTTAGAATTTGGAATGTATTTTTAGTAATACAAAGCCAATTAAAGGAACTCACAGATAGAAATGGCATAGAAAAAAGAAAAATGTTTGACACACTTAGCACACAATATCGCACTAGGCATATGTACACTACTAATACAGAATAGTGCACCATAAAAAAGAAAAAAAAACATAAAAGTACATAGCAACTAATTAACAAAGAAGGAACACGTGAGCAAAGTCACACGTACCCGAACAAATCACCACTTGCAATATCTATCTTCAAATTTAGATTGGAGAATTGTTATCATGAAAAAAACGACATGCTAGTTTTCGCCTCACGGAAGGAATCGAACAGTTGAATACATCAATATCCATCTCTCTCTATTCAAAGTGCGACTAGCGCGACTCAGGAAACTATTTTGCCTGTAATTAGACGACGTACATTTGATTTGGAGTACTATTGACAACACAGCTAACTGACCATCGGTGCACCTTAAGTGCATTGTAATAAGGTTCTATATAAACACAGGATGGTCAGTTAACAGTGTTGTCGTTTGTACCTAGTCATATTCTTCAACCAAGTAATTCCTTAGGGAGTGTAGTATATCAACCTCTTCAGAGATTTAGCTTGTCACTGTTTGGAATGTCAGTATGGTATTGGAATACAAGAATATGTTAATACTAGCTTCCGCCCGCGACTTCGTCTGCGTGGACCCGGGATAAAAACTATCCTATATTTAAATCCAGGTTATAAACTATATTCGTGCAAAATTTCATCTAAATCGGTTGAGCCGTTTAAACGTGATTGAGTAACAAACATCCAAACATCTAAACATCCAAACTTTCGCATTTATAATATTAGTAGGATCAGCTCAACAGTTTTATTTATTTCATTGGCGACGAGTATATTTAAAGCCATAAATGTCCATCGGAAGTATAAGGGACTTTAACTTTAAAGATGGGAACTGGAAAAATTATACGGAAAGGTTGGAAATGTATTTCTCCGCAAATGGCGTGAAGAATGACAAGAAATTGGCTACGCTCATTTCGGTGATGGGCGAAGATGGATATGAATTGTTAACCACATTAACTGAAGATGATTTGTGTGACATATCGGTCTTACTAATTTATTCCTCCATTCCAGCTTTTTTCTGTGCTCTCATGTGTGACAATGCAAGCTTAATAAAGTCAGCAGCCATAAGTAGCCACACTAGCCTGTAATTAATCCATGCTTCTGTGAATTCAAAATTAGAACCCAATACATAATCTTGGATATTTTCCATGCATTTAGTTTAATTTAACGAATAAATATATCGTTGTCTAGTACTATCGACAACACAGGTGACTGACCATCGGTGCACCTTAAGTGCATTGTAATAAGGTTCTATATAAACACAGGATGGTCAGTTAACAGTGTTGTCGTTTGTACCCATTACATGAGCCTCATTGAGCTCTAGTGAGATAGCAATAATGCCCCTTGATATTTATATACTACTAGCTTCTGCCCGTGACTCCGTCCGCGTGGAACCCATTCATGTAGCAGCTTCATACAAACTTTCACCCCCTATTCCACCCTCTTAGGGGATGATTTCCGGGATAAAAACTATGCTATGTCCTTTCCCGGGATTAAAACTATCTGCATACCAAATTTCACCTCAACGGGTTCAGCGGTTTAGACGTGAAGAGGTAACAGACAGACACACTTTCGCATTTAGAATATTAAGTATTAAGTACTAGCTTCTGCCCGCGACTCCGTCCGCGTGGAACTCGTTTATATCGTCGCGCGATACAAACTTTCATCCCCCATTTCACTCTCTCAGGGAATGATTTCCGGGTATAACTATCCTATGTCCTTCCCCGGGATTCGAACTATCTCCATACCAAATTTCATCTCAATCGGTTCAGCGATTTAAGCGTGAAGAGGTAACAGACAGACACACTTTCGCATTTATAATATTAGTATGGATTAAGTATGGATTATTTACTTACATATATTTATTTTCACAGGTCGGCCCACGGCTCGGGTGTCATGGTGGAAGTCGCACGCTCTCCTCGCAAACTCAGAGGCGAGGGCCGCAGTGTCGTTCCGACTGCAACGGTCAGATCTTGGGACGGAGATCACTTGTCAGGTATGTTGGTCAGAAAACATCCATGTTAACATAGGTTAGTCTCAAAGATCGACCACACTGAAACGTATAATACGCAATATATATGTGTATTTGGTATTATTAATTTAATCATTATTAATAATGTATGAGTATTAATGCTGACGTAAATCCACAGGCGGTCACAGACCCGTCGCTTGCGCCGGTCTCCGAGAGCCTCTCCATTGATGTCAATCGTGAGTAGTAAAATACATTGTATTTACTACTTCAATCAAATACGGTTTTATACGTATTTATTTGTATGCAACCTAGACATATGTGTATGATAGCTAGCAGTGGCGGCGTGTGAAAATGGTATATGGGCAACCCGGAACAAAAAAGTTATTAAAGAATTTACAGTATATTAATTATAGGATAGCCGGTGTGTTCAGTTTGTATGGGCGGTCCGCCGCTGACAGAAGGTTGCGTGGACCAAAAACATAAAAACACGAAAAAATATATCAAAAACACATGACAGATTATATTAGCCTATAGCTTAATTGGTAAGGGGTGAAGCAAATCCCGCCCGCGATTGGCGAAACGGATTCTGGTTCAAATCCTGCTGGCTAGGTTAGGTCGAAAAACACAGCCTTTATTCTTCGTTTTAAGGTTAAAAATTTTCGTAAATAAAGTATAAACATTTTAATAATAGGTACCTACCCCAAAATAGTTTCATTTTCAATTGTTCTAATTTCAAATGAATACATCCAACGTGGTGACAGACGGATAGACCGCACGATAATGATTAGCTATGAAATGAAATTAAACTCTCTTCTTTAAACTCGTACAAGCTGACAATAACCCTGTAAGACAATTGGAACAGCGATTTCAAAGGCTACTCTAAAAATTATCTCACTAAGGTCGCAAAAAGCCAGCATTAGATAGTTTCTTTCTTCACTATTTCAAGAAAGACAACAAGTAAAGCGCTCTCGACAGCTTACATACACACTTCCAAGACAGCTTTCACGGGGGCTTAGCAGAGCTTAAAGCACTCGACTAAGAAGACAATTATGAAAGCTGAAGTCATCCAGTCACAGTTGACGATTCACCAGCATTTTGATATTATACAAGTTTTGACTGAACATGTTTAAACATTTTTGGCCATGCTTGGACATTTTGGTAGGTACCAACGAATAGAGGTTTTCTTAGACTGTACAATTTTTATGTAATTTGTACTATTGTCTAAATTGTCTTGTACATTTTAAGTTTTATTTGAAGTGAGCTTTGATATTGGTTATTTTTAATTGCGATTACCTATAGTATTCATTTTGTTTTAAATTATTTATTTCCCGCAACGTACACAAGGTACTAATAAATCGTTGTTAACCTTGTGTATGTGTGGTATCTGGATTGTTTTTTTTAAACTTTCTAGTTTAATAGCTAAATAGAACTAGCTAGCTTAATATTGCGAAAATAAAACGTAATGAAATCTGCATGACGCAAAACCAGTCAATGAACTTTTTACATGACTACCGCAAAGGGAAGTGCTAGTGTACGCTTTGCTGTGAGCGGGGCGTGCAAATCACGTAACGTTTTCAACGCGTGTTAGGATAGTCCGTCATTTTCCCATATAAAAAGTGACATTTAGATCTAACTGACGCGCTTACAATGCGTTACGTGATCGACCTGCAGGTTCCATATAAAACAAATGCAATTTATGTGGACTCTCCACGTCCCGCTCATAGAAAAGCTTGCACCCAGGCCGTACAATGAAGTCACAGTACTGTTTGCTATAGTTGTACCGTGTTCAAGCCACCAGTGCAACTTAATTGCTAGACTGGAAACAAAGCGTGCATTTACAATTGAAACTTGTGCAATTATGAACAGTTGGAAAGAAATATCATTAGTCCTGTAAAATATTGCGAAGCTTAATTAAACTAGGTGCTATGTAAAGCGTCACGGCGCTTTTGTTGGTGGAAGTTAGTTTCCAGTCCCGTGGCAATTAAGTTGTCAATTGGTTGCTTTGAATGGGTTGCCGTCATGCTTGCTATAATTGGTATCTAACTTATCAGTGTCTATTTATATTTTATACCCGAGGGGTAAACACGTACCATTCCGCACGAGCGTTAGGACAATTCAACTGTCATTTTCCTATACAAAAATTGACATTTAGATCTACCTGACTAGCGTACAATTCGTTACGTAATCGACTAGCTGGCCTTCAATTTTTATCAATTTGTGAATGAGACTTAATTCACATTCACTTTAAAGCAATGTACAAATTTCCTAAAACCTACATACGCATATTTCTAATAACAGCAAACGTAAATCTCATTTTAAACCGGCGATATCATCTTCTCATACATAACGATGCTAATCAGTAACTTAATTGACAGTTTGATATACTTCTGTGCGCAAAAGTACCGGGAAATATGGGTAAAATACCATAAATGGGGATACTATGAAACCTGTTAAGGTGAGGCTGTATGCTACATTTTATTATTGACGCACGTTGTGGCACGGTGTCGCTGGCACACCTCATTTTAAGAGGAGTAGATAGTGACGCATGGATCTCCAACTCAAGAATGTAGACACCCCATAATTTCTCGTTTTCGCTAACATTTTTTTATTATTAGAATAGAATAGAATAACATAAAACAATAACATATATAACATATATATTAAGTTTTGTTTAAACTTCTTTACCTAAATCAGACCCCCTAGCACACTAAGTTTTATGTCGGACATAAAGCATTCGTCCCTTTCTGGCAAATATGCGAGTGCGAGAGGGACAGATGCTTTATGTCCGACATAAAACTTAGTGTGCTAGGGGGTCAGATCGTTAGAAGATTTTTTTGCGGACAATCTTACACAATTCGCCCCAGTCCCAAACTAAGCAAAGCTTGTACTATGGGAACTGGACGACAATAAACATACATAGATAGATAAATATAAAGTTAAATACGCAAACACAACTATGACTCAGGAACACATATTCGTGCTCATCACGCAAATAAATGCTCTTACCGGGATTCAGGACCTTTTGCTTCGTAGGGTCACACTACTAAAGCGGTCGTCAAACATTGCAACCGACAGTAGCCGATAGAAACATTTCGCCCTTTCTAAACTTGCATCCCACCGCTAGCACAACTGACGCCTCGTCGCGAGTCGAGTCGAGAATGATCTACCCTCCTCTTTCTAATTTGCACGGTGCGAGCTCAGACCAAGAAAAAAATACAGACGGAGCGTTACGAACAGTCAAGTGAAGCCAAATCACAGTCAAACAAAACCAAGCTACACCAAGTTTAGCACGCGCTCACGCACACATATACAAACAAATTGCACAAAACTCTTCAGCACGTGTCGCAATGTTGCCAAGAACATCTATTTCGAGTTTTGTGTGATTTAATTTGTTTAGCGTGTGCTAAACTTGTGGGGCTTGGTTGAAAACCGGTTGGCTTCACTAGACTGTTCGTAACGCTCCGTCCACTTGGTCTGAGGGTGCGAGTAAGACAGGGGACGCGCAAGTCACGCGAAGCGACTAAGCAGCAAGTTGTGCTAGACGTAGAAAGAGAGAGAGAGAGGCGCCGCGCGGAGCGGTGCGCGTACCCTTCATGTTTCTTTTACATAACGTATTTGTGACAATCTTTTATTTATTAATAGCTTCCGCGCGTCTTCGTCTGCGTGGAACCGGGATAAAAACTGTTTTATATTTTAATCCCGGTTATAAACTATCTTCATGCAAAATTTCATCCAAAACGGTTGAGCCATTTAAGCTTGATTTAGTAACAAACATCTAAACATCCGAACATCCAAACTTTCGCATTTATAATATTAGTACGACGTTACAGAATTAAAACCTTCTTTTTTTGCACTGTCATCAACTACATCTTTAAATAACTCTAAAGCCCTAACAGCCCGGTTATCTTTAGATTCTAATACTAGCTACTCACGCGGCTTCGCCCGCGTATTGCAAAGAATGCAGGCATACCCGCGGGTAAACTATAGCCTATAACTATAACCATCCAGAAAGTCTATTCTACACGCGGGTGACAGATTTTTTGAATCGGTTACGCGGATCTAAAGATTTCCTATTTCGTATAAACTTGCATTTTACTTTAGTATTAGACTGGAGCTAGTCTTACAAGGAACTCGAGCGAAGATTACCAGTTTATAACATTAGTATCAATTGTTTTAGAATTCATTTATTTATGCTATACACGGTGTTCCCGGGAATTTCCGTTAACTTCGGCATATTGCAGAGTACATTCACAGAAACAAATAAGCATGATTATTAATTAAAAAAAATTTTTTTTTCAAAATAATTGAATGTAGCATTAACAGTGGTTAAAGCTGCAAATCTGATTAAATGAAAATATTGAATATCTTGATAACAGTAAGAGTTAAGATAATACTGTCTTGGAGAAAATAACTTTATTTGGTCTAACCCATGCCCCCCTTCAATTAACGAAAATTGAAAAAAGAACACGTAGTATAAGGAGAGGCATTTAAAATCGTAACACCACCATTTGTGTACCTGTGGCAAAATTCTGTTGCTTTAGTCCGTTCATGCATTAACAGTATTGTTACCCATATTGTATATTTTACAATTGCGCTGGGAAACGCTTTATTCCCTAAAATATCCTCAATTTAGCAACAGAATTTAATTGTTATGTGCCCTGAACTGATTGTCAGTTAAATATAATGTTGCCTATTCAAACAATGCGTTGCTTACATAAACAATTCTGATGCAGTATTAACAGTAAATATAGATATGTTCCAATTTCTAGTGATAACTGGGAATTTAATAAAAGATCTTTGAGCAAACAGAAAACAAGAATGCAATTAAAGAGCGCAAAGTCTTCTTAGTTCGGTCATTCCCCGGCTAAAGGGGTATATAGAGGTCCCGTATGTTTTATTGACATTATTACTTTTTACTTTTTACTTTTTTACATCTTAGCGTTAGGTTATTAGTTATTACAATAATTTTATTAAAAGTAAAGTGTATAACTATACATACAAAACATAAAATTATTATAAAAACCTAACCTAGTGCTGCAGTGATGCAGGGCATAAGCTACCACGTGGTCAGGGCTACAGAGACAGGAACCTTCTGACTATCCGCCCAGTGTCCAGCAGTACCACCCGCCTTCTGTACCTGACCCTCCTGACAAGAGGCTCTCGCTAGATGGCAGGGTCAACCTGCCATCTAGCGAGAGCCTCTTGATATTCCAACACATTGAAGCGATCACCGTGGAGTTTTTAGAGAGTAGAAATACCATAAAACCCAGACGAGCCAACCTTGGTTCGTATGCGAAAAATGGAGGGTTCATTTGCTCGTTGACTTCTTTATAAAAGATACCATGAAGATTATAATATATTAAAAAATGAAAAAAAAAGTCTTATAATATTTACTAAGCCGCACGACAATGCCGCACAGTCTGAGCGCCAAACTACCTTACAAGGAAACAGTATTAAGGGAGATAGTGACAAATTTATTTAAGTTAAAGTAAATTGTCGTCGTAGGATATTAATGGATGACATCGTTCTCCTTAACGAGGATTGACTGCTTGCGGGTTGGTTTATGGGCTCGATTAAATATGGCCGCGATAAAATGTAAACATTGTTTTTTTTTGTTCTTGATAATCTTTGCTGTTTTGCCGTAGGGCTGGTCTGTGACATTAAGAAAGAAGAAAGAAAATAATATTTATTTAAGGCGCTACTTGGACTTATAATAATTATAAATCAAATGAGTTATATCTATGACTTTCATGTATGCTACTCAACCAGAGAAGTAAAACTTTTAAGGTCGTAACGTGGCTTAAATCCGTTTGTTATAGGGGCATAGAAAAGATTCTGGAAACAGTCAAGTAAAACACACAACCTATTCACACATACACTTTAAAAACACACAGACTGTATTACTTATTTAAATTTAAAATTAAATTTTGCTGTTTTCATTTTCATTCGTGCTATGTAACAATGTAATTTAGTCTCCTGCGATACAGGCAAAACCAAGGACTGGGTTTAGTCACCAGTATAAATATCTAACAAGACTATTTCCAGGGCCGAGCCGTTATAATGTGTCAAATATTTATGCCCGTTTTGTTATTGCATAATATTGGTGCTGGTGACAGTACTTATACTACGTGTAAACAATTTGCCAAATGGATCTTCAAATGAGTCTTGGGCCAATTGCTGGTCAGTTTGTAATAGAAAAAGTCAAAATTTGATCATAGGATGTAACATTGGTATACCTACAAGGTGTTCTTTTTCACCATCCATTGAGGTTAAAGGGGCGGCCAATGGCCATATGCTGTGGCATCTGGAGCCGCCTGCGTCCATAGGCTATGGAGCCTGCTTACCATCAGACAGGCCGTATGCTTATTTAAGGGAGGCATGACAATTACCGTGGGACCAACAACGAAATAGCGAAAAAAACCATCTGCTGTTTCATACGCTTCGGCTAAAGAGCTCTCGAATCTCTCGAGGAAAGTTTCATTCCTATGATATAGATTCATCATCACATCACTATCAACATATCAGCCGAAAGACGACCACTGCTGGTCATAGGCCTCCCACAAAGAGTGCCACAATGACCGGTCCTGCGGCACCCGCATCCAGACGACTCACGAGACCTTTACCAGCTCTTCAGTCCACCTGGTGAGGGTCTGACCACGCTGTCCCTCAGCTTGACAGCGTTCGGGAAGCGGGCACATATTTTCGTCTTATATTCCGCAAATATATTTATTTATATTTACCTCCTAAAATTCGGACTGTGATAAAAAAACCTGTATAAATATTTCTCATCTAGAGTAAAATTAAATTTTTAATCATTCACCAAGTGCATGCAAGATTTTTACGACTTGAAAGCATCTTAGTTATTACTTGGTAAGTGGTTTTCAGGGGTTAAGGAATAAAAAGTTTTTACGGATAAGATTAAGGTTTCAGATAATTGAGTTATCTCGGGTTTTATGGACTTATTAATTAAATAAATGAGAGCTCGTTATTCGTGGCACAGTAGCTTGATAATTAAGTTTGAAACTTGCCAGGTCGAGTTTCTTGCTAAAAATATCTACTAATATAGTCCGACCGCTTTACTGAGTCCTCGTCTGCCCGGCGCGCGGGGGGTATAACGCGGGAACGCGAGTTCGGAGATTACCCGTTACCTACTCAGTTGCTTGTAGCAACCAGGGATGCTGCAGACATTCGCATCCGCATCCGCCAAAATCGTTGCGGAGTTTTTGCGGATGCGGATGTAGTGCAGTTTCACGACAAGAAAGGAGCCCACGCGGCGCTTACCGCGCGCGTTTTATATATTTTCGCCATTGGTAAAAAAAACCTTCTTTTCGTTTCTGTTACCAAGTGCAAACGCGTTTTTGATTTGATGGCCATTTAATTTATTCTCATCGTGTTTGATGATTGTGTGATATAAATGGACGTTGTTTATAGACTGTTTAGTGTTGGACCCCAAAATCTGCATCCGCACCCGCGGATGTGTGCCCCAAATATCCGCGTCAAAAAATCGCATACGCATCCCTGATGGTAGCAACCATAGTTCTCAATCTCGCGCACCGCTAAACTGCACGGCTATCACAAGACGGGCGCACGAGCTCTCTCGATTTTCCTCACACTATCCGTCTCTATCTTATGAGAATACTTAGAAAGAGAGGTATAGTGCGAAAAAACTCGATAGAGCTCGCGCGCCGTATTGTGATAGCCGTGCTGATTGTGGCAATTGTGGTTGCCAAGCGACGTATGCTTTGATAATTTAAAAAAAGTAATTTTAGTGATCTTTTTTAAAATCCAAAATCAATTGAGCGGTTACATACTCAACAACAAACAAGCGGCACCGCCGCGAAAACACTTATCCTGGAGAAGAACTCCCGAAGAGTTCGAAACATGTCGCCCGCAGTGACATTTAATACGTGAGTTGAACCGTGTAATTATTAGCATTATTCGGTTACATACTCCTATAAACTTACAAAGCTACAATCTCACTTTCCTCTATATAATACACTAGCTTCTGTCCGCGACTCTGTCCGCTTGGAACTCGTTTATATCGTAGCTCCATACAAACTTTCACCCCCCACTTCATCCTCTTGGGGGATGATTTCCGGGATAAAAACTATCCTATGTCCTTCCCCAGGACTCAAACTATCTCTATACCAAATTTCATCCAAAACGGTTCAGCGGTTTAAGCGTGAAGAGGTAACAGACAGACAGACATACAGACAGACAGACAGACACACTTTCGCATTTATAATAGATGTGAGTATGGATGTAAGTATAGATTGGTATAGATAAATACTGTAATGTGTTCTAAGAACCTGTGCAATGTGACTTGATGGAAAAAATAAGTCACATGTCAACGACAAAATAATGACTAGAAAACTGACAAGCTTAGTCACGCTGGTAAAATATCCACCACTTTATTATGATAGCCCGTGGCGTGATTGACATATCTATTATATCGTCAAATCGTGAGTACAGGGTCTGCATTCTACGAAACATCTTACATACATACCACTACTTGCTTTAACAGTCCGCAGCAAGCTCGATTCTCCATACAAACGTAGTCACGCTCTCATTTTAAAACTACTTGTTGGATTGTAACGAAACTTTGCATATACCATGACATGAGGTATATCTATGTCTGTAATTAGTTTATTTAGCTTCAGATACCATAGTAAAAAAAAATACAGCGAATTCCAGTTTTTCATACAAAACTTGTTTGTGCTGTATTTCGTTTGTTTTATTTATTTATTTATTGATAAATACATTTACGTGACATTACAGTAACCAATGCGTCACGAAACCAAAAATAACAAATAATACTATTTAGGCGACGAAACGGCGTGGCCCCGTTGCATCGTCATCTCCGGTGTAGGATTCGGCAAATTGCCCCGGAACCGTCGAAACACGACACCCTTCGGCCAGAAGTCAGCACATGCGATGGTGTAATGCAGGCGCGATACATATAGCGCCTTGCTCGGTGTGGCAACCCGCAGACCGGAACCAACCGGTTCTGCAGTACCACACTGACTCTTGCGCGGCTGGCGCTTCCTCGACACCGTTGTAAAACCCTCCTTATCCACATCGGTGCGCGGGGGCTTCTCCTTTGGAGGAACCTGAATTTCACGCGCTCTTGAGGGCGCGTCTCTCCGGTCGGCTGCGACAGACCGACCAGCTACGGCATCAGCATAGCGATGACGTGATTTAGTGGATGGGGCGGGGGGAGGCCCGGCGCGGATGGGGCACGCGGGTGTTTTATAAACTGGAACCATATAAACTAATTACAGACATAGATATGCCTCATGTCAATGTATATGCAAAGTTTCGTCACAGTCCAACACGTAGTTTTAAAATGAGAGCGTAACTACGTTTGTATGGGAAGGTGAAATTCGGCCGAGCTTACTGCGGACTCTTATGAGGGAAGAATAGCTTTGCAGCAGCTCATGAGTAGCTCACGACTGACAATAGGTACTTTTTTGATGAAATTTCCAAACGGTTTCCACTAACTAAATCTTAACAAATCACTTTGATTTTGATCTCGATCGCTTCAGCATAATATATTCTAGGTTTATAGATTTCGCTTTCTTTAAATGTTTTTGAGGTGCCTATAAGTTTGAATCTAGCGCAAGTTTTGATAAAAGGAAGCCTTATAAACCTAGTCTTTCATTGTGTCAATAACATACTAAAAAAATCTAAAAAAATTAGGAGCGGAAAATTATTTAGAAGTGGGGAAAACAATTTTTTTTTTCATTATTCTTGTACGTTGTTCCATTGGAAACGGTGTCTGTTTATAGTTAGTAAACCGGGTTTACTTTAGGAAAAGATGCCTACTTTGATAATTTAGAATCTTACTAATATTATAAATGCGAACGTTTAGAATATGTTTGGATGTTTGTTACTCAATCACGCTCAAACGGCTCAACCGATTTGGATGAAATTTTGCACGAAGATAGTTTATAGCCTGTATTAAAATAAATGATAGTTTATATCCCGGGACCACGCAGACGAAATTGCGGGTGGAAGCTAGTATAGTCTAAAAGCAGAACTATTTGAAATTAAGAAGAGTTAATCGAGTAATTAGCAAGATAGAATACTTATATATATACTGCCACAGTTCACTCACAAGTAAAAACAATGATTTCGGAGAAAAACCTATTTGATTAAAGTCGCTTCCGAATCTAAGTCCCATTACACCGTACTCACTTAAGTATTAAACCTCAGTTCTCAATTCACTTCAACTGCTTGTTTACCCAATCAGTTTTGAACGAATGTATTCAAATCAGAATGGGAAAACAATGCTCGTTTTGTCGTGTTACTTTGGCGTGTGTATAGGAGACACTAGTAGGACTGGTGACCTGGTAAAAGTCGCGAGAGTCCGCTGATTGCGGGTGGCGCAGGACCGGTAATCGTGGCACTCTCTTGGGAGGCCTATGTCTAGCAGTTGACGTCTTTCGGCAGATGTGATGACGATGACGATGTGTTTTAGAATCGAGTGCTTGGAACAGCTTTAACTGTTATTTGGTTCAAAAGAGATTGACCAAAATAAACGTAGTGCTCGCAAGAACGGACCATTTTACACGTTTGATTTTTTGTGAGTAGTGAGAAAGCAAGATTTATAAACGGATTGAGTACGTATGTAACGTTGGGTATAGAATAGAGTCCCACTATGCCTTACAAATTGTCTATTATATTGATATCTATGTTTAGTTAGCGTTCGTTCACAGTATATCGATTAAAATATACAGGGTGATCTATCCTAATGGAATATTACGTTGCGTTTATAGATTTTTGGTAAATAACCTAGCTAGTATTTCTTGAGGCAGCTTAGTTAAAGGATTGAAGTGCTCTCGTGGTATGGTATGGCAATGGTAACGTATTCTACGGCCTAAACATCGTACATTTCGTAATGCTTACTTGCGACCCGCTTCGGATCGTGCGTCAGATCTTTAAGAGTCCGCAGTAAGCTCGATTCTCCATACAAACGTAGTAACACTCTCATTTTAATACTACGTGTTAGACTGTAACGAAACTTTGCATATACATTGACATGAGATATATCTATGTCTGTAATTAGTTTATGTATCTTCAAATACCATAGTAATAAAAATACAGCGATTTTAAGTTTTTCATACAAAACTTGTTTTTGCTGTATTTCGTTATAAACGAATTACATCTCTAGTGCAATCTGTTTTATACTTGTCAAATCTTGACTATCTTTCTTCGCAGTCCCTTATTATTTACAACTACAAGAAAAAGTGTAGAAGCTAGCTGGCTTCTACACGTATTAATGCTATGCGTTATCTTTCATATGTATGTTTCAATTTCTTTTATTTATATGACACAATATGATTATGATTTCTAACGTTGATCTTTAATCCACTTTCGTCGCTTTGGGAGATATTAAAAAACAAAGAATTTGGAGAGCCATGTAAATGCAGTTTTCTTCGTGTGATTATAAAAATAACTTGAATTTCTGTAAACAATGCTGATTTTGATAGTTTTCGTGTGTGTGGCGTTCGCATTTTACTTGTGTCTTTCGCTGTGTACTGCAAAATAATATGGAAACAGGTTGGATATTTTACACAAAATATTAGTAGTAGGTACCACAAAAATGATACGCGCACTGCAGTAAAATGCTTTAACCGCTGCATGGAGCGGTATCTTTTCTCCCTAGGGATATAAATGCTGCGGGTACAATTGAAATGTATTTCCCTTTCCGCATAAGCTAAAATATGAAAAGTAGAATAAATATACTCATCATTTATGGGTGACGGTGCATGACATGCGTAAATTTTAGTAATGTGCATGCATCTCTTTCATTCGCCCATCGTGAGTACATACGAGAGATGAGAGATAATGAAGACTTGCTCCTTTTGAGACGGTGATCGACATTGGTAATGGTGTGTAGCAAAGTAGATGTAATTATGCGTGTTTTGATAACCGGCGTTGTTCAACCCTAAGAGTATGAGGTTGAACTTTAAAATTCCTTGTGATGTTACGTTTTGTGAAGGCGGTATTTTCAACGAAGCTTTTATCTGAAACAAGCTTCTGCCCGCGACTCCGTCCGCGTGGAAGTCGTTTATATCGTAGCTCCATACAAACTTTCACCCCCCATTTTAGGGAAGTGGGGGGTTAGAAAGAGACAAAAAGTAGCCTATGTCACTCCCCATCCCTTCAACTATCTTCACTTAAAAAAACACGTTAATTCGTAGCTCCGTTTTGCCGTGAAAGACGGACGAACAAACACACATACACTTTCCCATTTATAATATTAGTAAGGATGTGATTCGTAGTTTTTTGCGGTAAACCTAACCTGTTAGAACGTATTAGCACCTGGATTGTTTTCTCTTCTGTGCAAATCTGTGTTGTAACTACTTTACCTTCGTTAATTTATTGTTAACTAGCTTCCGCCCGCGACTTCGTCCGCGTGGACCCGGGATAAAAACTATCCTATGTTTTAATCCAGGCTATAAAGTATCTTCGTGCAAAATTTCGTTCAAATCGGTTCAGCCGTTTAAGCGTGATTGAGTAACAAACATCCAAACATCTAAACTTTCGCATTTATAATATTAGTAGGATATAAATATTAGGGGAATAATTTACACAAATAGAACTAACGCCATCATAGTAAGCTCAATAAGGTTTGGCTTAGTTATGGGTTGAAGGTTTACAACACTTTGAAAGATTCTATACAGTGACATAAGACTGTCATGATAAGGCTGCCTTATCGACTGAAAGAAAGAAAGAAAGAAAAAAAGATACATTTATTCACAAACACACAGGACACACATGGTTATTAAATAATAAAATAAACAAGAAAAGCACATGAAACATGAAACAAGTGTGTCTCTGCGGCAGTGAACCGGACACTGGCTCAGCATTATGCTGAGGTGTCAGACACCTGCAGCGCTGATTTTCAGCCAGCACTGTCAGTGACTCACGGAAACGTCACTGGGTAATATCCCCATCATAAATTGACCAAGGTAAACATGGTTGATACTACACAGCGACAGCATTACTGAACGATGCTTACCATCTTCTGTCCGTTTTGATGGCCCTTGAAGCATTACCATGCCTATGTCTGAACCTACTAATATTATAAATGTCAAAGTATAATTTGTATGTTTTGATGTTTGTTACTCAATCACGCAAAAATGGCTAAACGGATTAGATGAAATTTGGTAAACATATAGTGTAACATATAAAATACTTTCTATTCCGGGAATCATCCCCCAAGGGGGTGAAATGTAGGGTGAAAGTTTGCTTGGAGCTACGATATAAACGGGTTCCAAACAGACGAAGTCGCGGACAGAAGCTAGTGGAAAATAAAACTGACGCTGGTGTGGACTTTTCGCTGGGCAATTTTTACTGTTGTTCTATAACGGCACATTAATAAACTGCAACATAATGATGGCTTGGCCGTTAATCACTCTGATTATTCACTATTTATTACTCCAAGCCTCCGCCATGTTGGATTTACGATGACGTCACGCGTCAGTGTAATGCACACCATGTATCGAATTTACGCCTCGTTTATTCGCGCTCTTTGTAGTCTATTCAACAAAGAATATAATTAATTAATTATTTACATGGGGTTGCCGCCAGATGTATAATAAATAGTATTATAGCATATTTTACTTACGAGATTACGATTATTATTAATACATACATACATTCACGCCTTTATTCCCAAAAGGGGTAGGCAGAGCACATGAAACGTATGTTCCAGCGTCACTTTTAGCATACATGTGGGTATAAAAGATTGACAAAATGTGATATTGCCGTGATAGGTTGCTAGCCCATCGCCCACAACACACTTCAACCCTGGTCCCTTAGTCGACTTTTACGACACCCACGGGAAGAAAGGGGGTGGTGAAATTCTAACCCTACACCACACGGGTACTAAACCCGACACCACACGGGGGGTTTATTATTATTAATAATAAATAATAATAATAAATACTCTTTATTTGACGAAACGTTACATTGCATTATTATTTATTTTCTAAGAATAACCCAACTGCACAATAGCTGTGTAATTTGCCTTTTATGTTTTAATCATACCAAATTGATAGGTAACTATGCAAAAAAGGATTTCAATTGTTTGCTTAGCGATTAATGAAAGACTACGTAAATAAGTACTTATATAAAATAATAATACATTTGAATACCTATAGCTGTTAAAATCTTTGTTTTAATTAATTAGAAACGTTCCGCCCTTTTTCTTTAAGTTGGTATAATTGACCTAGCTACCCTAGGTGTATCAGATATATAAAGGAATCGAGTAGGTACATTCCTGCAATACCAACAGTACACAATCACAAATGTCCTTACCTTTCGGTATCTTTCCCCGACCGCCCGACGGCATCGAGAAAAACGAATGTTCCGAATTTTTGTCGTTATTCTTACAACCCGCTGCGATACAGTAAGTTATAGCATTTTTTGGTATGTGCCGACAGCGGGTTGTAAGAATAACGTGTTTTGTAAGAATAATGTGTTTCAGGGTTAAAGGTTGAGGAAAAATTACTTTTTCAATTGGACTATCGCCATGGCAAGCTTGGCCGGAAGCAACGAAGTAAGTAATCATACGCGGAAATTAATATGGACATGAAATTTTGTTTACGCCACTGACATCTAGTATATGTAGTTACATAAAATATTACTATATATTTAACTAGCTTTTGCTTTTTATGGACTTCTTTCGCGTGGAAGTCGCTGATATCGTATATATCGTAGCCATGCAAACTTTCGTATGTCCCTCCCCGGTATGCAAACTATCTCCTTACTTATCAAATATCATTTCAAACGGTTCAGAGGTTTAAGCGTTAAAAGGTAACGTACAGACAGACAGTGTTACTTTCGTATTTATAGTATTAGTGTGGGTACTATGGATATGTTTAATATTATGTTGAAAATTGTAAGAATTTTTTACTTACTTAACTACCCGAAGGATGGGGCACTGTCACGGGTAGGCAAATTCCAAAAAAAATCAGTTTTACAAAAAAATACTAATATTATAAATGCGAAAGTTTAGATGTTTGTTACTCAATCACGCTTAACGGCTGAACCGATTTGAATGAAATTTTGCACGAAGATAGTTTATAGCCTGGATTAAAATATAGGTTAGTTTTTATCCCGGGTCCACGCGGACGAAGTCGCGGGCGGAAGCTAGTAATAAATAAATCTAGACGATGTTTGTTTATTCTCACTGAACTCACTGAACTATACACACGAAATAGGCAAACATTATCTGATACCTTATTTCATCCTCAGAAAAGAAACGCTTTCGATCAAAGTAGACCCACGCTCGTGGCGAATAATTTTTCAATTTTCCACTCTGATCGTGGAATGCTGTTAGCGGACGTTTCTGCTTAGTAAACAATTACTGTTGACCGGCTTTTGTTTTATAGACCTCACCTGCGGGCGTAGCATGGGTCCCATTCAGTTAGTTAAGTATTTAGTTATACTTGGGCGTTTCCGCAAGTTGGTCATCCAATGTGCCTATTTTGCGTGAATCGGTGGGGTAGCGCTACTCTAACCACCCCAGCTCCTTCAGAAAGTGTGTGAGTGCCTTGGTGTTGCTGACTGCTTCCCGTAGTGTGTCCGGAGACCCTAGGTGTTTTTTCCTGTATACTTCTACCTGCTTACCGTCCAGTAGAATGGGTTTGGTTGTTTCTTCTGCTTCCATGCACGCTCTGCACATGGGGCTGTCTGTGATACCTAAGTTCTATAGGTGTCTGTTCAAAGTGTTGTGTCCTGTTATTATTCAAACTATTTTGCGTAGTTGGTTTCTATGTGTCCTCAGTAGTGCGGTTGTGAGTTTATTGTCACGTTTCAACAAAATCTCTTTAGTCTATCTGCATGTCTCTATCTTCTCCCAGTATCTTTGGTGTAGGTCTTTGGTGTACAGGTCCAGTTGATTATATATGTAGCTTTGTGGCAGGGGTAAAATTGGCTCCGACCCGTATGCCGTTGTTTCTGAGCCTTTCCTGGCCAGATCATCCGCTGCATCGTTTCCTCTTGAGCCACTGTGCCCCTTGATCCATTGTATAGTAACGTTGTTTTTATCTGCGAACACCTCTGTGAGGTTTTGGTGGCATGCGTATATCAAGCTACATGTGATGCTGTCACTGCTCAGTGGTTGTAGTACCGATTATATACTATTCAATTAATTATCGCTGTGAATAAGACATTCGTCCCGTTCTGACAATTATGCGAGTGGGAAACTGACGGATGTCGACATCTACAGCGATAAGTGATAAAATAGCAACCATCTTAGGCCTCGCTGCACAGAATACATTATTAAGGGGGTGAATTGGAAATTATTGCGTGCTTTGTAACGTTCTGACTAAGGTCTGATATTCAGACATATGATTCTTGACTATAAATATAATTGTTTATCTGATTTAATCGATACATAATTGCCTAAAATTTCCTGTATAGAAAAATATCCAAAATTGGTCTTTTTTTCCTTTTTTTACTCAGCCTACTCAAACAATACATTATTTTAAGACAATCAAGTTAATAGTATAGTATTTTATCTCATCTAAAATATAAATAAAACTTCACTAAGTTAGGTATTTATCGAAATTAGTCCAAAAAAGCCATTCCCGAAGAGTGTTGCATCTCTTTTTCTCGTGGCTCTGTCAAGGGGCGTGGTCGTATCGAATCAAGTTAAAGAGAATCCCAAAGGCAAAGAGTCACACTGACTTGCTATGAGATTCTCACTACAAGGCATACTTAGTACATATGCAAAGGAGTCGTTGTCACAGTAAAATCCATGTGAACCTGTTTGCAATCATAATTGGATATCCCTGGGTTGATTGGGGCTATTCCGTAGAATCCTATTTTGAGATGGAAACTCTCATGCATTTGTTGATATTGAACTTTGACTTTTTAGTCGACTGCCGGAGATGGAGGGTTATATTTTTCGAGCGTATATATATGTGTGTATCTACAACAAGAAAATTATATCCCATAAAAAACATTCCATGATTTAGATTTAGATTTAGATTTATTTATTTCATAATATACAATTTACAATATAAATTAAAGCTAGCTTAATCTATATGTATAGTCACAAAATTTTATTTAGCTAGCAAATAAAGAATAATAAGAATGCCTGAGACTTGGTACTACGAAATATCTCACATCTTTTTACGGTGGAATAGTTTCAAGACTTGGCCTCTTTTTTACATGGAACGTTTTTAATGGGATCTCACTTCTTTTTGTACGTTATTGTGTCATCAATGTCCAATTCTTGTTTTTTTTTTTGTCCCATTCACTGCATATATAATATCCTATATGTTTATATGGGATTACAAAGTTATTTATGCAGTTGGTGTATTTAGAAAACTGGACTTAAATTGCAATTGTTTTTAGTGTTCCCTTGATTTATACACTAAACACTAATTGTATTCTAAATTTTAATCCTTTATATCTGCTAGAAGTGCCTTAGACTTTTGATGATCGGTGAGTCAGTCAGTGAGTGACAAAATTAAGAAACTTTGACTAGTTATAAATCTTAAACCGCTGGTTCAAATTGAATGAAATTTGAAATATATCGTGTTTATACAATGCGTGCTTGGTTAATGAAAATGCAGGCTTCTGGTTTTATCCACAACAAAGTTATAGGGGGGTCGAAAATGGCCTGAACTGCTTCGAGAAAAGGATGGTACAGCCGTGCCGCTGTTTTGCTCGACTTGGCGGGGGCACTGCCGTGCCCCCAGATTTCACGGGCTACGGTCCAAACTACTTGATGGATTTTGTTTTTCGACATATGAGGTGTCCATGGAATCCTCATAATCGTTTGCGTGGCATTATTTGAAAAAAAAAGCATTTTACTTGTCCATTTAAATCGAATTGTAAGGAAATTTTGACAGTTTTCTATGATATGAACCCGCGCGCTTCACCAGAGTATTGCAGAGAACGCAGACATACCAGCGGGATAAAAAATAGCCTATGACCATTCAGAAAGTCCATTCTATACACAAACGAAAGAATATTTGAAGTCGTTCAAGTGGTTTCTTGGACTTAATTTCGTACCAATGATCCATACTGAAGGAACTCTGCATCAAGCAGCGTCTGGCATCCGTAGTGCAGTCTCGCATCCTAACGTTTTTCGGGCACGTATGTCGTCGAAGAGACGCTATCGAGCGACTCGTGATCCAGGGAAAGGTCGAGGGCACCAGACCGCGAGGCAGGTCACCAATGAGATGGTCAGACCAGATCAAAGCCGCAGTAGATGCATCACTACACGCAAGCATAAGGAAGGCGACTGTCAGAGAGGAATGGCGGTGTGTTCTGAAGCTTGCTACCAACACCTGAAATGATGTCCACGACCACTGTCAAGAGAGAAACGACGAAGAAGAAGAAGTGATTCTGGAGATTACATACAAACAAACTTACAAAACTACAATCTCACAGACACTTCGTCCTTATAGTACCTATCAGTGTAGTGGTCGTCACACTGCCGCCGCGTCTCGTTGCGAGACGCGGAGCTCGTTGTATGCAAGTACCTCAGTTTGTATATAAATTCCGTATGGTACGACACACTGCACCGCACCTCCGTCCGGCGAAATTTGTATGCAGCTCGGCACCTCCGTCCGGAGATGCAGCGCAGTGTGCCATCCGCCTTAACGTTTAATAGTCTGTTAAGACTAGACAATGCAAACAGCCCTTATCGTGAGTGACAGACATTAGCACAGGGGGGCAATCTGAGAGTTTCATTTAATTTTGATCAGTGGCGTTTTCCACATGTGCCACGGCGATAATTTCAGAACGAGTCTTTTATAGATGGTGGGCATAGGCCTCCTCCAAAGAGTGCCACAAGGACCGGTCCTGTGCCACCTGCACCCAGCGGATTCCCGCGACCTTTAACTGGTCAACAGTCTACCTTGTGGGGGTCCACCCACGCTGCGCTTTCCGGTACGTGGTTGCCAGTCGTAAACCTTTCCGCCCCAATTGCCATCGGTCCTACGTGCAAAGTGCTCTAATATCTATCAATTTGGAATGCAAAATGTCAAAACGACTCCCAGGGACGATGGCCTTTTGAATGAACTTTAAATGAAGGAATTAAGAGGTGTCCGGATTTACACGTGACTGAAGTACCTACAGAGTTCAAGATTAGAGTTCTTAGAGTTCGGGTGATAAATAAATAACTAACAGCGATTCGTCAAACTGAACTTGTAGCAGATTGTGAGAAGCTGGACAAACCCGCCTTCCGCCAGTCGCCGATAAATGAAATATGGAAGAAGTTTAGGAGTTGGCAAGACAGAACAACGGTGAGGCTTTGGTCGCTTTCGGCGCTTTCGATTCGTTACGTTATTATTAGTTTTGTTTTTATGAATCATGGGATATTTACTGAGGGACTGATGGGGAAACGGACGAGAAATGTTTACGTTTATTATGTACACACACACACGCAAATTAAGTTAATTTCTTTAAAAAATTGTGGTCATTTAATTTTCATGTAATTTCACACATAAAACTGAATGAGAGCCTTGAGAGTAAGTTATTAGCTTGCTGCACTGTTCCATGAGTTTAGTATAACAACGAACAACGTAATTTTCAACAAACATCTTATCGGTCAAACCCGTAAACGATATTTTACGCCTTTATTCTTAAAACTTAAGACCCTTTTTGGTTAAAATGTGTCTCGTCCCTTTCTTATAAACACAAATGTTCAGATGACATAATGAAAATGCCAAACGAATTTTAAAGGCATTACAGCTAAGCTAGGTTGTATCCACTTTTATGAATAAAAATCCCACTAGTCTTAATTATTACGAAGTTTAGATGATTGTATATTTGAAGGTTTGTTACTGAACGGATTTAGGAATTGGCAATTTAGGAATCAGCAGATTTAGGAATGGGCAAAGAGATTAATAACCTGAATGCTTAGAATACTTCTTGATCCCGAAAATATTTTCCCAGAGGAATGAATTTGGGAGTGGAAGCAGACAAAGTCGTGGGCAAATGTAAAATTTTGTAAGTTAGTAAATAAAGTATGTAAATTTTAAGTTTGTATGTAATCTCTGGAATCGCTTATCTGATTACAAAAATTTCACTTGCGCGTTCAAGAACTTTTTGAATGGTTATAGGCTAGGTATATTTTATCCCGCAGGTTTGCCTGCGTTCTTTTCAATACGCAGGCAAAGCCGCGGGGGCACAAAGTTCACAAAAAAACCGTCCTGATGCTTCAACCTGCGGCGTGTAATATCAGTATACTCCAGATTATGTCAATATTATGAACAGCGAATCGAGGTTACCTACACGGGTCGAAACCTAGCAAGTACAAGCAGATCATAGATCATATTTCAACCCTAACAAGTTCGAGGTTGTTTGGAACTTTCCTGGCCTTTTGGTATGAAATAAAGCGCGCTTGTATTATCCTAAAGTTTGGATCAATACTTAGTTCCTTTGAGAAGAATGTTTAACTTTCACTGGGGATGTTATAATTACTGCCTGAAAGTTAGATTTCCGATTTTTCATCTTTTACTAATAAACGAGCACCATTTTTACAGGTTTCTGTTTTTTTTTTTTATGATATAGGAGGCAAACGAGCAGTCGAATCACCTGATGGTAAGCGATAATCGACGCCCATGGACACTTACAACACCAGAAGAGTTGTAGGTGCGTTGCCGGCCTTTAAGATGGGATTACGCTCTTTTCTTGAAGGCTTGAAGGTTATAACGGTCCGGAAATACCGCAGGCGACAGTTCATTCCAGAGTTTGGCTGTGCGAGGCAGAAAGTTTCGGGAGAAACGCACAGTTGAGGACTGCCAACCATCTACGTGGTGAGAATGGAAAAGCTGTCGCGTAGGGCGATGGCGGAAGGAAGCGGCGGGGATTAATCCGAACAATTCATCGGAACACTCCCCATTGTACATGCGGTAGAAAATGCAAAGCGAGGCTACATCTCTACGCAGTGCTAAGGGATCAAGCCGATCGGAAACACGCTGGCAGCCGACAATTCGAATCGCTCTCCGTTGAATGCGGTCTAGAGGGAGGAGTTGGTACTGAGGAGCCCCTGCCCATAGATGACAACAGTATTCCATATGTGGACGGACCTGCGCCTTATAGAGCTGTAGGCGGTGAGCCGGCGTGAAATACTGTCTCGATCTGTTGAGCACACCGAGCTTCATCGAGGCTAATTTGGCCTTACCCTCCAAGTGGCCGCGGAACTGGACTTCTTTCGAAATGTCGACGCCAAGGATTCCGATGCTGGCTGTGGCTGCTAGGGGAGTGCTCTCAAATCGTGGAGATGCCGGAAACGCTAACTTTTTTGCGGTGAATGCACAAACTTGTGTCTTCGTGGGGTTAAAACGGACTAGATTAAGTCGGCCCCATTCTGAGACTTCTTTTAGGGAAGACTCAATTTCAGACACAAGTTTGTTTCGACTCTCAATGACGTTTTCCCGAGAAATATTGGCACGGCCGGTGTAAAAGGCATCACCCGTACTATCATCCGCATAACAATGAATGCCGCTGATTTGCAACATGTCATTAATATGCAGGAGGAACAGCGTGGGTGATAGCACACAGCCTTGGGGGACACCAGCATTTACAGACATGGAGTCAGAGCATTCACCGTCGACTACGACTTTAGTTGATTGATTTAGTTGACTAGACTTTAATGGATTAGGAATCCCTTTTATGGTTCTGCAATAATATTGTAGAACCAAAATACTGTGTACGACCATGGTTATGATTGAGTATACGGTTAAGTGACACAGGTTAGATTTAACTCAAATTGTGTGTCGCATTAACTAAGGTTTTTTTAAAAATTTGGCGCTTATTTTTGTATTACTTTAAGCGACATGAAATTCAGTCAGATCGTCCTGAAACCCGGCTCAAACGACGGAGAAAAATTTACTGATTTCAATTATATATATAACTACTAGCTTCTGCCCGCGAATCCGTCCGCGTGAAACTCGTTTATATCGTAGCTCCATACAAACTTTCACCCCCTCAGGCTCAGGGGATGATTTCCGGGATAAAAACTATCCTATGTTCTTCCCCGGGATTCAAACTATCTCCATACAAAATTTCATCTCAATCGGCTCAGCGGTTTAAGCGTGAAGAGGTAACAGACAGACAGACAGACAGACAGACACACTTTCGCATTTATAATATTAGTATGGATTTTGAACAAAATGTCGCTTCAGTGGTTTTGCCTTTCCACTTTCGATATCTATATATATACATATCTAAAGAAGTTTCTTGACCTGTCAGTCACAGTTTTTAACCCCGACGCAAAAAGAGGGGTGTGATAAGTTTGACGTGTCTGTGTGTCTGTGTGTCCGTCTGTGGCATCGTAGCTCCTAAACGAATGGACTTACTTTAATGTGTTGTTTTTGTCCGAAAGGTAACGTCATCGAGATCCTTCTTAGCTACGTTTCAACAGAATCGGTTTAAACGGCTTTGAGATATTGAAATGGAAATGTCAGGGTTTTTCAACTTTTCTTATTTGTTAATTATTGTTACTGACATAAAACGCATGTGTAGATAAGTCAAAGGTTGCCTGTTTGGATACTTTTATTTATTTATTTATTAATCTAACTACAAAGTTACATTTAAAACAAAAGCCCTACAAAACTGTTTAATACATTTTGTCTGCAGGAAGAATTTAAAAACAAAGCTTGTTAATAGTTTATTTTTTTAGAAGCGCTAGTAGACATTGACTTGTATAAGTGTCATCGCAGCCTACTTGGAGAATTAATATATTTATTTATTTAATAGTTACTTGTACTATCGACAACACAGCTAACTGACCATCGGTGCACCTTAAGTGCATTGTAATAAGGTTGTATACAGCGTGGTACGGAACGATGGTCTTTCCCGCAAGAGGGGGATTATTGAGCGCTAGTACGTCACATTTTCCAGATAAACTTTTTTTTTTGACGCGATTTTTTTTTAACATTTTTATGGAGCTCGTCGCTCCAGTCGGCCAACGCTCCATACAAAGGTTAAAAAAACTCGCGTCAAAAAAAAATAGTTTATCTGGAAAAGGTGACGTACTAGCGCTCAATAATCCCTCTCTTGCGGGAAAGTCCATCGTTCCGTTCCACGCAGTATAAACACAGGATGGTCAGTTAACAGTGTTGTTGTTTGTACGCGAGGCTTGTTTGTCTTTTTTCACTTCTCATGCTCTAAAAGATCGTCTTTATGCTGTGCGTAGGCGACATAAAATCGCTTTTTATGCTCTAGTGCATAAAGTAAAATCTTCGTCGAAGACCAAGGCAATCGCGGTCCAACAGCCACACGCGCAACTTTAACTTCATAGAATAAACTCTTTTTTTTTTAAATGTTTCGTTAGTATTCTAAGACCAATGCAAGGATACCAATAGCCAAAGTACACAATAAAATTTCATGAAAAAAACTTATTATTTAATTTTCATCATTTCCTCGCAATCGAATAGAAAAGTAGTGTACAATTCGTCCATAAAATTCATTTTACAATCGATTTTATATCTATTGGTATATTGACCATATGGATAAACGTCTCGCGTAAAATGGTGCGTTTTATGCACTTGTTGTACAATCTACTATTTGTTGTCGAGCGACTGCCCGCTGAACTCTGAAGATTTTGACGCCGCCTGAAACGCCTTCCATTGAAAAATCCATTATACCTACTCAGTTAAAGAGTACATATGGATATCAACTTGACATGTTAATAATTATTAATTAGGATTGTATTCAACAAATTTTACAAAAAATGTACTTATGTATTTTCACATGGACATTATTTTTAATTGAATGACGATACCTAACGGGTGATGTATTTGTTATTCTAATTGTTATTAATGTTATTATGTTCTTGATTTTTGACGATCATGATATAAATTATTATAGTTTTGACATGTACATTATGCGAATTTATACGGTAATTTCTTATCATGAAATAAATTATCTTATCTTTATGTCAATGAGTTCTCGAAAACGGCTCTTACGATTTTGATCAGGTTGACAGAAAGGGGAATGATTTAGAAATGATGTCTAAATAGAAAATAGCTCAATTATACTAGCTTCTGCCCGCGACTGATAGTTATCGTGTATTGCGACACCAACAATGGTTTAACAATGCCGTTTTATTCTTTCGTAGGTAACCTACAGGTCGATTCACAAGAGCTGACGCGTAATGTCTATGAAATGAATGACAGTTTCATATATTTTCCGCGCCATGCAGCTCTCGTGAATCGACCTGCACATTATTTCTTTTGTATATTGTATTAAATAAGAAATAAAAAAATGCACTTTGGCCGCGTAGGTAGTCAATTCTGCTGCTGTGTGCATGTCTGATCCTATTTAGTGTCCCACTGTTGTGCAAAATCCTCGCCCCTAGATTTCCAACTATCCCAATTTATCGCCTACTCTGGCCAGTCGCTTTGAGAGATAAGTACAGTCAGCGTCATATAGTTAGTAGCAGAGTAGCGAAATATTTCGTAACACACCCTTATTCTTACAGTAATAAAGACGTGTACCGAAATATTTTGCTACCTTGGTATATTGGCCTTCTTTGCTTTCGCACAATAAATGCATTCTATTTTAAAGTTCAATGTTTCACTAACAAGCTGGACGCAGCTTCCGTCCTAATTGCCTTCCATTTAGGAAGTTCGATACCAACACTGACACTCCAAATAAAAGCTGAATATTCACTCAAGTGCAAAAAATTCTCACACTATTCCCCTAACTGCGACAACGCAGGCAAATTACAACCGTATTGCTACCAATTAAGGTATAATATAGGTTGACTATACTTGTCTAGGAACCGGGGTCAAAAAACAAGCTTAATTGTCTTAAGTGGGGTTTTAAAAACCTTTTGCACTGCCGTTAGCTCACACCTTTTGTTTGAATCTAAAGCGGCACACAATGCACAACCCTATTATAAATGAAATTTATTGATGCAGCTGAAATTTGGTTTTTTATCCCGTATTCTATTACCGATAAGGTTCATTGTATTTTCGGCGCCCGCAAATCAATGTTTGTTTGTGTTTAATTGTGATTGTAGTGGTTTTGGTATGCAAAAAAGGGCTTGAAAGGTGTAGGGGTGTGTTTTTTGTAAACGGTGAAAGCATAAAGGTGTCGAATTGATTCGAGATTAGATTGACGCTGCTGCTTTTATTGAAAAAGGGGTTAGTCACTTATCGTTTGAGCAGTTTTTTCATTTACCTTGTTTGTGGACTATTTGTGCTTTAAGGAAGCTTCTGTACCCATGTATGTCACTTTTTTTATTCATTAACTTTGGGTATGGGTATACCCAAGCTCGATGGGTTGACGACGTAAAAAGACCGCGGGTCTTTCCTGGATGACACTAAGTAGCTCGGGACAGTAGCGTATAAGTAGCGTACTCGAAGAGAGATGCTCAGCAGTGGGCTAATTACAGGCTGATAATGATGATGAAGATGACGGTGTATTCTACCAGTTCCTTGTTTGTTCATGACATGAGCCAATCAATTATTTGTTTTTTGTTGCCTCTGTTACGTCAAAGACTCTTGAAAACTGTGGTTTTATAGGGTTACATTTGGGATACTTATAAACCCATTTTATCACTGGGCATCTTCTAAATAAACGTGTTAAAAGTTCGTATTGTCGTTTGTCGCCATATCTCAAGGAAACGTTTTCGTCTTCGTGGCCTCGTACAGAGCTCGGTTCGCGAGTCCGGTTGTGTCTCAATTGTCTCCTTGTTTACGCAAAATAATAACAAGAAAATAACGACCAGTAAATTAGATGATTTTTTTTCAATATTTTCCGTAATTTAATTTTAAATACAAAACGTATTCACTCTATTTTATCGTTTATCGTAACGTACTTACGGTACATAATGTGTTGAGTTTTAAATACATAGTAAAGAATCACAAGTCTAGCACATAAATACCATGTTTAAGTAGCCACCTAAGGAAAGTAGATAGCACAAAATGTCAAGTGTCTACGCTACGCTCGAGAGTAATGGTGACATTTTACGTGTCAAAAATGTGTCCACCCTGACCATAAAACCGTTTTATGCTGGTCATAAACAAAATGGTCGATGTTAATACGTGGCTGTGCTGTAATGTTTACTGATCCTCGCATTTGGCTGAATTATTCTGTGGCTTGTCTATTGGCACGGACCTATGGTTTATAATTATCTATTAATTGAAATAATACCTATGTTTTCATTTAAAAGCATCACATTATTGAGCATAATATTTTCATTTCGCATACGAATGTTTTGCCGAATCTAAATCATCTTTTCGCACAAAATTCGAACTTCAATTACTCAATCGAATTACTCGTTTAAGCTCACGTATTAAATATCACTACGGATGACACGTTTCGAACTCTTCGGGAGTTCTTTTTCAAAGAGTGTTCTCGCGGTCATATCGCCACACGCAATGACTGTGCGCGCGTAACCATCAGAGGCTCTAGTATAAGTTTTACCGAACAAAACGTTACGACCGCGTTTGCGTTTAGCTGTCAAATCCCATACAAATTAAGGGTAAAACGCAAACGCGATCGTAAAGTTTTGTTTCGGTATAACTTATACTAGAGCCTCAGTCTTCATCATCCATCACCATGCTCCTCCTCCTCCTCAATGCTGAGGATCGTGACATCATGTCCTATTATTGATGACCAGAGTCTGGTCACCAGACTCATTCATGCTCCTATCACCTTTAAGTATGTCCTCGTGCAGATATCTGCACTAACTATATAGTTGCAAGGGTGTTTGTGTGCTCCAACTAGCGGGTGGCCAGCCCCGAGACGTCTGGCCCTTATCTTTGCCCGTCATAATAATCCTCTCCATGCAGGCGATCCGAAGAACGTCGTGAGAGGAGTCTAAAGTATGTGAGAATACGATATTGTCGGCCGCTTTCGTGGCATCAACTCATCATAGTAAAAGTGCAAGAGTGATGGTTACCTCAACTTCTCAACATCATTCTTCGACGACAAATGATGTCATATTACGCTTCTGGCATGAGGCAGGTGTGCTAGCGCGGCTCAGACGATGCAATTTAGGAAATTAACCTTTTGTAATCCTTTCTAGACAGGGCGCGCTGTTTTGACGGTTGAAAAATGTAAAGTGTATTTCACCGTTTATTTATACATTATTATATTATATTATTGTTGGGCTTAGTGTATTATATGTATAACTAAAACTAAAAAATTACTTTAGAAAAAAGTTTTAACCGACTTCAAGTGTGCCTTTAAATTTTGAATAGTTTCCTCGGTTTCTCCAGGATGCTATCATCAGATCCTGACGGTGGCGGGCCACCTGGAAAGGATAACATTGCAAAAAAAATATGTATCCAAATCGGTTCAGGCGTCTTTACGTAACTAATCGGGGAACATAGAAAAAGAAACCGACGCTGTTTTTTTTTTTTGAAATGGGTAAAAAAATAAAGTAAAGCTTCTGCCAGAAACTTCGTCCGCGTTAGATCCCATACCAAAATCCATCCCTAAACAGACATCCTTTATGGATAATTTCTGAGAAAAAAAGTATCTTATTGGAAATTCTAGTTGTTGTAGACTAGGTTAAATCCAGCTCTATGTGACAAAGGGGCGAGTGGCGCCAACTTACGATTACGATGGTTTGGTTCAACCCACCGTGAGTAACAAACAGCGAATACTTTCACATGTACAAAAATTATAATATTTATAGCGCTGTGAGCTGAGCTATAGAACTCGCGTCCGGGTGAAAACCAAAAAAAACGTACATAATTAAGAGCCTTAATCTTTTCTCATTTTAGTAACGACAATTACCCATCATGGGTAATGGGTTGCCCTTAACTATGTAAAAAAAAAAGATTTTCATCCGGGCGCGAGTTCTAGCTCACAGTGGGTAATTTTCGTTACTAAAATGAGAAAAGTTAAAGCGTAGATTAGATTAAGGCCCTTAACTATGTACCATTTTTTTGAGTTTCACCCGCCCGTCCTTTTCCTTTTTTTAATTTTTATTATGAAAGGCTGAAAGCGGAAAAAATTCTATCAAACCTGCTCACAAAATTTCACGATAATCGGCTGAGGAATACGACCTGTAGAGAAGAATAGACATACCTACGCAAGAATTTTGGCCCAAGCTGAAATGGAGAGCACCGTTCGCTTTGCTCGTTAGTTCAATTAATAAGATTTATCTTTCATTGTTCCTATAGGTACCTGTGTTTGATCTTGCTTGGTGTATTAAATATAAGTACCTAATGTACCGTATTACAACACAAATTGACAGGCCGAAAAACAGGATTTCCTGTCGCGTCGCCCAAGTTTTTTGAATCCACACCGAACCCGAAATAATTGAAATGTGAGGTCTCATTAAGATTAATTTGCATTTTAGATTAAACATTAAACCCTTCGCCGGCGGCAGATAATTGATAAAATTTATTCAATTAATTTAATTTTTAAGTGTCATGAGGGTTATTTTAAGGCAACAAAAAAGCAAATTTAAAACCAGAAAGACTTAAGTCAAAGTCGTTTCTACATTCAGTTTAAACTTTATTCTCACGAGTATATCGTTCATATTTGGTTGTGAAGAGATTGACATTGTTTTTTCTGATTCAAATGAGGTCGGCTGATGGATTTTTGATACGCGTACATGGAGAAGACTGGGTTTCATTAATTTAATGGATCTGAAATGAAAATACTTGGTATTTTGGACAAGTAAAATACTTAATCATCATTATCGGCCTTGTACGTCTATGGAAACAATATATATATGTAATAAAATGTTTCCCGTTGTAAATTGTTTCCCGTGTGGTGTCGGGTTAGAATTTCACCACCCCCTTTCCTCCCGTGGGTGCCGTAAAATTCGACTAAGGGGAGCAGGGTTGAAGTATGTTGTGGGCGATGGTCTAGCAACCTATCACTGCAATATCACATTTTGTCGGTCTTTTATACCCACATTTGTGCTAAAAGTGGCGCTAGAACATACGTTTCATGTGCTCTGCCTACCCCTTTTGGGAATAAAGGCGTGAATGTATGTATGTATGTATGTATGTATGTATGCATGTATGTATGTACCTAACATTTTTAATAAGAAGTTTGAGTTTGACATTTTATACGAAATTTCACATTAACCACTGGAAGTTTAAATGGCATGTGTATTATAATAAATCAAAGCAAATACCTGACCATGTATTGACACTGTGTTCTACCCTGTTAGAATTTGCTATCATCCTTTGAGTTAAATACGGTAAAACAAAACACTTACCGTTTTAGTCCTAATAGGGTGTAGGCTCAAAGTGCTCAAATATTACTCCAAAAGAAAGAAGTGAAAAAAAACCTGGTGACGAAAATACCATTGAGATATCTCCAAAAATTACGAAGCTACATATAGAGAGAAACGCTCGCAGATCGTGAAGTCACCGCACTCGAGCGTCATAAAATGACAATCGTTTCATATAAGGGAGCGTTTTGCGGAAAAGGGACAGCATATACCACTTCTTAAAATTTTGGACACATAACTTCGTAATTATTTAATCCTAATGCTTTGTTTTTTTTCCGTTTGATAATATTTTTAATCCTTTTTCGAGTTGTTTTTATTATTGGTTGTTTTATTTAGTGTCAACACCACAATTTGGAAAAAGATTTTATTTTAGAGTACCTCCCCTACACCTAAAGCGGGGATGTAATTTTTTTTCTCGTCAAACCCATGGTGTGGGGTTTCGTTGGATAGCGCGTTCAAAAATGTTATCTAAAAATGCTATCTAAAACCACTTTTCAAATCAGTAATTAGTTTGCGAGATATTGGACTTTAAAGCCCTAATTTTAGTTCGAGTCATGTGTCCCCCCCCCTGCCGGCTAAATGGCTACTACTGGAGATGTGAAAAAATTCGTGGTAGTAGTACATATAATGAATTTAAAAGGAAAACTATCACGAATAAGTAGGCATAAGTAGTTACCGAGTAATAGTCGACCAACTTAATGTGTAATTGAAAAGGCCAATTTTCGTACAGCCCCGACACGCACTTGGCCGGTTTTAGGTATCTATTATGTTACCTTATTCCGTTTTGATAGCTTAATAAGCTAACTAAAGAAGAACTGGCTTGGTTAAATACCGAGTATCTGTGACAAGCCTGGACCTGGTATAAACTCAAAGTATTTGCGTTAAATAAAAATAAATAATCAAAAGCCTTACATAATTGATAAAAAAATTCTGTATTCATTAAGCAGATACGTCAAAACATCAATCTCTTCAATCCAGTGCCGAATCGTCTTGTGTTTTTCGCAATTTACCCACATACATGTCTTTTTAGTTTCTTTACGACAAAGCGGTGAAGTCTCATACGTCGTTTACTTTGTTTTTTAAACCCGGTTTTTGCGGATGTGCGTGTTTGCCTTAAGGCGGTTTAAGTTAAGGTAATTTGACATTATTAAGCCGTGAGAGAGTGTGAGAAATTTGCATTCTATAGTCGATGCTCCATCAACGTCACTTTTTACTTCGTGGTAAACCCTGAAGAGTACTTATACCTAGGTATAGTTTGAATACATAGTGAAAGTTAAAAATCTACATCTAGTAGGTATGACTATATCTAGTATGGCATAATTTAGTATAAGTGAAATACTTTCTAAAGTTCCATAAAATACTGAAAAACTTATATAGGTATATACTTATATTATAAATGCGAAAGTTTGGATGTTTGGATGTTTAGATGTTCGGATGTTTGTTACTCAATCACGCTTAAACGGCTCAACCGATTTAGATGAAATTTTGCACGAATATAGTTCATAACCTGGATTCAAATATAGGATAGTTTTTATCCCGGGTCCACGCAGACAAAGTCGCGGGCGGAAGCTAGTAGGTATATACGAACTTTATGATCTATCAAGTCAAGAGAATCTCTCTTCTTCTCGCACAAATCATCCGAGACAATACCATTATAAAGTGGAATTTATTAGTGAGTTGGAATATTTTTTGCTTTCCATTTCTGTAAAGTAGTAGGTAATAATAATGTAAACAATAAGGCCAAATTTAGAATCATCATCTTTCTAGCGTGTTCCTGGTTGTACCCTAAAGGAGACAGAGGTCCATTTTAACACATTACCCCGAGATTTGACGTAAGCATCAGTTATACGAAAGCGATTGCCACCTGGCCTTCCAGAGATACCTTAAAATATGCTTATGTAAATACTTGTTTGTTTGTTACAGTGCGCCCTCTCTGGGTCAGACTGCAAGGCGGCAAGCGCCCTTTGGTGGCTGGACAGAAGACCGAGCTGGTCTGCCAGGCGGTTGGCGCCAGGCCCAAACCTTCA